>CM038044.1:78739941-79989941 GCA_021397845.1 Areca catechu | reverse complement strand
GAAAGAAGAAGAACAAGTTAAGGAACCAGATACTCATAGAAAGGATTTACCAGATAAGAAGAACTTGAAAAATTGATGTTGCTGAAATCCTGATTCTCCTGGATGCTGATCTGACTTCCTCTGGGATTTGCTCTGTATTCGAAGTAGCCGACTGGACCTGGATGCTGGTTGTCGGCCTCTACTTGGAAGAGAGGGGCCATGAGATGATGAGGTAGATTAGGGTTTGGATGATTGGTGGAATGAAGAAGATGATGGCGGTTAGGGTTTGGAATTGAAGTGGCTAACCTAGGGTTTTGGTAGGGTTTTGGGGTTGGAGATCTCACACCTCCTCAAGGTTCCTAGGAAACCCGGATTTACTCCCTCACGGAGCTCAACACTTGAATACAAGTGCGGAAGAGAGAAACACAAAGTTGCTCACACAGAAATTGATTTCATTCATCATTAAATTCAAGAGTTACATAGAGTTGAATATATAGACATAACAAAGAAATAAAATTTTATACATTTTCCATGTGGGACTAATAGGACTAACCCATACTTTAGGCATCAAATTCTCTTCCTAAGACTCCTTCCATGAGTGGGCAATCCAAAAACTCCAAGAAAACTTGAAAATCAGCTCCAAATGGCAGGTTATGGGGGTGTCTCCTAGTATCTCTCCATGAATCAAGGTTTTTCCCTTCATGGTTTGGCTCATTTGGACACCTCCTAGTCTTGCTCCACAAGTTTAGGCTTCTTCCTTTCATGGCTTTGGAACTTTTGGAAACTTTTGGGAACCTCCTTGAATTCCTCCCCAAGACATGCTCTCTTCCCTTTTATAACTTGGATTTTTTATGGAACATTGTGGGGCACCTCCTTGATCCTCTCTTCAAGAAAATATTTTGCCATCTTGGCTTGGGTTTATTTGGAAAGAAATTGGCTCCTCCTTTGATTAAGGTATCTTGATGGATTTCTCTCCCAAGTGGTGCAAGAAAAAAAAGGAACTTACTTCTTGTGGTGTAGGGACCAAAGACACTGGATGGAGATGTGGCGCCTACTGGACTCTGGCGTGTGGCTGGGAGTGTGGCGCCCACTTGCTTGGGCCTGGGAGAAAAAATGTGGCACCCTGGACCTTGACTTGACTGAAAAAAAAGTGGCACCAACCTGGAGAAGACCTAGACCACTACTAGGACTTGTGCTGAGTCAACATGACTCAACAAAATTTAAATTGCAGGGAAATATAGACTCAAGACTAAAATTGAGTTGACCAAGAGAACCCTTATTACAAAACCAGAAAACCCTAATTCTTCGGGCAAGGTCAATCAGAGATCCAGATGGAGCCCTGAAGTCTTCTTCTGAGTCTGGTGCCCGCACCAATTCTCCCGGGGTGGGAGGAACTCGACCCTGTCGAGTATGGATCAAGCTGGCTCTGGTATCTCTCCAAGAGGTTTAGGTCCAATTCTTGTAATTCTTCTCGGGAGGTCCAAGAGTTATCAGAATCTGGCCTTCCTTGCCAGCGGACTAGGTATCTTTGATATCCTCGATTACAAGTAGAGATAACCTGATCATCTAGGATCTTTTCAATCTGCTATTTCCTCACAGGCCAGTTGTTAGTGGACACACAAGGTCGGGATCACTCTCAATAACAGGATTAGGTTTCAAAGGCTTACTAGGAATCACAGCTGACTCCCTATACTCTACTAAGTCTGTAATGTTGAAAGTAGAGCTATTGCCTAGTTCTGGAGGCAACTCGAGCACATAGGCATTGGATCCTACTCTCTTCACTACTCTAAATGGTCCAGCTCCTTTAGCAGGTAACTTTCTAACGGTTCCAGAAAAAAATCGCTCAGTCCTTAACCTAATCATTACATAGTCTCTCTCAACAAAAGTTTTGACTCATCTTTGAGAATCAGCCAACTTCTTATAAGTTTCATTACTTAAAGTTATTTTGGCATGAATTTCTTTATGCAAGTCCTTTACATGCTATGCAAGTGCATCAAGAGACTTGTGTGTGTGGGCTAATAGTGAAATCAGATCAAGTGGTGTGTGAGGCTTATATCCATGAACAATTTCAAAGGGACTCTAGCCTATAGACCTATTGATCGAAACATTGAATGCAATTTCAGCCCTGGACAAAATACAAATCCCAATTCCTGGTGCTCTCAATCAAACCAAAATCTGAGCCAAAGCCTAGTAAAGGGTTAAGAAAAACTAAACTAGACTGACGACGCATTCCTAAAGAATAGACTTTATTCCAAAGGAACCCTAGGTCTAAACCTAAAAAACTAAGGCTCTCTAGGTTTGACCTTGGGTCGGAGGATGGCATGCAGAGCATGAAATCTTATCATGGGTGCCTCGTAGGTGCCATAAGGTCTTCCAGAAGTAGGTGGCAAACCTAATAGGTTCTAAGGAGTCTTGCAACCTAGAAATCTCAGTAAAGTGTAATCCCATAGCTCTAGAAACATGAGAAGATTCAAGGAATGGTAGGAAATAAGAATCAGAGTTTTGAGGTGGCTTATAGGAAACAAGAAACAAACCTTGGTTATTCAGGACGACCTTAAAATGAGGACATTGTTCTATAAGTGCACTCATCCAAACCTCATGATTTGCTCTAGGAGGGTCTACAAGTTCAAGTTCTAGGATAGGCAGGGTGCGCCTAGAAGATGGAAGGTTATTAGGAAGGTCTTTGGAATGTTTATCTAGAAAGTCCTCTAAGCTACTGTCTTTTTCTTGTTCTTGGACCTTCTCAATGGGCAATTCTTGTGAACCCCTTCCTTCTTCACACTTCTCTACCAGATTTGACTCAGGGGTGTCTTCTTTGGATTCCTCAATGAGTTCAGGTGTATTCTCACTTAAACTTTCATTTGGTGTAATTTCCTCTTCCTGAACTTCCTCAAAAGGGTCTTCTCTTAGGGTTAGCTCCTAAATTCCTTGAGTGGCAGTGGTCCCCTCAATAACCCCATTAGGTAGGAGTTGGTTAATTGAATTATCGGGAGAGATATCCTCAAATTCTTCTTCTTCATATTCATCTATCAAACTTTTGTCAGGCTCATATATTTCTTCCTCAATCTCACTGAAAGGTTCTAATCTATTCTCCTTTGATTCCTCTTTAAGTACGGCTCTGGTCGGGTCAACTAATTTTGGGATGGCCATGCCTAACTCCTTCTCAGTGTTATCCTTCTAGTCAAGAGGTGACACAAGTGGGAATTGACAAATAAAAGTCTGGTTCACTACGGATGTTGGATCAATCGAAACTTGACTCAAGTTGGTAGAGGTTGGCTTTAAGTCCAAAGTACTTGATTGGTTATATCTTAAAGACCACTCATAGTCTTGGGCTTCTTGGTAGGCTCGGTCTAACTTATTGGTCTTTTCAAGGCATAGCTTCCTATAAATGTCTGGGTGTAACCCAACCCTAAACCTCGATGTGATCTGAGCTTCGGTCTCAATGGTATTGCATTTCATGTCATACCACTGGAAGTCCTCGATATATTTAGACACAGGCCTATTACCTTGTCGCAATTGGTACCATTGGTCTAAAAGTCTTTTCTCATAGGATCTACCTAGGTACCTATCTCTCAACTTACTTCTCATATCTCTCCAAGTATATATTTCCTCTTTTCTTTGATAACACTCACGCTCAATAGCATACCAATGCGACCTAGCATGTTAGGTGAACTTGGTTTTGGCCAACCTAACTTGTCCTAATTCCGATATGTTAGTGCACTCAAAATACCGATCCATTTGTTCTTCCCACTTAATATATGTCTCTTGTCTTACATCAAAAGTGGGTGCATAAGGTTCGGTGTTCCTAACGGGTTCCTTTTCTGAGTCAACCAAGTATGGATATAGGCTCCTAGGGTTATGCTCGGGATCACGGTATAAGGTCCTCCTAGGCTCCTGGCATGGGTGAGGTTGGGGCCTATTAAATTTTGGATCAGGGGTCCAATTTTGATGTCTACGTTTCTCAAGTTCCTGGGCTCGGTCTCTAAACTGGGCAACAGTATCAGTCATATCCTGACTCAATTTGGTCATACTTTCGGTAAGAGTTCTAATCATTGCCTCTAAATCAGGTTGGGTTTGACCAGGTTGGTAGGGTACTCTGTTCCGGGTGGACATGATGATGCAAGCAAGCACACCAAATGAGACTCGACTAAAATGACTACGGGCTAACTAGACCTAGAGCCCAAACTAGATGCCCAATCAGAGTGGCAAGCTAGCCTGTAGTAACTCTGGACTCAGCCAGGCAGGTGTAAGGGGAGTGTTAGGTCCCTAATTGCCAATCCTAGACACCAATCAGTGATTGGCCAGGTAGGCGGACCAGCACACAAGCCCTTCGGGACGTAGTCCCTGAATCACCATTCTAGACACTGAGTACAAAGCACACACAGAGTAACCAAACAAACTGACTAAACCCTAGGCTGGACCTGACCAGTTGGTGTTCCTAGCCCACTAGGGCAAATTAAGTCTAATAAATTTTAAAATTAGGCTTAGGATCGAATGAATGGGTGGTGGTTTTGGGGTAAGGAGAGGTTATCAACTCCTCCCCTTATATTAGATGCTCAATTGCCCTTAAGATGAAAAAGGAGATGATCACTCAAAAAAAAAAATTGAATTACAGAAACACAGAAATAGAATTTCTTTAATTTAACTCTCAGAAATTTTACAGAAACCAATAAATTACAGTAAAATTATGTAAAATAGTTTCAATTATACTGGTTCCAACAATATAAAAATCATGCAATTTGGAGTTAAATATAATGAGAAACAATTCCTGCAACAGGATAGTTATAGACTGAAAATAGAATGCTTCCCCCGTTTACAATTCCTGCTACGAAGTTATAACCCAGCGGATCCCCTACACGCCCTAGGAACACCCCATGGAATGGGAAGAGGAGGCTTGCACCTCGCTTCGTTCCTAGGACCGGACATCCTGGGGAGTCTACTTCGAGCAGACAAAGTAAAAAAGAGAGACACTCAAAACATGCAAGCAGGTCAGAAATCCTAGACAGGGCTCTGATACCAAAATTGATGCAGAACGAAAGCTCTGATACCAAAATTGATGCAGAACGAAAGCTCTGATACCAAAAATGATGCAGAATGGATATGTGGAATGCGGAAGCAAATTAAAATTAATGTATATTTTTATTTTTATTTTATATTTTCAGAAGTCGGCTTTGACTCAAATGAAAGTTAAACTAAATTGAAAGAAACTATATAATAATTGAAAGCATGATTCAAAGAAACTAGATTATCAGAGTAGTTCAGAAGTAAAGGATCGCTCGGGGTTGAGAAACTCCCAGACCTAGGGTTTCGCTCTGAATTTTCAACAGGACAGAAATAAAGAGAAGGGAAGGGTTATATACTAGGCAGTGATCTTCACAGAGTTTGGTGGAAAGACTCTCTCGAGCAGATTGTTGGATCCTCAGATTCGGATATCTTCACAATGGATCCTCCAATACTGGTCCTTTGGCAGAGTTGGCTTCTCCTAAACTCAGGATCTGGGAAAGAAGAAGAACAAGTTAAGGAACCAGATACTCATAGAAAGGATTTACCAGATAAGAAGAACTTGAAAAATTGATGTTGCTGAAATCCTGATTCTCCTAGATGCTGATCTGACTTCCTCTGGGATTTGCTCTGTATTCGAAGTAGCCGACTGGACCTGGATGCTGGTTGTCGGCCTCTACTTGGAAGAGAGGGGCCATGAGATGATGAGGTAGATTAGGGTTTGGATGATTGGTGGAATGAAGAAGATGACGGCGGCTAGGGTTTGGAATTGAAGTGGCTAACCTAGGGTTTTGGTAGGGTTTTGGGGTTGGAGATCTCACACCTCCTCAAGGTTCCTAGGAAACCCGGATTTACTCCCTCACGGAGCTCAACACTTGAATACAAGTGCGGAAGAGAGAAACACAAAGTTGCTCACACAGAAATTGATTTCATTCATCATTAAATTCAAGAGTTACATAGAGTTGAATATATAGACATAACAAAGAAATAAAATTTTATACATTTCCCATGTGGGACTAATAGGACTAACCCACACTTTAGGCATCAAATTCTCTTCCCAAGACTCCTTCCATGAGTGGGTAGCCTAAAAACTCCATGAAAACTTGAAAATCAGCTCCAAATGGCAGGTTATGGGGGTGTCTCCTAGTATCTCTCCATGAATCAAGGATTTTTCCATCATGGTTTGGCTCATTTGGACACCTCCTAGTCTTGCTCCACAAGTTTAGGCTTCTTCCTTTCATGGCTTTAGAACTTTTGGAAACTTTTGGGAACCTCTTTGAATTCCTCCCCAAGACATGCTCTCTTCCCTTTTATAACTTGGATTTTTTATGGAACATTGTGGGGCACCTCCTTGATCCTCTCTTCAAGAAAAATTCTTGCCATCCTGGCTTGGATTTATCTGGAAAGAAATTGGCTCCTCCTTGGATTGAGGTATCTTGATGGATTTCTCTTCCAAGTGGTGCAAGAAAAAAATGAACTTACTTCTTGTGGTGTAGGGACCAAAGACACTGGATGGATATGTGGAGCCTCCTGGACTCTGGCGTGTGGCTGGGAGTGTGGCGCCCATTTGCTTGGGCCTGGGAGAAAAAATGTGGCACCCTGGACCTTGACTTGACTGAAAAAAAGTGGCACCAACCTGGAGAAGAACTAGACCACTACTAGGACTTGTACTGAGTCAACATGACTCAACAAAATTTAAATTGCAGGGAAATACAGACTCAAGGCTAAAATTGAGTTGACCAAGTCAACCCTTATTACAAAACCAGAAAACCCTAATTCTCCGGGCAAGGTCAATCAGAGATCCAGATGGAGCCCTGAAGTCTTCTTCTGAGTCTGGTGCCCGCACTAATAATTTATTTGTTCAAACTTCAACTCCAACATTTCTTCTTCTTGTTTTGAGTTGTGTTGTAATCTTACTTTGTAAAGAAGAACCCAATGAAAAAGTTAAGAAATTTCATATAAATAGGTTACTTTTATATGTGTTGTGCCTTAAATTTATTTTGAGTTGGTTTGTATTAAAAGTGTAAAAGTGTTGGTGAGAGTATTCTTGAGTTTAATTGTAAAAATCCTGAAAAAGTCACTCAAGCCAACCTAGCCTAAAGAAGAGCCGACTCCACCTCATGGCATGTACTAAGGATTCTGGCATGCAGCAATCTAAGTCGACTCTTCTAGAACTAATTTTGAAGACCTGAGAAAGCGAGCCGACCCGATCTGCAATGAGCCGACTCCTCTAGAGTAAAGATTTCTGATTCTGAGAAGAAGAGTCGACCCAAATTCAAGCGAGCCAACCCCTCGAGTTCAATATATTCAACGATGAAAGTTTGAGCCGACCCGAGCTATGAAGAGCCGACCTGTTCAGAGTGAAGTTTTTGCATCCTGAGACAAAGAGCCGACTCTACTAAAAAAATGGCGACTCGACCTATCGACTCGAAGGATCCGAGCCGACTCGAAGAATCTGAGCCAACTCGAACATCATTTCCAGGTACATAACTGCTAGTTCCAGAATTTTTTTTTTGAATGCTAAAAGGTGCTCCAACGGTCATATATCACATCCCAATGGTATACAACATCTCAAACTATCTTGGAGTGATGGAAGGCCATATATTTGAGGGATTTGAACTTTCTTGAAGAAAGAAAAAAGAAAAGTAAGAAAGTTCCTCAAAGTTTTAAGGCATTATTGAATATCTAACCTACCAAAAAGCAAGAGAGCACAAAGAGCATTCAAGTCAGTCTTCAAGTCTTCACCAACTCCAATCTGAAGTTTGAAGCACTTTGGAAAGAAGCCACTGAAGCTATTAAAGCATATTAAAGCACATTCAAGTGGACTTCTCTCAAGCTGCATTGGCAATTATCCGATAACTTGAGTTTCTCATTATTATTGCATTTATTTCTCAATTCATTCTTGAATTGTTGGGTTATTGGTGAGCCCATTTGAAGAACCAAATAGGTTCTTGGTGAGCCTTAGATAAAAACCAAATGTTAGGTTCTTAGTGATCCTGAGAAAATCAAGTTGGGTTCTTGGTGATCCTGGTAAAACCAAGTTAGGTTCTTGGTGATCCTGTGAAAACCAAGTTGGGTTTCTTTCATGATCCTGTTTAAAACCAAAGTGTGTTGGATTTTCTTTGGTGATCCCATTAAAACTAAAGTTTAGAGATTTTGGATTGTGAACATGTAAAACAATCCTACTGTATTCGGGTGTGAATATAGTTAAAATCCCAAGTGGTATCTTGGATAGTGGATGTAAGAGCTGGGCTGCTCTGAACCACTATAATTTTTGTGAGTTTGTGTTGTGCTTCTTTGATCTTATTTAGCTTCTGCAAGTTATAATTTTGCCACAGCACCTAACACTCTAAAAGGGATTTTTAGGTGCACATTATCTGCTTAAATTTTTAAATTTCCAATTCACCCCCTCTTGGGTAGCCACCTGGGCAACAACTGGTATTAGGGCAGTGTCTTTGAATACATAAGAGTAAAGATTGATGGTTCATCTAATGAGTACATCCTTGGTCGAAGGCCAATCAACCAATAGACCTCCACTCTTCACTAGCACAAATTATGCATATTGGAAAGCTAGAATGAAAATTTATGTTCAAGCAATTGATTTTCAATTATGGAAGGTCATTCTAAAGGATCCATATATCCCCATGGTTAAAATTGATGTAGTGGACATTCTGAAACCTGAAGAGGATTGGAACGAACATGACATGAAAATGGGTGAGTTAAACACCAAAGCAATAAATTTGCTATATTGTGCTTTGGACAGTAATGAGTTTAATCAAATTTTCATTTGCTCTTCTACAAAGAAAATTTGGGATAAACTTGAAGTGACCCACGAAGGAACTTTCCAAGTGAAGTCCTCAAAAGTTAATCTTCAAAAGTTACGATCTATTGAAAATGGAACCTAATGAAACAATCTCTGCCATTTTTTCATGCTTCACTGATATTATTAATGGCTTAAAAAGTCTTGGCAGGGTATATTCCAATGCTGACCTTATGCAAAAAATTTTAAGATCTCTTCTAGACAAGTGGGATCCAAAAGTGACTACCATCCAGGAAGCAAAAGATTTGAATACCTTACTTCTGGATGAACATCTAAGATCTCTCATAACTCATAAACTGACCATGCAGCACAGAACTGAGGATGATTAGAAGAAGATGAAATCTATTACCTTCAAAGCTACTATGGATTCAAGAAAGGATGATGAATCAAAAGAAGATTATTCCTCTACTGAAAGCGACATGGAAGATGAAGATGTTGCCATGGTCGTTAGGAGATTCAAAAGGTTCTTAGGAAGACAAAAAGAAAGAAACTATAGAAAATACCATAAGAACAAGGAATCAGCAAAGAAAAGGACAAGGAGAAAGAGAATGGAAAAGAAGTGCCGATATGCTATGAATGCAAAAAACCTGGGCACATCCAACCAGACTGTTCTTTATTAAAGAAGGGTTTCAAGAGAAAGAAAAGGAAAGCTATGGTAGCGACGTGGAGCGATAGCGAAGCGTCCTCATCTATTGAAGAAGAAGAGACCACAAAATCTATGAATTTATGTCTAATGGGTCTTGAGAATGAGGTATCATCCCCTGAGCTTCAAACTAAATTTACTTGTGATGAATTGAATTCTGCATTTCATGATTTGCTTATTGAATTCAAGAAAGCTGGGGTTAAAATCAAATCCTTGAAGAAACAAAATGATCTTTTACTTAAAGACAAGGATGAAATTTCAGAAAAGAACAACATCTTGCAAAAAGAACTAAATATCTTTTCTGATAATGTTATTACTTTGAAAAATAAAAAGAAAGTTTTAAATGAGACAAACAAAGCTTTAGTTATCGAAAACATTGATTTGAAAAAGGAGGTAGAAAAGCTTAAGTCTCTTGTAGAAAAACATACTTTGAGTTCTAATAAGCTTGAGCTAATTCTGAATGAGCAAAGAGATTCAAAAAGCAAAGCTATAATTGGATTTAATGATTTAAATGCTAAAGGAATTTCAGCAACAAAATTTGTATCTTCAAAAGCTTCAGCTTCAGATGCAAAATTTCAAAAAGCTTTTTCATCAAATTCTATTTTAAATGGCTTAAAGTATGTTCCTAAGAATTTTGCTCAAAAATCTTTCAAACCAAACATATCCATTTCTACATATGTTAATGCTTCGAAGCATGCATCGTACAAATATGATAAAATTGTTTGCTATGTATGTCATAGATTTGGGCATAAATCTCATCAATGCAATTCTTTGAGAAATTCCAAGATTGGTGCATCGAAATATAGAACTGTTTGGGTTCCAAAAGGAACCAATTTTGCTAACCCAAAAGGATCCATGTTAGCTTGGGTACCAAAAACCACTCCTTGATTATTTTGCAGGATTGTCTTACAGCCCACAAATTGAAGAAAAGATGGTATCTTGACAGTGGCTGTTCAAGGCATATGACGGGTGACAAGGATCAGTTCATCACCTTACAAATAAAAGGAGGATTGGTTACTTTCGGTGATAATGGCAAGGAGAAAATAATCGAAATCAGTAAGGTCAAAATAACCTCCTATACTTTTATTAAAGATGTGCTGCTACTAGATAAATTGAAGTATAATTTATTAAGTATTAGTCAACTTTGTGATAAAGGCTTCAAGATTATCTTTGAATCATCTATGTGTATAGTAACTAACTCTCTTGACTCTAGCAATAAATTCATTGGTCATAGACTTGGGAATATCTATGTGGTAGATCTAAATGATCTAGCCATGACTAGTAGTTCCAGCTTAGTAGCAATGAATGCTAAGACCAAGGAGTCATGTTTACTTTGGCATAGATGATTAGGTCATGCTAGCATGCATAGAATTGCCAAATTAATTTAAAAGAATCTAGTTAGAGGTTTGCCACATTACAAAGTTGATCTTGATTATGTATGTGATGCTTATCAATTAAGCAAACAAACTAGGAGGAGTTTTAAATCAAAAAATATTATTTCAATTACTAGACCCCTTGAGCTACTTCATATGGACTTATTTGGACCAACTAGGACCACAAGCCTAGGTGGTATGAAATATGGCCTTGTGATTGTACATAACTTTTCTAGATTCACATGGATATTATTTATTGCACATAAAGATGAAACCTTTGATGTATTTTGAAAATTTCACAAGAAGGTTTCAAATGAGAAAAATCTTTCTGTTATTTCTATAAGAAGTGATCATGGGTTGAATTTCAAAATCAGTTTTTTGATGAATATTGCACTAAGCACGGCATTGATCACAACTTCTCCACTCCTAGAAAACCACAACAAAATGGTGTTGTAGAGAGAAAGAATAGGACTTTGGAAGAAATGGCCCGAACCATGTTGTATGAAGGTAATCTTCCAAGGTACTTTTGGGCAGAAGTAGTGAACACTGCCTATTATATATTAAACCGAGTTTTAATATGCCCAATTTCAAAGAAAACCCCCTATGAGCTTTGGAATGGAAGAAAACTGAATATTAACTATTTTCATGTTTTTGGGTGTTAATGCTTTGTGCTGAATAATGGTAAAGATAACCTAGAAAAATTTGATACAAAATCTAATGAATCTATATTCCTTGGTTATTTACTACACAGCAAAGCATATAGAGTGTTTAATAAGAGGACTCTTACTATAGTAGAGTCAATTCATGTTGTTTTTGATGAAGCTATCACCTCACCATCTAGAAAAGATGAGTGCGTAGATAATGATACAGGTACACTACAAAAAGAGATGGAAGATCTAAGCATACAAGATAAGACAACACAAGATGGAAATGAAGTGGTAAGCAAGGATCATACTGATTTACCAAAGGAGTAGAGGTATGTAACATTACATCCTGAAGATCTAATTATTGGTAATCCTTCTCATGATGTTAGGACTAGGTCTGCACATAGAGATGCACATGACTACCTAACTTTTGTCTCACAAATTGAACCACATAATTTAGAAGAAGCTGAATGTGATCCAAACTGGATGATGGCCATGCATGATGAATTAAACCAGTTTGAAAGAAATAATGTTTGGACTCTAGTTAGTAGACCTCTAGACCATCCCATAATAGGAATCAAATGGGTCTATAGGAACAAACTAGATGAGAACGATAAGGTTATGAAAAATAAAGCAAGGTTGGTAGCAAAAGGGTATAATCAAGAAGAGGGCATTGATTTTGATGAAACTATGCTCCTGTAGCAAGACTTGAATCCATTAGATTACTTCTTGCATTTGCTTACTACATAAATTTCAAACTCTTTCAAATGGATGTAAAAAGTGCTTTTCTAAATGGATTTATTTTTTAACAAGTTTTTGTAGAATAGCCACCAGGTTTTGAAAATCACGCTTATCCAAATCATGTGTTTAAATTAAATAAAGCTTTATATGGTTTGAAACAAGCACCTAGAGCCTGGTATGATAAACTTAGCAAATTTTTGCTTGAAAATGATTTCAAAAGAGGAAATGTTGACAAAACTCTTTTCATTAAAAAGAAATGTAATTATATGTTAGTTGTACAAAATTACGTTGATGATATCATTTTTGGTGCAACTAATGAAAATCTCTGTGGAGAATTTGCTGAGTTAATGCAGGGCGAGTTTGAAATGAGCCTTATGGATGAACTCAACTACTTCCTTGGACTACAAGTAAAACAAACAAAGGAAGGGATTTTTATAAACCAAGCCAAGTACATCAACAAGATAATCAAGAAGTTTGGCATGGAGACAAGCAAAGAAGCTAGCACACCCATGAGCCCTATCTGCAATTGGACAAAGATGAAAATGGATCCAATATTGACCAAAAGCTATATAGAGGTATGATTGGATCCCTATTATATCTTACTGCCTATAGACCTGACATCTTATATAGTGTATGTGTGTGTACTCGTTTTCAATCAAATCCTAAGGAATCTCACATGCTTGCTATTAAAAGAATTATCAAATATTTGAAAGGTATATGTAATTTAGATCTTTGGTATTCTAAAGAATTATCTTTAAATTTAATTGGTTTTTCGGATGCTGACTATGCTGGTTGCAAAATTGATAGAAAGAGCACTAGTGGTACATGCCAATTTCTAAGGTTGAATTTAATCACATGGCACTGTAAGAAACAAAACTCTGTAGCATTGCCACTGCTGAGGCAGAGTATGTTGCTACTGGTAGTTGTTGTGCTCAAGTGCTTTGGATTAAACAACAGCTAGAAGACTTTGGCATTACATAATCTAAAATTCCAATCAAATGTGATAACATAAGGGCTATAAATTTTACTAAGAATCCTTTTCAGCATTCAAGAACAAGCACATTGAAATTAGGCACCATTTCATAAGAGATCATGTATTGAATAATGATATTGTATTTGAATTCGTGTCAACCGAAAACCAACTTGTTGATTTTTACTAAACCTTTAAATTATAATAGATTTGCAATGATTAGATGTGAACTAGGATTGTGTGACCCTCTTTAGAAACCTCAACCTAGGTTTCTACAAACTTAAGGAAATATTATCTAGGTGACCTCCTATTCTCACTTTTTTTTGTGTGTAAAAAGACTTTGAGTAAAGGCTATAATTCACTTTTGTGCTCCCTCTGCTTGAGTCGACTCGAGTAGATGACTTGTTTGTCGAGCTGACTTAGATGTCGGGCCGACTCCTTCTTAAGTCAAGCCTTAGGGTTATTACTTTCCAATTTTTCCCTCAACTCTTTGTTCTTTCCCTCCGAGGCAACTATTCCAAAAATTCCTTCCCTTCCGAAATCCTTAGAACACTGCATTCTATGAAGATGGCTCCTCAAAAGGCAGTTGGTAAAAGATCTCGTCTGGATAATGAACAAGCTCTACAGGAAAGATGTTCAAAATTTTGGGAAGAAGGTTCTTCAAAGGTTCTGGTTCAAACAGTTGAAGCATCTAGCCAACCCTCTCCTCGTCACCAGATTTCTCTTGCGATGCAACCCGTCACTACATGTTGACGGATCTTATTTGAATTTCTGAAGGAAATTGGTTTGATTGTGGGTGACCTAATTGAAAATTAGGGGTGGGATTTCATGTGTTCATTGAATGTTAATACATATCCTAACCTTGTGAAAGTCTTTTATGAAAATCTATGATTTGGAGAACAACATATGAAATCTATGGTAAAGGGCAAGAGAATCATTGTTTCAGCAGAAAGTCTAAGCAGCATGCTTGAAATGCCACATGAAGGAACAGAACATTTGGTTCTCAAAGACAGAACAAAAGCTCTTCAGACTGTTCTAGAATGAGAAGATGTAAATGAGATAGGAACACTGAAGGCTAGCTCACTTTCAATGGAAATGAGACTTCTCCATAGCTTTATAAGTAGAACTTCTTACCAAGAACAGGTCATTTTGATTAGGTGAGTGAAAGGGACCTGTGTCTTATGGAACTAATAATACATGGAGATAAAGTCAACCTTCCAGCTATAATGGTATCACAGATGAAGGAGGCTATAAGGAAAGTGAAAGCCTACTTGCCTTATGGAATGATATTAACTCTATTTTTCCAAGCAGCACATGTAGATCTAAGTGATGAAGATAGTAGACCTCTACAACACACGGATACTTACATGGCAAAGACATTACAAAGGATGGGTTACTTATTTTCTGATGGTGTTTGGAAAAAGAAATCTGATAATATTGCTAAAATTGAAGAAGTTGAAGAAGGAGGTGAGGTACAAGCTGATGAAGACATTTCTATGCCCATTCCTGAGTCACAACCTCAACCAGGTTCACCTGATCTCACTGGTTTTGATATTCCTACTGTTGATGAACCCGACATGCCTTTTGTTGCACCTACTTATGCTCAAATAGCTACTGACATTCCTGCTCCTAGTTCAGTTGCTACTGCACCTGTTGTTGATACTTCAGCATTGCAAGACTTCATTACACAACAAATGGGTAACTTAACTGACTCAATCACTTCTATAATGGCTACAATGTTTGGCAAATTTTGCCAGTCAGTTAATATGAGACTTGATCAGTTTGGAGGTCAAATTGATGATCTGCGCAGCAGAATATATACTCTTGAAGCCTCTAAAAATGCAACCTGTGCAACTAACCCAAACCTTCAACCTATTCTTCAATTGATCTCATCCAGCTCTGAAACTCTTAAAAATTATGTCAGTCAAACACTTGAGGCATACAGAGTTGAAATGGATAATTTGAGAGTCAAAGTGGGCTCAGTAGAAGAAGGTAGAAGGATGGAAGAGGATTATACAAAAGGAATTGGAATTATAAGGGCTAAGTTTGGAAGACTGAGAGGATATGCTGAGGCCTTTGCTAATGAGCAAGCAAAAGAACTTGTTGAACTTCACAAGTAAAGAAAAATACTGAAGAATTGGAGCAAGTTCAGATTTTGTTTGAATAGCTGCACACCACTGTCATTTCATCCTTTGTCTCTCAATCTAGACCTTCTCCTAGACCTACTTCATCTTCACATCCTAGGAGACCTGCTCCACACCTTTAGGTCATTCATTAGGATTAGCAAGTCTATCTTACTTTCACATTTTGTACTTCGTATTGAAAATATCAAATTGAAATGAAATGAAAGTTTGTATTTTGTCTCATGAATGACTCCATCTCTTTTATGCTCATGCAATGAAAGTTCATATTTTGCTCATGCAATGTCTGATTTTTTAAATAGAATATCAAGATGAAAGTGAGAAAGTGAAATTATCTCAAATAAATTTTAAATACTTTTTCATTCTATTTCAAATATGAGCTTCATTCTAACTTCACCTTTTTGATTGATTGACAAAAAGGGAGAGAAATTTATAAAGATATTCTTGCATGAAAAGGATAAGATTTTTTTTAATTTTAATTTTTGCTCTGATACATAAAGCTTGAAAAGGATAAAATCTAATTGCTTATACTATGATGCATGAAACATAATATGCTTTGATGTATAAAGATCCTTTTAAGCTCTGAGATATAATGTTCCAAATGTCTTAAGCTCTGATATATAATGTTTTACATGTTTTAAGCTCTGATACATAAAGTTCTCTTAGAAACTTTTGGGCTTTGAACATGCATGGAAAGATTATTAAAACATGGAGTATCTTATTGAGGGGGAGATTACCTCTCACTGCCCTAATTCTCCTTCCATGGTTTGACACTAATTAGAGTCAATTCGTTCTACTTGTTTATACACTCTTGCAAATAAATTATACAAGTAAATGTAAAGTTTTATCTCATTCTTTTCATGTCCAATATTTTATCATCATCAAAAAGGGGGAGATTCTTGACCCCTTAAGTGATTTTGACGATAACCAAACATTGGAGCATGTACATATTTTACTAATAACTTTTCAAGTGGTTTACAAGTTTTTGTAGGATAAATTATTTATTCAAACTTCAACTCCTACATTTATTCTTCTTGTTTTGAGTTATGTTGTAATCTTACTTTGTAAAGAAGAACCCAAAGAAAAAGTTAAGATATTTCATATAAATGGGTTACTTCTATGTGTGTTGTGCCTTAAATTTATTTTGAGTTGGTTTGTATCAAAAGTGTGAAAGTGTTGGTAAGAGTATTCTTGAGTTTAATTGTAAAAATCTTGAAGAAGTAACTCGAGCCAATGATGCAGAACAAATAAAGGGATGTGATGCGGAAGTAAATTAAGATTAACTAATTTTTTTGTTGTTTTTAGATGTTTGTAGAAGTTGGCTTCAAATCAAAGAAAAGTTAACCTAACATTGAAAGATACTAATATGATAATTGAAAGCACAATTTGAAGGAAACTAAATTATCAGAGTAGTTCAGAAGCAACGGATCGCTGGGGGTTGAGAAACTCCCAGACCTAGGGTTTCGCTCCGAACTTTCAACAGAACAGAAATAAAGAGAAGAGATGGTTTACCTAACCAGACAATGATCTTCACAGATTTTGGTGGAAGAACTCTCCCGAGCAGATTGTTGGATCCTCGGATTCAGATATCTTCGTAATGGATCCTCCAATACTGGTCCTTTGGCGGGTTGGCTTCTCCTGAACTCAAGATCTGGAAGAGAAGAAAAACAATTGATGGAATCAGAGAGTCAAGGGAGAAATTTACCAGGTTGATGAACTTGAAGATTGAAATTGCTGAAAACTGGAATCTCCTGGAAGCTGATGTGATTTTCCTTGGAACTTGCTCTGGATCTGAAGTAGCCGGACTGGATCTGGATGAAGGTGGACGGCCTGGACTTGTAGAGGAGAGAGGCCGTGGGAGATGGATGGATCTAGGGTTTGATGGATTGGAAATAATGAAAGGTGGCTAAGGTTTTGGATTTTTGAGTGGCTAACCTAGGGTTTTGGATAAAGATGGAGATCTCTCACCTCCTCAAGGCTCTAATGGAACCCGGATTACCCCCTCACGGAGCTCAACACTTAGAATAGTGCGGAAGAAGAGAAACCTAGGTTGCTCAACACAAGAGAATAGCAAAAATAATTTTTCTTCATTGATTTTTTTTAAAGTTACAAAGAGAGGTCTATTATATAGACCTAAAATTTTCTCCTAGCTTGTACAAATTCCCATGTGGGACTAAACTCTTCCAACCCCTAGATTAGGTAGAAAATCCTCTCCCTTGGCCGACCAAGAGTCCAAAAAAAATTGGGACGGCCATAAAGGAAATGTTTTGGAACTTTTATGGCACCTCCTTTGGAGTTGGATTTGGATTTGGAGTCCTCTTCTTCTTATGGTATTTCTTCTTTTCTTCCACTCCAAGTTAAGCTCTTTGATTTTGATTTGAACTTCAATTAAGAGTAGGTTGGATGTCCTTCTTTGATTTCTTCTCCAAGAGAAGTTTTCTTCCTTCTTTGCTTAGGTAAATTAGGCAGGTGTGGGCGCCTCCTTTAATTTAGCCTCCAATTTGATTTTTTCTTCTTTGGATGTGGGGACCATGACACTGGGATGCCTCTATGGCGCCTCCTGGACTCTGGCGTGTGCTCGGAGTGTGGCTGGGCGAGTGGCTTGGAGTGTGGCCTCCACTTGCTTGAACCTTGAGTTGATTGGAAGAGAAATGTGGCACCATTTTGGACCAAATTGAAACCACATTGGGACTTGCACCGAGTCAACATGACTCAACAAAATTTAAATGGTGACTCAAGAAATAAATAAAATAAATAAACTGGTTGACCAGGTCAACCTTTATTACAAACCCTAATTTCTCGGGCAATGTCAATCAGAGATCCAAATGGAGCTCTGAAGTCTTCTTCTGAGTCTGGTGCCCGCACCAATTCTCCCAGGGTGGGAGGAACTCGACCCTGTCGAGTAAGGCTCAAGTTGGCTCTGGTATCTCTCCAAGAGGTCTGGGTCCAATTCTTGTAATTCTTCTCGGGAGATCCAAGAGTCATCAGAATCTAGCCTTCCTTGCCAGCGGACCAGGTACCTTTGGTATCCTCGATTACGAGTAGAGATAACCTGATCATCCAGGATCTTTTCAATCTGCTCTTTCCTCACAGGCCAGTTTGTTGGTGGACACACAGGGTCGGGATCACTCTCAATGATAGGGTTAGGCTCAAAAGGCTCACTAGGAATCACAGCTGGCTCCCTGTACTCTACTAAGTCTGTAATGTTGAAAGTAGAGCTAATGCCTAGTTCTGGAGGCAACTCGAGCACATAGGCATTGGATCCTACTCTCTTTACCACTCTAAATGGTCCAGCTCCCCTAGCATGTAACTTTCTAACGGTTCCAGGAGGAAACCGTTCAGGCCTTAACCTAATCATCACATAGTCTCCCTCAACAAAAGATTTGACTCGCCTTTGAGTATCAGCCAACTTCTTATAAGTTTCATTACTTAAATTTATTTTGGCATGAATTTCTTTATGCAAGTCTTTTATATGCTGTGCAAAATTCTCAGCAAATTCGGAGACTCGAGTGTGGACAGGTAAAGGGACTAGGTCAAGAGGTGTGTGAGGTTTGTACCCATGTACAATTTCAAATGGACTCTTACCCGTAGACCTATTGACCGAGTCATTGTACGCAAATTCTGCCCTTGGTAGGTATAAATCCCAATTTCTGGTATTTTCACCAACAAGACATCTCAGCAGATTTCCTAGGCTACGGTTCACTACTTCAGTTTGGCCATCAGTTTGGGGATGATAGGCAGTTGAAAACTTAAGTTTTGTCCCTAACTTATGCCAAAGGGTCTTCCAAAAGTAACTGGTGAACCGGACATCCCTATCTGAAATGATTGTCTTAGGTAGGCCATGGAGTCTAACTATCTCATTGAAGAAAAGTGTGGCTACCTTAGACGCATCAAAAGTTTGGGAACAAGGCAAGAAGTGGGCCATTTTAGAGAATCGGTCGACTATGACACAGATAGAATCATGTCTCCTCTGGGTCTTAGGTAAACCTAACACAAAATCCATACTCACATCTTGCCAAGGACGATCTGGGACAGGGAGTGGGGTATAAAGGCCAGTGTTTTGTTTTCGCTGTTTGGCAACAGCGCAGGTTCGACATCTAGCTACAATATTAGCTACATCCCTTTTTAAGCTAGGCCAGAAAAAGTGGTCTTCAATAGCTAGAATGGTCTTGTCTTTTCCAAAATGGCCAGCTAAACCTCCAGCATGGATTTCCCAAATCAAAAATTCCCTAAGAGAAGTTCTAGGGATGCAAAGCCTATTTTTGAAGAACAAAAAACCATCTACAAGGGTATAATCCTGGTGATTACTAGATGGTCCTTGAACTAGATCCTGATACACAGTTGTGAAATCCGGACAAGACTCATATTCCTCTTTGATTTGCTCAAACCCTATGACCTCAGTTCTAACAGAAGTTAATAACAGAGATTGGCGACTAAGGGCATCAGCTACCTTATTCTCAACTCCAGCCTTATGTTTCAGGACAAAAGTATAGGACTGGATTTATTCTACCCACTTAGCATGCCTAGGGTTAAGCTTCTTTTGGGAGTTCAGAAATCTAAGAGCCTCATGGTCCGAAAATAGTACAAATTCCTGCGGTAGCAAATAATGTCTCCAGTAACGCAAAGCTTGCACCACCGCATAAAATTCCTTATCATAGGTAGAATACCTAAGCTTAGCATCATTAAGTTTTTCACTAAAGAATGCTATGGGATGATTCTCTTGGCTTAGGACTCCACCTATTCCTACACCTGAAGCATCACAGGCAACCTCAAATACTTTAGAAAAATCGGGTAATCTCAGAATGGGTGCCTGGGTCATTTTATCCTTAAGATCTAGGAAGGCTTTATGGGCTGACTTAGTCCAATGAAATTCTCCCTTCCTAATACAATCAGTGATAGGAGCAGCTAAAGTACTAAACCCCTTGATGAATCGCCTATAGAAGGTAGCCAAGCCATGGAAACTTCTAACTTCATGCACATTGGTTGGCTCTGGCCAGTCTACTATGGACTTAATCTTCTCAAGATCGGCCGCCATGCCGTCAGGGGTTACTACAAAACCAAGAAAGATAACTCTACTAGTCATGAATTCACACTTCTTAAGATTACCGTAGAGTCTCTCATTCCTCAAAACTTGGCAGACTGCTCTAAGGTGGTCTAGGTGATCTGTTGGGGTCTTACTATAGATCAGGATGTCATCAAAATAGACCACCACAAATTTTCCTATGAAAGCTCTAAGTACCTGGGTCATAATTCTCATGAAAGTACTAGGGGCATTGGACAACCCAAAAGGCATAACAACCCATTCATAAAGACCATCCTTAGTTTTGAAAGCAGTTTTCCATTCATCCCCGGGTCTAATCCTAACCTGATGATAGCCGCTTTTGAGATCAATCTTAGAAAAAACCATTGCACCAGCCATCATATCAAGCATGTCATCTAGTCTAGGGATGGGAAACCTATATTTGATTGTAATTTTTTTGATGGCACGACTGTCAACACACATCCTCCACGTGCCATCTTTCTTTGGGGTCAGTAAGGCTGGGACTGCACAAGGGCTAAGACTTTCTCTAATAAACCCCTTCCTCAATAATTCTCCAACCTGCTTTTGCAGTTCTTCATGCTCAGATGGATTCATCCTGTAATGGGGCAAGTTGGGCAAAGTCGCTCCTGGGATTAGATCTATGGCATGCTGGATATCCCTAAGAGGTGGAAGGTGGTCTGGCAAATCCTCGGGAAAGACATCCTCAAATTCTTTTAACACAGGTTTAACTTCTTGAGGAGGCTCTGAGGGTTCCGAAGTTCTAAGTTCCTTAGCAGTCAACATCCAGATGGGTGAACCACTATGAATTTCTTGTTCTAGATCCTTAGCACTGATTAGGTTCACTCCAGTTTTCATCTCCTTAACCTTACCGGCTCCTTTAGTTACCTTGTCCTTAGGGGGAACGGAATGGATCGTAATCTTCTTCCCATTGAAACTAAAGACACAGGTATTGGATTTTCCTAAGAGGGTGGCATCATGATCATACAACCAAGGTCTTCCGAGAATTATACTGCTCACCCCCATGGGTAAAACATCGCACCAAATCTTTTCGTGATAAGATTGCATTTGGATTTGGACTTGACATCTAGATTGGATGGGTATGGAGGTAGAATCTACCCAAGAAACCTTATAGGGGTTGGGATGGGGAACTGGGATTAAGCCTAACATCTTGACAGTACTAGTAGAGATGGCATTTACACAGCTCCCACTATCTATGATGATCTTACATACCTTATCCCGTAATTTAAGAAAAGTTTGTAGGATGTTAGTCCTACGCCAATCCTCTTGAACTAGATTCTAGGATAGGATGCATCTTACAACTCCTAATTGGTCAGATTCATTGGGTTCCTCCTCTCCTTCATACTCCTCAACCAAATTCATTCCGACCTCATAAACTTCTTCTTCAAATTCCTCACTGGGCTCGGAATTATCATTCTCTCCCTCTTCTATGTAAAGGGATCTCCGTGGGCACTGGCTAGCAACATGACCTACCTTATGACACTTGAAACAGGCTATGGCAGTACACTGACTGGAAATGTGACCTGGTTTCTGACACTTAAAACAGGTGATATTTGAACTAGGGGTTCTCTGGGTGTCAGGTGCCTTACCTTTGTCCATGGGCCTAGGGGTAGAAGTACCCTGAAAAGGTTTACTAGGGATAACTTGGCTAGGTTCATTCCTTAGGATTGGGGCACTAACCCTAGAAGGTATAGGTCCTCTCTGAAATTTCTCAGTGTTCAGTGCAATCTGGTAGGCTTGGTCTAGATCAGTAACCTCTCTCAGAAATAATTCTCTCTTGATATCTTCCCTCAGTCCAGCCCTAAATCTAGACAAAGTGACTTCGTGGGCTTCACTCACATCACATCTCATTAGGTATTCATCAAAAGTAGTTATGTAGTCTGAGACAGATCGGTTTCCTTGTTTCAGGTTTTGCCATTGGTCTAACAGGTTTTGCTGGTATGAAATGGGTAGGTATTTATCTCTCAATTTTTCTTTCATACCCTGCCAAGTGGTTATGGGCTCAACATTCCGTCTCCTAGTGGTTAGCTCAATGTTCCCCCAGTATAACCTAGCTTGACGCACTAATTTCATCTTGGCAAACTTGTATTTCCTCTCCTCAGACATAGCATACCACTCAAAGTATTGATCCATCTCACCCTCCCAATCAGAATACACCTTAGGGTTCAGACTACCATCAAAAGTGGGTGCATCTAATTTGATGTTCCTGATGAACCTATCATCTCTATCTTCAGGCTCTGGGTCAGGCCTCCTATGATTAGGTTCGGGATCTCTATATAAAGGCCTTCTAGGCTCTTGATGTGGGTGAGGTTGAGGCACATTAAAATCGGGGTCAGGAGTCCAATTCCGATGTCTAGGTTCTTCAAGTACTTGGACTCGGTCCCTAAGTTGGGTAAGATCCTCATGAATTTGTGCGCTAAACTGGGCCACAGTGTTTGTCATATCCTGATTCATGTTAGCCATACTTTCAGTAAGAGTTCTGATCATGGCCTCTAAATCAGGTTGGGTTTGACCAGGTTGATATGGCACTCCGTTTCTGGTAGACATGATGATTCAAGCAAGCACACAAAATGAGACTAGACTAAATCGACTACTGGATCACTAGACCTAGAGTCCAAACTAGATGCCCAATCAGAGTGGCAAGCTAGCCTGTAGTAACTCAGGACTCAGCCAGGCAGGTGTAAGGGGAGTGTTAGGTCCCTGATCGCCAATCCTAGACACCAATCAGTGATTGGCCAGGTAGGCGGACCAGCACACAAGCCCTTCGGGACGTAGTCCCTGAACCACCGTTCTAGACACTGAGTGCTAAGCACACACAGAATAACTCAGCAAACTGACTCAACACTAGCCTAGACCCGACCAATTGGTGTCCCTAGCCCACTAGGGCAAATTAGGTCTAGCTGATTTTAAATTAGGTCTAGGTTCGAATGATTGGATGGTGGTTTTGGGCTAAGGAGAGGTAATCAACTCCTCCCCTTATCTTAGATGCTCAATTGCCCTTAAGTAAATTATGAGATGATCACTCCAAAAAAGAATTGAATTGCAGAACACAAAAAACAGAGTTGCTGTAATTTAATTCTCAGAGTTTTTACCGAAACCAATAAATCACAGAAAAATTATAGAAAATATGATCAATTATACTGGTTTCAACGAAGCAAAAATCATGCAATTCGGAGTTTTATGCAGGGAGAAATAATTCAGATAACAGGGCAATTATGGGCTGCAACTAGATTGTCTTCCCCGTTTATAATCCCTGCTACGAAGTTATAACCCAATGGATCCCCTACACGCCCTAGGAACACCCCATGGAATGGGAGGAGGAGGCTTGCGCCTCGCTTAGTTCCTAGGACCGGACGTCCTGGGGAGTCTACTTCGAGCAGACAAAATAAAAAGAGAACAATCAAAACAAGCAAGCAAGCAAATCAGAAACCCTAGACTGGGCTCTGATACCAAAAATGATGCAGAACAAATAAAGGGATGTGATGCGGAAGTAAATTAAGATTAACTAATTTTT
Source organism: Areca catechu (assembly GCA_021397845.1). Classification (NCBI taxonomy): domain Eukaryota; kingdom Viridiplantae; phylum Streptophyta; class Magnoliopsida; order Arecales; family Arecaceae; genus Areca; species Areca catechu. Next base: position 79,966,056 of record CM038044.1, on the reverse strand, counting down.
TTGTTATTTTTAGATGTTTGTAGAAGTTGGCTTCAAATCAAAGAAAAGTTAACCTAACATTGAAAGATACTAATATGATAATTGAAAGCACAATTTGAAGGAAACTAAATTATCAGAGTAGTTCAGAAGCAACGGATCGCTGGGGGTTGAGTAACTCCCAGACCTAGGGTTTCGCTCCGAACTTTCAACAGAACAGAAATAAAGAGAAGAGATGGTTTACCTAACCAGACAATGATCTTCACAGATTTTGGTGGAAGAACTCTCCCGAGCAGATTGTTGGATCCTCGGATTCAGATATCTTCGTAATGGATCCTCCAATACTGGTCCTTTGGCGGGTTGGCTTCTCCTGAACTCAAGATCTGGAAGAGAAGAAAAACAATTGATGGAATCAGAGAGTCAAGGGAGAAATTTACCAGGTTGATGAACTTGAAGATTGAAATTGCTGAAAACTGGAATCTCCTGGAAGCTGATGTGATTTTCCTTGGAACTTGCTCTGGATCTGAAGTAGCCGGACTGGATCTGGATGAAGATGGACGGCCTGGACTTGTAGAGAGAGAGAGGCCGTGGGAGATGGATGGATCTAGGGTTTGATGGATTGGAAATAATGAAAGGTGGCTAAGGTTTTGGATTTTTGAGTGGCTAACCTAGGGTTTTGGATAAAGATGGAGATCTCTCACCTCCTCAAGCCTCCAATGGAACCCGGATTACCCCCTCACGGAGCTCAACACTTAGAATAGTGCGGAAGAAGAGAAACCTAGGTTGCTCAACACAAGAGAATAGCAAAAATAATTTTTCTTCATTGATTTTTTTTAAAGTTACAAAGAGAGGTCTATTATATAGACCTAAAATTTTCTCCTAGCTTGTACAAATTCCCATGTGGGACTAAACTCTTCCAACCCCTAGATTAGGTAGAAAATCCTCTCCCTTGGCCGACCAAGAGTCCAAAAAAAATTGGGACGGCCATAAAGGAATTGTTTTGGAACTTTTATGGCACCTCCTTTGGAGTTGGATTTGGATTTGGAGTCCTCTTCTTCTTATGGTATTTCTTCTTTTCTTCCACTCCAAATTAAGCTCTTTGATTTTGATTTGAACTTCAATTAGGAGTAGGTTGGATGTCCTTCTTTGATTTCTTCTCCAAGAGAAGTTTTCTTCCTTCTTTGCTTAGGTAAATTAGGCAGGTGTGGGCGCCTCCTTTAATTTAGCCTCCAATTTGATTTTTTCTTCTTTGGATGTGGGGACCATGACACTGGGATGCCTCTATGGCGCCTCCTGGACTCTGGCATGTGCTCGGAGTGTGGCTGGGCGAGTGGCTTGGAGTGTGGCCTCCACTTGCTTGAACCTTGAGTTGATTGGAAGAGAAATGTGGCACCATTTTGGACCAAATTGAAACCACATTGGGACTTGCACCGAGTCAACATGACTCAACAAAATTTAAATGGTGACTCAAGAAATAAATAAAATAAATAAACTGGTTGACCAGGTCAACCTGTATTACAAACCCTAATTTCTCGGGCAATGTCAATCAGAGATCCAAATGGAGCTCTGAAGTCTTCTTCTGAGTCTGGTGCCCGCACCAGCCAACCTAGCCTGAAGAAGAGCCGATTCCACCTCATGGCACGCACTAAAGATTCTGGTATGCAGCAATCCGAGCCGACTCAAGTAGAACCGAGCCGACTCTTCCATAGTCCATTTCTATTTTTTTTCGAGAACAGCGAAGCGAGTCGACCCCAATCAGAAAGAGTCGACTCTGCCAGAACTAATTTTGAAGACCTGAGAAAGCGAGCCGACCCGATCTGTAACGAGCCGACTCTTCCACAGTAAAGATTTCTGATTTTGAGAAGAAGAGTCGACCAAAATTCAAGCGAAACGACCCCTCGAGTTCAATATGTTCAACGATGGAAGTTCGAGCCGACCCGAGGTATCAAGAGCCGACCCATCCAGAGTGAAGTTTTTGCACCCTGAGACAAAGAGCCGACCATACTAAAGAAATGGTGACTCGACCTATTGACTCAAAGGATCCGAGCTGACTCAAAGAATCCGAGCCGACTTGAATATCGTTTCTAGGTACATAACTGCTAGTTCCAGAATTTCTTTTTGAATGCTAAAAGGTGCTCCAATGGTCATATGTCACATCCCAATGGTCTACAACATCTCAAACTATCTTGGAGTGATGGAAGGCCATATATTTGAGGGATTTGAACTTCCTTGAAGAAAGAGAGAAGAAAAGTAAGAAAGTTCCTCAAAGTTTTAAGGCTTTATTGAATAGCCAACCTACCAACAAGCAAGAGAGCATAAAGAAAATTCAAGTCAGTCTTCACCAACTTTGATCTAAAGCTTGAAGTACTTTTGAAAGAAGCCACTAAAGCAATTAAAGCGCATTGAAGCACATTCAAGTGGACTTCTCTCAAGCTGCACCGGCAACTATCCGACAACTTGAGTTTGTCATTATTGTTGCATTTATTTCTCAATTCATTCTTGAATTATTGGGTTTTTGGTGAGCCCATTAGAAAAACCAAATAGGTTCTTGGTGAGCCTTAGATAAAAAACCAAGTGTTAGGTTCTTGGTAATCCTGTGAAAACCAAGTTGGGTTCTTGGTGATATTGGTAAAACCAAGTTAGGTTCTTGGTGATCCTGTGAAAACCAAGTTGGATCTCTTTGGTGATCCTGTTTAAAATCAAAGGGTGTTTGGTTTTCTTTGGTGATCCTGTTAAAACCAAAGTATAGAGGTTTTGGATTGTGAGCTTGTAAAATAATCCTACTGTATTTGGGTGTGAATATAGTGGAAATCCCAAGTAGTATCTTGGATAGTGGAGTAGGATCTGGGTTGCTCCGAATCACTATAATTTTTGTATGTTTGTGTTGTGCTTCTTTGATCTTATTTAGCTTCTACAAGTTATAATTTTGCCACAGCACATAGAACTCTAAAAGGGATTTTTAAGTGCACATTATTTGCTTAAATTTTTAAATTCTTAATTCACCCCCCTCTTGGGTAGCCACCTGGGAAACACCCTCCATACAAGGTAGTATGATAACATAGAATTTTTTTGAATACATGATAATTTAGAGATTATATTAGACTCTACTCTCTTTCTTGACCTTGATGAAGACTCTTTGTAATTTAAATTGAGCAGAACCCCCTTGTAATTGGACTTCTCCATGGTTTGGGTGGTGAATGAGGCTTTCCATGAATTTAAAAAGAAATGTGGCGATAAAATGAGATGAGATGGCAAGTTAATTTCTTCTCAATTAGCGCTAATCCATCCTTGGCATGAACTCCTTCCTGGTTTCAAATTTGAATGGTAAGCAAGATAATAAACTTCTCTTTAAATGTTGAATGGATTCAATGAGAACTTGAACTCCTTTGAAATTTAGATAAACATCCACTTATCCTTGGACTCTTCTTTCATTTAAATTTGAATGATTCCTTGGGTGGTCATCCATCTTGGAGTGGGCGACAATTTAAGGATGAAGGGGTGCTAGATGAGAAGTAGAATCCTTCTGCTTTACTTATCTTAATGGTATCTTCTTGGATTTTCAAATGGGCGATGAGAAGAGAGTTGGATGGTGCCTTTTTTGGATAAAGATGAACTTAAAATTATTCCAATGTCTTGATGTCTCAATGTCCCATTGTCTCGATGTCTGGTTGTCCCAATGTCTCGATGTCTGGATGTCCCAATGTCTTGATGTCTGGATGTTCCAATATCTAGATTTTGGTAAAAATTTTGGACAACCTTCTTTTATCATGGAATTGATCTACCAAGGTGATGTGGCAAGGCACACTACTCCAAGTCCAAGTTAATAAGGCCCCATGACATGGAGATGTGGCACGATGACATGGCATGGTGACATGGCTTCAATAACTAGGTCTGACCTTAGCTAACAATTGGACTTGAAACCCCCCTCGACTATTTAATTATTAATTACAAGACTCAAATTGACCAATTTACAAAACAAAGCAAACTAATGTTATTTACAGGACTCAAGCTGAAATTAAAATAATTAGCTACTCATTGGTGATCCACAACGAGCTTGGAGGGTTCTTGATGGGGGACAGATGGGGGTAGGATCGTTGGCGAGCCTAGAAGTCACCTAAATTAGGGTACGATTTTTTTTGGATATTTTTTTCTCTAGGGGTGGCGAAGGAATAGTGGGAATGTATGATAGGGATCTGGATCTCATGGACATTGGGATTCACCCTAACAAAGAGATCTCTCACCTCTAGGGCATTACACCCTCCTCGATACTTGGAGGCTCTAGGATGGATCTCAAAGGCCATGATGGGATAGAGAAGATGGAATGGGAAGGGGATAACTGGGCATGACCTCACATCATGTCCTGGGATTGGGCCTCACACCCTTTCCTCACGGAGTGAAATTAAAAAACCACTCTTTTCTAAAACTCATTTTTATTCCCAAAACTTGACTAAACTTTCTTTTTTTTTTGAATCTGTGAGAAGGGGAGACGATTGGTAAGAGAACATTTGGATGATATGAAAGTGCCCTAATTTTTCTGGGCTCTGATACCAAAATTGATGGGGGACAGGGGTAGGATCGTTGGTGAGCCTAAAAGTCACCTAGATTAGGGTACCACTATTTTTTTAAATTATTTTTGTAAGGGGTGGAAGTGGATGCCGGACGATGAGGGTTGGCAGGATAGAAGGAAATCTAGTGTACCCTAATTTTTTCTGGGCTCTGATACCGAAATTTATGGGGGACAGATGGGGGTAGGATCGTTGGCGAGTCTAGAAGTCACCTAAATTAGTGTACTATTTTTTTTGGATATCTTTTTCTCTAGGGGTGGCGAAGGAATAGTGGGAATGTAGGATAGGGATCTGGATCTCATGGACTTTGCGATTCACCCTAACGAAGAGACCTCTCACCTCTAGGGCATTACACCCTCCTCGATACTTGGAGGTGCTAGGATGGATCTCAAAGGCCACAAGGAGATAGAGAAGATGGAATGGGAAGGGGATAACTGGGCATAACCTCACATCATGTCCTGGGATTGGGCCTCACACCCTCTCCTCACGGAGTGAAATAAAAAAACCACTCTTTTCTAAAACTCATTTTCATTCCCAAAACTTGACTAAACCTTTTTTTTTTTTTTTTCTGAATCTGTGAGAAGGGGGGATGACTGGTAAGAGAACATTTGGGATGATACGAAAGTTCCCTAATTTTTCTAGGCTCTAATACCAAAATTGATGGGGGACAGGGGTAGGATCGTTGGTGATCCTATAAGTCACCTAAATTAGGGTACTATTTTTTTTTGATATTTTTTTTTCTAGGGATGGCGAAGAAATAGTGGGGATGGAGGACAAGAATCTAGATCTCATGGACTTTGGGACTCATCCTAACGAAGAGACCTCTCACCTCTAAGGCATTACACCCTCCTCGATACTTGGAGGCGTTAGGTTGAATCTCAAAGGTCATGAGGGGTTAAAGAAAATGGGTTGAGAAGGGGGATAACTAGGGCATCACGCCCATGCCCGAAGGCGAAGGCAAGAAGAATCACTCTTCTAAAAGTTTAATTTTTTTTTTCTCAAAAACTATTTTCTTACAAAGGACTGAGGGTGGTATATATAGACCTATCTCATCCTCATTTGAATTTGAATACAGGATAAAAAGATAGAGATGATTCAAATTCAAACACAAGATAGGATAAGATAAGCCTATCCATATCTCAATCCTAACCAACCAAATACTAATTTAAATTTTAAATAAAAAGATAAATCATAAATAAATATTCTTCAAATTTAAATTTATTTGCTACTCTGGAATTCGTGCTGCTTCGGGATTCATGCAGGCCGATGTCCCCATCAGTCTGACATCTTTTCCTAGCTCTGGTGTCCTCACCAGAGCCTTGTCACTTGCCACTTGGAGTAGTATGCCTCATCTAGTCACCTTGGTTGGCCATACATGATTGGTTTACAAATTAAACAAGGAGTTCAAATGAAGCATATAAAAAATTATCAAAAGATATCGGGACATTGGGACATCAAGACATCGGGACAACTTTGGGATTCAAGCTAATCCAAGGAAGGTGCTAACAAGTTTATCCAAGAAAGGCACCAACAAATTCTATTCTCATTGCCCATTTAAAATCCAAGGATGATGCCATTTAAGAGAAGTAAAATTGAAGGATTCTCCTCCCATTTAGCACCACATCTCAATCTCATGAATTGTCAACCATTTAAATGCCATTCAAATTTTAAGGGAAGTAATAAGAAAGGGCTCTTCTTTCTTATCGCCTTTTATGAGGCCTCTTTGTCGTCCAAGGGAATTCAAATGCAAGGGAACATCTATCTATATTCAAATTCAAAAAAAAAAGCATGGAGTCCTATTCAAATGGGGGGCCTCTTTATTTACCGTTCAAAATTGAAAAGCAATAAAACCAAGAAAGAAAAAAAAAATTGATGCAAACATCTCATTTGTTGCCACTTTTTTTTTCAAGGCATCCGGACATATCATGAAGGGAGGGCGCCTTTCATTCGGTTGTTATCTACTCCTAATTTGAATTCAAGAAGAAGATAGGAGGACATTTTATCTACACTCATTTTGTATTTAAACCATGGATAAATCTTATCCTTATGATGGGGGACTAATATGCATGCAATTCATTTTGTATGTTTTATATGTGGGGTTGAGTGATTAATTCCCGAATTTCAGATTAAAATAAGTTGTAGGGAATTTTATATGAATTTTAGAAGATCAGCATGCAGATTAGGACCTAGAAAAGCAGAAAAGAAGGATCGCCGGGGCTGAGAAGCCTCGGTTAGGGCAAGTTCTCCTACAATAAAACTACTGGAGGTAGAGGGGGTGTACCTGATAATGTCTTTGAAGATAGCAGAAAAAGGGTCGCTCGTTCCTCGATGGATGCGGCCTGGAAAACCGAGCCAAAGACCCGCAGATACCGGCTTTCTGCTCGGTGATCCGATTGAGGCTTGGCTGGAGTCGTTGGATTCGTAGGAACTCGGGGACTTGTAAACGACCTGTCAGGGGTTAGAAAACTCACAAAGGAACAAGAAAACAAAGGAAAAATAGCAAAGGAAGGCTTCTTTTGGAGTGGGCATCCAGGGATCTGAGATGTTTGTTGGCAGCAGGAAGATGATTGCAGCACTGGGAAGAAAAACTCTCGCAAACCCTTTATGCACACAGCAGGGTATCACACAGCTCAATAGAAGAACTCAAGGTTTTCATTCATCAAAAATTCTAACTTCAAAAAAGTGGCTAGTGTCCCTTAAATAGACCCTTAACCTTGGGCCCCAAGTAAGGGTACTTTAGACTTTACATAGGACTCCTTTTCCCTTACAAACTCTAACTAGGAATACATGGCAACCTAGGTAGAAAAATTTTAAATGGAATGGGACTCCCTCTCCTTGTCTTGGTCGGCCAAGGGGGTGACCATAAGTGGCCGACCAAGAGGAAGGTAATTCTAAGGAGGGGCGCCCTAATTTCTCCCTGGGCCTGGGCTGGCCCAGTTTCCTTCTAGCTGGTCTCCAGGCTTCAGGTTTGCACTTGTTTTAATTCTCCTCCGGGGATCTTCATGTCTTCTAGTTAGGTTGGACTCGGGCTCAACATCCATGTCTTCAATCAGGTTGGACTCGGTCTTCACTTGTATGATGTGGTCTTGAGTCTTCAATATGGTTGAACAGGACTCAAAAATAAAATTAGCTCGACATGAGCTGACTAACATTAGACTGGACTAGCTCAACATGAGCTAAATAATTACAGGACTTAAATGAAAACAACTCAGCTGGACTAAGCTTTATTACAGTGGACTCGAATATCATTTAAGTGATCCACAGAGGGTTGAGATGCCTCTGCCTTATTCTGGTGCCTTTGGTGTCCGTACCAATTCTCCCGGGGTGGGAGGAACTCGACCCTGTCGAGTGAAGATCAGATTGGCTCACATATCTCTCAAGAAGGTCTGGGTTGAGGCATTGCAAGTCCTCTCGAGAAATCCATGAATCGTCCGACTCTGGCCGGCCTTGCCATCGGACTAGGAAGCGTTGATAACCGTGGTCCCGGGTCGTAATGGCTTGATCGTCCAGGATACGCTTGATCTGTTCTCCTCTCTCAGGCCAATTAATTGGTGGACACTCTAGGTAAGGATCACTCTCAACAGAAGGGATAGGTCCAAAAGCCTCACTGGGTATCATTGCTGGTTCCCTGTACTCAACCAGGTCTGTAATATTGAAGGTAGAACTAATGCCCATATCCGAAGGCAAGTCTAGCACGTAGGCATTTGATCCAACCTTCTTTAATACTTTAAAAGGTTCGGCTCCCCGAGCATGAAGCTTCTTAACGGTCCCAGGTGGGAATCGTTCAGGCCTAAGACTAATCATGACAGAATCCCCTACATCAAATTCTTTGATCCTTCTTCGAGAATTAACCAAATTTTTATAAGTTTCATTGCTTAAGTTTATCTTTTGGTTAATGTCTTTATGCAAGTATCTAATATGCTGTGCAAATGACTCTGCGGACTCTGAGACTCGTGCATGAATAGGTAAAGGAATCAAATCAATGGGGCGATTAGGCTTGTACCCATGGACTATCTCAAAAGGGCTCTTACCCGTTGTCCTATTTATTGAACTGTTGTAGGCAAACTCTGCTCTAGGTAATAACAAATCCCATGTTCCAACATGTTCACCTACCAGGCATCTAAGGAGGTTTCCTAAACTTTGGTTCACTACTTTAGTTTCGCCATCTGTTTGAGGGTGGTAGGCTGTAGAAAACTTAAGCTTGGTCCCTAATAGGTGCCATAAGGTCTTCCAGAAATAACTAGTGAACCTAACATCCCTATCAGATATAATGGTCTTGGGTAGGCCATGGAGTTTGACCACATGATCTAAGAAGAGTTTGGCTACCCTAGACGCGTCAAAGGTTTGGGAACAGGGAATGAAGTGAGCCATCTTAGAGAACCTATCGACCACTACAAAGATTGAGTCATATTTCTTTTGGGTCTTAGGTAATCCTAGCACGAAATCCATACTTAGGTCCTGCCAAGGGCGATCAGGCACTGGTAAAGGTGTGTAAAGACCAGTGTTTTGCTTTTGATGTTTAGCAACAGTACAAGTTCGACATCTGGCTACAATCTGTGCAACGTGCCTTTTCAATCTTGGCCAAAAGAACTGGTCCTCTATTGCTAAGATCGTCTTATTTCTACCGAAATGACCAGCTAAACCTCCAGCATGGGTTTCCCATATTAGGAATTCTCTAAGGGAAGTTTTGGGTATACAGAGTCGATTATTCTGGAAAAGGTAACCATCCTGAAGGGTATACTCACTATGGGTACTGGATGGTCCTAGCCTGAGGGTCTGGTAAATGTCTCCAAAGTCTGGGCAGGCTTCATATTCATCCTTTAACCTATCAAACCCTATGACTTAGGTGCTAACTGATCCCAATACTAAAGACCTACGGCTCAGGGCATCTGCTACCTTATTTTTAGTGCCAGCATGGTGCTTCAGGATGAAAGTGTAGGCCTGAATGTACTCAATCCATTTACCATGTCGAGGATTCAGTTTCTTTTGGGAGTTCAGGAATCGGAGTGCCTCATGGTCAGAAAATAAAACAAACTCCTGTGGTAGTAAGTAATGTCTCCAATATCTAAGGGCCTGGACTACCGCATAAAATTCCTTGTCATAGGTAGAGTACTTAAGTTTAGCCTCATTCAGCTTTTCACTGAAGAAGGCTATAGGGTGGTTCTCTTGACTTAGTACCCCGCCTATTCCTACTCCCGAGGCATCGCAAGCGACCTCAAACACCTTAGTAAAGTTAGGTAATCTAAGGATGGGTGCATGGGTCATCTTATCCTTAAGCTCTAGGAAGGCCTTATCAGCTGTTTTGGTCCACTCAAATGTACCCTTCCTAATGCAATCAGTGATAGGTGCGACGATTGTGCTAAAACCCCTAATAAATCTCCTGTAAAAGGTTGCTAGGCCATGGAAACTGCGTACATCATGGACATTAGAGGGTGTAGGCCACTCAACAATCACCCTAACCTTTTCAGGATCTGCAGAAACTCCCTCAGGGGTGACAACAAAACCTAGGAAGATGACCCTATGTGTCATGAAATCACACTTCTTAAAGTTGGCATAGAGGTTATTCTCCCTAAGGGTTTGGCATACCAGTCTTAGATGACTAAGGTGGTCCTTCTTGGTCCTGCTATAAATTAGAATATCGTCAAAGTAGACCACAACGAATTTTCCGGTAAACTCTCTCAGGACCTGGGTCATAATCCTCATAAAGGTACTTGGTGCATTGGAAAGTCCAAAGGGCATTACAACCCACTCAAACAAGCCATCCTTAGTCTTGAAAGCAGTTTTCCACTCATCCCCAGGTCTAATTCTCACCTGATGATAGCCGCTCTTAAGGTCTATCTTGGAGAAAACTCTAGCTCCGGCCATCATGTCTAACATATCATCCAATCGGGGGATGGGAAACCTATATTTTAGAGTTATTTTGTTGATAGCTCTACTATCTACACACATCCTCCAGGTACCATCCTTCTTAGGGGTCAGTAGAGCAGGGACTGCACATGGACTCAGGCTCTCCCTAATGAAACCCTTCCTAAGTAATTCTCCCACTTGTCTCTGTAATTCTTGATGCTCACTGGGATTCAGTCTATAGTGAGGAAGGTTTGGTAAAGTGGCTCCTGGAACTAAGTCTATTGCATGCTGGATGTTCCTAAGGGGTGGCAATTGATCAGGTAAATCCTCAGGGAAGACATCCTCGAATTCTTTCAGAGCTTCAACAATTTCTTTAGGGTGTTCCTTTTGGGTTGGCTCTAATATTTCTTTGGAGGTCAAGATCCAAACAGGGTTACCCTCAACAATCTCCTGTTCTAACTCCCTACCCTTAATCAGGTTAACTCTAGGTTTCTTGTCCTTAAGGCTACTAGAACTCCTCTTAACTGGGTCCCTAGGGGGAGCTGGATTGATAAGAAACTTATTCCCATGGTAGTTGAAGGTACAAACATTGGTTCGACCATACAAGGTTGCATCATGATCAAATAGCCAAGGTCGACCTAAAATAATACTACTTACTTCCATGGGGATAACATCACACCAAATCTTTTTCTCATAGGTCTGCAATCTAAGTAAGATTTGGCACCTAACTTGAATTTGGATGGAGGTGGAATCTACCCAAGAAACTTTGTACGGGCTAGGATGAGGAACTGTGGTCAATCCTAAAGATTTAACTGTCTTGGCAGAGATGGCATTGACACAACTCCCACTATCTACGATGATCTTAAGAACCTTATCCCCTATCTTAACAAAAGTCTGTAGGATGCTAGTCCTACTCCAATCTTCCTTAACTGGGGTTTGGGATAGGATGCACCTAACCACTCCTAATTGGTTCTCAAACTCAGGTTCTTCCTCCTCACCTTCGTACTCCTCTATTAATTGATCATCAGCCTCATAAACTTCTCCCTTAGGTTCGACTACAGACTCAGGCTCTTCTTCTTGTAATTCACCTAGATGTAAAGCACTAACTGGACATTGATTCATAAAGTGGCCTGGCTTATGACATCTAAAACAGGTCTTCTGGGGAGTGTAACCCTTATTAGCTTCTACAGATTTTCCTCGATCATCCTTGCGGGCCAAAGAATTACTAGGCTGGGGTCAACTCGGACCTGGCTGACTAGGACTGGGTCGGTTTGGGCGTGGTAGACTAGGACTGGGTCAACTGGGTATGGGTCGACTCTGAAGGGGTTGGCTAGCTCCCGGATACTGACTAGGGTATCTAGTGGGCTCAGGTCGACGGTAAACGGGCCCTCTATGGAAACGTTCATGATTCCTAGCAATCTGGTAAGCATGGTCCAGGTCTCTAACCTCTCTCATGTAGAGCTCTCTCTTAATGTCATCTCTTAATCCAGCCCTAAACCTAGATAAGACAACATCCTCAGACTCCCTCAAATCACATCGCATGGAATACTCATCAAATTTTGCAATGTACTCATCTATGCTCTTGTTACCCTGATTAAATCATTGCCATTGATCTAGTAACCCACTACGATATGAAGCTGGAACATATCTTGTCCTAAGCTTACCATTCATGGCCCACCAGGTGGTTATAGGATCACGCCCTCCTAGATTAAGGGTTCTCTCAACACTAGCCCAATGTAACCTGGCTTTCCGAATCAACTTGAGCTTAGCAAACCTAAATTTTGCTCCTCTGTCATATCATACCATTCAAAATATTGATCCATCTCTCCCTCCTAATCTATATAGACCTTAGGATCTAGACAACCATCAAAAGTTGGAGCATCAAGCTTGACATGTCTATAGGATCGTCCTCCTGGTCTATAAAATCCTGATTAGGCCTTCTATGACGAACTTCAAGGATTGGGTCAGGACGATAGCCCCTTCTAGTTTCAAACTCAAGATATGGTTCAGGGTTTGGGGTCCTCCTGGGCTCAGGATTGTAGTATGGGTCAGGTTGAGGGGCTCTCCTAGTTTCGACCTCTTAGTATGGGTCAGGGTCTGGGGTCCTCCTAGGCTGAGGGTTATAGTATGGGTCAGGATGAGGGGCTCTCCTAGGATTGACCTCAGGGTATGGATTAGGGTTTGGGGTTCTCCTAGGTTGAGGGGAATTAGGATCTGGCTCAGACTGTGACCCATGGGTTTATCCTGGGGTCCCTACCCGGACTTCTAACTGATCAAACCTGCTGGCAAGATGGTCAATTCTATCATTGGTTTGAATACCAGACTGAGTTAACTGGGTCATCTGGGCAGTCATCTGGGTAGTTATCTGGGTAGTTATCTGGGTAGCCATCTGGGCCATTTGATCAGCTAGGGCTTTTATTTGGGCTTGTAAATTTTCCATGGGTTCAGACATTTGTGAAGGAGGTGGGTGATATGAAACCCCTGATCTAGTGCTCATGCAAGACTTGATCAGACTGACTACAGCTGACTAGACCTAGAGTCTAAACTAGATGCTCAATCAGGGTGGCAAACTAGCCTATAGTAACCCTGTACTCTGCCAGGCAGGTGTAAGGGGAGTGTTAGGTCCTTGATTGCCAATCCTAGACACCAATCAGAGATTGGCCAGGTAGGCGGACCAGCACATAAGCCCTTCGGGATTGAATCCCTGAACCACTGTTCTAGACACTGAGCACAAGGCACATACAGGTTAACTTGACACAGAGATCTAACACTAGCCCGGACCTGACCAGTTGGTGTCCCTAGCCCACTACGGCAAATTAAGTCTAGTTAATTTTCGTTTAAGGCTTGGGATCGAATGCAAGGGATGTGGTTTTGGGCTAAGGAGAGGTTATCAACTCCTCCCCTTTATCTGATATAGCAAGAGTGCCCTTAAAGGTAGATTATGCAATGATGGCACGCAGATGAGGATACAAATTAGGGTTTAGATGTTTTTTTGGTATTTTTGAAGAATATATAATTTTTTTTTATTATTTTGGTATTTTCTTTAAATAGAAGAAAACTTGCAAATTATGGCCTAATATGCAGGAAATATACAAAAATTAAAAGATATGCAAAAATTGCTAAACAAAAACCTAAAACTTCCAAACTTGTCTTGTTGAAAAAAAAAAAAAACCACAGAGCCAAAAATTTGTAGGCTGTATTTCGGCTTTAAGAAAATTCACATTTCGAAATAAAATCTGAAAAAATTTTGAAAATTACTTTGAATTATGATAAATCCATAAAAATAAATTTAAAAATTTTTGGATTTTTTAACAGGGAGAAATAATTAAAATAACATGGTATATATGGACTGAAAAATTGCAGAAAACAAGCCCTAATCTAAGCTCTGATACCAAATTATGGGGGACTAATATGCATGCAATTCTTTTTGTTTGTTTTATATGTGGGGTTGAGTGATTAATTCCCGAATTTTAGATTAAAATAAGTTGTAGGGAATTTTATATAAATTTTAGAAGATCAGCATGCAGATTAGGACCTAGAAAAGCAGAAAAGAGGGATCGCCGATGCTGAGAAGCCTCGATTAGGGCATGTTCTCCTACAATAAAACTACTGGAGTTAGAGGGGGTGTTCCTGACAACGTCTTTGAAGATCGCAGTAAAAGGGTCGCTCGTTCCTCGACGGATGCGGCCTGGAAAATCGAGCCAAAGACCCGTGGATACTCGGCTTTCTGCTCGGTGATCCGATTGAGGTTGGCTGGAGTCGTTGGATTCGTAGGAACTCGGGGACCTGTAAATGACCTGTCAGGGGTTAGAAAACTCACAAAGGAACAAGAAAACAAAAGAAAAACAGCAAGGGAAGGCTTCTTTTGGAGTGGGTGTCCAGGGATCTGAGATGTTTGTTGGCAGCAGGAAGATGATTGCAGCACTGGGAAGAAAAACTCTCGCAAACCCCTTTATGCACACCGCAGGGTATCACACAACTCAATAGAAGAACTCAAGGTTTTCATTCATCAAAAATTCTAACTTCATACAAGAGGCTAGGGTCCCTTAAATAGACCCTTAACCTTGGGCCCCAAGTAAGGGTACTTTAGACTTTACATAGGACTCCTTTTCCCTTACAAACTCTAACTAGGAATACATGGCAACCTAGGTAGAAAAATTTTAAATGGAATGGGACTCCCTCTCCTTGTCTTGGTCGGCCAAGGGGGTGACCATAAGTGGTCGACCAAGGGGAAGGTAATTCTAAGGAGGGGCACCCTAATTTCTCCCTGGGCCTGGGCTGGCCCAGTTTCCTTCTGGCTGGTCTCCAGGCTTCAGGTTTGCACTTGTTTTAATTCTCCTCCGGGGATCTTCATGTCTTCTAGTTAGGTTGGACTCGGGCTCAACATCCATGTCTTCAATCAGGTTGGACTCGGTCTTCACTTGTATGATGTGGTCTTGAGTCTTCAATATGGTTGAACAGGACTCAAAAATAAAATTAGCTCGACATGAGCTGACTAACATTGGACTGGACTAGCTCAACATGAGCTAAATAATTACAGGACTTAAATGAAAACAACTCAGCTAGACTAAGCTTTATTACAGTGGACTCGAATATCATTTAAGTGATCCACAGAGGGTTGAGAAGTCTCTGCCTTATTCTGGTGCCTTTGGTGTCCGCACCACCTTATCTCCTATTTTGTATTCAAAAGAATTCTTTTTTATCTTGCTATTATGTGTTTGTTCTTATCAAGCTACTATGTAAGGGTTCTATAAATACTATCCCATTCCCCTCTTGTAAACCATCTTCTAAATTATTAATGAAACTCTGTCAGTTTGTTTTTATAATTGCTGGTTAAGCATTGTAATGTATCTTACAATTGCTGGTTAAGCATTGTGATGTGCTTTGCTAGTTAAGCATTGCATTAGTGTATGTGGAGTATCGAAGCCCTGTTATATTCCAAGAGTCCAAGATCCAAGTAGCTAGACATCGCCATCTCTGACATCCAGCCCAGATCCAGATCCAAGCCAACCATCCCTCATTTCCCTCTCTTTTTCATATTTCCACATCTTTTCTACACTACTAATCATAGTTCTTTGCAGGATCCCTAGAGCTCTTGATCATAAGAGGAGGTTTCCTTTGCCATCCAACCATCAACGGGAAGATCTGCTCTGAAGGAACTGAAGTTTGCAATCCTACTGCGAGATCTTGAGAGTTGAATTCAGATCTGTTGAAATAGATGATAGAAAAGTGTTATTGGTAAGTAACCATCCGAATCTTATTAGATCTGGTTGTTTGAAGTTAGGACATCCTAGTTTTGGTGGTTTTTCAATCATCGGATCCCGAGTTCTTTATGAGATTGCATGTTGATTATATTGCGGGTAGCTAGTAGAGACTTAGTTTATTTTCATTAAATTAATTTGATAGCTTATCTGAGTTTATTGCCATTGCTCATCAAAATTAAACTCTTAATTGTTATATTAGTCTTTGCATCCATCCCGCATCAACTTTGGTATTAGAGCCAAAGGTTAGACTAGGACATTTAGTGACTAGCTAAAATTCTGCTCTATTCTAGCAGTGGATCTGGAAGGCTCTTCCATAGCTCTTCAGATATTAGTTTCCTTTATATTAATTTTAGTAATTTAGCCAGATTAAAATCAGATTTGTAATCTTCTCTCATAAATTTCAGATCTAAAATTTTTTTTCAAAAAAGAAAAATTTTTGCATTATTTTCTTAGTACTTTCTGGTGGAAGTAAATCACGCCTCCTGAGCGAGTATATGCAAGTATACTGTCATGACCCATGGGAGTAATGATCTATGGTCAGACATGATAACCTGATATCAGAAAATTAGTTGTGCTTAGTGTTTGTATGTTTGAATTGTTAATTGTTTGAAAGATTGCATGTTAATCTTCTAAGCACAACCTAGGATAAGATTCTGGCACATCTAGATTTTGAATTTATCCAACCTAATCCCCAAGAAAATTCAAATTTAATTTCTATAGTTTAAAATCTAAAATTCAAAATTTAAAATTCAAATATGAAATCTAATTTTGAAATTTGAAATTTAAATTTTGAGTTGTAAGTGTTATCTTATCTTATCTTGGTAACTAGTTTGATTGGATTGTCATTCATCCTATCTGAAATCATTTAAGGGCACGCTATCATAAGATAAGGGAAGGATTTCATCACCTTTCTTTGGCCCACAAATAACCAACCTCATCTTGCATTGTCCTAGTTCTAATATAAAACTGAGTAGTAACCTAATACAGCTTTGGGAGACCAACAGGTAAGATGCGAGTCTTGTGAGTGAACTAGTGCACTCAACCTTTCAATTATTACTGGAAGCTGTGTCCAAGACTAGAGGTCTAGAGGAAAATGCCCTAAGTGGACTGGTGGTTTTTAGTTAGGACCCTATGTCAAGCAGGGGGAGCCTCCCACCACCCCACCTCTTACCTGGCCAGTGGAAGACTAATTATAAAATTGGGTGTAATTTGAGTTAACTCATTCCACTTGAGCTCTAGGTCTAAGAACCATAGAAACTAGGATAGTATTGCATGACCACTAAATCAGGAACACCTTATCAACAACCCCAAACCCAAACCAGTTCCACCATGGACCCGAATTTGGAAGCCTTTATGCGAACTATGACTGAACAGTTTAGGAAGAATGGGTAATCTAGAAGAATCCCATATGACTCATACTATTTTTGATTTACCTAGATCCACTCCCATAGGTCCAAGAGCTCAACGTCGTGAACTCACACCTGAACCTAATCCTAGGCGACTCTATCAAGATGTCAATGACCAAGAGCTCTTAGGAAAATTAGACTTGAGGCACCTTTCTTTGATAGAAATTAGACCCTAAGGTGTATACTGACTGGGAGAGTGATATGGACCAGTATTTTGAGTGGTATAAGATGTCTGAGGAGAGCAATGTCAAATTTACCAAGCTTAGGTTAATCAGACAGGCTAGGTTGTATTGGGGCAATGTTGAGAGGCTTAACCATCAAAGAGGAGATTTGCGCATAGTCACATGGAGAGTCATGAAGATCAAACTTAGGGAGAAATACCTACCCTTGTCCTATGAGCAAAGACTCTTAGGTCAGTGGTAGAAGTTAACCCAAGGTAATAAATCCATGTCCGAGTACATAGCAAAATTCGATGAGTTTGTTATGTGGTATGGTGTAACTGACTTAAAGTCGGTCACCTTATCTAGGTTTCGAGCGGGCCTACATGAGGATATCCAGAGGGAATTGTTTCTAAGAGAGGTCCATGACTTAGATCAGGCCTATTAGATTCCTAGGGATTGTGAGAGATTCTAGAGAGTGAAGGGATTTCTAGGAGCCTAGGTCATCATGCTACTTGCGGAAGTGAAATTTAAAACAAAAATTCAAGCATGAATTCCCTAACTGGCTAAAAGAAACCATAATTCCCGAATCCCCTTAGATATATCAACTAATGAATCATAAATGAAGAACAAGAAACATACCATAACATTGTTTTCCACTACTTTCTACAAGGCTCACAATTGTAAGCCCTCCAACAATGATCCACATAGGAATTGACCCAAGGAAGAACTCCTACTTCAGTTGCTTGCTTGACTAGGACTCCTCTTGACAGCCTTCTAGACTTTAACCTTTGTAAGGCACCCTACCCTCTTGTAGGGTACTCTGAATGCTTTCCAAAACCACTCCTGGATTTGGGATTTCCCTCCTATAGGACACTCTAGGCTTATGTCTTAAATCCTAAGATTTGTCCTAGCAAGAACAACCTTGTCTTAAAGAGACTAGGTTTGTCTTAAGGAGGAGGGAGGAAGGTATAACACTCAGAATAAAAACTACGATAGAACTCTTCTGAAACCCATAACACCACCCCTATTTATAATGTTAGAAGGGGTGTGTGATATGTCCTGCCATCAACTTATCAGATATGATTTTTCAATACCCAAGAGAAGTTATCTAGCTTGAAAAGTCATATCAAATAAGTTGATTCATGCACCAAGTCATATATTCGCATCCCTTCTTATTCTAGGATGATTTCTGACTTGCCACATGGCAAGTACCGATCCTTGGGAAGCCAAGAGGCACCTCTTCAATCTCCAAGCATTGAAGAATTTGAAGAGTCCCAATAGCAGAAGAACACCGCTTCAGATCGCGTGCCAAATGAAGAGATGCGTCTCTTCATGCACGCGTTCCCTTTCAAACCTTTTTCATGCCAATTTAAAAGGTGTTGACCAGTCAAAAATAATCCTATGGGGCATGGGGATATGTGCCAAGAGAGTCCTAGATGAATCAACAAAAGTGATTCATCTGCAGAAGGACTCTTGGTCCTTCTGTGCCCTCTCTTCCTTGGCGCGTGCAATATTGCACCCAAGAGTCCATGCTGACTTGGACTCTAATCCAAGTGGCTTTCCAAGACCAAATAAATCAGGATAAAACCTGATATAGGCTGTTTAACCCAAACTTAACCCAATTTAAATCTCCCTTAAATTGGTTAATTAAAATAGCAAGCAACTGGACCTAAATCAACTTGGGTTTGGAATTAGGTTAGCCTACACATGCTAGTGTGCAATCTAGCTAACCAATTAGGATCCCATGACCCTAATTAAATTATGATGACTTCCTTGGTCAACTCCCTAATATGTGTGACCCTTTGGGTTCCACATTTAGCTAGCAGTAGGATTAGGTTTGAGCCGATTCGATCCAATCGAACCCGATTGACATAATTAGGTCAAATTGGCTCACCTAATTGTCCAATTCAAATCATCCATCGAATTGACTCATGAAACCAATCCAATTGGTTCATGAAAATCTATAAGACAAGATTGACGTCTAGCAATGTGTCATGCCTATCCAAAAAATATGGAATTTGATAGAAAGTACCAAAATATCCTTTAGCAAAAAGTTAACGTGCAATTCAATCTTTCAATCTCCCATTATCCCGATTAAGTGATAGGTATGGATATATGTCAAACCCTAACACTTAGTCATATCAAATCTTAGCTCGATTATGAGGACTCAACTGATGACTGGTTAGAAACCACTTCTAATCTCATCCTGCTTTGATCAATGGCTCCTTGAGTCACTCATCGAAGAGATTATATGGGATAAAAATTCCTCTTACCAAGAATGATCGATTCCTTGTTGGTCCACTCACATCCTTCATACACCTTCCACCATACCCAGAACACCCCAAACATGACTCAATGTCATGAATGAGTTTGAACCAAAACATGGCTTAATGTGCACAAGGAACCATAGTGACCTCAGGTCTAAAGATCACATGCACAACTCCTACTCTGAGACCTATCTTTTGATAAGCAGTAAGAATTCCATAAGATAGTCCAGGTGTGGATCAGTTCAGTGTACTCATACCCTGATAAGCACCCTTATCCTTATATTAGTGTCTCTACACAAATGATTGTGAGACCAACCATCCTCATTAACTGAGCATACATAGGATAAGTTAGTCTTACCGGATTCATCGATCCCTAAATCGATGGTCCATTGACTAGGAACATTTTGATTAGGGTTTATAGGAACATAGTTCTCACTGTTATGATCTTTATCATAACCCTAATTCCATCGCCCTAATCTATGAGGTTCATCATAATCCATAAATAAGACACAATAGTATATGATGAAAATAAATGCCTTTATTACTATAATGTCGTGCAAGAGTTGAAAGATTACAAAAATGTCCTTACAATGATTGGCTCTTAGGGCACTTTTCTTTCAAAGAGGACCCGAACCTAATAGGTTTAGTACTCCTGAAAATAGGATTAGTATGAACCAGTTTTCCAATAGCCGACCCAAACCTACCACTCCTCTAGCTCATAAGGATGATAAAGGAAAGGCACCTGAAATGCAAAGGACTTGAAACCAAACAATTCGATGTTTCAATTGTAAAAGTTATGGTCATTATGCTAGTTGGTGCCCCACGCAAGCCTTACACATAGGAGAGTTTGATGAGGAGGATCCAGAAACTGTGGAAGAATGTGAAGAGGAAGTATATGAGGCTGAACCTGAGTTAGCAGATGAGTATGAAGGGAACAAGAAAGACTTAGAGTCACCTGATCTCTTAGGAGTCGTTAGGTGTATCTTGATGCAGACCAAGAAGAACGAGGACTAGCATAGGACTAACATCCTACAAACCTTTATTATGGTAGGGGACAAAGTTTGCAAAATTATCATAGATAGTAAAAGCTGTGTTAGTGCCATTTCGACAAATGCGGTTAAGAACCTAGGTTTAACTACAGTGCCCCATCCCAACCCTTATAAGGTTTCTTGGATTGACTCAACCTCTATTCCTATTAAATTGAGATGTCAGGTTATAGTCCAAGTCCAATCATATCAAGAGAAGGTCTGGTGTGACGTTCTCCCAATAGGGGTCAGTAGTATTATATTAAGTAGCCTTGGCTGTATGATCATGATGTTACCCTTTATGGTCATTCCAATTCATGTTCCTTTAACCATCATGGTAAAAGGATAGTCATAAATTCAACCCCACCTAAGGAAAATATTAAGAGAGGGTCTAGCAATTTAAGGGAGAAAGAGCCAGGACTTAACCTGATCACCACGAGGGAACTAGAGCACAAATTGATGGAAGGTGCGTCAGTTTGGATTATGACTACTAAAGGAAGTTTCTGACCAACCCCAATAGGAGCACCCTAAGGAGATAGTAGAATTTTTGAAGGAATTTCAGGATGTGTTTCCTAAAGACCTACCCGATCAACTGCCACCCTTAAGGGACATTCAACATGCTACAGATTTAGTCCCAGGAACTACCCTACCAAACCTCCCACATTATAGGATGAACCCTACAGAATATCTAGAGTTACAAAAATAAGTAGGGGAACTACTTCAAAAAGGATTTATTAGGGAGAGTCTTAGCCCATGTGCAGTTTCAGCATTGTTAACCCCAAAAAATGATGACACTTGGAGGATGTGTGTTGATAGTAGAGCCATCAATAAGATAACCATGAAATACTATCTCCTTGTTCCCCATTTAGATGACATGCTAGATATGATGACCGGATCATCTATCTTTTCAAAGCCTTAAGAGCGGCTATCACCAGGTTAGAATCATACCTGGGGATGAATTAAAAATATGAAGGAAAACTAGTGTGATACAGGAGGGCAAGGGGGTTAGGGCTAGGGATGCTGGATGCCAATATGGATGCTTATGATGCAAGGAACTTTTTTATGTTTTTTTTGTTTTAGGGTTGATGATTTTTTTTTTTTGTTATGTTTCTTGTTGTTCTTCTTCGTTGTTTAGGGTTTCGATTCCCGATCATAAGCAAAGATAAGAAATATGAAGAGCAGTAAGGGAAGCTTACGCTAGCAGTTCAAAGCCCTAAAAGTAAGAACAAGAACAGGACACCGGGATTAAGAAACCCCAGTAGGACTAGCTCGACCTACAATATCTACTTAAGAGATATAAAGAAGGCAAACCTCAAACTTCTGAAGCGCCCGGTGCAGAGATCGCTCAACTCGGCGGATGCGGCCTGGATGCTCGAGTAGTCGAAATCATGGGAGCTCTGGCTTTGGGTCTGGAGGTCGCGATGGCAAAACTAACTGTCTCCAATGCTCGAGATGCCAGGGAGGACCTGTAGGCAACGAAAAGAGAGGTTAGCGGAATGTGGAGATGTACGGAAAGGAATTGAACTGGAGTTGGGAAGGGGCTTCGAGCCCGGCGTACTGCTGGATTCCGAAGTCGAAGTTGGAGATAACTTGGGGCCTTGCTCCCTGCGATGTCCTGGAGGACGAAGGAATGTGGCCTCACACCATGTGACGTCTTGGAGGATGAAGGATTCACGCCGCGCTGGGGCGACGGACAGGTGGCCTCGCACCACTCGACGTCCCTGGGGACGAAGGCAATTCCACTCGAACCTAGCCTAAGAGACAAGGGTTGGAGGGTGGAAGAAACTCAAATTTTCATTCATTCATTCATTCATTTTTTTTACAATTGAGGGGGTTGGGTCCTTTAAATAGGCACCCAAGGCCCATTTTGAAATTCAAATGCAAGAATACAAAATTTCTTCTTGTTTTTCTTGAATTGGCATGGCATGAAGCAAGGCTAAGAGGAGGGATCATGGCGCCTTGAAGTTGGAAAGAATCTTCATTGTTTTGGAAAAAGACATGAAGAGGGGCTTATAGCATGGCTTATGTTCTTCTTCCTTCCTTTTTTGCACACCCTTTCTTTGGTATAAGGCTTGACATGGGGAGTGTGTCCTTTGACCTTCCTTCCTTATAAGAACATTTTGGGAAGAAAGCTTGGAAGGGGGCTTGCTTTGAGGCTTGGATTCTTCAAGGATCTCCAACGCCCTCTTTTGATGGAACAAGGCGTGATGTGGGGGAGGGAAGAGGGGGATGGTGTCTCTTCCTTCCAATATTGCCTGCCCAAGACGTGTGGAAAGCATGAGGATGCCACTTTGTTTCCCTTCTTGGATGCCCAAGTGGCAGCTGATATGGCGCCACGTAGGTAGCTGAGGTGGCACCTGAGTTGGCATTATCCCAAGTGGAAGGGGTGGGTTGGCCCACCAGAACTTGATTTGGTGAAGATAACCATAGTGACTTCAATTGGGCTTAGGCCTAGACCAAACTCAGACTCGAACAAATACAGGACTCATGAACTAACTTGACCCAAATTGGTCAAGGTACTGGACTAAACAAACTTTGACAAGAACTTATGAAATTGCTTTGGCTCAAGGCCTTATTATAGGACTCATAGAAGGGGGAACCCTAATCTGAGATCCACAGAGGGTTGAGGAGCCTCTGTCAAATCCTGGTGCCCACACCAATTCTCCCGGGGTGGGAGGAACTCGACCCTGTCGAGTAAGGTTTAGCTTGGCTTTGATATCTTTCCAGGATGTCGGGGTCGATGCGCTGCAAGTCCTCCCGTGTGATCCACGAGTCATCGGATTCAGGTCGGCCTTGCCATCGAACTAGGTAACACTGGTAGCATTTGCCCCGGGTAGTGATAGCTTGGTCATCCAGGACATGCTCGATCCGCTCTTCTCGCTCATGTATATTTGGATGTGGACACTCAGGTTCAGGTTCACTCTCAAAAGAAAGGTCAGGCCCAAATGGCTCGCTTGTTATGTTTGTAGGTTCCCTATACTCGACTAAGTCAGACATATTGAATGTCGAGCTAATTCCATAATCCGAAGGTAATTCTAGCACATAGGCATTAGGGCCCATTCCCCTAATCTCTTTAAAGGGACCCGCCCCACGAGCATGAAGCTTCTTAACGGTTCCTGGTAGAAATCGTTCAGGCCAGAGCCTAATCATTACAAAATCCCTTATTTCAAACTCTTTGGCTTGCTTTCGGGAATCAGCCAAAATATTTTAAAATTGTATTTAATGATAATCCTAACATGATGCGAAATGCAGACTCAACTATACAATCTTATTGAGAAAAAATTTTATTGGACTCCTAGGGTCTAAACCTAACAGACTTTTGACTCTCTAGGTTTGACCCTAGTCTGGTATGCACAAGAAAAATTATTAAGGATCCCTAGCAAATGCCATAAAGTATACCAGAAGTAGAGGGCAAACGGGATGGGCTCTAAGGAGTCACGCAATCTGGTAATCCTAACAAAAAGTAACTCCATGGCTTTAGAAATGTGAGAGGGTTCAGGGAAGGGTAGGAAATAGGAATCGGAGTCTTGGGGTGGCTTATGGAAAACATAAAACATGCCTTGGTTATTCAGGATGACCTTAAAATTTGGGCATCGTTCTATAGGTGTTATATGGTCCACTTGTTCCGGTAGATCTTGGGGCTTGCTAGGGTCAATCCCACAGTGAGGAAGGTCTGTTAAAGAGGATCCTGGGACCACGTCTATAGTATGATGGATGTCTCGCAGGGGTGGAAGTTGATCAGTTAACTCATCGGGAACTTCATCCTCAATTTCTTTCCGAGCTTCAACCATCTCTTGAGGATTTTCTCTTTGGATCGGTTCATTAAGGGTTGGTTCCTGAACTCCTATGGAAAAGACTAGTGAATCCTCATGTTCATTTACTAGATGTGATCCTGGCTCGGTCATTTCCTCTTCAAATTTTGTAGTGGGTTCAGGATCATTTTCCTTGGATTCCTCAATGATTTCACCCTCGGGCCCATCTTCTACTAAACTTGACTCATAGATGCTTTTTTTCAATTCTTTAATGGGCTCAGGAGTTTCTTTCCCTAGATTTTCAATGGGTTCAACCTTCAAGTCTTCAATGGGCTCAGGGGTTTTTGTATTCAAATTATCAGAATGTTCATCCTTCTCTCCCTGAAACTCTTTAAAGGGTCCTTTCCCAGTAAACTCTTCTTCTAACCCATTGTCCTTGATTGGGTTAACTTCAGGCTTCTTCTATTTAAGGCTACTTGATCCTTTCTTGACTGGGTCCTTTGGCTGGATTGGGTTGATTGTAATCTTTTTTCCTTGGTGGAGAAAGATGCAGGTATTGGATCGACCATAAAGGGTGGCATCATGGTCGAAAAGCCAGGGTCGTCCTAGGATGATACTACCCATACCCATGGGTAAGACGTCACACCAAATCGATTCTTCATAGGAACTCATTTTGATCTTGATCTGGCACCTAGACTTTACAGGGATTGAAGTTGAATCTATCCAGGAGACTTTGTAAGGGTTGGGGTGGGGAACTATGGCTAGTCCTAAAGATTTGACTGTACTCAAGGAAAGAGCATTAACACAACTTCCACTATCAATGATGACCTTACAAACCTTATCTCCTAGCTTGATCAGGGTCTGTAGGATGTTGGTCCTATGCCAGTCCTTCTGTACTATGTTTTGGGCTAGGATACATCTGACTACTCCTAGAAGGTCTTCAGATTCATTTAGATCTTCCTCTAGGGGTCTTAGTCTGGCCTCTATTTGATCCAATCTATTGTTCAACTGGGTCATGGATTGGGTTAAGGCTCCAATGTCGGCTCGCAGTTGGTCCATGGTGTCGGTAGAGGGTGGAGAAGGTGGGTGAAATGAGGTTCCTGATCTAGTGCACATGTAACAAAACGATGCTACGGTTTGCTAGACCTAGGAGATCTCTCCAAATGTAAAGTCAAGAAGATGAACCTGGAAGTAGTAACTTGGCACCTGGCTAGGTAAGTGTAAGGTGAGTGGTGGTTCCTCTTTGCTTGCCTAGACACCAATTAGAAATTGGCCAGGTAAGCGAACCAACCCACTTCCCTTCGGGCTCTAGTCCGTGAACCACTTGCCTAGCACCAACTACACAAGCACACACCAACAAGCAATCTAGCTTGGCTCGGCACTTGGGTTGACCCGACTTCGTGGGTGTCCCTAGCTCACTAGAGCAGATTAAACGTCTAATTGATTTTAGTTAATGACTAGGGCTCGATATGCCGGGTGGTGGTTTTTGGGCTAGGGACAGGTAATGAAATCCTAACCCTATGTTAAATTGATGCCCGTAAGATAAGTTATGTAAAATGAAGTACAATAATGACTAATGAAATGACTTAAAATTTTTTTTTGTTCTTTTGAGTCTTTTAGATGGGTAAATGCTAAACAAAATGCAGGAATTAAAACATGCACGAAGCAAGCTAGATGGATGAATGAATCAAAAGATGAGATGCTTGCTGAAATATCAAACCTGAGATTTTCTCAGGCAGTATTTTGGCTTGTAGAAACTCTACAAACTGAAATAATATCTAAGAAAATAGACAAAAATACCATGAATTTAAAGCAATCTAACAAAAAAAAAATCACAAAATTAGTGTGTCCCTACAGGGAGAAACAATCCAATGATCAGACCATATACGGACTAACCAGAATGCAGAAAATGAAATTAATGCACTAGTCCTAGCATTGCTCTGATACCAGAAATGATGTGGTACGAGGGGGGGTTAGGGCTAGGGATGCTGGATGCCAATATGGATGCTTATGATGCAAGGAATCTTTTTATGTTTTTTTTGTTTAAGGGTTGATGGTTTTTTTTTTTTTTTGTTATGTTTCTTATTGTTCTTCTTCGTTGTTTAGGGTTTCGATTCCCGATCACAAGCAAAGATAAGAAATATGAAGAGCAGTAAGGAAAGCTTACACTAGCAGTTCAACGCCCTAAAAGTAAGAACAAGAACAGGACCCCGGGATTAAGAAACTCCGGTAGGACTAGCTCGACCTACAATATCTACTTAGGAGATATAAAGAAGGCAAACCTCAAACTTCTGAAGCGCCTGGTGCAGAGATCGCTCAACTCGATGGATGCGGCCTGGATGCCCGAGCAGTCGAACATGTGGGAGCTCTGGCTTTGTGTCTGGAGGTCGCGATGGCAAAACTAACTGTCTCCAATGCTTGAGATGCCAGGGAGGACCTGTAGACAACAAAAAGAGAGGTTAGCGGAATGTGGAGATGTACGGAAAGGAATTGAACTGGAGTTGGGAAGGGGCTTCGAGCCCGGCGTCCGGCTGGATTCCGAAGTCGAAGTTGGAGATAACTTGGGGCCTCGCACCCCGCGACGTCCTGGAGGACGAAGGAATGTGACCTCACACCACGCGACGTCCTGGAGGACGAAGGATTCGCGCCGCCCTAGGGCGACGGACAGGTGGCCTCGCACCACTCGACATCCCTGGGGACGAAGGCAATTCCACTTGAACCTAGCCTAAGAGACAAGGGTTGGAGGGTGGAAGAAACTCAAACTCATTCACTCAAATTTTCATTCATTCATTCATTCATTTTTTTTACAATGGAGGGGGTTGGGTCCTTTAAATAAGCACCCAAGGCCCATTTTGAAATTCAAATGCAAGAATACAAAATTTTTTCTCTTTTTCTTAAATGGGCATGGCATGAAGCAAGGCTAGGAGGAGGGATAATGGCGCCTTGAAGTTGGAAAGAATCTTCATTGTTTTGGAAAAAGACATGAAGAGGGGCATGTAGCATGGCTTATGTTCTTCTTCCTTCCTTTGTTGCACACCCTTTCTTTGGTATAAGGCTTGACATGGGGAGTGTGTCCTTTGACCTTCCTTCCTTGTAAGAACATTTTGGGAAGAAAGCTTGGAAGGGGGCTTGCTTTGAGGCTTGGATTCTTCAAGGATCTCCAACGCCCTCTTTTGATGGAACAAGGCGTGATGTGGGGGAGGGAAGAGGGGGATGGTGTCTCTTCCTTCCAATGTTGCCCAAGGCGTGTGGAAAGCATGAGGATGCCACTTTGTTTCCCTTCTTGGATGCCCAAGTGGCAGCTGATGTGTCGCCACGTAGGTAGTTGATGTGGCACCTGAGTTAGCATTATCCCAAGTGGAAGGGGTGGGTTGGCCCACCAGAACTTGATTTGGTGAAGATAACCAGAGTGACTTCAATTGGGCTTGGGCCTAGACCAAACTTAGACTCGAACAAATACATGACTCATGAACTAACTTGACCCAAATTGGTCAAGGTACTGGACTAAACAAACTTTGACAAGAACATATGAAATTGCTTTGGCTCAAAGCCTTATTACAAGACTCATAGAAGGGGAAACCCTAATCTGAGATCCATAGAGGGTTGAGGAGCATCTGTCAAATCCTAGTGCCCACACCATAGTGCATAATTAAACTTTTTAAATATGCATACAGAAAAACCTATTCATGCACAGGATCTAACATAAACATGATGCATGAAATAGATATGCAGGCATGTAAATGCAAGTACAACAATTATAAATAATATGATAATAGCTAGATCTAAGCATGCTTGATAACAAAAATAAATAATATACCTGATCGAAGCAAGAAGAAGCCGACTCTCTCAGTCTTCAGAACATGTCAGCAGCAAATCAAGGCAACCGATTGAAATCCTTCAATAGCAAAATAGATCTGCAAACAATAGTAAGAAGAATAGATCAATCTAATCTCTCGAGGTGTCCCAATGTCCACCCTTTAGAATATCCACGCATGGGCTCATGCTGATCCAACTCCCGGATGAATGCTATCCCGGAACTCCTGGATGGATGCTATCCTCCGGGAATCTAAAAACAGGTCACGAAATGTAGAGCAGGGAAACCCAAATAAATCCCCACCGATGGTCTTCTCCAAGACAGCCCAAACTCCATGAAGAGCACACAAAGGAGATCTAAAAACGAGGGAAGGTTATACGGGACACAGAACAAATTTCCTACACTCAGATTTTTCTCCCAAAAGCTCTCTTACACCCTGATATGGCCAGCAACCCAAAAATAAAACTGGTGGAGAAAAAACCCATGAAACAAAGGGAAACACCGTGAGAGAAACCACCGCAAGCCCTGTCACTTCCCCTCTCTCTCGCGCAAGCTATGTTCTCTCTTCTTGAACGCACTACTTCTTTACTCGCTATCTCACGGCCTTTCTCTAATGCCCTGTACCCTCCTCTCAACAATGCACCTCACGACCGTGAAACCCAGAAATATAAGATGCTAAGAAAACCGCAAGAGGGAAATGGAGGACATCGGCTGATAAAGCCCGTGAAGGTGGGAAGACGCGTGAGAGAAGACCGGATGAAATCAAAACCATTTTAAAGACTCTTGATCGATTAGGGAAGCTAGGAACCGCTGGCTGTATCACCATGTAAGCTACAACCGAGAGAGAAAGACGTGCAGGAGAAAACGCAATGAGACTCCTACAAGTTCACGGTGCAAAGGATATTATCAGAATTCCCAAACAGCAGCCGATCACCATGCAGTCCTTATCCATTCAGTCGGTGAAACAGGGCATTCAAGATAGCAGGGGAAGAGGGAAATAAAACACTGTTGAACAAGGGGTCAAGTCTACAAGCCGGTGTTAATATAATTCCGGGAGAAAAAACCAAACCATGTTAAAAACCGGTTTAATAAAAACCCCGGTCTGATCAAACCCGAACAGAAAGAAATTCGGGTCCAGTTTTGGTCTACCAGGAATAGTTCCTGGTTGACCCAAACGAATCCAGGTTGATCCAAATCAGACCAGGTTGACCAGAAAAAACCCAATGTGTGCTCAATCAAATCGTTTGACCTTAATATCGAAATGATTCCCAATCGTTGATTGGTTCCCGGATCAAGAAGAAATCCTCTATGATGTGTGACCTCATAGGTTCGAACCTAAACGGTAGCATTAGAACAATTTCAGTACCAGCACAAGATACCATCTAGCAATGGATCCCGGCATCCGAATAGGCCGAAGATGCGAGAGCAATCTATTGAACCTCTAGCATATGGTTACCGTATAATTTATCTATTTGACCTCCAATGCTCAAGATGACCTAGGGTTAAATTGCCATCCCTAAATAAGTCAATCAACAACATGTCTCATCCTTGCAAGTCCAGTGACTCCTCATTAGGACTATCCCAGCCAAGGATTTGCTAAATTGAGTCACTGCGAGACATTCAATCCAAACAATTTGGATAGGTCAATTCCATCTTGATCCACCACTGCTCCACAAGTACTTGCCTGTACCCAGAAACTTTCCATCTCTGAATTAGAAATCCGGGTAGTCCGGCACCAAAGCATAGAGAGTTGCTTGCAAGCTACCATGGTGACCTCAGGTCGAAGGAACACATATACCCATATCCAATCATGAGCAATCCTTTGGCAGAAAGGAGCTCCACGGAGTCACGTTCAATAAGATGTCACACATCCCAATTACCGATCATATTAGTATCACCACACTCCTTTGATAAGAGGACAACCAAACGATGTGAACCACAACAACCTACACTTGATACATTGCCATCCTTTACAATGTATCATTTGGTTGTGAACCTTTTTAAAGGACCACTCGATATATCCTCTCTACATCGAAGTTAATGTAGTCCTAAGGACTTCATCACATAAATAGAGTTCATTACAGGGAAATGAATAATGTGATGAGCTACCAAAATAAAGTTTTATTAATTCATATATAAATTACAATACTGAGCATAACCACCTAGAGCCTAGGCGATTGGCTTTGGTACATAATTTCCAACAACTTCCACTTGTAGCCAATCAAAACAGTATCTAATAACCATTTCCCTTTTACAATAGTCGAACTCTTTGATTCCGAGGGCTTTAGTGAAGGGGTCAACCAGATTCTTCATAAAGATTGATGTCGTCTCATTCCACGATCTTTCGCATGAGGTGATAGCACCGCAGAATGTGCTTATGTGTGGTGATGAGACTTTGTGATGCGGGATAGTTATGATGCAGTGTAGGATGATTCAATTTTAGCCTAGATGATTTAGAGAGCAATGATCATAGTAAATCAACTAACATAATAGATTGAATAGAGTAAAGAAGGCAATTAACCACTTACTCGCAATCCGCTCCGCAAGTTATGAAGAATAAGGATCGTCGACGGCTAGGAAACCATCTAAGATCAGGCTATTCCATTCTTCAATTACCAAATCTAATGAGAAAAGGATTGGTTACTTATCCCAATGGAAATTCACTTTAAATCGAGATGGATATGATGTTCGGTCGCTCAGATTTCGCGGTAGGATGAAGATCAGGACTCCAGATTTCAGATCCACCATTAGATCTTGGTTCGGAAGCAAAGGATCTAACCTCTAAAGTCCTTGAACTCTTGGGATCTACAGAGAAGGTAGCAAATAAGATATTAAGAACAAAGCAGGCTCCAAAATGAAAAAAAAGAAATGTTGGATGTGTAGGGCTTGTAGAAGATTTGTAGCAGCTTAATGAATCCGACAGAACCACCATTCAAGGACCTCACCGCCTTGAGCTCTCAAGGACCTCCCTGCCTTGAGCTCTTAAGGACCTCCCCATCCTTAGAGAAAATCACTAAGCCTACCCAGCATTGTGGAAGAAGAAAGACAGCATTTCATTTCATAAATGAATAATCAATTTACAAGGGGTATGGGGTCCTATTTATAGGGTTATTCACACATGAAGATATCATAGGATTCCTTTAAATTCAAAGTACATTTAAATTCATTCAAACACTCCTTGTCATCTTCCTTGAAATTTGAATTGGCTTGGCTTGGCATCAACATGAATGGCTTTCATTGAGTTGGGTGTCAAAAGAGAGGGTGAGAGGAGAGTCCTCTCTTACTCTTAAAAAGTGGCGATGAGAATTTTTTCCTTCTCCCTTCTTGGCGTGAATCTGATTTTTGATTTCTTGATCGGCAACAAGGGATAAGAAATAGCTTCAAAAGTTTGAATCCTTTATTTGAATTTAAATTTGGATGAGGATAATTCTCCCTTTGAATTTAAAAATAGATAGAAGATAACTCCTTTGAATTTGGATAATCCTTCATTTATCTTGGACTCTTCCTTTGAATTTTGGATGAGCTTCCACTTATCTTGGACTTTCTCCCATTTAAAATTTGAATGGACCATGGGTGGGCGTCATCTTGGAGTGGGCGACAAGAGAAAATGAGGGGGTGCCAGATAAGAAGCAGAGTCTTTCTGCTTTACTCCTCTCAATTGGTGCCTCCTTGAAATTGGCAATGAAAATGGATGGATGCCTCTCTTGGATAAGGATGAATTTAAAGTTGTCCAAATATCTAGTTGTCCGGTTGTCCCAATATCAGGATGTCCTAATATCTGAATGTCTGGTGAAAAATTTGGACAACCCCTTTTTGGCTTAGAATTGATCCACCAAGGTGATGATGACTTTGGTCTTGGATAATTATGACTCCCCTTGACTTATTCAAGCACTAATTATAGGACTCAATTGGATAATTCACCAAACAAAGCAAATTAATACTATTTACGAGATTCTTAAACCAATTGATGGACTCAATGGACTCAATTAGTAACCCAACAACCCTAATTGACCAAATTACACTCAATTTGATCAAATTATAACTCAATTTGACCTAATTACAAACTCAAAACAACTGGGACTTGAGTGTTCTTTGTGAAGAACACATGGATCTACTCATTGGTGATCCAAATTGAATCGAAAAATGTTTGCATCCTCTTCCTGGCTCTTGTTTCCTCACCAATTCTCCCGGGATGGGAGAAACTCGACCCCGTCGAGTATGGGTCAATTCGGCTCTGATAATGTTCTAGCAAGTCAAGGTTCAACTTTTGAAGATCCTCTCTGGTGATCCAAGAATCCTCAGACTCATGTCTTCCTTGCTAACGAACCAGATATCTTTGGTAGTTCTTATTTTTAGTAGTTATGATCTTATCATCCATGATCTGCTCAGTCTTTTCGCTCCTCTCTAGTAATTTGGCTAGTGGACATTGTAGGATAGGGTCACTCTCAAAGGTGGGATTATGCTCAAATGGCTCACTAGGTTTCACCATTGGTTCCTTAAACTCGACTAGATCAGATATATTGATGGTCGGACTAATACCTAACTCAGATGGTAATTCTAGCATATAAGCATTAGGTCCAATCTTCTTTATAATCCTATATGGTCCAGCACTACGGGCGTGTAGTTTCTTCATGGTTCTAACTGGAAACCGCTCATGTCGTAACCTGATCATGATGAAGTCCCCTTCATTAAACTCTTTAAATCTCTTATGTAAGTTAGCCTCGTGCTCATATGATTCATTACTCTTTTAAATTTTGTTACTAATTTCTTTATGTAATGCTTTGACATGCTGTGCAAATGACTCTATGGACTCTGGGACTCAGACTGATAGTTGACAAAAATAGACTCAACTATGTAATCCTATTGAGAGAAATTTTATTGGACACTTAGGGTTTAAACCTAATAGATGATTGATTCTCTAGGTTTGACCCTGGTCTGGTATGCACATGAAAAGTTACCATGGATCCCTAGCAAATGCCATAAGGTCTTCCAAAAAAAGGTAGCAAAAGGGATTGGCTTTAAGAGCTCATGCAACTTGGTAATCTCTTCAAAATGAAATCTAATGGCTCTAGAAGCATGATAAGGGAAGGGTAGGAAATAGGAATCAGAGTCTTGGGGTAACTTAGGGGAAGCATGAAACAGACCTTGGTTACTCAGGATGACCTTAAGATTTGAATATTGATCTATTGGTGTAAGATCTATGGCAGGAGGGATGCTTCTAGGTGGCAAAAGGTCATCTGGAAGGTCTTTAAGAAGTTCATTTTGAATAATGTCGACCTCCTGGGGTTGTTCCTCAGGGACTTGAAGGAAGTCTTGTGTCGAGGCTAAAGGATTAGGTTCTTCCTGAGGGCATTAAGTTACGGGAACCAAGTTCTCACTAAATTTCTATTGTTCTCATGTTTCAGGACTAGGCTCAACAATCTTTTCTTTTCCAAGGATTTCCTCAGGTAAGGTACAAGAGTTGTCCTCCTCGAAGTCTTCTCCTTCGTCTTCATCCATCAAGTTTTCTCCAGCTTCATATATTTCCACTACGGTTTCAACTTGAGTAACCTTCTGGTCAATTAACTCTAAGTCTGCAAAAGATATTTTCTCTTCAGGGTCATTCTTAGGAACAAACGGGGTCACAGGAGTAGGTCAGCTCGGATTAGGGTTTAGTCAGCTCTGATGAAAATTTGGTTGACTTTGTTGTAGAATGGGTTGACTCGGGTGGACTAGGCTAGATCCTGATTTTTGATAAGGGGCACTAATCCAAATGGGTTATGGCCAATGAATTCTGGGTCCAGGGAAAGTCGGTTTAGGTGAACCAGGGTTAGTTTGGGCCTTACGGGTTCTTTCTAGGTTGTCGAGTCGCTTATCTAGTCAATCACACCTATTGTCCATTAGGGCATATTGTTCATTGAAAGTCAATAAAATTTCTATAGTGGACTCCATGATCAGTCTGGGTTGGGTTTGGCCTGCTCTAGTGGTCATGCAATGCAAACATTATAAAATAACTTAAGTCTGGGCTCCTAGACCTAAGGGCCAA
Organism: Areca catechu; assembly: GCA_021397845.1. Classification (NCBI taxonomy): domain Eukaryota; kingdom Viridiplantae; phylum Streptophyta; class Magnoliopsida; order Arecales; family Arecaceae; genus Areca; species Areca catechu. Next base: position 79,931,954 of record CM038044.1, on the reverse strand, counting down.
TATAGTGCTTAGTCAAGGTAATAACCAAGACTGTAGTAACTCCTCGATTGGCCAGGTAAGAGGTGGGGTGGTGGGAGACTACCCTCACTTTCGTGAGGTCCTAATTAAAGAACCACCAGTCCGCTTAGGGCATTTGACTCTGGATCTCTAGCCTTAGACATCAATTTTCAAAAGCACACACAGAAGTGACTACTACAATGGGTTAACACATATATAAAACCCGACCTGTTGCTCTCCCTAGCTTTAAGTGCTACTCCATTTTAATTAAGGCTTAGGACTATGCAAATGGGGTTGGTTGTTTTGGGCTAAGGAAAGGGTCTCAATCCTTCCCTTATATTATATTGGTTGTCCTTAGAATTGTTTAAAATATGAATGCACAATCAATTCTAGTTACCAAGATAAGATAAGATAACACTAGAAACTCAAAATTTAAACATTAAATTTTGAATTTTAAATTTAGATTTCAGATTTGAATTTTAAATTTTAAATTTTGGATTTTAGATTTAAATTACAGGAATTAAATTTTAGTGGAATCTAAATAGATTGAATATGCCAAAGAAACCCTAATTTGTGCTTAAGAAATTAACCAAGCAATCTTAAACACACAAATCACAAAAAATTCCAGCAAGCAAGCATACACTTAATCACAAAACAAACTTCAATCTTGGGTTATCACGTCAGGCCATAGCTCATTACTCCCATGGGTCATAAATATACTTTCGTATATTCGCTCAGGAGGCGTGATTTCCTTCCACCAAAGTACTCTAAAATAATTATAATTTTTTTTTTTAAAAAAAAAACCCTCAGATCTGAAATCTATGAGGAAGATTTAGATCTGAGTTTGTTTTGGCTTAGATTAGTGAAAAGAAATCAAATGAACTAAGTTTCGGATAGCTATGATGAAAGCTATCGAAACTAGGTAAAAAAAATTGTAGCAGACATAAACTATGCAGCAAAGATTAAAAAAAATGCAGAAAAATATTTTTTATTTTTTTTAATAAAATTTGAGATGCTAATTACTGACTAACTGGGGATTAATACAAAATTAATTTTAGATGAAAATAACTAATCTAATATGGTGTTCTACGCAGATCAAGTTCAGGTATGTGCAGAATTCAGCAAGCATGAAACCCTAATCTAACCTAAGGCTCTGATACCAATAAAATGATGTGGGACAATTATGATGTGGTGTAGGATAATTCAATTTTAGCCTAGATGATTTAGAGAGCAATGATCATAGTAAAGCAACTAACATAATAGATTGAAGAGAGTAAAGAAGGCAATTAACCACTTACCCGCAATCCGATCTGCAAGTTATGAAGAATAAGGACCGTCGATGGCTATGAAACCATCTAAGATCAGGCTATTCCATGCTTCAATTACCAAATCTAATGAGAAAAGGATTGGTTACTTATCCCAATGGAGATTCACTTTGAATCGAGATGGATTTGCTATTCGGTCGCTCAGATTTGATGGTAGGATGAAGATTAAGACTCCAGATTTCAGATCCACCGTCAGATCTGGGTTTGGAAGCAAAGGATCCTTTCTCTAAAGTACTTGAACACCTGGGATCTGTAGAGAAGGTAGCAAATAAGATTTTAAGAACAAAGTAAGCAGGCTCCAAAATGAAAAAAAAGAAATGTTTGATGTGTAGGGCTTGTTGAAGATCTGTAGCAGCTTGATGAATCCGGCAAAACCTCCACTCAAGGACATCACCTCCTTGAGCTCTCAAGGACCTCCTCGCCTTGAGCTCTTAAGGACTTCTCCACCCCTAGAGAAAATCACTAAGCCTACCCAACTTTGTGGAAGAAGAAAGACAGCATTTCATTACATAAATCAATAATCAATTTACAAGGGGTATGGGGTCCTATTTATAGGGTTCTTCACACATGAAGATATCATAAGACTCCTTTAAACTCAAAGTACATTTAAATTCATTCAAACACTCCTTGTCATCTTTTTGAAATTTAAATTGGCTTGGCTTGGCATCAACTTGAATGGCTTTCATTGAGTTGGGCGATAAAAGAGAGGGAGAGAGAAGTCCTTCTCTCTTACTCCTCTTAAAAAGTGGCGATGAGAATTTTTTCCTTCTCCCTTCTTGGCATGAATCTGATTTTTGATTTCTTGATCGGCAACAAGGGATAAAAAATAGCTTCAAAAGTTTAAATCCTTCATTTAATTTTAAATTTGGATGAGGATAATTCTCCCTTTGAATTTAAAAATACATAGAAGATAACTCCTTTGAATTTGGATAATACTTCATTTATCTTGGACTCTTCCTTTGAATTTTGGATGAGCTTCCACTTATCTTAGACTTTCTCCCATTTAAAATTTGAATGGACCATGGGTGGGCATCATCTTGGAGTGGGCGACAAGAGGGAATGAGGGGGCGCCAGATAAGAAGCAGAGTCTTTCTACTTTACTCCTCTTAATTGGCGCCTCCTTGAAATGGGCGATGAAAATGGATGGACGCCTCTCTTGGATAAGGATGAATTTAAAGTTGTCCAAATATCCAGTTGTCTGGTTGTCCCAATGATAGGATGTTCCAATGTTCGAATGTCTGGTGAAAAATTTGGAAAACCCCTTTTTGGCTTAGAATTGACCCACCAAGGTGATGATGACTTGGGTCTTGTATAATTATGACTCTCCTTGACTAATTCAAGCACTAATTACAGGACTCAAATTGGACAATTCACCAAACAAAGCAAATTAATGCTATTTACAAGACTCTTAAACCAATTAATGGACTCAATGGACTCAATTGGTAACCCAACAATCCTAATTGACCAAATTATACTCAATTTGATCAAATTACAACTCAATTTGACCTAATTACAAACTCAAAACAATTGGGACTCGAGTGTTCTTTGTGAAGAACACATGGACTTACTCATCGGTGATCCAAATTGAATCAGAAAAGGTTTGCTTCCTTTTCCTGGCTCTTGTGTCCTCACCACTTTGGCTCCTTATCTTAAGCAATGGCTCTTGTGCTATCACAAAACACTGAAACAGGACCATCTATGGAAGGTGCCACCCCTAGCTCTCTAAGGAACTTTCGCAACCACATGGCTTCCTTTGCTGCATCTGATGCTGTAATGTACTCTGCTTCGTATACCGAGTCTGCAACTATTTCCTGCTTGGAACTCTTCTAGTAGATCACTCCTCCATTCAGGGTGAACACAAATCCTGACACACTCTTGCTATCATCTCTGTCTGACTGGAAACTAGAGTCAGTATACCCCACAAGTTTCAAGTCAGGTTCTCCATAAATCAACCATTGGTCCTTAGTATTTCTTAAATACTTCAGGATGGACTTAACCACCTTCCAATACACCTCACCTAGATCAAACTCGTATCTGCTCACCACTCCTAGTGAGTATGCCACGTCTGGTCTAGTACATATCATAGCATACATGATAGATCCCATTATAGAAGCATAAGGAACTCTACTCATGCGTTCTCTTTCCTTAGGAGTTGTCGCACAATCCTTCTTGGAAAGAGTAATTCCAGAACCTATCAGGAGATAGCCTTTCTTGAAATTCTCCATGCTAAACTATTTCAACATGGTATCAATGTACGTAGACTGGGACAATCCCAAAAGCCTCTTAGATCTATCTCTATAGTCTTCATACCCAATATGTAAAAAGCTTCACCCAAGTCCTTCATGGAGAACTGAGATGATAACCAGACCTTTATTCCTTGTAATGCTACGATGTAATTCCCGATTAAGAGAATGTCATCAACATATAGTACCAAGAATACAATTACAGAACCATTAACCCACTTATAGATGCAGGGTTCCTCTCCATTCCTAATGAAGCCATATAGTTTGATACACCTATCAAATCGCACGTTCCAACTTCGAGATGTTTGCTTGAGTCCATAAATGGACCTCTACAATTTGCACACTTTTGACTTGTCTGTGGATGTAAACCCTTCAGGCTATATCATATACACCTCCTCATCCAGCTCCCCATTCAGGAAAGTGGTTTGGACATCCTTCTGCCAGATCTCATAGTCAAAATGCGTTGCCAAAGTAAGCATGATCCGAATGGACTTGAGCATTGACACAGGGGAGAACGTCTTGTCATAATCGATACCATATCGTTGACGATACCCCTTGGCAACCAGACGGGCTTTATAGATCTCCACCTTCTCATCTGCATCCCTTTTTCTCTTGAAAATCCACTTGCACCCGATGGGTTTTATCCCTTCAGGTAGATCAACCAATATCCTTACATTGTTGATTTCCAAGGACTCCATCTCGAATCGCATGGCTCCAAGCCACGCCTTAGAGTTAGATCTCTGAAGTGCATCCATATAGGTGATCAAATTCTCATCGTTCTTATCGAGCTCAATGGGATCACCGTCCCGGACCAAGAAACGGTAACATCTATCCAGCTGACACGGTACTCTACCGGATCTCCTAATAATGGGTTCCGGGTGTGATCCAATCACAACCAGTTCTATGATGTCCTTAGAGTGTGCAAGTTCTTCTATTGGTTGAACTTCACCAAGTTCAATCTTAGAGGCTACAGTTCCTTCTCCAAGGAACTCCTTTTCCAAAATGATAGCCCTAAGAGCGATGAACACTTTTTATTTGTCCTCCAAGTAGAAGAAATACACTTTTGTTTTCTTAGGGTACCCAATAAATATGCATCGATCAGACCTAGGACCAAGTTTATCTGAGTCTAAATGCTTTACATAAGCCGGACAACCCTAGACTTGAAGGTGTGAAATTAAGGGCTTACATCCAGTCCATCACTCATATGGAGTGGAGACAACAGACTTACTCGAAACATCATTCAGGAAGTAACAAGCTGTCTCAAGTGCATATCCTCAGAAGGACAGCGGCAGAGTTGCAAAGCCCATCATGGATCGAACCATGTCCAACAAGGTTCGATTCCTCCTTTCGGACACACCATTCAATTAGGGTGTTCCTGGAGGAGTCCATTTAGAAAGAATCCCATTCTCCTCAAGATATGTAATGAACTCACCAGATAGGTATTCACCACCTCGATCAGATCGAAGAGTTTTAATACTTTTTCCAGTTTGTTTCTCCATTCATTATGATATCGTTTGAACATTTCAAACGACTCAGATTTATGTCTCATCAAGAAGACATAACCATACCTAGAAAGGTCGTTTGTAAATGTAATGAAATATATGTATCCACCTCTAGCACTAACTATCATGGGTCCACATACATCAGTATGTATGAGACTTAGAAGTTCTGTAGCTCATTCACCTTTTCCAATAAAAGGTGACTTGATCATTTTACCAAGCAAACAGGATTCACATGTGGGCAGTGAGTCAGAATCACTGACCTCGAGGAGGCCATCCCTAGCAACTTATTTATCCTATTCTGGTTAACATGACCTAGCCTACAATGCCATAGATAAAAGTCACTAACATTTTCTACTATAGGGCATTTGCTAGACGTGTACATTACACTAATAGGCCATGACAAAACATAAATGCCATTATTTAACTTAGCTTTCATTATCACAGAGTTATTCACAATAACATGGCAAAAATTTCCTTTTATTGAAAATTCATAACCACAATTGGCCAATAGGCCTACAGAGATAATGCTCATAATAAAACTAGGACAATAATGACAGTCGACTAATTCGACAGTACTAGATTCAAAAGCAAGACTCAGAACTTCAATCGCCAGCACTGGAATACGATTTCCATTTTCGACACTCAGGAACTGCTCCCCATCCTCGAATCTCTTGCTAACCTACAGTCCCTGTAATGAATTGCAAACATGAATGGACTACCAGTATCCAATACCCAGTTAGCAGTATCACAAATAGAGAAATTACAAGGTTTTATCATATAAATACCTTGTCTAGCATCCTACTGCTTTCCCTTCCTTGGCCTATTCGGGTCTAAGGATAACTAATAAAGAGGACAGTTCCTCTTCTTATATCCCTGCTTCTTACAATAGAAGCACTCTGCACTAGCTTGATCAGCTTTCACTTTCTTGGCCTAACTTAGGCCAAGAGCACTCTGCACCTTCTTTCCCTTACCTTTCCTTTTCCCTTTATTAAAGGGACGACGACATCTAGAACCTCCCACTAAATTCACCACCCCCTTATTCAGTTGGTGGTCCTTCTCATATTCTGCAGCAACCCCATCAAACAATGGTAATTGACTGCAGGCTTATTCATTCTATAATGATCGAGAAAATCAAGATAGGAGGAGGGTAGAGAATTCAGGATCGCATCCTTGCGTGTTGCTCGTGCAAGGGACATCCGAGCTTGCCCAATCGTTGATCATCTCGATCATGTACAATACATGATCAGTGACCGAACCGCCATTTTGCATTTTGGCATTGTAGATGGCACAAGACACTTTATACCACTCCACATCGTCTAGAATGCTGAAAGATTCCTTTAACTTTTGAAGGATCTCATCTGGCTAGGCCTTCTCGAATTTGTGACTGAACTCGTCGTTCATCGCCGCCAACATTATGCATCTGACATTAGTCCGATCAGAAACCCACTTCAAATAAGTATCCCTAACCGAACTCTGAGCATTGGCAGGAGGGATTTCGGGTGCTGGATCCATTATCACATAAAGGATCCGCTCGTGCTCCAAGACTATCCTCAATCTTCGATACCAGCTATCAAAATTGGGACCCTTTAACTTCTCGCTATCGAGAAGTGATCAGAACGAAAGATTTGAAGACATCTGAAAAAAAATTAAGACCAAATTAGTATATGAATTAATCAATTAAACCAAAAGACTTGGACTTTAGTCTAAAGGTCCTTCCCACTAATTTTTTAGATTGGGAGCCTCTAACTCCAATTCGTGAAATCATCATTTCATAGTGGCTACTGAAATCCAATAGACCACGTATGAGCCCGACTTTGGCCGGCTCACCCATACGTGCCTAAAGGTAGGTTCTCTAACCAGTTGCTTCCCTAACAACTTCCAGTAATAAATTTTGCCCCATAGAACCCACAATCAACCTTGGGGCCTCCTATTACAGGTCTCTGGTTAGGTCCAACCATCAATATGACAAATCCAATGCTTCCAGCTAACGAATGACCAAACCCGACTTTGGCTGGCCCACCAGATCATCATTAAGAAGGTTGCACTAAACCATCATCTATGAAAGAGTAATCCCAGTAACCGGATGCACACCTGTTCTTTGGAACTACCGATGTACACCAAGCTAAAGGACTCATTACTAACCCACTTAATGGGAGGCTAACATACCATCAACTCATTGACTTAGTCTTTTTCAGGACCTAATAATTTTAGAGGATTTTAATTAAATTATTACAGAAGAATAAAGAGAAGAACATAGATCAACCTCCTACTGAACAAATCAATTATCAGGAGGGTAGAATTATGATGTGGTGGGACCGTCGACGTGGGTAGTTGATAGGTGCCAAGTTAAGTGAGACCGCCATGTCAGATGCCAAGGCGACACTTCAGCCCAGACTGTTCTGCCATGGTGAGCTGAGCTCCCTCAAGGCAACGAGCCAAGCTCCGTCCTTCACATGGTCAGGCCCGCGAGCTCGGGACTCCTAGGCCAGAGCCACCTTCCACCATCTAGAGTGAGACCCTTGGAGGTTAGTGCCCTGTGGTCGAGGTCGAGCTCAATGCTTACCCGCCAATGTGGAGCCTCTCCGAGCGCGCGCCCTCTGGACCGAGTCTGCCTTCCGCCCTCTAGAGTGAGACCATCAGAGGTTAGTGCCCTATGGTCGAGGTCGAGCTCAGCGCTCACCCGCCAATATGGAGCCTCTCTGAGCGTGCGCCCTCTAGATCGGGTATGCCTTTCGCCCTCCAGAGCGAGACCCTCGGTGGTTAGTGCCCTGTTGTCGAGGTTGAGCTCAGTGCTAACCAGCTAATGTGGAGCCTCTCCGAGCGCGCACCCTCTGGATTGGATCTGCCTTCTGCTCACTCGCCAATATGGAGCCTCTCCGAGCACGCGCCTTCTGGACCGAGACCGCCTTCCGCCCTCCACAGCGAGACCCTCGGAGGTTAGTGCCCTGTGGTCGAGGTCGAGCTCAGCGCTCACCCGCAAATGTGGATCCTCTCCGAGCGCATGCCCTCTAGACCGGGTCTGCCTTCCGCCCTCTAGAGCAAGACCCTCGGAGGTTAGTGTCCGGTGGTCGAGGTCGAGCTCAGCGCTCACCTGCCAATATGGAGCCTCTCCGAGCATGTGCCCTCTAAACCGGGTCCGCCTTCCGCCATCCAGAGCGAGACCCTCAGAGGTTAGTACCCTGTGGTCGAGGTCGAGCTCAACGCTCACCCGTCAATGTGGAGCCTCTCCGAGCACGTGCCCTCTGGAGCGGGCCTGCACTCTTCCCTCTTCCATCAAGGTGGCCACATGAGCTCAGAGCATCCAGACCGGAGCAAGCCCTGCCATCCCGGAACACCGACGAACCACCCGAGGACTACGGAATGGCGTCCCCCATACCGCCATAACTACCTGTCCGGTTGTACTTCTAGGGGGATGGGCCAGCTAGAGAGCACAAACCCCTAGGGCGGCGACCCCCGGATCGAGGCTCTGCCAAGCTTCCTTGAATAGGGCGACCGGAAGGGATGTCAGAACGAATGGAAGCTTCCCCTACCACCTATCAGGAAAGACGTCTCGTCCACGGCACAGAATCCTGCCGCACGCGCCTGCTAGCCCGGCGAAGATCCCGAGGCAAGCGCCCAACGACCAGTTTTCAACTACAAAGAACAATCGACACCCCCGAGAGGGGGAAGGTAACAACAGCAATCAACCACCAACACAAGCACAAGCTCCACCAAGAGGGCGAAGCGCCACCACCACTACCACAATTGAAGAAAAACCAGAGATACAAGGAGAGACGGAGGACTAGGGAACCCCTCTGTCCCTGCTATAGTTCTCCTCCTGCAATGTTTTCATCTTCTTACACATCTTTCACTCCTCCTAGTACGGAGTCCATCAAGAGGAGCTCGACTAGGAGGATCTGTTCCCCTGGGTCATCACTGACTTGATCGTCGGAGTGCCCCCGTCGGAAACCCCGGCCAGGGTCACTAACCCCTATTTCGCAAGTCCAGGAGCAGAGGACCACCAGGCAGTAAAGGGAGCGCACTCCAGCACCTGTAGCAGCTACAGGCCACGATGTCTTGGCGGTAACAGAATGGCGCGCCAGGAAGGGAAGAGAGATGGTGACATTATGAACGATCTTCGATCCAAGTCGAACTCTCCATCTATTCACAAGCAGGCCAGGTGGAAGGATGGTGACAACCAGGGCAAGGGAGGCCTCCACCAATCTTGCGGGAGATTCCCCCTCCCGGGGGAACCCACACTGCCAGGAAGCGAAGCCACCCATACTGGTTTAGCCACCTCCGCAAGAAGCCCAGCTAGCTGTACTCACCTAGCAAATGTAAGTCCTTGCCACGGTAGTGCGCTAGCTTCAGCACAAGCACCGGTCCGTGGCTACCCACCAGCAGCCAGGGATTCCAGCAGCCCATGCCGTGGCTCCCCGCGACATCCTACGGTCCTTCCAAGGAAGGCCATCACAGCCACGGGCCACCATCGACAACCGGGGCAGCCATCAAGCTCTAGCGAAGAGGCATTGAGCCGGCTTTGCTGACAGAGAGAGCCACTCACCAAACCTCAAGCGGGAGGCACCCAGACCCCACCAAGGCAAGAAAAGTAAGACCCCCCATCACGGATGCCATGCATCCATGTCACCTTCTCCGTCTCCTTCGGCGGAGGGGTCCACTAATGAAGCCGTCAGGCGTGCGACGGAGAGGCACCTGGAGGAACATGGTTGCAAGCTGGCCGAGTTTGCCCACCAGTTTACCAGTATGCAGGGCTCCGCTTGTGAGCAAACATGCTATGATGCCCGTCCCCCATTCTCCTAAGAAATCCAAGCGGAGCCGATCCCGTACCAGTTTCGGATGCCACAGGTGGATCCTTACGATGGGACCATTGACCCCCTGGACCACCTGAAAAGCTACCGAACCCTTATGAGGGTCCAGGGGGCCACCGACAATCTTCTCTGCATCACTTTTCCTGCTACTCTTTGAAAAGCAGCCTGAGTGTGGTTCACCCGCTTGGAGCCGGAGAGCATCAGTTCTGTCGCCTAGCTAGGGCAGAAGTTCGTGGCTCACTTCGACGCTTGCAGGAAGTTGCCACGAGAGGTAGACATCCTCTTCTCCATCCGGCAGCAGGACCATGAGCCCCAACGGGACTACGTGACCCACTTCAAGGCCGCCATGTTGGAGATCTACAATCTCGAAGAGCCAGTTGCCATGCTGGCATTGAAGCGAGGGCTCAGGACCTCCTGCTTGACCTACTCGCTGGATAAGAAGCCCCCCAAGACCTACTCCGAGCTCCTTCTCCGGGCCCAAAAGTACATCCGCACCGAGAAGGCGGACCGTATAAGGTGGGAGCTTAACGAAGGATCTCTAAAGAAGTCAGCCGCTACCGAAGCATTTGGAACCCAAAAGCCAGCACCCCAGGCTCCGAGCTCCACGAGGGACTGACCGAGATCGAGAGAGGCCCCCATTCCCGAGGGAGGTTATACCCCTCTCCTCACCCTGAGGACAAAAATCCTCATGGAGATCGAAGGCGAGGACTACCTAAGATGCCCGCCTCCGTTGAAGCCCTTCGCCAGCCGTGACAAGATAAAGTACTGTCACTTTCACCGCGACCATGGCCACGATACCGAGGAATGTCGCAACCTCAAGTAGGAGATTGAGGAACTCATTAAGAGAGGTTACCTCAAGAGGTTCGTGGGGGGCAGACCTCAAGCAGAGTCCCAAGTGCTCGTCGCTCTTCCACCAGCTCCAACCATCGACAACCATCCAACCGAGAAGCCGGTGGGCATGATCTCCTGGGGAGCTGCGTGTGCATCCAAGAGGACCCGGGGGGCAGGGGGCTCTGAGAATGTACTCCCCTTTATGAGGGAGGGAAAAGATGGGAGGAAAAATATAAATAATAATGCCGTGGTCATCGAGATGATGATCACGAAACATCCTATAAAGCACATCATGGTTGATAGTGGAGCTCCACAGACGTGCTTTTTTATGATGCCTTCTCCAGGATGAATCTCCCCACCAATTAGCTTAAGCCCGTGCACACACTCGTTGTTGGCTTCACGGGTGACTCCATGAGGGTAGAAGGAGAGATTACTCTCCCGGTCACTGCCAGAACCGACCCAGGCAGAGCATTATCATGATGACCTTCATGATAGTAAGGCTTCCTTCTGCCTACAACGTGATATTGAGTCGGCATGGGCTTAACCTGCTTGATGCCGTTGTCTCCACCAAGAGGCTACTTGTAAAGTTCTCAACTCCCTACGGTGTCAGGGAATTGATGGGAGTCCCCAGCTGGTGCAACATTGTTTCTAGACCCTCCCTAAGGCTAGGGTCCCCCAGGATGACCCCAGTGCGGATGACCTCAACTAGAGGGCCCACTTTCCTACCCGCTTGGAGATGACCCCACAAAGACGGTGCAGGTCGGAGCCCAGCTACCTGAGGAAGAGAGGGCCCAGCTGCTAGAATTCTCGCGGCGAAAACAGATGTGTTCGCTTGGACGGCGGTGAATATGCCAGGTATCCCTCCTGACATCATTACCCACAAACTGAGTGTTGACCCAAAGCACAAACCTGTTCGGCAGAAGAAGAGAAGTTTCACCCCGGAGAGGCAGGCAGCTATCAAGGAGGAAGTTGATAAACTCCTAGCTGCCAATTTTGTTCAGGAGGTCCAATACCCAAGCTGGCTGGTGAATGTAGTGATGGTTAGGAAGAATAACGGCAAGTGGAGGATTTGTGTCGACTACGCCGACCTCAACAAAGCTTGCCCGAAGGACAGCTTCCCTCTCCTAATAATCGATCAGCTGGTGGATGCCACCTCTGGCCACCGGCTGCTCTCCTTCATGGATGTGTTCTCCGGGTACAATCAAATCCGCATGCTTCCAGAAGACGAGGAGCACACCGCCTTCATCACCGACCAATGAACGTACTGCTACAGGATGATGCCTTTTGATCTAAAAAATGCAGGAGCTACCTATTAACACCTGGTCAGCAAGGTCTTCAAGGACCAAATAGGTCACAACATGCAAGTGTATGTAGATGATATGCTCGTCATGAGCAGGCCGGGCTCGAGCCATGTAGCTAACCTCGCCGAGTCCTTCCACAACCTGCGGCAACATCAGATGAACCTGAACCCGGTGAAGTGCACTTTCGGGGTGGTAGCAAGAAAATTTCTCTTCTTCATGGTCACCCAGAGGGGCATCGAAGCAAATCCAGAGAAGGTGCAGGCCATTATCGACATGTAACACCCGACCTCCAAGAAGCAGGTCCAGTGCTTGACGGGACGTGTTGCCGCCCTCAGCAGGTTCATCTCAAGGTCGGCTGATCGTTGTCAACCATTTTTCAAAGTGCTACGCAAGATGCACAACTTCACCTGGACCGAGGAGTGCAGGGTAGCCTTCGAGGAAATGAAGAACATCCTTGCCTCCCTCCCGTTGCTCTCTAGGCAGGAGAAAGGAGAGGAGCTTTTGCTGTACCTAGCGGTTATACCGGGGGCTGTCAGCTCGGTTCTTGTCCGCATAGACGAGGACAAGTCTCAAAAGCTGGTGTACTACACCGCAAAATCCTTCGCGATGCGAAGATCAGGTATACTTGCTCTGAGAAACTCATTTTTTCACTAATAATGTCATCTAAGCACCTCAGCCCCTACTTCCAAGCACACCCAATAGTGGTCGTGACGGACCAGCCACTGAGGACTATCCTCACCCGACCCGAGACATCTTGGAGGTTGGCTAAGTGGTCCCTGCTGCTTAGCGAATTCGACATAGCGTACCAACCAAGGCTTCACAAGAGGCCCACGTCCTAGCTGACTTCATGGTCGACTGCACCGGGTTCGCCGAGGAGCCAGAGCAGACAGCAACAGAGCCTGGGCTAGGAGAAGAGCCCTGGATCCTCCATGTAGATGGAGCATCTAATTCCGGCGGGAGCGGAGCGGGACTCATCCTAACCAATAGCAATGGGGTTGTGGCGGAATTCGCCCTCCGCTTCAAGTTTGCCGCGTTTAATAACCAGGCAGAGTACGAAGCACTCCTCGCGGGCCTAAGAGTTTCTCGCGAGCTGGGTGTGCGGGACTTGAAAGTCTTCACCGACTCCCAACTGGTCATCGGACAAGTCTCCGAAGAATATGAGGCAAGGGATGCCCAGATGATGAAATACCTGGAGCAAGTCCATGCAAGTATGGCGGGCCTCCGATGATTCAGCATCTTCCATATCCCCCGGGGGGAGAATACATGCACGGATGCGCTGTCCAGGCTTGTGACCTTGCCAGACTCGTCACTGGGATGCGCCTACATTGAGTACCTCGAAAGTCCCAACTAAGAGAGCTTGGCAGAGGTGCATCAAGTCATCCCCGAGCCGATCTGGATGGACAAATACATCCGGTACAACACTAACAGCACTTTGGCCGAAGATCGCGCAGAAGCTACCCTCATCAAGAAGAAAGCCTCTCGGTTCATTCTGATGGATGGCCAGCTTTACCACCGATCTTACTCTTACCCACTTCTGAGATGCCTCAAGCCCGTCAAGGCAACCTTTGTGCTCCAAGAGATACATGAAAGCCTCTACGAGAACCACGTGGGGGGAGAACACTGGCTGATAAAGCTCTCCGCTAGGGGTACTTTTGGAAGACCATGAGGGAGGATGCTGGTGACTTCGTTAAAAGATGCGACAAGTGCCAGTGCCACGCCAACATATAGCGTCAGCCGGCAGCGCTGATCTCCCAACTCTCAGCCCCTTGGCCCTTTACCAAGTGGGGGATGGACATCTTGGGACCGTTTCCCCCAGCACTAGGGCAATGAAAGTTCCTACTGGTGGCAATCGACTACTTCACCAAGTGGGTCGAAGCAGAGCTGCTAGCTTGCATCACGGAAGCCAATGTCTGCCAGTTCTTCTAGAAATCAATCATTTGTCGCTTTGGGCTCCCCTGTTGTATCATCACCGATAACGGGCGATAGTTCGACTGTCGCGAGTTTGAAGGATTTTGCACCAAGCACGGCATCCAACACCGGTTCACCTTAGTGGCTCACCCTCAAACAAATAGAGAAGCTGAGGTGACTAACCGGACCATCCTCCAAGAACTCAGGACCAGGCTGGACCAAGCCAAGGGCAGGTGGGTAGAAGAACTCCTAAGTGTCCTGTGGGCCTACCACACAATGCCCATGATGGCACCAAACAAGATGCCATTCAACCTTGTTTTTGATGCCGAAGTCATCGTCTCGGTCGAGTTCAGCATGCCCATGTTGCGGGTGCAATAGTATGATAGAGCATGGAACTCGACGCACCTCCTGCTCGACCTAGACCTTCTTGAAGAGGAAAGGGACAAAGCCCGTCTACGAATGGTGGCCTACCGGCAACGAGTAGCCCGGTATTACAACGCCCGCATCAGGCCAAAATCTTTCAAGCCCGGAGACTTGGTGCTGTGGCGGGTAGAGGCGTCCCATCCCAAAGAGTGCGGCAAGCTTTCACCGAACTGGGAAGGCCCCAACAAAGTAACGAAGCCCTCTCACAAGGGGCTTATTTCCTTGAAGATCTCGGCGGCGTCAGGTTCCCTAGAATGTGGAATGCCTGCAACTTGCGAAAATACTATCAATAGTGTAAGGTTTCCCAGCAATAATAATGGTAATGGTTTTTCCTTGCGCAAGTGTCTATATGTTTTGTAGGGGAATTCCACCAGCAACGTCCCCGAGTCCAGCTCCAAGATGCCAGCCCCGGACTAGAGCTCAGATCTCTGGCTAAGGGACCTTTGAGCCATGCAGCTCTCAACCAACGATGGTGCGGGCACCAGACTCAAAAGAAGACTTCAGGGCTCCATCTGGATCTCTGATTGACCTTGCCCAAAGAATTAGGGTTTTCTGGTTTTGTAATAAGGGTTGACTCGGTCAACTCAATTTTAGTTTGAGTCTGTATTTCCCTGAATTAAATTTTATTGAGTCATGTTGACTCAGTGCAAGTCCTAGTAGTGGTCTAGGTCTTCTCCAGGGTGCCACATTTTCTCCCAGGCCCAAGCAAGTGGGCGCCACACTCCCAGCCACACTCCCAGCCACACGCCAAGTCCAGGAGGCGCCACAAATCCATCCCAGTGTCTTGGTCCTCACACCCAAGGGTGCAAGAAATTTTCTTGAAGCCAAAATCAAGGAGGCGCCCCATATGTACCTTAAAAGGCCAAGCTAAATGAGGAAAGAAGCATTTCTTGGGGTGCACTTCAAGGGGGCGCCCAATCCATGCCAAAAAAAGCCCAAAGCAAAGTTGGGAAGAGCCATGACTTGGGGAGAAAGAAAAGGAGGTGTCCAAAAGAGTTGAGCCATGGAAGGAAAAAAATATTTCTTGAAGAGCAAAGCTAGGAGGCGCCACCTACTTACCATTTGAAGCTTTCAATCAACATTTATGGAACCTCTTGGCCGTCCATATGGGGAGGAATTGATTCTACAAACCTAATTTGAAGATCCATCCTATTAGTACCACATGGGAAGATGTAAAACCCTGACCTCTTGTAAAGTCCTCTAAAATAAAACCCTCTTGTAAGTTTTGAAAACAACTGATAAATGAATTCAAATTTTGTGTGAGCAACTTTATGTTTCTCTCTTCCGCACTTGCATCTAGGTGTTGAGCTCCGTGAGGGAGTAAATCCGGGTTCCCTAGGAACCTTGAGGAGGTGTGAGATCTCCAACCCTAAAACCCTAGGTTAGCCACTTCACTTCTAAACCCTAGCCGCCCATCATCCTCTTCACTCCACCAAACCCTAGCCTACCCCATCTCTCACGGCCCCTCTCTCCAAGTAGAGGCCGACCACCAGCATCCAGGTCCAGTTTGGCTACTTCAAAGACAGAGCAAATCCCAGAGGAAGTCAGATCAGCATTCCAGGAGAATCAGGATTTCAGCAACATCAGCTTTCAAGTTCTACTATCTGGTAAATCCTTCCTTGAGTATCTGGTTCCATAACTTGTTCTTCTTCTTTCCTAGATCTTGAGTTCAAAAGAAGCCAACTCTGCCAAGGGCCAGTATTGGAGGATCCATTGCGAAGATATCTGAATCCGAGGATCCAACAATCTGCTCAAGAGAGTCCTTCCACTAAACTCTGTGAAGATTACTGCCTTGTCTGTAACCCTTCTCTTCTCTTTACTTCTGTCCTGTTGAAAGTTCAGAGCGAAACCCTAGGTCTTGGAGTTCCTCAACCCCCAACGATCATTTACTTCTGAACTACTCTGATAACCTAGTTTCTTTAAATTGTGCTTTCAATTATTACATAGTATCTTTCAATTTAGTTTAACTTTCCTTTGAGTCAAAGCCAACTTTTGAAAATATATAAAAAAAAAAAAAAGAATTAGTCCTAATTTACTTCTGCATCGCATCATCTCTTCTTTCGTTCTGCATCATTTTTGGTATCAGAGCTTTTGTTCTGCATCATTTTTGGTATCAGAGCCCTGTCTAGGGTTTCTGACTTGCTTGCATGTTTTGAGTGTCTCTCTTTTTTACTTTGTCTGCTCGAAGTAGATTCCCCAGGATGTCCGGTCCTAGGAATGAAGCGAGGTTCAAGCCTCCTCTTCCCATTCCACGGGGTGTTCCTAGGGCGTGTAGGGGATCCGCTGGGTTACAACTTCGTAGCAGGAATTATAAACGGGGGAAGCATTCTGTTTTCAGTCTGTAACTTCCCTGTTGCAAGAATTGTTTCTCACTGTAGTTAACTCCAAATTATATGATTTTTATTTTTCTGGAACCAGTATAATTGAAACTATTTTACATAATTTTACTGTGATTTATTGGTTTCCGTGAAATTTTTGATAGTTAATTTACAGCAACTCTGTTTCTGTGTTTCTGCAATTTAATTTTTTTTTTGAGTGATCATCTTCTAATTCATCTTAAGGGCAATTGAGCATCTAAGATAAGGGGAGGAGTTGATAACCTCTCCTTAGCCCAAAACCATCACCCATTCATTCGAACCTAAGCCTAATTTTAAAATTTATTAGACTTAATTTGCCCTAGTGGGCTAGGGACACCAACAAGTCGGGTCTAGGCTAGTGTTGAGTCAGTTTGTCTAGTTACTCTATGTGTGCTTTGTACTTAGTGTCTAGAACGGTGATTCAGGGACTATGTCCCGAAGGGCTTGTGTGCTGGTCCGCCTACCTGGCCAATTACTGATTGGTGTTTAGCATTGGCATTCAGGGACCTAACACTCCCCTTACACCTGCCTGACTGAGTCCCGAGTTACTACAAGCTAGCTTGCCACTCTGATTGGGCATCTAGTTTGGGCTCTAGGTCTAGTTAGCTCGTAGTCATTTCAGTCGAGTCTCATTTGGTGTGTTTGCTTGCATCATCATGTCTACCCGGAATGGAGTACCCTACCAACTTGGTTAGACCCAATCTGATTTAGAGGCCATGGTTAGAGCTCTTACTGAAAGTATGAACAAATTGAGTCAGGATATGAATGAGAATTTTACCCAGCTTAGGGATCGAGTCCAAGTAGTTGAGAAACGTAGACATCAAAATTGGACCCCTGATCCAAAATTTAATAGGCCCCAACCTCACCCATGTCAGGAGCCTAGGAGGACCATATACCGTGATCCCGAGCATAACCTTAGGAAGCCTAACCATGATATCTATAGTGTGGATCGTGTCTATGAGAGGTCCTTACAATATTCTAGACCAGTCACTCAACAACCCAAGTCTTCTAGATCAAACCATTTAGATCCACACTCATGCCCAAGTAAGGTCTCTACTAGCTTGAAACCCAGTGTGACCCAGGTTCCTATATCGCAAGAATGTTGTTTTTGTGGAGAAAGAGGCCATAAATCTAGTCAGTGCCCATGCATAGGACTGGCTTGTGCACAGCTAAGTGGTAAGAATCCTAAGGATGACATTAATGAGGGAGAACCCAAGCCTACCAATGAGGAAGAAAGGTTAGGTATGACAAGCCCAGAATCAGTTGACCCGATTACCACTCACCCGAAACCCATTAAAGATGGCATCGAGGAAGTATATGATGATGGCTTGAGTCTAGTTGATGAATATGAGGGGGAAGAACTTGAAGAATGTGACATCAATACTATTGGTTCCTTACCTGAGGAGACCTTGGAGAGCAACCATGTGGTAGGACCTAGTTCAGAAATTCAAGAGATTTGTGAGAATCAGGTTCTTTTAGTCAAATACCCCCAGGAAGAACTTATAGTGCTAGCCCGAGCTATCAGTTCGTACCCTCTAATGACAGTCATTCCCCAAGTACCAATTGAAGATCTTTGCACTGAACTGTTTAAGTTTGCCCACCCTATGGTAGATCCTCTCCTTAGGATGACTGAATCAAGCCTCTTACAATTGGACCTTGTCCCATGCCCAGCCACTAAGGTCTCTCCCGTAATCTCAGTTGAACATCCTTGTCTTGAGCAGATTGATTCACCCAGTCCTGTAGATGTCCTCCTTATGACCCCAAACCCCTTCCTTTGCATGACTGACCTACCCTTCTATAGAGTATACCTTTCCTCACCCATAGGTCAAATTTCAAGTCTTGAGGTCATCATCCATAGACCCTCCCATGAATCATTCTCTAATCCATTTCTTGAGAAAGTGGATCATTGTTTGCTTAGAGAACAAACCTTAACAATTGCAATCACATGTCCTAGGCTACTCCCCGAACCATCTCTTGATCCATTCCTAGGAGTAGCAAACTTTTCCTTTCGTAAGGATGACCAGTTGACACTCATAAATCACCATTCAAACCTTCAGGTCACCACCTTTAGTCAATAGGTAATTCAAGACTCCACCTCATATTTCCTCCCTTTCTCTAGGACTTCCAATGCTTCTTACACCATCCAAGTATACTTTGTCAAAGTCTTTAGAGTGAACCATGTGTCAGAACCTATTAGGTTTGCCACCTACTTCTGGAAGACCTTATGGCACCTACTAGGCACCCATGATAAGTTTTCATGCTCTGCATGCCATCCTCCGACCCAAGGTCAAACCTAGAGAGCCATAGTTTGTTAGGTTTAGACCTAGGGTTCCTTTGGAATAAAGTCCATTCTTTAGGAATGCGTCGTCAGTCTAGTTTAGTTTTTCTTGACCCTTTTCTAGGCTTTGACTCAGATTTTGGTTTGATTGAGAGCACCAGGAATTGGGATTTGTATTTTGTCCAAGGATGAAATTGCATTCAATGTTTCGATCAATAGGTCTATAGGCTAGAGTCCCTTCGAAATTGTTCATGGATATAAGCCTCACACACCACTTGATCTGATTTCACTATTAGCCCACACACACAAGTCTCTTGATGCACTTGCATAGCATGTAAAGGACTTGCATAAAGAAATTCATGCCAAAATAACTTTAAGTAATGAAACTTATAAGAAGTTGGCTGATTCTCAAAGACGAGTCAAAACTTTTGTTGAGGGAGACTATGTAATGATTAGGTTAAGGCCTGAATGGTTTCCTCCTGGAACCATTAGAAAGTTACATGCTAGAGGAGCTAGAACATTTAGAGTGGTGAAGAGAGTAGGGTCCAATGCCTATGTGCTCAAGTTGCCTTCAGAACTAGACATTAGCTCCACTTTCAACATTACAGACCTAGTAGAGTATAGAGAGCCAGCTGTGATTCCCAGTGAGCCTTTTGAGCCTAATCCTGTTATTCAGAGTGATCCCGACCCTGTGTGTCCACCAACAAACTGGCCTGTGAGGAAAGAGCAGATTGAAAAGATCCTGGATGATCGGGTTATCTCTACTCATAATCGAGGATACCAAAGATACCTGGTCCGCTGGCAAGGAAGGCCAGATTCTGATGACTCTTGGATCTCCCGAGAAGAATTACAAGAATTGGACCCAGACCTCTTGGAGAGATACCAGAGCCAACTTGATCCATACTCGACAGGGTCGAGTTCCTCCCACCCCGGGAGAATTGGTGCGGGCACCAGACTCAGAATAAGACTTCAGGGCTCCATCTGGATCTCTGATTGACCTTGCCCAAAGAATTAGGGTTTTCTAGTTTTGTAATAAGGGTTGACTCGGTCAACTCAATTTTAGTTTGAGTCTGTATTTCCCTGCAATTAAATTTTATTGAGTCATGTTGACTCAGTGCAAGTCCTAGTAGTGGTCTAGGTCTTCTCCAGGGTGCCACATTTTCTCCCAGGCCCAAGCAAGTGGGTGCCACACTCCCAGCCACACTCCCAGCCACACGCCAAGTCCAGGAGGTGCCACAAATCCATCCCAGTGTCTTGGTCACCACACCCAAGGGAGCAAGAAATTTTCTTGAAGCCAAAATCAAGGAGGCGCCCCATATGTACCTTAAAAGGCCAAGCTAAAGGAGGAAAGAAGCATTTCTTGGGGAGCACTTCAAGGGGGCGCCCAATCCATGCCAAAAAAAGCCAAAAGCAAAGTTGGGAAGAGCCATGACTTGGGGAGAAAGAAAAGGAGGTGTCCAAAAGAGTTGAGTCATGGAAGGAAAAAAATATTTCTTGAAGAGCAAAGCTAGGAGGCGCCACCTACTTACCATTTGAAGCTTTCAATCAACATTTATGGAACCTCTTGGCCAGCCATATGGAGAGGAATTGATTCTACAAACCTAATTTGAAGATCCATCCTATTAGTCCCACATGGGAAGATGTAAAACCCTGACCTCTTGTAAAGTTCTATAAAACAAACCCCTCTTGTAAGTTTTGAAAACAACTGATGAATGAATTCAAATTTTGTGTGAGCAACTTTATGTTTCTCTCTTCCACACTTGCATCCAGGTGTTGAGCTCCGTGAGGGAGTAAATCCGGGTTCCCTAGGAATCTTGAGGAGGTGTGAGATCTCCAACCCCAAAACCCTAGGTTAGCCACTTCACTTCCAAACCCTAGCCACCCATCATCCTCTTCACTCCACCAAACCGTAACCTACCCCATCTCTCACGGCCCCTCTCTCCAAGTAGAGGTCGACCACCAGCATCCAGGTCCAGTTCGGCTACTTTGAAGACAGAGCAAATCCTAGAGGAAGTTAGATCAGCATTCCAGGAGAATCAGGATTTCAGCAATATCAGCTTTCAAGTTCTACTATCTGGTAAATCCTTCCTTGAGTATCTGGTTCCATAACTTGTTCCTCTTCTTTCCCAGATCTTGAGTTCAGAAGAAGCCAACTCTGCCAAAGGGCCAGTATTGGAGGATCCATTGCGAAGATATCTGAATCTGGGGATCCAACAATCTGCTCAAGAGAGTCCTTCCACTAAACTCTGTGAAGATCACTGCCTGGTCTGTAACCCTTCTCTTCTCTTTACTTCTGTCCTATTGAATGTTCAGAGCGAAACCCTAGGTCTGGGAGTTTCTCAACCCCCAGTGATCATTTACTTCTGAACTACTCTGATAACCTAGTTTCTTTAAATTGTGCTTTCAATTATTACATAGTTTTTTTCAATTTAGTTTAACTTTCCTTTGAGTCAAAGCCAACTTCTGAAAGTATATATAAAAAAAAAGAATTAGTCTTAATTTACTTCCGCATCGCATCATCTCTTCTTTCGTTCTGCATCATTTTTGGTATCAGAGCTTTCGTTCTGCGTCAAGCGATGTCCCCGAGCCCAGCTCCGGGATGCCAGCCCAAGACCAGAGCTCAGATCTCCGGCCAAGAGATCCTCGAGCCATCCAGCTCTCAACCAACGACATCCTCGAGCCCAGCTTCGGGATTCTAGCCCAAGACCAGAGCTCAGATCTCCAGCCAAGGGATCCTTGAGCCATGCAGCTCTCAACCAGCGACGTCCCCGGGCCCAGCTCCTAGATGCCAATCCAAGATTTGAGCTCAGATCTTCGACCAAGGGGTCACCGAGCCAAGCTGCTCTCAATCTCAAACGTCTACAAGCCCAATTCTGAGATTGAAAGGGATATGCCCTACAAGCCAATCTATGTTGTTTCTCCCAAACCATTGTAATTGAAAATTTTCTAAATAAAGGCATTATTTTTTCATCATACGCTGTGTTTATACTATATGATGAACCCCATAGATTAGGACTATGATTTTAGAGTTATGATGAGATCATACCAGTGAGACCTAAAATCTTAAAACCTTAATCTAAAGTATTCCTAGTCAAAGGAACCCTGAGTAGGGGATCAGGGTTTTCCGGTAAGACTAGCACATCTCATGTATATTGGAAAGGGTGACTGCTCTCACAGTCACGTGTGTATGGCACTAATACTGGGATGTGGTGCTCATTGGAGAATGAGTTCACTGATATGATCCAACTTGAGAACATCTAATGGAGTCTTAGCTACATGTCAATAGAAGGTTCTCATAGTGGGAGTGGTACAAGTAATCTTTTGACCTGAGACTGCCATAAGTACCTTATGTACATGAACCCATTCTTTGGTTCAATCCTAATCATGACACTGAGTCATGCACAGGATTAATACTGGGAATGGTGAATTGGATATGAAGGTAATGAGTAGGTCAACAAGGAGTCGATCACTCTTAGTAAGAGAAGATTGCATCCAGCTAGTTAACAATCGGATGATGATTCAGGGAATCTTTGATCAAAGTAAAGATATTAGAGATGGTTTCTAATATCAAGATAATTAAATCATCGATATAAGATTGAGCTAGAAATAAATATAATATTGGATTTGACATATATCCATATCCATAGTTATATTTTGGGTGCAGGCTGATCGAAAGATTTAATTATACGGTAACTCTCTACTGAAGGGTAATTTTGGTATTTCACCAGAATTTTCATATCTTCCGGGTAGACATGACACGTTGCTAGACGTCAATCTTGTCTTGTGGGTTGATCAAATTCAAAGATCATTTATTAGGAAGAGTCCTAATTGATCAAATCGGGTAAGCCCGATTTGACCTAAATCGATTAGAAAGAGTTCTAATCAAATTAGGTCAACTTGTATTCGAACCCACTGCTGGCTAGATGTGGAACCCAATGGGTCATACACTTAGGAGGATTGATCAAGACTTTAATTTGGAATTAAATCATCTTTGCAGAATAACACTCTAGCAGGTGTTGCAAACCCTAGCTTCTATTCGAATCAGATTCGAATTAGGGTTCCGGATTGGTTCAAATTGGGTTCTAATTGGACCTAATTAGACCTTAATTATGAAAATAGGATTATGGCTAACCCTATTGGCTAGCCATGTAACTTGGCTAGCCTCCCCACCCGCCCCCTTTGCTATTTCATGCCAAATGCCAAGAGTCCATGCGCATATGGACTCTTGGCGCGCCATTTGGAAGAGTCCATGGCGCATGGACTCTTGGCGCGCCCCACTTAAATCTCCGATGATTTTATTTGGGGTGGCCTCCTTTCTTAGTCATTAGCGCCTCACATACCTCCCTTTGGATGGGAATCCAACGGCTGGAAGTCTTTTAAGAAAGACAAAAGTTACTGTTTCCTCCTCGGCACGCAAAATAACATCTCTTCGGAGATGAAAAGTCGCAACCCCTTTCCTTTTTAAACACCGCAGTTTTTCCTTTAAGAAAAGCCATGGGATTTAATCTGGAAGGCCGTGAGATGGGAGGATGGGGCGTGAGAAATTGAGAAGGGTGTGAGAAAGTGTTTATAGAGAGGTGTGTAGGCGCCTATCTGAGAATTATTTAAAGGGTCGGGAAAATCAGAATGGGGTTAATCTTTTTTCTTTCTTCCTCTCCTAAAGACTCTTTTATTTTTTCTTGCTCTTGCATTGTTTCCTTTACAGAAAAAACCTCTGTCGAAACTCTGCTACTGAACAAGAATAAAAGTAAAAGTCTCTGACGGTAAAGGAAAGAGAGGAGTTCTAATTTGTTCCTTTCTTTCTTACATTAAGACATCATTGTCTTAATTTCTCCTCCAACTTAAGAAAAGCCTATGTCCTCTTAGGACAAGGTCTTTTCTTCAAGACAAGGGTGTCTAAAGGGCCAAGGTCTTAGTGGAAGGAGGAGAAGAGGTCAAGGAAAGGGAAGAAAGCTTTTGTGTGGAGGAATTCAAGCCATAGTCCAAGCAATTGAGTTCTAGGAAGAAGAACTCAATAGAAGGAACCATTGAAAAGTAGATAGAGTTGTCTTGATCACTGCTATGTGTGGATCACCATCGGAGGGCGGACACTTGGACGCCTGGTGAATTCAATCAGCCCCTTCAACATCAACTTTGTTGGAATTAGCGATTACAGGTTGGTACTCTAATTCTAACAATGTATGTTTATATGTTTAATATATGTTTTAATCCTGAATAAGGAGATCTTGGCTAAGGGATTATAGTGCAAATTTCATCATTTTGAAATTACACTTTCGCTGCGGTGCATCAAAATCCCAACAGTGGTATCAGAGCCACCCTTATCACAGTTAAAACATATGAAAATTTTTATGTGTTTTTGATGTAGTGTTGCATGTTAGGGTTTTTTAAATCCTTGAATGCTGATAACACTTAGCATATTTTTGTTGCAAATATGTTTTGGTGTATGCCACTAGTTAGGGTTTTTCCACTCAAACCCTAATTATTATAGAGATATGATTAGTCTTGAAGTCATCATACTGAAATAAGGTTGCCCTGGCATAATGGTGGATCCATTATGTGGTAAATGGTTGTCCTAGTATGATGACACACTTAGCATATATTTTTTCTATCTATGTGATATGTTCTATAAGAATGTGCTGGCAATTTTATAAAGCCCTCTTCTTAAAATTATATTAAGTCATAGTTTATTTAACTAATAAGCATCACTAGTCATGATGAACAATTGATCATTCGGTGTCTAGAAAGGTGGTTCTGGGAAGGTAAAGAAAAACGTTGTTTTTAATTGGTTCCGTTGACTGACCTGGCCAATTTTTATTAGTGTCTAGGAAAGCAACGGGGGGACTCCCACATCTCTTTCACTTGCCTGGCCGATTTGATTATATTTAAATCTTGACTTAAATGCTTAGTGTTAAAAAATTGCTATATATATTGGCCTTCCTTCATGCTGGATCATTATTGTGTTATGAACCACATTTGGTTTGTTGTGTTATCTACAAGACCTAATAGGGTGATTGACATAATATTGGTCTAGTGCAAAGATATGCTTACAGTATATTCAGTATAATGCCTTGTTGTGTTATCTGCAAGGGCATTATATTTGAATACTGACTGTATAGAAATGAAAGGGTCTTGACTTAACTAGAACATTATGGTTTGTTGTGTTTTCTACAAGACTTATAATGTTCTAGAGGCCAAGTTATTTTTGAGAATTATATGAGATATAATTGGAAGAGTTTCCTACCTTTAAGCTTATAAAAGATTTGTTGTGTTATCTGCAAGATCTTTTATAAGTTATTAGGATCTCAATCTCACTAAGAAAAACCGATCAGGGTTCTTCTCGATTATCATAGTGAGGGCTATGATTTTTGATAAAATAGTGGGAGACATAATTAAATTGAAGACCTAATTTAATTATGTAAGTCATTTCATGGTTGTTTGCTTATGTATTGTTCTTTATTAAATGTAGATAAATGGCATCTTCATTATCACTGAGAAGCATCTTAGATACCAATAAATTGACTGGTCCAAACTATGTGGACTGGTTGAGAAACTTAAAGATTGTACTGAGTTCAGAAAAACTTTCTTATATTCTTGATACCCCTAGTCTTAATCCACTAGGGGATGATGCCACACAGGAAGATATGGCCACATAAAAAATGTGGCAGAATGACTCCCTCACTGTCAAGTGTATCATACTGGCCTCTATGACCAATGAGTTACAGAGGCAGCATGAAAGCATGGATACTCAATCCATAATGCTAAATTTAAAAGAGCTTTATGGAGAACAAAGCAGAACTGCTAGATACGAAATATCTAAGCAGTTATTCCGTGCTAGGATGACAGAGGGTACATCCGTTCAGGATCATGTCCTGAAGGTAATTGACTTAATCACCAGATTGGGTCAATTAGGGTTTATTATGGATGGGGAGCTGAATCAGGATTTAATCCTGCAATCACTCCCGGAGTCATTTTCTCAGTTTGTCTTGAATTATCACATGAACAAACTGAACACTTCCTTGCCTGAGCTGTTAAATATGTTAAAAATAGCAGAGAGCCACGTTAAGAAAGAAAAGGCTCCACTTCTTCTTGTTGATAAGACCAATAAGAAGAAATCAGGCAAAAAGGGTTTTAGTAGGAAGCTAAACCCTAAGGGTGGCATCAATAAGAACAATAAAGGAAAGAAGGCCTCAAAACAGTCAACCTATTTCTTTTGCGGCAAAGCGGGACACTGGAAAAGGAATTGCAAGGCTTACCTTGCAACTGTGAAGCCTGGTGCGTCAGATGCACCAAAAGGTATGTATGAGATACATACTATATTGACATTAAATTCGTCTATATCAAATACTTGGGTATTGGATACCGCTTGTAGTTACCATATATGCAAATCTTTGCAGGACCTCCACAAGCTTAAAGTATTGAAGGAAGGCGACTTCAATCTCTACGGTGCTGGTGGTGATATCATCCAAGCAGAAGCTGTAGGGACCTACATTCTGAAGTTGCCTTCAGGGAAGATCTTGGAGTTAGAAAATTGTTACTATATGCCAAAGATTATTAGGAACATTATATCTATTCCTTTGTTATTAAAACAAGGATATGTAATGGATGTAACGAGCACTGGTTGCTTGATAATGTTATCTAATAAAATTATTTGTTCTGGCATATTTAGCAATGGGCTCTTAACTCTTTCTTCCAATGATAGTGTTTTTCATGTCAATAATAAAAGGAAAAGAAAAGACTTTAATGATACTTTACTTTGGCATCATCGACTTGGTCATGTTAATGAGTCTAGGATAAGCAAGTTATACAAGGAAAAATTCCTTGATCCTTATGAGTATGAATCATTAGGAACTTGCGAATCATGTCTCATGGGTAAGATGACCAAGACTCCATTCACTGGACATGGAGAAAGGTCAACTGAGTTATTAGGACTTATATATACTGATGTATGTGGTCCAATGACAACTCAGGCCAGAGGAGGATACTCATATTTTATCACTTTTACAGATGATTTATCTAGGTTTGGATATGTGTATCTTATGAAACATAAATCTGAAGCCTTTGATAAATTTAAGGAGTATCAAAGTATAGGCGAAAAACAAACCGGAAAAAGTATTAAAGTTCTTCGTTCTGATCGAGGAGGAGAATATTTATCCACGGAGTTTTTAGACTATCTTAAAGTTAATTGAATTCTTTCTGAATGGACCCCTCCTTATACACCATAGCTAAATAGTATAGCTGAAAGGAGGAATCGTACCTTATTAGATATGGTACGATCCATGATGTGCTTCACAAATTTACCCATTTCCTTCTTGGGTCATGCCCTAGAAACTGCTATTTACATTCTGAACAAGGTACCTTCTAAATCCGTTGTTAGTACTCCATATGAAATTTGGAGTGGAAAGAAACCATATCTTAAATATTTCAAGGTATGGGGATGTCCAGCTTATGTTAAAAGAAATTTTGGACATAAGTTGGAACCTAGAGCGGATAAATGTCTATTTGTAGGATATCCTAGAGAAGGTAGAGGATATCTATTCTACCATCCTACTGAACAAAAGATTTTTGTCAGCAGGCATGCCACTTTTCTAGAAAAGGAGTTCATTTTAGAAAAGGGCAATGATAGAACTATTGAACTTGGAGAAGTACAAGAAACACAGATAGATAATTCTCAACCATTAGAACATATAGTTAGGACAGAACAAGAACACAAAACTCCTCCCCGTAGGTCTGACAGAGTGCCACGGGCACTTGAGAGGTATGGGTTTATTATTGAAAATAATGAAGCCCAAGTCATTCAAAATGATAAACCTCTGACCTACACGGAAGCTATCTTGAGTACTGATTCAGATAGATGGCAAGAAGTCATGGAATCCAAAATAGACTCTATGTATGTAAACCAAGTATGGACTTTGGTTGATGCACCAGAGGGTATTAATCCTATTGGGTGCAAATGGGTCTATAAGAAAAAGATAGGGGCTGATGGCCAAGTTGAAACCTATAAAGCCAGATTAGTGGCTAAAGGTTTTAGACAAAAATAGGGAATTGATTATGATGAAACATTCTCACCTGTTGCCATGCTCAAATCAATACGGATTCTACTTGCTATAGCAGCATATCATGATTATGAGATCTGGCAGATGGATGTGAAGACTGCATTCCTCAATGGTTTCCTAGAGGAAGAAGTCTACATGTCACAGCCAGAAGGTTTTATTTCAAAAAATAAACCTAATCAAGTATGCAAGCTAAAGGAATCCATTTATGGATTAAAACAAGCTTCAAGGAGTTGGAACATCCGCTTTGATGAAACTATTAAAAGGTTTGGTTTTATCAAAAATGAGGATGAACCCTATGTTTATAAGAAGACTAGTGGGAGTGCCATAATCTTCTTGGTTCTGTATGTAGATGACATACTCCTCATTGGGAATGATATCCCAATGTTACAATCAGTCAAGGTTTGGCTATCAAACCAGTTTTCCATGAATGATTTGGGAGAAGCATCCTATATACTAGGTATTAAGATCTATTGAGATAGATCTAAGAGGATGCTAGGTTTATCCCAATCTAGGTACATTGACTTAGTGCTGAAAAGATTCAGCATGGGTGGAAGTAAAAGAGGTTATCTTCCTATGAGTCAAGGCATACATCTTTCTAAAAGGATGTCTCCTAAGACACCTGAAGAAAGAAATAGAATGAATTCTATACCCTATGCTTCGGCAATAGGGTCCATAATGTATGCCATGTTGTGTACTAGACCTGATGTGGCATATGCTTTAGGCATTGTCAGTAGGTTTCAGGCTGATCCATGAGAGGATCATTGGAAAGCAATTAAAAATATTCTTAAGTATCTAAGAAGGACTAAGGATATTTTTCTGGTTTATCGTGGTTCTGATCTTAAACTAGAAGCTTATTCTGATTCTAGTTTTCAATCAGACCCTGATGATAGCAAATCCATTTTGGGATATATTTTTACCCTAAATGGTGGAGCAGTGAGTTGGAAGAGTACCAAGCAGCAGACTGTAGCTGACTCAACCATAGAGGTAGAATACATAGCTGTTAGTGAAGCCACCAAGGAAGCAGTCTGGATGAAGAAGTTCATCACAGAGTTGGGTGTTGTTCCTGAAATTGAAAACCCAGTGCCACTTTACTGTGATAACACTGGGGCTGTTGCTCAAGCTAAGGAACCAAGAGCTCATCATACATCCAAGCACATTCTGAGACGCTTCCATCTCGTCCGAGAAATAGTAGAGAGACAAGATGTCTACATAAATAGAGTTGATACAAAGAACAATATAGCAGACCCGTTCACTAAGGCTCTACCACAGCAAGATTTTGATCGCCACCTCGAGTGTATGGGATTAAGATTTAAAGGTGATTGACTTTAGTGCAAGTGGGAGATTGAAAGGGATATGCCCTACAAGCCAATCTATGTTGTATCTCCCAAACCATTGTAATTGATAATTTTCTAAATAAAGGAATTATTTTTTCATCATACGCTGTGTTTATACTATATGATGAACCCCATAGATTAGGGCTATGATTTTAGGGTTATGATGAGATCATACTAGTGAGACCTAAAATCTTAAAACCTTAATCTAAAGTATTCCTAGTCAAAGGAATCCTGAGTAGGGGATCAGGATTTTCCTGTAAGACTAGCACATCCCATGTATACTGGAAAGGGTGACTGCTCTCACAGTCACTTGTGTATGACACTAATACTAGGATGTGAGTGCTCATTGGAGAATGAGTTCACTGATATGATCCAACTTGAGAACATCTAATGGAGTCTTAGCTACATGTCAATAAAAGGTTCTCATAGTGGGAGTGGTACAAGTAATCTTTTGACCTGAGACTGCCATAAGTACCTTATGTACATGAACCCATTCTTTGGTTCAATCATAATCATGACACCGAGTCATGCACAAGATTGATACTGGGAATGGTGAATTGGATATGAAGGTAAAGAGTAGGTCAACAAGGAATCGATCACTCTTAGTAAGAGGAGATTGCATCCAGCTAGTTAACAATCGGATGATGATTCAGGGAATCTTTGATCAAAGTAAAGATATTAGAGATGGTTTCTAATATCAAGATAATTGAATCATCGATATAAGATTGAGCTAGAAATAAATATAATATTGGATTTGATATATATCCATATCCATAGTTATATTTTGGGTGCAGGCTGATCGAAAGATTTAATTGTACGGTAACTCTCTACTGAAGGGTAATTTTGGTATTTCACCAAAATTTCAATATCTTCCGGGTAGACATGACACGTTGCTATACGTCAATCTTGTCTTGTGGGTTGATCAAATTCAAAGATCATTTATTAGGAAGAGTCCAAATTGATCAAATCAGGTAAGCCCGATTTGACCTAAATCGATTAGAAAGAGTTCTAATCAAATTAGGTCAACTTGTATTCGAACCCACTGCTGGATAGATGTGGAACCCAATGGGTCACACACTCAAGATTTTAATTTGGAATTAAATCATCTTTACAGGATAACACTCTAGCAGGTGTTGCAAACCCTAGCTTCTATTCGAATCGGATTCGAATTAGGATTCTGGATTGGTTCAAATTGGATTCTAATTGGACCTAATTAGACCTTAATTATGAAAATTGGATTATGGCTAACCCTATTGGCTAGCCATGTAACTTGGCTAGCCTCCCAACCCGCCCCCCTTGCTATTTCATGCCAAATGCTGAGAGTCCATGCGCATATGGACTCTTGGCGCGCCATTGGGAAGAGTCCATGGCGCATGGACTCTTGGCGCGCCCCACTTAAATCTTCGATGATTTTATTTGGGGCGGCCTACTTTCTTAGTCATTAGTGCCTCACATACCTCCCTTTGGATGGGAATCCAACGGCTGGAAGTCTTTTAAGAAAGACAAAAGTCGCTGTTTCCTCCCGGGCGCGCGAAATAACATCTCTTCGTAGATGAAAAGTTGCGACCCCTTTCCTTTTTAAACACCGCGGTTTTTCCTTTAAGAAAAGCCGTGGGATTTAATCTGGAAGGCCATGAGATGGGAGGATGGGGCATGAGAAATTGAGAAGGGCATGAGAAAGTGTTTACGGAGAGGTGTGTAGGCGCCTATCTGAGAATTATTTAAAGGGTCGAAAAAATCAAAATGGGGTTAATCTTTTTCTTTCTTCCTCTCCTGAAGACTCTTTTATTTTTTCTTGCTCTTGCATTGTTTCCTTTACAGAAAAAACCTCTGTCGAAACTCTGCTACTGAACAAGAATAAAAGTAAAAGTCTCCGATGGTAAAGGAAAGAAAGGAGTTCTGATTTATTCCTTTCTTTCTTACATTAAGACATCATTGTCTTAATTTCTCCTCCAACTTAAGACAAGCCTATGTCCTCTTAGGACAAGGTCTTTTCTTCAAGACAAGGGTGTCTAAAGGGCCAAGGTCTTAGTGGAAGGAGGAGAAGAGGTCAAGGAAAGGGAAGCAAGCTTTTGTGTGGAGGAATTCAAGCCATAGTCCAAGCAATTGAGTTCTAGGAAGAAGAACTCAATAGAAGGAACCATTGAAAAGAAGATAGAGTTGTCTTGATCACTGCTCTGTGTGGATCACCATCGGAGGGCGGACACATGGACACCTGGTGAATTCAATCAGCCCCTTCAACATCAACTTTGTTGGAATTAGCGATTACAAGTTGGTACTCTAATTCTAACAATATATGTTTATATGTTTAATATATGTTTTAATCCTGAATAAGGAGATCTTGGCTAAGGGATTATGGTGCAAATTTCATCATTTTGAAATTACACTTCCGCTGCGGTGCATCGGAATCCCAACAGAGATGCCAAGGGTTCATGGGGCCAAGTAGCTCCCATTAATTCCTCGATCCCAGCTCCAAGGCACCGAAGACCTGAGCCAAGCCCTCAGGCAACCCCTGGGCCCGAGCATAGCTCTACATCCAGGAAGGCCTCAAGCCTAGCTCCAAGGCAATCAAGTCTGGTCACCCTCTTCTCTAATCTCCCCACTCGAAAAGAAGATGAGAGGGGAAGGAAAGAAATACAACGAGAGGGGAACACGGCAAACACCCTCTTCTTTGATCTCTCCACTCGAAAAGAAGATGAGAGGGGAAGGAAAAAAAGGGAATGAGAAGGGAAAATGGAAAGAACCCTATTCTCTGATCTCCCCACTCCAAAAAACACAAAAAAAAAAACAAAAACAAAAAGAGAAGAAGAGAGAAGAAAGAAGAAAAAGGAAAAAAAGAGGGGGGAAGGAAAGAAAGAGAACGAGAGGGGAACAAGCCGCCACTTCATAATCAACAACGTCCCCGAGCCCAGCTCCAGGATGCCTACTCAAGACCGGAGCTCAGATCTCCGGCCAAGAAACCTTGAGCCACGCAGCTCTCAGTCAACAATGTCCCTGAGCCCAGCTCCAGGATGCCTACTCAAGACCGAAGCTCAGATCTCCGGCCAAGAGAACCTCGAGCAACACAGCTCTTAATCAACAATGTCCCCGAGCCCAGCTCCAGGATGCCTACTCAAGATAGGAGCTCAGATCTCCATCTAAGAAAACCTAGAGCCATGTAGCTCTCAGTCAACAACGTCCTCGAGCCCAGCTCCAGGGTGCCAACCCAAGACAGGAGCTCAGATCTCCGGCCCAGAGACCTCCGAGCCATGCTGCCATCGGTTGACAGCACCTTCGAGCCTAGCAGCTCTCAAGTGCCGTCAACTAGTGCCTGACTTGCTGGTGTTGGAGTCTAATGATGACTCAACTCCATGCACGGCGAGGCCCTCCTCTCAGATATCCCTACTCACCAAAAGGAAAGGAAAAGGAGAAGGGAAATGAAAGAAAGGAAGACAAAATGGTTGCAAGAAAGCTTCAGCTTTATTGATTAAGTGTCAGTTACAAGCATCTTGCGGGACCCCAACATGCCGGGTGGCCCTGCCAAGTACAGAAAAGAAAAGACAAAGTAAAAAGGGAATAAAAACAACTACTGCTCGGCTGGATCGCTGGGTTGGGAGTCTCCACCAGCAGGGACTTCCGGCTGCGTGGCTCCTAGTTCAGATGGCATAGCCCTGACCTCCGCTGGTGCAGAACACTCGAGAGCAATGGCCTCCTCAGTGCACGCCTCTTGGTCTGAAGTGCCAGGGTAGTCGAGGCGGCTACGGTCCTCGACCGAGATGAACTCCTCAACCAAGTAGCACAGGTACATGAAGCCTTTAAAGAAGGATTCTGATGCCGTCTGTTGGATCTCGGCGATGAACTCCTCCGAGGCCCTATACCTTGCAACCGCCTCCTCGGCTTCCTTCCTCGCTGCGGCCACCTTGTGCTCGGCATCCACAGCCAACCTGGCCACCTCCTCGGCCACCCTCTAGGCTACGACCGACTTCTCCTTCTCCATCACCAGCCGGGCCTAGAGGGACTGGGCGATCACCTTCTGCCGGGCCGCCTCGGCATTGAACATGCCCAACCACTGCTTGGCATCAGCAAGCTCCTCGACCTTTTTCCTTGACTGCCCCTGCTCACAGTCGAGGCACTCCTAGAGCTCCTTCACTCGCCTCTCAAAGTCGGCGAGCTGTTTTTTGAGGTCCTTGACCCGTCGGTCAAGCACCCCTTCAGAGTCGGTCCTCCCCTTCAAGTCAGCCTTCAACGATGTGATCTCGGCTGCCTGTTGCTACTCAGCTCGCTCCCAGTTTTGGCTGTAGCTCTTGATGAAAAGGACCTCGATACCCATCTGCATCATATAGTTAGTTCAAAAAAAAAAGTGGGGGGGAAAGGGAGAGGGAGAAAGAAGGTGAAGTAGCTTACCGTGTAGAGATAGGGAAAGACGCTGTCGATCACAGCTCCAACTGGCAGCCCATCCATCTCCTCTCAATCGCATGGCTGGATGGAGAAATCCAGCATGCGAGCGGCTAGGGCACGGTTGTCATCCAGGAAACTCTTTGGCCCCAGCTTGAACGGGAGGCGGCGCCTAGCCTCGTCCCTCCTGCTCTCTCAGGGAGCAGGTGCACTTATTCCTCCGGTGGAAGTATCCCCAGGAAGTGGTCGGGGACTCAGTGCCATCGCGGTCGGAGCCCCCATCACTGGAGTAGCTCCAATACAGACCTCTCCCCCCTCGGCCTCAACCATCCTCGAACCCGGAGAACGGGGTGGCGCGACGGTGGCAGCAACATCAAACTGGATAGTCACCTCAGGCTCTAGAACGGGAGGTTAGGCCTGCGAACTCGTCCATCCCTCGGCCTCCTTCTCCTTCGGGGTGGCTGGCATGGCGGGGACAGTCACCGGCAGGCCCTCAACCCGAGCTCGCCTCATGGGAGGCTCAGCGACCACCCCGGTGGGCGGACTCTTCCAAGAGAGTGGCAACGGGTCACCCTCCAGGAGGATCATCCCTGCGCACAGGAGCCAAATGGATTAGCCTAAAGTGAAGAAAAGGAAAAATACTCATGGAGGAAAGAATTGGACTCACCCAACCCCGTCGATTGGTCGACCCTGGCATCAGAAAGGTTTTGCTCCGATAGCAGGACCTCCAGGGAGGGGATCTGGGCGGTGTGAAGCTGCTTGTAGTCGTCCCGATCAGCTGCATCAACCACAGAGACCCGGTCAGGGGATCGATCTGGCTCGCTCCAAGCCCAGTCAACCCCCTCGACGTCCACAAAGAAAAATTTATTCTTCCACCCTTTGATGGAAGAGGGGAGCTCGAACCTTATGCCCTTTGGGCGAGAGGACAAGGACCACCACCCATCCTCGGTCGGGTGGCATTTCAAGGTGAAGAATGCCCTGAACAAGGAGAACCGGGCAACGAACCCGTGGACATGGCAGAGTACGATGAAGGAGAAGATGACCCTGATGGCGTTCGGCACCAACTGTGCGGGAACAAACGGTAGTTGCTCAGAACAGATAGGAAGAAGGGGTGAAAGGGAAATCGGAGACCCCCACAGAAGGTCTCCTCTTAGAAGGCGAGGCGACCTGAGCCACTGGATGTGACCCGCTCTTCAAGGCAGGGGATCATGAGCCAGATAGAAGGCGGGATGCCATAGGCATCCCGGATGGCCCCCAGCTTCGTGATAAAAATCGTCGAAGTGACCCCGCTCGGAACTGTTGACCGGATGACTCAGGAGATAGTACGAGTAGGAAAGGATGAGAAGAAGCCACCCCTAGCTCCCTAATGGACTTGGGGGGGGGCAGGAAGGGCCAACCTCCTGCAAATCCTAAACTGTGTCCCCTCCGACTTTTCGTCGGAGGAGGAAAGCACTATCCTTTGGATGGAAAGTTCAGGACAAGACATGCCACAAAGATAACCTAAGAAGAAGGAAGACTACACTCAGAAGAAGAAGCCTACCCAAAAGGGAAAGGAGGAAGAAGAACAGGGCCAATCTGGTTCCCTATGGAAGAGAAGAATGAAAGCAGATCGCAGAGAAGGAAGGGTCAAGTCACTGCAACAAGCATGATGATGCAGGACTAATATGCATGCAATTATTTTTTTGTGTTTTATATGTGGGGTTAAGAGATTAAATCCCAAAAATTGGATCAAAATAAATTATAGGGAATTCTCTATGAATTTTAGAAGTCAAGCATGTAGATTAGAACCTAGCAAAGTAGTAAAGAAGGATCACTGGGGCTGAGAAGCCTCGGTTAGGGCAAGTTCTCCTACAACAAAACTACTGGTGGTAGAGGGGGTGTACCTGACAATGTCTTAAGTGCCCGATGAAGATCGCAGCAAAGGGATCTCTCATTCCTCAATGATGCAGCCGAGAAAATCGAGACAAAGATCGCAGATACCAGGCTTTCTGCTCGGTGGTCCGATTGAGGCTTGGCTGGAGTCATTGGATTCGCAGGAACTCAGGGACCTACAAACGACCTGTCAGGGGTTAGAAAACTCATAGGAGATCAAGAAAATAAAGGAAAATAGCAAAGGAGAAAGGAATTTTGGAGTGGGCAGCCAAGGCTTTGGATGATTTGGCTGGCAGTAGGATGTAGTTGCAAACACTGGGAAGAAGAACTCACAAAACCCCTTTATGCACACAGCAGGGTATCACACAAAAGTTGAAGGAAACTCAAGTATTTTCATATATCAAAAGTAATCTTCTTACAAGAGACTAGGGTCCCTTAAATATACCCTTAACCTTGGGCCCCAAGTAAAGGTACTTTACACTTTACATAGGACTCCTTCTCCCTTTCAAACCCTAACTAGGAATATAAGGCAACATAGGTAGAAAATCCCTAAACTTGGTCTCCCTCTCATTGTCTTGGTCGGCCAAGGGGGTGACCTTAAGTGGCCGACCAAGAGGAGGGTCACCATAAGGAATGGCGCCCTAATCTCCTTCGTAGGCCTGGGCTGACCCAGTTTGCTTCCGGCTGGTCCAGGGCTTCAGGTTTGTTCTTGTTTTCATTTTCTCCTCCTGGTGGTCTTCAAGTCTTCAAGCTAGGTTGAACTTGGGCTAAATTTTCATGTCTTCAATCTGGTCGGACTTGGTCTTTACTTGTATGATGTGGTATTGAGCCTTTAGTATGCTTGGACAGGACTAAAAAAATTAAAATTAGCTCAACATGAGCTGACTAATACTGGACTCAACTCAGCTAGACTAAGCTTTATTCTAGTGAACTCAAATGTCATTAAGTGATCCACATAGGGTTGAGAAGCCTCTGCCTTATTCTGGTGTCTCTAGTGTCCGCACTAATTCTTCCAGGGTGGGAAGAACTCGACCTTGTCGAGTGAAGATTAGACTAGCTCACATATCTCTCGAGAAGGTATGGGTTGAGGCGTTGCAAGTCCTCTCAAGAAATCCACGAATCATCCGACTCTGGCCGGCCTTACCATCAGACCAGGAAGCGTTGATAACCATGGCCCCGGGTCGTAATGTCTTGATCGTCCAGGATATGCTCGATCCGTTCTCCTCTCTCAGGCCAATTTATTGGTGGACACTCTGGATAAGGATCACTCTCAACAGGAGGGATAGGTCCAAAAGCCTCACTAGGTATCGTTGCCGGTTTCCTGTACTCAACCAGGTCTGTAATATTGAAGGTAGAACTAATGCCCATATCTGAAGGCAAGTCTAACACATAGGCATTTGATCCAACCTTCTTTAACACTTTAAAAGGTCCGGCTCCATGAGCATGAAGCTTTTTAATGGTCCCAGGTGGGAACCGCTCAGGCCTAAGCCTATTCATGACAGAATCCCCTACATCAAATTCCTTGATCCTTCTTCTGGAATTAACCAATTTTTTTTATAAGTTTCATTGCTTAGATTTATCTTTTGGCAAATGTCCTTGTGCAAGTCTCTAATATGCTATGCAAATGACTCTGCAGACTCTGAGACTCGTGCGTGAATAGGTAAAGGAATCATATCAATAGGGCGATTAGGCTTGTACCCATGGACTATCTTAAAAGGACTGATACTAATACCTAATAGACTCGACTCTGCATTCCTATGGAAGGAAATTTTATTGAACTTTTTGGATCTAAACCTAAGAGATTATAGGTTCTCTAGGTTTGATCCTAGCTTGACATGCACATGAAAATTTACAGTGAACTCCTAGCAAATTCCAAAGAGTATGCCAGAAGTAAGATGCAAACCTAACATGCATGATGAATGCATGTAGTATGCTAATCTCAACTAAATGCAATCTACTGATCCTAGAAATACTGGAGGTGTCTATAAAGGGAAGAAAATAGGAAATGGGTTCAAAATTAGTCTGGTAGGTTAGGAAAAAAGGTTCAAGGTTAGTTGGATAAAGTAGGATAAAGGAAGGGGCGTCAGGGACTAATCCTAGACTAATGAGGGTAACCTTACGGGGTTGCGGTATATCTATGGGGTTTGCATAATGGAAGGATGGGTTATTAGTCTCAGAAAGAGGTCCTTAATGGAAGCTATAGGAGGAGGCTCATCCTGAGAGTACTGGTTCAAAGAGATCAGGTCCTTAATAAATTCTTCAGGTTCTTGTACTTTAGGACTAGAGTATATAATTTGGCTCCCCTCTATGGTTTCCTCTGACAAGGTTTTAGTAGCAATATCTAGGTTCTCTTCCTCTAATTGTTCTTCCACTATCGCTTTAGGTTGGATTTGGTTAGGGTCAACTACCTCTAGGTTGGCTTCTACCTAGGTATCTATTAGGTCAGCTAATTCTAGGTCATCTATAGGTATCTCATCTTCTCCCTCATACTCATCCGCTAAGTTCACATCAGCTTCATACACTTCAGCGTTAATGTAAGCCTTGTGAATCAAAGGGATGGTAGGGGAAGGTTGGCTAAGAGAAAATTGGCTAGGTCCTAGTTTTTGGTTTTGGGCACTAACCCTAGTAGGTTCAGATTGCCTAAGGGGTAGTGGCTTACTACTGGGTTCATATCTAGGGATACTAGACTTATGGGGTTCTGGTCGATGGCCTATGGGTTCGGATCTATAGGTCATGGTTCTATTAGGCTTATAGGGTGTGGGTGCATAGGATCCATGGTCATGGGATCTAGAGTCATAGGATCTAGGTTCATAGGTTCTAGGTTCATAGGTTCTGGATTCATAGGACTTGGGTAGTGTGGGTAAAGGTGGCTCAGGTTTGGATCTAGCCTGGGTCCTACGGGTTTTCTCTAGGATTCCTACATGGCCCTCTAACTGATCAAACCTATTGGCGAGATGGTCAATTCTATTGTAGGTTTGGGTATCGGACTGAGTTAACTGTGTCATCTGGGTAGTCATATGGGTAGTTAACTGGGTAGTCATCTGGGCCATGGATTGGGCTAGCTACCAGTGAGTGCATTAATCTTGGCTTCAAGGTTATCCATGGGTTCAGTCAAAGGTGGGGGATGGTGGATGAAAGAATGCTCCTGATCTAGTGCTCGTGCAAGACTCGATCAAACGACTACAGTTGACTAGACCTAGAGTCCAAAACTAAGGGCTCAATCAGAGTAGCAAACTAGCATATAGTAACCCTGTACTTAGCCAGGCAGGTGTAAGGGGAGTGTTAGGTCCCTGATTGCCAGTCCTAGACACCAATCAGAGATTGGCCAGGTAGGCAGACCAACACACAAGCCCTTCAGAATTGAATCCCTAAACTACTGTTCTAGACACTAAGCATAAGGCACACACAGGTTAGCTTGACACAATGATCTAACACTTAGCCCGGACCCGACCAGTTGGTGTCCCTAGCCCACTAGGGCAAATTAAGTTTAATAGATTTTAAATTAGGCTTGGGACCAAATACAG
This sequence comes from Areca catechu, assembly GCA_021397845.1. Lineage (NCBI taxonomy): Eukaryota > Viridiplantae > Streptophyta > Magnoliopsida > Arecales > Arecaceae > Areca > Areca catechu. The sequence continues at coordinate 79,892,824 of CM038044.1, read as the reverse complement.
GGAATGTGGTTTTGGGCTAAGGAGAGGTGATCAAATCCTCCCCCCATCTGACATAGCAAGAGTGCCCTTAAAAGTAGATTATGAAATGATGGCAAGCAGATGATGCAAATTAGGGTTAGATGTTTTGGTAGCTTTTATATATGTAATTTTTTTTTTAATTTTTTTTTCCTTTTGTAGATATATGATTTGCGGCAAATGACCTAATATGCTAGAAACATATTAAAAATAAAAGATATGCAAAGAGATGCTAAACAAAACCCTAAACCTTCCAAAATTGTCTTGCTGAAAAAAATAGAGCTGAAAATTTATAGGCCGTATTTTGGCTTGCAGAAAATTCACAGATAGAAATAAAATCTACAAGAATTATGAAAATTACTGTGAATTATGAAGAATCCAGCAAAATAAATTTCAGAATTTTTGGAGTTTTGAACAGGAAGAAATAACTAAAATAACTGAGCATATACGGACTGTAAAAATGCAGAAAACAAGCCCTAATCTAAGCTCTGATACCAGATGATGCGGGACTAATCTTCATGCTTGACTTCTAAAATTCATAAAGAATTCCCTATAACTTATTTTGATCCAATTTTTGGGATTTAATCTCTTAACCCCACATATAAAACACAAAAAAATAATTGCATGCATATTAGTCCCGCATCACGCGAAGGATTCGAAAGGATGGGAATTTTGAGTAAAAATTTTTCTTTTCACTTTGAAAGGGCCCATCAAATCCGCGCTGTCATGACCCCCTCGCCAACGGATCCACGCCATGTGCTGCCCATCGCTGAAAAGGGCGTCCCATCCCAGTCGCTCAGAATTCTACGCCCACATTAACTACTCCTCGGATGTGGCCACGCGGCACCTCCACACTGGCCGGAAGGACCATACCTCGAGGCACCAGCAACCACGGCCATCATCGCACCGAATTTCCACCCTTCCATGTCAGCACCACCATTACTTCCTTTGGCCTGAGCACCACGCACTAACGAGCCTCGGGAGTGGGGGGCAAATGATGTGGTGGGACCACTGACGTGGGTAGCTAACAGGCACCACGTCAAGGAAGACTGCCGCGTCAGACGCCAAGGTGACACTTCAGCCCGGACTGTTCTACCGTGCTGAGCTGAGCTCCCTCAAGGAAACAAGTCGAGCTTCGTCCTCCACCAGGTCAGGCCCGCGAGCTCGGGACGCCTAGGCCGGAGCTGCCTTTCGCCCTCCAGAGTGAGACCCTCGGAGGTTAGTGCCCTGTGGTCGAGGTCGAGCTCAGCGCTCACCCGCCAATATGGAGCCTCTCAAAGCGCGCCCTCTAGACTGGGCCTGCACTCTTCCCTTTTCCATCAAGGTGGCCACACGAGGTCGGAGCATCCAGATCGGAGTAAGCCATGCCATCCCGGAACACCGGCGAACCGCCCGAGGACTACAGTACGGCATCCCCCATATCGCCATAACTACCTATCTGGCCATACTTCCAGGGAGATTGGCTAGCCAGAGAGCACAAACCCATATGGCGCGACCCCCAGATAGAGGCTCTACCAAGCTTCCCGGAATGGGGTGACCAGAAAGGATGTCAGAACAAATGGAAGCTTCCCCTACCACCTGTCAGGAAAGACGTCTCATCCATGGCACGGAATCCTACCGCACGCACTTGCCAGCCCGGCGAAGATCCTGAGGCGAGCGCCCAACGGCCAGTTTTCAACTACAAAGAACAATCGACACCCCCGAGAGAGGGAAGGTAACAATAGCAATCAACCACCAACACAAGCGCAAGCTCCACCAAGAGGGCAATGCGCCACCACCATTACCACAATTGAAGGAAATCCATGGATACAAGGAGAGGTGGAGGAGCAGGGAACCCCTCTGTCCCTGCTACCATTCTCTCCTTGCAACATTTTTGTCTTCTTACATATCTTTCACTCCTCCTAGTGCAGAGTCCATTGAGAGGGGCCCGACCAGGAGGATCTATTCCCCTGGGTCATCACTGATTTGATCGTCAGAGTGCCCCCACCAGAAACCCCAGCCCGAGTCACTAACCCTTATTTCGCAGGTCCAGGAGTAGAGGACCGCCAGGCAGCAAAGGGAGCACACTCCGGCACCGGTAGCAGCTACAGGCCACGACGATCTTGGTGGCAATAAATTAAATTCAACAAGTTGGTCCATGGGCACCTAAAGATTAGACAGGTTGATCAACTTGGGTGACATGGGTTAACTCGAATCAATAAGCTTTTCTAATCAGTTCTGGTTGATCAGATTGGCCAAGTAGGTGAGATTATGGGTGAGTATCTGCCATTAACCATCTTTCATAGACACCAACCAAGTGGGCTAGGAAAGAGGTAGCCTCATGCAGCCATGATCAAACATGCCAAACCTGCCTATACACCAATCGATTTACCAGACTCGATTAGACCAACCTAAGAACTCGGGCTTACCATAGAGCCACTAATTAGATCCATTTTAGAAGAATGGACTAACCCATCTAACTATTAGATAGATACTAAAGAGAAGGTCGTTAATCAACATTTGATTAGTTCTCTTAAGTCTAATGCAACTAACCTTAGGTCTAACCTAATAAATGGACCCAATCAGATAGCTAACCCAATTAACCTGGATGGCTTATTCAAATGACATTAGGTTTCATAAACCCTAATCTGGCTTGACATTTAATTAATCTTTCAATTCATAATTGTTAGATTATAAGCCAACTTTTAATTAAAACATTTTTAATTAAATTCATGTAAAACCCTTTTAAATCTTTCATGCATCATATCTAGTTCTATCATATCAATTAATAATTTTGCAAGCCTTAACAATTTTGGACATGTATAATCATGTATCAGGATTAAAACATTTTTAATACCGTAGATTTCCTTTAAGGATCCTTCTGAAAAGGCCAACACAGACGAACCGCCTCGTGGCATAGAAACTTAGGGGTTTTAAACCCTAATTAATCCTTACGGACACACGGCCATGGTGAAGGTCTCAACTAGGTTCATAAAAGTAATCTCTAATCTAGATACAGACCCAAAATCATGCAATCATGATATGCTACACAGAAACCTGTGGCTCTGATACCACTAAAGGAAAACCAATGCATCGGACACCTACCCTAGGCACACTACACTAGGGAGTAGGTGTTGCATAATTAAACTTCATGCACAAGATCTAACAAAAACATGATGCATGAAACATATATATAGGCATGTAAAGGCAAGTGCAATAATTATAAATAATATGATAATAGCTAGGTCTAAGCATGCATGATAACAAAAATAAATAATATACCTAATCAAAACAAGAAGAAGCCAACTCCCTCAATCTTCAGAATAAATCAGCAGCAAACCAAGGCAGCCATTTGAACTCCTTCAATAGCAAAACAAATCTGCAAACAGCAAGAAGAAGAGATTGATCCAATCTCTCGAGGTGTCCAAATGTCCAACCTCTAGAGTATCCATGCATGGGCTCTCGTTGATCCAACTCTCGGATGGATGCTAGTCGTCCAGGAATCTAAAAATAGGGCACGAAATGTGGAGCAGGGAAAGCCAAACAAATCCCCACTGACGGTCATCTCCAAGATCACCCAAACTCCATGAAGAGCACACAAAGAAGATGACCTCTCTGTCTCTTCTTCCCCGTCACAGAAAGCCTTGTCTTCTCCATTCCACACCATAGAGAACTCCTCTCTCCACTATTCCAGCTTAATCATAGAGGTCGACCCCATCCTAGCCTCCAGGTCATCCTTCTGTTCTCCTCCCAAGACCTCAGATCATTCACAGTCCAGAGATCCATCGTTTCTTCCTCGTAGTTCTTGTAGTTCTCCCTTATTCCAATTATCCCAACCTTATTCCCACCATTCCAGCACTATTCCGACCTTATCCCAATCCTATTCCAGCAGTCCTATTCTCTACCGGTCAACTTCATCTTCAACTTTTGAGCATGCAGAAATCACTGGAGGCCGGAGCTTCACTTGGGAAAAGGGGGTTTTTATTTTTGGTTGTATTACCTTGATGTACTCCCTTTTACATGAAATAAAAGTATCCTTTGATTAATTCATGTTCTTTTGTTTTTGAATCAGATGCATTGCTAGGGCAAAGCTTTGGAGGTAATTCAAGTGGAATTAATCCTGACTGATCTATTCCCTAGAGGGTACGGGCTATGCTCTCGTGAGATAGATCATATCTAGGTTATTTCACTAGCATTTAGACCAATCTATTCCCAAAAAGGGATGGGCCATGATTCACGGATACGGGCCGTGCTCTCACTCGGATAGATCTTCTTTTTGAGTTACCTTTACTGCTAATTACTTGTTAATCTTCTTTTTAGTTTTAAGACTTCAATTTCTGTTGCGCATTTATTGTTTTCAAAGTAATCAAGAAAGTCCCTACAGATTCGACCCTTGCTCCTACTATCCTTTTCTAGAATAATAGTTTTAAGGTAATTAAATCGGTGTGTTGCGACACGCATCAGATTTTTGGTGACATTGCCGGGGACTTTTGGCATTATTTTGAAAATTTCAAAAATTCAAAATATTTCAAATTTCAAAAATTCAAAAAAAAAATCAAATTTCAAAAATTCAAAATTTTTGGTATTTTTGTTTTATTCTATTTGATCTCCTTTTTAGAATTACTTAGGTAAACTTACTTTCCTGCAAAATAAAAAAAAAAGTCATAATTCATTAGGAAATTAGATACTTAACCATCAAAATTTTTTTAAAAAAGTAATTAGTTTAGTTTAATTTTATTTGACAATTTCAAGATATGGACACCTTGCTTATTGCATCCATTTCATTTCTCCATAATTCATCTTAAGGGCACTTACCTTATTAATCAGATAAGGTGGGGATTTCATTACCCTTCCTTGGCCCACAAATCATTTCCCATCATTTGCATTCACCTAAGCCTCTAACACTAAAATTAATTAGATGCCAACCCTAAGGAATTCGAGCTCAATAGGACAAGGGAACTCTAGAGTTATACCGGGTTCAGGTCAATTAACTACTTGGTGTCTAAGAAAGGTGGTTCAAGGACAAGAGCCCAAAGGGAGGTGTTTTGGTTCCGCTTAACTAGCCAATTTTTAATTGGTGTCTAAGGTAAGCGATAAGGGAACCTTCACCAACCTTACACTTACCTGGCCAAGTTAGTTGGGTGATTTTGGACTTGGAGTACTCAAAGGTGACCTTGGAACAGTTAGGAGCTGTCTAGGTCTAAGCTAACCCTAGGATAGAGTTGTGTAATTTGTTCGTGTAAATTATTTGAAAAAAAAATTTTTTTTCATCTAGTTTTAGGATTCTCTTAGGAGTCTTTTCTTTAGACCTTTTCTAATTTTTGCATAAAAAAAAAATTTTATAAAAATTCTGAACTGCTGTTGTTTGCTCTAGAATACCATTGTAGGGTGTATGTTAGGTCGTCGGTCACTAGAACTAGAACTTGTACCCCTAGACCTAGAAATTGATAGATCTTGTAGAGCAAACAAACAAGGTACTATGGACCCCAACCATGAAATTGATCCTCCACGTCAATTGAGGGAGTACTTCACTCCTTCAAAGTATACCAATTCACCTTGTATCCAAGTACCTCCACTTGAGGCTGTCCAGTATAAAATTAAGTTTAGCATAATCCAGATGTTACCATCTTTCTATGGACTTACAAATGAAGACCCTTACAAACATTTAGAAGAGTTCCTGGAAATATGTTCAACTGTCAAAATCCAACATTTCTCTGATGATGCTCTTAGGCTTAAGTTGTTCCCTTTTTCCCTAGATAGAGCTAAGTACTAGTTGAATTCCCTAGACACTGTAACAATTTCAACTTGGGATCAACTTCAAAGGGAATTTCTTAAGAAGTACTTTCCAATCGAAAAAACAAATCAAATTAGAAAGGCCATAACTAGTTTTTTCGAGTTAGACGGAGAGATATTTCATGAAACATGTGAGAGATTAAAGGATCTGATTAGAAAATGTCCCCATCATGCCATACTAAAATGGCAATTGGCTCAATATTTTTATGATGGTCTGTCTGAAAGATACCGGCAAATGGTAGATGCTTCATGTGGAGGAACATTTATGCTTAAAAATGAACATGAAGCTTGGCAGCTGTTTGAAGCCCTTAGTGAAAATTTATTGCATCACATGTCTGCTACCCATAGAGATCCTCCCTTAGGACCCAAGAGAGGGGGAATGTATGAATTAGGTCACTCTATAGACATCTACAGCAAGGTAGATGAATTGTCCCAAAAGCTTGTTCGAATTCTAAAAAGTGGAAATCTTTCCTCACCTCATCAAAACCTTCATCAAAACCATGATGTTTGCATCATTTGTTCAAGTCCTACCCTTTTGATAGGTTCATCCAGTGGCCTATCAGTTCCCCGAGCTCATTCAAGAACAAGTCCATCAAGCATAAACCTGTATGGTTCTTAGATCAGGAAATGACCCATTTGCAAATACTTACAATCCTGGCTGGCAAAACCATCCAAATTTTTCTTGGAAACCCTAAGCTACTAATAATCCAACACTAATTGGGACCAGCTATAAGGAGACCAACTTTGGAAACATGCCTTATTCCCAATACCCGAGTGCTCCACAACCTCCATCGAATAATCATGGTCCTACATTTGAAGAGAAGGTACTTCAAGCATTAAAAGGGCTAGAAATGAATACCCAACTCCTTCACTCCCACATGCAATCCATTGAAAAGCTAGAAACCCAGATAGGTCAGCTAGATACATTCTTCAATAGAAGAGAGAAAGGTAAGTTGCCTAGTCAGCCCATCAGTAACCCAAAAGGACATTACATGGCTGAAAGTTCTACCAAACTTGAAACATTTCCAGAACAAGCTAAAACAATCACAACTTTAAGAAGTGGGAAAATATTGAATCAGCCTGACATGACCCAAAAATTTGAGTTCGCTAAGCCAGAAGATGAAAAGAATGAGAGAGAAAGGAACCTATTAGCCAAGCACCAACACCTAGGGCTCTATTTTCTAAAGCCTTAGAATCACCTGTACTTTTGGATAAGAAGAGCCTAAAAATGAATGAAATGCTTGAGCTGTTCAAACAAGTCCAGATAAACCTACCTCTTCTTGATGCCATCAAACAAGTGCCGGCTTATGCCAAATTCCTTAAGGATCTATGCACACAGAAACGAAAATCTAAGGCACACATACCAAAAAAGATCCAGTTGACTGAGCAAGCGAGCTCAGTTTTTTAGCAAATTGTCCCACCCAAATTAAAAGACCCGGGTACCCCAACTATTTCCTATGTCATAGGGGACCCCAAAATCAAGAAAGCTTTATTAGATTTGGGTGCAAGTGTGAACCTTCTCCCGGGCTCAAAGTATAATTTATTTGGATTTGGGGAACTGAAACCCACATCGGTAACATTGTAGTTAGCAGATCGATCAATTAAGGAACCTCGTGGATTATTAGAAGATGTGTTGGTGAAAGTCGTCGAGTTTTACTTTCCTGTTGACTTTCTTGTCCAGGATATGAAGTCTAGCGATAATCCTAGCCAAATACCCATTATTCTTGGATGACCTTTTCTAGCTACTGCTAATGCCTGTATAAACTATAGGACTGGGGTTATGGATGTATCCTTTGGAAATAAAAAGATGAGATTGAACATTTTTAATGCATCCCAAGGACCACCAGTATTTGATGAAGTGAACATGCTTGAGGGAGTTATAGACAAGACACTCCCCATTTTAATTTAGTCGGACCCTCTGCAAGCATGTTTGACACATGTTGGAACAAATGAGTTTGATGTTGATGAAGTGAGTGCTTTGTTGGAGCCACCAAAGTCTAACAATATTCTTCCTTGGACTGTCAAATTTGAACCTTTACCGACTCAATCAATCCCTTTAGTGACATCCATAGAAACACCACCCATGCTAGAGTTGAAGCCTCTTCCTGAAAAGTTGAAATATTCTTTTCTTGGACCCAAGGATACTCTCCCAGTGATCATTGCATCCACTCTAATCCTAGATCAGGAAGAGAAATTGGTGGAAGTACTTATGGAACATAGAGAAGCAATAGGATGGGTAGTAGCTGATCTTAAGGGAATTGACCCTTCTGTTTGCATGCATCATATTCACTGTGAGCCTGAATCTAAACCACATAGGGACATGCAACGAAGGCTTAATCCAAACATGAGGGAAGTCATTAAGAAAAAAGTGGTAAAATGGCTCGATGCTGGAATCATTTACCCAATCTCGGATAGCCAATGGATCAGTCCAACTCAGGTAGTACCTAAAAAGTCAGGTATTACTATTGTTGAGAATGAAAAGGATGAGTCAATTCCTGCTGGAATGACAACTAGTTGGAGAGTGTGTATAGACTATCGGAAACTGAATGCCATCACTAGAAAAGATTACTTTCCTTTGCCTTTCATTGATCAAATTTTAGAATGGCTAGCTGGACAGAGTCTCTTCTATTTTCTAGATGGATATTCAGGATATAACCAAGTTTCGGTATTTCCTGCTGATCAATAAAAGACCACCTTTACCTACCCCTTTGGAACATTTTCCTTTAGACGCATGCCATTTGGTCTGTGCAATGCACCAGCCACTTTTCAACGATGTATGCTTTCCATATTTTCTGATATGGTTGGTCAGTTTCTTGAGATATTTATGGATGACTTTTTGGTGTTCGGATCTTCATTTGATGATTGTCTCCAAAACTTGACTAAGGTTTTGAAACGATGTATAGAAACGAATCTAGTCTTAAGTTGGGAGAAGAGCCATTTTAAGGTTTGTGAGAGAATCATGCTCGGACATATTATTTCAGAGTGAGGGATTGAGGTTGACAAAGCTAAGGTAGAATTGATCTCAAAATTGACTCCCTCGACCTCAATTAAACAAGTACGATCTTTCCTTGATCATGTTGGATTTTATAGACGCTCTATCAAGGATTTCAGCAAAATTTCATGACCTTTATGTAATCTGCTCATTAAAGACAATCCATTTAAATTTAATAAGGAATGTATGGATGCTTATGACATTCTGAGAACTGCTTTGACCATTGCACTAGTTATCAAGCCTTCCAATTGGACCCTGCCTTTCGAAATCATGTGTGATGCCTCTGATTATGCTGTAGGGGAAGTTTTAGGACAAAAGTTTAATAGAGAACCACATGTGATTTATTATGCAAGTAAAACTCTTTCAGATGCACAAATAAATTACACCACTACTGAAAAGGAGTTGCTAGCAGTTGTTTTTGTCCTAGAGAAATTCTGATCATATCTGTTAGGGTCTAAAATCTTGGTTTATATTGATAATGCAGCATTGCGACATCTGCTATATAAGAAAGACACAAAGCCTAGACTGATTAGATGGATCCTTCTACTGCAGGAATTTGACTTAGAAATTTTAGATAAGAATGGTTTTGAAAATTTGGTAGCAGATCATATTTCTAGGATCTTAGTAGAATGCAACAAAGAAATAATTAGAGATCGATTTCCTGATGAGCAGCTTTTCTCTATTTTGTCTGATAGTCTACCTTGGTTTGCCCATATTGTTAATTACTTAGCAACAGGGCAAGTTCCTTCCCACTGGTCCAAACAAGAAAAAGATAGATTTTTCTCACAAATCAAATATTACTTTCGGGAGGAACCTGAGTTGTTTAAGTACTGTTCAGATCAGGTGATTAGACGTTGTATCCCTGAGAGTGAATTCCAAGGCATACTCACTTTTTATCATTCTCTTGCTTATGGGGGACACTTTAGTGGATGGAAAATTGTAGCTAAAGTGCTACAGAGTGGGTTTTACTGGCCAACTCTTTTTAAAGATGCACACGAATTTGGCCGTAATTGTCTGAGATGTCAACAAACGGGGAATATTTTGCATAGAGATATGATGCCTCTGACCCCTATTTTAGTTCTTAAAATTTTTGATGTATGGGGTATTGACTTCATGGGGCCATTCCCTTCTTCTTTTGGGTTTGAGTATATTCTGGTCATAGTTGATTATGTGTCTAAATGGATTGAAGCCATAGCAACCCGAACCAATGATCACAAGGTTGTAATCAAGTTCATTCAGTGTAACATCCTTACTCGGTTTAGGTGCCCAAGGGAAATTATTAGTGATGGGGACGTGCATTTCACAAATAAACATTTTGAAGGATTAATGAAGAAATATGGAATTACACATAAGGTAGCCACACCTTACCATCCCCAAACTTGTGGCCAGGTTGAAATATCAAACAGAGAAATTAAACACATCTTGGAGAAAATGGTAAGGCCCAATAGGAAAGATTGATCAGAACGTTTGAATGATGCATTATGGGCTTACTGGACTGCCTTTAAGACTCCCCTAGTAATGTCTCCATACCAGTTAGTATTTGACAAGGCATGTCATTTACTGGTAGAGTTAGAACATCATGCATTTTGGGCTATCAAGCAATGTAATTTTGATCTGAAGACTGCGGGTTCTAATAGGAAACTTCAATTGAGTGAATTAGAAGAGCTGCGAAATGAAGCTTATGAAAGTTCAAAAATTTATAAGGCTCGAACTAAGGCATATCATGATAAATTCATCAATCAAAAAATGTTTAAGCTTGATCAGAAAGTGTTGCTCTACTATTCTAGGTTGCATCATTTTCTTGGAAAACTTCGCTCACGATGGGATGGACCTTTCATCATTACTCAAGTATTCCCTCATGGCACTGTTGAACTTAAAGATCCTAAACAAGAAAATTTGATGCAGAACAAATAAGATGATGCGATGCGAAGTAAATTAAGACTTTTTTTTTTTTTTTGTGTGTTTTGTTAGAAGTTGGCTTGACTCAAAAACAAGGCTAACTAATATTGAAAGAAAATATGCACTGAAAGAAAGCACAATTCAAAAGAGTAGATTATCAGAGTAATAAAGAAGTAGGATCGCTGGGGATTGAGAAACCCCCAGACCTAGGGTTTACTTTTCTTTCAAGAAACAGACGAAGAGAGAAGAGAAGGTTTTATACCTGACTGTGATATCTCTCTTTGCTTCAATTGAAGGACACTCTCGAGCAGATTGTAGGATCCTTGGAGACGGGGTATCTTCGCAATGGATCCTTGGATTGTAGTCCTATGGCAAGGTTGGCCTTCTTCTCGTACTCTAGATCTGGAAAGGATGAAGAACAAGATAAGGATGTAAGAAACTCAAGGAAGAGACCTTTACCTGGGATAGGTCCAGACTACTCGAACTTTGAAGATGGGGGAAGAGTATGGAGGTGGTGGTGGATGATGGAGTGGATTTAGGGTTTGGCTGGTAGGGCGGCGGCTTGTAGATGAAAAGGACCTAGGGCTTGATATAGTGGGCGGTGGCTTGGAGAAGGAGATGGCGGCCTTGAATGAAGTGGGAATAGGGTTTAGGAATTTGGGTGTTGGCGGCTACGATGATGAAAGGAAATTAGGGTTGGCGGTCAGGGATGAAAGCGGGGCAGGGTTTTGGTAACTTTGGAGATCTCTCACCTCCTCAAGGCTCCAATGGAACCCGGATTTACTCCCTCACAGAGCTCAACACTCAAAGAAGTACGGAAGAAGAGAACACAAGGTTGCTAAAAACAAGAAAATATTTCATTTACTCATTAAAATCAAAAGATTACATAAGGGTCCAATTTATAGACCTTGCAAGAGAAACAAAATTACACTACTTCCCATGTGGGACTAAACATTCATCCTAAGCATGAAAACTTTCCCTTGACCGACCAGGCTTCTTTCCTTGGAGTGGGCGGCCTCAAATGCAAGGTGATGGCTTCATATGGCAGGTATGTGGGGCACCTCCTAGTTCTTCTCCTTAAGTCATGGGTTTTCCTTCCATGACTTGCTCTTTCTTTGAAGAAAATACTCATCTCCTAGTCTTTCGCCCCAAGACTAGGCTCCTTCCATTCATAGCCAGGTACTTTAGGCAGGTGTGGGCGCCTACCTTGAAGTCCGCTCCAAGAAAAATCCCCTGCTCCTTTAGCTTGGTTACTTTTGGCAGCTTGTGGGTGCCTTCCTGACTTCTCCTAAGAAAATCTTCTTGCTCTCTTGGGCGTGGGGACCAGGGACACTGGGATGAAATGTGGCACCAACTGGTCCTGGGAGTGTGGCTGGGAGTGTGGCATCCACTTGCATTTGGCCTTGGAAGAAAAATGATGCCCTAGGGAATGGCGCCAACCAGGACTTGACTTGGACTTAGACTGAGTCAACATGACTCAACAAAATGAAATGCAGACTCAAAGAAATAAAATAATCTGGTTGACCAGGTCAACCCTTATTACAAATCCTAATCTTCGGGCAAGGTCATTCAGAGATCCAGATGGAACCCTGAAGTCTTCTTCTGATTTTGGTGCCCGCACCAAAATATTTTTAAAGTAAATGGCTAACGCTTGAAACCCTATGTTTAGATATTAATGATGAAGAAATTATTGAAATTCTTGACCTTATGGACCCAGTACTACCATCTGCTGAATCTGGATGAAGACTTTAAACTTAGCGCTCTTAGGAGGCAACCCAGTTTATGCTTTTAATTTTTAACTAGTTACTTTCTTTTCTTTTTAGAAGAATAAAGTGAGGGAGCACACCAACAAAAGAACCTGCTACTTCATGAAACCTTCGAAGCACATTTTTCCAAGGTGTATTCTTTCCCATTATACTTCTCATTTTCTTTCCTACTCTATTGAGGACAATGTTGATTAAGTTTGGGGGGAAGATTAACTTGACTTGCTTAGATCCTCGAGTGCGGTTAGAAATAATTAGGTTATGTGTACCTAATTACTGTCTCGAACTGGAGTTATATAGGCACCTTAATCAAATGATCGATTAATGGCTTAGATAATGCTAGAAATGCTAAGGGATAAATTATTAAAGAAACTCGATAAATGGTAGGGTATAGATCATAAATAATTTCATGGAGTAATTCCAAAGCCTTTTGGCCATTGATCTTAATAAAGAATCTACTTTATGGGGATATAAATCAAAAGATCAAGTATACTAAAGTTTTTTCCCTTTTCCCTTAAAAAAAAAAAAAAAAAGTTAGTCTAGTCTCATAGCTTTGCTTGAACTCTTACTAAGTAACTGGGCCCCTTCTCCAAAGTAAGCATTGTGGTTCACGTCAAAAGGTGAGAAGGCCAAGAAATCTGTTAAGCAATGGTACCTCCGTGAGTAACCAGGCCCCTTCGTCTACGTAAGCATTGTGGTTTGCGTCAAAAGGGGAGAATACTTATACTTATGAGGCTTGGATATAATACAAAATATATATATATATATATATATATACGGGAAGCAGAACAAATTTCCTGCACTCAGATTTTTCTCCCAAAAGCTCTCTCACACCCTTATATAGCTTGCAACCCAGAAATAGAATCGGTGGAGAAAAAACCCGTGAAGCAAAGGGAAACACCGTGAGAGAAACCATTGCAAGCCCTATCACTTCCCCTCTCTCTCATGCAAGCTATGCTCTCTCTTCTCGCATGCACTACTCCTCCTTTACTTGCTATCTCATGGCCTTTCTCAAATCCATGTACCCTCCTCTCAACAACGCACCTCACGGTCGTGAAACCCAGAAATATAAGATGCTAAGAAAACTGCAAGAGGGTAATAGAGGACATCGGCTGATAAAGCCCATGAAGGAGGGAAGATGCATGAGAGAAGACCGGATCAAATCAAAACCATTTTAAAGACTCTTGATTGATTGGGGAAGCTAGGAACCGCTAGCTATATCACCGTGTAAGCTGTGACCGAGAGACAGAGACATGCGGGAGAAAACACGATGAGACACCTACAAGTTCACGATGTAAAGGATATTATCAGAATTCCCAAACAGCAGCCGATCACCATGTAGTCCTTATCCATTCAATCGGTAAAACAAGGCATTCAAGATGGTAAGGAAATAGGGAGATAAAACACCATTGAACCAAGGGGTCAAGTCTACAAACCGGTGTTAATAAAATTCTGGGAGAAAAAACCAAACCATGTTAAAAACCGGTTCAATAAAAACCCCGATCTGACCAAACACGAATAGATAGAAAACTAGGTCCAGTCCAGGTCTACCAGGAACAGTGATGCGGCAAGCATATGATTAATGATTTGATTAGTGTTTGTAGAGCAATGAAACCTAATTACACTAGCATTGTACTCATCATAATAAGTCTTAAGGATTACATGAAAAGGGACTATTACATGATTAGACACAATCCAAAAACTAAGAAGGAAGAAGATCTAGACAATAGGGGCTAATGATTGAGGACATACCTTGTTGAGCATTCCAACCTTCTAATGATTTCAAACCTTGAAACTACCGATGCTCTGGACTAGAGAACATGGATAACAGAGATCAGAACGCTGGGCTTGGGCTTCAGCTTGTTGGTTCATTGTCAAGGGGAACCATGTTCACAACTCAAAGACTTCGAAGGACCCTGCAATGAAGATCAAAAGTTAAGGAAGAAGAAATCAAGCATATGGAAGGGATGGAATAATTTATGAGCAAGGAAGGAAGTCTGAGATGGTTTGGCCGGCTCCAATGTCTCCTTCTTGAACTTGGCGTTGGATGGCTTGGAGAAGAAAGTAGATTCGAGTGGGGGGGCGGGGCTTAGGAACAATCACTCAAAGAAATAACATAAGACTACAACTTCAAATTCAACTTCATTTTTCATTCATCTCCATCAATAGATTTTCAATGGGACGTCCAAGGGCTTAAAAAAAAGCCTTACAACTCATTTGAAATTTGAAACCCATAGATTAAGGAGGATTACAAGGGGGGTTGGAGGATTTGGTGGAGGGTTTGGTTACAAAGGATTTGGGAGGGATGTGGTCGACCTCCTTGAATTTGAGTTTTCCTTTGGTCGGCCACCTTTGGATTCTTTTGAATTTCCTTTGTTGGCACCCAAAGGTGATGAGGTGGCTGGTGAGGTGGCGTCCTTGGCTGATGACGTGGCATGTTGAGGTGGCCTTCTACTTGGATATGAATTTCAGGATGACATGTGGCGCCAAGTGGGGTCACTTGATTAAATCTTGCTGATGTGGCATCTTTGTTGATATGGTGCCATAAGTGGGTCCTAGTTGATGGTCCTTCTCTTTTGCTTGGTTGGTGTTTCTTCTCTTCCTCATGTGCTCAAATTCTGGGGTCCAAAATTTGAGTCTTGTTGTTGGCTTTCATGACTTAACTCAACTGAACTGACTTGACCGACCTAGACTTTAAAACTTGAAGTGGACTTAGAATAAATGAAATTTAGAAGTAATTACAGGACTAAAACACTCTTGATCAATGAAATTTAGAAGAAATTACAGGACTAAAAAAATAAAACACTCTTGATCAGGAATTAAAACTCAAAATTAATTACAAGACTCAGGGTAACCTAATTATCTTCGATCAAAATTGGGATAAGGCTAACCTTGTTGGAGTGAAGTTTCTTTCTGCTTCTGGTGTCCACACCAATTCTTCCGGGATGGACAGAACTCGACCCAGTCGAGTATGGTTCAGTTTTGCCTTGGTAATGCTCGAACAAGTCTGGATTAAGTCTTTGCAGGTCCTCTCGAGTAATCCAAGAGTTGTCTGACTCAAGTCGACCTTGCCATTGAACCAGGTATCGCTGATAGTCCTTATTCCTGGTAGCAATGGTCTTGTCATCCAGGATTCTCTAAATCCTCTCTCTCCACTCGGGTAGGGTTGGTGGTGGACACTCGAAAATATGTTCACTCTCAATGAAAGTTTCTGGCCCAAAAGGCTCACTAGGTATTAGTAGTGGTTCTTTGTATTCTACTAGGTCTGAAACATTAAAGGTTGTACTAATACCCATATCAGGTGGAAGTTCCAAAACATATGCATTAGGCCCTATTTTCTTTAAGATCTTGAAAGGTCCTGCTCCGCGGGCATGCAGCTTCTTTATGGTTCTAGGTGGGAACCGTTCAGGGTTGAGCCTAATCATTGCATAATCCCCTTCACAGAATTCTTTAGTCCTTTTATGTGAATCAGCTAAATGTTTGTAAGTCTCATTGCTCAGTTTGATCTTATTACTGATTTCTTTATGCAAATTTGTGACATGCTGTGCGAAAGATTCAGCAGACTCAAAAATTTACACAAGCACTTACAAAATACAGACTGAACTAGGCATCCTTATTGAGAGAAATTTTATTGGACTTTCTAGGACCTAAACCTAATAGATTAATGACTCTCTAGGTTTGACCCTGGTCTGGTATGCACATGAGAATTTACCATGGGTTCCTAGCAAATGCCATAAGGTTTTCCAAAAGTAGGTAGCAAAAGGAATAGGCTTTAAAAGCTCATGCATCCTAGTAATCTCATCAAAATGAAATTTAATGGCTCTAAAATTATGATAAGACTCAGGGAAAGGCAGGAAATATAAATCCGAGACTTGGGATAATTTAGGGGAATCTTGAAACAGACCTTGGTTACTCATGATGACCTTAAGATTATAATTTTGATCTACAGGCGAGATGCTTCTATGTAGTTGAAGGTCATCAGGAAAGTCTTCTAAAATAATGATTGGGTTCTTCTCAGGTACCTGAAGGAGTTCTTGTGTCGAAGCTAAAGTATTGGGTTCTTCCTGAGGGCATTGTCTTACGGGAACCAAGTCCTCACTAAATTTTGGTTGTTCTGATGTTTCAGGACTAGGCTCAATAATCTTTTCTTTACCAAAGGCTTCCTCAGGTAAGGTACTAAAGTTGTTCTTTTCACAGTCTTCCCCTTCATATTCATCTACTAAACTTATGTCAGTCTCGTACACATATTTACTAGGTTCAAATTTGCCTTCTTCCTTCCCTAGCCCTTCAGTTTGAGGATACCCTAAGTCTTGAGTATTCATGAACTCAACTTGTACTTCAAGGTTCTTACTCCTATCATTCATATGAGCTAATGGGATAGTAGGAGTTGGTTGGTCTAAGGAAAATTGTTTAGCCAGCATTTGGTTCAAATGGGCCATTAGATCATTTAGGCCTCTCAGAATGGTTTCAAGATTCGGGTCCATGGCTACACTGGACTGGGTGTAGACTGGTGAATATGAGGCTTCTGATCTAATTTTCATGCATGCAAGTAGACTCAAGCTCGAGCTAAGTTTTCCTAGACCTAGAGCACAAATTAGAGGTCTAATTAAGTGAACCAACTAGCTAGTAGTACTTATAGGACTTAGCCAGGTAGGTGGAGGAGAGTGAAGGTCCCTGATTGCCAACCTTAGACACCAATCTGAGATTGGCCAGGTAGGTGGATCAAATCACAAGCCCTGATGCACCAATCCTAGACACCAAGCCAGTAAGCACACACCAATTAGCTGACACAGTTAACTTGACCCTAACCTGAACCCAACTTATTGGTGTCCCTAACCCACTAGGGAAATTAACGTTCTACTCAATTTTAATTAACGGGATGGGATCGATATGCTGGTTTGTGATTTTTGGGCTAGGGACAGGTGATGAAACCCTAACCCTATGTCAAATTGATGCCCTTAATTTGATTTCTCATGAGATGAATGAAATGCAAAGGTGCTGCAGAAGTGTGTTGCAGTTTGAAAGTGGTGTGGAAAATGTGATGAAAAAAATGTCCAAAAACTCTGAAAAATTCACAGAGGATTCTTAACTTATATGTTTCAATATAGATGAAAGGAATTTTAAAACTAAAATCTATACTACTCTAAGCAGATCCTACAAATGAAGATAAATAAAAAGTACAGAAAAGAACCCTAATGATAGTGTCGAACTGCAGAAATTTTCATTTTTTTTATAATTTCTTTATGATGATGAAATTTAATATGGTGATAACTAACTTAAAAAGAAACAAGAAAAAAAATATTTCAGCAAAAACTTAGTGACTTGCCTTGGGAGCTGCAGACGGATCACAGTAAACAGATGCAAATTTTTAGAAAAACAAAACCTAATCAAACAAGTGCAATGGCTTACCCAAACTTCAATCTAAAAAATTCATGTCCAGCCAGGGGCTCATTATTCCCATGGGTCGTGACAGTGTACTGGAGTACACCCGCTCAGGAGGCATGAATTTTAGATCTTGCATGGATTTAAAGAAAACTATTCTACCCTAATGCAACCATGCTCTGATACCAATTTGATGTGGCAAGCATATGATTAATGATTTGATTAGTGTTTGTAGAGCAATGAAACCTAATTACACTAGCATTGTACTCATCATAATAAGTCTTAAGGATTACATGAAAAGGGACTATTACATGATTAGACACAATCCTAAAACTAAGAAGGAAGAAGATCTAGACAATAGGGGCTAATGATTGAGGACTTACCTTGTTGAGCTTTCCAACCTTCTAATGATTTCAAACCTTGAAACTACCGATGCTCTGGACTAGAGAACTTAGATAACAGAGATCAGAATCCTGGGCTTGGGCTTCAGCTTGTTGGTTCATTGTCAAGGGGAACCCTGTTCACAACTCAAAGACTTCGAAGGACCCTGCAATGAAGATCAAAAGTTAAGGAAGAAGAAAGCAAGCATATGGAAGGGATGGAATAATTTATGAGCAAGGAAGGAAGTCTGAGATGGTTTAGCCGGCTCCAATGTCTCCTTCTTGAACTTGGCATTGGATGGCTTGGAGAAGAAAGTAGATTCGAGTGGGGGGGCGGGGCTTAGGAACAATCACTCAAAGAAATAACATAAGACTACAACTTCAACTTCAACTTCATTTTTCATTCATCTCCATCAATAGATTTTCAATGGGACGTCCAAGGGCTTAAAAAAAAGCCTTACAACTCATTTGAAATTTGAAACCCATAGATTAAGGAGGATTACAAGGGGGGTTGGAGGATTTGGTGGAGGGTTTGGTTACAAAGGATTTGGGAGGGATGTGGTCGACCTCCTTGAATTTGAATTTTCCTTTGGTCGGCCACCTTTGGATTCTTTTGAATTTCCTTTGTTGGTGCCCAAAGGTGATGAGGTGACTGGTGAGGTGGCATCCTTGGCTGATGACGTGGCATGTTGAGGTGGCCTTCTACTTGGATATGAATTTCAGGATGACATGTGGCGCCAAGTGGGGTCACTTGATTAAATCTTGCTGATGTGGCATCTTTGTAGATATGGTGCCATAAGTGGGTCCTAGTTGATGGTCCTTCTCTCTTGCTTGGTTGGTGTGTCTTCACTTCCTCATGTGGTCAAATTCTGGGGTCCAAAATTTGAGTCTTGTTGTTGGCTTTCATGACTTAACTCAACTGAACTGACTTGACCGACCTAGACTTTAAAACTTGAAATGGACTTACAGTAAATGAAATTTAGAAGTAATTACAGGACTAAAACACTCTTGATCAATGAAATTTAGTAGTAATTACAGGACTAAAAAAATAAAACACTCTTGATCAGGAATTAAAACTCAAAATTAATTACAGGACTCAGGGTAACCTTATTATCTTCGATCCAAATTGGGATAAGGCTAACCTTGTTGGAGTGAAGTTTCTTTCTGCTTCTGGTGTCCACACCAAACAGTTCCTGGTTGACCCAAACCAGTCCTGGTTGATCCAAATCAGACCAGGTTGACCAGAAAAAATCCAATATGTGCTCAATCAAACTATTTGACCTTAATACCGAAACGATTCCCAATCATTGATCGGCTCCCAGATCAGGAAGAAATCCTTTATGGCATGTGACCTCATAGGTTCGAACCAAAATGGTAGCACTAGAACACTTCCAGTACCATCACAAGATACCAACTAGCAATGGATCCTGGCATCCGGATAGGCCGAAGATGCGAGAGCAATCTATCGAACCTCTGGCATATGGTTACCATATAATTCATCCCTTTAACCTCCAATGCTCAAGATGATCTAGGGTTAGACTAGCAACCCTAACTAAGTAAATCAACAACATGTCTCAACCTCTCAATTCCAGTGACTCCTCACTGGGACTACCCCGACCGAGGATTTGCTTAATTGAGGCAAGATTTTCATCCAAATAATTTGGACAGGTCAATTCTGTCTTGGTCCACTACAACTCCATAAGTACTTGCCTATACCCAAAAATCTTCCATCACCAGATTAGAAATCCGGGTACAGGGAGTTGCTTGCAAGCTACCATGGTGACCTCAGGATGGAGGGACATTGTTGGGATATCCTGGTTCAGCTACCAAGCTCCGGTTCGACTTATTGAAGCCTGTTTCTCCAGACTTCGGACTAAGCAAAGGCCAACCGCAAGCAATCCAAGGCTTCATACCGGACTACAGCATCCGAACGCCAATCCTTCAGGTAGCACCTTCGGCCCTGGCCAAAGTCTGAACTACTCATCGACTTTCGAAGACACGTACTTCGGTCCCCGCCGTAGACACGATCTCTGGCCTTGAGGAAATATCAAGCCTTCGGCCCATGTAAGGGGAAACCCGAAGCTTGAACCGTAATCTGTTCCAGAAAAGAAATTGTAACCAACGGTTATAATCGACACTCATCATGCCATGATCATGGCGCGCAACTCCTACAGCCACACCCCCGATCTGGCCAGAACCGCTTATTGACAACCCACGATCGCCAATCATCGGAGAGATTGGCTACCCATGATCGCTGGAAAAAGAGCGGGCCACAGACCGGAGGCCATCTTTTAAATATGGGTAAGAAGGATAACTTGAGAGAGGCGAACGATCTCTCACACGTACACTTTCAATCCCTAAGAATTCTTTTTCTCTTCCACTCTCGACATCTTCCCTATTCTATGGCTGGAATCCACCACTGACATAGGCATCGGAGTGTCCTCCACCGGAACAACTCCGGCAAGGGACCTATTTTGCAGGTGAACCAGGGAGCGGTCCTGTGACGCAGCGGCTCCGACCGACCGATCCAGGGACTCCATGTCAATAGATTGGCGCACCAGGTAGGGGACAACATTAATATTTGTTAAGCTCCCTCTCAGACAAGGGGAAGAAACAAAGAAGTTTTTGATGGCAAGAAGAAAAGCTCAAAATGCTTCTACAAGCCAGAGTCATGCTCCTTTCAGGGGGGTGCAC
This sequence comes from Areca catechu, assembly GCA_021397845.1. Lineage (NCBI taxonomy): Eukaryota > Viridiplantae > Streptophyta > Magnoliopsida > Arecales > Arecaceae > Areca > Areca catechu. The sequence goes on along the minus strand of CM038044.1, from coordinate 79,871,927 downwards.
CCCCATTGGAGAACGATGTTCCACCTCCCACAGTTGTTATGGGAGCACAGCAGTTCGAAGCTCTTATGAACCAGGTCGCCAACCTGACGGCCGTGGTTCAAGAGTTCCAAGATAGAGCCTTTCCGGTGGCAAACGCACCGGCTATTTCTAGACATAGCTCCGAATCCCGAAGAAGGAGAGCACCATGGGAGGATTCAGCACATCCCTCCCCCCATTCTCAACCCTCTCCCGAAGGTCGAACTTAGAGACTGCCTAGGTCTGTCGATTCCTTGCAAAAAGGAAAAGGCCTAGGCAAACTTCCGCCTCCTCCTTCGAAGACTCCACTCTGGTGGAGAGAGCGCCCAAGAAGACTCCTGATTATGATGGGAGGTTCAGAGCCATCGAATCAGAGATGGCAAGGGTGCGAGAACAGAGAATGTGGGATCAAAGAGATCTCAATTACTTGATTGTGGGTGATCTACGCCCACCCTACACCGACCGCATCATGGCTGAGGACATTTCTCGGCACTTCAGGGTTCCCCAGATGGAACCCTACGATGGCACCTCCAACCCCCTCGACCATTTGGGCAGCATCAAAGCCCATATGATGATCCAAGGATCTTCGGATGCAATGTACTGTTTGGCCTTCTCGGCTACCTTGAAGAAGTTCGCTCGGATGTGGTACTCGAGCCTGCGCCCAGGTACCATTGATTCCTTTTTCAAGTTAGAAAAATTGTTTGTCTTGCATTTCAGAACCTGTCGCAAGACTCCTTGGAATACGGACACACTCTTCCTCCTTCACTAGAATGAAGGAGAGATCCTGAGAGATTACATCTCCAGGTTCAATGCGGCCACGCTTGAGATCCCCGATCTCAACGAGCACGTGGCCATGTCAGCACTGAAGAAGGGGCTTTGAATCTCCAGGCTTACTTTTCCCTGGACAAGAAGTTTCCTAAAAGTTACGCTGAGCTCCTATCAAGGGCTCAGAAAAAAGCCGATGTCGAAGAGCAGGCGACGAATCGACGGTTGATTGAAGGGAAACCCCCTTAAAAGAAGAAGAATAACAGGGGCCAAGGCTCCCAAACTTCCAACAACAACAGCGGCAGATATGCAGACCGCCGAAGAAGCACTCCCAAGCCCAGAGCATTGGGAGGAAGATTCGACTCCTATACCCCCCTCAACCTCCCTCGAGAGAAGATCCTCATGGAGATAGAAAAAGAAAACTATCTCCAACGGCCTCATCCCATGAAGGCCTCTTCTTCCGCAAGGAACAGGAACAAATTCTGCCGATTCCACCAGGACCACGGCCACAACACAGAAGAATGCATCCAGTTGAGGGATGCAATCGAGGATCTCATCAAGAGAGGATACCTGGGGCGGTACATCGATCGCCAGGGACCCCAGTCGGAAGCAACTATTCTCCAGCACCTCCCAAAGAGGCCGAATTGCCAAATCAAAGGCCCACCAACGGAGGTGTAGGAATGATACACCGGCCCACCAACTGGAGAAGGGATGAAGATGAAGCCTCAAAGCTCCTCAACCCTACTCAACTCAGAATGGCTAGTTGCATTGACTGAACGACAACAGCCCAAATGACCCGATCTAAAAAATCGGTCAATTGCACAAAGGAGAGTCTGATCCACTCATCTTATTGGAATGACGATGAGCGCAATGCATTGTCTATCCAGGCCACCAAAAAGATCAAAGGTGTAGGGATGGTGAATCCGAACATGCACCGAGGTGGGCCTGAACAGCCTACCTTATCATGACAGAAAGTGTACAGGGATGGTGTAAACACCTTACCCTACGGAAAATCTGAACACGTGCCTAAAAGGACCACTATTGTCCTTTTTGTCAATAGCAAATATTCTCAAAACAGTCCAACGGACCGTACTACTTCCCTACAGACCGCAAGTGGTCTACGAAGTCTACATTATGGATAAATTGTGATGCAACACATCGCAGAAAATACGCGGGAAGAGGTAAAAGAAAAGATCTTTCATTTGTTTTATATTTTTACAAAAAGAAAGAGAAAAGAAAGAAAGAAACTCTCTTAAAGAAATATATAAAAAAAAAAGAGAGAGAGCAGCAGCAACAATAGCAGAGTTGGGAAATTTTCAATAACTCCCCGACGAGTTTTTCCCGTATCGTCGGGGAGAGACCAGATGGGACGATGAAGGGTCCCCGGGGTTCCCGTCCGAACCCGAATCTGACCCCTCATCGGAGTCAGAATCGAATTCATGGCCGGGGAAGGGAACGAAGGGCTTGATGTTGTCCAGGCCCTTTAAGTTATAAAACTTGGAGGCCTTCCTCCAACACTCCCAGAACCCCTGATGGAAGGAGTCCAGGGCCACCGCCGTGAGCTCATCTTTGAAGGCGACCGAGGCTTTGAAATTTGCTACGGTGTCCATCACCTCTTTCCTTGCCTCCTCCACCGCCGTCATCGCCAGCGTGACCTAAGCCCAGGCTTCCCTCAGGCGGGCCTCCAATTGTTGGACCTTCTTCTCCAGTTGGTCCACGAGAGGCCCCTCCTCCACGTCTCCCGGCTCATGCAGCTCCTGGCTTCGCTTTCCCTTGGGGTCGATGGCCCTCCTCTTCACTGCATAGAGAAGCTCAGAGGTACTGAACCTCATTGTTAATGGGAGGAAGATACGAACAGAAATGATGGCCTTCGATAGCAAGGGGGCAGGGTCCTATTTATAGAAACCCTGCGCCTATGACCGATAGCGGGGAGGCGTGTCCCACATCCTTCCCCATTGCATGAGAAGGCACCACATGTCCGGGCGACGCTTCGAGAACCAGAAAGTCTCTCGGAGGCCATCCCCAGGACAGCAACCACCATCTCCTCAAATCCGGAGAGATCTGCATCGTGCGACAGCGTCATTAATGGTCTCTTTTTGGCAAAAAGAGGCCCGGCGGCTCATAAAGCGCAAGAGATCATGACTGTATAAATTTTGACATGCCACATGGATAAAAATAATCCTAATCAAATCTCCCCAATCAATGATTGGTGGGGAAATGGCTTCTGTCTGCCCCAACGGACAAGCTCAACATCTGATGAAAGGCAATGGAGTTTTGGTCCGTTCAAGGGTTCATGCTCATCGATTGAATGGCCTTCGGCCACGATTACCCAACCAAGCAGAAAAGAGAATGGTAAAACCAGTTCTTATCGACTAAACGGCCTTCGGAGGTTATCATTCGACTAGGCAAAAGGAGAAACGGTAGAACCATTTCAGGCTACACATGAGGCACAACAATGCATGTGCAAAGAAAGGAGAATTCATTCCAAAATCTGAGAAAGTTGCATACAAAGTTCATTGGCAATACAAGAAAGAAAGGAAGAAAATACATCCAGAGTGATCTAGGTCACTCAACATCAGCAGGAGAAGGCTCCACACCATAGGACTGGAGCAACTTGTCAACTTGCTCTGAGAGGATCTCATCGATTTGGGCCGGGACGGGAGAACCTTTAGCCTGAGTCACCTCCTGGGCCGAGATCAGAGCTGGGATCACCTCCGGACCTACTACATCTCCAACCCCCGAGGGCCAAACCTGCTTCCCCTGACTCTCTACGGTCTCTTCCATGACAAAGGAATGAAGCAAAGGAGCGGAAGGAGGATCCTACCTGAGGAATAGACTGGCAATCCAGAATGGTTTGGGTGGAGAATGAGATGAGGTTGAAGGAGCTTCCTTGCCTAGACCTTCACCCTTCCATAAAAGAAAAGTAAGGGTCTCTGGACCCCCATCGAGGGTTACGTTGACTTAAGGTTACCCTGGGAGGTAACCCACTTGCGACTGACCACCAGGATAAGATCTATCCTTCATCCAACGGGCAGAGAACAGCCACCACAACTATCCAAATCCCAACCAAAAGATTGTCTCAACCACTGTGCAACGGGACAAGAAGAGATATCCTCAGGGCCACCTACTTTTCCCCAATCCGGGAATGACACCTGTCCACCATATGATTCTCAGATCATGATGGATAGCCCGATAGGGGTCCCATAATCATTCACTACACGTCTCTTAGGAGGAAAATGACAAGGCCATAATACTCTCACTTCTCGAGACAGATCTTCGCTTCGACAACTGAGAGTAGGGGGGCAACTGTTGGGATATCCTGGTTCAGCTACAAACCAAGCTCCTGTTCGACTTATCGAAGCCTGTTTCTCCGGACAACAGACTTCAGACTAAGCAAAGGCCAACCGCAAGCAACCCAAGGCTTCACACCGAACTACAGCATCCGAAGGCTAGTCCTTCAGGTAGCACCTTCGGCCCCGGTCGAAGTCTGAACTACTCATCGACTTCCGAAGACACGTACTTCGGTCCTCGCTGTAGACACGATCTCCGGCCTCGGGGAAATATCAAGCCTTCGGCCCATGCAAGGGAAAACCCGAAGCTTGAACCGCAATCTGTTCCAGAAAGGAAACTGTAACTAATGGTTACAATCGACACTCATCATGCCATGATCATGGCATGCAACTCCTGCAGCCACACCCTCGATCTAGCCAGAATCGCTCATTGACAACCCACGATCGCCAATCATGGGAGAGATTGGCCCCCTATGATCACCGGAAAAAGAGCATGCCACAGACTGGAGGCCATCTTTTAAATATGGGTATGAAGGATAGCTTGAGAGAGGTGAACGATCTCGCACACGTACACTTTCAATCCCCAAGAACTCTTTCTCTTCCACTCTCAACATCTTCCCCATTCTTTGGCTAGAATTTGCCACTAACTTAGGCATCGGAGTGTCCTCCATCGGAACAACTCCGGCAAGGGACCTGTTTTGCAGGTGAACCAGGGAGCGATCCTGCGATGCAGTGGCTCCGACCGACCAAGCTCCGGTTCGACTTATCGAAGCCCGTTTCTCCGGACTATAGACTTCGGATTAAGCGAAGGCCAACTGCAAGCAACCGAAGACTTCAAACCGGACTACAGCATCCGAAGGTGATGGGGACATCGGCTTGCACGAATCCAGGAGCAGCACGGATTTCAGAGTAGCAAATAAATTTAAATTTGAAGATCATTTATTTAGGATTTATCTTTTATTTGAAACTTGAATTAGGATTTGGTTAGTTAGAATTGAGATATGGATAGGCTTATCTTATCCTATCTTGTATTTGAATTTAAGTCATCCCTATCTTTTTATCCTGTATTCAAATTCAAACGAGGGTTGGATAGGTCTATAAATACCACCCTCAGTCCTTTGTAAAAAAAAAAAGTTTTTAAAAAGTTTAGTCAAGTTTGGGAATGAAAATGAGTTTTAGAAAAGAGTGTTTTTTTTATTTCACTCCATGAGGAGAGGATGTGAGGCCCAATTGCAGGACATGATGTTAGGTCATGCCCAGTTATCCCCCTTCCCATTCCATCTTCTCTATCCCCTCGTGGCCTTTGAAATCCATCCTAGCACCTCCAAGTATCGAGGAGGGTGTAATGCCCTAGAGGTGAGAGGTCTCTTCGTTAGGGTGAGTCCCAAAGTCCATGAGATCCAGATCCCTATCCTACGCCCCACTATTCCTCTGCCACCAGTAAAAAAATACCAAAAAAATAGTACCCTAATTTTGGTGACTTCTTGGCTCATCGACGATCCTACGCACTTGTCCCCCATCAATTTTGGTATCAGAGCACAGAAAAATTAGGATGCCCCAAATTTTTCTTCTTTCCCACTAGCTCCGATCAGTCCCTCCACTTCCCAGTCGCGATCCTATTTTATTTTATTTGATTTTTTCCCATCTCCCATCCGACATCACCGGAGAGAGCACTTTCCCACGCACCTCCATCATCACCGACCGAGGTGCCTCCACCACTGTCGGCCAACCCTCCCCCCTTCTCCCATCCTTTCCATCCTCCGTCCCTTCCATTCAATTAAAAAATCCATCAAAACCCTACACCTTTCACCGGCACTCGAAAACCCAAGCCAGGGCCCCTCGAGCCATCTGAAGCATCCATCCACTTCTACTGTTCCAGTTGCCATCGACCGTGGTCTCCATCCAAAGCCATCCCATTACGATCAGGATTCAAAACTGGTATCTCGAGAGAATCGTTGGAAAAGCAGCATTGGGCAGAGAGCAACAAAGTCTACACCCGAAAATCGCACAACAAGACCCCCAAGCCCACATCCAACCCTCGGCCCCCATCCTCTTCTGACCAAACCCCACAGCTGCCACAGCAGCCGATGCCGCCGTCGACTCTCCTCGCCACCCGATCCCACTGCAGCCCTGCCCCCTCCTCCGTGGCCTCCGATGATGATGCTTCCAGCCTCAATCACCCCAGCCTCCCGATGGTGCCCAGCGGAGCTAGCCCAATGGCTACAGTCGCAGCATCACCATTACCCTCGCCTCCCGTTCGCCATAGGAGATCTGGGAGCTCCACCACAAACTCATCGCCGAGCTCGAGGAGGTCATGTTCAGTGCCCTCGATGCCCTCTTCACGCAACCGCTGCAGTGCAGATCGACACCCTCTCCCATCCGTGTCGGCCACCTATCTCTGTGCCCGCTGCCTCCCGTGATGCCTCCCCATCTCCGTGCCCAACACCCCTCCGCCCTGAGTCATCGCCAGCCACCACCGACTTCGCCGATTACATCCTCCGTCGGCCGTTTCCCTAAGCAACCCGACCACTGCCTCTTCCACTTGTGGAAAGCACCATGTCGGCCACCTTCCCCTCCGTGCAGTCGACTCCATTTTCTTTTCGGCTCCCCATCAGCCAGCCGTCCCCTCCACTGGTCATGACGATCTTCGCATCGGCCATCATTCCGTCCATCCACGGTCTCCGCCCAGCACCTTCGCTGGAGATCCTGCCGGTGAAGCCAACGGTACATTGGAATCGCCGGTGAAGTACATCCTTGTTTTCGATCTGTGAAGGAGGGAGATGAAGCGGACACGCACGAACGTGAAAGCACTGCCCGGTTCCTACGACTTCAAACTTGCACAGATCTCAAAGCCATGCAGATTTCAAAGTAGCATAGATTTTAAAGCTGGACGGCTTCCAAAGCTACACGGATTTCAAAGTTGCACAGATCTTGGAGTTATATAGATTTCAGCGGTGCACAAATTTCAGAGCAGTCTTTGGACGTGGGTCATCAAAGCCCTTGTTTGTTTTGACTTGACGGAGTCGAGTTTTCTCCACCTCAGGGGAATGATGGGGACATCGGCTAGCAAGAATCCTGGAGCAGCACGGATTTCAGAGTAGCAAATAAATTTAAATTTGAAGATCATTTATTTAGGATTTATCTTTTATTTGAACTTGAATTAGGATTTGGTTAGTTAGAATTGAGATATGGATAGGCTTATCTTATCCTATCTTGTATTTGAATTTAAGTCATCCCTATCTTTTTATCCTGTATTCAAATTCAAACGAGGGTTGGACAGGTCTATAAATACCACCCTCAGTCCTTTGTAAAAAAAAAAGTTTTAAAAAAGTTTAGTCAAGTTTTGGGAATGAAAATGAGTTTTAGAAAATAGTGGTTTTTTTATTTCACTCCATGAGGAGAGGGTGTGAGGCCCAACCGCAGGGCATAATGTGAGGTCATGCCCAGTTATCCCCCTTCCCATTCCATCTTCTCTATCCCCTCGTGGCCTTTGAGATCCATCCTAGCACCTCCAATTATCGAGGAGGGTGTAATGCCCTAGAGGTGAGAGGTCTCTTCGTTAGTTTGAGTCCCAAAGTCCATGAGATCCAAATCCCTATCCTACGCCCCACTATTCCTCCGCTACCCCTAGTAAAAAAAATACCAAAAAAAATAGTACCCTAATTTTGGTGACTTCTAGGCTCATCGACGATCCTACGCACTTGTCCCCCATCAATTTTGGTTTCAGAGCCCAGAAAAATTAGGATGCCCCAAATTTTTCTTCCTTCCGACTAGCTCCAGTCAGTCCCTCCACTTCCCAGTCGCGATCCTATTTTATTTTATTTTATTTTTTCCCATCTCCCATCCGACATAACCGGAGAGAACACTTTCCTACGCACCTCCATCATCACCGACCGAGGTGCCTCCACCACTATCGGCCAACCCTCCCCCCTTCTCCCATCCTTTCCATCCTCTGTCCCTTCCATTCCATTAAAAAGTCCATCAAAACCCTACACCTTTCACCGACACTCGAAAACCCAAGCCAGGGCCCCTCGAGCCATCCGAAACATCCATCCACTTCTACTGTTCCAGTTGCCATTGATCGTGGTCTCTGTCCAAAGCCATCCCGTTGCGATCAGGATTCAAAACTGGTATCTCGAGAGAATCGTTGGAAAAGCAGCATTGGGCGGAGAGCAACAAAGTCTACACTCGGAAATCGCACAACAAGACCCCCAAGCCCACATCCAACCCTCGGCCCCCATCCTCTGACAAAACCCCCACAGCTGCCACAGCAGCCGATGCCGCCGCCAGCTCTCCTCGCCACCCGGTCCCGCTGCAGCCCTGGCCCCTCCTCCGTGGCCTCCTATGATGATGCTTCCAGCCTCAATCACCCTAGCCTCCCGATGGTGCCCAGCGGAGCTAGCCCAACGGCCACAGTCGCAGCATCACCATTAGCCTCGCCTCCCGTTCGCCATAGGAGATCTTGGAGCTCCACCACAAACTCATCGCCGAGCTCGAGGAGGTCATGTTCAGTGCCCTCGATGCCCTCTTCACGCAATCGTTGCAGTGCAAATCGACGCCCTCTCCCATCCATGCCGGCCACCTATCTCTCTGCCCGCTGCCTCCCGTGATGCCTCCCCATCTCCGTGCCCGACACCACTCCGCCCTGAGTCATCGCCAGCCACAACCGACTTCGCCGATTCCATCCTCCGTCGGCTGTTTCCCTAAGCAACCCGGCCACTACCTCTTCCACTTGTGGAAAGCACCGTGTCGGCCACCTTCGCCTCCGTGCCGCCGACTCCATTATTTTTTTGGCTCCCCATCAGCCAGCCATCACCTCCACCGGTCATGATGATCTTCGCATCGTCCATCATTCCATCCATCCGCGGTCTCTGCCCAGCACCTTCACCGGAGAGCCTGCCGGTGAAGCCACCGGTACATTGGAATCGCCGGAGAAGTACATCCTTGGTTTCGGTCTGTGGAGGAGGGAGATGAAGCGGATGCGCACGAACGTGAAAGCACTGCCCGGTTCCTGCGACTTCAAACTTGCACAGATCTCAAAGCCATGCAGATTTCAAAGTAGCATAGATTTTAAAGCTATACGGCTTCCAAAGCTACATGGATTTCAAAGTAGCACAGATCTTGGAGTTATATAGATTTCAATGATGCACAAATTTCAGAGCAGTCTTTGGACATGGGTCATCAAAGCCCCTGTTCGTTTTGACTCGACAGAGTCGAGTTTTCTCCACCTCAGAAAAATGATGGGGACATCGCCTGCACGAGTCCCGGAGTGGCACGAATTTCAGAGTAGCAAATAAATTTAAATTTGAAGATCATTTATTTAGGATTTATCTTTTATTTGAAACTTGAATTTGGATTTGGTTAGTTAGAATTGAGATATGGATAGGCTTATCTTATCCTATCTTGTATTTGAATTTAAGTCATCCCTATCTTTTATGCTGTATTCAAATTCAAACGAGGGTTGGACAGGTCTATAAATACCACCCTCAGTCCTTTGTAAAAAAAAAAAGTTTTTAAAAAGTTTAGTCAAGTTTTGGGAATGAAAATGAGTTTTAGAAAATAGTGGTTTTTTTATTTCACTCCGTGAGGAGAGGGTGTGAGGCCCAACCGCAGGACAAGATGTGAGGTCATGCCCAGTTATCCCCCTTCCCATTCCATCTTTTCTATCCCCTCGTGGACTTTGAGATCCATCATAGCGCCTCCAAGTATCGAGGAGGGTGTAATGCCCTAGAGGTGAGAGGTCTCTTCGTTAAGGTGAGTCCCAAAGTTCATGAGATCCATATCCCTATCCTACACCCCACTATTCCTCCGCCATCCCTAGTAAAAAAAATACCAAAAAAATAGTACCCTAATTTTGGTGACTTCTATGCTCACCGACGATCCTACGCACTTGTCCTCCATCAGAAGGCCAGTCCTTCAGGTAGCACCTTCGACCCCGGCCGAAGTCTGAGCTACTCATCGACTTTTGAAGACACATACTTCGGTCCCCGCCATAGACACGATCTCCGGCATTGGGAAAATATCAAGCCTTCGGCCCACCTAAGGGGATACCCGAAGCTTGAACCACAATCTATTCCAGAAAGGAAACTGTAACCAACGGTTATAATCCACACTCATCATGCCATAATCATGGTGCGCAACTCCTGCAGCCACGTCCCCGATCTGGCCGGAACCGCTCATTGACAACCCACGATCGCCAATCATGGAAGAGATTGGCTCCCCATGATCGCCGGAAAAAGAGCGGGCCACAGACCAGAGGCCATCTTTTAAATATGGGTAAGAAGGATAGCTTGAAGGAGGCGAACGATCTCGCACACGTTCACTTTCAATCTCCAATAATTCTTTTTCTCTTCCACTCTCGACATCTATCTCATTCTGTGGATGGAATCTGCAACTAACTTAGGCATCGAAGTGTCCTCTACCGGAATAACTCCGGCAAGGAACCTATTTTGCAGGTGAACAAGGGAACGGTCTTGCGATGCAGCGGCTCCGACCGGCCGATCCATGGACTCCACGCCAATAGATTGGTGCGCCAGGAAGGGGGCAGTATTAATATTTGTTAAGCTCCCTCCCAGACAAGGGGAAGAAACAAAGAAGTTTTTGATGGCAAAAGGAAAAACTCAAATTGCTTCTACAAGCTGGAGTCATGCTCCGTTTCAGGGGGGTGGACCCCCGGAGGAGAACGATGTTCCACCTCCCATAGTTGTTGTGGGAGCTTAGCAGTTCGAAGCTCTTATGAACCAGGTCGCCAACCTAACGGCCATGGTTCAAGAGTTCCAAGACAGAGCCTTTCCGATGGCAAACCCACCGGCTGTTTCTAGACATAGCTCTCGATCCCGAAGAAGGAGAGCACCACAGGAGGATTCAGCGCATCCCTACCCCCGTTCTCAACCCTCTCCCAAAGGATGAACTTCGAGACTGCTTAGGTCTGCCAATTCCCGGCAAAAAGGAAAAAGACCTAGGCAAACTTCCTCCTCCTCATTCGAAGACTCCACTCCGGTGGAGAGAGGTGATCTATACCCACCCTACACCGATCGCATCATGGCTGAGGACATTCCTCAGCACTTCAGGGTTCCCCAGATGGAACCCTACGATGGCACTTCCGACCTCGTCGACCATTTGGGCAGCTTCAAAGCCCATATGATGATCCAAGGAGCTTCGGATGCAATGTACTGTTTGGCATTCCTAGCTATCTTGAAGAAGTTCATTTGGATGTGGTACTTGAGCCTGTGCCCAGGTACCATCGATTCTTTTTCTGAGTTAGAAAAATTGTTTGTCTTGCATTTCAGGACCTGTCGCTAGACTCCTCGGAATATGGACACACTCTTCCTCCTTCACCAGAATGAAGGAGAGAGCCTGAGAGATTACATCTCCAGGTTCAATGTGACCACGCTTGAGATCTCCGATCTCAACGAGCTCGTGGCCATGTCAGCACTGAAGAAGGGGCTTCGAACCTCCAGGCTTACTTTTTCCCTGGACAAGAAGTTCCATAAAAGCTATGCTAAGCTCCTATCAATGGCTTAGAAATACGCCGATGCTGAAGAGTTGGTGGCGAATCGACAGTTGATTGAAGGGAAACCCCCTTCAAAGAAGAAGAGTAACAGGGGGCAATGCCCCCAAACTTCCAACAACAACGGTGGCAGATATGCAGACCGTCGAAGAAGCCCTCCCAAGCCCAGAGCATTTGGAGGAAGATTTGACTCCTACACCCCCCTCAACCTCCCTCGAGAGAAGATCCTCATGGAGGTAGAAAAAGAAAACTATCTCCAACGGCCCCGTCGCATGAAGGCCTCCGCTTCCGCAAGGAATAGGAACAAATTCTGCCGATTCCACTGGGACCATGGCCACAACACAGAAGAATGCATCCAAATGAGGGATGCGATCGAGGATCTCATCAAGAGAGGATACCTGGGGCGGTACATCGGTCGCCAGGGACCCCGGTCGGAAGAAACTGCTCCCCAGCCACCTTCCGAAGAGGCCGAATTGCCAAATCAAAGGCCCACCAACAGAGGTGTAGGGATGATACACTGGCCCACCAACTGGAGAATGGATGAAGATGAAGCTTCAAAGCGATTGAAAGATAACAACTCCATCCTCTTCTCCGATGATGACCTTGAGGGAGTTCGACTCCCGCATGACGACCCTCTTGTAAGTTCGGCCGTAATGGCCAATTATGATGTACAGAGAGTTCTTATTGATAATGGAAGTTCGATTGATGTCTTGATGTACGATGCATTCTCCAAAATGTGTTTGCCTAGACATCAACTGCAAAGATCCCCCATACCACTCTCCGGTTTTGGAGGCAACCAAGTTTATCCCGAAGGGGAGATAGTGTTGCCTGTAACCTCGGCACCGAGCCTCGACAAAAGACATTGCCGATCAACTTCATGGTAGTCGATATCCCCTCAACATACAACATTATTCTGGGGAGGCCTGCCTTGAACAGGTTCCGGACCGTGATCTCCTTTCACTACCTCTTGGTATGCTTCGCCACCAGGAATAGAGTTGGAGAAGTTAGAGGAAACTAGATGATGGCACGGCAATGTCTGATGATTGAAGACAGGCATTTCAAGGATTTGACTACTCCAGATCAGCTGGATCTGAGGGATTCAATCACAAACTTTGGTGAACCCATGGAGAGGACCATCCTGATACCTTTGAAAGAGGAAGATCCCTCCAGAGTTGTGCAGATCGGGAGCGCCCTTGATGAGGAAACCAGAATGAAGCTGATCCATTTCCTCAGGGATAACGCCAATGTCTTCGCCTGGTCAACTTTGAACATGCTCGGGATTCCCGTCGAAGTGATTACTCATCAGCTGGAAATAACCCCTGGGTATAAGCCGCTGCGACAGAAGAAGAGGAGCTTCACCCCCGAAAGACAGCAAGCTGTTGATGAAGAGTTTGGCAATTTTCTCAAGGCAGGGTTCATCAGAGAGGCCCGCTACCCCGAGTGGCTGGCCAATGTAGTAATGGTGAAGAAAGCTAGCGGCAAGTGGAGGATCTGCATCGACTATACAGACCTCAACAAGGCTTATCCAAAAGATTGCCTCCCTCTCTCAAAGATTGATCAACTGGTCCACGCTACTGCCGGCCACCAGTTGCTGAGCTTTATGGATGCCTTCTCTGGCTACAACCAAATCAGAATGGATCCGCAAGTTGAGGAGAAGATGGCATTCATCACTGACAAAGGTCTCTATTACTACAAGATGATGACGTTCGGCCTTAAGAATGCTGGAGCAACATTTCAAAGACTCATCAATAAGGTGTTCGAAAAGTAACTGGGAAGAAATATGGAGGCCTATGTTGACGACATGATCGTCAAGAGTCTCCACTAGAGAGACCACATCCATGACTTAGAGGAGTCATTCAGCGCTCTCCAGTGCTACCACATGAAGTTAAACCCGGTGAAGTGCGCCTTCGAAGTGACATCGGGTAAATTCCTAGGCTTCCTTGTCACCAAACGAGGGATTGAGGCCAATCCTGAGAAGATTTAAGCCTTGAAAGATATGAGGCATCCCTCTAGTAAAAAGGAAGTCCAATAGTTGATAGGGAGGATTGCCTCCCTAAGTAGATTTATCTCTCGGTCGGCCGAGAAATGTCTTTCGTTCTTCAAGGTACTTCGGTAATCAAAGGGCTTCGAATGGTCCGAAGACTGTCGCGTTGCCTTTGAGAAATTGAAAAAGTATTTGGAGACCCCGCCATTACTCTCCAAACCAAAAGAAGGCAAGGTCCTCTACCTGTACCTCTCTGCTTCAGATGAAGCAGTGAGTTCGGTTCTTGTCCAGAAGGAAGAAGACGGGTCCCATAAGCCGATCTACTACATCAGTAAGATCCTGCATGATGTAGAAATGCGATATGCAATGATGCAGAAGCTAATCTACTCTTTAATGATTGCGGCAAAGTGACTATGGCCATATTTCTAGGCCCACGCTATCGTGGTGCTGACTGATCAACCTCTCAAGGCCGTTCTTCGATCTCCGGACACTTCTGGAAGGATAGCCAAGTGGGCTGTGAAGCAAAGCAAATTTGACATCAGCTTCCAACCCCGAGAAGCTATGAAGGCCCAAGTGCTCTCCAATTTCCTGGCTGAGTGCACCTGGAAGTCCGAAGATGAAGCCTCTTCGGAAGAAGAAGATGCCCCGAAGGAGACGAAGTCCATTTGGGTGCTTCATGTGGACTAAGCTTCCAATACTACCGGGTGCGGGGCTGGACTCATGTTGGCCGAACCTGATGGCCATACCATAGAGATGCACTCCGTTTCTCCTTCCACGCCTCCAATAATCAAGCCAAATATGAGGCCCTACTCGCTGAGCTTTGGATCGCCAAAGATCTGGGAGTCTGGCAACTCCGAACCTTCTCCGATTCTCAATTGGTTTTGAATCTAGTCAATGGAGAATACACAGCCAAAGATCCAACCATGGTGCAATACCTGGAGAAGGTTCAGGCTTTATCCTCCCAACTAGAATATTTTGAAATTATTCATGTTCCCCGATCAGAAAACTTCCAGGTGGATGCACTGTCTTGACTGGCAACTACAACACTGGAGTCTCTTAGGCGCACCTTTGTTGAACATCTTGAAACTCCAAGCATCGCCGAAGAGGCTGCAGAGGTGCGCTAGATTGATACTAAGCCAAGCTAGATGGATCCCATAATCAGATTCCTGAATGAAGGAGAACTGCCTGAAGATAAGGTATAGGCCAAGAAGATTTGCTGGATGGCGTCTCAATACGTCATCTTAGACGGAACCCTCTATAGGAGATCATTCTCCCAACCACTGCTAAAATGCATAGGACCCACCGATGCAGATTATGCTTTGAGAGAGGTCCACGAGGGCATATGCAGGGATTACTTGGGAGGTAGATCTCTAGCATACAAGATTATTCGATAAGGGTATTACTGGCCCTCCATCCAGAAGGACTCAACTGATTTCGAGCAGAAGTGCGACCAATGCCAAAGGTATGCCAATGTGCAGAGACTACCTGCGAGTCACCTGACTCAGTTGGCAGCCCCATGTCCTTTTGCCTAGTGGGGGATGGACATTCTTGGCCCATTCCCACCAGCATCAGGGCAAAGGAAGTTTCTCCTAGTGGCCATTGACTATTTCATGAAGTGGGTGGAAGCCGAACCATTGGCCCAGATCATAGAGGGCAAGGTGAAAAATTTTGTAAAAAATTCTATCATCTTCAGGTTCGGCATCCCACATGTCATTATCACGGATAACAGGAGACAATTCGATAATCTGAAGTTCAAGGACTTCTATGCTCGGTACCATATCTAGCATCAGCTAACATCCGTTGCTCATCCACAGTCCAATGGAGAAGCCGAAGTCACCAACCGGACCATCCTCCATGGTCTGAAGACAAGGTTGAATGCCACCAAAGGGCTTTGGGCCGAAGAACTGACCTCTATTCTTTGGGCATACTGAACTATCCCAAGAACAGCCACCGGTGAATCTCCGTTCAACCTAGCCTACAGTACCGAAGCCATGCTACCAATCGAAGTCTCCCTACAGTCCCTGAGAATTGATAACAATGAAGAGCCTGAAAATTTCGATCACAGAAGGATTGATCTGGATTTGCTATCAAGCACCAAGCTACAGGCCCAGTTAAGAATGGTGGCATACCAGCAAAAGGTCGCCAAGTACTACAACGCAAGGGTGAAGGAGCGAACTTTTCGTATGCGGGACATGGTATTGCGAAGAGCAGAAATGTCCAAGCCAACGGAATAGGGTAAACTCTCCCCCAACTGGGAAGGCCTATATCAAGTCGAAGAAGTCATTCAACCAGTGACATATCGACTCAAGACCCTGGAGGGGAAGACCCTATCCCGGCCATAAAATATACAAAACCTTCACAAATACTATCAATGAAAAAGTTCCAAAAAACTCCTATGCAAAGCTCCTCAACCCTACTCAACTCAGAACGGCTAGTTGCATTGACTGAACGACAACAGCCCAAATGACCCGATCTGAAAAATCGGTCAAGTACGCAAAGGAGAGTCTGATCCACTCACCTTATCGGTATGCCCGACGAGCGTAATGGATGGTCTAACCAGGCCACCCAAAAGATCAAAGGTGCAAGGATGGTTTTCGTAACCTACCCTACGGTGAATCCGAACACGCGCCGAGGCGGGCCTGAACAGCCTACCTTAATTACGACAGAATGTGCACAGGGATGGTGTAAACACCTTACCCTATGAAAAATCCGAACACGTGCCTAAAAGGACTACTGTTGTCCTTTTTGTCAATAGCAAATATTCTCAGAACAGTCCAACGGACCCTACTTCTTCCTTACAGACTGCAGTGGTCTATGGAGTCTACATTATGGACAAATCGTGATGCAACACATCACAGAAAATACGTAGGAAGAGGAAAAAGAAAAGATCTTTCATTTCTTTTAGATTTTTACAAAAGGAAAGAGAAAAGAA
Organism: Areca catechu; assembly: GCA_021397845.1. Taxonomy (NCBI): domain Eukaryota; kingdom Viridiplantae; phylum Streptophyta; class Magnoliopsida; order Arecales; family Arecaceae; genus Areca; species Areca catechu. The sequence goes on along the minus strand of CM038044.1, from coordinate 79,855,431 downwards.
AGAAAGAAACTCTCTTAAAGAGAGATATAAAAAAAAAAGAGAGAGCAGCAGCAGCAATAGCAGAGTTGGAAAATTTTTAATAACTCCCCGACGGGTTTTTCCCATACCATCGGGGAGAGACCAGATGGACGATGAAGGGTCCCCGGGGTTCCCATCCGAATCCGAATCCGACCCCTCATCAGAGTCAGAATCGAATTCGTGGCCGGGGAAGGGAACGGATGGCTTGATGTTGTCCAGGCCCTTCAAGTTGTAAAACTTGGAGGCCTTCCTCCGACACTCCCAGAACCCCTGATGGAAAGAGTCCAGGGCCACCACAGTGAGCTCGTCTTTGAAGGCAGCCGAGGCTTTGAAATTTGCTATGGCATCCGCCGTCTCTTTCCTCGCCTCCTCCGTCGCCGTCATCGCCAGCATGACCTAGGCCCAAGCTTCCCTCAGGTGGGCCTCCAACTGTGGGACCTTCTTCTCCAGTTGGTCCACGAGAGGCCCCTCCTCCCCGTCTCCTAGCTCAGGCAGCTCCGAGCTTCGCTTTCTCTTGGGGTCGATGGCCCTCTTCTTCGCTGCGCAGTGAAGCTCGAAGGTACTGAACCTCATTGTTAATGGGAGGAAGATACCAACATAAATGATGGCCTTCGATAGCAAGGGACAGGGTCCTATTTATAGAAACCCTGCACCCATGACCGACTGCGGGGAGGCGTGTCCCACGTCCTTCCCCATCGCATGAGAAGGCGCCACGTGTCTGGACGACGCTTCGAGAACCAGAAAGTCTCTTGGAGGCCATCCCCAGGATAGCAACCGCCATCGCTTCGAATTCGGAGAGATCTGCATCATGCGACGGCATCATTAAAGGTCTCTTTTTGGGAAAAAACAGTCCGGCAGCTCATAAAGTGCAAGAGATCACAACTGTACAAATTTTGACATGCCACATAGACAACAATAATCCTAATCAAATCTCCCTAATCACTGATTGGTGTGGAAATGGCTCCTGTCCACCCCAACGGACAAGCTCAACATCTGAGGAAAGGCAACTAAGTTTTGGTCCGTTCAAGAGTTTGTCCTCACCGATTGAATGGCTTCGACCATGACTACCCAACCAAGCAGAAAAGAGAACGGTAAAACCTATTCTTATCGACTAAATGGCCTTCGGAGGCTATCATTCGACTAGGCAAAAGGAGAAACGGTAGAACCATTTCAGGCTACACATGAGGCACAACAATGCATATGCAAAGAAAGGAGAATTCATTCCAAAATCTAGGATAGTTGCATACAAAGTTCATTGGCAATACAAGTAAGAAAGGAAGAAAATACATCCAGAGAGATCCAGGTCACTCAACATCAGCAGGAGAAGGCTCCACACCACAGGACTAGAGCAACTTGTCAACTTGCTCTGAGAGGATCTCATCGATCTGGGCCGGGATGGGAGAACCTTCAGCTTGAGTCACCTCCTTGGCCGAGATCAGAGCTGGGATCACCTCCGGACCTACTGCATCTCCGGCCCCCGAGGGCCCAACCTGCTTCCCCTGACTTTCTACGGTTTCTTCCATGACAAAGGAATGAAGCAAAAGAGCGAAAGGAGGATTCTACCTGAGGAATAGACTGGCAGTCCATAATGATTTGGGTGGAGAATGAGACGAGGTTGAAGAAGCTTCCTTGCACAAACCTTCACCCTTCCGCAAAAGAAAAGTAAGGGTCTCTGGACCACCACCAATGGTTACCTTGACTCAAGGTTACCCTAGGATGATGCAGGACGAAAGAAGGGATGATGCGATGCGGAAGTAAATTAAGACTAATTCTTTTTTTTTTTTAATATATATATTTTCAGAAGTCGGCTTTGACTAAAAGGAAAGATAAACTAATGTTGAAAGAAACTAGGTAATAATTGAAAGCACAATTTAAATAAAACTGGGTTATCAGAGTAGTTCTGAAGTAACGGATCGCTGGGGGTTGAGAAACTCCCAGACCTAGGGTTTTGCTCTGAACTTTCAACAGGATAGAAATAAAGAGAAGAGATGAGTTACCAACCAGACAGTGATCTTCGCAAAGTTTGGTGGAAGAACTCTCTTGAGCAGATTGTTGGATCCTCGGATTCGGATACCTTCGCAATGGATCCTCCAATACTGGTCCTGTGGCTGAGTCAGCTTCTCCTGAACTCAAGATCTGGGAAAGAAGAAGAACAAGTGATGGAATCAGATACTCAAGGGAGGATTTACCATATTTGAAGAACTTGAAAGCTGATGTTGCTGAAATCCGGATTCTCCTGGAGGCTGATCTGACATCCACTGGGAATTGCTCTGGATCTGAAATATCCAGACTGGACCCGGATGCTGGTGGTCGGCCTGGACTTGAAGAGAGTGGCCATGAGAGGTGGGATAGGCTAAGGCTTGGTAGAAAGAAAAGGATGATGGGCGGCTAGGGTTTGGGAGTGAAGTGGCTAACCTAGGGATTGGGGTTTGGAGATCTCACACCTCCTCAAGGTTCCTGGGGAACCCAGATTTACTCCCTCACGGAGCTCAACACCTGGATGCAAGTGCGGAAGAGAGAAAACACAGAGTTTGCTCACACAAAAATTTTAATTCATTCATCAGATTACTTTAAAGTTTACAAGAAGGGTTTAATTTATAGGACTTTACAAGAGAGTAGGGTTTTACATCTTCCCATGTACGACTAAAGGAGGGGATCTTCAAATTAGGATTGTAGGATCAATCCCTACACATATGGCTGGCCAAAGGTTCCAAAAAAAATTGATTGGAGGCTTAAAAGGAAGGTAAGTGGGGCCTCCTAGCCTTGTTCTTCAAGAGAGGATTTCATTCCTTTCATGGCTCAACTCTTTTGGACTCCTCCTTTTCTTTCTCCCTAGGTCATGGTTCTTCCCATCTTTGCTTTGGGTATTTTTGGCATGGAATGGGCGCCCCCTTGAAGTACTCTCCAAGAAGAGTTTCTTTCTTTTCATAGCTTGGCTCTTATGGAATTTTGTGGGCCACCCCCTTGAATTGTGGATCCCAGATTGCTTTCTCCTCAAATGGTGCATGAGAGAAGGGACCTGCTATCCTGTGGTATGGGGACCAAAGCCTACCGGATGGAGATGTGGCGCCCCCTGGACTCAGGCGTGCGGCTGGGAGTGTGGCTGGGAGTGTGGCGCCCACTTGCTTGGCCTTGGGAGAAAATGTGACACCCCAGGTTGAAGTCCTAGACCACTACTGAGTCAACATGACTCAACATAATAAAATTACAGGGAATACAGACTCAAGCTAAAATTGAGTTGATCAAGTCAACCCTTATTACAAACCAGAAAATCCTAATTCTTCTGGCAAGGTCAATCAGAGATCCAGATGGAGCTCTGAAGTCTTCTTCTGAGTCTGGTGCCTGTACCAATTCTCTCGGAGTGGGAGGAACTCGACCCTGTCGAGTATGGATCAAGTTGGCTCTGGTATCTCTCCAAGTGGTCTGCGTCCAATTCTTGTAATTCTTCTCGGGAGATCCAAGAGTCATCAAAATCTAGCCTTCCTTGCCAGCGGACCAGGTATCTTTGGTATCCTCGATTACGAGTAGAGATAACCTGATCATCCAGGATCTTTTCAATCTGCTCTTTCCTCACAGGCCAGTTTGTTGGTGGATACACAGGGTTGGGTTCACTCTCAAGAGCAGGATTAGGCTCAAAAGGCTCACTGGGAATCACAGCTGCCTCTCTATATCTACTAGGTCTGAAATGTTGAAAGTGGAGCTAATGCCTAGTTCTGGAGGTAACTCGAGCACATAGGCATTGGATCCTACTCTCTTCACAACTCTAAATGGTCCAGCTCCTCTAGCATGTAACTTTCTAACGGTTCCAGAAGGAAACCGTTCAGGCCTTAACCTAATCATTACATTGTCTCCTTCATAAAAAGTTTTGACTCGCCTTTGAGAATCAGCCAACTTCTTATAAGTTTCATTACTTAAATTTATTTTGGCTTGAATTTCTTTATGCAACTCTTTTATATGCTATGCAAAAACATCGGCAGACTCGGAGACTCATGTGTGGACTGGTAAAGGAGCTAGGTCAAGAGGTGTGTGAGGTTTGTAACCATGCACAATTTCAAATGGACTCTTACCTGTAGACCTATTGACCTAGTCATTGTATGCAAATTCAGCTCTAGGTAAGTACAAATCCCAGTTCCTAATGTTTTCACCAACAAGACACCTTAACAGATTGCTTAAACTACGGTTCACTACTTTAGTTTGGCCATCAGTCTGGGGATGATAGGCAGTTGAAAACTTAAGTTTTGTCCCTAACTTATGCCAAAGGGTTTTCCAGAAATAGCTGGTGAACCGGACATCCATATCGGAAACAATTGTCTTAGGTAAGCCATAGAGTCGAACTATCTCATTAAAGAACAGGGTGGTTACCTTAGACGCATCAAATGTTTGGGAACAAGGCAAGAAATGGGCCATCTTGGAAAATCGGTCGACTACAACACAGATAGAGTCATGCCTCCTCTAAGTCTTAGGCAAACCTAACACAAAGTCCATGCTCACATCTTGCCAAGGACGATCTGGGACAGGGAGTGGGGTATAAAGGCCGGTTTTCTGTTTTCACTATTTGGCAACAGCGCAGGTCCGATACCTAGCCACAATGTGTGCTACATCTCTTTTTAAGCTAGGCCAGAAAAAGTGGTCTTCAATAGCCAGGGTGGTCTTGTCTTTTCCGAAATGGCCAGCTAAACCTCCAGCATGAATTTCCCAAATCAAAAATTCCCTAAGAGAAGTTCTAGGGATGCAAAGCCTATTCTTAAAGAACAGAAAGCTATCTAAAAGGGTATAATCCTTATGGTCACTAGATGGTCCTTGAGTTAGATCCTGGTACACAGTCTTAAAATCTGGACACGACTCATATTCCTCTTTGATTTGCTCAAACCCTATGACTTCAGCCCTAACAGAATTCAACAACAAAGATCGACGACTAAGGGCATCAACTACCTTATTTTCAGACCCAGCCTTATGCTTCAAAACAAAAGTATGGGACTGGATATACTCTACCCACTTAGCATGCCTAGGGTTAAGCTTCTTCTCGGAATTCAAGAATCTAAGAGCCTCATGGTCCGAAAACAGCACAAATTCTTGCGGTAGCAAATAATGTCTCCAGTAACGCAAAGATTGCACTACCGCATAAAATTCCTTATCATAGGTAAAATACCTAAGCTTAGCGTCATTAAGTTTTTCACTAAAGAATGCTACATGATGGTTCTCTTGGCTTAGGACTCCACCTATACCTACTCTTGAAGCATCACAGGCAACCTCAAATACCTTTGAAAAGTTGGGTAACCTCAAAATGGGTGCCTGGGTCATCCTATCCTTAAGATCTAGGAAGGCTTTATGGGCAGCTTTAGTCCACCGGAATTCTCCCTTCCTAATACAGTCTGTGATAGGAGCAACTACAGTACTAAACCCCTTGATGAATCGCCTATAAAAGGTAGCCAAGCCGTGGAAACTTCTGACTTCATGCACACTGGTCGGCTCTGGCCATTCTACTATGGACCTAATCTTTTCTGGATCGGCAGCCACGCCGTCAGGGGTTACTACAAAACCAAGGAAGATAATTCTACTGGTCATGAATTCACACTTTTTGAGATTACCGTAGAGACTATCATTCCTCAAAACTTGGCAGACTTGTCTAAGGTGGCCTAGGTGGTCTGCAGGGGTCTTACTATAGATCAGGATGTCATCAAAATAGACCACTACAAACTTCCCTATGAAAGCTCTAAGTACCTGGGTCATAATCCTCATGAAAGTACTAGGGGCATTGGACAACCCAAAAGGCATAACAACCCATTCATAGAGACCATCCTTAGTTTTGAAAGTGGTTTTCCACTCATCCCCTAGTCTAATCCTAACCTGATGATAGCCGCTCTTGAGATTAATTTTAGAAAAAACCATTGCACCGGCCATCATATCTAGCATGTCATCTAGTCTGGGGATGGGGAACCTATACTTGATTATGATTTTGTTGATGGCACGACAATCAACACACATCCTCCACGTGCCATCCTTCTTCGGGGTTAGAAGTGCAGGGACTGCACAAGGGCTAAGACTTTCTCTAATGAACCCCTTCCTCAACAATTCTCCAACCTGCTTTTGCAGTTCCTTATGCTCAGATGGATTCATCCTATAATGGGGCAAGTTGGGTAAAGTAGCTCCTGGGACTAAATCTATGGAATGCTGGATATCCCTAAGAGGTGGAAGGTGGTCTGGCAGATCCTCGGGAAAAACATCCTCAAATTCTTATAACAAAGGTTTAACTTCCTAAGGAGGCTCTGAGGGTGTAGGAGTCCTAAGTTCCTTAGCAGTCAACATCCAAATAGGTGAACCACTATGAATTTCCTGTTCTAGATCCTTAGCACTAATTAGGTTCACTCCAGTCTTCATTTCTCTGACCTTATTGGTTCCTTTATCTACCTTGTCCTTAGGAAGGACTGAATGGATTGTGATTTTCTTTCCATTAAAACTAAAGACATAGGTGTTGGATTTTCCTAAGAGGGTAGCATCATGATCATACAAAAAAGGTCTTCCAAGAATTATACTGCTCACCCCCATGGGCAAGACGTCACACCAAATCTTCTCTTGATAGAATTGCATTTGGATTTGGACCTGACATCTAAACTGGATGGGTATAGAGGTAGAGTCTACCTAAGAAACCTTATAGGGGTTGGGGTGGGGGACTGGGATTAAGCCTAACATTTTGACAGTGCTAGCAGATATGGCATTCACACAGCTCCCACTATCTATGATGATTTTACATACCTTATCCCCTAGTTTAAGGAAAGTCTGTAGGATTAGTCCTACGCCAATCTTCCTGAACTCTATTCTGGGATAGGATGCATCTCACAACCCCTAATTGGTCAGACTCTGTGGATTCCTCCTCTCCTTCATACTCATCGACCAAATTCATTCCAGCCTCATAAACTTCTTCTTCAAACTCTTCATTGGGTCCGGAACTCTCTTCTTCTGCTTCTTCTATGTAAAGGGATCTACGAGGGCACTAGCTAGAAACATGACCTACCTTGTGGCACTTAAAACAAGCTATGGCTGTGCACTGGTTGGAGATATGACCGGGCTTCTGGCACTTAAAACAGATGATACTAGGGGTTCTCTGGGTGTCAGGTGCCTTACCTTTGTCCATGGGCCTAGGGGTGGGAATACCCTGATTAGGCTTGCTAGGGGTAACTTGGCTAGGTCCATTTCTTTGGATTGGGGCACTAACCCTAGAAGGCATAGGTCCTCTCTGAAATTTCTCAGTGTTCAGTGCAATCTGATAGGCTTGGTCTAGGTCAGTAACCTCTCTCAGAAACAACTCCCTCTTTATGTCTTCCCTAAGTCCAGCCCTAAACCTAGAAAAAGTGACCTCATGGGCTTCACTCACATCACATCTCATCAGGTATTCATCAAAGGTGGTTATGTAGTCTGATACAGATCGGTTCCCTTGTTTCAAAGTCTGCCGTTGGTCTAACAAATTCTGCTGGTATGAAATGGGTAGGTACTTATCTTTAAGTTTCTCTTTCATACCCTGCCAAGTGGTTATGGGCTCTACATTTTGTCTTCTAGTGGTTAGCTCAATGTTCCCCTAGTATAACCTAGCTTGACGTACTAACTTCATCTTGGCAAACTTGAACTTCCTTTCCTCAGACATGGCATACCACTCAAAGTACTAGTCCATCTCACCCTCCCAATCAGAATACACCTTAGGGTTTAAGCTACCATCAAAAGTGGGTGCATCTAATTTGATGTTCCGAATGAACCTACCATCTCTATCTTCAGGTTCTGGGTCAGGCCTTCTATGATTAGGTTCAGGATCTCTATATAAAGGTCTTCTAGGCTCTTGGTGTGGGTGAGGTTGAGGCACATTAAAATCTGGGTCAGGAGTCCAATTATGATGCCTAGGTTACTCAAGTACTTGGACTCGATCCCTAAGCTGGGCAAAATTCTCATGGACCTGTTCCTTAAACTGGGAAACAGTAGCAGTCACATCCTGACTCAATTTGTTCATACTCTTAGTAAGAGCTCTAACCATGGCCTCTAAATCAGGTTGGGTTTGACCAGGTTGGTAGGGTACTCCATTCCGGGTAGACATGATGATGCAAGCAAACACACAAAATGAGACTCAACTGAATGACTACGGGCTAACTAGACCTAGAGCCAAAACTAGATACCCAATCAGACTAGTAACCTAGCCTGTAGTAACTCGAGACTCAGCCAGACAGGTGTAAGGGGAGTGTTAGGTCCCTAATTGCCAATCCTAGACACCAATCAGTGATTGGCCAGGTAGGCGGACCAGCACACAAGCCCTTCGAAACGTAGTCCCTGAACCACCATTCTAGACACTGAGTACAAAGCTCACACAGAGTAACTAGACAAACTGACTCACACTAGCCTTGACCCGACTTGTTGATGTCCCTAGCCCACTAGGACAAATTAAGTCTAATAAATTTTAAAGTTAGGCTTAGGATCGAATGAGTGGGTGGTGGTTTTGGGCTAAGGAGAGGTTATCAACTCCTCCCCTTATCTTAGATGCACAAATGCCCTTAGGATGAGTTAGGAGATGTTCACTCAAAATAATTGAATTGCAGAACACAAAAACAGAGTTGCAGTAATTTAACTCTCAGAAATTTCACGGAAACCAATGAATCATAGGAAAATTATGTAAAATAGATTCATTTATACTGGTTCTATCAAAACAAAAATTATGCAATTCGAAGTTATTTGTACTAAGAAACAATTCCTGTAACAGGATAGTTACGGACTGAAAACAGGGTGCTTCCCCCGTTTACAATTCTTGCTACGAAGTTGTAACCCAACGGATCCCCTACACGCCCTAGGTACACCCCGTGGAATGGGAAGAGGAGGTTTGCACCTCGCTTCGTTCCTAGGACCGGACGTCCTGGGGAGTCTACTTCGAGCAGACAAAGTAAAAAGGAGAGAGACTTAAAACAAGCAAGCAAAACAGAAACCCTAGACTGGGCTCTGATACCAAAATTGATGTAGGACGAAAGAAGGGATGATGCAATGCGGAAGTAAATTAAGACTAATTCTTTTTTTTTTAATATATATATTTTCAGAAGTCGGCTTTGACACAAAGGAAAGATAAACTAATGTTGAAAGGAACTAGGTAATAATTGAAAGCACAATTTAAATAAAACTGGGTTATCAGAGTAGTTCAGAAGTAACGGATCGCTGGGGGTTGAGAAACTCCCAGACCTAGGATTTCGCTCTGAACTTTCAACAGGACAGAAATAAAGAGAAGAGATGGGTTACCAACCAGACAGTGATCTTCGCAAAGTTTGGTGGAAGAACTCTCTCGAGCAGATTGTTGGATCCTCAGATTCGGATACCTTCGCAATAGATCCTCCAATACTGGTCCTGTGGCTGAGTCGGCTTCTCCTGAACTCAAGATCTAGGAAAGAAGAAGAACAAATGATGGAATCAGATACTCAAGGGAGGATTTACTAGATTTGAAGAACTTGAAAGCTGATGTTGCTGAAATCCGGATTCTCCTGGAGGCTGATATGACATCCACTGGGAATTGCTCTGGATCTGAAGTATCCAGACTGGACCCGGATGCTAGTGGTCAGCCTGGACTTGAAGAGAGTGGCCGTGAGAGGTGGGATAGGCTAGGGCTTGGTGGAAAGAAAAGGATGATGGGCGGCTAGGGTTTGGGAGTGAAGTGGCTAACCTAGGGTTTGGGGTTTGGAGATCTCACACCTCCTCAAGGTTCCTGGGAAACCCGGATTTACTCCCTCATGGAGCTCAACACCTGGATGCAAGTGCGGAAGAGAGAAAACATAGAGTTTGCTCACACAAAAATTTTAATTCATTCATCAGATTACTTTAAAGTTTACAAGAAGGGTTTAATTTATAGGACTTTACAAGAGAGTAGGGTTTTACATCTTCCCATGTAGGACTAAAGGAGGGGATCTTCAAATTAGGATTGTAGGATCAATCCCTACACATATGGCTGGCCAAAGGTTCCAAAAAAAATTGATTGGAGGCTTAAAAGGAAGGTAAGTGGGGCCTCCTAGCCTTGTTCTTCAAGAGAGGATTTCATTCCTTTCATGGCTCAACTCTTTTGGACTCCTCCTTTTCTTTCTCCCTAGGTCATGGTTCTTCCCATCTTTGCTTTGGGTATTTTTGGCATGGAATGGGCGCCCCCTTGAAGTACTCTCCAAGAAGAGTTTCTTTCTTTTCATAGCTTGGCTCTTATGGAATTTTGTGGGCCACCCCCTTGAATTGTGGATCCCAGATTGCTTTCTCCTCAAATGGTGCATGAGAGAAGGGACCTGCTATCCTGTGGTATGGGGACCAAAGCCTACCGGATGGAGATGTGGCGCCCCCTGGACTCAGGCGTGCGGCTGGGAGTGTGGCTGGGAGTGTGGCGCCCACTTGCTTGGCCTTGGGAGAAAATGTGACACCCCAGGTTGAAGTCCTAGACCACTACTGAGTCAACATGACTCAACATAATAAAATTACAGGGAATACAGACTCAAGCTAAAATTGAGTTGATCAAGTCAACCCTTATTACAAACCAGAAAATCCTAATTCTTCTGGCAAGGTCAATCAGAGATCCAGATGGAGCTCTGAAGTCTTCTTCTGAGTCTGGTGCCTGTACCAATTCTCTCGGAGTGGGAGGAACTCGACCCTGTCGAGTATGGATCAAGTTGGCTCTGGTATCTCTCCAAGTGGTCTGCGTCCAATTCTTGTAATTCTTCTCGGGAGATCCAAGAGTCATCAAAATCTAGCCTTCCTTGCCAGCGGACCAGGTATCTTTGGTATCCTCGATTACGAGTAGAGATAACCTGATCATCCAGGATCTTTTCAATCTGCTCTTTCCTCACAGGCCAGTTTGTTGGTGGATACACAGGGTTGGGTTCACTCTCAAGAGCAGGATTAGGCTCAAAAGGCTCACTGGGAATCACAGCTGCCTCTCTATATCTACTAGGTCTGAAATGTTGAAAGTGGAGCTAATGCCTAGTTCTGGAGGTAACTCGAGCACATAGGCATTGGATCCTACTCTCTTCACAACTCTAAATGGTCCAGCTCCTCTAGCATGTAACTTTCTAACGGTTCCAGAAGGAAACCGTTCAGGCCTTAACCTAATCATTACATTGTCTCCTTCATAAAAAGTTTTGACTCGCCTTTGAGAATCAGCCAACTTCTTATAAGTTTCATTACTTAAATTTATTTTGGCTTGAATTTCTTTATGCAAGTCTTTTATATGCTATGCAAAAACATCGGCAGACTCGGAGACTCATGTGTGGACTGGTAAAGGAGCTAGGTCAAGAGGTGTGTGAGGTTTGTAACCATGCACAATTTCAAATGGACTCTTACCCGTAGACCTATTGACCTAGTCATTGTATGCAAATTCAGCTCTAGGTAAGTACAAATCCCAGTTCCTAATGTTTTCACCAACAAGACACCTTAACAGATTGCTTAAACTACAGTTCACTACTTTAGTTTGGCCATCAGTCTGGGGATGATAGGCAGTTGAAAACTTAAATTTTGTCCCTAACTTATGCCAAAGGGTTTTCCAGAAATAGCTGGTGAACCGGACATCCATATCGGAAACAATTGTCTTAGGTAAGCCATAGAGTCGAACTATCTCATTAAAGAACAGGGTGGTTACCTTAGACGCATCAAATGTTTGGGAACAAGGCAAGAAATGGGCCATCTTGGAAAATCGGTCGACTACAACACAGATAGAGTCATGCCTCCTCTAAGTCTTAGGCAAACCTAACACAAAGTCCATGCTCACATCTTGCCAAGGACGATCTGGGACAGGGAGTGGGGTATAAAGGCCGGTTTTCTGTTTTCACTATTTGGCAACAGCGCAGGTCCGACACCTAGCCACAATGTGTGCTACATCTCTTTTTAAGCTAGGCCAGAAAAAGTGGTCTTCAATAGCCAGGGTGGTCTTGTCTTTTCCGAAATGGCCAGCTAAACCTCCAGCATGAATTTCCCAAATCAAAAATTCCCTAAGAGAAGTTCTAGGGATGCAAAGCCTATTCTTAAAGAACAGAAAGCTATCTAAAAGGGTATAATCCTTATGGTCACTAGATGGTCCTTGAGTTAGATCCTGGTACACAGTCTTAAAATCTGGACACGACTCATATTCCTCTTTGATTTGCTCAAACCCTATGACTTCAGCCCTAACAGAATTCAACAACAAAGATCGACGACTAAGGGCATCAACTACCTTATTTTCAGACCCAGCCTTATGCTTCAAAACAAAAGTATGGGACTGGATATACTCTACCCACTTAGCATGCCTAGGGTTAAGCTTCTTCTCGGAATTCAAGAATCTAAGAGCCTCATGGTCCGAAAACAGCACAAATTCTTGCGGTAGCAAATAATGTCTCCAGTAACGCAAAGATTGCACTACCGCATAAAATTCCTTATCATAGGTAAAATACCTAAGCTTAGCGTCATTAAGTTTTTCACTAAAGAATGCTACATGATGGTTCTCTTGGCTTAGGACTCCACCTATACCTACTCTTGAAGCATCACAGGCAACCTCAAATACCTTTGAAAAGTTGGGTAACCTCAAAATGGGTGCCTGGGTCATCCTATCCTTAAGATCTAGGAAGGCTTTATGGGCAGCTTTAGTCCACCGGAATTCTCCCTTCCTAATACAATCTGTGATAGGAGCAACTACAGTACTAAACCCCTTGATGAATCGCCTATAAAAGGTAGCCAAGCCGTGGAAACTTCTGACTTCATGCACACTGGTCGGCTCTGGCCATTCTACTATGGACCTAATCTTTTCTGGATTGGCAGCCACGCCGTCAGGGGTTACTACAAAACCAAGGAAGATAATTCTACTGGTCATGAATTCACACTTTTTGAGATTACCGTAGAGACTATCATTCCTCAAAACTTGGCAGACTTGTCTAAGGTGGCCTAGGTGGTCTGCAGGGGTCTTACTATAGATCAGGATGTCATCAAAATAGACCACTACAAACTTCCCTATGAAAGCTCTAAGTACCTGGGTCATAATCCTCATGAAAGTACTAGGGGCATTGGACAACCCAAAAGGCATAACAACCCATTCATAGAGACCATCCTTAGTTTTGAAAGTGGTTTTCCACTCATCCCCTAGTCTAATCCTAACCTGATGATAGCCGCTCTTGAGATTAATTTTAGAAAAAACCATTGCACCGGCCATCATATCTAGCATGTCATCTAGTCTGGGGATGGGGAACCTATACTTGATTGTGATTTTGTTGATGGCACGACAATCAACACACATCCTCCACGTGCCATCCTTCTTCGGGGTTAGAAGTGCAGGGACTGCACAAGGGCTAAGACTTTCTCTAATGAACCCCTTCCTCAACAATTCTCCAACCTGCTTTTGCAGTTCCTTATGCTCAGATGGATTCATCCTATAATGGGGCAAGTTGGGTAAAGTAGCTCCTGGGACTAAATCTATGGAATGCTGGATATCCCTAAGAGGTGGAAGGTGGTCTGGCAGATCCTCGGGAAAAACATCCTCAAATTCTTATAACAAAGGTTTAACTTCCTAAGGAGGCTCTGAGGGTGTAGGAGTCCTAAGTTCCTTAGCAGTCAACATCCAAATAGGTGAACCACTATGAATTTCCTGTTCTAGATCCTTAGCACTAATTAGGTTCACTCCAGTCTTCATTTCTCTGACCTTATTGGTTCCTTTATCTACCTTGTCCTTAGGAAGGACTGAATGGATTGTGATTTTCTTTCCATTAAAACTAAAGACATAGGTGTTGGATTTTCCTAAGAGGGTGGCATCATGATCATACAAAAAAGGTCTTCCAAGAATTATACTGCTCACCCCCATGGGCAAGACGTCACACCAAATCTTCTCTTGATAGAATTGCATTTGGATTTGGACCTGACATCTAAACTGGATGGGTATAGAGGTAGAGTCTACCTAAGAAACCTTATAGGGGTTGGGGTGGGGGACTGGGATTAAGCCTAACATTTTGACAGTGCTAGCAGATATGGCATTCACACAGCTCCCACTATCTATGATGATTTTACATACCTTATCCCCTAGTTTAAGGAAAGTCTGTAGGATTAGTCCTACGCCAATCTTCCTGAACTCTATTCTGGGATAGGATGCATCTCACAACCCCTAATTGGTCAGACTCTGTGGATTCCTCCTCTCCTTCATACTCATCGACCAAATTCATTCCAGCCTCATAAACTTCTTCTTCAAACTCTTCATTGGGTCCGGAACTCTCTTCTTCTGCTTCTTCTATGTAAAGGGATCTACGAGGGCACTAGCTAGAAACATGACCTACCTTGTGGCACTTAAAACAAGCTATGGCTGTGCACTGGTTGGAGATATGACCGGGCTTCTGGCACTTAAAACAGATGATACTAGGGGTTCTCTGGGTGTCAGGTGCCTTACCTTTGTCCATGGGCCTAGGGGTGGGAATACCCTGATTAGGCTTGCTAGGGGTAACTTGGCTAGGTCCATTTCTTTGGATTGGGGCACTAACCCTAGAAGGCATAGGTCCTCTCTGAAATTTCTCAGTGTTCAGTGCAATCTGATAGGCTTGGTCTAGGTTAGTAACCTCTCTCAGAAACAACTCCCTCTTTATGTCTTCCCTAAGTCCAGCCCTAAACCTAGAAAAAGTGACCTCATGGGCTTCACTCACATCACATCTCATCAGGTATTCATCAAAGGTGGTTATGTAGTCTGATACAGATCGGTTCCCTTGTTTCAAAGTCTGCCGTTGGTCTAACAAATTCTGCTGGTATGAAATGGGTAGGTACTTATCTTTAAGTTTCTCTTTCATACCCTGCCAAGTGGTTATGGGCTCTACATTTTGTCTTCTAGTGGTTAGCTCAATGTTCCCCTAGTATAACCTAGCTTGACGTACTAACTTCATCTTGGCAAACTTGAACTTCCTTTCCTCAGACATGGCATACCACTCAAAGTACTAGTCCATCTCACCCTCCCAATCAGAATACACCTTAGGGTTTAAGCTACCATCAAAAGTGGGTGCATCTAATTTGATGTTCCGAATGAACCTACCATCTCTATCTTCAGGTTCTGGGTCAGGCCTTCTATGATTAGGTTCAGGATCTCTATATAAAGGTCTTCTAGGCTCTTGGTGTGGGTGAGGTTGAGGCACATTAAAATCTGGGTCAGGAGTCCAATTATGATGCCTAGGTTACTCAAGTACTTGGACTCGATCCCTAAGCTGGGCAAAATTCTCATGGACCTGTTCCTTAAACTGGGAAACAGTAGCAGTCACATCCTGACTCAATTTGTTCATACTCTTAGTAAGAGCTCTAACCATGGCCTCTAAATCAGGTTGGGTTTGACCAGGTTGGTAGGGTACTCCATTCCGGGTAGACATGATGATGCAAGCAAACACACAAAATGAGACTCAACTGAATGACTACGGGCTAACTAGACCTAGAGCCAAAACTAGATACCCAATCAGACTGGTAACCTAGCCTGTAGTAACTCGAGACTCAGCCAGACAGGTGTAAGGGGAGTGTTAGGTCCCTAATTGCCAATCCTAGACACCAATCAGTGATTGGCCAGGTAGGCGGACCAGCACACAAGCCCTTCGAAACGTAGTCCCTGAACCACCATTCTAGACACTGAGTACAAAGCTCACACAGAGTAACTAGACAAACTGACTCACACTAGCCTTGACCCGACTTGTTGATGTCCCTAGCCCACTAGGACAAATTAAGTCTAATAAATTTTAAAGTTAGGCTTAGGATCGAATGAGTGGGTGGTGGTTTTGGGCTAAGGAGAGGTTATCAACTCCTCCCCTTATCTTAGATGCACAAATGCCCTTAGGATGAGTTAGGAGATGTTCACTCAAAATAATTGCATTGCAGAACACAAAAACAGAGTTGCAGTAATTTAACTCTCAGAAATTTCACGGAAACCAATGAATCATAGGAAAATTATGTAAAATAGATTCATTTATACTGGTTCTATCAAAACAAAAATTATGCAATTCGAAGTTATTTGTACTAAGAAACAATTCCTGTAACAGGATAGTTATGGACTGAAAACAGGGTGCTTCCCCCGTTTACAATTCTTGCTACGAAGTTGTAACCCAACGGATCCCCTACACGCCCTAGGTACACCCCGTGGAATGGGAAGAGGAGGTTTGCACCTCGCTTCGTTCCTAGGACCGGACGTCCTGGGGAGTCTACTTCGAGCAGACAAAGTAAAAAGGAGAGAGACTTAAAACAAGCAAGCAAAACAGAAACCCTAGACTGGGCTCTGATACCAAAATTGATGTAGGACGAAAGAAGGGATGATGCAATGCGGAAGTAAATTAAGACTAATTCTTTTTTTTTTTAATATATATATTTCAGAAGTCGGCTTTGACACAAAGGAAAGATAAACTAATGTTGAAAGGAACTAGGTAATAATTGAAAGCACAATTTAAATAAAACTGGGTTATCAGAGTAGTTCAGAAGTAACGGATCGCTGGGGGTTGAGAAACTCCCAGACCTAGGATTTCGCTCTGAACTTTCAACAGGACAGAAATAAAGAGAAGAGATGGGTTACCAACCAGACAGTGATCTTCGCAAAGTTTGGTGGAAGAACTCTCTCGAGCAGATTGTTGGATCCTCAGATTCGGATACCTTCGCAATAGATCCTCCAATACTGGTCCTGTGGCTGAGTCGGCTTCTCCTGAACTCAAGATCTAGGAAAGAAGAAGAACAAATGATGGAATCAGATACTCAAGGGAGGATTTACTAGATTTGAAGAACTTGAAAGCTGATGTTGCTGAAATCCGGATTCTCCTGGAGGCTGATCTGACATCCACTGGGAATTGCTCTGGATCTGAAGTATCCAGACTGGACCCGGATGCTAGTGGTCAGCCTGGACTTGAAGAGAGTGGCCGTGAGAGGTGGGATAGGCTAGGGCTTGGTGGAAAGAAAAGGATGATGGGCGGCTAGGGTTTGGGAGTGAAGTGGCTAACCTAGGGTTTGGGGTTTGGAGATCTCACACCTCCTCAAGGTTCCTGGGAAACCCGGATTTACTCCCTCATGGAGCTCAACACCTGGATGCAAGTGCGGAAGAGAGAAAACATAGAGTTTGCTCACACAAAAATTTTAATTCATTCATCAGATTACTTTAAAGTTTACAAGAAGGGTTTAATTTATAGGACTTTACAAGAGAGTAGGGTTTTACATCTTCCCATGTAGGACTAAAGGAGGGGATCTTCAAATTAGGATTGTAGGATCAATCCCTACACATATGGCTGGCCAAAGGTTCCAAAAAAAATTGATTGGAGGCTTAAAAGGAAGGTAAGTGGGGCCTCCTAGCCTTGTTCTTCAAGAGAGGATTTCATTCCTTTCGTGGCTCAACTCTTTTGGACTCCTCCTTTTCTTTCTCCCTAGGTCATGGTTCTTCCCATCTTTGCTTTGGGTATTTTTGGCATGGAATGGGCGCCCCCTTGAAGTACTCTCCAAGAAGAGTTTCTTTCTTTTCATAGCTTGGCTCTTATGGAATTTTGTGGGCCGCCCCCTTGAATTGTTGATCCCAGATTGCTTTCTCCTCAAATGGCGCATGAGAGAAGGGACCTGCTATCCTGTGGTGTGGGGACCAAAGCCTACTGGATGCAGATGTGGCGCCCCCTAGACTCAGGCGTGTGGCTGGGAGTGTGGCTGGGAGTGTGGCGCCCACTTGCTTGGCCTTGGGAGAAAATGTGACACCCTAGGTTGAAGTCCTAGACCACTACTGAGTCAACATGACTCAACAAAATAAAATTGCAGGGAATACAGACTCAAGCTAAAATTGAGTTGATCAAGTCAACCCTTATTACAAACCAGAAAACCCTAATTCTTCGGGCAAGGTCAATCAGAGATCTAGATGGAGCTCTGAAGTCTTCTTTTGAGTATGGTGCTTGCACCATAAGAGGTAACCTACTTGCGACTGACCGCCAGGATAAGATCTATCTTTCATCCAACGGACGGAGAACAGCCACCACAACTATCCAAATCTCAACCAAAAGATTGCCTCAACCACTATGCAACAGGACAAGAAGAGATAGCCTCAGGGTCACCTATATTTTTCTAATCCGGGAATGGCACCTGTCCACCATTTGATTCTTAGATCGTGATGGACAGCCCGATAGGGGTCCCATAATCATTCACTGTGCCATCTCTTAGGAGGAAAATGACAAGGCCATATTACTCTCACTTTTCGAGGTAGATCTTCGCTTCGATAACTGAGAGTAGGTGGGAAACTGTTGGGATATCCTGGTTCGGCTACAAACCAATCTCCGGTTTGACTTATTGAAGCTTGTTTCTCTGGACTGCGGACTTTGGACTAAGCGAAGGCCAACCGCAAGCAACCCAAGGCTTCATACCGGACTACAGCATCCGAAGGCCAGTCCTTCAGGTAGCACCTTCAACCCCGGTCGAAGTCTGAACTACTCATCGACTTTCGAAGACACATACTTCGGTCCCCGCCATAGAAACAATCTCCGACCTTGGAAAAATATTAAGCCTTCGGCCCATGCAAGGGGAAACCCGAAGCTTGAACCGCAATCTATTCTAGAAAGGAAACTATAACCAACGGTTGTAATCGACACTCATCATGCCATAATCATGGTGCGCAACTCCTGCTGCCACACCCCCGATCTGGCCAGAACTGCTCATTGACAACTCACGATCGCCAATCATGGGAGAGATTGGCTCCCCATGATCGCTGGAAAAAGACTGAGCCACAGACCGGAGGCCATCTTTTAAATATGGGTAAGAAGGATCGCTTGAGGGAGGTGAACGATCTCGCACACATACACTTTCAATCCCTAAGAATTCTTTTTCTCTTCCACTCTCGACATCTTTCCCATTCTGTGGCTGGAATCCCCCACTGACTTAGGCATCGGAGTGTCCTCCTCCAGAATAACTCCGGCAAGGGACCTATTTTGTAGGTGAACCAGGGAGCGATCCTGCAATGCAGTGTCTCTGACCGGTCGATCCAAGGACTCCATGTCAATAATACCCATATCCAATCGTGAGCAATCCTTTGGCAGAAAGGAGCTCCACGGAGTCACGTTTAATGAGATGTCACACATCCCACTTGATTATCACATCAGTGTCACCACACTCCTTTGGTCAAGAGGACAACCAAACGATGTGACCATAACAACCTACACTTGATACATTACCATCCTGTACAATGTATCCTTTGGTTGTGAACCTTTTTAAAGGACCACTCAATATATCCTCTCTATATCGAAGTTAGTGCAGTCCTAAGGACTTCATCACATAAATAGAGTTCATTAAAGGAAAATGAATAATGTGATGAGCTGCTAAAATAAAGTTTTATTAATTCATATATAAATTACAATGCTGAGCATAATCGCCTACAGCCTAGGTAATTGGCTTTGGAACACAATTCTCAACAAAATAGCCTTTAAGACTAAGAATGGCTTATATGAATGTTTAGTGATGCCTTTTGGCCTATCAAATGCCCCATGTACCTTTATGAGGATCATGACTCAAGTATTGAAAACTTTTCTTGGAAAGTTTGTAGTAGTCTATTTTGATGATATCCTCATATATAGTAAAACTAAGGAGGATCACTTAGACCATCTCTAACAAGTGTGTCAAGTCCTTAGGAGAGACAATTTATATGCCAAGTTTAAGAAGTGTAGTTTCTTAACCTCAAGAATCATTTTATTAGGCTTTGTTGTGACTTCTAAAGGAGTTTCAACTGATCCTAAAAAAATTAAGTCCATAGTTGAGTGGCCCGAGCCTAAAAACGTACATGATGTTCATAGTTTCCATGGCCTTGCTACCTTTTATAGGAGATTCATTCGAGGATTTAGCACAATTATAGCACCTATCACGAATTGCTTTAGGAAAGGAACCTTCGAGTGGACCAAGAGTGCCAATAGAGCCTTTTTAGAAATCAAGGATAAAATGACCCAATCACCTGTGTTGAGATTACCTGATTTTTCTAAAGTTTTCAAGGTTGCTTGTGAAGCCTCTAGAGTTGGTATAGGTGGAGTATTGAGTCAAGAGAGTCACCCTGTAGCCTTCTTTAGTGAAAAATTAAATGAGGCTAAACTTAAATACTCAACCTATAACAAAGAGTTTTATGCGGTAGTGCAAGCTTTAAGGTATTGGAGACATTACCTACTACCACAGGAATTTATCCTTTACTCAGATCATGAGGCACTTCGATTTTTAGATTCTCAAAAGAAGTTAAACCCTAGGCATGCAAAGTGGATAGAATACATTCAAGCCTATACTTTTATGATAAAACATTATACTAATACTGAGAATAAGGTTGCTGATGCTCTTAGTAGATGATCCATACTTTTTAACTCAGTTAGTACTGAAGTTGTAGGATTTGACAAACTGAAGGATTAGTATGAAACTTCTCCTAATTTTAGTGAGACCTATCAGTCTGTCAAACAAGGACCCTCTAGTTTAAATAGTCAGTATACCGTGAAAGATGGCTACCTTTTTAAGGACAATAGGTTATGTGTTCCAAGAACCTCCCTTAGAGAATTTTTGATTTGGGAAACCCATGCAGGAGGTCTAGCTGGTCATTTTAGTAGAAATAAGACCATTCCAGCTATTGAGGACCAGTTTTATTAGCCAAGTCTGAAAAGGGATGTAGCTCAGGTTGTAGCTGGGTGTCGAACTTGTGCTGTTGCAAAGCAGCAAAAGCAAAACACTGGCTTGTATACCCTTTTACCTATACCAGACTGTCCTTGGAAAGATTTTAGTATGGATTTCGTGTTAGGTTTACCCAAGACTTTAAGAAAACATGATTCCGTCTATGTTGTGGTCGATAGATTCTGTAAGATGGCACATTTTATACCCTGGTCACAAACTTCTAATGCTTCTAAGGTAGCCAAAATTTTTCTCAAAAGCATGGTTAGGTTACACGGTCATCCTAAAACCATAGTGTTTGATAGGGATGTCAAATTTACAAGTTACTTTTGAAAAACCCTTTGGCACTTGTTAGGAACTAAGCTCAAATTTTCTACATCCTACCACCCCCAAATAGATGGTCAGATGGAGGTAGTAAATTGGAACCTGGGGAACTTACTTAGATGTCTTGTAGGTGGAAACACTGGGAATTGGGATCTTTTACTACCAAGAGCTGAATTTGACTATAATAGTTTAGTCAATAGATCTACAGGCAAGAGTCCATTTGAGATTGTCCATGGGTATAAACCTAGAAAGCCTTTAGATCATATTCCCTTGTCCATGCATGCATGTATTTCTGAATCTACAAAGTCATATGAACATCATATTAAGGAATTGCATAAAGATATAAGTAAGAAAATTATTGAAAGCAATGAATCTTATGAGCATATGGCTAACTCGAATATTTCAAAGAATTTAATAAGGGAGACTCTAGCAGGCTTCATCCTGAATGGTTCCCACCTGGAACCATGAAAGAACTACATGCCCATAGTGCAGGACCATACAAGATCAAAAAGAAAATTGGGTCTAATGCCTATGTGATAGATCTACCACCTGAATTAGGTATTAGTCAAACCTTCAATGTATCAAGTCTTGTTGAGTATAAGGAGCCAATAACGATACATAGTGAGCCATTTTGACCTGATTCCATCTTTGAGAGTGACCCTACTGCTGTGTGTCCACCAGCCAAATTACCAGAACGGAGAGATAAGATTGAGCAGATTTTGGACAACAAAACTATCACTACCAGGAGTAAAGATCATCAGCATTATCTGGTTAGATGGCAAGGTAGACTAGAATCTGATGATTTGTGGATCACTCGAGAGGATCTGTAAAGACTTAACCCAGACTTGCTAGAACATTTCCAGAATAGAGTCAACCCATACTTGACAGAATCGAGTTCCTCCCATCCCGGGAGAATTGGTGAGGACACCGGAGCTAGGAAGAGACGTCAGAACCCTCCAAGCTCATTATGGATCACCAATAAGTAGTTATTCTATTTTAATTTCAGCTTGAGTAATGTAAATAAATTAGTTTGCTTTGATTTGCAAATTACTCAAGATATGTTTACTTGAAGTTGAGTCTTATAATTGAATTAGTCAATGGGGTTCAAGTTCAATTGTTAGCCAAGGTCAAGTCCAATTGTTGAAGTCATATCATGTCATCATGCCATGTCATGCCATATGGAGCCTTGTCACTTGCCACTTGGAGTAATATGCCTCATCTAGCCACCTTGGTTGGCCATACATGATTGGTTTACAAATTAAACAAAGAGTTCAAATGGAGCATATAAAGAATTGTCGAAAGACATCAAGACATCGAGTCATTAGGACAACTTTGGAATTCAAGCTTATCCATGGAAGGCACCAACAAGTTTATCCAAGAAAGGTGCCAACAAATTCTATTCTCATCGCCCATTTAAAATCCAAGGATGATGCCATTTAAGAGAAGTAAAATGGAAGGATTCTCCTTCCATTTAGCACCACATCTCAATCTCATGATTTGTCACCCATTTAAATGCCATTCAAATTTTATGAGAAGTAATAAGAAAGGGCTCTTCTTTCTTATTGCCATTTATGAGGCCTCTTTGTCGCCCAAGGGAATTCAAAATCAAGGGAACATCTATCTATACTCAAATTCAAAAAAAAAAAAAAAAACAAGGAGTCCTATTCAAATGGGGGGCCTCTTTATCTACCATTCAAAATTGAAAAGCAAGAAAACCAAGAAGGAAAAAAAAAACTTGATGCCAACATCTCATTTGTCACCACTTTTTTTTTCAAGGTAGTCGGACATATCATGAAGTGAGGGCACCTTTCACATGGGTTGTTATCTACTCCTAATTTGAATTGAAGAAGAATATAGGAGGCCATTTTATCTACACTCATTTTGTATTTAAACCATGGATAAGTCTTATCCTTATCTCCTGTCTTGTATTCAAAAGAATTCTTTTTTATTTTGCTACTATGAGTTTGTTCTTATCAAGCTACTATGTAAGGGGTATATAAATACTACCCCATTTCCCTCTTGTAAAGCATCTTCTGAATTATTAATAAAACTCTATCAGTTTAATTTTATAATTACTGGTTAAGCATTGTAATATATCTTATAATCGCTGGTTAAGCATTGTAATGTGCTATGCTGGTTAAGCATTGCATTAATGTGTGTGGGTGCCGAAGCCCAGTTATATTCCAGAGTCCATGATCCAAGTAGCCAGACATCACCATCTCCGACATCCAGCCCAGATCCAGATCCAAGCCAACCATCCCTCATTTCCTTCTCTTTTTCACATTTCCATATCTTTTCTACACAACTAATCATAGTTCTTTGTAGGATCCCTAGAGCTCTCGATTAGAAGAGGAGGTTTTCCTTACCATCCAACCATCAACGCGAAGATCTGCTCTGAAGGAATAGAAGTTTGCAATCCTACCCTGAGATCTTAAAAGTTGAATCCAGATCTGTTGAAATGGAGGAGGGAAAAGCATTATTGGTAAGTAACCATCCAAATCTCATTAGATCTGGTTGTTTGAAGTTAGGACATCCCAGTTTCGGTGGTTTCTCAATCATCTGATCTAGGATTCTTTATGAGATTGTATACTGATTATATTATAGGTAGCTAGTAGAGACTTAGTCTATCTTCATTAAATTAATTGATAGCTTATTTGAGTTTACTGCCATTGCTAATCAAAATTAAACCCTTAATTGTTAGATTAGTCTTTGCATCCATCCCGCATCAATGGGTCTGCTATGTTGTTCTTTGTATCTATCGTTCGATGACAACATCTTGTCTTCGAATGAGGTGGAAGCATCATAGGATGTGCTTGGACTTATGATGAGATCTTGGTTCCTTAGCTAGCACAATATCTCCAGTGTTAACATAAAAAAGTGGCACTGGTTGTTTATAGCAGGAACAACATCCAATTCCAAGATGAATTTCTTCATCTACATAGCTTCTTTTATGGCTTAACATGCAGCTATGTCTTCTACCTCAGTGACTGAGTCAGCTACAGTTTGCTGCTTTGTACTCTTCCAACTCACTGCACCACCATATAAGGTGAAGACATATCCTAATATGGATTTGCTATCATCTAGATTTGATTGAAAACTAAAATCTATGACTCTTCTAGTTTCAACTCTAATCCATCATATATTAGAAAAATATTTTTAGTCCTTCTCAGGTATCTAAGAATATTTTTTATATCTTTCTAATGATCCTCCCCTAGATCAGCCTGGAACCTACTTACTATGCCCAAGGCATAAGTAATATCAGGCTTGGTACATAACATGGCATACATAATTAATCCTACAGCCAAAGCATAAGGAATCAAACTCATTCACTCTCTCTTCTGGTGTCTTAGGAGACATCTTCTTGAAGAGATGTATGCCTTGACTCATAGGCAAGTAACCTTTCTTACTTCCCTCTATGTTGAATCTCTTCAACACTACATCAAGGTACCTAGATTGGGATAAGCCAAGCATCCTCTTAGATATATCTCTATAGATCTTTATACCCAGTATATAGGATGTCTCTCTCCAATCCTTCATGAAAAATTGCTTTGATAGCCAAGACTTGATTGACTGCAACATTGGTATATCATTCCCAATGATGAGAATGTCATCGACATACATAACTAAGAAAATAAGGTCACTCCCACTTGTCTTCTTGTATACACACGGTTCATCCACATTCTTGATGAAACTAAACTCTTTGATTATTTCATCAAAGTGGATGTTCCAACTTCTTGATACTTGCTTCAATCCATAAATAAATTTCTTAAGCCTGTATACTAGGATTGGTCTTTCACTTGAGATAAACCCCTCTAGTTGTGACATATAGACTTCTTCCTCAAGATATCCATTAAGGAAAGCAGTCTTTGCATCCATCTACTAGATTTCATAGTCATCGTATATAGCTATGGCAAGCAATATCCGAATGGACTTTAGCATGGCTACAGCTGAAAAAGTTTCATCATAGTCAATACCATGTCTTTGTCCGAAATCTTTTGCCACTAGCTTAGCCTTGTAGGTCTCTATTTGACCATATACTCCAATCTTCTTCTTGAAGACTCATTTACACCTAATTAGGTTTACTCCCTCAGGTGGATCTACTAATGTCCAAACCTGATTAGAGTACATGGAGCCCATCTCAGATTTCATGGCTTCCAGCCATCTATTAGAGTCTCCACTGATGACAACTTTCATATAGGTCACAAGATCATCATCCTGTATGATACTGGCTCATATTTGTTGCCCAGCATAGCAACCCAATAGGGGGTGAATTGGATTTTTGTAAAAAAATTTAAAATAAGTATGTGCTGAACTAATGTGTTTTTATAACAATGTGAATGTGCAAAATGTGATCTAAATGCAGTGCTTTAAAGAATAAAGAGTAATACTAGAGAAAGAAATGAGAAGGCAAACCACAGACACAAACAAAAGAAGTTTATAGTGGTTCGGTGCACTCCAAGCACCTACATCCACTCTTCAAGGCCTACTTGGGTATTTAACTATAATCATTCCTTGATTACAGTTGATTAGTTTTTCTGGGCTCACTAATCAAAACCCCTTGGTTTTCACAAGGCTCACCAAAAATCTAGTTGATTTTTCAAACAAGGCTCACCAACAACCTAGTTGGTTTTTAAACAAGCTCACCAACAACCCAAACACTAGTTCAATCCACTTGAAACTACGAACAACAATAAATTTAAGTATAAAGTAAAGATACAATAAACTTACGAAATAAAAGCAAATATCTCTTTGAAGCTCTTTAAATGCTTGAAGTAAAGCTTGTCTCCAAGTTGTTGAAGCCTTAAGCAATGCTTGAGTTGTCTTCTTCTTCTTCGAAGTTTTCAATGAACACTTTTTGGAAATTAATTTGAAGGCTCAATAGCTAGAATGAAGGCTTTTCACTTGGAATCTTCTTTTTAGCTCTCTCTTGTCTTTTTAATTGCTTTCTAGAATGATAGGAATTATCTCTTGTGTATTCAATGAGTTTGGTGAGTTATAAATACATCAAAAACCTTCAAAATGCCTTTTATGACCATTGGAGAGGAGAAACTAGTTGTTATGGACCATTTGAATCAATTTTGTACTTTTGAAAACATAACAATTATTATTGTTAGAACCAGTGAGTTGACACTAGGGTCCACACTTGGGTCAATGATGGGGACATCGACTGGCGCAAAATCTAAAGTAGCCTAGCCCAGAATCTGAAGCCCAGCCCAGAACCTAAAGCCCAACATGGAACTAAAAGCTAGCCCAGAATCTAAAGCTAGCCCAGCCCAAACCCGAAGCCCTAGATCCTGAAGTTGATGAGGCGCAAATTTTGATGCATTACAATTCTTAATGCATCATAAATCCTGAAGCTGCACAAATCTCAAAGACCTGCATGGATTTCAAAGCCATAGCTGGTTTTTCAAATGTCGACTTCAAGTGCAGATTATTCTGCAAGAACAAAGCATAGCCAAATTTCCTAATGCCGACTTTAGTTTAGGCATTGAAAAAAAAATAGAAAAAAAGAGAGAAAAAAAAATGAAAGAAAAATATAGGAAAAAAAGGAAAAAAAGTATTTTTTTAATAATTGGGCTTGGCTGAGCCTAGCCTAAAGGTCATTTTACTAGCGACCAATGTTCCACCCTTCTCTAAAATAATCCTGATCGAGGTTCATCCCACATCAGTTCTGGTAACAGAGTAAGGGTTAGGTTAGGTTAGTCATTTTTATTTTAATTGCATTATTTGTATTAAAAAAAAAGTATGTAGGCCATGCATCCTGAAACCAGAGGATTGTTGAAGCTTGACTTAACGGAGTCGAGTTCTCCCCACCTCAGGAGAATGATGGGGACATCAACTAGCCTAGAATCTGAAGCAGCCCAGCCTAGAACCTAAAGCCCAGCACAAAAACTGAAGCCCAGCCCAGAACCTGAAGCCCAACCCAGAAACCTGAAGCCCAACATAGAACCTAAAGCCAGCCTAGCCCAAACCTGAAGCCCCAAATCCTGAAGTCGATGAGGCACACATTTTGATGCATTATGGTTCTCGATATAGCACAAATTCTAAAGCTGCACAAATCTTAAAGACCTACAAGGATTTTAGAGCCATAGTTGGTTTTTCCAATGCCGACTTCAAGTGTAGATTACTCTGCATGATTCTTAGAGCATAACCAGATTTCCTAATGCTGACTTTAGTTTAGGCATTGAAAAAAGAATAAAAAAAATGAGAGAAAAAAATGAAAGAAGAAAATAGAAAAAAAGGTGTTTTTTTAATAATTGGGCCTAGTGAACCTAGCCTAAAGGTCGTTTCCTAGCGACCAACGATCCACCATTCTCTAAAATAATCTTGATCGGGATTCATCCTGCATCAGTCGACACTTAGATCGACACTAGTAAAAACACGAGATAAGCATAGCATCTGCGAGGCTACTCCTCATCAGTGAAAAATATAGTATAATAAGTGCCATGATACTAGATGCAGATGGTCTAGGGGTCTTGTGGGTCATGCTTCTAGTCCTAAGGGATGTGCTAGAGTGATCTAAGATCCTAGAGATCTTAGTGGCATGAGTCTCAAAAGTATCAACCGGTGTGAAGAATGGAGAATCTGTGGCATGCTGATCAGTAGTATCAGAGTTTGTAGTCTGAGCTGAAGTCTTTGCAGTATCAACTAGAGGCTGATGCTCAGTGGATGGTGGGACATCTAGTGCAGACTCATCACATACTATGTCACCACCATCTGCTGGGTCATCATCACCGGCATCACTATCATTATCATCTATTAGAGGAGGAGGTGGAGGTGGAACAGAAGGTCCTGCTGAAGCTGGAGGTGGCAACATGGATCTCAAAAGATCTCGGATCTTAGTAAAGCCTACCTCCATACTCTATCAGATCAAAGTAAGCTGCTCATCAGTGTGTGCTCTCAGACTTTGTAGCTCTATCTGTAGTCTGCTGGTCCTAACAGATATGCTCAATACATCATCCTAGACCATAGTAATCTGCTCTATTAGTCTCTCCTCTAATCTAGAGTCTATCATTGAAGTACGTTGAGGAGCTTGAGTAGAAGGGGGCATAGCTAGCTCAGACTAAGATCCAGTGACTGGTGCTCATCTGGAAGGAGTCATCTAAGGAGTGGGTGTAGAAGGTCCAGCCTATGCTACTCGATCTCATCCTCCACATCAGGCTCCTGGCCTGACTCTCTCCTCATCCATCTACCTCCCACCTTCCAGTGATGCAGAACAAAGAACAAAGAAGCGTATGCGAAAGTAAAATTAAGATTAATCCTGTTTTGTTATTTCTTTAATTTTTATTTTATTTTTTTTTATATTTCAGAAATTGGCTTTGACTCAAAGTAAAGTTAAACTAAGTTGAAGGAAACTAGGTAAGGATTGAAAGCACAATTTAGAAGAAACTAAATTATCAGAGTAGTTCAGAAGTAACGGATCACTGGGGGTTGAGAAACTCCCAGTCCTAGGGTTTCGCTCTGAACTTTCAATAGGACAGAAATAGAGAGGAGAGATGGGTTACCAACCAGACAGTGATCTTCACAAAGTTTGGTGGAAGAACTCTCTCGAGCAGATTGTTGGATCCTCGGATTCGGATACCTTCGCAATGGATCCTCCAATACTGGTCCTGTGGCTGAGTCGGCTTCTCCTGGACTCAAGATCTGGGAAAGAAGAGGAACAAGTGATGGAATTCAGATACTCAAGAAAAGATTTACCAGATTGAAGAACTTGAAAGCTGAAGTTACTGAAATCAGGATTCTCCTGGAGGCTGATCTGACTTCCTCTTAGAATTTCTTTAGATTTGAAGTATCCGGACTAGACTCGGATGCTGGTGGTCGGCCTTGACTTGAAGAGGGTGGCCGTGAGAAGTGGGATAGGCTAGGGCTTGGTGGAAAGAAAAGAATGATGGGCGGCTAGGGTTTGGGAGTGGAGTGGCTAACCTAGGGTTTGGGTTTTGGAGATCTCACACCTCCTCAAGGTTCCTGGGGAACCTAGATTTACTCCCTCATGGAGCTCAACACCTGGATGCAAGTGCGGAAGAGAGAAAACACAAAGTTTGCTCACAAAAAAATTTGGTTTCATTCATCTGATTGATTTAAACTTACAAGAGGGGTTTAATTTATAGGACTTTACAAGAGAGTAGGGTTTTACATCTTCCCATGTGGGACTAAAGGAGGGGATCTACAAATCAGGATAATCCATACACATATGGCCGGCCAAGGTTCCAAAAAAAATTGATTTGGGTTATAAAAGGAAGGTAGATGGCGCCTCCATGCTTGGTTCTTCAAGAGAGGATTTCTTTCCTTCCATGGCTCAACTCTTTTGGACTCCTCCTTTTCTTTCTCCCTAAGTCAAGGTCCTTCCCATCTTTGTTTTGGATATTTTTGGCAGGTAATGGGCGCCTCGTTGAAGTTCTCTCCAAGAGAATTTCTTCCCTTTCATAGTTTGGTTCTTTTGGGAAAGTCTTGGGCCGCCCCCTTGATTTGTGGACTCCTAGTGGATTTCTCCTCAATTGGCGCATGAGAGAAGGGAGCTGCTATCTGTGGTGTGGGGACCAAAGGCTGCTGGATGGAGATGTGGCACCCCCTGGACTCAGGCATATGGTTGGGAGTGTGGCTGGGAGTGTGGCGCCCACTTGCTTGGCCTTGGGAGAAAATGTAACACCCCAGGTTGAAGCCCTAGTCCACTACTGAGTCAACATGACTCAACAAAATAAAATGCAGGTAATATAGACTCAAGCTAAAATTGAGTTGATCCAGTCAACCCTTATTACAAGCCAAAAAAAAACCTAATTCTTTGGGCAAGATTAATCAGAGATCCAGATGGAGCTCTGAAGTCTTCTTCTGAGTCTGGTGCCCGCACCATCCAGTATCCCATCCGGTGTAGTGACTTCTCGCCATAAGTATCTGTGAGCAATATCTCTTTGAAGGCCTCGCCCTCCAAAGGTATCCCAAAAGCATAGAAAATACGAGTTAGTCTGATGCAGGACAGACCCCGATCAATATTTATTCTAGGAGATCGGACCGTTGGTCGTTAAGAAATGACCCTAGGCTAGGTTAAACCCAATTTATTTTTTTCCAAAATTTTTTTATTCAAATAAACTTTTTTTCCATATTTTCTCTCCTTTTTTTTCCTTTTTTTTCTTTCATTTTTTTTAAATTTTTTTCCTTACCCCAAAGTCAGCAACAGAGGACGATTGTGCATTCACGTTTGTGCGAATGCCTTCCCCTCAATAGATCGATGGTAAGGTGGAGCAGAGGAATTCCAGGGAGGATTTCATCGATGATGGCGAGGGAAGGAGGGGGTGGACTATTGGCAGAGTTGGGGCTCGGGATGGGAGCCTTGGCCATAGTGGCTCCACTAGTAAGGAAGACGATGGCAAGCACGGGGAGAGGATGACATGGCTTTAATCCGGCGATTGATAGCAACGTGGTTGAGAAAAAGGCATCGTGCAATTTTTTCTTCTCTAGACCAAAAATCCAGTAGGAAGAATGATATGCTTCGGACGTGATCTCCACCAGTGATGATCAACTTTGGATGGGATCTCCATCGACGATGGCATCGGATTGAAGGTGGCATGGATATGAAAATGGGATCAGCTGGGAATTGACACTGTCATTGGAAGTGGGGATGGATTCGGTCGACTGTGGTGGAGGGACCTAGGGAGGCCATCGGTGAGTGTGATCTCACAGAAGTAATCATTCTGATGGGGTGCTGAGATTGACCTTGATCGACGATGATGGAGGCACATGGGACGGTGCTCTTTTTGATGGTATCAGACCTGGGTTTCCATGGTGGGAGGATGGAAGGGTGGTAGAGGAAGGGAATCAGATCTTGACTAGAAGAAGGAGGTAGCTATGGCTTGATTCCAGGAAGATGGATCGATGGTTGACTCAAGAAAAAAAAGGAAACAAAGAAGGAAAAGAACAGCGATGAAAAAAAAAAGTTGGGTAAAAATAAATTGGCTTTAACCTAGCCTAGGGTCATATCTTAACGACCAACGGTTCAATCCCCTAGAATAAATATTGATCGGGGTCTATTCCGCATCAATTTTTTGTATCAGAGCAAGGCTTAGGTTAGGTTCATTTTTATTTTAATTACACTATTAGTATAAAAAAAAAATTCAGTCTGCAGATCATGTGCATCCTAGAGTTAGAAGATTGCTGAAGCTTGACATGATGGAGTCGAGTTCTCCCCACCTCAGGAAAATGATGGGGACATCGACCAGCCCAGCCCAGAAGCCAGCCCATAACCTGAAGCCCAGCCCAGCACAACCTGAAGCCTAGCCCAGAACCTGAAGCCAGTCCAGCCCAAATCCTGAAGCCTCAATCGATGCAGCACATATCCAGGAGTGACATGGATCCCGGAGCAGCATGAATCCTGGAGCACATCCAAATGAAATAAGTGTAATTTTTTTATGGGTGTACGAGGGATTGGGGATATCTTGAAACTTTAGGATTACTTTCCATATGTTGTTTTATAATTTATTTTATCATTGTTTTTAGTTTATCTCATTGGTTAGGATAGAGTTCTGGTTAGGATGGTTCTCAACTAACCGGGGACTATGAACTTTATTTAAGATCCTTTCTCATGGAAATAAAATAAATAGATGATGACTTATTGAAAGAGATCTTTGCTTTGTTTATCCGGTTAGGAGATCTTGGCTTCTCAGGGTAGGAGAAGGGTCTTCTCCGGGTAGGA
The DNA here is from genome assembly GCA_021397845.1 of Areca catechu. Lineage (NCBI taxonomy): Eukaryota > Viridiplantae > Streptophyta > Magnoliopsida > Arecales > Arecaceae > Areca > Areca catechu. The sequence goes on along the minus strand of CM038044.1, from coordinate 79,823,807 downwards.
GAAGGGCGCCCCAACCTTCATTTCTCCGGGTAGGAGAAGGGACCCAACCTTTATTTCTCCGGGTAGGAGAAGGGTCCCTAACTTTTTTTTTTCTCTCATGGTTTTTTTTCCTTTAGTTTGCTCTAAAGTCAGCAGAAGAGGCCAACTTTGAAATGCAAAGGAGCCTCCTGCTTTGATGAATGTGTGAAAGCTTTGTTTGTGGAACTCTAGTGGGGTCATCGGTGATGGGGCTGGGAATGAGGATGGCAGCCCGGGGGAATGGCCGTGCGGCCCTACTCCGACGAATGGCGATGTCACGATGGGGAGAAGGCAGCATGGACAGTGGCCATGGGTATGGCTTCGAAGGGTTTTCGCCAGCAAGAACGTGAACCATGGTCAGCCGGTAGTGGCGGTGATGGATCTTCCAATGGGGGCACAGGCGGTCGATGGCTGGTGCGGGCTTGGATCTGGGCATACAGTGCATGGTCGTCTGTTGCTGTGGATTTGGGCGGAAGAGGGTAGAACGATGATGGAATGGGAGATAGACAGGTGGATGTGGATCGCTAATGATCGGCGGTCCTTGTCATAGGTGAAAGAAAGCGGCGGTTGTCGACGGAGGTGATGATTTTAAGGGAGGAACGGTGGATGATGGCTTCTCGATGGCAGTGGAAGGAAGAACCGGGGAAGATTTCGGGGAAGGTAGTTGATGGGTCTGTGGATCGATCGGGTGGATCTAGGAAGATGGTGGTTGGGCAGATCAGGGAAATACTGCTCGATGGTTGATTGACGAAAAAAAAAGGAAACAGAGAAGGAAAAGAACAGCGATGAAAAAAAAAAGTTGCAAAAAAATAAATTGGGTTTAACCTAGCCTAGGGTCGTTTCTTAATGACCAACGGTCCGATCTCCTAGAATAAATATTGATCAAGGTCTATCCCGCATCAATTTTTGGTATCGGAGCAAGGGTTTGGTTAGGTTAGTCATTTTCATTTTAATTACACTATTTGTATAAAAAAAAAGTTAAGAAATGACCTCCATCAATATTTATTCTAGGAGATCGGACCATTGGTTGTTAAGAAATGACCCCACGCTAGGTTAAACCCAATTTTTTTTTCCAAATTTATTTTTATTCAAATAAACTTTTTTTTCCATATTTTCTCTCTTTTTTTTCTTTCATTTTTTTTTTAATTTCCTTCCTTACCCCAAAGTCAGCAACAGAGGGTGATTGTGCATTCACGTTCGTGCGAATGCCTTCCCCTCAATAGACCTATGGCAAGGTGGAATAGGGGAGTTCCATGGAGGATTTCATCGGTGATGATGAGGGAAGGAGGGGGTGCACCATCGACGGAGATAGGGCTCGGGATGGGAGCCTCAGCTGCAGCAGGTCCGTCGATGAGGAAGATGACGGCGAGCACTAGAAGAAGATGGCATGGCTCTAATCCGGTGACCGACGGTGACATGGGTGAGAAAAAGGCATCGTGCAGTTATTTTCTTCTCCGGACTGAAAATCCAGCAGGAACAATGATCGACTTCGGACGAGATCTCCATCAGCGATGATCGGCTTCGGACGGGATCTCCATCGACGATGTCATCGGATTGAAGGCGACATGGATAGGAGAATGGGATCAGCCAGGATTCGCCGCTATTGTTGGAAGTGGGGATGAATTCGTTGGCTACGGTGGAGGGACCCTGGGAGGCCATCAGTGAGTGGGATCTCACCGAAGTAATCATTCTGATGGGGTGCTAAGATTGACCTTGATCGACGATGATGGAGGCACGTGGGACGGTGCTCTTTCTGGTGGTATCGAACCTGGGTTTCCCAGGTGGGAGGATGGAAGGGCGGTCGAGGAAGGGAACCATATATGGACGAGAAGAAGGAGGCGGCTGTGGCTTGATTCTGGGAAGATGGATCGGTTGCTGATTTAGGAAAAAAAAGGAAACACAGAAGGAAAAGAGCAGCGATGAAAAAATAAAAAAAAAATGTTGGGGACCCTTCTCTTGTCCGGAGAAATAAAGATCGGGTCCCTTCTCCTACTTGGAGAAATGAAGGTTAGGGCACCCTTCTCCTACCCGGAGAAGCCAAGATCTCCTAACCGGAGAAACAAAGCAAAGATCTCTTTCAATAATTCATCATCCATTTATTTTATTTCCATGAGAAAGGATCTTAAACAAAGTTCATAGTCCCTGGTTACTTGAGAACCATCCTAACCATAACTCTATCCTAACCAATGAGATAAACTAAAAACAACGATAAAATAAATTCTAAAACAACGTACAGAAACTAATCATAAAATTTCTAGATATCCCCAATCCCTCGTACACCCATAAAAAAATTACACTTATTTCATTTGGATGTGCTATTGGATTTATGCTGCTCTGGGATCCATGCTGCTCCAAGATATGTGCTGCATCGATTAAGGCTTCAGGGTTTGGGCTGGGCTGGCTTCAAGTTATGGGTAGGCTTCAGGTCTGGGCTAGGCTAGGTTTCAGGTTCTCGATTGGGCTGGGCTTCAGGTTCTGGGCTGGCTTCTGGGCTAGGCTGGTGAATGTCCCCATCATAGTCCCATCCCGTATGGCAGACACAACCTCCTCTGGGTAGCCACCTCACCCATCTGATGCACCATCAGCACTGGAAGGTTGATGGTTGTCCTTTGGATCAGAGTCACCATCAGCTCAATGATGAAGTCAAAATGGCCTATCTTCGAAAGAGGAATAAGAGCAATAATATGATGTACCAATCTCATCTCCATAGATAGCTAACTCACAGAAATAGTGGATATACCTTTGATGTCATTCTGCTCCAAAATGCATCTTAAATCTGCATCTCTGTCTACCACATCGCTATCTGCGAGTCCATGCTAAGGAATCTTCCATACCTGACTGAGTGTCTCTGGACTAACTAGGATCTATACACCCCTGACTTGAGCAGTCCAAGTGATCCCATTTGTGGCATACTACTAAAAAACTCCCTCATCAGATGCGGGTAGTATCGCTCTTGCATGGTGCAGAAGGGGACCAGTCCCATAGCTCTCAGTAGATCACCAATCACGAATCCCTTAGAGTCCAAAAATGGTAGATCTATCATTCTACCATAGGCGATGACCTTCCCTGCCATCCTTTCGGCTGCAGGGGAAGTCTACAAAGGGGGTGCTCTTGCAACCGCCTGATTCTCAGGCTCATCTTGCTGCCCATCTAGATCAAATCGTGCCTTCGATCTCCTTTCCCCAGTGCTTGCTTCTCCATGCCCAAATCTGGGCCTTTTCTTTGGGAAAGCCACCTATTTTCTTGGACCCATGGTCATGGAGATAATAAGGGACGATCAAGATTGGTGGAGAGAAGGAGGATTTTGCTAAAAAGGAAGGATAGGGTTGGGAAATGATTGTTGGAGGATGATAGGAGAGGTTAGGGACCACTTAGGAGAGGGAGGATTGAAAAAGAAATGGGAGAAATTTGATCGGTGATGCCCTAGAAAGATTGCTTATTCAGTCATGAGTCAGCACTTATGATTTGCTCAACTAGCGATACTTCGATGAGTCAACACTTGGGCAAATCTCAAGTGTCTGCACTTGGTCAAAAAATCAAAAAAAATCAAGAAAATTTTAATAAATTGGAAAAATTCAAGGGGGTGTCTAGGGATTATTCCAAGTGATATTTGAGAGGATTTAGAACTTTTGAAAGAATTCAATGAAGTGTTTGAAAGAGTTTCAATCAAAAGGGTCAATGATGCCTAATTCTCTCCTAATCATGCAGAACCTATCTTTACTAAGGGGCTTAGTGAAAATGTCTGCTAATTGCCTATCAGTAAACAAAATAAAGCATTACATCACCATTTTGCACATGGTCTCATGAAATGATGTCATATTTCAATATGTTTGCTTCTTGAGTGTTGAATTGGGTTTTTAATTAAATTGATTGCACTTGTGTTATCACATCTTATGAAAATTTTATTTAACTTAATGCTAAAGTCTTCAAGTTATTGTTTGATCCATAAGATTTGAGTACAACAACTTTCAACTGCTATATGTTTGGCTTTTGTCATAGATAGAGCAACTAAATTTTATTTCTTACTAAACCATAAAATCAAATTAACTCCAAGAAATTGACAGGTTCCACCAGTGCTTTTCCTATCTAGTTTACAACCAGCAAAGTTAGTATCAAAATAAGCAATCAATTCTATTGATGAATCTCTAGAATACCATAGTCCAATATCTCTTGTGCCAGATAAATTCTATGTATGCATTTAACAGCCAATAAATGAGATTCTTTAGGAGCAAATTGATATCTATCACACATACATATGCTAAACATAATATCTGACCTACTTGTAGTTAAGTACAATAATGAACCAATGATACCTCTATATAATTTTTGATCAATATTTTTACCAGATTCATCTTTGTCAAGTTTACAAGAAGGGCTCGTAGGTGTACCTAATGGCTTGGTTGTCTCCATCCCAAACTTTTTTAAGACTTTTTTTATGTATTTAGCTTAGTTGATGAAGATCCCTTCTCTAGTTTGCTTGATTTGGAGACTGAGGAAGAAGTTTAATTCTCCCATCATACTCTTCTTGAACTTTCACTACATAAGCTTGGCGAACTCTTGATAAATTGTTTCATTAGTAGCACCAAAAATGATAGTATCAACATAAACTTGTACTACAAAGAGATCATTATTTTTCTTTTTCAAAAATAGTATAGTATCTACATTACCTCTGGAAAAGCCATTTTCAAGTAGAAATTTACTTAACTTATCATATCAAGCTCTAGGAGCCTGTTTTAAACCATATAAAGCCTTGTGAAGTTTAAAAACATGGTTAGGATATGCATGATTTTTAAAACAAGGAGACTATTCAACATACACTTCTTCTTCAATAAAACTATTTAAAAATATACTTTTAACATCCATTTAAAATAATTTAAAATTCATAAAGCAAGCAAAAATAAGTAATAACATAATTGCTTCTAATCTAGCAACTGGAGCAAAAGTTTCATCAAAATCAATACCTTTTCTTGATTATAACCTTTTGCTACTAATCTAGCTTTATTTCTAGTTACTACTCCATTTTCATCAAGTTTATTTCTAAAAACCCATTTGGTTCCAATTATTGAAACATTAGTAGGTCTTTCAACTAAAGTCCAAACTTTGTTTGTTTTGAATTAAATTAATTCATCTTACATGGCATTTATCCAATTAGGATCTTTTTCAGCTTTTTCAATTGATTTATGTTCTACTTGTGATACAAATTCTAAATAATTATATGCATTTCTTATTGAGGAATGAGTATTTATCCCTTTTGATCGATCACCAATTATAAGTTTTTTAGGATATCCATGAGCATACCTCCGTTCTCTAGATAATGGTTTGGGTGTTGATGAAGTCCCAACTTCTTGTACTTGTTCTTCTTCATGATTTTGATCACCTTCTTGCTCTTTGAAAGGTTCTTCATTGATTGTCAATTTTTCAATCCTTTGGATACCTATTTTCATTATCAAAAGTTTCTTCTTTTCTATAAGATTTTTCGTTAGTTTCATCAAAAATAATATGAATGGATTCTTCAACAAGAAGTGTTATTCTGTTGAAGACCCTGTATGTCTTGCTAGAAGTAGAGTATCCTAAGAAGATACCCTCATCTAACTTAGCATCAAATTTACTTAAGTTGTCTTTGTCATTGTTTAGAATGAAACAGCAACATCCATATACACGAAAATACTTGATGGTTGATTTTCTCTACCTTTCCAAAGTTCATAAGAAATTTTCTTCAAAATCGATTGGATCAAAACATGATTTAAAACATAATATGCAGTATTTATGGCTTCCACCCAAAAATATCTAGGTAAATCATTTTCACAAAGTATAGTGCGTGCCATTTCTTCTAGTGTCTTATTTCGTCTTTCTACTATCCCATTTTGTTGAGGTGTCCTAGGTGCAGAAAAGTTGTGATTAATTATATTTTCATTGCAAAATATTTCAAAATCATGATTTTCAATCTCGGTTCCATGATCACTACGTAAAGAGACAACTGAAATACCTTTTTCATTTGAAACTTTTTTATGAAACTTGATGAATGCAAAAAATGTTTCATCTTTGTGAGCTAAAAATATTATCCATGTAAAATATAAGAAATCATCTTTAATTACTATACCATACTTTTTGCCTTCCAAACTAGTTATTCTAATCGGTCCAAAGAGGTCCATATGAAGTAATTCTAAGGGTCTAGATGTAGAGACTACTCCTTTTGGTTTGAAAGATGATTTTGTTTGTTTTTCAAGTTGACATGCACTACAAATCTTATCCTTTTCAAAGGTAAGTTTTGGCAAATCTTTTATAAGATTCATTTTGTTCAATTTGGAAAGCAAATGCATACTAGCATACCCTAGTCTACAACGCCAAAGCCAACTAGTTTCATTGATCTTGGCTTCCATTACCACTAGGCATTGACCATTTTGCATAGATAGATCATCGAGATCAACCATGTAAATGTTTCTATGCCTATGACCAATGACTTAATGCTAATGTCATCAAGACTAGATACGATGCACATAAAAGAAGATTCAAAAACCACTTTGAAATCTTTATCACAAAATTGGCTTATGCTAAAGCAAATTATATTTTAAACCATCAACAAGTAGAATATTATCAACATAATAAGTAGAGGGGGTGGTATGGACTTTATCGATACCAATAATTATATCCTTTCTATTATCACCAAATGTCACATTCTCACCATTTAGAGGCTCAAAAGATGTGATTGCTTTACATCTCCGGTCATGTGTCTTGAGCAATCGCTATCAAGGTACCATAATATTATTTTCTCCTTGGTTGCAAGACACATCTATAAAATCAAATCAAGTAGAGACTTTAGGTACCCAAGTCATCTTCGGTCCTTTAGGGTTAGTTGATGTAGTTCTTTTTGGAATCCAAACTTTTCTAATACTATTTAGCTTTCTTCTATCACACATGTAAGATTTATGTCCTAGCTTACCACAAGAATAATATGTAATGCTAAAAGATGCAGGAACAAAGAAATTCTTGAAATACTTTTATTATTTTTGAGATTTAAAACCTAGGCTAACTTTGTTGAGAATTGCTCTTTGGCTATTCAAAAGCATATTAAGTTTTTCTGAACTATAGATAAACTTTTCAACAAAAGGTTTCACTTTTTCAAGCTCTTCTTTGTATTTTTTATTTTCTTGCAAATGTTTTTTGTTTTGTTTGATAAGTTTCTCATTTGTTACAAAAACTTTATCCTTTTTCAAAGACTTTTTTCTTTCAAAAGATCTTCCTTTTTATTTTTTAAAGAAGTAATTTGATCATTCAATTCTTTGTTTTCTTGAAGTAGGCTATCATTATTTTTCAAAAGCTTATCATTTGTTTTAGACAGCTCCAAGTTTTGCTTTTTCAATTCTTTATTTTTTATTTTAATTCTTTGATACTCTACAACAAGTTCATCAAAGAAATCACGTAATTCTTCAAAAGGTAAATTCACTTTTGGGTTCAGAACCTTATCTCTTCTTCATTTGTCATGAAGCAAATGTTGGCAACCTCTTGCTGCTCTTCATCAGAGCTTGAGTCTTCACTCTCACTCCAAGTTGCCATCATTGTTCTCTTTTTAAATTTTATTTTGGCCTTTTAGAGAGTGGGGCAATCCATTTTATAATGACCGGGCTTCATACACTCAAAATAGATTGGTTCCTCTCTTTCCTTCTCCTTCTGCATCTCCTTACTAGGCTCTCCTTTTTGTGGCTTCTACTTTTAGTTGTAATTTTTCTTCCTCATGAATTTCTTAAACTTCCTTGAGATAAGAGCCACTTCATCTTCCTCATCTTTTTCATCGGAATCATTACTAGAATCCTCCTTGTTTATGGACTTGAATGCGATAATCTTTTTTTCTTGTCATTGTCCACCACTTTTTGCTTTAGGGATAGCTCGTATGTCATAAGTGATCCCAAGAGCTGCTCAAGAGGAAGAGTGTTGACATCCTTGGCTTCTTCAATAGTGGTGACTTTTGGATCCCATGATGATGGAAGAGACTTGAGGATTTTGTTGACAAGTTCATCATTAGATAAAACATTTCCCAAACTCCTCATACTATTAACAATGTTAGTAAACCTAGTGTACATTTTATTCATTTGGTTCCATCCTAAATATTTTATAAGTATGGATGAGCATGTTAACTTTAGTATTCTTCACTTGATGTGTACCCTCTTGAGTAACTTCAAGTGTATCCAAGATTTCCTTGGCGAAGGAATAATTAGATATCCAATTGAACTTGCTAGGGTCCAATGCACAAAATAATAAATTCATAGCCTTTGCATTAAGCTCAGCTTAATTAATGTCATTCTCATCCCAATCATGTTCTAATTTTGGAATGGGAATGCCATTAACCAAAATAGTGGGCTGATGAGGACCTTTAACTATGGTCTTCCAAATATTGTAATCTATGGCTTGAATGTAGATGCGCATGCGTGTCTTTTGGTAAGTGTAGTTCGTGCCATTAAAAAATGGAGGACGGTTTGAGGCTTGATGCTCAATAATACCAATACCAATTTGGGCTACAATTAGATCTTTGACTCAGCGTAGCAACCCAAGAGGGGGGTGAATTGGATTTTTTAAAAAATAATTAAAATAAGTATATGCTGAACTAATGTATTTGTGTAACAATGTGAATGTGCAGAATGTGATCTAAATGTAGTGCTTTAAAAGAATAAAGAGCAATGCTAGAGAAAGAAATGAGAAGGCAAACCACACACATATAAACACAAGAAGTTTATAGTGGTTCGGTGCACTCCAACCATCTACATCCACTCCCCAAGGTCCACTTGGGTATTTCACTATAATCTATTCTTGATTATAGTTGATTAGTTTTCTCGGGTTCACTAATCAAAATTCCTTGGTTTTCACAAGGCTAACAAAAAACCTAGTTGATTTTTCAAACAAGGCTCACCAACAACCTAGTTGGTTTTTAAACAAGGCTCACCAACAACCTAATCACTAGTTTCATTCCACTTGATACTAGGAATAATAATAAATTTAAGTATAAAATAAAGATACAATAAGCTTTCGAAATAAAAGTAAATATCTCTTTGAAGCTCTTTGAATACTTGAAGAAAAGCTCGTCTCCAAGTTGTTGAAGCCTTAATCAATGCCTGAGTTATTTTCTTCTTCTTCGAAGCTTTCAATGAACACTTTTTGGAAATTAATTTGAAGGCTCAATAGCTAGAATGAAGGCTTTTTACTTAGAATCTTCTTTTTAGCTCTCTCTTGTCTTTTCGATAGTTTTCTAGAATGATAGAAATTATCTCTTGTGTATTCAATGAGTTTGGTGAGTTATAAATACATCAAAAATCTTTAAAAAGACATTTATGACCATTGGAGAGGAGAAACTAGCTATTATGTCCGTTTGAATAAATTTTGAACTTCTAGAAACATTGCCATTACTGTTGTCAGAACCTGTAAGTTGACTTGTGAGTCAACACTAGGGTCGACACTTGGATCAACACCAGGTGTAATTCTTGAAATCCATGGTTCTGCTTCATTTATGTTCTCAGGCTATGAGTCGACCTTCAGCTCGTGAGACGACACTTGGGTCGACACTTGAGTCAGCACTTAGCAAAAAATCCAGAAATGATACTGTTCTATAACTTTCTTATCTCAGGCCATGAGTTGATCTATAAGTCGACCTATGTGTCGATACTTGGGTCAACACTCCACTATAGTCCAAAAAGATAATGTTCTATCCATTTTTGGTCTCAGGCCTTGAGTCGATTCATGAGTTGATACTAGGGTCGACACTTGGGTCGACACTTGGTATGCTGGTAAAATTTTTGTGTACCAGTTTTTAGAAGGTCGACACTTGGCTTTATGAGTCGATACTTGAGTCAACACCAAGGTTGACACTTGATCTGTGCCAATTCCAAAGTTTGTGCCAAGCTCCAAAACTCAAAATTTATCCAATATACTTCTAGTTTATTCTTCATAATAACCAAATTGATCAATTTCTTGGCTTTCTTAAGTGAGAAGACTTCTTAAACTTTGAAATTTATCTTGCATTAATGTAAATAACTTTGATACTTTTGTGTAAAGAATTTGATGTACCTGTAACATAGAATTCATAACTCGTATTGAAATATTAGTACAAAACATATGCTCAATGTTTTGTTATTCAACAAAATCATGGACCAAAGCTAACAATTATCATTCCCAATAACAAAGCCATATCTGAGAGGTGCACTTCGCACTCTCTCTGACCTATGGAGAGGACATGTGTGTTGTGGTTGTTCTTAAACCTTAGGAACATCTAGTTGAGGAATTGCTTTAGGAGTAGGTTAAACTTCTTCAAGTTTAAATATCCTCTCATTGCCCCTTTTTTGAATAAACTCCTTTTCCAAGAATGTGGCATGCCTACTGACATAGACCTTTTGCATAGTAGGGTGGTAGAAAAGGTAACCCATACCTTCTTTAAGATATCCTACAAAGCTGTACTAGTCAGCCCTAGCACTTATCTTATGTCCAAAAACATTCCTAACATAAGCAGTGTATCCCCAAATCTTAAAATACTTAAGTCTTGGCCTTTTCTCTTTCCATAATTTATATAGAGTACTTTTAACTGCCTTTGATGGCACCCTATTTAATCTGTAGGTAGCATTATCTAGGGCATAACCCTAGAAGGATACTAGAAGATTTGTGAAGCATATCATAGACCATACCATGTCAACAAGGTTCGGTTCCTCCTTTATGGTAAAGCATTTAGCTATGGTGTGTATAGAGGAATCCATTCAGAGAGTATGCCTTTAATCTTTAAGATAATTAAGTAATTCACTAGACAAGTATTCTCCTCCTCTATCAGATTGAAGGATTTTAATATTGTGCCCAGTTTGTTTCTCAATCTCACTTTGATACTCTTTGAATTTATCGAAGGCTTTGAACTTGTGTTTCATAAGATACACATATTTAAACCTTGATAAGTTATCAGTAAAATTGATGAAATAAGAGTATCCTCCTCTAGCATGGGTTATCATAGGACCACACACATTTGTGTGTACTAGACTAATAACTCAGTTGCCCTCTCTCCATGTCTTGTGAATGGAGATTTGGTCATCTTACCCATAAGACAGGACTCACAAGTTCCTAATGACTCAAGATCAAAAGGTTCAAAGAAATTTTCTTTGTATAACTTGTTTATCCTAGATTCACTAATATGACCCACATGGCAATGCCAAAGATAAGTGACATTCATATCATCTCTCTTTCTTTTCTTGTTTTCAACAAGCATAATCTATAGATGCTCCACTAGAATCATGCTTCATACTTGCAAGATACAACTTGCAGTTCTTCTTCCAGTGCCCTTGCTTCCCATAATGATAGTAGGTTCCATCAGCAAAGGGCTTCCTTGCCTTCTTCCTCTTCTGGAAGCTACTCTTAGGATTTCTTTTTTCTTTGAACCCTTCTTCATTGCCTGCTTCTTCTTTCCATTAACCAAAAGAAGCTAAGCCTTATTACCTTTAAAGTAGCTCTCTGCTGTCTTAAGCATATTTAGCAACTCAAGCAATGACATATTCAGTTTGTTCATGTGATAATTCATGATAAACTATAAGAAGGAATCTAAGAGTGACTGCAAGATCAAGTCCTGATTAAATTCTCCATCCATCACAAATCCTAGTTGACCTAATCGAGTGATCGGTCAATTATCTTAAGAACATGTGCCAGGATGGAAGAGCCCTCACTCATCCGTGCTCAAAACAACTTCTTTGATGTCTCATATCGAGCAGTCTGACTATGCTCTCCATAAAGCTCTTTAAGATTGAGCAATATGGACTGAGGTTCCATTTTCTCATATTGCCTCTGCAATTCATTGCTCATAGAAGTTAACACGATGCACTTGATAGTCATGCTGTCATTCTACCATATTTTATATGTGGCTCTTTCCTCCTTGGCAGCATCCTCTCCTACTAGATCTAATTCAGGAGAATCGAGGTATAAGCAATCTTTTCCTGAGCTAATACAATTCCTTAACTAGTCCACATAATTCAGACTAGTCAACTTGTTGGCCTCCAAGATGCCTCGCATTGAAAGAGTAGAAGCCATAATGTAACATCTACATTAAGTAAAAAATAACTATAAGTAGACCACTCATGATGATATTCATAATTAGACATGGACTTTGTATCTAATTATGTCTCCTACTAATTTTTTTGAATACCATAAACCCTCAACTATCGTAGACGAGAAAGCAATACCTGATTTCTTTAGTGGAGTTGAGATCCCATTTTCTTATAAATGCCTTGTGTTTGCACAACAAACACTTAAAAGTTCAAGGATAAGAAATTCATTTCCAATTGCATCCTTTGCAATTCTCAACATATTACTTGTCTCTAAGAAACTTATAGCCTTGTGTTTGCACAACAAATCATAATGTCTTAGTTTAGTTGAACCCTTCATTTTATATAGTCATGATTGAATAATGTCACCCTTGAGTTTGCTCAACAAAGTAACATTATCAAGCATACTATAAAATACAAAATGTACCAAGTCAAAGTTTATATCAAACCCTAGAGGTAAGCCTTGAGTTTGCTCAACAAACCTACCATAGTTTTGATACAAAATTGGCTTACCATGAAGGAAGGCAATTTGTAGTGTGCTTAATTAATTAGCATTTCTAATTTAAGCTTTAGATGTGACCAAATTGGCTAGGTAAGTGGAAGAGATGAGGAGGTCCCCCCATTGATTTCCTTAGACACCAATTATATTGGCCAGGTCAGACAACGAAACCAATTAAAAATTTCATTCCCTTTACCTTCCCAGAACCACTTGCCTAGACACCAATTGGATGATCAAACCCTACTCAAATTTGCATAATGACACACTATGACTAAATATAATTTTTATGAGGGCTTTTTGGTCTCAAATACATCATAATTAATGATGTCATCATGACAGTCATTCTAGCAAACAAGCATATTAACCCTAATATGCATAACATGAGCATGATTATAATAGAAATCCGTTCACCTCACTTGTTCATGGGATAAGGCCACAGTGACATCCCTACATGCCATTAGAGACCCCATTGAATGGGGAGAAAGGGCCTTTAAATCCTAATTACCTCCTATAACCGAATGGCTATGGTGACTAACCCAATTCGAAGTAGTTACGAGGATATAACATATCTCATATATAATATGAACTAATCATGCATCGATTCATAGCAAAGCAATCAATCAACACTAAAGAGATTACTAATTGCATGCATCAAGGTGGCTCTGATACCATTGTTGGATTCTAATCAGGGCACAGCTGAAATCAGGTTTCAAAATTTTCATTATTAAAATCCTAATCGACCGGAACCCTAAACCCTAGGACCACTTGATCATGATAACTAATAAATCAAAACTTTAAAATTATAAAAGAATACCTAGACTGCTATACTCCTTATTTCCACAAGGCACACAAGTGTATGCCCTCTAGAGATGATCCACATAGGAACTGGACCAAGAAAATACTCCTACCAAGCTTGCTTATTTGACAGGACTCTTCTGACAGCCTTTTGGACTTTCTTCCTTTGCAGGAACCTCTACCCTCCTGTAGGGCACTCAGAGACCTCTCTGAATCCTCTCATAAAATTTGAATACCCCTCCTAATTTTCTTCCTAGGACCTTATCTTAAAATGACAAGTCTTGTCTTAAAATGACAAGTCTTGTTTTAAAAGGACAAGCCTTGTCTTAAAAGCACAAGGAAAAAATAGGTTTGACTTCTTTTGGATCAGAATTCAATACCTGCCTTGAATCAGATCACTGATGCCTATTTATAAAGAGGGATGAGATGCCTAATAAGTCTCTTTCTCAGCCCCTTAATAAGATCCTTCAAGCAGAAGGAGTCTTTTGGGTGAGAGGACTTATCATGAAATTTTCTTTCATGCACCATGAGACATATAAATGTCTCTTTATTTTCTAACAATTTTTTCCATATGCCATGTGGCATATTACTGGTCAGAAATTAGCCAGGGGCATGGGATCCCAAGAGGCATATCTATCCAATAGCCAGGTAAGAGATGGGATCATGGGAAGCTCCCCTACTATCATAGGGTCCTAATTAAAAATCACGAGTCCGCTTAGGGTGTTTGCCTTTGGACCTCTAGCCTTAGACACCAGATTCAAGAGATAATCAAAGGATTGGGTGCACTAGCTTTCATATAATACTTGGAACCCGACCTGTTGGTGTTCATAAGTTGTGTTAAGTTGCTACTCAGTTTTAGATTAGGGCTAGGACAATGCAAGATGAGGTTGGTTATTTTTGGACCAAAGAAAGGTGATGAAATCCTTCTCTTATCTTATGATAGCATGCCCTTAAAATAGTTTCAGATCAGATGAATGCACAACCAAACAAACTAGTTACCAAGATAAGATAAAATAACACTTGCAACTCAAAATTTAAACTTTAAATTTCAAATTTCAGATTTGGGTTTCAGATTTGAATTTTATATTTTAAATTTTGAATTTTATATTTTAAATTATAAAAATTAAATTTTAATTTTTTTGGAGATTAGGTTAGATAATTTTAGAATTCTAAATGTGCCAGAATCTTATCCTAAGCTATGCTCAGAAGATTAACATGCAATCTTCCAAGCAATTAGCAATTCAAACAAACATACATTAAGCACAACTAATTTTTGATATCGGGTTATCATGTCCGGCCGTAGCTCATTACTTCCATAGGTCATGATAGTAACTTTCGTATACTTGCTCAGGAAGCATGATTTCCTTTCACCAGAAAATACTAAGAAAATAATGTAATTGTTTTGAAAAAAAAAATTAGATCTAAAATCTACTAGAGAAGATTATAGATCTGATTTTAATCTGGCAAAATCACTAAAATTAATGCAAAAGAGACTAAGATCTGAAGAGCTATAGATAGCTTTCCAAATCTAATGCTAAAATAATACAGAAATTTCAGCAAGTACTATATGTCCTAGTCTAACCTTTGGCTCTGATACCAAAGATGATGCGGGATGGATACAAGGGATAATCGAAAGATTATGGATTTAACTTTAATGAGCAATGGCAGCAAACTCAAATAAAATATCAAGAAATTTAAGAAAGAGAGACAAATAATTACTACTAACTACCCGCAATGTAATTCGCACATAATCACATAAACAACCCTGGATCCGATGATTAAGAAATCACCGAAACTAGGACTTCCTTGCTTCAAATAATCAGATCTAATGAGATTCAAATGGATTACTTTCCAATAATGATTTTCCCTCTTTCGTTGTAGCAGATCTGGACTCAACTCTCAGGATCTCGCGATGGGATTGCAAACTTCAGTTCTTTCGGAGCAGATCTTCTCGTTGATGATTAGATGGCAAGGAAAACCTCCTCTTCTGATCAAGGGCACTAGGGATCCTACAAGAAATCAATGATTAGAGACATGGAAAAGGAGTGGAAATTTTAAAAGGGAGAGGAAAAGTGGGATGGTCGACTTGGATCTGGATCTGGATGTTGAAGGTGATGGTGCCTGGCTTCTTGGATCTTGGAACTTGAATGATAACTAGGGCTTCAGCACCCCACTCTCATGAATACACTGCTTATCCGACAGAGCACTCTCACAATACAATGCTTAACCTGCAATTGCAAAAAAAACTGACATAGTTTCATTAATAAATCAAAGATAATTACAAAGGGTGGGATGGAGTGGTATTATTATAGACCCTCCAAACAAGATAGAATGATAGAATTGAATTGCTTTTGAATACAAGATAACTGTAGATAAAATGGCCTCCTATCTTCTTCTTGAATTCAAGCTAAACCTTGTTAGGATAAATAAGAACCCACTTGAATTTGAATTCTCTTAACTGGGTGTCACACTTTCCTTAGCCAAAATCTCTTGGAGTGGGCGACAAATGAGATGAGGCGCTTCAAAAGAAATGGGCGACAGAAAAAATGAGGAAGAAACTCATGGGATCTCTTCTTTGAATTGGTGACAAATGAGGATAAATATGGCATCCTTCTTTCTCAAAATTGGCGCTAATCCTTCTTACACTCAAAATAGATTGGTTGCTCTCTTTCCTTCTCCTTTTCCTTCTCCTTACTAGGCTCTCCTTTTTATGGCTTCTTCTTGTAGTTTTGCTTTTTCTTCCTCATGAATTTCTTAAACTTCCTTGAGATAAGAGCCACTTCATCTTCCTCATCTTTCTCATCGGAATCATCACTAGAATCCTCCTTGTTTGTGGACTTGAATGCGATAGTCTTCTTTTTTTTGTCATTGTCCACCACTTCTGCTTTAGGTATAGCTTGTATGTCATAAGTGATCCCAAGAGCTACTCAAGAGGAAGAGTGTTGACATCCTTGGCATCTTCAATAGTGGTGACATTTAGATCCCATGATGATGGAAGAGCCTGAGGATTTTGTTGACAAGTTCATCATTAGATAACTTTTTCCATACTCCTCATACCATTAACAATGTTAGTGAACCTAGTGTATATTTTATTCATTTGGTTCCATTCTAAACATTTCATAAGTATGGATAAGCATGTTAACTTTGGTATTCTTCACTTGATATGTACCCTCATGAGTAACTTTAAGTGTGTCCCAGATTTTCTTGGTGGAGGTATAATAAGATATCCTATTGAACTTGCTAGGGTCCAATGCACAAAATAATAAATTCATAGCCTTTACATTAAACTCAGCTTGCTTAATGTCATTCTCATCCCAATCATATTCTAATTTGGGAGTGGGAATGCCATTAACCAAAATAGTGGGCCGATGAGGACCTTTAACTATGGTCTTCCAAATATTGTAATCTATGCCTTGAATGTAGATGTGCATACGTGTCTTCCAGTAAGTGTAGTTCGTGCCATTAAAAAGTGGGGGACGGTTTGAAGCTTGACCCTCAATAATACCAACACCAATTTGGGAAACCATTAGATCTTTGACTCAAGATCGTTAGACCTATACGCTGAGTACCAAGCTTTGATACCACTTGTTGCCCAGCGTAGCAACCCAAGAGCGGGATGAATTAGGTTTTTTTTAAAAAAATTAAACTAAGTATGTGCTGAACTAATGTGTTTATGTAACAATGTGAATGTGTAGAATGTGATCTAAATGGGGTGCTTTAAAGAATAAAGAGCAATGCTAGATAAAGAAATGAAAAGGCAAACCACACACACATAAACACAAGAAGTTTATAGTGGTTTGGAGCACTCCAAGCACCTACATCCACTCCTAAGATCCACTTGGGTATTTCACTATAATCTATCCTTGATTATAGTTGATTAGTTTTCTCATGCTCACTAATCAAGATCCCTTGATTTTCACAAGGTTAACCAAAAACCTAGTTGATTTTTCAAACAAGGCTCACCAATAACCTAGTTGGTTTTTAAACAAGGCTCACCAACAACCTAATCACCAGTTTCAATCAACTTGAAACTAGGAACAATAATAAATTTAAGTATAAAATAAAGATATAATAAGCTTTCAAAATAAAAGTAAATATCTCTTTGAAGCTCTTTGAATACTTGAAGAAAATCTTGTCTCCAAGTTATTGAAGCCTTAATCAATGTTTGAGTTGTCTTCTTTTTCTTCGAAGCTTTCAATAAACACTTTTTGGAAATTAATTTGAAGGCTCAACAGCTAGAATGAAGGCTATTTACTTAGAATCTTTTTTTAGCTCTCTCTTTTTTTTCAATAGTTTTCTAGAATGATAGAAATTATCTCTTGTGTATTCAATGAGTTTGTTGAGTTATAAATACATCAAAAACCTTCAAAAAGCCATTTATGACCATTGGAGAGGAGAAACTAGCTGTTATGTCCATTTGAATCAATTCTGAACTTCTAAAAACATAGCCATTACTGTTGTCAGAACCTGTGAGTCGACCTATGAGTTGACACTAGGGTGATACTTGGATCGACACCAGGTGTAATTCTTGATTTGAAATCCATGGTTTCGCTTCATTTCTAGTCTTAGACTATGAGTCGCCCTATGAGTCGACCTTCAGCTAGTGAGTCAACACTTGGGTCGACACTTGAGTCAGGTCTTGACAAAAAATCTAGGAATGACATTGTTCTATAACTTTCTTATCTCAGGCCATGAGTCGATCTATGAATTGACCTGTGAGTCAACACTTGGGTCAACACTTCACTAGAGTCCAAAAAAATAATGTTCTATCCATTTCTGGTCTCAGGCCTTGAGTCGATCTATGAGTCAACACTAGGGTCGACACTTGGCATGCTAGTAGAATTTATGCGTGCCAGTCATTAGAAGGTCGACACTTGGCTTCATGAGTCGATACTTAAGTCAACACGAAGGTCGACGCTTGATCTGTGCCAATTCCAAAGTGTGTGCCAAGCTCTAAGACTCAAAATTTATCCAATATACTTCTAGTTTCTTCTTCATAATAACCAAATTGATCAATTTCTTGGATTTCCAAAGTGAGAAGCTTCTTAAACTTTGAAATTCATTTTGTATTAATGTAAATAACTTTGATACTTTTACATAAACAATTTGATGTACCTGTAACTTAGAATTCACAACTCCAATTGAAATATTAGTACAAAACAATCTCAATATTTTGTTATTCATCAAAATCAAGGGTCAAAGCTAACAATTATCATTCCCAATAACAAAGCTATATCTAAGAGGTGCACTTCACACTCTCTCTGACATATGGAGAGGAGGTGTGTGTTGTGGTTGTTCCTAAACCTTAGGATGAGGAATTGCTTCAGGTGTAGGTTAAACTTCTTCAAGTTCAAATATCCTCTCACTGCTCCTTTCTTGAATAGACTCCTTTTCCAAGAATGTGGCATGCCTACTGACAAAGACCTTTTGCTCAGTAGGGTGGTAGAAAAGGTAACCCATACCTTCTTTAGGATATCCTACAAACCTGTACTAGTCAACCCTAGCACTTATCTTATGTCCAAAAACATTCCTGACATAAACAGGGCAACCCCGAATCTTAAAATACTTAAGACTTGCCTTTTCTCTTTCCATAACTTATATGGAGTACTTTTAACTGCCTTTGATTGCACCCTATTTAATATATAGGTAGCAATAGAAGGCATAACCCTAGAAGGATACTAGAAGATTTGTAAAGCATATCATGGACCATACCATGTCAACAAGGTTCGGTTCCTCCTTTTTGCTACACCATTTAGCTGTGGTGTATATAGAGGAATCCATTCAAAGAGTATGCCTTTAATCTTTAAGATAATTAAGAAATTCACTAGACAGGTATTCTCCTCCTGTATCAGATCGAAGGATTTTAATACTGTTAGCTTTAGCCCTTGATTTTGATGACTAACAAAACGTTGAGTACATATTTTATACTAATGTGTCAATGGTAGTTATGAGTTTCAAGATATAGGCACCTTAAATTTTTAATATAAAAGTATCATGGCACTCATCAAAAGCTTAGCATTTTTCATGATTTAAGAAGTCTTCTCATTTGAAAAAAGTCTCAAAATAAATCAATCGGAGCCTTACAAAAAGTGTATTAAAGTTTTATTGAAGAGCATTTTGAATTTTGAAGGTTGGCACATATTTCTGTCAAGTTGCAGAGTCAAGTATCGACTCATGGCACACAAGGTGTCGACACTTTAGAAACTGGTGAGCATAAAATCTTTTTGGCATTCCAAGTATCGACTCACATGAATCAAGTGTCGACTCACAAAAGTCAGGTATCGACTCACAAAAATGAAGTGTCGATTCATGGCCTGAGATTTTTGAAGATACATAACTATGCCATTTGGAGGTTTTTTGTGTTAAGTGTAGACTCAGAGAATGCAAGTGTCGACTCAAGAGATTCAACTGTTGACTCACATGGTTCAAGTATCGACTCATAGCCTGAGAATAGAAAAAGGATAGAACCCTGATTTTTTAAGTGTTTATATCTTGAGTCGACTCATGCTAATCCAAGTGTCGATTCATGAAGACTCAAGTATCGACTCACAGAAGTCAAGTGTCGACTCATAGATTTTGACAGTAATAATGACTATATTTTCTAAGAGACGCATTTGATCCCTATAAGCTTTCAATGGCTAGTTTTGCTCCTCCAATGATCTCAAAATATTTTTTAGAAGTTTTTGAAGTATTTAAGCTTTACCAAACTTATTCATAAAGCATTGAACATATAAGAGACAACACATTCCTTGAGAACTTCACTTCCAAAGTCAAAAAGAAAAGATCCTACTGAAAAAGCTTACAAGCCTTCATTTCAGCATTCCAAAAGTGTCTTTAAAGTGATTCCAAAGAAGAGATAAGTCAAGCAATTATCAAGAGCCTCAAAGCTTCCATATTCTACTCTATAAGAGAGTTTGATTATGCTTTTATTCTTGTATCTTTGACTTTGTTCTTTGTTGACCTAGCTTTCAAGGTTTTTGAAACTATGTTGTAAAGGTTGTTGGTGAGCCTAGGTGACAAAACCAACTTAGGTTTTGACTTGAGAGCCTTGAAAAATAAGTTGGCTATAATCTTGAAGAGATTATAGTGAAATTTGCAAGGGAGGCTTAGGGAGTGGATGTAGGTGCTTGGATTATACCAAACCACTATAAAACTTTGTGTTTATGTGTGATTGCTCACTCTATTGCTTGCTCTTTATTCCTTGCATTTAATTTGCTGTTATCCGCTGCATATCATTTAGAGCTAAATTACTTTGTTTCACAAATACTTCAAGACCAGCACATAATTATTTAAATTTTTTGAAAGACACAATTCACCCCTCCTCTTGGGCTCCATTTTTGGGCAACAAGCGGTATCAGAGCATCGATCCTCTACTTATAGGTCCAACGATCTTGAGTAAAAGATCATAGCAGCCCCAATTGGTATGGGTGTTATGGAAGGACAAGTCTCTAACCATCCCCCATTATTTAATGGCACAAATTACACATATTGGAAGACATGCATGCATATTTACATTCAAGCCATTAACTATAACATGTAGAGGACTATTGTTAAAGGTCCTCATCAGCCTACTATCTTGATTAATGGCATTCTCACTCTCAAAATGGAAGATGATTGGGATGAGAATGATATTAAGCAAATAGAGCTTAATGCAAAGGCTATGAATCTATTATTTTGCACTTTAGATCCAAGCGAATTCAATAGAATTTCAAATTATCTCTCCGCAAAGAAAATATTGGACACACATGAAGTTATCCATGAGGGTACTCATCATGTAAAAACTATCAAAGTTAACATGCTCATTCATACATATGAAATGTTTAAAATGGAACCATCTGAATCTATTAGTGAAATGTACACTAGATTCACTAATATTGTGAATGGCATGAGAAGCTTGGGTAAAGTTGTTTCTAATGGTGAACTTGTTAATAAACTTCTTAGGTCTCTTCCAACTTCTTGGGATGCTAAAATCACTGCTATAGAAGAAGCCAATACTCTTCCACTCGAGCAACTTTTGAGATCATTGATAACTTATGAGCTCTCCTTGAAATAAAAGACAGTGGACTATGACAAGAAAAAGAAAGTGATTGCCTTCAAGTCCACTACCAAAGAAGAAACAAGTGATGATTCCAATGAGGAAGATGATGAAGATGAAATGGCTCTCATTGCAAGGAAGTTTAGGAGGTTTATGAGAAAGAAGAAATATAACTTCAAGTAGAAGCCTCAAAAGGGAGAGCCTGTAAAGAGAAAGAAAAAGAGAAAGAAAGGGAGCAACTCACTTGCTTTGAGTGCAAGAAACCCGGTCACTTCAACTTGGACTACCCCTTACTCAAGAAGAGCTGAAAAAAATTAAGAAAGAAAGCCATGATGTCCACCTGGAACGAGAGCGAGGACTCAAGCTCAAATGAAGAGCAGTAAGAGGTTGCAAATTTCTGCTTAATGGTAAACAATGATGAAGAAATGCCTGAATCTGAAAATGAGTTTACCTTTGAAGAATTACATGAAGTTTTTGATGAATTAGTTATTGAATTTCAAAAACTTAAAATGAAACTCAAAGAACTAAAGAAGCAAAATTTGGAATTAGTTAAAACAAATGATAGGTCTTTGATTGAAAATGATTGTTTGCTTTAAGAAAACAAGAAACTAACTGATAAAATTATCTTTTTGGAAAAAAAAAAAAAAAGTTAGAAAAAGAAAAATTGTTTGCAACAACTGAAAATTTTGCTAAACAAAACAAAGAACTTTTGCAAGAAAACAAGAAGTACAAGGACGAGCTTGAAAAATTAAAACCATTTGTTGAAAAGTTCACTTATATTTCTGAAAAACTGAATATACTTTTAAATAATCAAAGAGCTATTTTCAATAAAGCAGGATTAGGTTTTAAATCTAAAAAACAACAAAAATTTTTCAAGAATTTCTTTGTGCTTGCTTCATCTTCGATTACTTGTTATTCTTGTGGTAATATGGGACATAAATCATATTTATACAATAAAAGTAAATTGAACAAAGTTAGAAAAGTTTGGGTTCCAAAGGAACCATCACTACTAACCCTAAAGGACCCAAGATGACTTGGGTACCTAAAGTCTCCACCTGATTTATTGATTGTAGGTGTGCCTTGCAACCAACAAAAGAAGATTATGCTACCTTGACAACGGTTGCTCAAGGCACATGACTAGAGATGTAGAGCAGTTATCCTTACTTGAATATCAAAATGGTGGAAATGTGACCTTCAGTGATAATGGAAAGGGCAAGATTGTTGGCATTGATAAAGTCCATATCACCCCCTCTACTTATATAGATAATGTTCTTTATGTTGATGGTTTAAAGCATAATTTATTTAGTATTAGCCAATTTTGTGACAGACTTTAAAGTTGTTTTCCAATCTTCCATGTGCATTGTTTCTAGTCTTGATGACAATGGCATCAAGTTTATTGGTCATAGGCATGGCAATATTTATATGGTTGATCTTGATAATCTTCTATTCAAAATGATCAATGCCTAGTAGCAATGGAAGCCAAGATCAATAAAACTAGTTGATTTTGGCATCGTAGACTCGGACATGCTAGTATGCATTTGCTTTCAAAACTTTATAAAAAAGATTTAATAAAAGACTTGCCAAAACTTGGTTTTGAAAAGGATAAGATTTGTAGTGCTTGCCAACTTGGAAAACAAACTAAATATTCTTTTAAACCTAAAGGAGTTGTCTCTACATCTAGAACCCTAGATGATGCAGGACTATTCATGCATGCCAATTATTGTTCATGTATTAGGCATTAAATTAGGAGTTTATATCCTGGATTTCAAGCTAAGATTCGAAGTAGAAAAATTTATAGAAATTCTAGAAGTAGATGCATGCATAAAAAGATCCTACAAGTAAAGAAATAGGACTGCCAAGGCTAAGAAGCCCTGGTTAGGACTAGCTCTTCTATAATACCTCTACCTAATAAGTCTAGGGGGTATACTTGGCAGAGATTTGAAGATCGATCCATGAAGAGTTTGCTCTATGCTCGATGGATGTGGCCTAGAAAACAAAGCTATCGACGCTGTAGATTCGCGTCTTTCAATCCGGTGACCCGAAAGCTTGTCGATTGGAATCCTGGATTCGTGAACTCTGAGAGACCTGTAAATCACCATTCAAAGGTTAGAAAACAAAGAAGAAAAAAAATTAAATTGCTGAAAGAAGAAAGGAAGGAAGGGAAAGAAGGGGGTGGCTAGGATGATGAAGAGGCTGTCGGCTTGGAGGCAGGATGCAAGGATCACATAGATACCCTAAGGGATCACACAGATATCCTAAATCACACAAAAAACTTCACACTCAAATTTGAGGAACTCAAGAATAATTGATTCATCAATAATCAGCAATAATACATGAGGGGGAAAGGGACCTTAATATAGGCATACATGTTAGGGCATACAAGAGATTTTACATGGTATTCCTTTTCTTTTACAAACTCTCCCACAAGCCCTCTCCCAAATAAGCTCTCTTTTCCTCTTCTCACTAGGACTTCTCCTCTCCTCCTCTTTCACCTGGTCCAAGGGGGGTGACCATAAGTGGTGTGCCCAAACGGAGGTAACCTTAAGGGTGGGGCGCCAATTCCAAGAGGGCTTTGGGCTTTGGGCTTTAGGTGGCCCACTTCAATGCTGAGCTGGGTCTAGGGTTCTCCTAGTGTCCATCTCCTCCTGGTGGGCTGATATACTTGTCATCGAGGTCTTCAATGATATCTCCAAGAATCCTTTTATGCTTTCTAAGTGGAATAATTATGTGGATGAATGGATTCCATGCAGTGGTTGGAGTATTATGCTGATTGGCTTCATAAGTGACTTGAGTCTTCTTACAAAATTAGACTGGACTCATAAAACTCAAAACTTATAGGATTCATAAGACTCACTAAGCATCCAAAACTTGACTCAATGCTCTAATTACAAGACTCAAATATAGAAAGGCCTAAAACAGGATTCAAGGACCAAAATACAGACTCAAGTGTAACAAGGCCTGAAAAACAAAACTCAAGGTCCAAATACAGGACTCAAATAGCTAACACAGCCAAATTATTAGACTCAAAGACAATTTGCATCATGGCTAGGGACTCAAAATCAGGGACCCATAGTAAACTAGGGTTGACCTGATGTCCACATCAATTCTCCTAGGGTGGGAGGAACTCGACTCTGCCGAGTAAGGGTCGCTCTGGCTCTGGTATCGCTCAAGGAGGTCTGGGTTGACGTGCTGCAAGTCCTCTCAAGAAATCCATGAATCCTCGAATTATGGTCGACCATGCCAACGGACCAGGTAGCATTGATAACCGCGGTCCCAGGTTGTGATAGCTTGATCATCCAAGATATGCTCGATCCATTCACCTCTCTCAGGCCAATTTATAAGTGGACACTCTAGGTTAGGTTCGGTCTCAAAGGATAGAGTAGGTTCAAAACCTCACTAGAAATCACTGTCGATTCCCTATACTCAACCAAGTTCGCAATATTGAAGGTTGAGCTATTGTCAAAATCCAAGGGCTAATCTAGCATATAAGCATTGGATCCTACCTTCTCTATCACTCAAAAGGGTTCAGCTCTGCGAGCATGAAGCTTCTTAACCATAACAGAATCTCCTACATTAAATCTCTTAGCTCTCTTTTCGGGAATTAGCCAGTTTGATTCAAAATTAATGCTTAATATAAATAATGCACCAGACTTGTACTAACACTTAATAAAAATGCAGACTCAACTATGCATTCCTATTGAGAGGAACTTTATTGGACTCTTCTGGGCCTAAACCTAATAGACTATAGGTTCTCTAGGTTTGACCCTGGTTTGACATGTACATGAAAACTTACAATGAACTTCTAGTAAATGCCAGAGGGTATGCAAGAAGTAAGACGCAAACCTAACAAGTACAATGAATGTATGCAACATGCAAACTTCTATAAAATGCAATCTAATAATAAGAAAATTAAGAGAAGTTTTAGGAAAAGGTAGAAAATAAGAAGTGGGTTCAGGGTTAGTCTGGTAGGGTAGAAAATAAGAAAAGGTTCAAGGTTGATTGAATAGAATAGGATGTAAGAAGGGATGTCAGGGATTAGTCCTAGACTAATAAGGTTGACTTTATGGGGTTGATGTACATCTATTGGGTTTGTATAATGGAAGGATGGGTCACTAATTTCAGGAAAGAGATCTTCAATTAGGGTTAATGGGGTGACTTCATCCTGAGGGTATTGATTTAAAGAAATCAGGTCCTTAATGAATTATTCTAGTACATGAATCAAAAGACTAGACTCTACAATTGGGCTTCTTCGAGTGGCTCCTCAGGTAAGATCCTAATAGTAATATCTGGGTTCTCTTCCTCTAATTGGTCTTCCATTACAGGTTCAGTTTGGTGTTGGGTTTCAAGGAGATCATTATGCAACTTAGTAAGACTGAATTATAAAATTTCATGCATAAAGATAACACTTTATCAGTTAGAAACCCTAATTTCCAAGATCCCTTATTCGATTACAACTATTATGTCATAAAAGAAGGTTAATGAAACATACCTGGAGTGCTATATTCCACTTCTTCTACTAGACTCACAAGTGTATGTCCTCCAATGGTGATCCACACAAGATTTGAAACAAGAAAACCCAAGGATTCAAAGGATTTAGATTTGTGATTCATAAAATACACATATCCAAGCATTGATAGGTCATCAGTGAACATGATGAAATAAGAGTATCCTCCTCTGGCTTGAGTTGATATAGGTCCACATGTATCTATATGTATAAGACCTAATAACTCAGTTTTCCTTTCTCTATGTCTAGTGAATGGAGACTTAATCATTTTATTCATGAGACAGGATTTATAAGTTCCAAATGATTCATAATTATAAGGATAAAAAAAAATATCTTTGTATAACTTATTTATCCTAGAATCACTAATATGACCAACTCGATAATGCTAGAAAAAAGTAAAATTAACATCTTCTCTCTTTCTTTTCTTATTTTCAACAAGTAATACTTCATCATTATGTGAAAGAATTAAAAGACTATTATTAAATAAGTCATTTTTAAAAAATTCATTAGAATGACAAGCATTGCTCCTTACATCTATTTCAAAACCTTATTGTAATTACAAGGGTGTTGGGTTTCGGTAGCACAACAAAAGACCGAGTTTCAAAAATTTGACTCTTGAAACACTGATTGACCGAAACCCTAGACCTACAAACTGCTTGACCATGACAACGAATAAATCATAATTTAGGGTTATAGAGGAATACCTTGTATGCTATACTCCTTAATTTCTATAAGGAACACAAGTGTATGCCCTCCAGAGGAAATCTACTTAGGAACCAGACCAAGGAAGCACTCCTTCCGAGCTTGCTTATTTGACTACCTTTCTTCCTTCAGCAACCTTTCTCCCTTTACTAGAACCCCTACCTTCCTGTAGGGCACTCAGAGATCTCTTTGAATCCTCTCTTACTATCCTATTATCCTTTCAAATTCTTTTCCTAAGCCCTTATATTAAAATGGCAAACTTGTCCTAACAAGAGAAGGAAAAGAATTATTAAGACAACTTTTGGATTCCTTGGCTTCAATCACCGAAGCCTTTAAATAAGAAGAGAGTAGGCACCTGATACACCTTTTTATCAACTCCTTATCTTATATTTAACATATCAGATAAGATCCTTTAATCAAAAAGAGTCCCTTGGCAGAAAGGTGTAAAGTGAAACACCGTTTTACTAATTATATGTGCCAAAAGTTGCTTGTCATAACTCTATGGTAACATCTAATAATTAATCTCTTAATTTTAGATTTAAGACAAGGTCCCACACCTCAATAGCCATATCAAATGAAGAGGTTTATCTAGAAGAAAAGGTGATTAATAGGCAGAAGGACTCTTCCTTAACCGTGCACCATGATTTATATATTAAGCATTGTATCCCATCATCAAATTATGCCCTTTCTTACATGATTTTACTACTCAATTCTAGTCAAATGGATGTTCATTGGTTAGGATAGGGGCTAAGCCTTATCACCTAAAAGGTGATTAATTTGCTTTATTTGTGCACATGCCAAAATGGCACCATGTGTCTCATGCCCTTTGGACTCTTGGTTTAAATAATGGATAAGGCTTGATAAATTAGGACAAATCCTAATTTGGCTAACCCACTTAAGGCGCAACCAAATTTAAGACCAACTCAAATTGGTTGGCTCAAATAGTAAGTATTTAAACCCAATCTAAATAGGTTAGGAGTTAAGCTAGCCAACATATACTAGTATGTTAGTTAGCTAACCAATTAGGATCCTATGACCCTAATAAAAATAAAATAGACTTCCTTAACCAATTTCCTAGCATGTATGACCCTTTGGACTCCACATCTAGCCAGTAGTAGATTTAGGTCCAAGCTATTTCAATCCAATCAAAATTGATTGACCTAATCAGGTCAAATCGAGCTGACCAAGTTAGCCAATTCGAATCAATTTCCAAATTTACTCATGAATCCATCCAATTTGATTCATGAAAACCTATAAGATATGACTGAAAACCTAGGGTTTTATTTAAATAGGACTAGGTATTCTATTCCCAATAGAATCATAATAATTTTTGTAGCAGTCCTGAAAACCCTAGGTTTGCATTATCATCTGATTTTTTTTTGGCATAAAATTTGGTAGGCTACATCAGCACCATCCATCCTCTGTTCTAGATTTTTTTTGAATATTTTATGCATCAGAATCTCTGTCAAACTCTACAATAACTGGAACCCTACTTCACTGATTTCTGCTACATTCTACATACTTAACTTAACCTAACCTATTCAACTTCCAAACCCCCCAATCCCAAGCCAAACCTTGTTTGCTAACCCTAGTAAACTTAAACTTAACTTGACATCTCATAAATTAATTAAAAATCATTTTATTTTCTGATTGTTTTAGATTGCATCAGGATCATTGATTATTCATCATCTGTTAATCTAATCTTAAGGGCAACTATATAACATCAGGGCAGGAGGTCATAACCTGTCCTGGGCCCAAAATAACCACCCTGCATTTCCACCCAAGCCTTAATTAAAATTGATTAGACCTAATTTGCCCTAGTGGGATAGGAGACACCAACAGGTCGGGTCCGAGCTGTGTGGGCCAACTAGTACATTTAACCTCTTAGCTATTACTGAAAGCTGGTGTCTAAGGCTGGGGGTCCATAGTCAAACGACCTATGTGGTGTTGTGGTTTTTAATTGGGTCCCTGTGAAAGCAGGGGGGCCTCGCACACTCCCACCCCCTACCTAGCCAGTGGAAGGATTAGCTATTGGGTTAGGTGTAAGTTGAGCTGACCCACCCAGTTTCTGGCTCTAAGTCTAGGAAACCCTAGATTATACTAGCATTTTCTCTCTTTTGCATTCTTGGTTGCATCATTTTATTTTGATTGATTGATTTGTTGCATGACCACTAGATTAGGAACCCAATATCAAAAGTCCAAATCTCAACCTAGCCCAACCATGGAACCCACTTTGGAGAATATCCTAGCTCAACTTGCCCAAATCAATACCAAAACCCAAGCCCAGCTTGCCCAGTTAACTACCCAAATGAACCAAGCCAATGTTCAATCTCAAAATCATATTACCCAAATATACTGTAGGTTTGACCAATCTATTTCTAAGCTTGACCGAATGAACCAAAAATTCAACCAAGTAGGAACCCTAGGCAAGACCCATAGAGCTGAACCCCAGGAACCCATAGTCCCTAGATATGAACCCGTAGTAACCCATTATCCCTCAATCAACCTGAACCCTATAGGATTAATACCCCTAGATTTGAACTCATAACCTTTAAACCCATAACCTATGAACCCATAATCCTTAGTTTACCCACCCCTGACCCCAGACCCTAGTCAATTTTCCATTAGCCAAACCCCTCTTACCATCCCATTGGTTCCCCAAGATGATTTAGAAGGAGAGATACCTATAGGTGACCAAGAGTTAGGAGTCAACCCAGAATTAGTTAACCCAGTAGAAACCCAATTAGAAGTTGACCTAGTGTTAGTTGATTATGACCAAACCCAGGTAGAAGCCAATTCAGTGTTAGTTGAATCAATAGAGACCCAGGTAGAAGCTACCCTAGAATTAGTTGACCCTGACCATACCCAAGTAGTAGAAAATCTAGATTTAGCTAACCTTGTCCATAATTAGTTAGTGGCCAACCCAGAGTTAGATAACCCAGATCACACCCAAGTTGCAATGGAAGAGCAATTAGAGGAGACTTTAGAAGAGGATCTAATTGTAAAGCCTAGTCCTGAATTTCCTAAGCCAAAAGAGTTTATTGAGGACTTGGCTTATCTCACCCAGTATCCTCAAGATGAAGTTACTTCCTTGATCCCAATTGAAGATCTTTTCCCTGAAATTAGTGACCCATTCTTCTATAAGGCAGACCTAGTAGATAGACACCAACCCCTTAAGGTCAATCTTATTAGTTTAGGATTAATCCCTGACACCCCTTCTTACATCCTAGTTTATCCAATCAATCCTGAACCCTTTTCCTGCCATACTAACCCCGAATCCACCTCTTATTTTTTGCTTTTTCTTGAGTTTTCTTATATTTCTTTAACCATTCACCTACATCATGTAGAGGTTTGCATGTTACATTCATTTCTTGCTCATGTTAAGTTTGAATCTTACTTCTTGCATACCCTTTGGCATTTAGTAGGCATACATAGTAAATTCTCGTGTGAATGCCATGCTAGGGTTAAACTTAGAGAGTCTATAGTGTGTTAGGTTAGACCCTAAAATGTCCAATAAAATTTTCTTCGATAGGAAAGTTTAGTCGAGTCTAATAGGTATTAGTTGAGTCCAATAAATTTACAACCTTGAATCATCTGTCTGCACCTGCACTACCCTTTGCACAGCAAATGCATATAGAAATTAGTCAAAAGATGAACCTAATTAATGAACTAATTAATAACTTGGCTAATTCCCAAAAGAGAGATAAAAAATTTTGCATGGAATTTTATAGTTGTAAAGAATTTTCTGCTCGCGAAGCTGGCCCATCCAAGATAATGAATATCTATGGACCCAATGCCTATGTGCATGAGATACTACCTGATTTTGGTATTAGCTCCACCTTCATCATCTCAGATCTTATAGAGTCTAGGGAGCCAGCAGTGATACCTAGCAAGCATCTTAAGCCTATCCCTCCCTTCAAGAGAGAACCCACCCGAGAGTGTCCACCATCCAATTGGTCAAATAGTGAGGAAAAGATCGAGAGAATCCTGGATGATCAAGCTATATGTACCCAGAATCGTGGCTATCAGAGGTATTTGGTTCGGTGGCAAGGTCGGCCAGAATTTGAGGAATCGTGGATCACCCGTAAGGATCTGCAATGCCTCAACCCAGACCTACTCGAGCACTATGAGAGCCAAGTTATCCCACACTCGACGGGGTCGAATTCTTCCCACCCCGAGAGAATTGGTGGGGGCACCAAGATCAGACACAGATTATTGGGCCCTATTTGGTTTACCTAGCCATGTGTCAAATTTTGTAATCAACTAGAATTGAGTCCTGTAATAAGTTGAGGTTAGTTGATTTGTCTCAACCCTCAACCTTGTCATTATTTTAAGTCCTGTATATCTGTTATGAGTCCAATATGAGATCAATTTTTTTACAAAAGAGGAGGTTACCATATTTTGGAGTTCCACCAGGCTACATTCAGGAGTCAGATGCCACTACATCAACCCATTGGATTTTGTGTGACAACCCAGGATCTGAGATGCTTCCGAAAATCCTGATTCCTTCCAGATGCCCTCCAGATGCCCAGATTTCCTTCCAGATGTTAGAGCATATTCTCAAAATAGGGCACCCATGATTCCAGAGGTCCACCTGCATCCAAGCCCAAAGAAATGAAGCCCAGGTGCCAAGCCCAAGCCCTTAAGAAGCAAGATTCCAAGGAATCTAGCCTACAAATAAAATTATAAAAATCACAACAAAATTATTTTGCTATTTTAATTTATTTTTAGCAGTATTAGAGTCATCCCACATCAGTTTGGTATCAGAGCAGTTTCAGGATAGTTTTTTATTTGCATTGCATTCACAAACCCTAATTCTGCATTCTGTCCACTGCATTAGGTGTCTAGGTTTTATTTGATTTCAGCATCATAAACATTTTATTTTTTTGTAAAATTCTCACTACATGTCCTCTGTTTTGTTTTACTAATTATCAAAATTTTTAATTATTTTTACTAAAAATCAATGTCTCTAAAATTTGGCATAATAGGAACCCTAACAAAATCCTGATAATTTTTGCAGCAATCCAGAAAACCATAGGTTTGCATTATCATCTATTTTTGTTTTGGCATAAAATTTGGTAGGCTACATCATCACCATCCATCCTCTATTCCAGATTTTTTTTGAATATTTTATTCATCAGAATCTATGTCAAACTCTGCAATAACTGGAATCCTAATTCACTAATTTCTGCTACATTTTACATACTTAACTCAACCAACCTAATCAACTTCCAAACCCCCCAATCCCAAGCCAAACCTTGTTTGCTAACCCAAGTAAACTTAAACTTAACTTGACATCTCATAAATTAATTAAAAGTCATTTTATTTTTTGATTATTTTAGATTGCATCAGGACTATTGATTGTTCATCATCTGTTAATCTAATCTTAAGGGCAATCTATATAACATCAGGGCAGGAGGTCATAACCTGTCCTGGGCCCAAAATAACCATCCAGCATTTCCACCCAAGCCTTAATTAAAATTGATTAGACCTAATTTGCCCTAGTGGGCTAGGAGACACCAACAGGTCGGGTCCAGTTATTAATTATTAATTTATAATATTTGTGCGATATTTATTATCTATCATATTTATAATTTTGCTACTAAATGATTATTATTCGTTAATCAACCATCATGATCGATCAGAAACTTCTTATATATGTGACCTTATAGGTTTGAACACTAAGCTAGTAGCCTAGGAACTAATTCCTGAACAAATCAATGTGACCATCTATTAATGGAACCTGATGTTCGGATAGGTTGAATGTTCACGAAGTAATATTCAAGAACCTAGGTATATGGTTTCCATATAGTTCATTCCTTTGACCCTAATACTCAAAATAATTTTTAAGTTAATTGCCAACTCTAAATAATGCATCTAAATAAGTCTTAATCTACTAAATCCTGTGACTCCTCACAAGAATTGCCCTAACCAAGGTCTTGCTAAATTGAAACATAGTAGAGCATTTTCTCTAACACCTTGGAGTGGTTAATCTCATCTTGACTCATCACTAACTTAACAAGTACTTGACTGTACCCAATAACCTTCCATCATTAGATTAGAAATCTAGGTAGTCAACCTAAGTATAATAAGTTGCTTGCAAGTCACTATGGTGATCTTAGGTCGGAGAGATACTTATACCCATATCCTTCTATGAGAGACTCTCAATAGTAGAGTACTCAAAGAGCTGGTCACATTCGGTATAATGTACACCTACACTTACTTGCATGCCATACCAGTATCTCCACACTCCTTGCTGATATCCAACCCATATGGCATACAATGACTTATGCTCGATAAGTGTTGTCATCCTAGGTAACAACATATCATGTGGTCATGAATATATTTAAAAACTACTCGATAAATCATTCTTTATCGAATTCAAGTAGTTCTAAGAAATATGCAAAAAGAGATGAACTACCAAAAATAACTTTTATTTCATTAATGATTCATGTAAAAATTATAAAAAGCTCAACCATTTATAACCCAGATGATTAGTTATAAGACAAATTTCTTAACAACTTTCACTTGGACTAGAGCCAATCAGAAAATATCAAATACACACTTCCACTTGTGGTCATTGAACTCTTTGATTTTGAGGGCTTTAGTAAATGAATCAACCAAGTTCTCCTTTCAATTGATCTTGTGAAGGTCAATGTGACATCGATCTACTATTTTCTAGACAAGGTGGAAGCAATGCAGAATGTGCTTGGTCCACTGATGAGCCTTTTATTCTTTTGCTTGAGCTATGGCCCTAGTACTACCATAATATAAAAAAACTGGGCCATCAAGATAAGTATGTCATCAATATACAATATTAAGAAGACAATGACACTCCCACTTATCTTCTTATACACACATGTTTCATCCATAATTTTGATTAAACCAAATTCTTTAATTATTTCATCAAATTAGATATTCCAACTCCTTGATGCTTACTTTAATCCAAAAATAAATTTCTTAAGCTTATATACTTGGTTTGGTCTCCCACTTGAGACAAACCCTTCTGGCTATGATATATAGACTTCTTCCTCAAGATACCCACTCAGGAAGGTAGTCTTTACATCCATTTGCTATATTTTATAATTATAGTATGCAACTATAGCTAGTAAAATTTTAAGGGACTTGAGCATAGCCACTAGTGAAAATATTTCATCATAGTCAATTCCATACTTTGTTTGAAACTTTTTGCTACTAGCCTAGCTTTGTAGGTTTCTACTTGGCCATTTGCTCCAATCTTCCTTTTGAAGACCCATTTACACCCTATTGGATTAACTCCATTAGGTGGATCAACTAAGGTCCAAACATGGTTGGTCTTCATGGAGTCCATTTCAGATCCAAACAAGGTGGATCAAGCCATTGGTCAAAATCTTTACTCTGGACAGCTTCGATATAGGTCAAAGGATCATCATCTTGAAAGATGCTGGCTTCATTGTTATTACTAATTACAAAGCCATATCTGAAAGGTGCATTCTGCACTCTCTCGACCTACAGAGAAAAGGTGTGTGTTGTGAAGGTACCTTATTAATAGGTATTTGTGGTTGAGAAATTTGAGGTTGATTATTTATAGGAGTAGGTTGATCTTGTACTTCATTAAGATCAAGTATCCTTCCACTATCTCCTTCTTAGATAAATTCCTTTTCCAAGAAAGTGGCATGCCTACTAACAAAAACCTTTTGTTTAGTAGGATGATAAAAAAGGTATCTAATACCTTCTCGAGGATAACCAATGAACCTACATTTTTCAGCCCTAGTACTTAGCTTATGTCCAAATATATTTCTAACATAAGCTGGGCAACCCCAAATCTTAAGATATTTTAGACTTGGTCTTTTACCTTTTCATAATTCATAAGGAGTTCTAGCTATAGATTTCGATGGTATCTTTTTCATCTAATTGTTGGAAGCTAATCACTACTCAAATGTGCCGACGCTTCTCCAGGGATGACTGACTATTATTCAATCATCATGATTATTGATAAGTAGTGATTAGTTGACTGGTATCATCCTAGTCCAACTAACTTTGTTGTTGGCTTTTTGTCGATGACTAAGTATTGGACAATCACCTGGAATCTTGTACTTGGATGTCACTTGATTGTCACTATAGCTTGGTCGAGTGTCAATCGACTAACTCGATGGTTACTCTTCTTAGTTGGTTGGCATCTATTGGCCAGTCAAGCTTTAGTGGGCTCAAGGAAGATGAAAGGTGTCTCAACGTGATCATCTTTGTCAGTTAGGTATTAAGTGGTTGGAGGGCTGTGAGAAGCTTAGAAGAGATAAAAGATATCCAAATGTAATCATCTTTGTTATCCAAGTGTTAAGTAGCCAGAGGGCTGTGAGAAGCTCAAAGGAGATGAAAGGTGTCCAAATGCAATCTTCTTCATCAATCGAGTGTTAAGCAGTTGGAGGGCTATGAGAGCCCGAAGGAGATGAAAGGTGTCCAGACATAGTCATCTTCATCGTCCAAGTGTTAAGTAGTCGAACAATTGTAAGAAGCCTAAAGGAGATGAAAGGTGTTCAAATGTAATCATCTTCATCAATCGGGTGTTAACCGACTAGAGGGCTGTGAGAACTTGGGGGAGATAAAAGGTGTTCAAATGCATTCCAGGTGTTTGTCAATCACCTGGAATCTTGTACTTGGATGTCATTTGATTCCCAATATAGCTTGATCGAGTGTCAATCGACTAACTCGATGATTACTCTTCTTAGTTTATCCGCATCAATTGGCCATTCAGGCTTTAATGGGCTCAAGGAAGATGAAAGTCATCTCAACGTGATCATCTTTGTTAGTTAGGTGTTAAGTGGTTGGAGGGCTGTGAGAAACTTAGAAGAGATAAAAGGTGTCCAAATGTAATCATCTTTGATAGCCAAGTGTTAAGTGGCCGAAGGGCTATGAGAAGCTCGAAGGAGATGAAAGGTGTCCAAATTCAATCTTCTTCATTGATTGAGTGTTAAGCAGCTGGAAGGCTATGAGAAGCCCGGAGGAGATGAAAGGTGTCCAAACATAATCATCTTCATTGGCCAGGTGTTAAGTAGTCGAACAATTGTAAGAAGCCCAATGAAGATGAAAGTTGTTCAAATGCAATCATCTTCATCAACCGGGTGTTAAGCGACTAGAAGACTATGAGAACTCGGAGGAGGCAAAAGGTGTCCAAATGCATTCATCTTTGTTAATCAGGTGTTAAGAGATTAGAGAGTTGTGAGAAGATCGGAAGAGATGAAAGGTGTTCTAATGCAATTAACTTCGTAACCGAGTATTAAGTGGCTGGAGTGCTATGAGAAGCTCGAAGGAGATGAAAGGTGTCCAAATGCAATCATCTTAATTGGCTAGGTGTTAAGTGACTGGAGGGCTGTGAGAAGCCCGGAGGTGATGAAAGGTGTCCAAATGCGATCACCTTCACCGACCTTAGATCTTGATGCTAAATGGCCGAGTGATGCTAAATGGCCGAGTGTTAGTCAACCATCATGATAAGACCTTAGGGACATTGTCAAAGAAAATTTTTATCGTATTGTCGAGTAAATGTTAATACATTATTAGTAATATATTCGAAGATTTTTAGCATTCCAAGTTTGAGAGATTAGTATTCCAAAAAGGTATTCAATTTTATAGGCTGATCATTGAAGAACTTCAGCTACTCCATAATATCCTTCCTAATTTGGAGAAGAATTTTCCTATTGTGTTAGCCTTGAGACTTCTGTGTGACATAGAACGAGATTTACTTGGTGGAAAGTCTTTTAACCTTACTTGGGTGTTATAATATTGAACAATAGATGGTCGGTATACAGGTGGGCTTGATTTCGAGTCTCTTTCAACAAGTCGAGGCATGCTCTTAGCCTTCTTGACTTGCTTGACTCATCATAGTGCTCATCCTTATGGTTGGTAGTCCAATCTTAACGAGATCATCACTTTAGTGCCCTAAGCCAAGTTGAAGGGCTACTCATTGGTCGGTATCTGAGGGGTTATCCGGTACACCCATAGGACTCCAGGCAACTCATCTACCCGCCTTCCTTCGACCTCATCCAGCTTAGTCCTAAGCCCTTGCAATATTATTCAGTTCATGATCTCCACTTTCCCATTTAATTAAGGATGCTTGACGAACATAAACTGATGTTGGATATAGGGTTCAGTGTAGAATTTCTTGAATACTTGATTGTCAAATTATCAGCCATTATCGATGACAATAATATGAAGAAGTTTGAACTAGCATATGATGGATCTCTAGAGAAGTCTTTAACTTTAATCTCATTAATGTGTGCCAAAGGCTTTGCCTCCATCCACTTGGTAAAATAGTCAACAGCAATAATAAGAAACTTTTGC
Source organism: Areca catechu (assembly GCA_021397845.1). NCBI lineage: Eukaryota > Viridiplantae > Streptophyta > Magnoliopsida > Arecales > Arecaceae > Areca > Areca catechu. The sequence goes on along the minus strand of CM038044.1, from coordinate 79,786,884 downwards.
TGATCTGTTATTAGAGGAAATGGGTTGAGTAAGTCTATACCCCAATAGGCAAAGGGCCATGGAGATGAGTGCTGAGTCAGTTGACTTGTTAGTGTTGATCTCAGGAGTGATTTGATGATTACAAAATATTGAAGCATCAAAAATACACTAATATCTTTAAATTTATTTAAGAATATTTTTATAGAGAACAATTATTATTGGAGAGTAATATACATAATTATTAGAATGCTTTAAGAGATCCTATGCATCTTTGAATGTTAGTCATAAGCCAATAGAAAGTGTAGTGAGCTCAATTGAGTCATTTATAGTGTTTACAAGGTTTTGAGAGCTTAATTATACTTCATTCAAAATGAAATAAAAGTTAGAATCTTCATTTGGAATGAAGAGTCGATCGACGAAACATAGAGTCTACTTTGGCACATTTTGGAAGTGGCACTAGAATTGACACATAGACGTGCTGACTCATGGGAAGGACAAGCTAACTCTTTTAATTGGATAGAGGAATAATTTAATGTGACTTAGGTGGATGAGACACCTCTCTTAGGAAAACAAAATGCTGAATTTTCCAAGTCATTCAAACAAGCCAAGACAAGTCGACACTCTCCATGATACAAAAAGATGGGCTTTGTGGCATAGGCAAAAGAGCTGACTCATGTATCAGAAGAGCCAACTCTCAATGCAATGGAATAGAAACTTAAATTTTTGAATTCCTGTAGGCGAGCCGACTCTTAGCTAAGCGAGCTAACTCGTTGGCCTTTGATAGTAGTATAATGGCTAGTTTTCTAGACTTCTAGATTTTGAGTATTTTATTTTAACAGTTATTTCTTGGTTTTTAATAGTTATAAACGGCTAGAAAGGCCTCTAAACAAATAGGAGAACATTGTGAGAAGTATAAAAGCATGGATTAAGCTTAGAAACCAACAACATTCCTTGATATTCATTACAATCATTGCAAACAAAGAGAATATTCAGCGCTATCGTTAAAAATTCAAGAGAAGCTTCAACTACTTCCCATCACTCTCTTGAAGTAATTAGTAAGGAACATAGAGTGCATTGTAAAGCAATCATTGAAGCTTTCAAGCATCTAAAAGTCAAGCTTCACTAACAACATTTTGCTTTTTTTTTAAAGTTTATTTTTTGTTGCATTATCTTTGCTCTATTTTTGGTTGTTACAAGTTTCAGTGGGATCTAAAACTTGGAGTTTATTTAGGTTTTGATTGGCTGGTCTTAGAAAGCTAATTGATTTGTCTATGAGTCCATATAAAATAAAGATGTATTGGGTTTTAGATTGAGCCCAGGAAAATTTTCCAACTATATTCTTAAAAAAATATAGTAGAATCCCAAGAGATCCTTAGGAAGTGGGCATAAGAGCTAAGATTACTCTGAACCACTATAAACTTTTTTTATTTGTGTGTGTGATTATTGCTCTCTCTCTCTTAGCTTTAGCATATCATACACAATACTTGGCTCACTTAATTCAAAGTTCTCAAAAAGCACATACATGCTAAAATTTTTAAAAATCCAATTCATCCCCTTATTGGGTTATCAGTCAGGGCAACAAGTGATATTAAAGCCACATTCTTGGTATCACTGATTTAATAATCAAGAGAAAAAGATCATGACAACCCACATGAGTAGCTCTCTAGCCGAAAGGCAATCTAGCAATAGACCACTACTATTCACCGGTACAAACTATATGTATATTGGAAGGCTAGGATGAGAATTTACATACAAGCCTTAATTATCAGTTATGGAAAGTGATAATCAAATATCCTCACACATCTATAATAAAAGTAAATGATCTGATGTCCTAAAACTAGAGGATGTTTGGGATGAACATGATATGAAAATGATCGAATTGAATGCAGCCATGAATGTATTATGTTGTGCACTTGATTCCACTGAATTCAACCAAATTTCTACTTGCAACTTAGTAAAAGAATTTTGGGATAGACTTGAAGTGAGTCATGAAGGCACTAATCAAGTCAAAGAATCTAAGATTAACATGCTTGTGCATAATTATGAGTTGTTTAAAGCAGTGCCTACTAAGACCATAACTGAAACGTTTACACATTTTACTGATATCATTAATGGTCTCTAGAGTCTTGGCAGAATATATTTCAATAGAGACAAAGTGAGAAAGGTCCTCCAATCATTGCCAGGAAACTAGGAAGCAAAGGTCACAGCAATCCAAGAAGTAAAGGACCTCCGCAACCTACCTGTTGAAGAGCTCCTTAGATCCATGATGACACATGAGCTAATAATGAAGGAATACTACGAGGAAGAGGGAAGAAAGAAAAAATAATTGCCCTCAAGTCAGTTACTAAAAAAAGAAGAAGAAGGTCCCTCATCCGAAGAAAAACTACGAGATGAAGATATAGCCCTTGTGATAAGAAAGTTTAGAAGATTTATGGGCAAAGGAAGATCAAAGTAGAGAAAAAGAAACTTGGCTAAGGGTGCCAACCAAAGAAAAAGAGAAGGAGAAAGATATATAAAGATCAGCCTATATTTTATGAATGCAATAAGCTAAAGCATTATAGGTTTAATTATCCCACCTTAAAGAAGCCATTCAAGAAGAGCAAAAAGAAAAAGGTGATGGTAGCCACTTAGAGCGACATCCAAGATACAAGCTCCAATGAAGAAGAAGAATAAGGGAAGACAACCAATCTTTGCCTAATGGCCCTGAAGGATGAGGTAAGTGCTAGACCCAACTTAGAATTTACATTTGATGAACTACATATACCTTTTTATGAATTACTTGTTGAATTTAAAAAGGCTAGTTTGAAACAAAACTCTCAAACAAACTAATTATATTTTGCAAAAAGAAAAGGATGAAGTTTTACAAAAAAAGGATGTTTTGCAATAAGAATCGGATAACTTGCTTCAAAGAAACAAGGTTTTAGAAAAAGAAAAAGTTGAAGTTTGCCAAAAACTTAAAGATTTGAAATAAGAAAATAAAAACATATAAAAGGAAGTTCAAAGATTAAAATCTTTGATAGATAAATTAACTTTGAGCTCCAACAAACTTGAACTAATCCTTAAAAAACAAAGGAAAACATATGGCAAGGCTGGAATTGGATTTAAATCAAACTATAAAAATAGATTTTCAGCAAATAAATTTTCTACTCCTACTATCTCTCAAAAATTAAACAATGTTTATTTTTGTTGAAAAAGATTGGACATAAGGCATATGAATGCAATTTGAGGAAGAAAACTAGAAACAAAGTAAAGAAAATCTGGGTTCTCAAAGGAACCATTATCACTAACCCTAAAGGATCCAAGAAGCTTGGGTACATAAAAATACTACTTGATTTGTCTTGCAGAACTGCTTGTAGCCTAATAAATAAAAAAAGGATGGTACTTAGATAGTAGCTATTCAAGACATATGATAGGTGATAAAGAGCAATTCTTCATCCTAAAAATGAAGGTGTAATTACATTTGGTGATGATAGTAAAGATAAAATCATCGAAATTGATAAAATCAGGATCACCCCTTTTACTTATATTGAAAATATTCTACTAGTTGATAACTTGAAATATAATTTATTGAATATTAGTTAATTATATGATAAAGGTTTCAAATTATATTTGAATCTTCTATGTGCATAGTTACTAGTTTGTTTGATGCAAGTATTAAATTTGTAGGATATAGACTTTGAAACATTTATATGATAGATTTAAATGATCTAGCCATGAAAAGTAGTAGTACAAATCTAATGGCCATGAATGCTAGAATCAAAGAAATTAGTTGGCTTTGGCATCGTAGACTAGGACATGCTAGCATGAACATAATTTCAAAATTGATTTCAAAAGATCTAGTTAAAGGTTTACCTTAAATGAATTTTAAAAAGATCATATTTATGATGCTTGCCAATATGGTAAACAAACTAGAAGATATTTTAAATTCAAAAATATTGTTTCCATATCTACACCTTTGGATCTACTTTATATAGACTTATTTGGACCTATTAGGACCACAAGCCAAGGAGGAAAGAAGTATAGACCTATGATAGTAGATGATTTTTCAAGATTTACATGAATTTTGTTCTTAGCATATAAAGATGAAGCCTATGATATTTTTCTAAAATTTTATATCAAGGTTTTTATTAGAAAAATCTATCTATTATTTTAATCTAAAGTGATCATAGTATATAATTTGAAAACCAAAATTTTGAAAAATTTTACAATGAAAATGGGATAGAACACAACTTTTCAGCTCCAAGAATAGCATAGCAAAATGGTATTGTTGAAAGAAAGAATATGACATTGGAAGAGATGACCTGAACTATGTTGTTTGAAGGCAATCTTCCAAAGTATTTCTGGGTTGAAGCAATTAACATTGCTTGTTATATTTTGAACCATATTCTAATATGGCCTATATTAAAGAAAACTTCCTATGAACTTTGAAATGATAGAAAACTAATAAATTATTTTCATGTTTTTAGTTGTAAATATTTTATTCTAAAAAATAAAAAGATAATCTTGGAAAATTTGATGCCAAGTCTAATGAGGGTATATTTCTTGGATATTTCATTTCAAGTAAAGCTTGTAAAGTCTTTAACAAGAAAACTTTAATTGTTGAAGAATTTATACATATGATATTTGATGAGACTAACCCTCACCTTCTAAAAAAGAAGGGTTTGTTGATGATGATGTAGGTATAATCAACAGAAAAATGAATGAGCTAAACTTGAAAGACAAGCCAAATGAAGAAAAAGAAGAGGTAAATAATACCAAAAAGCTTGGTGATTTGCCAAAGAATGAAAGTATGTATGCTTACAACTAAAAATTTAATAATATAGATGATGATCCTTCTAAGGTGTCAGAACTAGATCATCATTTAGAGATGCATTTGATTATTTAGCATTTGTTTATCAAATTGAGCCTAATTGCATAGAGGAAGCTAAAAAGATGCTAACTGGATGATGGCTATGTAAAAAGAATTAAATCAATTTGAAAGAAACAATGTTTGGATATTAGTTAGTAGACTTAAAGAACATCCTATCATAGGTAAGAAATTGATCTTTAGAAATAAATTAGATAAAGAAATATAGTAAGAAATAAAGCAAGACTAGTGGCTAAAGGAAATAATCAAGAAGAAAAGTAGATTTTGATGGAACATACATACCTATAGCAAGATTAGAAGCTATTGCATAAAAAAATTGTCACTCTTACATGGACACCATGTGGCTCACCATCTCATTTGCTAGCCTAGTTCCATGCCACTTCACCAGCCATCTCAGGGTGTTTCACCTACCGGCTCGATGTAGCAAGCAAGCTTCTTAGAGCTTAACATGCAAACCCTGCTATCATGCGTAAGCCCAACATGCCAGACTCTCACAGGGGGTAGGTGACCTTATGCCATGGCTCCCTGATGTTAGACACTCCCCATTAATGCAGGCAGCATAATCACCATGTAGAGGAGATCCATGAGGACTTACCTAGTCCTCCAAGGGTATGCGCTCTACATTAATGTACCAACCACCTCTCCCTGCACCGTATGCCCCATAGGCACCAAGTGGATATACCACACTTATAAATTTGCTTCTCAGACCCTCTAGGTAAAGCTTCTCTTTGGCAAGTGTTTCTGAGCATACGCTCTATGGAAAGTCTCCCGAGCAGTACCTCTGAGAGAGCATAGCTTTAAAGGACTTATTGGAAAGCTCCTCCACCACAAGGACTTTCCCAGAGCAAATGCCCTTAAGCATTCGAAGCCCTTTGGATGACTTCACAGTCGTTCTAAAGCCACCCAAGGGTTTTGATCTGTGCCTAGGTGAAGGCCAAAACTACCTTGTTAGCTAATAGACTCACCTTGCCTCGCCTAAGTCCCTTTCACACTCTCCTGACACTAGCTAGCACCCATTTCTACTGCTTTGCTAGAGCCTCAATGCTTTATTCACCACTTCTATTGCATCACTTATGCCCACCTTCACTACTTCCTCTAGTTCCATCTCATCTAGCTAGCATTTTATTACTATATCACTTGCACAAAAGATACAATTTTTTCTCTTTTCCTATTTGTTTCTGCATGAGACTTAGGCATTGGAGGGTCTACTACAGGAAACCACCCCACTATGTCCTCGTGACTGAACTTTCATGTCTTCTTTATTTTGTAGGTTACAAAATGTCCACACTAGAGGAGGGAAATCCAGAATCATCTGAGTTAGTAGCCACACCTAGCCACATCAGCAAGTCTTGAGCAGAACCATAATGGAATGGTGCTAGAAGGAGGGCATTTGGCCTAGAGAACTATTGTGAAGACCTATAGTTTCTCTTTTCCTCATGTCAACATGACAAAAAAGAAGTCGATGGCAAGACCTACCACTCTTGCTTTTATCAAAGAGCCAGTAGTCCTGAAGGATCACCCCCAGACACCTCCAAAAGATGGCATTGATGAGCCATCAGCTGTTCCTCCAATCATGGCTAAATAGTTCAACCAGCTTTTCTTCCATGTTGATTCACTCACCTCTACGGTGCAAGCTTGCAACAACCCCCAACTCAGTTGGTCATGCAGCCAGCTTTGGACATTCCCCCATTGGTATGGGATGCATGATGCAGAACGAATGCTCTGAAACCAAAAATGATGTAGAACGAATATGTGGAATGCGGAAGCAAATTAAAATTAATGTATTTTTTTTTATATATTTTAAGAAGTCAGCTTTGACTCAAAGGAAAGATAAACTAATGTTGAAAGAAACTATATAATAATTGAAAGCACAATTCAAAGAAACTAGATTATCAGAGTAGTTCAGGAGTAAAGGATTGCTGGGGGTTGAGAAACTCCCAGACCTAGGGTTTCGCTCTGAACTTTCAACAGGACAGAAATAAAGAGAAGGGAAGGGTTATGTACCAGGCAGTGATCTTAACAGAGTTTGGTGGAAGGACTCTCTCGAGCAGATTATTGGATCCTCGGATTCGGATATCTTCGTAATGGATCCTCCAATACTGGTCCTTTGGCAGAGTTGGCTTCTCCTGAACTCAGGATCTGGGAAAGAAAAAGAACAAGTTAAGGAACCAGATACTCAAAGAAAGGATTTACCAGATAAGAAGAACTTAAAAAATTGATGTTGCTGAAATCCTGATTCTCCTTGATGCTGATCAGACTTCCTCTAGGCTTTGCTCTTTATTCGAAGTAGCCGATCTGGACCTGGATGCTGGTGGTCGGCCTCTACTTGGAAGAGAAGGGCCGGAGATGATGAGGTAGATTAGGGTTTGGATGATTGGTGGAATGAAGAAGATGATGGCGGTAAGGGTTTGGAATTGAAGTGGCTAACCTAGGGTTTTGGGGTTGGAGATCTCACACCTCCTCAAGGTTCCTAGGGAACCCAGATTTACTCCCTCATGGAGCTCAACACTTGAATACAAGTGCGGAAGAGAGAAACACAAAGTTGCTTACACAGAAATTGATTTCATTCATCATTTGTTTTTAAAACTTTCAAAAGGGGTTTATTTTATAGGTCTTTACAAGAGGTCAGGGTTTTACATCTTCCCATGTGGGACTAATAGGGTGAATCTTCAAATTAGGTTTGTAGAATCAATTCCTCCTCATATGGCCGGCCAAGAGGTTCCATAAGTGTTGATTGATGGCTCCAAATGGTAAGTAGGTGGCGCCTCCTAGCCTTGCTCTTCAAGAAAAAATTTTTTCCTTCCATGGCTCAACTCTTTTGGACACCTCCTTTTCTTTCTCCCCAAGTCATGGCTCTTCCCAACTTTGCTTTGGGCTTTTTAGGCATGGATTGGGCGCCCCCTTGAAGTGCTCCCCAAGAAATGCCTCTTTCCTCCTTTAGCTTGGCCTTTTAAGGTATATATGGGGCGCCTCCTTGATTTTGGCTTCAAGAAAAATTCTTGCTCCCTTGGGTGAGGGGACCAAGACACTGGGATGGAGATGTGGTGCCTCCTAGACTCTGGCGTGTGGCTGGGAGTGTGGCGCCCACTTACTTGGGCTTGGGAGAAAATGTGGCACCCTGGAGAAGACCTAGACCACTTACTAGGACTTGTACTGAGTCAACATGACTCAACAAAATTTAAATTGCAGGGAAATACAGACTCAAAAAAATTGAGTTGACCAAGTCAACCCTTATTACAAAACCAGAAAACCCTAATTCTTCGGGCAAGGTCAATCAGAGATCCAGATGGAGCCCTGAAGTCTTCTTCTGAGTCTGGTGCCCGCACCAATGCAGGTTAGGATGATGTAACTCACTCCACTAGAGTTAAACCAGCCTCGAAGTCCCCTCGACTGGTTAGCAACCCAAAAAGAGCCCCCCATGGTAACCCATCATAGCCCCTGTGACCCTAGGGGGCATGCCACGCTGACCATTCCCAATGCCAAACTAGTCATCAAGGTAGGGATCAGGGACATGGACCCTCCATTTTACTTTTTTCTTTGTTGTCGTAGGATTCTTCATTGAAGGGATCACCACATTATCACTCGGCAAGGTGCTCTTGATGATGAGATGAGCTAGACCAAAAGCTCCATGAGGTGGATGACTATATAGAGGTCCTCCATCGCTAGTATATAGCATCAACAGGGGAGCTACTTTTCACCATGCATCCACCCTTCGTCTAGGCCATCATGGAGGAGCCCATTCCCTAGTGCTTCAAGAACCTTCTATGGAGGCCTATGATGGCTCCATCAATCCCTTTGACCACCTAGATAATTTTAACACTCTCATGATGCAGCAAGAGATGTCTGACACTTGATATGCAAGACTTTTCTAGTCACCTTCCGAGATACTACTCGATCTTGGTACATCAAGCTCCTACTGGACTCCATCAGCTCTTTAGAGAAGTTCGGTCAAAAACTCATCGCATAATTTCAGAGTAGTTGAGGGCCCAAGAAGAAATCCAACTCCCTCTTCTCCATCTAGTAAGAGGAAGGAGAGTCTCTCCAAAACTATATGGATTGCTTAAGAGTGGCCATGTTGGAGGTTCATGCCTAGAGCCAGTAGTCGCAAAGTCAAGCCTCATGCAGGGGTTCTAAGTAGGAGGCTTTTACTACTCCCTATCCAAGAGATTTTCTTAATATTTTTGGAGTTCTTGTCCTACTCTAAAAAGTACATCAGTACCAAAGAAGGCATAGTGGCAAAGAGAAAGGAGAAGAAGAATGTAAGCATCCTCAGGAAAATCAATTTCTCCCTCCACGATCTAAGAAATAAAGCAATGAAGCCAAACCCTATCACCATTACAGGAGCTAGCGACCTCAACATGAAGAGTTCACATTACTAAATGCTTCCAAGAAATAGATCCTGATAGAGATAAAGAATTAGAATATCATCCATTGGTCTAGGAGGATAAGAAAAAGATCCAAGAAAGACCTCACCTAGTACTACCATTTTCATCAAAACTATGGACATGATACTAAAGATGGACTTGAAGGAGATCATGGTGTTGGTTCATCGAGGTTATCTATAAGTCTATGTTGACCAACTTAGAGGTGCGAAGTTTTCCGATCAGTGATCACACCTCACCATAGAACCCCCCATGGACAACTGTCCCACTGGCAACCTGGTGAACACCATTTCTAGAGGGTTTTCCACAAAGCATCCTTGCTAGTAGGGGGAGCCTATGATCGTGCAATTCTTGAGTCCCCTCAGGCAAAGCAATGAAAGTAAAAGGACATCATAGACTTCTCCAACTTTGATGCAAAAGGCATCCAAACTTTCCATGATGTGCCATTATGTTTCTCTTACTATCATGCATCATGATGTATGTATTCTGATTTACAATGGTTCCCGAACCCAACAGTGGTATCAGAGCCTCCTTATTAGGATTAAAACTTATGCAGTTCAATTCATGATGTAGTATCATGTTAAAGTTTTTATATTGATGCACAATGCATGTCTTTGATTGAACATGAGTTTGATGATTGCCACCAGTTAGGGTTTTCCACTGAAACCCTAATTGTCTTAGAGATATGATTAGCCCTGGAGCCATCATACTGAAATAAGGTTGTCCTGGCATAATGGTGTATCCATTATGTGGTAAATGGTTGTCCTAGTATGATGACACACATTTCACATATTTGCTTAGTTTAAAGCATGTATTAATATATGTGATAGCTTTTAATTGAATGTGCTGGCATTGCATGAACCCCTCTTAAAATTATATTAAGTGGTAGTATAGTTAACCGATAAGCATTATTAGTCATGATGGATAATTAGTCATTTCGGTGTCTAGAAAGGTGGTTCTGGGAAGGTAAAGGGAATCGTGGTTTTTAATTGGTTCCGTTGAGTGACCTGGCCAATTTTAAATTGGTGTCTAGGAAAGCAACGGGGGGACCCCCACATCTCTTCCACTAGCCTGGCCGATCTGATTGATTTAATTGTTGACTAACATGCTTGGTGTTAAAATACTATTTTGGCCTTCCTTCATGATAGGTCATTATTGTGTTACGATCTATACTAGGTTTGTTGTGCACACACAAGACCTAATATGGTGACTAACACAATTTTTGGCCTAATACAATTATTTGTTTATGGCATGATTTAAAGTAATATTTTGTTGTGTACACACAAGGGTATTACTATTAAAGTCATGACTATATGGCTATGAAGGGTCTTACTTAACTAAAATATTATAGTTTGTTGTGTATACACAAGGCTATTAATATTTTAGAGGCCGAGATAAGTTGAGAATTGTACGGGTTACAATTGGAAAGAGTTTTCCTACCTATGAACTTATATAAGATTTGTTGTGTACACACAAGGTCTTTTATAAGGGATTGGGATCTCAACCCCACTAAGAAGACCAATTAAGGTTTTCTCGATCATCGTATAGAGGGTTATGATGCTCGATAAAATAGTGGGAGACATAATTAAATTAAAGTCCTAATTTAATTATGCGTTGTCATTTCATGGTTGTTTGCTTATATTTTGTTCTTTGTTTAAATGTAGATAAATGGCCTCTTCACTCTCACTCCGTAGTATTTTAGATGCCAACAAATTGACTGGGCCTAATTATGTTGATTGGCTGAGAAATTTGAAAATAGTACTCAGTCAAGAAAGAATTTCCTATATTCTTGATACCCCAATTTTGGAACCACCAAGGGAAGATGCCTCGCAAGAGGAGAAGACCACATATAATATGTGACAAATGACTCACTTACTATCAAATGTGTTATGCTTGCCTCTATGACTAACGAGTTGCAGAGGCAGCATGATAGCATGGATACTAACTCCATACTGCTAAATTTAAAGAGCTTTATGGAGAACACAGTAGAACTGCTAGATATGAAATATCTAAGCAGTTGTTCCGTGCAAGGATGACAGAAGGTACATCAGTACAAGACCATGTATTAAAGATAATTGATCTAATCACTCGATTAGGTCAATTAGGTTTTGTAATGGATGGGGAGTTGAATCAAGACTTGATCTTGCAATCACTCCCAGAGTCATTTTCACAGTTTGTTCTTAATTACCATATGAACAAACTTAATTCTTCCTTGCCTGAGCTGTTGAATATGTTTAAGATAGCAGAGAGCCATGTAAAGAAAAATAAGGCTCCAGTTCTTCTTGTGGATAAGAAGAAGACAAGAAAAAAGGGTTCCAGTAAGAGGATGAATCCCAAAGGGGGTATTAAGAAGAAGAAAGGAAAGAAGGCCTCCGGACAGATGACCTACTTTCATTGTGGCAAGCCGGGTCATTGGAAAAGGAACTGCAAGGTTTACCTTGCAAGTGTGAAGCCTGGTGCATCAGAGGCACCAAAAGGTATGAAAGAAGTTCATACTATTTTGTCATTGGATTCTTCCATTTCAAATACTTGGGTGTTGGATACCGCCTGTGGTCATAACATCTGCAAATCATTGCAGGGACTTCAGGGGCATAAAGTATTGAAGGAAGGTAACTTTGAGCTCTACGGTGCTGGAGGGGACCCCATCCAAGCAGAAGCTGTAGGGACTTATGTTTTGAAGTTACCTTCAGGAAAGATCTTGGAGCTAAGGAATTGTTACTATATGCCAAAAATCATTAGAAATATCATATCTGTACCCTTGTTACTTAAACAAGGATATACTATGAATGTAATGAGCAGTGGCTGCTCAATTTCTTTATCTAATGAAATTATATGTTATGGCATATTCTGCAATGGTCTATTAACTCTTTCCACTAATGACAATATTTTTCATGTTTCTAACAAACGGAGAAGAGATGATGTTAACAATACCTTACTTTGGCATTGTCGACTTGGACATATTAGTGAGACTAGGATTAACAAGTTATACAAAGAAAATTTCTTTGATCCTTATGACTATGAGTCATTAGGAACTTGTGAATCATGTCTCATGGGTAAGATGACCAAGACTCCATTTAGTGGACATGGAGAAAGGACAAAAGAGTTATTAGGACTCATACACACAGATGTATGTGGGCCTATGACAACTCAAGCCTATGGTGGATACTCATACTTCATCACATTTACTGATGATTTTTCAAGGTATGGATTTGTGTATCTAATGAAACATAAGTCCGATACTTTTGAAAAATTTTTAGAGTATCAAAGTATGGTAGAGAAACAGACAGGAAAAGTATAAAGATCCTCCGATCAGATAGAGGAGGTGAGTACTTATCCACTGAGTTTCTTGATCACCTTAAAGATAAGGGGATCATCTCTGAATGGACTCCTCCTTACACACCACAATTAAATGGTGTTGCTGAAAGGAGGAATCGTACTTTATTGGATATGGTACGGTCCATGATGTGCTTCACGGAGTTACCTTTTTCTTTCTGGGGATATGCTTTGGAAACAGCAACTTATATCTTGAATAGAGTACCATCTAAAACTGTCTCTAGCACTCCATATGAATTATGGAGAGGTAAGAAGCCCAATCTTAAGTATATTAAGATATGGGGATGTCCAGCCTATGTAAAAAGAAATTTTGGACATAAACTAGATGCTAGAGCAGACAAATGTCTATTTATCGGATATCCTAGAGATAGTATAGGATATCTGTTCTACCACCCTACTGAGCAAAAGGTTTTGGTCAGTAGGCATGCCACTTTTATGAAAAAAGAATTCATCTTACAAAAGGGCACTGGTAGAAATATCGAACTTAATGAAATTCAACAAATAGACACATCTCAGTCAAGTAACAACATAGTTAATATAGAACCTGAACACACTCCTATCCGTAGGTCTGATAGGGTGCGACAAGCACCTGAGAGGTATGGGTTCATAATTGAAAATAATGAAGCCCAAATCATTCAAAATGATGAGCCTCTAACCTATACGGAAGCAGTCATGAGTAGAGACTCAGACAGATGGCTGGAAGCCATGAGATCCGAGATGGACTCCATGTATGTCAACCAAGTATGGTCTTTGGTTGATGCACCAGAGGGTATTAACCCTATTGGGTGTAAATGGGTCTATAAAAAGAAGAATGGGCAGATGGCCAAGTTGAAACTTATAAAGCCAGATTGGTGGCTAAGGGTTTCAGACAAAAACAGGGAATAGATTATGATGAAACATTTTCCCCTGTTGCCATGCTCAAATCTATTCGGATTATGCTTGCTATAGCAGCATATCATGATTATGAGATCTGGCAAATGGATGTAAAAACTGCATTCCTCAATGGTTTCCTTGAGGAAGAGGTTTATATGTCACAGCCAGAAGGTTTTGTCTTGGAGACTAAACCTAATCAGGTATGTAGGCTAAAGAAATCCATTTATGGATTAAAGCAAGCATCAAGGAGTTGGAACATCCTATTTGATAAAACAGTCAAAGAATTTGATTTTTTCAAAAATGAGGATGAACCTTGTGTGTACAAGAAGACTAGTGGGAGTGCCATAGTTTTCTTAGTTCTATATGTTGATGATATACTTCTTATTGGGAATGATATCCCAATGTTACAATCAGTCAAAGTGTGGTTATCGAAACAGTTTTCCATGAAAGACTTGGGAGAAGCATCCTACATACTGGGTATAAAGATCTACAGGGAAAGATCAAGAAGGATGCTAGGCTTATCCCAGTCTAGGTACATTGACCAGGTGCTAAAGAGATTTAGCATGGAGGAAAGTAAAAGAGGTTACTTACCTATTGGTCATGGCATACGTCTTTCCAAGAGGATGTCTCCTAAGACACCTGAAGAAAGAAATAGAATGAGTTCTATACCTTATGCTTCGGCTATAGGGTCGATTATGTATGCTATGTTATGTACCAGGCCTGATGTGGCATATGCCTTGGGTGTAGCCAGTAGATTTCAGGCTGATCCAGGAGAGGATCACTGGAAGGCTGTGAAAAATATTCTTAAGTACCTGAGAAGGACTAAGGATATTTTTCTCATATACGGAGGGTCTGATCTTAAACTAGAAGCCTATTCAGACTCTAGTTTTCAATCAGACCCAGATGATAGTAAATCCATTTCAGGATATGTCTTTACCTTGAATGGTGGAGCAGTAAGTTGGAAGAGCACTAAACAGCAGACTGTAGCTACTCAACTACCGAGGCAGAGTACATAGCTGTCAGTGAAGCCGCCAAGGAAGCTGTCTGGATGAAGAAATTCATCACAGAGTTGGGAGTAGTTCCTGAGATTGAGAACCCGGTGCCACTCTATTGTGATAACACTGGAGCAGTTGCTCAAGCTAAGGAACCGAGAGCCCATCACAAGTCCAAGCACATTCTGAGACGCTTCCATCTTGTCCGAGAGATAATCGAGAGACAAGAAGTCTGCATCAATAGAGTGGATACAAAGAACAACATAGCAGACCCGTTCACTAAGGCTCTACCATAGCGGGAGTTTGATCGCCACCTCGACAGTATGGGGTTAAAGAATAAGAGCGATTGGCTTTAGTGCAAGTGGGAGATTGAAAGGATTATGCCCTATAAGCCAATATTTGTATCTCCCAGACCATTGTAAATTGACAAGTTAATAAAGGCAATAATTTTTCATCATTCGCTGTGTCATTATATGATGAACCCCATAGATTAGGGCTATGGTTGTAGGGCTATGATGAGATCATACCAGTGAGATCTAAGGCCTTAAAACCCTAATCTAGAATATTCCTAGTCATAGGAACCCTGAGTTGGGGATCAGGGTTTCCGGTTAGACTGGCACATCCTATGTATGCTGAAAAGGGTGACTGCTCTCACAGTCACTTGTGTGAGACACTAATACAAGGATGTGGGTGCTCATTAGCGAATGAGTTCACTGAAGAGATCCAGTTTGAGAACATCTAATGGAGCCTTAGCTGCATGTCAATAGATGTTTCTCATAGTGGGAGTTGTACAAGTAGTCCTATGACCTGAGACTGCCATAAAACCTTATGTACATGAACCCATGCTTTGGTTCAATCTCATTCATGACACTGGGTCATGCACAAGGTTGATGCTGGGTGTGGTGAATTGTATATGAAGGAAATGAGTAGGTCAACAAGGAATTGATCACTCCTAGTAGGAGGAGATTGCATCCAGCCAAATTAGGTCAGATGATGATTCAGGAAATCTTTGATCAAAGTACAGATATTAGAAATGATTTCTAATATCGAATTAATTGAATCATTAATGTATGACTGAGCTGGGAATGAGTATAAGCTGGTTTTGACATGTTTCCATATCCATAGTTATACTCGGGATGCAAGATGATTGAAGGATCGAATTGTACGGGAACTTTCCACTGAAGGGTAGTTTTGGAATTTCACCAGAATTTCCATATCTTCCGGGTAGACATGATACGTTGCTAGACGTCAATCTTGTCTTGTGGGTTGATCAAATTAAATGTTTAATTGGATCACTAATTAGGAGGAGTCCTAATTGACTAACTGAGTTAGCTCGATTTGACCTAAATCGATTAGAATGAGTTCTGATCAAATTAGGTCAACTTGCACTCGGACCCACTGCTGGCTAGGTACGGAACCCAATGGGTCACACACTTAGGACAGATAATCAAGGATTTAATTTGGAATTAAATCTCGTTTGCAGATGAACACACTAGCATGTGTTGCAAACCATGGCTTCTACTTGAATCGGATTCGAGTTAGGGTTCCGATTTGGTCTTTTTTAGATCCAAATTCATTCCGGTTTGAATCTAATTGAAGATTCAAAACATTGGGCTAACTGTAGGCTAGCAATTGGGCTAACCTAAGAGGCTAAACCCCTTTCCCACATCGCCTAAGCCCCTCCCCCTCTCTTCCCACGCGCGCGCGCAAGGAGAAGAGTCCACGCGCGCGTGGACTCTCTCCAAGTCGCGTCTTTGCGTGAAAAGAAAGAAAAGAGTCGGCATTTTTTTTTTGAAAGGGCGTGGAAGAGAGTCCACCTAGGCGTGGACTCTTCAAAAATGGAATTACCATGAAAAAGAAAGAAAAAACACCGAAGCGGCGCGACTCTTCTTTCTACGCGCGCCCTTCTGTGTTTTTCACGATTCTTCCTTGCGTCTTCCCATCCCAAAGGCCGTGAGATTAATCCCAAGGGCCGTGAGATAAAGGAAAAGGATGTGAGAAGGGAGAGAGGGATGTGAGAGGATGATTTCAGATGAGAAGGCGCCTCTCTGTCGCCTATTTAAGAAGAAGGCTTCACCGTAAAAATTATTCCAGATTTTCTACGGCGAAGCCTTGCTTCTTTTCTTCTCCCTCTCCAGAAGATTGTTTCCCCCTCCTCTCTTTCCTCTTTGATTCCTTTACAGAGCCTAGGCTCTGTCGAATCTCAGAACAGAAGGAGAGTCAGAGAGAAACTCTCCGACGGTAAAGGAAGAAGGCGCCTCTCCTTTCTTTCTTACATTAAGACAATCTTGTCTTAATTTTCTTCTCCCTCCAAGACAAGCCTTATCCCATTTTAGGACAAGGTCTTATTCTTAAGACAAGAGTGTCTTAAGGGGCCAAAGTTGCTAGAAGACGAGGAGAAGGGTAAGAGAGAAGGTTTAGTCCCAGTTTGGCTAGAGGAGTCCTAGCCAATAGCCCATATATCAAGTTCTTAGGGTAGAACTTGATTGGAAGGAACCCAATTAAGGAGTCACTGTCTTGATCATCTGCCCGTGTGGAGCACCATCGGAGGGCGGACAAGTGGACGCCTGGTGTGTTCAAAAGGTTACTCAATTTGGAGTTTATTTCTACATCAGACTGGATATAGCGATCTGAGGTTAGTATCTAAACTATGTTTAAATTTGGACATGCATGTAGTACAGTTTTAATTGCTAATAAGGAGATTTTGGGATTAGGGTTCGGACCTGATTTCATAAAATTTTGAAATCCACGCTTCCGCAATGGTTCCCGAACCCAACAGTGGTATCAGAGCCTCCTATTAGGATTAAAACTTATGCAGTTCAATTCATGATGTAGTATCATGTTAAAGTTTTATATTGATGCACAATGCATGTCTTTGATTGAACATGAGTTTGATGATTGCCACCAGTTAGGGTTTTCCACTGAAACCCTAATTGTCTTAGAGATATGATTAGCCCTGGAGCCATCATACTGAAATAAGGTTGTCCTGGCATAATGGTGTATCCATTATGTGGTAAATGGTTGTCCTAGTATGATGACACACATTTCACATATTTGCTTAGTTTAAAGCATGTATTAATATATGTGATAGCTTTTAATTGAATGTGCTGGCATTGCATGAACCCCTCTTAAAATTATATTAAGTGGTAGTATAGTTAACCGATAAGCATTATTAGTCATGATGGATAATTAGTCATTTCGGTGTCTAGAAAGGTGGTTCTGGGAAGGTAAAGGGAATCGTGGTTTTTAATTGGTTCCATTGACTGACCTGGCCAATTTTAAATTGGTGTCTAGGAAAGCAACGGGGGGACCCCCACATCTCTTCCACTAGCCTGGCCGATCTGATTGATTTAATTCTTGATTAACATGCTTGGTGTTAAAATACTATTATTGGCCTTCCTTCATGATAGGTCATTATTGTGTTACGATCTATACTAGGTTTGTTGTGTACACACAAGACCTAATATGGTGACTAACACAATTTTTGGCCTAATACAATTATTTGTTTATGGCATGATTTAAAGTAATATTTTGTTGTGTACACACAAGGGTATTACTATTAAAGTCATGACTATATGGCTATGAAGGGTCTTACTTAACTAAAATATTATAGTTTGTTATGTATACACAAGGCTATTAATATTTTAGAGGCCGAGATAAGTTGAGAATTGTACGGGTTACAATTGGAAAGAGTTTTCCTACCTATGAACTTATATAAGATTTGTTATGTACACACAAGGTCTTTTATAAGGGATTGGGATCTCAACCCCACTAAGAAAGACCAATTAAGGTTTTCTCGATCATCGTATAGAGGGTTATGATGCTCGATAAAATAGTGGGAGACATAATTAAATTAAAGTCCTAATTTAATTATGCGTTGTCATTTCATGGTTGTTTGCTTATGTTTTGTTCTTTGTTTAAATGTAGATAAATGGCCTCTTCACTCTCACTCCGTAGTATTTTAGATGCCAACAAATTGACTGGGCCTAATTATGTTGATTGGCTGAGAAATTTGAAAATAGTACTCAGTCAAGAAAGAATTTCCTATATTCTTGATACCCCAATTTTGGAACCACCAAGGGAAGATGCCTCGCAAGAGGAGAAGACCACATATAATATGTGGCAAAATGACTCACTTACTGTCAAATGTGTTATGCTTGCCTCTATGACTAACGAGTTGCAGAGGCAGCATGATAGCATGGATACTAACTCCATACTGCTAAATTTAAAAGAGCTTTATGGAGAACACAGTAGAACTGCTAGATATGAAATATCTAAGCAGTTGTTCCGTGCAAGGATGACAGAAGGTACATCAGTACAAGACCATGTATTAAAGATAATTGATCTAATCACTCGATTAGGTCAATTAGGTTTTGTAATGGATGGGGAGTTGAATCAAGACTTGATCTTGCAATCACTCCCAGAGTCATTTTCACAGTTTGTTCTTAATTACCATATGAACAAACTTAATTCTTCCTTGCCTGAGCTGTTGAATATGTTTAAGATAGCAGAGAGCCATGTAAAGAAAAATAAGGCTCCAATTCTTCTTGTGGATAAGAAGAAGACAGGCAAAAAGGGTTCCAGTAAGAGGATGAATCCAAAGGGGGTATTAAGAAGAAGAAAGGAAAGAAGGCCTCCGGACAGATGACCTGCTTTCATTGTGGCAAGCCGGGTCATTGGAAAAGGAACTGCAAGGTTTACCTTGCAAGTGTGAAGCCTGGTGCATCAGAGGCACCAAAAGGTATGAAAGAAGTTCATACTATTTTGTCATTGGATTCTTCCATTTCAAATACTTGGGTGTTGGATACCGCCTGTGGTCATAACATCTGCAAATCATTGCAGGGACTTCAGGGGCATAAAGTATTGAAGGAAGGTAACTTTGAGCTCTACGGTGCTGGAGGGGACCCCATCCAAGCAGAAGCTGTAGGGACTTATGTTTTGAAGTTACCTTCAGGAAAGATCTTGGAGCTAAGGAATTGTTACTATATGCCAAAAATCATTAGAAATATCATATCTGTACCCTTGTTACTTAAACAAGGATATACTATGAATGTAATGAGCAGTGGCTGCTCAATTTCTTTATCTAATGAAATTATATGTTATGGCATATTCTGCAATGGTCTATTAACTCTTTCCACTAATGACAATATTTTCATGTTTCTAACAAACGGAAAAGAGATGATGTTAACAATACCTTACTTTGGCATTGTCGACTTGGACATATTAGTGAGACTAGGATTAATAAGTTATACAAAGAAAATTTCTTTGATCCTTATGACTATGAGTCATTAGGAACTTGTGAATCATGTCTCATGGGTAAGATGACCAAGACTCCATTTAGTGGACATGGAGAAAGTACAAAAGAGTTATTAGGACTCATACACACAGATGTATGTGGGCCTATGACAACTCAAGCCTATGGTGGATACTCATACTTCATCACATTTACTGATGATTTTCAAGGTATGGATTTGTGTATCTAATGAAACATAAGTCCGATACTTTTGAAAAATTTTTAGAGTATCAAAGTATGGTAGAGAAACAGACAGGAAAAAGTATAAAGATCCTCCGATCAGATAGAGGAGGTGAGTACTTATCCACTGAGTTTCTTGATCACCTTAAAGATAAGGGGATCATCTCTGAATGGACTCCTCCTTACACACCACAATTAAATGGTGTTGCTGAAAGGAGGAATCATACTTTATTGGATATGGTACGGTCCATGATGTGCTTCACGGAGTTACCTTTTTCTTTCTGGGGATATGCTTTGGAAACAGCAACTTATATCTTGAATAGAGTACCATCTAAAACTGTCTCTAGCACTCCATATGAATTATGGAGAGGTAAGAAGCCCAATCTTAAGTATATTAAGATATGGGGATGTCCAGCCTATGTAAAAAGAAATTTTGGACATAAACTAGATGCTAGAGCAGACAAATGTCTATTTATCGGATATCCTAGAGATAGTATAGGATATCTGTTCTACCACCCTACTGAGCAAAAGGTTTTGGTCAGTAGGCATGCCACTTTTATGAAAAAAGAATTCATCCTACAAAAGGGCACTGGTAGAAATATCGAACTTAATGAAATTCAACAAATAGACACATCTCAGTCAAGTAACAACATAGTTAATATAGAACCTGAACACACTCCTATCCGTAGGTCTGATAGGGTGCGACAAGCACCTGAGAGGTATGGGTTCATAATTGAAAATAATGAAGCCCAAATCATTCAAAATGATGAGCCTCTAACCTATATGGAAGCAGTCATGAGTAGAGACTCAGACAGATGGCTGGAAGCCATGAGATCCGAGATGGACTCCATGTATGTCAACCAAGTATGGTCTTTGGTTGATGCACCAGAGGGTATTAACCCTATTGGGTGTAAATGGGTCTATAAAAAGAAGAATGGGGCAGATGGCCAAGTTGAAACTTATAAAGCCAGATTGGTGGCTAAGGGTTTCAGACAAAAACAGGGAATAGATTATGATGAAACATTTTCCCCTGTTGCCATGCTCAAATCTATTCGGATTATGCTTGCTATAGCAGCATATCATGATTATGAGATCTGGCAAATGGATGTAAAAACTGCATTCCTCAATGGTTTCCTTGAGGAAGAGGTTTATATGTCACAGCCAAAAGGTTTTATCTTGGAGGCTAAACCTAATCAGGTATGTAGGCTAAAGAAATCCATTTATGGATTAAAGCAAGCATCAAGGAGTTGGAACATCCTATTTGATAAAACAGTCAAAGAATTTGATTTTTTCAAAAATGAGGATGAACCTTGTGTGTACAAGAAGACTAGTGGGAGTGCCATAGTTTTCTTAGTTCTATATGTTGATGATATACTTCTTATTGGGAATGATATCCCAATGTTACAATCAGTCAAAGTGTGGTTATCGAAACAGTTTTCCATGAAAGACTTGGGAGAAGCATCCTACATACTGGGTATAAAGATCTAAGGGAAAGATCAAGAAGGATGCTAGGCTTATCCTAGTCTAGGTACATTGACCAGGTGCTAAAGAGATTTAGCATGGAGGAAAGTAAAAGAGGTTACTTACCTATTGGTCATGGCATACGTCTTTCTAAGAGGATGTCTCCTAAGACACCTGAAGAAAGAAATAGAATGAGTTCTATACCTTATGCTTCGGCTATAGGGTCGATTATGTATGCTTGTTATGTACCAGGCCTGATGTGGCATATGCCTTGGGTGTAGCCAGTAGATTTCAGGCTGATCCAGGAGAGGATCACTGGAAGGCTGTGAAAAATATTCTTAAGTACCTGAGAAGGACTAAGGATATTTTCTCATATACGGAGGGTCTGATCTTAAACTAGAAAACTATTCAGACTCTAGTTTTCAATCAGACCCAGATGATAGTAAATCCATTTCAGGGTATGTCTTTACCTTGAATGGTGGAGCAGTAAGTTGGAAGAGCACTAAACAGCAGACTGTAGCTGACTCAACTACCGAGGCAGAGTACATTGCTGTCAGTGAAGCCGCCAAGGAAGCTGTCTGGATGAAGAAATTCATCACAGAGTTGGGAGTAGTTCCTGAGATTGAGAACCCGGTGCCACTCTATTGTGATAACACTGGAGCAGTTGCTCAAGCTAAGGAACCGAGAGCCCATCACAAGTCCAAGCACATTCTGAGACGCTTCCATCTTGTCCGAGAGATAATCGAGAGACAAGAAGTCTGCATCAATAGAGTGGATACAAAGAACAACATAGCAGACCCGTTCACTAAGGCTCTACCACAGCGGGAGTTTGATCGCCACCTCGACAGTATGGGGTTAAAGAATAAGAGCGATTGGCTTTAGTGCAAGTGGGAGATTGAAAGGATTATGCCCTATAAGCCAATATTTGTATCTCCCAGACCATTGTAAATTGACAAGTTAATAAAGGCAATAATTTTTCATCATTCGCTGTGTCATTATATGATGAACCCCATAGATTAGGGCTATGGTGTAGGGCTATGATGAGATCATACCAGTGAGATCTAAGGCCTTAAAACCCTAATCTAGAATATTCCTAGTCATAGGAACCCTGAGTTGGGGATCAGGGTTTCCGGTTAGACTGGCACATCCTATGTATGCTGAAAAGGGTGACTGCTCTCACAGTCACTTGTGTGAGACACTAATACAAGGATGTGGGTGCTCATTAGCGAATGAGTTCACTGAAGAGATCCAGTTTGAGAACATCTAATGGAGCCTTAGCTGCATGTCAATAGATGTTCTCATAGTGGGAGTTGTACAAGTAGTCCTATGACCTGAGACTGCCATAAAACCTTATGTACATGAACCCATGCTTTGGTTCAATCTCATTCATGACACTGGGTCATGCACAAGGTTGATGCTGGGTGTGGTGAATTGTATATGAAGGAAATGAGTAGGTCAACAAGGAATTGATCACTCCTAGTAGGAGGAGATTGCATCCAGCCAAATTAGGTCAGATGATGATTCAGGAAATCTTTGATCAAAGTACAGATATTAGAAATGATTTCTAATATCGAATTAATTGAATCATTAATGTATGACTGAGCTGGGAATGAGTATAAGCTGGTTTTGACATGTTTCCATATCCATAGTTATACTCGGGATGCAAGATGATTGAAGGATCGAATTGTACGGGAACTTTCCACTGAAGGGTAGTTTTGGAATTCACCAGAATTTCCATATCTTCCGGGTAGACATGATACGTTGCTAGACGTCAATCTTGTCTTGTGGGTTGATCAAATTAAATGGTTTAATTGGATCACTAATTAGGAGGAGTCCTAATTGACTAACTTGAGTTAGCTCGATTTGACCTAAATCGATTAGAATGAGTTCTGATCAAATTAGGTCAACTTGCACTCGGACCCACTGCTGGCTAGGTATGGAACCCAATGGGTCACACACTTAGGACAGATAATCAAGGATTTAATTTGGAATTAAATCTCGTTTGCAGATGAACACACTAGCATGTGTTGCAAACCATGGCTTCTACTTGAATCGGATTCGAGTTAGGGTTCCGATTTGGTCTTTTTTAGATCCAAATTCATTCCGGTTTGAATCTAATTGAAGATTCAAAACATTGGGCTAACTGTAGGCTAGCAATTGGGCTAACCTAAGAGGCTAAACCCTTTCCCACATCGCCTAAGCCCGTCCCCTCTCTTCCCACGCGCGCGCGCAAGGAGAAGAGTCCACGCGCGCGTGGACTCTCTCCAAGTCGCGTCTTTGCATGAAAAGAAAGAAAAGAGTCAGCGTTTTTTTTTTTGAAAGGGCGTGGAAGAGAGTCCACCTAGGCGTGGACTCTTCAAAAATTGGAATTACCATGAAAAAGAAAAGAAAAAAAACCGAAGGGGCGCGACTCTTCTTTCTGCGCGCGCCTTCTGTGTTTTTCACGATCTTCCTTGCGTCTTCCCATCCCAAAGGCCGTGAGATTAATCCCAAGGGCCGTGAGATAAAGGAAAAGGACGTGAGAAGGGACAGAGGGACGTGAGAGGATGATTTCAGATGAGAAGGCGCCTCTCTGTCGCCTATTTAAGAAGAAGGCTTCACCGTAAAAATTATTCCAGATTTTCTACGGCGAAGCCTTGCTTCTTTTTCTTCTCCCTCTCCAGAAGATTGTTTCCCCCTCCTCTCTTTCCTCTTTGATTCCTTTACAGAGCCTAGGCTCTGTCGAATCTCAGAACAGAAGGAGAGTCAGAGAGAAACTCTCCGACGGTAAAGGAAGAAGGCGCCTCTCCTTTCTTTCTTACATTAAGACAATCTTGTCTTAATTTTCTTCTCCCTCCAAGACAAGCCTTGTCCCATTTTAGGACAAGGGCTTATTCTTAAGACAAGAGTGTCTTAAGGGGCCAAAGTTGCTAGAAGACGAGGAGAAGGGTAAGAGAGAAGGTTTAGTCCCAGTTTGGCTAGAGGAGTCCTAGCCAATAGCCCATATATCAAGTTCTTAGGGTAGAACTTGATTGGAAGGAACCCAATTAAGGAGTCACAGTCTTGATCATCTGCCCGTGTGGAGCACCATCGGAGGGCGGACAAGTGGACGCCTGGTGTGTTCAAAAGGTTACTCAATTTGGAGTTTATTTCTACATCAGACTGGATATAGCGATCTGAGGTTAGTATCTAAACTATGTTTAAATTTGGACATGCATGTAGTTACAGTTTTAATTGCTAATAAGGAGATTTTGGGATTAGGGTTCGGACCTGATTTCATAAAATTTTGAAATCCATGCTTCCGCAATGGTTCCCGAACCCAACAGTGGTATCAGAGCCTCCTTATTAGGATTAAACTTATGCAGTTCAATTCATGATGTAGTATCATGTTAAAGTTTTTATATTGATGCACAATGCATGTCTTTGATTGAACATGAGTTTGATGATTGCCACCAGTTAGGGTTTTCCACTGAAACCCTAATTGTCTTAGAGATATGATTAGCCCTGGAGCCATCATACTGAAATAAGGTTGTCCTGGCATAATGGTGTATCCATTATGTGGTAAATGGTTGTCCTAGTATGATGACACACATTTCACATATTTGCTTAGTTTAAAGCATGTATTAATATATGTGATAGCTTTAATTGAATGTGCTGGCATTGCATGAACCCTCTTAAAATTATATTAAGTGGTAGTATAGTTAACCGATAAGCATTATTAGTCATGATGGATAATTAGTCATTTCGGTGTCTAGAAAGGTGGTTCTGGGAAGGTAAAGGGAATCGTGGTTTTAATTGGTTCCGTTGACTGACCTAGCCAATTTTAAATTGGTGTCTAGGAAAGCAACGGGGGGACCCCCACATCTCTTCCACTAGCCTGGCCGATCTGATTGATTTAATTCTTGACTAACATGCTTGGTGTTAAAATACTATTATTGGCCTTCCTTCATGATAGGTCATTATTGTGTTACGATCTATACTAGGTTTGTTGTGTACACACAAGACCTAATATGGTGACTAACACAATTTTTGGCCTAATACAAATTTGTTTATGGCATGATTTAAAGTAATATTTTGTTGTGTACACACAAGGGTATTACTATTAAAGTCATGACTATATGGCTATGAAGGGTCTTACTTAACTAAAATATTATAGTTTGTTGTGTATACACAAGGCTATTAATATTTAGAGGCCGAGATAAGTTGAGAATTGTACGGGTTACAATTGGAAAAAGTTTTCCTACCTATGAACTTATATAAGATTTGTTGTGTACACACAAGGTCTTTTATAAGGGATTGGGATCTCAACCCCACTAAGAAAGACCAATTAAGGTTTTCTCGATCATCGTATAGAGGGTTATGATGCTCGATAAAATAGTGGGAGACATAATTAAATTAAAGTCCTAATTTAATTATGCGTTGTCATTTCATGGTTGTTTGCTTATGTTTTTGTTCTTTGTTTAAATGTAGATAAATGGCCTCTTCACTCTCACTCCGTAGTGTTTTAGATGCCAACAAATTGACTGGGCCTAATTATGTTGATTGGCTGAGAAATTTGAAAATAGTACTCAGTCAAGAAAGAATTTCCTATATTCTTGATACCCCAATTTTGGAACCACCAAGGGAAGATGCCTCGCAAGAGGAGAAGACCACATATAATATGTGACAAAATGACTCACTTACTGTCAAATGTGTTATGCTTGCCTCTATGACTAACGAGTTGCAGAGGCAGCATGATAGCATGGATACTAACTCCATACTGCTAAATTTAAAAGAGCTTTATGGAGAACACAGTAGAACTGCTAGATATGAAATATCTAAGCAGTTGTTCCGTGCAAGGATGACAGAAGGTACATCAGTACAAGACCATGTATTAAAGATAATTGATCTAATCACTCGATTAGGTCAATTAGGTTTTGTAATGGATGGGGAGTTGAATCAAGACTTGATCTTGCAATCACTCCCAGAGTCATTTTCACAGTTTGTTCTTAATTACCATATGAACAAACTTAATTCTTCCTTGCCTGAGCTGTTGAATATGTTTAAGATAGCAGAGAGCCATGTAAAGAAAAATAAGGCTCCAGTTCTTCTTGTGGATAAGAAGAAGACAGGCAAAAAGGGTTCCAGTAAGAGGATGAATCCCAAAGGGGGTATTAAGAAGAAGAAAGGAAAGAAGGCCTCCGGACAGATGACCTGCTTTCATTGTGGCAAGCCGGGTCATTGGAAAAGGAACTGCAAGGTTTACCTTGCAAGTGTGAAGCCTGGTGCATCAGAGGCACCAAAAGGTATGAAAGAAGTTCATACTATTTTGTCATTGGATTCTTCCATTTCAAATACTTGGGTGTTGGATACCGCCTGTGGTTATAACATCTGCAAATCATTGCAGGGACTTCAGGGGAATAAAGTATTGAAGGAAGGTAACTTTGAGCTCTACGGTGCTGGAGGGGACCCCATCCAAGCAGAAGCTGTAGGGACTTATGTTTTGAAGTTACCTTCAGGGAAGATCTTGGAGCTAAGGAATTGTTACTATATGCCAAAAATCATTAGAAATATCATATCTGTACCCTTGTTACTTAAACAAGGATATACTATGAATGTAATGAGCAGTGGCTGCTCAATTTCTTTATCTAATGAAATTATATGTTATGGCATATTCTGCAATGGTCTATTAACTCTTTCCACTAATGACAATATTTTTCATGTTTCTAACAAACGGAAAAGAGATGATGTTAACAATACCTTACTTTGGCATTGTCGACTTGGACATATTAGTGAGACTAGGATTAACAAGTTATACAAAGAAAATTTCTTTGATCCTTATGACTATGAGTCATTAGGAACTTGTGAATCATGTCTCATGGGTAAGATGACCAAGACTCCATTTAGTGGACATGAGAAAGGACAAAAGAGTTATTAGGACTCATACACAGATGTATGTGGGCCTATGACAACTCAAGCCTATGGTGGATACTCATACTTCATCACATTTACTGATGATTTTTCAAGGTATGGATTTGTGTATCTAATGAAACATAAGTCCGATACTTTTGAAAAATTTTTAGAGTATCAAAGTATGGTAGAGAAACAGACAGGAAAAAGTATAAAGATCCTCGATCAGATAGAGGAGGTGAGTACTTATCCACTGAGTTTCTTGATCACCTTAAAGATAAGGGGATCATCTCTGAATGGACTCCTCCTTATACACCACAATTAAATGGTGTTGCTGAAAGGAGGAATCGTACTTTATTGGATATGGTACGGTCCATGATGTGCTTCACGGAGTTACCTTTTTCTTTCTGGGGATATGCTTTGGAAACAGCAACTTATATCTTGAATAGAGTACCATCTAAAACTGTCTCTAGCACTCCATATGAATTATGGAGAGTAAGAAGCCCAATCTTAAGTATATTAAGATATGGGGATGTCCAGCCTATGTAAAAAGAAATTTGGACATAAACTAGATGCTAGAGCAGACAAATGTCTATTTATCGGATATCGTAGAGATAGTATAGGATATCTGTTCTACCACCCTACTGAGCAAAAGGTTTTGGTCAGTAGGCATGCCACTTTATGAAAAAAGAATTCATCCTACAAAAGGGCACTGGTAGAAATATCGAACTTAATGAAATTCAACAAATAGACACATCTCAGTCAAGTAACAACATAGTTAATATAGAACCTGAACACACTCCTATCCGTAGTCTGATAGGGTGCGACAAGCACCTGAGAGGTATGGGTTCATAATTGAAAATAATGAAGCCCAAATCATTCAAAATGATGAGCCTCTAACCTATACGGAAGCAGTCATGAGTAGAGACTCAGACAGATGGCTGGAAGCCATGAGATCCGAGATGGACTCCATGTATGTCAACCAAGTATGGTCTTTGGTTGATGCACCAGAGGGTATTAACCCTATTGGGTGTAAATGGGTCTATAAAAAGAAGAATGGGGCAGATGGCCAAGTTGAAATATAAAGCCAGATTGGTGGCTAAGGGTTTCAGACAAAAACAGGGAATAGATTATGATGAAACATTTTCCCCTGTTGCCATGCTCAAATCTATTCGGATTATGCTTGCTATAGCAGCATATCATGATTATGAGATCTGGCAAATGGATGTAAAAACTGCATTCCTCAATGGTTTCCTTGAGGAAGAGGTTTATATGTCACAGCCAGAAGGTTTTGTCTTGGAGACTAAACCTAATCAGGTATGTAGGCTAAAGAAAGAATCCATTTATGGATTAAAGCAAGCATCAAGGAGTTGGAACATCCGATTTGATAAAACAGTCAAAGAATTTGATTTTTTCAAAAATGAGGATGAACCTTGTGTGTACAAGAAGACTAGTGGGAGTGCCATAGTTTTCTTAGTTCTATATGTTGATGATATACTTCTTATTGGGAATGATATCCCAATGTTACAATCAGTCAAAGTGTGGTTATCGAAACAGTTTTCCATGAAAGACTTGGGAGAAGCATCCTACATACTGGGTATAAAGATCTAAGGGAAAGATCAAGAAGGATGCTAGGCTTATCCCAGTCTAGGTACATTGACCAGGTGCTAAAGAGATTTAGCATGGAGGAAAGTAAAAGAGGTTACTTACCTATTGGTCATGGCATACGTCTTTCTAAGAGGATGTCTCCTAAGACACCTGAAGAAAGAAATAGAATGAGTTCTATACCTTATGCTTCGGCTATAGGGTCGATTATGTATGCTATGTTATGTACCAGGCTGATGTGGCATATGTCTTGGGTGTAGCCAGTAGATTTTGGGCTGATCCAGGAGAGGATCACTGGAAGGCTGTGAAAAATATTCTTAAGTACCTGAGAAGGACTAAGGATATTTTTCTCATATACGGAGGGTCTGATCTTAAACTAGAAGCCTATTCAGACTCTAGTTTTCAATCAGACCCAGATGATAGTAAATCCATTTCAGGGTATGTCTTTACCTTGAATGGTGGAGCAGTAAGTTGGAAGAGCACTAAACAGCAGACTGTAGCTGACTCAACTACCGAGGCAGAGTACATAGCTGTCAGTGAAGCCGCCAAGGAAGCTGTCTGGATGAAGAAATTCATCACAGAGTTGGGAGTAGTTCCTGAGATTGAGAACCCGGTGCCACTCTATTGTGATAACACGAGCAGTTGCTCAAGCTAAGGAACCGAGAGCCCATCACAAGTCCAAGCACATTCTGAGACGCTTCCATCTTGTCCGAGAGATAATCGAGAGACAAGAAGTCTGCATCAATAGAGTGGATACAAAGAACAACATAGCAGACCGTTCACTAAGGCTCTACCACAGCGGGAGTTTGATCGCCACCTCGACAGTATGGGGTTAAAGAATAGAGCGATTGGCTTTAGTGCAAGTGGGAGATTGAAAGGATTATGCCTATAAGCCAATATTTGTATCTCCCAGACCATTGTAAATTGACAAGTTAATAAAGGCAATAATTTTTTCATCATTCGCTGTGTCATTATATGATGAACCCCATAGATTAGGGCTATGGTTGTAGGGCTATGATGAGATCATACCAGTGAGATCTAAGGCCTTAAAACCCTAATCTAGAATATTCCTAGTCATAGGAACCCTGAGTTGGGGATCAGGGTTTCGGTTAGACTGGCACATCCTATGTATGCTGAAAAGGGTGACTGCTCTCACAGTCACTTGTGTGAGACACTAATACAAGGATGTGGGTGCTCATTAGCGAATGAGTTCACTGAATAGATCCAGTTGAGAACATCTAATGGAGCCTTAGCTGCATGTCAATAGATGTTTCTCATAGTGGGAGTTGTACAAGTAGTCCTATGACCTGAGACTGCCATAAAACCTTATGTACATGAACCCATGCTTTGGTTCAATCTCATTCATGACACTGGGTCATGCACAAGGTTGATGCTGGGTGTGGTGAATTGTATATGAAGGAAATGAGTAGGTCAACAAGGAATTGATCACTCCTAGTAGGAGGAGATTGCATCCAGCCAAATTAGGTCAGATGATGATTCAGGAAATCTTTGATCAAAGTACAGATATTAGAAATGATTTCTAATATCGAATTAATTGAATCATTAATGTATGACTGAGCTGGGAATGAGTATAAGCTGGTTTTGACATGTTTCCATATCCATAGTTATATTCGGGATGCAAGATGATTGAAGGATCGAATTGTACGGGAACTTTCCACTGAAGGGTAGTTTTGGAATTTTACCAGAATTTCCATATCTCCGGGTAGACATGATACGTTGCTAGACGTCAATCTTGTCTTGTGGGTTGATCAAATTAAATGTTTAATTGGATCACTAATTAGGAGGAGTCCTAATTGACTAACTCGAGTTAGCTCGATTTGACCTAAATCGATTAGAATGAGTTCTGATCAAATTAGGTCAACTTGCACTCGGACCCACTGGGCTAGGTATGGAACCCAATGGGTCACACACTTAGGACAGATAATCAAGGATTTAATTTGGAATTAAATCTCGTTTGCAGATGAACACACTAGCATGTGTTGCAAACCATGGCTTCTACTTGAATCGGATTCGAGTTAGGGTTCCGATTTGGTCTTTTTAGATCCAAATTCATTCCGGTTTGAATCTAATTGAAGATTCAAAACATTGGGCTAACTGTAGGCTAGCAATTGGGCTAACCTAAGAGGCTAAACTCTTTCCCAAATCGCCTAAGCCCCTCCCCCTCTCTTCCACCAGCGGCGCGCGCAAGGAGAAGAGTCCACGCGCATGTGGACTCTCTCCAAGTCGCGTCTTTGCGTGAAAAGAAAGAAAAGAGTCGGCGTGTTTTTTTTTTGAAGGGGCGTGGAAGAGAGTCCACCTAGGCGTGGACTCTTCAAAAATGGAATTACCGTGAAAAAAAAAGAAAAAAAAACCCGAAGGGGCGCGACTCTTCTTTCTGCGCGCGCCCTCTTCTGTTTTTCACGATTCTTCCTTGCGTCTTCCCATCCCAAAGGCCGTGAGATTAATCCAAAGGGCCGTGAGATAAAGGAAAAGGACGTGAGAAGGGAGAGAGGGATGTGAGAGGATGATTTCAGATGAGAAGGCGCCTCTCTGTCGCCTATTTAAGAAGAAGGCTTCACCATAAAAATTATTCCAGATTTTCTACGGCGAAGCCTTGCTTCTTTTTCTTCTCCCTCTCCAGAAGATTGTTTTTCCCCTCCTCTCTTTCCTCTTTGATTCCTTACAGAGCCTAGGCTCTGTCGAATCTCAGAACAGAAGGAGAGTCAGAGAGAGAAACTCTCCGACGGTAAAGGAAGAAGGCGCCTCTCCTTTCTTTCTTACATTAAGACATCTTGTCTAATTTTCTTCTCCCTCCAAGACAAGCCTTGTCCCATTTTAGGACAAGGGCTTATTCTTAAGACAAGAGTGTCTTAAGGGGCCAAAGTTGCTAGAAGACGAGGAGAAGGGTAAGAGAGAAGGGTTAGTCCCAGTTTGGCTAGAGGAGTCCTAGCCAATAGCCCATATATCAAGTTCTTAGGGTAGAACTTGATTGGAAGGAACCCAATTAAGGAGTCACAGTCTTGATCATCTGCCCGTGTGGATCACCATCGGAGGGCGGACAAGTGGAGCCTGGTGGTTCAAAAGGTACTCAATTTGGAGTTTATTTCTACATCAGACTGGATATAGCGATCTGAGGTTAGTATCTAAAACTATGTTTAAATTTGGACATGCATGTAGTTACAGTTTTAATGCTAATAAGGAGATTTTGGGATTAGGGTTCGGACCTGATTTCATAAAATTTTGAAATCCACGCTTCCGCAATGGTTCCCGAACCCAACACTGAGCACCAGCAAGCTATCAAGTAAAAAATCAACAAGCTACATGCAATCAGATTTATCCATGAGGTCGACTATCTTGAATGGCTGGCAAACATGGTCCTTTTCAAGAAGGTGAATAGCAAGTGGTAGGTATGTATAGAAATAAAGCCTACTTGAAAAATAATCATCCTCTATCCCAAATAGATTAACTAGTTGATTATATGTCAGGGCACGAGTTACTCAATTTTATGGATACTTTCTTTAGATATAATCAAATCTGGATGGTCCTGAAGGATAAAGAGAAAACCTCCTTTATCACAGACTAAGGGCTCTACTGCTATAAAGTGATGTCCTTTGACCTGAAGAATGTGGAAGCCATGTACCAGTATCTCATCAACAAGGTCTTTAAGATCAAATTGGATGAAACGTTGAAGTACATGTTGACGACTTGCTGGTAAGAGCCAACAGATAGAACGCCATGTGGTAGACCCTGAAGAGACTTTCTAAAGATTGAAAAACTATTAAATGAGGCTTAACCCGGCTAAGTGTGCTTTTGGTGTATCTTCCAAAAAGTTCTTGGGTTTCTTGGTTTTCTACCAAGGAATCGAAGCTAACCTAAAAAAAATCCAAGCATTCCTAGAGATATCATCCCCATGGACCTAGAAAGAAGTACAATACCTCATGTGTTGGATAGCCACATTTAGCAGGTTCACGCCAAGTTAGGTGACAGGTGTCTACTGATCTTTAAAGCCTTGAGGTAGATAAAGACTTTCAATGGATAGAGGAGTGCCAAACCACCTTCAAGGAACTTTGCACATACCTTGCCACTGTCTTGCTCCTAACCAAACCAGCAAAGGAAGAAATATTGTACTTGTACCTAGCTATATCTCTAGTTGCAGTAAGATCTATCCTCGTTTGGAAGGAAGAAGGTGTACAGAAACTAGTATACTATTGTAGCAAGTTACTGAAGGATACGGAGACCCACTATCCAAGAATGGAAAAAGCTACCTACACTCTCTTGATCTTATCTGAGAAGCTTCGACCCTACTTTTAAGCACATTCTATCACTATCTTGACTGACTAGCCCTTAAGGTCAACTCTCTAGAAATTGGACACCTCAGGGAGGATCGCCAAGTGGGCAATAGAGCTTGGAGAGTTTAACATCCATTATCGCCTACGACTCTCCATCAAAGCATAGGTTTGGCTACATTCTTGTGGAATGTATGCTTTCTAAGGAGACCAAAGTAGAGATAGAAGCAAGAGCCATAGCACCCATTCTGGTGGGTGACCTTCGGATACTGCACGTTGATAGAGAATCCAACATGAGAGGCTCCGATGCATGGATGATCCTAACCAACCCAAATGGCATTGTTGCAGAACAAGCCCTTTGTTTCAACTTCAAGATCTCAAACAATGAGGCATGGTATGAAGTTCTTCTAATAGGGCTAAGCTTTTCTTGCGAGTTGGGGGTACTGCACCTCAAAACCTTCAACAACTTCCAATTGGTTATAGGCCAGGTTCATGGGAAGTACGAGGCCAAAGCTCTTGTAATAAGAGAAGTATCTATAGAAGGTAAAAGAAATGACTCCTTCCTCTTTTTTGAGATTGTGCAGATACTTAGGACAAAGAACTCTCGAGATAACCTTTCAAGGATAGCAACTGTAGAATACCTAGAAATCCATGGGGAGGCATATGAGGAGAATCTAGAGAAGTCTAGTATTGAGGGTGAGCAAACCCCTTGATGCAGGTAGATAACAACCCCTACTGGATGGACCTGTTGATATGGTACCTGAGAGATGGACAGCTATCCAATGATCAGGCCAAGGCTCACCGGATCAAGAGTTGCTCAGCCCAGTATTTGATGATCGAGGGGAAGCTATACCAGTGATCCTACTCAATGCCACTCCTAAAATGCCTCTGACCCACAAAGACTAACTATGCCCTACATAAGGTAAATGAAGGCATATATGGAAGTCACCTTAGTGGATGAGCCATGGCTTATAAGATTCTTCAACAAGGATACTACTGGCCCTATATCCAAGCAGATGCCATTGAGTTCGTGTGACATTATGACTGCTATCAACACAATGCTAATTTGCAACATCAGCCATCAGCACCACTTACACCGATCAACTCACCTTGTGCTTAGCTCGGTGGGGAATTGACAGTCTAGGCCCATTTCAACTAGCCTCTAGGCAAAGGAAGTTTCTCATTATTGCTATTGACTATTTCACCAAGTGGATAGATGTGAAACCCTTAGCCCGGATCACTAAGAATTAAGCTTGTAGTTTTGTTTGGAAATCTATTGTATGTTGATTCGGCCTATCCCAAATGATTATCATTGATAATGGATGGTAGTTTTATAACTTATCCTTCGATGAGTTCTACAAAGATCTACAAATTATCGACCAGTACACATCCATTGCACACCACAGACAAATGTAGAAGCAAAAGTTATTAACCACACCATTCTGTATGGTTTGAAGACTCGCCTTAACAATGCCAAAGGACTCTGGGTAGATGAACTGCACAGTATCCTCTAGGCCTACTAGACAACATACTGGCTTTCGACTAAGGAGACCCCATTCAACCTCACCTACAAAATCGAAGCAATTTTTTCACTAAAGTTAAGCTTGCCCTCATATAGGGTCCAGGCCTACAATGAGCATCAGAACTCCAAGGACTTCAAAGTGAACCTTGACCTCCTTGAAAAAGTTTGAGAAAAGGCCCATATCAAAATGGCAACCCATTAATGGTGAGCAGCTTACAACTTTAACTCTAGAATCAAGGGGAAGCAATTTTGCCCAAGCGACCTAGTCTCAAGAAGGTCACAGTCAGTCAGCTAGTTAAGAAAGGGAAGCTCTCGCCCAACCAAGAAGGACCTTATCGCATCACCAAGGCTATATGCTTTGGCACCTATCTATCATCTAGAATATTTAGATAGGTGCCTATCCTACACACCTAGAACTCTGATAATCTCCAACCTTACTATCAATAAGCTTTCTTTTCAGTTTATAAGCTATCTCCATCTATGATGAAGTTTCTCCCTTGAAGTGCCAAGCTTCTAGCTCACAAAAGTAGGAGGTGTGCTTGAAAATCCTAAGCAAGCTCCACACCCCAGGTAAGGTCTTAATAGTTTTTTAAATTCCTGGCAAGCAATCCTCTGATCAAACTCCCAGGCACAAATCCTAGATAAGCTCCAAGTCTTAGGTAGGGGCTTAATAGTCTCTTAACGTCCTACCAGGTGATCCTTTGATCAGACTCCTTGGTATAAATCCTGATGAGCTCTACACCCCAAGGACTTAATAGTCCCTTAAAGCCTTGGCAAGCGATCCTTCGATCAGACTCTAAGGAAAAAATCCTAGGTGAGCTCCATGCCCCAAGTAAGGGCTTAACAGTCCCTTGAAGTCCTGATAAGCGATCCTTCAATTAGGTTCCTAGACATAGCAGTTTACCATCTTGAAGTCCTAGGCAAGCCTAGCACCCTAGGCGGGGTCGACATACCCCTTTCTCTAAAGTCCTAGGCAAGTAGAGCACCCCAAGTAGGATTAACAACTATTTATTCTAAAGTCCTGAATTAGCTCCACACCCTAGGCAAGGGCTTAATAGTCCTATAAATCCCTAGCAAGCAATCCTTTAATCAAACTCCCAGGCATAAATCCTGGATTAGCTCCATGTCCTAAGTAAGGGCTTAATAGTCTCTTAAAGCCCTGGTAAGCTATCCTTCGATTAGGCTCCCAAGCATTATAGTTCTCCATCTTGAAGTCCTGGGAAAGCCTAGCACCATAGGCGAGGTCAACATATCCCATGTTCTAAAGTCCTATACAAGCTAAATACCCTAGGTAGGGCTATCGAACCTTCTATTCTAAAATCCTAGACGAGCTGAGTGCCCCAAGTAAGGTTGGCAAACCCTCTATTCTAAAGTCTTAGGTGAGCTGAGTACCCCTAGCAAGGTTGACAAACCCTCTGTTGTACCCTGACGGCTCACCCTCTAGCGGAACCAACCCATTCCTGTGGTCCGACCGGGCCACCCCTTCAGAGCTCCAACTGGTACTCCTTCAGCGGTCCGACCCACTAGAGTTGAGGTCCGAACGACCCTCTCCCACTGGGGTCCGGCCCGTCACCCTCCTTCAGCGGTCTGACCCACTGGAGCTGAGGTTCGAACGACTCTCTCTTACTGGGGTCCGGTCCGTCGCCCTCCTTCAGCGGTCTGACCCACTGGAGCTGAGGTCCGAACGACCCTCTTCTACTGGGGTCCGGCCCGTCGTTCTCCTTCAGCGGTTCGACTAACTGGAGCTGAGGTCCGAACAACCCTCTTCCACTGGGGTCTGGCCTGTCGTTCTCCTCCTTCAACGGTCCGACCAACTAGAGCTAAGGTCCGAACGACCCTCTTCCACTGGGGTCCAGTCCGTCATTCTCCTTCAGCGGTCTGACCCACTGGAGCTAAGGTCTGAATGACCCTCTTTTACTGGGGTCTGGCTTGTCGTTCTCCTTTAGTGGTCTGAACGACCCTCTCCTACTGGGGTCCAGCCCATCACTCTACTTTGGAGGGTTGGCCTCTAGTCCAGCCGACCGGCTTTCCCATGGCCGACGTCCAACAAGCGAGCCTTGTTATCCAGGGAATTCCAGAAGCACCTTTCGGTTACTGCGGGATCCTTCTATCCAACAGCCCTGCTCCACTTCTTCCATGATGCCACCGTATCTGTGTGCCACGTGGCCACTCTCCAGATTTTCCTAAGGGCAGATCGATCTTTCTCAACCTCTCCCCTAACAGATTTTGGAATGTTCCGTGCTTATATAAGGTACCAGGGGGATCCCATTCGAAGGTAGAAGAACTCTTCCCTCTCCATATGCTGTTTATCCTTTGATTCCTCCATTCTATTGCCTTCAACCTCCTGCTAACTTAGGCATCGGAGGGTCCCCGACTG
The DNA here is from genome assembly GCA_021397845.1 of Areca catechu. Classification (NCBI taxonomy): domain Eukaryota; kingdom Viridiplantae; phylum Streptophyta; class Magnoliopsida; order Arecales; family Arecaceae; genus Areca; species Areca catechu. The sequence goes on along the minus strand of CM038044.1, from coordinate 79,749,866 downwards.
GAACACCATCGATGCTCTTGGGGACTTTGTTGCAGGTTCTTCTGGGGGAGGAGCGCTCCAGCGCACTTAGCTGCCCCGATCCCCGGTCCAAGAGTTGATGCCATAACAGATTGGCGCTAGAGGAAGGGCGGCACTGCTCTTTCTTCTAAAAGGAGAAATTCATCGTCCTGGCAACAAAATGGCTAAGGGAAGAGCTCCAAATGCCACTGTCAGAAAGGGTATCTCCCCTTCCAGGTCTGAGGAACCTCCCATGGAAAATGATGTCGCTGTCGCCGCCCCTACTTCCGCAGAACCCACTATCACACTAGGGTTGCAGCAGTTCCAAACTTTGGTGAATCGCATTGAAATGCTTACTATTGTAGTTTAGCATTTCCAGGAAGCAGCCGACAACCATAAGCAATTACCAGCTGTTTCCTGCACCAACCCTCTAACTACTGCTAAAGGAAGCCGATGGCCGGAGGTTCCCCAGTATTATTCTCGCATTGTCACGGAGCCCCGGAGGTCGTTGGGTGACTGCGCCGATGGCAAAAGGATAAGGTCGGCTTCACCTTCCTATGCCGAATCTGTCCCGATCAGCGGTCGGCCTGCTACTGAAACACTGAGGGACTATGCCAGCAAGATCATGCTCATGGAGGAGTGCATTATCGAAATTGCCCTCCGGCAGAAGGCCGAAGGGGGATAGGTATACGACTCCCATCCCCCATTTTCGGACGAGATTCTAGCGGAGATGATTCCTCGCCATTTCAAGATTCCACAAGTGGACCACTACAATAGTACCACTGATCCGATGGACCATCTGGGCACATACAAAGCCATATGATGGTACAAGGCACCTCCGACGCCCTCCACTGTATTATTGCCTTCCCCGTGACCCTTAAGAAGACTACCCGGATATGGTTCTCCACCATCCAGCCAAGTACGATCCATTCCTTTTCTCAACTCGAATCACTTTTCCTTTACCATTTCAAGACTTGCAGTCAGAGCCCGAAGAATACAGACTGCCTCTTACTCGTACTGTAAAAGGAGGGAGAGACCCTTTGGGACTTCATGGCCCATTTCAACTCAGCGGCCATGAAGGTCCCAGACTTAAATGAGGCTGTGGCGATGTTAGCCTTCAAGCGAGGGCTTCGCTCATCCAGGCTAACCTTCTCCCTGGACAAGAAGCATCCGACAAGCTACAGTGAACTCTTGGCCAGAGCGCAGAAGTACGCTCTGACGGAAGAACAAGCGACCGACCGATGTCAAGCTGAGGGAAGGCCGACCTCCAAAAAGTGGAGTGTTAAGGCTCCTGAAGTCCGACCTCCGAGTGATAGTCGGCAGTTAGCCCAATGTCGAAGTCTGAAGTCGAGGGACTTCCCCCGAAGGTTCGAGACTTACGCGCCTCTATCCCTGCCAAGAGAGAAGATTCTTATGGAGATCAGGAACGAGACCTTTCTGCAAAGGCCTCGACCGATAAGGGGTCCTCCTGCCCTAAGGAATAAATATAAATTCTATCGGTTCCACAGGGATCACGGGCACAATACTGAAGAGTGCCTACAGCTGAAAGACACCATTGACGACCTCATTCAGAGGGGATACCTGTGCAAGTACGTCCGACTCCATCGGGATCGGGCTGAAGCATCAAATGCTCGAAACCCTCCAGAGGAGACGGAGCTCCCCAATCAGAGGCTGACCAGCGAGGATGTCGGCATGCTGCATCGGCGGTCCAGAGGAAGCTACGAGAATGGGCTCGATATTGTTAAAAGGTCGAGGGGTTCCAATGCAATCACCTTCTCTGGTGAAGATCTCTTGGAGAATCATGTTTGTGAAAATGACCCTGTAGTTGTGTCAGCAGTGATTGCCAACTACGATGTAAGGAGAATACTTATAGATAATGGAAGCTCGACAGAGGTATTGCTGTATGATGCTTTTGTGAGAATGAATCTATCCAGATCCATGCTGCAGGAATCCCCTGCACCGCTGACAGGCTTCAGGGACAACTCTGTCGGGGTGGAAGGGGAGATAGTTCTCCATGTGATGATCGAGACGGAGCGTTTCCAGAAATCCCTCCCCTTCAGTTTTGTGGTCATTCGGACAACCTCACCTTATAATGCCATCCTGGGCCAACCGGCCCTCAACAAATTTAGAGCCATTGTATCCACTTACCATTTGTTGGCGAAATTTTCGACCACAAACGGGGTCGGAGTGATGAGGGGAGACCGTCGGATGGCCAGGCAGTGTCTGACCATTATGAACCAACAGTCAGAAGGTCATCCCACTTTAGAGCAACTTGACCCGAGAGCTGAGGTCGATAGCCTTGATCAGCCTGGAGAAAGGATTCTGTTTGTTCCCCTTCGAGAGGATGATCCCACCAAAGTCTTTCAGATTGGAATTTCCCTCAGTGAAGACCTTAAGTCAGAACTGATTAGCTTCCTTAGGAGTAACGCCGACGTCTTTGCTTGGTCAGCATTGGACATGCCTGGAATACCGTCGGAGGTCATCACTCACAGCTCAAGGTTGATCCGACCTACCGACCTGTCCGACAGAAGAAGAGAAGCTTTGCTGCCGAAAGGCAGAAAGCCATCGATGAGGAAGTCAAGAAGCTCCATGATGCTAGCTTCATCAGGGAAGTCCACTATCCTGATTCGCTGGCGAATGTGGTTATGGTGAAGAAGGCCAATGGGAATTGGAGAATATGTGTAGATTACACCGACCTCAACAAGGCTTGTCTGAAGGATAGCTTCCCGGTACCTAAGATAGATCAACTGGTGGATGCAACAGCCAGCCACCAACTTCTCAACTTTACGGATGCCTTCTCCAGCTACAACTAGATAAAGATGCATCCGGAGGATGAGGAGAAGACCGCCTTTGTCACCGACAAGGGTCTGTACTATTATCGAATGATGCTTTTCGGCTTGAAGAACACTGGTGCCACTTTTCAGAGGTTGATCAATGGAGTGTTCAAAGGTCAGCTAGGCAAGAACATAGAGGCTTATGTGGATAAAATGATAGTGAAGAGTCTCCATAAGGCTGACCACATCAGGGACTTGCAGGAATCCTTTGATGCACTCAGGCACCATCAGATGAAGCTGAATCCCACGAAGTGTACTTTTGGGATAACCTCTGGCAAATTCCTTGGTTTTTTGGTCACACAAAGGAGAATCGAAGTGAATCCCAACAAGATAAAGGCCGTCACTGAGATGGCACACACCCGACCAATAAGAAGCAGGTGCAAGAGCTCACTGGCCGAATCACCTCTCTCAGCCATTTTATTTCCCATTCAGCTAAAAAGTCCTTGGCATTCTTCAAGACCCTGCCCCGGTCGGAGGGTTTTGTTTGGACTGACGAGTGACGGTCGGCTTTCAAAGCATTGAAGGAATACTTGAAGAACCCTCTATTGTTGGCCAAGTCGATGGAGGGAGAGCCTTCGTACCTCTATCTTTCGACATCGGACGAAGCGATCGGTGCCATCCTCTTGCGAGTCAAAGAGGACGGACAGTAGAAGCCCATCTATTATATCAGTAAAGTCCTCCACGAAACCGAAACAAGATACCCCAAGATGCAAAAGCTAATATATTCTTTGGTAACGTCCGCCAAGTAGCTCCGACCATATTTCCAGGCACATTCGATTGTGGTGATGATCGATCAACCCCTCAAGGCAATCCTTCGGAGCCTGGATACATCTAGTCAGCACGCCAAGTGGGCTATCAAGCTAGGCAAATTTGACATCTCTTTCCAGCCACGATCCACCTTGAAGGCAGAGGTAATTGCTGACTTCATTACAGAGTGTACATGTGACGCGGCACGATGATGAGAATGCAATCTAAATGATGGACTGAGAAATGAGAGCAATGAAGCCTATTAACAGGTACTAAATTTCAGATCAAAAGTACTAAGGTAAAGCTATGGAAGGAGCACTGAAATTTGGAACTTTAGTGGCGATATAGTTATTTAAATCCTAGAGAAGATTAGGGCTAATGAATATTGAATTTAAACCTTAGCAACGATCTTCAATAACTCAGACTTAAGAGATTAGGAGGTGTTATTTACCCAAGATGATCACTCCCTGGTAAATCCATTGAAGCTCTTAGACGAACTAGCCCTGAAGTGGAAGATTGGCATTCCAAAGAAACTAGTTTCATTCAACATTGATCTTTTGCAAGAGAACCCTTTCTTGAACTCCGAATCGTAGAAGGATCCTGCACAATGAATGGGTTAGACTGGGACCAATTTGAAAGATATCAAAACAAAGAAACCAAACAGTCAAGAAACTACGATGGAGGCATGGATCCCTAGAGGTGGATGATGGCGTTGGACACTTGAAAGCTTGAGAAGAGAAAATCAAACACACCCAAAGAAAACAAGAGGATACTACCAAAGAAAACACCTTCTTCAACTACTACTTCACTTAAATTTCATTTCATCCAAAAAGCTTTTTTTCTACCATGGGCGTACAAGAGGCTTTTAATGGCCTTTCAATCAATTTGAAATTCCCCATATCATGGAGAAATATTAGGGGGGTTACATGAAATGTGGAGGATTGGTAGAGGATTTGGTGGAGGGTTACATGGAATGTGGAGGATTTGGTGGAGCTGGTTGCATGATTTGTGGATGGAGTTGGCCGACCTCCTTTGAATTTGAAAACACTCCTTGGTCGACAACTTGTAGCTTTCATGTAATTTAAAACTTGAATGATGCCACATGGCAGGTGAGGTGGCAATGATGTGGCGTGGCAAGGTGGCATGGTGACATGGCGCATCCTTCTCCATGGCGCCCCTTGGAGATGACATGGCAATGGTGATGTGACGTCCTCTGGTGATGAGTTAGCACCGGTGGTCCATGATGATGTGGCATTCCAAGTAAAGCTGGTCTAGCCTAATTTCAAGTGGCTCTTGAACTTGACTAAGTACAAAGCCTAATTGACTCTAATTGAACTTTAAAACCCCAAAAGAAAATAAAACAGGACTCAATAAACATACAGGACTCATACGAGACTTGAGTTCCTAGTCTCAATCCATAAAGAACTTGGTATTAGTTGAAGCTTCTTCTTTCTGAGCCTGGTGCCCCCACCAATTCTTCTCGGGTGGGAGGAACTCGACCCTGTCGAGTATGGTTCAGCCTGGCTTTGATATTGTTCAAATAAGTCTGGGTCCAGTCGTTGCAGGTCCTCTCCCTTTCCAACGGACCAAATATCGATAGTAATCCTTATTTCTGGTAGTGACAATCTTATAATCCAGGATTTGCTCAGTTTTCTCTCATTTTTGAGGAATGGTTGTTTGTGGATACTCGGGTAATGGTTCACTCTCAAAAATATGGTCAGGCCCAAAAGGCTCATTAGGTATCATCATGGGTTCCTTATATTCTATCAAGTCTGAGACATTGAAGGTCGGGTTGATACCTAGGTCTGAAGGTAATTCCAATATGTAAGCATTAGATCTAATCTTCTTTAGGACTTTAAAGGGGCATGCACCACGGGTATGTAGTTTCTTGATAGTCCCGGATGGGAACATGATCTCTCTCATAGAATTCCTTGACTTTCTTTCTTAAATTAGTCCTATGTTTACAGGATTCATTGCTCAAATTTATTTCATGATGCAAATCCTCAACATGCTATGCATAGGACTCAGCAGACTCAGAAACTTACACAAGCACTTACAAAATGCAGACTAAACTAGGCATCCTTATTGAGAGGAATTTTTTGGACTCTCTAGGGCCTAAACCTAACAGATTAATGACTCTCTAGGTTTGACCCTGGTCTGGTATGCATATGAGAATTTACCATGGGTTCCTAGCAAATGCCATAAGGTTTTCCAAAAGTAGGTAGCAAAAGGAATAAGCTTTAAAGGCTCATGCAACCTAGTAATCTCATCAAAATGAAACTTAATGGCTCTAAAATTAGGATAAGACTTAAGGAAAGGCAGGAAATAGGAATCTGAGTCTTGGTGTAATTTAAGGAAATCTTGAAATAGACCTTGGTTACTCATGATGACCTTAAGATTTGAATATTGATCTACAGGCGGGATGCTTCTAGGTAGTTGAAGGTCATCGGCAAAGTCTTCTAAAATAATGATTGGGTTCTTCTCAGGTAACTGAAGGAGTTCTTGTGTCGAAGCTAAAGTATTGGGTTCTTCCTGAAGGCATTGTCTTACGGGAACCAAGTCCTCACTAAATTTTGGTTGTTCTGATGTTTCAGGACTAAGCTCAATAATCTTTTCTTTACCAAAGGTTTCCTCAGGTTAGGTACTAAAGTTGTTCTCTTCACAGTCTTCCCCTTCATATTCATCTATTAAACTTATGTCAGTCTCATACACATATTTACTAGGTTCAGACTTGCCTTCTTCCTTCCCTAGCCCTTTAGTTTGAGGATATCCTAAGTCTTGAGTATTCATGAACTCAACTTGTACTTCAGGGTTCTTACTCCTATCATTCATATGAGCTAATAGGATAGTAGGAGTTGGTTGGTCTAAGGAAAATTGTTTAGCCAGCATTTGGTTCAATTGGGCCATTAGATCATTTAGGCCTTTCAGCATGGTTTCAAGATTCGGGTCCATGGCTACACTAGACTGGGTCTGGACTGGTGAACTAGTTTTCATGCATGCAAGTAGACTCAAGCTCGAACTAAGGTTTTCTAGTCCTAGAGCACAAATTAGAGGTATAATTAAGTGAACCAACTAGCTAGTAGTACTTATGGGACTTAGCTAGGTAGGTGAAGGGGAGTGAAGGTCCCTGATTGCCAATCCTTAGACACCAATCTGAGATTGGCCAGGTAGGCAGACCAAATCACAAGTCCTGATGCACCAATCCTAGACACCAAGCCAGTAAGCACACACAAATTAGCTGACACAGTTAACTTGACCCTAACCTGAACCCAACTTGTTGGTGTCCCTAACCCACTAGGGCAATTAACGTTCTACTCAATTTTAATTAACGGGCTGGGATCAATATGCTGGTTGGAGATTTTTAGGCTAGGGACAAGTGATGAAACCCTGACCCTATATCAAAATGATGCCCTTAATTTGATTTCTCATGAGATGAATGAAATGCAAAGGTTCTGCAGAAGTATGTTGCAGTTTCAAAGTGGTGTGGAAAACATGATGAAAAAATGTCCAAAAATTCTGAAAAATTCACAGAGGATTCCTAACTTATATATTTCAATGCAGATGAAAGAAATTTTAAAACTAAAATCTGTACTACTCTAAGCAGATCCTACAAATGAAGATAAATAAATAGGATAGAACAGACCCTAATGACAGTGTCGAACTGAAGAGATTTTTATTTTTTTATAATTTTTTTCTAATGATGAAATTTAATATGGTGATAACTGACTTAAGAAGGAATAATAAAAAAAATATTTCAACAAAACATTAGTGACTTGCATTTGGATCTGTAGACGGATTATAGTAAACAGATGCAAATTTTCAGAAAACAGAACCTAATCAAACATGTGCAATGGCTTACCCAAACTTCAACCTAAAAAATTCACGTCCGACTAGGGGCTCATTATTCCCATGGGTCGTGACAGTGTACTGGAGTACACCCGCTCAGGAGGCGTGAATTTTAGATCTTGCTTGGATTTAAAGAAAACTATTCTACCCTAATGCAACCATGCTCTGATACCAATTTGACGCGGCACGATGATGAGAATGCAATCTAAATGATGGATTGAGAAATGAGAGCAATGAAGCCTATTAATTGGTACTAAATTTCAGATCAAAAGTACTAAGGTAAAGCTATGGAAGGAGCACTGAAATTTGGAACTTACGCCGCGATATAGTTATTTAAATCCTAGAGAAGATTAGGGCTAATGAATATTGAATTTAAACCTTAGCAACGATCTTCAATAACTCAGACTTAAGAGATTAGGAGGTGTTATTTACCCAAGATGATCACTCCCTGGTACATCCATTGAAGCTCTTAGACGAACTAGCCCTGAAGTGGAAGATTGGCATTCCAAAGAAACTAGTTTCATTCAACATTGATCTTTGGCAAGAGAACCCTTTCTTGAACTCCGAATCATAGAAGAATCCAGCACAATGAACGGGTTAGACTGGGACCAATTTGAAAGATATCAAAACAAAGAAACCAAACAGGCAAGGGAACTTTGATGGAGGCATGGATCCCTAGAGGTGGATGTTGGCATTGGACACTTGAAAGCTTGAGAAGAGAAAATCAAACACACCCAAAGAAAACAAGAGGATACTACCAAAAAAAATACCTTCTTCAACTACTACTTCACTTAAATTTCATTTCATCCAAAAAGCTTTTTTTCTACCATGGGCGTACAAGAGGCTTTTAATGGCCTTTCAATCAATTTGAAATTCCCCATATCATGGAGAAATATTAGGGGGGTTACATGAAATGTGGAGGATTTGGTGGAGGATTTGGTGGAGGGTTACATGGAATGTGGAGGATTTGGAGCTGGTTGCATGATTTGTGGATGGAGTTGGCCGACCTCCTTTGAATTTGAAAACACTCCTTGGTCGACCACTTGTAGCTTTCATGTAATTTAAAATTTGAATGATGCCACGTGGCAGGTGAGGTGGCAATGATGTGGCGTGGCAAGGTGGCATGGTGACATAGCGCATCCTTCTCCATGGCACCCCTTGGAGATGACATGGCAAAGGTGATATGACGTCCTCTGGTGATGAGTTGGCATCGGTGGTCCATGATGATGTAGCATTCCAAGTAAAGCTGGTCTGGCCTAATTTCAAGTAGCTCTTGAACTTGACTCAGTACAAAGCCTAATTGACTCTAATTGAACTTTAAAATCCCAAAAGAAAATAAAACAGGACTCAATAAACATACAGGACTCATACGAGACTTGAGTTCCTAGTTTCAATCCATAAAGAACTTGGTATTAGTTGAAGCTTCTTCTTTCTGAGCCTGGTGCCCCCACCAACTTGGGGACAGGAAACCTCCTCGAATGGCCGAAGTACCTGAAGCCGATGCCATCTATGAAGCCAAACCAGCCTTGACCCTCCACGTGGACGGAGCGTCCAACCTGGCAGGCTATGGGGTCGGACTGATCCTGGCCAACCCGGATGGGGAAAACCTGGAATGTGCATTACATTTTTTATTTCTGGTGTCGAACAATCAGGCGGAGTACGAAGCCCTCCTCGCGGCTACGAATTGTCAACGAACTGGGCATCGACTGACTCAGGGTCTTCTCTGACTCCCAATTGGTGGTTAACCAACTAAAAGGGGAGTTTGAAGCGAGGGATCCGACCCTGGCAAAATATTTAAAAAAGGTACAAAACTTCATTCCTTAGGTCAAATTTTTTGAAATCCTCCACATACCTCGTCTGCAGAACTCTCGGGTGGATGCCCTATCAAGGTTGGCTACGGCCACCAGCGGGACTTCTGACCGAACTTTTGTGGAGTACCTGCAGTACCCTAGCATTGCGGAAGAGCCGATAGAAGTCCACCAGGTGGAATAAGAAATTTCTTCGCTGGATCTGATCCTTACCTTCCTGGCTAAAGGAACTCTTCCGAAAGATCTGGCTGAGGCCAAGCGGGTGCACTTGATGGCCTCTAAGTACATCATCCTTGATGGTGTCCTGTACAAGCGGTCATTCTCGCAATCGCTGTTAAAGTGCTTGGGGCTGGTGGATGCCGACTACGCCCTCAGAGAAGTCCATGAAGGCATCTATGGTGACCACCTAGGAGGAAGATCCTTAGCTTACAAGATCATTCGGTAGGGATATTACTGGCCCACCATTTAGAAGGATGCATCGGACTTCATTCGAAGGTTCGACGTGTGTCAGAGATACTCCATCATTCAAAGGAGAATCGCCAGTGAGCTGACTCCGATCACAGCCCCATGGCCATTCGCACAGTGGGGGATGGATATCTTGGGACCCTTTCCCCCAGCCTCCGGGCAATGGAAATTTTTGCTTATGGCCATTGACTATTTTACCAAGTGGGTGGAGGCCGAACCACTGGCACGGATAACGGAGACCAAGGTGGAGAACTTCGTCTGGAACAATATCATCTTTTAATCGGCATTCCCTGGATGATTATTACCGACAACGGAAGATAGTTTGAGAACTCCAAATTTCAAGACTTTTGTCAGCAATATCATGTCTCTCACTGACTTACATCGGTCGATCACCCTCAGTGCAATGGAAAGGCTGAAGTCACCAACCGGACAATCTTGCACAGGATGAAGACCCCGCTTAATGAGGCAAAGGGACTTTGGGTTGAGGAACTCCACTCAGTATTATGGGCATATCAAATGACTGCCAGAGCATTGACTGGGAAACTCCGTTCAACCTCACTTATGGAAGTGAAGTTGTCATCCCTATTGAAACTTCTCTTCAATCTCTTCGGATCGACCACTACGTCGAACTGGCCAACTCCGAGCAGCGAAGGGCTGACCTGGACTTGCTTGAAGAAACTAGACTTTAGGCAAGCATGAAGATGGCGGCATGCCGTTAGAAGATGGCGAAATATTACAACTCGCGGGTCAAAGCATGAGCTTTCTGAGTCGGAGACCTGGTCCTGCGGAGAACCAAAGTTTTGAGGCTGACCGAGCAAGGCAAGCTTTCCCCAAATTGGGAAGGACCTTATCGGGTCATCGAAGTGGTTCGAGCCGGCACCTATTGACTTGCATTTTTGGACGGATGACAGATGGCGCGTCCGTGGAATGTAGACAACCTCCGCAAGTATTATCAATGAAGTCCATATTTCTTCTATAAAACCTTCCGAAAGTCTGACTCCGGTCGGCAAAGGCTCTAGGACAGCCCACTTTTGAAAGTCCGACTCCGGTCGGCAAAGGCTCTAGGGCAGCCCACTTTCGAAAGTCCTACTCTGGCTGGCAAAGGCTTTAAGGCAACCCACTTTTGAAAGTCTGACTTCGGTCGGCAAAGGCTCTAGGGCAGCCCACTTCCGAAAGTCTGACTTCAGTCGACAATGGCTCTAGGGCAGCCCAATCCGGAAAGCTGACAGACCAACACTTAGGTTAAATTCCTAAGCTCGTTGCTACGGCTTGAGCTGAAATCTGACCGCTACCTCAACTACTCCTGAGTCTAGAAAGCCGATGGACCAACACTTAGGTTAAATTCCTAAGCTCGTTGCTCCGGCCTGAGCTAAAATCCGACCACTGCCTTAACTACTCCTGAGTCCGGAAAGCCAACGGACCAACACTTAGGTTAAATTCCTAAGCTCGTTGCTTTGGCCTGAGCTGAAATTCGACCACTACCTCTACTCCTAGGTCCAGAAAGCCGACGGACCAACATTTAGGTTAAATTCCTAAGATCGTTGTTCCGGCCTAAGCTGAAATCCACCCGCTGCCTCAATTACTTCTAGGTTCGGAGAGTCGACAGACCAACACTTAGGTTAAACTACCTAAGCTCGTTGCTCTGGCCTGAGCTACCATCCGATCGCTACTTTGATCGATTCTGGTCTGGAAAGCCGATGGACCAATACTTAGAGCAGAAATCCTATAGGAATCTAGTTCGGCTTGAGTCACTGTTCAATGCTTACCCTGGATGTCCGATCGTCCACTCAGATCAGCCGACTGGTCCACACTTAGAGAGATCTCAAAAAGAAAGATATGAGACAGTGTAAAAAGAAAAGAAAAAGATCTTTCATTGCTTCCCAAAAAGTTTCTTTACAAAGACTGAAGGTTAGACCTTTACAGACAACTAGGTCTGACCCTCGGAAGCTACAACATCTATGGCCACTTCGGCCCCCTTTGCGACAACGCCGCTTCGGCCTCCTCAACCCCTTCGACTACTTCTGCCTCGGCTCCAATTGGGGATTCATTTTGGCCACTTCTATGATGACCTCCACTAGGGAATGACCGCTCGGGTACTCGGATCTACTGCCTCCGGCCCTCCCCTTCCGCTGGCTTCGATGGTTGAAGGAATGATAGATTGAGTTCTGGGAAGGCTGCACTGACCTTTCCCAAGCACTCGTCATATCCGTAGTCAATGCCGACCATCCCGACTTCATTCATCTCCTTGGTAAAGTCCTCACATGCCTTATACTCTGTGATGGCTTTCTCGTTGGCTATCTTCAACAGATATTGGGCCATCTTCAACAAGCCCTTGTATCTTTCCGCTGATGCCCGATAGCCTTGTGCGCGGACATCACACTTAGCCAGACACCCCTCTTGATGACCAACCGATGGGTCAGGGTCTTGATCTTTTTTTTCTTAATTTTTAGACTTGCCTCCTGATCCGCCTTCTGGGCCAGCAAGTCTTCCAACTGCTTCTTCTGGGCCTCTGACTCGACCTGCAAGGTGGACAGCTCTATCACTGCGGCCCTCAAGCCGAGCACCTCTTCCCTGGAGGCTGTCAGTGCCTTCCAGGCTAGGTCCCTCGCCAGCTCTGTCGCTTCGGCCCTCTGGGTCAACTACTCCTTCAGATAGAGCAGCTAGCCCAGGCCGTTATCCATCACCAAGTTATCTCTGATCAGCTACTGGAAAACATGCGCAGTTAGGAAATTGCCACTCATGAAGTCGAAATGAAGAAGTAAAAGTGATACTTACCCCCAGAAAGTGATAGAGGGAACTCCTGGTGGCCTCGTTCACCGACCGCCCGTCATTGTCAGGAGTGGCCCTTTGAAGCAGCTCCTTTGCCTCTTCGGCATCGCACCACTTTCGGCGCTCCTCCTCCTCATGGGCATCGCCAGCCCTCTCATCAATGGCCGATGACCCCTCTCTTGTAGGGATTCATTTGGTGGTCAGGGAGGTCACCACAGTCGGCTCCAATGGTAGGGACGAAGAAGCCGTGTCTGCCCCGGTCGGCATCAGAAGCCTTTCTTCGGTCGGGGCGACTGGTTGCCCGACCGAACAGGATCGCTCGGACGTGATCATCCTTAGGTGATGGGTCAGAGGCATGTCATCCCCTGACTCAACCGATACCACTGTGGTAGATGGCTCTACCGTTCGTCATTTTTTCGGCCTCTCGGGTGTCGGTTCTGCCGCCCGCTTCTTCGGCTCCTGTGGGGTCGGCTCCGCAATCTGAACTACCCTCCATTGTACAGACCGTGTCGAAAGGACTGCCCGATCTGGCTTCATCTTCCCTCCTATCAACAAATAAAGTTAGAGTAAGATGTGGTCGCCAAGCCGACAAAGGAAAAAGAAAGTCGATCTCTCTCTTTATGACTCTCGTCCTACCTAGCATCGGGTGCCGGCTGAGTCTGACCTGGTGAAGACTCCCCTCATGAAGCATAAAGCTGACAAACTTTGGATCTTCATCATCCAATTTATGGAAGTCAGCCTCGTTGGCCCTCGAGACTTTCCTTCCATTCAGAGCATTCGGCCTCGGCTCCCTCCAGGCTGTCTCAAAACCCCATGGCTCCAGGCTATCTACAAAGAAGTACCGAGACTTCCATCCATGAATTACGGATGGAAGCCCCCCTAGAACCCGCTGGCCAGGACGTGGACTGAACATCCACCACTCCTGACTTCGGAAGTCCTGTTTTAACAAGAAAAAATTGGAAAATAAAGATGCTCTTGGCTTGATGTCGGCCTCCCGACATAGAACCACAAAGCCATAGAGAACTCGAATACTATTCGGGGTCAGCTGGGTGGGGATGACTCTATAGGTATTGAAAATCTGAACAAAGAAGCTATGGATTGGGAAACGAAGACCGGCTTTCAGGTGGTCTTCGTACACGAGGAGAGCTCCTAAGTATAAAGGACCATTTACTCTACTCTCATAGCTAGGGACAGTTAGGTGCAAAGTGGAAGGAATGTTATATACGATCCTTAGGTTTTCGACCCTCTCTCGGGTCATGGCCGAAGGAATATCGAAAGGATCGGGTTCCCTATTCCCTCGATCCGAACCCCAACTCCCAGAGGCCATTCTAAAATGGGTTACATAAAGGGGGGAAGACTGGAGGGGGTGAAGATGGGACTAACCTGGCCCCTGGTTCTCTAGGAGAGGCTAAAGCAATGCAAGGAGGGAGGAGATTGCCTTCTCTTCAAGCACAAGCACGGCAGCAAGTTCCTTCTGGGCGCTGCATCCCTCCTTTTATAGGCATCCAGGGGCAGCTTCCCAACGCATCCCCCCACATGCCGAGATCTGATGCTAGCACCTCAGTTTTTTAGTTGGACAGGAATCCGAGGGGACGCGCCGGATCATATCCGGCCATGATCCGCATGATAGTCGAGGGAACAGCGGATGGACCACTCTGGGAAGTGTCCCAACCGCTCTGATGGAGCAACATGCACCACATCACATCGAGAATCCAAACGGGTAGCTGTCAGGCATCGTACCAGCAATGATTGCTCCCCCTGTCTTTGCTAATCAGACACTAACACCTATCTCAGAGCAAAAATCGAAGTAGAAGGGGGCCAGTCGTAGCACGCCGAATCGGATTCACCATCATCTGAAGGACTGGTACATTTACTACTATTTAATGCCTTCGCCCTTCGAGCCTATGGGCATGCTCGAAGCACAAGGGCAAGGGGGACAGTGTTGTACCCTGACGGCTCACCCTCAACCAGAACTGGCGCATTCCTACGGTCCGACCGGGCCACCCCTTCAGAGCTCTGACTGGTACTCCTTCAATGGTCCGACCCACTAGAGCTGAGGTCCGAACAACCCTCTCCCACTGGGGTTCGGCCTGTCGCCCTCCTTCAGCGATCTAACCCACTGGAGCTGAGGTTCGAACGACCCTCTCCTACTGGGGTCCGGCCCGTCGCCCTCCTTCAGCGGTCCGACCAACTGGAGATGAGGTCTGAACGACCCTCTTCCACTGGGGTCCAGCCAGTCGTTCTCCTTCAGCGGTCTGACCCACTAGAGCTGAGGTCCGAACGACCCTCTCCTACTGGGGTCCAGCCCGTCGTTCTCCTTCAACGATCCGAATGACCCTCTCCTGCTAGGGACCGGCCCGTCGCTCTACTTCGGAGGGTTGGCCTCTAGTCCAGCCGACCGGCTTTCCCATGGTCGATGTTCGACAGGCGAGCATTGGCATCCAGGAAATTCCAGAAGTACCTTTCGATTACTGCGGGATCCTGCTATCCCAACAGCCCTGCTCCACTACTTCCATGATGCCACCGTATCTGCGCACCACGTGGCCACTCTCCAGATTTTTCTAGGGGCAGATCGATCTTTCTCAGCCTCTCCCCTAACGGATTTTGGACTGTTTCGTGCCTATATAAGGTATCAGGGGGACCCCGTTCGAAGGTAGAAGAACTCTTCCCTCTTCATATGCTGTTCATCCTTTGATTCCTCCATTCTGTTGCCTTCAACCTCCTGCTAACTTAGGCATCGGAGGGTCCCTCGCCGGAACACCACCGGCACTCTTGGGGACTTTGTTACAGGTCTTCCAGGAGAGGAGCGCTCCAGCACACTCAGCCGCCCCGGTCCCCGGTCCAAGAGTTGACGCTGCAACACCCTCTATCCGAAAGTCCTAGACAAGCAAGTGCCCTTGGTAGGGTTGGCGAACCCTCTATTCTAAAAGTCCTAGGCAAATATTTTTTCCTAAGCAAGGTTGTTGGACCCTCAATTCTAGATTGTGTGTAGCACGCGTACCTACATATGACCATCAAGTTCTTCTAGAAGGTAACATTCCCATGTAAAGCTATTTTCAGAAGTAAGAACAAATCTCTTAAAGCTTCGATAAGCAAGAGACCCCTTAGCTGATGGGTTAGAGCCTAGCATGAAAAGTGCAAAAATAATGAAGATACTCAAAAAGTACTAGAACATGCATGCAAACATCAAGAATGAAGTTTTCATTTTATTGATAAAAATCAAATTACATGTGTCCATGGTTCTTTAATAAGAATACACCTTTTGAGAATGCCCCAGAAGGCAGACCGAATACAATCACTTAAGCCCTTCCATTGCTCACAATGCCGGGAAGAGCATCAAGTCCATGTTTCTAGGATTATCGAAGATCCTCTAATGCATTCAAGAGGTTCCTCCTTGAAAAACTTACAAGGCACCTTTGACAGATTTTGAAGGGTTCCCAGATCCCTCAAAAGTGCATAAGGAGATGAGATTGATCTGGTGAAGGAAGATATCTATTGCATTATAGTAACATGGTTGGCATGCAGAATGTGGAGGCAGACTACCATCGGCAAAGCAAAAGCCATGAGAACCAAGGGACCTGATCCACCGAAGGAAAGGAAAAACTAGCAACATTGATGGCACTAAAAGACCATCTACTACCACAACCTTACTGTGAGCCCATTGGCCATCAGGGAGGTGACATTTCTGAAGCTACTTCTACTCCTAACTTTTCTACCCCTCTCTAAAAAGCTAGGTCCCAATTGAGATGGTCCTGGACTATGTCTTCAATGCCATAAAACCATCCTCCCATGTCCCTCATATGGACTCACTGATCATCAAGCAAGGTGGGTTCCCAGAGATGCACCCACTGCAAGCCTATTCACCATTGAATGTGATGATTGATCGCTACAAACGTGGAGGAGGAAAATGAGGCACATGGTCATCTTCCCCCCTTTAACTCAATCCTCCAATCGGTGGTAGCCACAGCCCAACATCTGAAGTACCAGTCATTTCCAATACCTCCCAAGCCAAGATAAACACTCTCCTACATGCCTTCAATGCAAAAGTATAAGCCCAAAAGAGAACTCATCCATTAAGAAGGGAAACCTAGCGATACCGGCACTAAAGAAGCTTGACTAAGGTTTTAGCTTCCTTCTAATAGCTAGAACTCTAGAAGAACTTGACAAAGACCGGTTTTCCTCACCCTCTCTTCATATAGGGGATAAGGGAAAGGCTACTTTAGTAGCTGCCAACTGATGCTCGATAGGTGTCTGCATCACCTCAACCAGATTCCTAGTCTCCCCAAGTTGGAAGACAAAGCAATAGGCACTCCATCCAAAATTGATGTCCTCTCGGGTGGCAACACATTTATGTTCTCTACACCCTAGCTGAAGTGACACCATGAATACCCTAGAGAGCTATGCCCAATCAATTTTCTATGAGCATCGGGGTCACATCAAGCAGCATACCAGGCTACGTTGTCCTATGATTGGATGGTGAGTTAGATTGCCTCACCTCCTTCAGAAAGCAATCAGATGCCCAAAGTTTGGAGGCAATTTAAGATTCATGCAGGACATTCTTCCATGGACAATGCATCAAGTACCAATAGAGTTCTATAGGAAAGCTAACAAAGCACCCCAAAAAATAGAAACTCAGGATAAACAAAATGAATCTTTCATTAAGATGAAGGGGGCACATTACATGAACTGAGCTCCTTTAAGAGGCTCTCTCCTCTAACCCTTATGATATGTATTCTCTTCTATGGAGATATCTATGCAAATGTCGGTTGCTCTCAAGAAGAATGGTAGTACAAAGAAACTCTATTTCTTGCAATAGCACTGCACACTCATGATTAGACCACCTTGCCCTTTGGCTCTCTCTACTCCTAGACCTTTATTCCTTGTAATGCTACGACATCATTCCCGATTAAGAGAATGTCGTCAACATACAGTACTAGGAATACAATCACAGAACCATTAACCCATTATAGATGCACGGTTCTTCTCCATTCTTAACGAAGCCATATAATTTGATACACCTATCAAATCGTAAGTTCCAACTTCGAGATGCTTTCTTGAGTCCATAGATGGACCTCTGCAACTTGCATACTTTTGATTCATCTTTGGATGTGAACCCTTCAGGATGTATCATATACACCTCCTCTTCTAGCTCCACATTTAGGAAAGTGGTTCGGACATCCATCTGCCAGATCTCGTAATCAAAATATGCTGCCAAAGCAAGCATGATCCGAATGGACTTGAGCATTGCCACAAGGGAGAAAGTCTCGTCATAATCGATACCATATCGCTGACGATACCCCTTGGCAACCAGACGGGCTTTATATGTCTCTATCTTCCCATCTGCACCCCTTTTCCTCTTGAAGATCCATTTACACCCGATGGGTTTTATTCCTTCGGGCGGATCAACCAATGTCCAAACATTGTTAATTTCCATGGACTCCATTTTGGATCGCATGGCTCCAAGCCATTCCTCAGAGTCAGATCTCTGAAGAGCATCCATATAGGTGATCGGATCCTCATTGTTCTCATCGTTCTCAATGGGATCGTCATCCCGGACCAAGAAACTGTAGTATCTGTCCGGCTGATGCGGTATTCTACCAGATCTCCTAATGGGTTCTGGGTGTGATTCAATCACAGCGGGTTCTACGATGTCCTTAGAGTGTGCAGGTTCTTCTATTGGCTGAACTTCATCAAGTTCAATCTTAGAGACTATAGTTCCTTCTCCAAGGAACTCCTTTTCTAAAAAGATAGCTCTAAGAGCAACCAACACCTTTTGTTCATTCTCCAAGTAGAAGAAATACCCTTTGGTTTTCTTAGGATAACCAATGAATAAACACCGATCAGACCTTGGACCAAGTTTGTCTGAGTCTAAACGCTTTACATAAGCCGGACAACCCCAGACCTTAAGGTGTGAGATTGAGGGTTTACGCCCATTCCACATCTCATACGGAGTGGAGACAACATACTTACTTGGAACATTATTTAACAAGTAGCAGGCTGTCTGAAGCGCATATCCCCAAAAGGATAGTGGCAGATTTGCAAAGCCCATCATAGATCGAACCATGTCCAACAAGGTTCGATTCCTCCTTTCGGACAAACCATTCAATTGTGGTGTTCCTGGAGGAGTCCTCTGAGAGAGAATTCCATTCTCCTCAAGATATGTCAAAAATTCACCAGATAAGTATTCACCATCTCGATCAGATCGAAGGGTTTTAATACTTTTTCCAGTTTGCTTTTCTACTTCATTACGGTATCGTTTGAACATTTCAAATGACTCAGACTTATGTCTCATTAAGAAGACATAACCGAACCTTGAAAAGTTGTCTGTAAAAGTAATGAAATATTTGTATCCTCCTCTAGCACTAACTGTCATCGGTCCACATACATCAGTATGTATGAGACTTAGAAGTTCTGTAGCTCATTCACCTTTTCCAGTAAAAGGTGACTTGGTCATTTTACCAAGTAAACAGGATTCACAAGTGGGCAGTGATTCAGAATCACTGACCTCGAGGAGTCCATCTCCTTGCATCTTGTTTATCCTATTTTGGTTAATATGACCTAGCCTATAGTGCCAAAGATACAAATCGTTGACATTATCAAACCTTGGGCGTTTGCTAGAAGTGTACATTACACTAACAGGCCTTGATAGTACATATATGTCATTATTTAATCTAGCTTTCATTATAATAGAGTTATTCAAAATAACATTGCAAAAATTTCCTTTTATTGATAGTTCAAAACCACAATTGGCCAAAAGGCCTACAGAGATTATGCTCATAATGAAACTAGGACAACAGTGACAGTCGACTAGTTCGACAGTACAAGACTCAAAGACAAGACGCAGAACTCCAAACTCCAGTACTGGAACATGATTTCCATTCTCGATGCTTAGAAACTGTTCTCCATCTTCAAATCTTCTGCTAACTTGAAGTCCCTGTAACGAATTACAAACGTGAATTGGACTACCAGTATCCATACCTAGTTAGTAGTATCAATAATAGAGTAATTACAAGGTTTTATCATATAAATACCTTGTTCAGCAGACTTCTGCTTTCTCGGCCTGTTCAGATCAAGGGACATAATATAAAGAGGACAGTTCCTCTTCCAGTGTCCCTTCTTCTTGCAGTAGAAACATTCTGCAGAAGATTGATCAGCCTTATACTTCCTGGTCTAACTAGGGCCAGGAGCATACTGCACCTTCTTTCCCTTTTTATTTATTTTCTTCTCCCTTTCTTAAAGGGACGACGACCTCTACTACCTCCCACTAAATTCACCACTCCCTTATTCAGTTGCTGGTCTTTCTCGAAAGTCTGCAGCAACCCCAAAAGACCATGGTAGTTGACTGCAGGCTTGTTCATTCTATAATGATCGAGAAAATCAAGATAGGAAGAGGGAAGAGAATTCAGGATCGCATCCTTGCCGAGCTGCTCGTGCAAGGGGCGAACGAGTTTGCCCAGCTTTTCAATCAGCTCGATCATGTACAATACATGATCAGTGACTGAACCACAGTTCGGCATCTTGGAATTATAGATGGCACAAGACACTTTGTACCGTTCTACATCATCTGGGGTGCTGAAGGAATCCTTCAACTTTTGTAGGATTTCATCAGGTTGGGCCTCCTCGAATTTGCGACTGAACTCGTCGTTCATCGCTGCTAACATAATGCACCGGACAGTAGTCCGATGGTGCGGGCACTAGACTCAGAAGAAGACTTCAGGGCTCTATCTGGATCTCTGATTGACCTTGCCCGAAGAATTAGGGTTTTCTGGTTTTGTAATACGGGTTGACATGGTCAACTCAATTTTAGTTGAGTCTGTATTTCCCTGCAATTTAAATTTTGTTGAGTCATGTTAACTCAGTTCAAGTCCTAGTAGTGGTCTAGGTCTTCTCCAGGGTGTCACATTTTCTCCCAAAACCAAGCAAGTGGGCGCCACACTCCCAGCCACACTCCCAGCCACACGCCTGAGTCCAGGGGGCGCCACATCTTCATCCAGTATGCTTTGGTCCCCACACCACAAGATAGCAGGTCCCTTCTCTCATGCGCCACTTAAGGAGAAAATAATCTGGGATCCATAATTCAAGGGGGCGGCCAAAACATTTCCATAAGAGCCAAGCTATGTAAAGAAAGAAGCACTTCTTGGGGAGCACTTCAAGGGGGCTCCCAATCCATGCCTAAAAAGCCCAAAGCTAAGATGGGAAGAACCATGACTTAGGGAGAAAGAAAAGGAGGTGTCCAAAAGAGTTGAGCCATGGAAGGAAAGAAATTTTCTCTTGAAGAGCAAGGCTAGGAGGCGCCACCTACTTACCTTTTGGAGCCACCAATCAACACTTTAGGAACCTCTTAGCCGGCCATATGTGTGGGAATTGATTCTACAAACCTAATTTGAAGATCCATCCAATTAGTCCCACATGGGAAGATGTAAAACCCTGCTCTCTTTTAAAGTCCTATAATTAAACCCCTCTTGTAAGTTTTAAAGATAACTGATGAATGAATTCAAATTTTGTGTGAGCAACTTTATGTTTCTCTCTTCCGCACTTGCATCCAGGTGTTGAGCTCCGTGAGGGAGTAAATCCGGGTTCCCCAGGAACCTTGAGGAGGTGTGAGATCTCCAACCCCTAAACCCTAGGTTAGCCACTTCAACTCCAAACCCTAGCCGCCCATCATCCTCTTCTTTCCACCAAACCCTAGCCTACCCCCATCTCTCATGGCCCGTCACTCCAAGTAGTGGCCGACCACCAGCATCCAGGTACAGTTCGGCTGCTTCGAATACGGAGCAAATCCCAGAGGAAGCCAGATCAGCATCCGGGAGAATCAGGACTTCAACAACATCAACTTTCAAGTTCTATCTAGTAAATCCTTCCTTGAGTATCTGGTTCCATAATTGTTCTTCTTCTTTCCCAGATCTTGAGTTCAGCAGAAGCCAACTCTGCCAAAGGACCAGTATTGGAGGATCCATTGCGAAGATATCTGAATCCAAGGATCTAACAATCTGCTCAAGAGTCCTTCCACTAAACTCTGTAAAGATCACTGCCTAGTTTGTAACCCTTCTCTTCTCTTTACTTATGTCCTGTTGAAAGTTCAAAGCAAAACCCTAGGTCTGGGAGTTTCTCAACCCCTAGCGATCCTTTACTTTTGAACTACTCTGATAACCTAGTTTCTTTAAATTGTGCTTTCAATTATTACATAGTTCCTTTCAATTTAGTTTAACTTTCCTTTGTGTCAAAGCCGACTTCTGAAAATATATATAAAAAAAAGAATTAGTCTTAATTTACTTTCGCATCGCATCATCTCTTCTTTTGTTCTGCATCATTTTTGGTATCAGAGCCCTGTCTAGGGTTTCTGACTTGCTTGCATATTTTGGTTGTCTCTCTTTTTACTTTGTCTACTCGAAGTAGACTCCCAGGACGTCCGGTCCTAGGAACAAAGCGAGGTGCAAGCCTCCTCTTCCCATTCCACGGGGTGTTCCTAGGGCATGTAGGGGATCCGCTGGATTACAACTTCGTAGCAGGAATTGTAAACGGGGGAAGCATTTTGTTTTCAGTCTGTAACTATCCTGTTATAGGAATTGTTTCTCATTGTAGATAACTCCAAATTGTATGCTTTTTATTTTTCTAGAACCAGTATAATTGAAACAATTTTACATAATTTTACTGAAATTTATTGGTTTCCGTGAAATTTTTGAGAGTTAAATTACAGCAACTCTGTTTCTGTGTTTCTGCATTTCAATTTTTTTGAGTGATCATCTCCTAATTTATCTTAAGGGCAATTGAGCATCTAAGATAAGGGGAGGAATTGATAACCTCTCCTTATCCCAAAACCACCACCTATTCATTCGATCCTAAGCCTAATTTTAAAATTTATTAGACTTAATTTTTCCTAGTGGGCTAGGGACACCAACAAGTTGGGTCTAGGCTAGTGTTGAGTCAGTTTGTCTAGTTACTCTGTGTGTGCTTTGTACTCAGTGTCTAGAATGGTGGTTCAGGCATTGTATCCCGAAGGGCTTGTGTGCTGGTCCGCCTACCTGGCCAATCACTGATTGGTGTCTAGGATTGGCATTTAGGGACCTAACACTCCCCTTACACCTGCCTGGCTGAGTCCCGAGTTACTACAGGCTAGCTTGCCACTCTGATTGGGCATCTAGTTTGGGCTCTAGGTCTAGTTAGACCGTAGTCATTTCAGTCAAGTCTCATTTAGTGTGTTTGCTTGCATCATCATGTCTACCCGGAATGGAGTACCCTACCAACCTAGTCAAACCCAACCTGATTTAGAGGCCATGGTTATAACTCTTACCAAAAGTATGAACAAATTGAGTCAGGATATGACTGATACTGTTGCCCAGTTTAGGGATCGAGTCCAAGTACTTGAGAAACGTAGACATCAAAATTGGACCCCTGATCCAAAATTTAATAGGCCCCAACCTCACCCATGCCAGGAGCCTAGGAGGACCTTATACCGTGATCCCGAGCATAACCTTAGGAAGCCTAACCATGATATCTATAGTGTGGATCGTGTCTATGAGAGGTCCTTACAATATTCTAGGCCAGTCACTCAACAACCCAAGTCTTCTAGATCAAACCATTTAGATCAACACCCATGCCCAAGTAAGGTCTCTACTAGCTTGAAACCCAGTGTGACCCAGGTTCCTA
Source organism: Areca catechu (assembly GCA_021397845.1). NCBI lineage: Eukaryota > Viridiplantae > Streptophyta > Magnoliopsida > Arecales > Arecaceae > Areca > Areca catechu. The sequence continues at coordinate 79,726,753 of CM038044.1, read as the reverse complement.
TATCGCAAGAATGTTTGTTTTGTGGAGAAATAGGCCATAAATATAGTCAGTGCCCATGCATAGGACTGGCTTGTGCACAGCTAAGTGGTAAGAATCCTAAGGATGACATTAATGAGGGAGAACCCAAGCCTACCAATGAGAAAAAAAGGTTAGGTATGACAAGCCCAGAATCAGTTAACACGATTACCACTGACCCGAAACCCATTGAAGATGGCATCGAGGAAGTATATGATGCTAGCTTGAGTCTAGTTGATGAATATGAGGGGAAGAACTTGAAGAATGTGACATCGATACTATTGGTTCCTTACTTGAGGAGACCTTGGAGAGCAACCAAGTGATAGGACCTAGTTCAGAAATTCAAGAGATTTGTGAGAACCAGGATCCTTTAGTCAAATACCCCCAGGAAGAACTCATAGTGTTAGCCCGAGCTATCAGTTCGTATCCTCTAATGACAGTCATTCCCCAAGTACCAATTGAAGATCTTTGCACTGAACTGTTTAAGTTTGCCCACCCTATGGTAGATCCTCTCCTTAGGATGACTGAATCAAGCCTCTTACAATTGGACCTTGTCCCATGCCCAGCCACTAAGGTCTCTCCCGTAATCTCAGTTGAACATCCTTGTCTTGAGCGGATTGATTCACCCAGTCCTGTAGAAGTCCTCCTTATGACCCCAGACCCCTTCCTTCGCATGACTGACCTACCCTTCTATAGAGTATACCTTTCTGCACCCATATGTCAAATTTCAAGTCTTGAGGTCATCATCCATAGGCCCTTCCATGAATCATTCTTTAATTCAGTTCTTGAGAAAATGGATCATTATTTGCTTAGAGAACAAACCTTAACTGTTGCAATCACATGTCCTAGGCTACTTCCCGAACCATCTCTTGATCCATTCCTGGGAGTAGCAAACTTTTTCTTTCATAAGGATGACCAGTTGACACTCATAGATCACCATTCAAACCTTCAGGTCACCACCTTTAGTCAACAGGTAATTCGAGACTCCACCTCATATTTCCTCCCTTTCTCTAGGACTTCCATGCTTCTTACACCATCCAAGTATACTTTGTCGAAGTCTTTAGAGTGAACCACATGTCAGAACCTATTAGGTTTGCCACCTACTTCTGGAAGACCTTATGGCACCTACTAGGCACCCATGATAGGTTTTCATGCTCTACATGCCATCCTCCGACCCAAGGTCAAACCTAGAGAGCCGTAGTTTGTTAGGTTAAGACCTAGGGTTCCTTTGGAATTAAGTCCATTCTTTAGGAATGCGTTGTCAGTCTAATTTAGTTTTTCTTGACCCTTTACTAGGCTTTGGCTCAGATTTTGATTTGATTGAGAGCACCAGGAATTGGGATTTGTATTTTGTCCAGGGCTGAATTTGCATACAATGACTCGGTCAATAGGTCTACAGGTAAGAGTCCATTTGAAATTGTGCATGGTTACAAACCTCACACACCTCTTGACCTAGCTCCTTTATTAGTCCACACACGAGTCTCCGAGTCTGCTGAAGTTTTTGCACAGCATATAAAATACTTGCATAAAGAAATTCATGCCAAAATAAATATAAGTAATGAAACTTATAAAAAGTTGGCTGATTCTCAAAGGCGAGTCAAAACTTTTGATGAGGGAGACTATGTAATGATTAGGTTAAGGCCTGAACGGTTTCCTCCTGGAACTGTTAGAAAGTTACATGCTAGAGGAGCTGGACCATTTAGAGTGGTGAAGAGAGTAGGATCCAATGCCTATGTGCTCAAGTTGCCTCCAGAACTAGGCATTAGCTCCATTTTCAACATTACAGACCTAGTAGAGTATAGAGAGCCAGCTGTGATCCTAGTGAGCCTTTTGCCTAATCCTGCTCTTGAGAGTGAACCCAACCCTGTGTGTCCACCAACAAACTGGCCTGTGAGGAAAGCAGATTGAAAAGATCCTGGATGATCAGGTTATCTCTACTCGTAATCGAGGATACCAAAGATTCCTGGTCCGCTGGCAAAGAAGGCCAGATTCTGATGACTCTTGGATCTCTCGAGATGAATTACAAGAATTGGACCCAGACCTCTTGGAGAGATACCAGAGCCAACTTGATCCATACTCGATAGGGTCGAGTTCCTCCCACCCCGGGAGAATTGGTGCGGGCACCAGACTCAGAAGAAGATTTCAGGGCTCCATCTGGATCTCTGATTGACCTTGCCCGAACAATTAGGGTTTTCTGGTTTTGTAATAAGGGTTGACATGGTCAACTCAATTTTAGTTGAGTCTGTATTTCCCTGCAATTTAAATTTTGTTGAGTCATGTTGACTCAGTTCAAGTCCTAGTAGTGGTCTAGGTCTTCTCCATGGTGTCACATTTTCTCCTAAGACCAAGCAAGTGGGTGCCACACTCCCAGCCACACTCCCAGCCACACGCCTGAGTCCAGGGGGTGCCACATCTTCATCAAGTATGCTTTGGTCCCCACACCACAAGATAGCAGGTCCTTCTCTCATGCGCTAATTAAGGAGAAAATAATCTGGGATCCATAATTCAAGGGGGCGGCCAAAACATTTCCATAAGACCAAGCTATGTAAAGAAAGAAGCACTTCTTGGGGAGCACTTCAAGGGGGCGCCCAATCCATGCCTAAAAAGCCCAAGCAAGATGGGAAGAACCATGACTTAGGGAGAAAGAAAGGAGGTGTCCAAAAGAGTTGAGCCATGGAAGGAAAGAAATTTTCTCTTGAAGAGCAAGGCTAGGAGGCGCCACCTACTTACCTTTTGGAGCCACCAATCAACACTTTAGGAACCTCTTGCCGGCCATATGTGTGGGAATTGATTCTACAAACCTAATTTGAAGATCCATCCTATTAGTCCCACATGGGAAGATGTAAAACCCTGCTCTCTTGTAAAGTCCTATAAATTAAACCCCTCTTGTAAGTTTTAAGATAACTGATGAATGAATTCAAATTTTGTGTGAGAACTTTATGTTTCTCTCTTGCGCACTTGCATCTAGGTGTTGAGCTCCGTGAGGGTAAATCCGGGTTCCCCAGGAACCTTGAGGAGGTGAGATCTCCACCCCTAAACCCTAGTTAGCCACTTCAACTCCAAACCCTAGCCGCCCGATCTCCTCTTCTTTCCACCAAACCCTAGCCTACCCCCATCTCTCACGGCCCGTCTCTCCAAGTAGTGGCCGACCACCAACATCCAAGTCCAGTTCGGCTGCTACAAATATGGAGCAAATCCCAGAGGAAGCCAGATCAGCATCCGGGAGAATCAGGACTTCAGCAACATCAACTTTCAAGTTCTTCTATCTAGTAAATCCTTCCTTGAGTATCTGGTTCCATAAATTGTTCTTCTTCTTTCCCAGATCTTGAGTTCAGGAGAAGCCAACTCTGCCAAAGGACCAGTATTGGAGGATCCATTACGAAGATATCTGAATCCAGGGATCCAACAATCTGCTCAAGAGAGTCCTTCCACTAAACTCTGTGAAGATCACTGCCTAGTCTGTAACCCTTCTCTTCTCTTTACTTCTGTCCTGTTGAAAGTTCAAAGCGAAACCCTAGATCTGGGAGTTTCTCAACCCCTAGCGATCCTTTACTTCTGAACTACTCTGATAACCTAGTTTCTTTAAATTGTGCTTTCAATTATTACCTAGTTCCTTTTAATTTAGTTTAACTTTCCTTTGAGTCAAAGCCGACTTCTGAAAATATAAAAAAAAAAAATGAATTAGTCTTAATTTACTTCCGCATCGCATCATCTCTTCTTTTGTTCTGCATCATCCGATCAGAGACCCACTTCAGATAAGCATCTCTGACCGCACTCCGTGCATTAGCGGGAGGGATTTCAGGTGCCGGATCCGTTATCACATAGAGGATCCGTTCATGCTCCAAAACGATTCTCAATCTTCGATACCAACTATCGAAGTTGTGACCCTTTAACTTCTCGTTGTTGAGAAGTGACCGGAGCGATAAATTGGAAGACATCTGAAAAGAAAATAAGACCAAATTAGTGTATGAATTAATAATTTAACCAAAAGACTTGGACTTTAGTCTAAAGGTTTCTCCCATTAGTTTTTCAGATTATTAGCCTCTAACTCCAATCTGTGAAAACACTTTTTCAAGTGGGTACTGAAATCCAATAGGCCACGCATGAGCCCGACTTTGGCCAGCTCACCCATACAAGCCTAAAGGTAGGTTCGTAAACCAATTGCTTTCCTAAACAATTTTCAGTATTTCATTTTGCCCCAGAGAACACCCCAATCGGCCTAGGGGCCTCCTATTGCGGGTCTCTGGTTAGGTCCAACCATTAAAATGACAAATCCAATGCTTCCAGCTAACTAAAGACCAAGCCCGACTATGGCCGGCCCACCTGGTCCTGTTAAGGAGGTTGCACTGAACCATCATCGATCAGATAGAAATTCCAGTCGCCGGATGTACACCCATTCTATGGAACTGCCGATGCACACCAAGCTAGTGGACACATTTCTATACAACTTAATGGGAGGCTAAGACACTGTCAACTCTTTGACTTAGTCTTTTTAAGGACCTAATAATTTTAGAGGATTTTTAATTGTGACAGAAGAAAAGACAAGGACATGGATCATCCTCCCACTGAATCAATCAGATTTCAGGAGAGTTGAAATAAATCAACAAACAATCCATGGGCACCTATAGATCAGTCAGACCGATCAACCTGGGTGACATGGGTTAACTCGAGTCATTGAGCTTTTCCAATCAGTTATGGTCGACTCGACTAGCCAGGTAGGTGAGATCATGGGTGAGTATCCGCCATTAACCATCTTTCCTAGACACTAACCAAGTTGGCCAGGAAAGAGGTAGCCTCATACAACCATGATCATAATGCCAAACCTACCTCGACACCAGTCGGTTTGCCAGACTCGATCATACTAGCCTAAAGACTCGGGCATCCACTGAGCCACTAATTGGATCCATTTTAGATAAACGGATCAACTAATCAAACTATTAGATAGTTCTAAAGAAGAGCCTTAAACAACTTTTGTTTAATCTTTTTGTAATCCGGTTCAACTAAACATAGGTCTAACCTAGTTATGGACCCAACTAGTTAGCTAACCCAATTAACCCAAAATGGCTTATGCAATATTTTAGATTTCATAAACCTAAAAAATTTTTAATAAGCCAAACACTTAATTAAAACATTTTTTAATTAAGTCACAATGTAAAACATTTTTACATAACAAATCATGCATCAAGATTCAAATTTTATAAATATTTCATATCCATATATAAAACATGCCCAATAACATGTATCATCAAATTAAAACATTTTTAATTTTAAAAATTCTTTAAGGATCCTTCTGAAGAGGCCAACACAGATGATCCGCATCGTGTCAAAGGCACACGGTCATGGTGAAGGTCTCAACAAGGTTCCAAAAAGAAATCATGATACATTTTTATTAGATTAAACAAATTTTAATCTATAAACATGCATACTAGATTAGATTACACATGCAACGTGCTCTGATACCACTGAAAGAAAACGGTGCAGGTGGTTTGACATGATCCTACACTAGGCATGCAAATAGCTGTGGGAGCATAATGGATTTTAAAACATTTTTAAAAAATCCATGCAGCGAAAATCTGCTCCGCCCAGAAACTAATCTATTCTAGTTGCATGTAGGCATGTATCATGATATAAAAATATTTGCAAAAATTAAACAAATAAATCTATTTATGCATGATTAAAAAAAATAATTTTCCGTACCTTTATTCCACCTAGAATAACTCTGGAATAAACCTGGAATAGGCTGGAATAGCTGGAATAAAACTATTCCAGCCTTCTTCTTCCTTGGAACCGTGGGATGTCCTGTTTTGAGGTTTGAAAACGTCGTCCAAACACTACCTTCCGGACCTCCATTTCCTCCCAAACATCAGCAGCGGCAAGGTGGACGAATCTACTTCGATTTGCCACCGATATCTGCAAACGAAATAATCTAAAATAGGTGTATAAAATCTCCAAAAGTCTGCTTCCAAAAAATTGTAGCATAACAGGACAGTAGGTTGATTTTCGTATTTGGAGCTGCAGCGGCGAACCCGGCTCGCGTAGCTTGCTCCTAGGAGTAGAAGAGTACTCCCTCTAGAGGGGAGACACGCCGGGGGCCCTCCGATCCACCTTCACGCGCGGTGCTAGCCGCTGGAAGGAGACACGCGGTCACTGGTTAATGGCAGCAGCACCTTTGCTGCAGTCCGAGTTTGAGCACAAGAAACAATAGGAAAAGGGCGTTGTTTCTCTCCCTCACACTCTACAAAAACCAGCCCAGGAGTATGCAATGGATGAAAGGAATGATCTCTCAAACACTCAATGGAGACTGCTGTTTTTCAGCTCTTCACACGGTGTCACAACCATGAAATAGAGCTGCTATTGCACGGTGTATATATAGGCAGCAATGGAGAGGGAGACAGAGAGATTGGGAGGCCAAGAGGCAATGGTTGCTAATCACCCATTTAACCAGCAATAACAAAAGGTTAAAGCATCCGGTGGAGGGTGAAGAAAGGATGCCCGCCCAGCGTCGATTGGCCACTTCGGTCGTTTGGCCTTCTAGCATCAACGAAACATGGAAACCGGTCCAAAGAAAATACCGGTTCAAATAAAACCGGTCCAATCCCATTGGTTTAAATAACCGGTCCAATTAAAAAGGGCTTCAACTCAATTGAATTGGTTCAAGCCCAATTAAATTGGTTCATGGGATTAAAATTGGTTCACAACCAATTGAAGGCCAAAACGAACTCCGAATCAGTTCAAAACTGATTCAGAAAAAACTTGGTGCAGTCCTGGTCAACCCGGAACAATTTCTGGTTGACACAGACAAGGGAAAGATGGGGAAAAGAGTGCTCAAAAAAAAAACTGTTATCATTAAAATCGAGACGATTCCCAATCGTAATCGGTATCCGGATCAGAGAGTAATCCTCTATGGCATGTGACCTCATAGGTTCGATTCTAAATGGTAGCACTAGAACAATTCTAGTACCAGCATAGGAAACCATTTAGCAATGGGTCCCGGCGTCCGGATAGGTCGAAGATGCGGGAGCAAACTATCGAACCTCTGGCATATGGTTACCGTATAATTCATCCCTTTGACCTCTAATGCTCAGGACGACTGAGATTGGGCTGCCAACCCAGACTGAGTCAGTCGACTACGTGTCTCAACCTTGCAAGCCCAGTGACTCCTCACTAGGACTACCCCGGCCGAGGATTTGCTAAATTGAGATACTGCGAGACATTCAATTCAAACTGTTTGGACAGGTCAATTCCATCTTGGTCCATCACTGCTCCCCAAGTACTTTCCTGTACCCAGAAACTTTCCATCATCGAAATAAAAATCCGGGTAGTCCAGCACCAAAGCACAGGGAGTTGCTTGCAAGCTACCGTGATGACCTCAGGTCGGAGGGACACATATACCCATATCCAATCGTGAGTATCCCTTTGGCAGAAAGGGGCTGACGGAGTCACGTTCAATGAGATATCACATATCCTACTTGTAGATCACATCAGTGTCACCACACTCATTTGGTCAAGAGGACAACCAAACGATGTGAACTACAACAACCTATACTTGATATATTGCCGTCTAGTATAATATATCCTTTGGTTGTGAACAAGGTTTAAGGACTACTCAATACATCCTCTCTGTATCGAAGTCAGTGTAGTCTTAAGGACTTCATCACATGGAAAGAGTTCATTTCAGGGAAATACAATATGTGATGAGCTGCCAAAAAAAAATTTTTATTAATTCAAAGAAAGAGTACAATACTTAGCTCAACCGCCTACAACCCAGGCGATTGGCTTTGGGACACAATTTCCAACACTTTCCAGTTCCTTATTCTTTGTAGTAAGGGCATCGAGCTCCTACACAAGAACTTGGCAAGCTTCCTCTATCGCACCTCGCTCCATTTCTGCCAAAGCCTAACCTTCTTTGGTAGTGTCTCACACTCTCTCCATGTGAGTGAACTCTCTCACAAACATTGACTTGCGATCAACAATGGAGTGCTCCAATGCATGGGTGTGGATGCCCACCTGCAACACTATAAATGTCAATACCCATCAATGGCAATGACTGGAGCCATCTAAAAGCATGTCATAGACCTCCATAATATGTCGATGCAAGGATGCTAATGCCTCCTCCACCAATATGCTCTGTGAGGCATCGTGCATAAACAGAAGAAGCAATGATAGGAACAAGCTTGCTAGCCTAATAATTACATTATACATATATACAAAAGTATTAATTTAATAATTAAATTATCTTTATTTATCTAAAATTGATACTTTTATATATTCTTTATAGGAAAGGAGAGCACCAACATGAAGAGATTGATTTATGGGTTCAAACAAAATAAGTTTGAAGCAAATTAAATCTAAAATGAGCCTAGAATCGATTTTTGAAGATTTAATACAGGAATTACATGGAGTTTAAAGCAGTCGGTCCATGGTGGACCAACTATCTGGTCTACAAAATGCCCTGCGGTCCATGGATAGTGATGACCAATGGTCAATGGTTCAGAAGCATGGACCATGAAGCATTTTTGAGTTGAGCTCATCGGAGACATCGCCCCACTGCCCACCAGAACCACCTGCACCACCTCCTCCGGTCAGAAAAACACTAGAAGGACCACCGACATACCCCCTTATCGGTTCCCACGGTTTCTCCTCCTTCCACATCAACTCCAGCTATTCACACCAGAGAAACTACCGGATCAACTGAAAAATGGCCATCCATCCCATCTCCGGTCTGAGTTGCTAAAACCCGGCCAACCCTTTGCTCAATCTTCTTCCCCACGGCCTGCCATCATTCTCCATGACCATGCCTCCTTTGTATCAGGCCATACCACCGAGCATCACTAGATATCTTCCCAGCGGTGGGTCTTAGCGATGCACAGGTGAATCCAGCGAAGTTCTAGCATTGGTGGTGGCTATGGCGCAAGAGAAGATGGTGGGGGGCACTGGGTGACCATGCCCATTAGTAGAAGGAAGATATAGCATGGATCTCAAAGTAGTTAAATGCCTCATGATTAATTTTACCTGATATGGCTAATTTCTGGATCTCTGGTCAAGATCCGTTGGAAACCAACCCTTAGCTGGTCAAGCACCAATTTGGAGAAGGACTCTACAGTCTACTTTAACTAGGATTTGGGTTTACGATCTAACCATTGATCTATTGTAATAATAAATCATAGCCATCCATGTGATCTGCATGTTTAGTCCCATAACAAAAAGCATGAAGATCCCTCCCTTGTTAAACCATATAAAAAGGCTCCTGTGCCTCTACCTAGGGCAATCAACTTCCTGTTGTCCCTCTAGAGCCTTTGCATAGATGGAAAGGAAGGGAAGATCATGAGCAGCTATGAAATTCCTATCTTTGGAGAGTAGATAAGGTTTTTGGTATTTATATTTTATATTTTTCTATATATAATTAGTGCTGATTGTAATGTTTGCTTTTTATGAATAAAAATATTTTTCATTACTTCAAGTAGTGTTCTTCATGTTTAGACTATAGTTAGATTTTTGAATAGCCTCTAACTACATAGAGACGAGTCATGATCCCAGGATATGTTTCGTGCTCAGTGAGATAGGCTATGCTCAGAATCTGATTATAGAAAATTTTATTTATATGATTAGAGACTTTGAATAGCTTATGGCTATGTAGGAGCGGATCAAGGTCCATTACCAAATGAGATAGACTATGCTTGGGGATCAATCATAATTCAATAATTACATATTGAATATGTTGACCCCATAAGTGATTTTGATGATAACCACATTGGAGCATGCACATTTATTTCTAACAACTCTTCAAGTATTTTACAAGTTTTTGTAGGATGGTTTATTTGTTCAAACTTCAACTCCTACATCTTTAGTTATTGATTTGAGTTGTGTTGTAATCTATTTTTGTAAAGAAGAACCCAATGAAAAAGCTAAGAAAAAATCTATAAAAAGGGTTATTTCTATGTGTGTGTGCCTTTAAATTATTTTGAGTTGGTATGATTGAAAAGTGTAAGAGTGTTGGTGAGAGTTTTCTTTAAGTTCAATTGTAAAAATCTTAAAGAAGTCACACAAGCCGACCTAGCATGCTGAAGAGCCGACTCCACCTCATGGCACACACAAGGATTCTGGTACACAGCAATCTGAGCTGACTCAAAGGTAACCGAGTCGACTCTAGTAAATCCGAGTTGACTGGAATATGTCCAAGCCAACTCCTCCAGAGTCTAGTTTTTGAAGATTTCTGAGAACAGCCAGGCGAGCCGACCAGAACCAGAAAGAGCTGACTTTGCCAGACCTAATTTTAAAGACCTGAGAAAGCTAGCCGATCCAAACTACAATGAGCCGACTCTTCCAGAGTGATGATTTCAGAATCTAATAAAAAGAGCCGACCAAATATCAAAAGAGTCTACTCCTCGAGTTCAAGACTTTCAAAGATAGAAGTTCGAGCCGACCCGAGCTATCAAGAGCCGACCCATCCAGAGTGAAGTTTTACACCCTGAGACAAAGAGCCGACTGCATTGAAGATTTGGCAACTCGACATATCGACTCGAAGGATCCGAGCCAACTCGAAGGAATCCAAGCCGACTCGAATATCGCTTTCAGGTATCTAATGGCTAGTTACAGAATTTCTTTTTGAATGCCAAAAAGTGCTCCAACGGTCATATATCACATCCCAATGGTCTACAACATCTCAAATTACCTTGGAGTGATAGAAGACCTTATATTTGAAGGATTTGAACTTCCTTGAAGCAAGTATTAGAGAGTTCCTCAAAGTTTTAAAAAGCTTCATTGAATATCCTACCTACCAACAAGAAGAGAGCACAAGAGCATTCAAGTCAGTCTTCAAGTCTTCACCAACTCTGATCTGAAGCTTGAAGCAATTTGGAAAGAAGCCACTGAAGCAATTAAAGCTCATTCAAATGCAATCCAAGTGAACTTCTCACAAGTTGCACTGGTAACTATCCGACAACTAGAGTTTGTCATTATTGTTGCATTTATTTCAATTTATTTCTGAATTGTTTTGGATTATTGGTGAGCCCGGTTGAAAAACCAAATAGGTTCTTGGTGAGCCTTTGATAAAAACCAAGTGTTGGGTTCTTGGTGATCCTGGTAAAACCAAGTTAGGTTCTTGATGATCCTGTGAAAACCAAGTTGGGTTTCTTTGGTGATCCTGTTTAAAACCAAAGGGTGTTGGATTTTCTTTGGTGATCCTATTAAAACCAAAGTGGAAAGATTTTGGATTATGATCTTGTAAAACAATCCTACTATATTCAGGTGTGAATATAGTGGAAATCCCAAGTGGTATCTTTGATAGTGGATGTAGGAGCTAGGTTGCTCCGAACCACTATAAACCTTGTGTGTTTGTGTTGTGCTTATTTTACTCAATTTAGCTTTTGCAATTTAATACTCTGTCACAGTGCCTAACACTTATAAGAGATTTTTAATTGTACATTATCTGCTTTAAATTTTTAAATTCCTAATTCACCCCCCTCTTAGGTAGCCACCTAGGTAACAACTGGTATCAGAGTAGTGTCTCTGATTATATTATAGTAAAGATTGATGGCTCATCCCATGAGTACATCCTTGGCTGAAGGCCAGTCAACTAATAGACCTCCACTCTTCACTGGCATAAATTATTCTTATTGGAAAGAAAGAATGAAAATCTATATACAAGCTATTGATTTTCAATTATGAAAGGACATTCTTAAAGGGCCACATGTTCCCATGATTAAAATTGATGGCATGGATGTCCCTAAACCTGAAAAGGAATGGGATGAACACGACATGAAATTAGGGGAATTGAATGCCAAAGCAATGAACTTGCTTTACTGTGCTTTGGATTCAAATGAGTTTGATCAAATTTTCACTTGCTCTTCAGCAAAGAAAATTTAGGATAAACTTAAGATGACCCATGAAGGAACTTCCCAAGTAAAGATTTCAAAGATTAATCTTTTAGTACATAATTATGAATTATTTAAAATGGAGCCTAATGAAAATATCTCTACCATGTACACTACATTTATAGATATTATTAATGGTTTGAAAAGTCTTGGCAGGGTTTATTCAAATACTTATTTGGTACAGAAGATATTAAGATCACTTCCTGACAAATTGACCCTAAAGTTACTGCCATCCAGGAAGCTAAAGATTTGAACACCCAATCCATGGATGAACTAATGGGCTCTCTCATCACAAATGTATTAGCCATGCAGCATAGAATGGATGATGATCAGAAAAAGAAGAAAATAATTGTATTCAAGGCTGCATTGAAATCAAAGGATGATGAAGAGACGGAAGATGACTCTACCTCCTCCGAAGATGATCTAGAAGATGAAGATATTACAATGATCGTGAGGAGATTCAGAAAGTTTATGTGAAAGAAGAAAGGAAGATTTAACAAAAAATTTCATAAACAAGGAGAACATTCCAAATAAAAGGACAAGGACAAAGATAAAGAAAATGAAGACCACCTGCTATGAATGTAAGAAACCGAGGCATATACATTCAGACTGTCCATTATTGAAGAATTTTTCAAAAAAAAGAAAAAGAAAGCGATGGTAGCCACATGGAGCGACAGTGAAGAATCCACCTTAACTAAAGAGAAAGAGACCACAAAAATAGCTAACTTATATCTAATGGATCTCGAGGATGAGGTAACTTCCCCCAATACTCAAATTGAATTTACTTTTGATGAGTTAAATTCTGCATTCCATGATCTATTATCTGAATTTAAGAAAGATGGAGTAAAGATTAGAACTCTAAAGAATACTAATGATTCTTTACTCAAAGAAAAAGAGGAGATTTTAGAAAAGAATATTTTATTACAAAAACAACTTCATGTCTTTTTTGAAAACTGTAATGTTTTGAAAACTAAAAATAATGAATTTCATAACAAAAACAAAGTTTTGTTGAAAGAAAATAATGAGTTGAAAAAGGAGGTTGAAAAACTCAAGCCACTTGTTGAAAATTAACTTTGTCTTCTAACAAGCTTGAGTTGATTCTTAAAGAACAAAAAATTTCTGGTAATAAAGCTGGAATAGGTTTTATTACTTCAAGTTCAAATTATATTTCAGCAACTACATTTGTGAACCAAAGAGATTTTGTTCCCAAGTTTACTTCTGAAAAAGCTTTTATGACAAAAGGTTCTACTTCCATTTCAAAAGCTATTTTGTATGTTCCAAAAAATTCAATTACAAAACTTGCTATTTCTGCATCTCATGCATCTAGAATTTCAAAGTATAAATCTTTTCAAAATTCTAGAATCAGATGTTTTGCTTGCAAAGAGATGGGACATAAAGCTTTCAAATGTAATACTATTGAAATGTCCTTAATAAATCAAGAAAGATTTGGGTGCCCAAAGGAATCACCTCAGCTAACCTGCAAGGATCCAAGTTAGCTTGGGTACCTAAAAGAACTCCTTTATTATTTTGCAAGAATGTCTTGCAGCCCAGAAATTGAAGAAAAGATGGTATCTCGATAGTGGCTGTTCAAGGCATATGACAGATGACAAGGATCAGTTCATCACCCTATAAATGAATGGTGCAGGCACCAGAATCAGAAAGAGACTACAACCAATTCAAGCCCATTCCGAATCTTTATGGTTGGACTAGAGAGTCCGGTAACCTTTCTTTATTTTGAGTCCAAAAGAATCATGTAAGTTGAGTCCATGTTGGGTCCTGTAATCTTTCTTTTGAGTCTAAAATAATCATGTAAGTCGAGTCCATGTCGGGTCTAGTCTTAGTCCAATCCAAATGGGTCAACTAGCATCAAGCCTAAAGAAGACTCATAATGTATACCCCAAATCAAGACCAAAGCCAACTCAATTGGGGACCACATGCCACATCACTTGCGCCACCTCAGCTTGGGACCACATGCCACATCAAGAGGGGACCACATGCCACCTCACCACAAGAGGGCGCCATCCCAAGTTCAAATTCAAGGAAGTTGGCCAAGGAGGATTTCAAGCAAGAAAGTCAGCCCTCTCCCCTTATATTACTCCACTTGTTTGGGGATTTGAAATTTCAAAATTTGTGAGGCTTTATTTAAAGCCTTGGACGCCCTTTGTAAAGAATTGATGAATGAATACAAATTTTCAGAAATTTTCTATGTGTTTCTATGTGCCTATGTGGATCTTTGTGCCTAAGTGAACCTCTTCCTCTCCTCCATCATTTCTTCTCCCTAATCCTTCTCTTTTACTCTTCATCTTCCAAGCAATCCTCTTCCTTCAAGGCAAATTAAGGACATCCTCACAAGAAGAAGATCAACACCAACACAAGCTTCCACCATGGCGCCAAGGATCATTTCCAACAAACTCTCCTTTGAGTTCCATCAATCTTCTCATTTCTAATTAAGCTTCTAATCATCTTGGTTTCTTTGTTGCAAGGTTCTCTAGGTTCCAGATCCAGGAGGAAGGATTACTTGCTACAAACCAGAAAGTTAGATGGCCCATCTTATGTGGTATGATCTTTCATTTGAGAACCTTAAGAGCGAATCCCTTGTGCTTGAGATTTCAATGCTTGAACTCCTAGTCTTTTAAGATCGGAATCATTAAATAGGGCTAGCTTGACTTGTGTGCGAATTCTAATCTTGTCCTATTTCTTTATGATTTTGATAGTCCTCCTAGCTGGGTTTAAGTATAAGCATTTAGGGTTTCTTATTTAGATCTCCTTGATCTTATATGTTGAATCACTCACATGCAAGTAGGAATTGCTAGTTAAATTTTGGTTAATCTCCTTTAGAGTCACATGATTGCATCCTCATCATGCATACCACACCAATCTTGGTATCAGAGCATGGTAGAATAAGTTCCTGATTGCATAGCATTAAGTCCTTGAAGTACTTGGATCGGGGACGTTACCAGGCCATCCAGTCTTAGGAGAAAGTAGGGTTTAAACACCCTCTCTTTCCATTCCACGGGGATCTCCTAAGGTGTGTCGGGGTGTCATTATGATTGACCCGTGAAAAAGAAAGCCAAAGGACTTCTTAGATTTCATTTGTGAATTTTGCATTGGGCACGTTCTGTTTTTCTGCTTGCTGTATTTTCTGTAGGCTGACTGTAATCCGCCTGCAACTCCAAAGGAAAGTATCACATTCCTCATTGAAATATTTTTTTTCCTATTCCATTTTAAGTTTCTTATCATCGTTTTAAATTTCAATCTGAGAAAAAATTTACAAAAAAAATGAAAATTCTTGCAGTCCATCAGTGTTATTAGGGTTTTTGTTCTGTTCTGTTCCTTTTCATTATCTTCATTTCAGAATCTTCCTAGAATAGTACAGATTTTATTTTGAATTTTTGTTTCATCTGGTATGTCATCTAGAAGTTAGGAGTTTTCTGTGATTTTTTTAAATTTTTTTGACATTTTTTTCTGTACTTATCAACACCACTTTTAAACTGCAACACACTACTTCTGCACCTGAAATTTGAAATTTGCATGCATCTCATGACAAATCAAATTAAGGGCATGAAATTGACATAGGGTCAGGATTTCATCACCTGTCCCTAGCTCAGAAATCACCAAATTGCATATCGACCCAATCCCTAACTAAAATTGATTAGACATTAATTGCCCTAGTGGGTTAGGAACATCAATTTGGTCGAGCCGGGGTTATTGTCAACTCATTGTGTCAACTAGTCTTGTGTATGCCCTATTACTTGGTGTCTAGAATTGGGACTAAGGGCTTGGGTGCTGATCCGTCTATCGGGCCAATTCCACCGGGCCTAGGTAGGCCAGAGACAGGATCTCACACTCCCCTTGTTCTAAAACCTGGCCAAGTATAGAGTTACTACAATCTAGCTTGCCACCTTGATTAGGCAACTAGCTTGGAACTCTAGGTCCAGTTCAATTCAATTGGGAAAGCTTGTGCAACCCATTTCTTCATCTATTATTGAAAGCTGGTGTCAAGGATAGAGGTTAAGTGGCTCAAGCATAAGCGGTTCTTGTGGTTTTTAATTAGGACCTAGTGAAAGCTGGGGGAACGTCCCACATACCCACCTCCTGACTGGCCAGTGGAAGAGAGTAGCTGTTGATTTGATTGTATCTAGTCAACTCAGTTTATTTGGACTAACCGGTTTAGAAAACTCGTAGTTCGGGTCTGAGTCTAATTGTTTGCATGACAACTAGGTCAGGCACACCTTACCACCCTTCACAAGCCCAACCTAGTTCATCCATGGATACTAGTATGGAAAGCCTTATGAGAACTATGATCGAGAAGATGGACCGTTTGGATGCTAAATTTGGTCAGTTCGAGGAAAGGGTAGGAATCCTAGAAGAAGCTAGGTTGACCCCAACTGAACCACCTTCACCCAGATTACCTTCAGTTCATCCTAGAGCCCAACGACAGGAACACACACCTGACCCAATTCAAAGAAGACCGCATCAGGATTATGTTGATCATACTCCAGAGCCACCTCCTAGAAGGCCTCACTATGATACTTTTGATCAGGATGATCGGGCCCTAAGGAACATCCGTCTAGATGCACCAACCTTTGAGGGAAGCTTAGATCCTAAGGTGTACACAGACTGGGAGGCTGACATGGACCAGTATTTTGACTGGTATGATATGTCTGAAGAGAGAAGATTTAAGTTTGCCAAAATCAGACTAGTTTGTCAGGCTCGGTTATATTGGGGAAACGTGGAACGCATATCAAGCCAAAGGGGAGATTTACCTATAGCAACATGGAGAGATATGAAGAGGAAACTTAGAGAGAAATATCTGTCTATGTCTTATCAGCAAAGGTTATTAGATCAGTGGCAACGATTGATACAGGGTAACAAGACCGTTTCTGAATACGTTGCTAAATTTGATGAGTTTGTAATGCGATGCAACGTAGTCGAGTCTGAAGCAGCCACTTTATCAAGGTTTAGATCAGGGTTGAATGATGATATAAAAGGGGAACTATTTTTAAGGGAAGTCCATGATTTAGATCAGGCATACCAAGTTGCCACGGACTATGAGAGGTTTCAAAGGAGAGCTACATTTAGACGACCTGAACCTATTAGGTTTAACCCTCCTGTTAGCAGGCCTAGTTCAGTCCCTAGTACAACCAATAGACCAAGATCCAGCTCGAATCCAACCCCTAGGCACAACCCTGCCATTCCCCCAATTCCTAGAGAAGACAAAGGAAAGAGCCCTGAAGTTCGAGGTGAGAGGGAGCGAGTCTGCTATAAGTGTCGTAAACTAGGTCATTTCGTGAGCCAATGTCCCTCTAGAGCTTTACATATAGGGGAAGCAGAAGAAGGTGAATCAGAACCCCTGGAGAATGATGAAGAGGAGGTTTATGAAGCAGGGGATTGCTTGGCTGATGAGTATGAAGGAGATGAAGAGAACATAGACTCATCAGATTTGCTAGGAGTTGTGAGACGTATCATGACACAGACCAAGGAACAAGAAGACTGGCGTAGAACTAGCATCCTACACACATTTGTTAAGATAGGAGAAAAGGTCTGTAAGATCGTCATCGATAGTGGAAGCTGTGTCAATGCCATTTCCACTAACGCAGCCAAAAGTCTAGGATTACCCATTGTACCACATCCCAATCCATATAAGGTGTCCTGGATCGATTCCACTTCTATACCAATCAAGTCAAGATGTCAGGTTCAAGTCCAGCTTCAATCCTATCAGGAAAAGATCTGATGTGATGTGCTTCCTATGGGGGTAAGTAGCATCATCTTAGGCAGGCCATGGCTGTTTGATCATGATGTGACCATCTTTGGTCGATCAAACTCCTGTGCTTTCAATTTCAATGGCAAGAAAATTGTCATTCATCCAATCCATCCTAAGGATAATGTCAAGAGAGGAGCTAGCAGCTTGAAAGATAAGAAGACTGGATTAAATTTAATAGGTGCAAATGAATTAGAGCAAGATATCATGGAAGGAGCACCTATTTGGGTAGTAGCTGCTAAGGAAATTAAGGACCACAGCCCTGTAGAACACCATCAAGAGGTGGTCCAATTATTGAAAGAATTTGAGGATGTGTTTCCAGAAGATCTCCCCGATAACCTCCCACCTTGATGCAGAACGAAAGTTCTGATACCAAAAATGATGCAGAACGAAAGCTCTGATACCAAAATGATGCAGAACGAAAATGTGGAATGTGGAAGCAAATTAAAATTAATGTATATATATTTTTTTTATGTATTTTCAGAAGTCGGCTTTAACTCAAAGGAAATATAAACTAATGTTGAAAAAAACTAAGAAATGACAGAAAGCACAATTAAAAGGAGTGGATTATTAGAGTAACTCAGAAGTAGGATCGCTGGGGATTGAAAAACCCCCAGACCTAGGGTTTACTTCTCTTTCAAGAAACAGACGAAGAGAGAAGAGAAGGTTTTATACATGACTGTGATTTCTCTCGTTGCTTCAATTGAAGGACACTCTCGAGCAGATTGTAGGATCCCTGGAGATGGGGTATCTTCGCAATGGATCCTCGGATTGTAGTCCTATGGCAAGGTTGGCCTTCTTCTCAAACTCAGGATCTGGAAGAAGAAGAACAAAAAAAAAGATCCAGAAACTCAAAGAAAGACACTGACCTGAGGACTTAATGAAGATTGTTGGATGTAGAAGTTCCGAAGATCTTGATACTGATCTGACTCTTCTTTGAACTTGCTCTGTAGTTGAAACAGTTGATCTGAACCTGGATGTTGGTGGCTGGCCTCTATGTGGAAGAGAGGGGCCGTGGGTTGTAGATGGAAAATTAGGGTTTGGTGGTGGTGGAGTAGAGATGGGTGGACTAAGCTAGAGTTTTGGGGTTGGAGATCTCACACCTCCTCAAGGTTCCTAGGGAACCCGGATTTACTCCCTCACGGAGATCAACACTTGAATACAAGTGCGGATGAGAGAAACACAAAGTTGCTCACAAAGAAATTGATTTCCTTCATCATTTAAATTCAAGAGTTACACAGAGTTGAATATATAGACATAACAAAGAAATAAAATTTTATACATTTCCCATATGGGACTAATAGGACTAACCCACACTTTAGGCATCAAATTCTCTTCCCAAGACTCCTTCCATGAGTGGGTAGCCCAAAAACTCCAAGAAAACTTGAAAATCAGCTCCAAATGGCAGGTTATGGGGGTGTCTCCTAGTATCTCTCCATGAATCAAGGATTTTCCCTTCATGGTTTGGCTCTTTTGGACACCTCCTAGTCTTGCTCCACAAGTTTAGGCTTCTTCCTTTCATGGCTTTGGCACTTTTGGAAACTTTTGGGTGCCTCCTTGATTTTCTCCCCAAGACATGCTCTCTTCCCTTTTATAACTTGGATTTTTATGGAACATTGTGGGGCACCTCCTTGATCCTCTCTTCAAGAAAAATTCTTGCCATCCTGGCTTGGGTTTTTCTGGAAAGAAGTTGGCTCTTTCTTGGATTGAGGTATCTTGATGGATTTCTTCCCCAAGTGGTGCAAGAAAAAAAGAACCTGCTTACTTAAGGCATGGGGACCAAGGTACACTGGATGGAGATGTGGCAGGGAGTGTGGCACCCACTTGTAACTGGAAAATGTGGTGCCCTATGGCAAAGGGAATGACACATACCTGGGCCTTGGACTTGGATTGAGTCAACATGACCCAACAAAAATTGAAATGACAAAATTACAGACTCAAAATTGAGTTGATCAGGTCAACCCTTATTACAAAACCAGAAAACTCTAATTCTTCGAGCAAGGTCAATCAGAGATCCAGATGGAGCCCTGAAGTCTTCTTCTGAGTCTGGTGCCCGCACCACAACTTTAAGAGACATACAACACGCAATAGATTTAATCCCTGGATCGACTTTACCAAATTTGCCTCACTATAGGATGAACCCAACTGAACACCAGGAACTGCAAAGGCAAGTGGGTGAACTTCTTAGGAAGGGGTTTATTAAGGAAAGCTTAAGTCCATGTACAGTCCCTGCTCTGCTGACCCCTAAAAAAGATGGCACCTGGAGGATGTGTATAGATAGCCGTGCCATTAATAAGATCACTATAAAGTATAGATTCCCAATCCCAAGATTAGACGACATGTTAGATATGATAGCTGGATCGACAATTTTTTCCAAGATAGACCTAAAAAGTGGCTATCACCAGGTTAGGTTTAGGCCTGGAGATGAATGGAAGACCGCTTTTAAGACTAAAGATGGATTATATGAGTGGTTAGTCATGCCGTTCGGTCTGTCCAATGAACCCAGCACTTTTATGAGAATAATGAATCAGGTGTTAAAGGTTTTTATCGAAAGATTTGTAGTGGTCTATTTTGATGATATACTTATATATAGCAAAACAAAGGCAGACCACTTAACCTACCTAAAGCAAGTTTGTCAAGTCCTGAGAAAAGATAGTCTCTATGCCAATATCAAGAAGTGTGATTTCCTGACAAATAGAGTTATCTTTCTAGGATTCGTAGTCACATCTGAAGGGGTGTCCACTGACCCTGCGAAAATTAAGTCAATAGTAGAGTGGCCTGTACCCAAGAATATCCATGATGTCCATAGTTTCCACGGTTTAGCCACCTTCTATAGGAGATTCATTAGAGGGTTCAGTACGATAGTGGCTCCAATCACTGATTGTATTAGGAAGGAAAATTTCGAGTGGACTAAAGCAGCAGGTAAGGCCTTCCTAACAATTAAGGAGAAAATGACACAAGCACCTGTCTTAAGGTTACCCGATTTTACTAAGGTGTTTGAGGTTGCTTGTGATGCTTCTGGGGTCGGAATTGGAGGTGTCTTGAGTCAAGAGAATCACCCAGTAGCATACTTCAGTGAAAAGTTAAATGATGCGAGACTAAGGTATTCCACGTATGATAAGGAACTGTATGTTGTAGTTCAAGCTCTACGATTTTAGAGGCATTATCTTCTACCCCACGAGTTTGTCCTGTTCTCTGATCACGAAGCTCTTAGGTTCCTTAGTTCTCAAAAGAAATTAAACCCTAGGCACGGGAAATGGGTAGAATTCATACAAGCTTACACGTTCTTTTTGAAACATCATGCCGGTACTGAAAATAGGGTTGCTGATGCGTTGAGCCGCCGTTCTATGTTGTTAACCTCTATGAGCACTGAAGTAGTAGGGTTCGATAGATTGAAAGATGAATATCCCACATGTCCTGATTTTGGTCACATCTATCAATCCCTGCAACAAAGACCATCTAGTGAGCCTAGTGATTATACACTGTTAGATGGATACCTTTTCAAAGGAAATCAGTTGTGTATTCCCAAGACCTCTATTAGGAAATTTCTGATCTGGGAAGTCCATGCTGGAGGTTTAGCAGGACATTTTGGCAGGAACAAAACCATCCTAGCAATGGAAGAACAATTTTTTTGGCCTGGTCTTAAAAAGAACGTTGCCTAGATCGTAGCTCTGTGTCGGACCTGTGCTGTTGCAAAACAGCAAAGACAGAACACCGGTCTGTACATGCCCTTACCTGTCCCTGATGGTCCATGGCAAGATATCAGTATGGATTTTGTGGTAGGTCTACCTAAAACTTCTAGGAAACATGGCTCTGTTTTTGTGGTTGTCGATCATTTCTCCAAAATGGTGCACTTCATCCCGTGTTCTCAAACTTTAGACGCTTCGAAAGTGGCCAAGCTTTTCTTAGATCAGGTGGTTAGCTTCATGGTTTACCCAAGACCATTGTGTCAGATAGAGATGTCAAGTTCACTAGCTACTTCTGGAAAACCCTCTGGCACATGTTAGGTACTAAGCTGAAATTCTCTACGGCCTATCATCTCAAACCGATGGCCAAACTGAAGTAGTAAACCGAAGCTTAGGAAATCTCTTAAGATTTTTAGTCGGCGACAACCTAAGAAACTGGGACTTACTACTTCCTCGCGCTGAATTTGCCTACAACAGTTTGATTAATAGGTCTATTGGGAAAAGTCCATTCGAAGTGGTCCATGGATACAGTCCTAGGAAACCTTTAGACCTAATTCCATTACCAGTACATACACGAATATCTGAGTCTGCTGAGTCATATGCACAGCATGTTAAGGGTTTGCACAAGGAGATTAGTCAGAAGATTCAAACAAGCAATGAACTCTATAGGCATTTGGCTAATTCACATAAACGGTTAAAGGAATTTAATGAAGGAGACTCTGTAATGATTAGGCTTAAATCAGAAAGGTTTCCTCCGGGAACTATAAAGAAACTCCATGCCCGGGGAGCCGGACCCTTCAAAATAATAAAGAAAATTGGACCTAATGCTTATGTAGTAGACATACCACCTAGTTATGGCATTAGTTCTACATTTAATGTTTCCGATCTGAAAGAATACAAGGAACCTGCATTGATACCGGATGAACCTTTTGGTCCTAACACTTCTCTTGAGAGTGAAATGCCAATTGAGTGTCCACCACCAAATATTCCTGAGCGAAAGGAAAGAATTGAAAGGATCTTGAATGACCAGATCATCACTACTAGAAATAAGGGCTACCAACGCTATCTGGTTCGATGGCAAGGACGTCCTGAATCTGAAGATTCCTGGATCACCAAAGAGGACCTACAACAAATCGACCCGGATATATTAGAAACTTATCACTCGACAGGGTCGAGTTCCTCCCACCCGGGGAGAATTGGTGCGGGCACCAGAATCAGAAAAAGACTCCAACCAATTCAAGCCCATTCCGAATATTTATGGTTGGACTAGAGAGTCCGGTAACCTTTCTTTATTTTGAGCCCAAAAGAATCATGTAAGTCGAGTCCATGTTGGGTCCTGTAATCTTTCTTTTGAGTCCAAAATAATCATGTAAGTCGAGTCCATGTTGGGTCTAGTCTTAGTCCAATCCAAATGGGTCAACTAGCATCAAGCCTAAAGAAGACTCACAATGTATACCCCAAATCAAAACCAAAGCCAACTCAATTGGGGACCACATGCCACATCACTTGCGCCACCTCAACTTGGGACCACATGCCATGTCAAGAGGGGACCACATGCCACCTCACCACAAGAGGGCACCATCCCAAGTTCAAATTCAAGGAAGTTGGCCAAGGAGGATTTCAAGCAAGAAAATCAGCCCTCTCCCCTTATATTACTCCACTTGTTTGGAGATTTGAAATTTCAAAATTTGTGAGGCTTTATTTAAAGCCTTGGACGCCCCTTGTAAAGAATTGATGAATGAATACAAATTTTCAAAAATTTTCTATGTGTTTCTATGTGCCTATGTGGATCTTTGCGCCTAAGTGAACCTCTTCCTCTCCTCCATCATTTCTTCTCCCTAATCCTTCTCTTTTACTCTTCATCTTCCAAGCAATCCTCTTCCTTCAAGGCGAATTTAGGACATCCTCACAAGAAGAAGATCAACACCAACACAAGCTTCCACCATGGCGCCAAGGATCATTTCCAACAAACTCTCCTTTGAGTTCCATCAATCTTCTTATTTCTGTAGGGTTCGGTGGCAAGGCGGAATCATAGATTTCAAAAATTTTTATCTTTATGAAATCTTCACCAAACCTTCAACCCAAAATCTCCTTAAAAGAATTAAAACATATAAGATGTTTATATAAGATTTAATCTCAAATTAAGATACTAACCTGTATCGCAAAATCCAAACTCTGAATCTCCACCAGGTGCCCAAATGTTCACCCTCCAATGGTGATCCACACAGAAAAATAATGAAGACAATAATTTCTAGTTCTTGGCTCCTCTTCTTGAATTCTTTTTCAAGAATTCAATTCTTGGACCTTTAGGCTAAAATTTTCTTTAAAGAAAATTTCTTTTCTTCCTTCTTTCCTCTTCTTGAATTTTCTTCAAGAATTCCCTTTCTTGAATCCCTTTTCTTGAATTGAATTGGAAGAAAAATTAAGACAGTCAAAGTCTTAATTCAAGAAGGAAAAGAAGAATAGATCCTTTCCCTTTTCTTTCCTTTACCGTTCAAGATCTTCTTCTTATTCTTGTTTAGGGTCAGAGTTTCGACAGAGGATACCTCTGTAAGGGAAACAATACCCAACAAGAACAAGAGGAAGGAGTATTCTGGAGAGGAAGAAAGGGAATTGGATCTCTGAATTATGTTACGTGAAAACCCCCGAGAACCCAACCCTATTTATAGATCTCAGAGGGGTGTCATCTCGAAACAACGCAACCCTCTGAAACCCCAGGGATCACGATCCCTCATTCCTCACGCATCCCCTCAACCAAAAATCATGATTCTCCGATTTGATTTTCGTTTTTCCGACGAGGAGGACTCTCGAAAAAACTTCAGGAAGAATTGCGACTTTTGGAGACGGATTTGCGACCGAAAAGCGACGGATGTTTTCCTTAATTTTTTCTGGCCATCAGATCCAGATCCAAGGGCACCAGACAAGGATTTGAATCACCCCTTTTCAGATTTTTCTCCGACATTTTCTTTCTCACGCATTTTAAGAGAAGTCCACGCGCGTGGACTCTCTTTCTTGGCGCGTGCGGGTGAGAAAAGGGAGGGGGCGGCTTGGAGAGAGGGTCTCAGTGAACTAAATTCACTTGGGTTCAGCCATGGGTTAGCCCAATGTCCTAAAAAATAAATTGGACCTTAATCTGGTTCAATTAGAACCCAATTAAGCCCAATTCGGAACCAAATTCGAATCTGATTCGAATAGAAATTTGGTCTGCAACACATGCTAGTGTGTTTATCCTGCAAACATGATTTAATTCCAAATTAAATCCTTCATCAATTTTCTTTTGTGTGTGACCCATTGGGTTCCACACCTAACCAGCAGTAGGTCCGAGTGCTATTTGACTTAATTCGGTTAGATCTCAACTAAGCCGATTTAGGTCAACTCAAACTAGCTCGACTCGGTCAATTAGAATCTAATTCAAATTGACTGATTTGAATTACCATGACTCAATCATATACCTACAAGACAAGATTGACGTCTAGCAACGTATCATGTCTACCCGTAAGATGTGGAATTTTGGTGAAATTACCAAAATACCCTTCAGTGGTGAGTTACCGGGCAATTCAGTCCTTTAATCAACTTGCATCCCGAATATGATTATGAATATGGATACTTGTCAAATCCAATTTTCATATTCATCCCTAGCTCAATCTTTATAATGATGATTCATTAATGAACCATTAGAAAATAACTCTAATGTTCATACTTTGATCAAAGGTTTCCTGAATCCATCATTTGAAATTAGCTGGATGCTATTCCCTCTTACTAGGGCTGATCAATTCCTTGTTGACCTACTCACAACCTCCATATACAATCCACCATAACCAGTATCACCTCGTGCATGACTTAGTGTCATGATTGATTGCGAACCAAAGTATGGATTCATGTATATAAGGTACTATGGTAGTCTCAGGTCAAAGGACCACATGCACTACTCCCACTATGAGAATTATCTATTGACAAACAGATAAGGTTCCATTAGATATTCTCAATCTGGATCAATTCAGTGAACTCATTCTCTAATGAACACTCACATCCTAGTATTAGTGTCAAACACAAGTGACTGTGAGATCAGTCACCCTCATTACAAAACATATATAGGATGTGCTGGTCTTGCCAGAGACATTGATCCCCAACTCAATGTCCCATCGACCAGGAATATTTTAGATTAGGGTTTTAAGGCTTTAGGTCTCACTGGTATGATCTCATCATAACCCTAGAACCATAACCCTAATCTATGGGGTTCATCATAAAATCAAAAAGACACAGCAAATGATGAAACTAATGCCTTTATAAAATGTCAATTCATTGATTTTGGGATCAAAATTACAATATTTCAATTCGCTTTCAGGGCACAATCTTTCAATTTCTAATTAAGCTTCTAATCATCTTGGTTTCTTTGTTGCAGGGTTCTCTAGGTTCCAGATCCAGGAGGAAGGATTACTTGCTACAAATCAGAAAGTTAGATGGCCCATCTTATGTGGTATGATCTTTCATTTGAGAACCTTATGAGCGAATCCCTTGTGCTTGAGATTTCAATGCTTGAACTCCTAGTCTTTTAAGATCGGAATCATTAAATAGGGCTAGCTTGACTTCTGTGCGAATTCTAATCTTGTCCTATTTCTTTAAGATTTTGATAGTCCTCCTAGCTGGGTTTAAGTATAAGCATTTAGAGTTTCTTATTTAGATCTCCTTGATCTTATATGTTGAATCACTCATATGCAAGTAGGAATTGCTAGTTAAATTTTGGTTAATCTCCTTTAGAGTCACATGATTGCATCCTCATCATGCATACCACACCAATGGTAGAAGGAGGTATGGTTACTTTTGGAGACAATGACAATGAGAAAATTATCGAAATTGGTAAGATCAAAATAATCCCCCGTACTTTCATTGAAAATGTATTGCTAGTAGATAAATTGAAGCACAATCTATTGAGTATTAATCAATTATGTGATAAAGGCTTCAAAGTTATCTTTAAATCATCTATGTGTATAGTAACAAACTCTCTTGACTCTAGACATAAATTTATTGGACATAGACTCGGAAATATTTATGTGGTAGATCTAAATGATCATGCCATGTCATGTAGTTCCAGTTTAGTTGCAATGAATGCTAAGACCAAAAATTCTTGTTTATTATGGCATAGATGATTAGGTCATGCTAGCATGCATACTATTGCCAAGTTAATTTCCAAAAATCTGGTTAGAGGCATGCCTAAGTTTAAAGTTAATTTTGATCATTTTTGTGATGCATGCCAAATGGGTAAACAAAATAGGAGAAGATTTAAATCCAAAAATATGATTTCAACTACTAGACCTCTAGGACTACTTCACATGGACTTATTTGGACCAACTAAGACTACAATCCTAGGAGGTATGAAACATGCCCTTATGATTGTAGATGATTTTTCTAGATTTACATGGGTTTTGTTTATTACTCATAAAGATGAAACCTTCAAAGTATTTAGAAAATTTTACAAAAAGGTTTCAAATCAAAAAATCTTTCAATAATTTCAATTAGGAGTGATCATGGCACTGAATTTGAAAATTAGTTTTTCAATGATTATTGCACTGAAAATGGCGTTGATCATAACTTCTCCGCTCCTAGAACACCATAACAAAATGGTGTTGTAGAGAGAAAAAATAGGACTTTAGAAGAAATGACCCGAACAATGTTATGTAAAGGTAATCTTCCAAGGTACTTTTGGGAAGAAGCAGTGAACACTGCTTGTTACATTTTAAACCGCGTTTTGATCCATCCTATTTTGAATAAAATCCCCTATGAGCTTTGGAATGAAAAGAAACCCAACATCAATTATTTTCTTGTATTTGGATGTAAATGCTTTGTGCTTAATAATGGTAAAAATAATCTAGGAAAATTTGATGCTAAATCTGATGAAGCAATTTTTCTCGGTTATTCATTACATAGCAAAGCATATATAGTTTTTAATAAAAGGACTCTTATTGTTGAAGAGTCAATGCATGTTATTTTTGATGAAACTAACCCTTCACCTTTTAATAAAGAAGAGTGTATAGATAATGATGTTGGTACAATTCAAAAAGTGATGGAAGATATGAGTATACAAGAAAGACCAATTGAAGAAGGAAAAGAAACGGTAAGTAAGGATCATACATATTTATCAACTGAATGGAGGTACGCTACTTCCCATCCTAAAGAATTAATTATTGGTGATCCTTCACAAGGTATTAGGACTAGGTCGCACATAGAACTGCACATGACTACCTAGCCTTTGTATCACAAATAGAGCCTCACACCTTAGAAAAAGCTAAAAGTGACCCAAACTGGATGATGGCTATGTATGATGAATTAAACCAGTTTGAAAGAAATAAGATTTAGACATTAGTTGATAGACCTAAAGACTATCCAATCATAGGAACCAAATGGGTCTATAGGAACAAATTAGATGAACAAGGAAATGCCATTAGAAACAAAGATAGGTTAGTGGCTAAGGGATATAGTCAAGAAGAATGTATTGATTTTGATAAAACATATGCACCCGTAGCAAGACTAGAAGCCATTAGATTACTTCTTGTATTTGCTTGCTACATGAATTTTAAACTTTTTTAAATGGATGTAAAAAATACATTTTTAAATGATTTTATCTCCGAACAAGTTTTTGTAGAACAACCACCAGGTTTTGAAAATCATGCTTTTCTAAACCATGTGTTTAAACTCAATAAAGCTTTATATGGTTTGAAACAAGCCCCTAGAGCCTGGTATATTAGACTTAGCACTTTCTTGATTGAAAATGATTTTTCAAGAGGAAACATTGATAAAACCCTTTTCATCAAAAAGAAAAATAATGATATATTAGTTGTACAAATTTATGTAGATGATATTATATTTGGTGCAACTAATGAAAGTTTTTGTGAAGAATTTGCTAACCTAATGCAGGGATAATTTGAAATGAGCCTAATGGGTGAACTTAACTACTTCCTTGGACTTCAAGTAAAGCAAACAAAGGAAGGGATCTTCATCAACCAAGCCAAATACACCAAAGAAAAAATCAAGAAGTTCGGTATGGAGACGAGTAAACAAATGAACACACCCATGAGCCCATCTTGCAGACCGGATAAATATGAGAATGGATCCAATGTTGACCAAAAGCTATATAGAGGTATGATCGGATCCTTATTATATTTAACTGCAAGTAGACCGGATATCTTGTATAGTGTATGTGTATGTGCTAGATTTTAATGTAATCCTAAAGAAACACATATGCTTGCTTGCTGTTAAAAGAATATTGAGATATTTGAAAGGTACAAGTAATCTAGGTCTTTGGTTTTCAAAGTAATTATCTTTGAATTTAATTGGATTTTTTGATGCTGATTATGCTTGTTGGGATATGTCAGTCCAAGTACAAACCAGCCTTCGATTCGACCGGCCAAAGACATTTCTCCCGAACCATGCACTTCAAACCAAGGTGTCCTGAAGAAACTGGACAACTGACGGGCAAGCCGAAGACGAAGCTCTCAACTTCATCCGAAAAGCAAGCCTGTGGCCCCTGCTGAAGACAGGGCCCTCAGTCCAAACCGAAGAGTGATCATCATTGTTAACCGAAGACATGGTCTTCGGTTTATATCGAAGACATAGTCTTCCGCCTATGTCAAAGACCAAGTCTTCGACCAATGATGAATGCATAATCTCTGATTTGTCTCAAAGGGATCCGAAGATGAAGGCGCACCTTCAATTCGGCCACGAATTTCCCCAAAAAAGAAGCCCGAAGATAGATCTTCGATCTGTCCCAGATCTCCATAAACATGGCAAGTAACGGTTATCATCGATTCTACAACTGTCTATAGAGCATGACCACGTGACCATTAACTCCAACGACAATGTCTCTGGCCTGGCCGGAACTATTTAGTAACCACCCACGATTATGAATTAAGGGGAAGGAATTAATTCCCCCATCATAACCGCTGGAGGGGGAATGAAATCGCAAGCTGGACAACTCATTATAAATAACGGTAAGAGGGGATGCTCCAGGTAAGGCACAAGATACTCCTGAGAATTTCGAAGTCTTTTCCTTCTCCATCTGATCCTCCTCAGAATCTTCTCCATTCTGTGGCTGGAGCCCGCCTCTGACTTAGAAATCGGAGTGTCCCCTGCCAAAGCAACTCCAACCAAGGATTTATTTTGTAAGTGAACCAGGGAGCAAACCTGCGATCCAGTAACTCCGCCCAATTGAAAAAGGGACTCTACGCCAATAGATTGGTGTGCCAGGAAGGGGGGTGGCCATTTAAAAAACCATTGTTAAGCTCCCCTCCTTGAAAAAGGGGAAGTGTATGAAGTTCTCGATGGCAAGAGGAAAGACTCAGATTGCCTCAATGAGTCGAAGTCATGCCCCTTCCCAGGGGGGTGGGCCCCCGGTAGAGAACGACATTCCACCTCCCACAATTGTCGTGGGATAGCAGCGTTCAAAACTCTCTTGAACCAGGTCAATACCATCATAGCTATGGTTCAGGACTTCCAGGATAGAGCTTTCTAGGTGGGGCATCTGCCGGCCACCTCCAGACATAGCACTCGATCTCAGATGAAGAGAGCCCCTCGAGAGGGGTCCACGCATCTCTCCCTCTATCCTCGGCCCTCTCCTGAAGGTCGAAGTTCAAGAATGCCCAGTTTCACTGATTCCTTGCAAAGAGAAAAAAGGCCTATGCAAACTTCCTCTCATTCTTCTGAAAACTCTACTCCCGTAGAGAAAGCACCGAAGCAAGTCCTCCCTGATTACGATGGGAAGTTCAAAGCCATCGAATTAGAAATAGCAAGAATCCGGGAGCAAAGGGATCACAATGATCTAGCAATGTGTGATCTGCGCCCTCCTTACACCAATCGCATCATGGCCAAAGTTGTTCCTCGACACTTTAGGGTTCCCCCGATGGAACACTACGATGGCACCTCCGATCCTTTTGATCATCTGGGCAGTTTCAAGGCCCATATGATGATCCAAGGAGCTCGGACATGATGTACAGTCTTGCATTCCTGGCCATCTTGAAGAAAGTTGCTTGGATATGGTACTCGAGCATACGCCCAAGTACCATCGATTCCTTCTCCGGTTAGAAAAACTGTTTGTCTTGCATTTCAGGACCTGCCGCAAGACCCCCCAAAAATGGATACGATGTTCCTCCTTCACCAGAATGAAGGAGAAAGTCTATGAGATTACATCTCCAGATTTAATGCGACCATGCTAGAGATCCCCGATCTCAACGAGCACGTGGCCATGTCTACACTGAAGAATGGGCTTCATACGTCCAGGCTCACCATTTTCCTGAACAAGAAGTTCCCTAAAAGCTATGCTGAGCTCCTGTCAAGAGCTCATAAATACACCGACACTGAAAAGCAAGTAGCAAATCGATGACTAACCGAAGGAAAGCCCCCTTCAAAGAAGAAAAATAATAGGGGACAAGGCCCCCTGCTCCCAACACTAACAATAACAACAACAAGTATGCTGACCGTCGAAGGAGTCCTTCCAGGCCCAGAGCATCGGACGGGAGATTTGACTCCTATACCCCTCTCAACCTCCCTCGTGAAAAGATTCTCTGGGAGATAGAGAAGGAAAACTATCTCCAGTAGCCATGTCCTATGAAGGCATCCTCTTCTGCAAGGAACAGGAATAAATACTGCCGATTCTACCAGGACCACGACCATAATACTGAAGAATGCATCCAGTTGAGAGATGCTATAGAGGATCTTATCAAGAGAGGATACCTGGGGTGATACATTGGTTGCTAAGAACCTCGGTCAGAAGCTACAGTTCCCTAACCGACTCCTGAAGAGGCTAAACTACCGAACCAAAGGCCCACCAACGGAGGCGTGGGGATGATACATCAACCTACTAACTAGAGAAAAGACGACGATGATGGCCCGAAGCAACTCAAGGACAACAATGCTATTCTCTTCTCTGATGATGACCTTGCGGGAGTTCAACTCCCGCACGATGATCCTATTGTAATTTCGATTATCATGGCCAATTACGATGTAAAATGAATATTGGTTGATAATGGAAGTTCGACCGATGTCTTGATCTACGATGCATTCTATCATATGTGTTTGCCTAAAAATAAACTACAAAGATCTCCTATACCGCTTACTGGCTTTGGAGGCAATCAGATCGATGCTGAGGGAGAAATAGTACTGCCTGTGACCCTCAGTACCGAACCTTGATAGCAAACACTGCCGATCAATTTCATGGTGGTCCAGACCCCTTCGGCCTACAACATTATTCTGGGACGGCCCGCCGTGAACAAATTTCGGGCCACAGTGTCGACTTACTACCTCCTGGTATGTTTTCCCACCAGGAATAGCATCGGAGAAGCCAAAGGAGATCAGAGATCGGCGCAACAATGCTTGATGATTCTGGACAAGCACTCTAATGATCCTACAACTTGGGACCAGTTAGATCCAAGGGACCCAACCGTAGATTCTGGTGAACCCATAGAGAGAATCATTTCAGTGCCATTGACTGAAGAGGACCCCACCAAGGTCGTGCAGATCGGAAGCATGCTTGATGAGAAAACTAGAATGAAGCTGATCTATTTTCTCAGAAATAATGCTGATATTTTTGCCTGGTCGGCTTCGGACATGCCAAGGATTCCAACCGAAGTGATCACTCATCGGCTGGATGTTGCTCCTGAATATAAGCCGGTCCGGTAGAAGAAGAGGAGCTTTGCCCCCGAAAGATAGAAGGCAATAGATGAAGAAGTAAACAAGCTCCTCAAGGCAGGGTTCATTCGAGAAGCCCATTTTCTCGAGTGGTTGGCCAATGTGGTAAAGGTAAAGAAAGCAAACGGCAAGTGGATGATCCGCATCGATTACACGGACCTCAATAAGGCTTGCCCAAAAGATAGCTTTTCTCTCCCAAAGATCGACCGACTGGTCGACGCCACTACTGGGCATCAGCTACTGAGATTCATTGATGCAGATCCGAATGGATTCCCAAGATGAGGAGAAGATAGCCTTTGTTACTGACAAAGGTCTATATTATTACAAAATGATGCCATTTGGGCTGAAGAATGCCAGGGTGACATTCCAAAGATTAATCAACAAGGTGTTCAAGGAGCAATTGGAGAGAAACATGGAGGCTTATGTTGATGACATGATCATCAAAAGTCTCCTTAAAAAAGATCACATCAAGGACCTAGAAGAATCGTTTGGTGCCCTGCAATGCGACTACATGAAGCTAAATCGATGAAGTGCGCCTTTGAGATAACTTTGGGCAAGTTTTTGGTGTTCCTCGTTACCAAACGAGGGATTGAAGCAAATCTTGAGAAAATCAAGGCCCTCAAAGATATAAGGCATCCATCCTGTAAGAATGAAGTACAATAGCTGACAAAGAGGATCGCTTCCTTAAGCAGGTTCATCTCTCGGTCAGCTGAGAAATCCCTCCCCTTCTTCAAGGTACTTAGCAATCTCGGGGCTTCGAATGGATCGAAGATTGTCGTACTACCTTTGAAGAGCTAAAGAAGTTCTTAGAGACCCCACCTCTACTCTCTAAACCTCAAGAGGGGGAGGTACTCTACTTATACCTTTTCGCTTCGGATAAAGTAGTCAGTTCAGTCCTCGTCCGAAGAGAAGAAGATGGCTCCCACAAGCCAATCTACTACATCAACAAAGTCCTGCACGATGCTAAAATGAGGTATTCAAAAATGCAGAAGTTGATCTATTCTTTGATAATTGCGGCAAAACAACTACGGCCTTACTTCCATGCCCACACCATCGTGGTGCTAACTGATCAACCCCTTAAGGTCATTCTCTGATGCCCTGATACCTCAAGAAGAATAGCCAAATGGATTGTGAAGCTAAGCGAGTTCAACATTAGTTTCCAGCCTCGATCGGCTATGAAGGCCAGGTGCTTTCATATTTCTTGGCCAAATGTACCTAGAAGTCCGAAGACAAAGCACCTCCAACAGAAGAGGAAATTTCGAAGGACATGGAGTCTGTTAGGGTGCTCCATGTAGATGGAGCCTCCAACTCCACTGGGTGTGGAGATGGCCTCATTCTTAGCTGAACTCAATGGGCACACAGTGGAGTACGCACTCCAATTCTCCTTCCGTGCTTCAAATAACCATGTCGAATACGAAGCCCTACTTGTAGGACTTTGGATCACCAAGAGTTTGGGACTTCAAAAACTCCAGGCTTTTTTAGATTCCCAGTTGGTGGTAAACCAAGTTAAAGGAGAGTATGAAGCCAGAGATCCCACCATGGTGCAGTACATGGAAAAGGTACAAGCCCTATCTTCTCAATTGGAGTTCTTCGAAATCATGCATGTCCCTCGATCGAAGAACTCTCAAGTGGATGCATTATCCAGACTTGCTACCACCACTCTGGAATCCCTTGGTCGCACCTTCTTTAAACACTTTGAAGCCCTAAGTATAGTTGAAGAAACTATGGAGGTACACCAAATTGGGACCGAACCAAGTTGGATGGATCCCATTCTTAAGTTCCTAAATGAGTGCGTATTGCTAGAGGATAGGCCAAAAGCCAAGAGGATCCATTGGATGGCATCCCAATACATCATCTTAGATGGGACCCTTTATAAAAGATCATTTTCTCAGCCTCTACTGAAATGCTTGGGACCATCAGATGCTGACTATTCCTTGAGGGAGGTCCATGAAGGGATATGCGGAGATCACCTTGGGGGCAGGTCTCTGGCATACAAAATAATATGCTAGGGATACTATTGGCCTTCCATTCAGAAGGATTCAGCCGACTTCATATGGAAATGTGATCAATGCCAGAGGTATGCCAACATACAGAGACAACCAGCGAGTCATTTGACCTAGCTGACAGCACCCTGGCCCTTCGCCCAATGGGGCATGGATATCCTTGGCCCATTTCCACCGACATCTGGGCAGAAAAAGTTTCTCCTTATGGCAATCAACTATTTTACTAAATGGGTCGAAGCTGAACCACTGGCTCATATCACGAAGGGCAAAGTTGAGAACTTTGTCAGGAACTCAATTATATTTCGATTCAGAATTCCACATATAATTATCACTGATAACGGGAGACAATTCGATAATCCAAAGTTTAAAGACTTCTGCGCTCGATACCATGTGGAACATAGGCTGACTTTCGTTGCCCATCCGCAGTCCAATGGAGAAGCCGAAGTAACTAATCGGACAATTCTCCATGGTCTGAAGACAAGGTTGAACGCTGCCAAAGGACTTTGGGCAGAAGTGCTGACCTTCGTCCTCTGAGCATACAGAACTACCCCGAGAACGGCTACTGGTGAATCTTTGTTCAACTTAGCATACGGTACCGAAGCCATCCTCCCTATGAAAATCTCCCTCCAATCTCTGAGAATTAACAAGTATGAAGAGCCTGAAAACTTCGATCGCAGAAGAGTTGACCTGGATCTACTACCGAGTACCAGGTTCCAGGCTCAATTGAAAATGGCATCATATCAACAAAAAGTCATCAAATACTACAACTCCAGAGTAAAGGAGTAGATTTTTTGCATGGGAGACATGGTGCTGTGAAGAGCTGAAGTATCTAGGCCAACGGAACAAGGCAAGCTTTTTCCCAACTGAGAAGGACCATACCAAGTTGAAGAAGTCATACATCCAGGAATGTATCGACTCTTTATGGTAAAATCCTATCCTGGCCATAGAATATACAAAACCTTCATAAGTACTATCAAAAAACAGACCCTAGAATCTTTTGTACAAATATGTCCAACTTTAAATGGCCCGTTGCACTAGCAGGATGACAATGATTTTAACAGCCCGATAGAAGGAATCAACCAACGGTGCAATGGAGAGTCTGATCCACTCACCTTATCGGTATGCCCGACGAGTACAACAAACAGTCCAATCAGGCTACCAAAATGATCAAAGGCATAGGAACGATTTATGTAACCTACCCTACGGTAAATCCAAAAACATGCCGGGGCGAGCCTATTCAGCCTACCTTACACCAAACAAGGCGCAGGGATGGTTTCTATAACCTACCCTACATTAAATCCGAAGATATGCCGAGACGGGCCTGAACAGCCTACCTTAATCATGATGGGAATGCACAGGGATGGCTTAGACACCTTGCCCTACGGTATATCCAAAAATATGCTGAAGTGAATCTACATCACTCATCCTATCAACAGCAAACATCTAATGAGACGGCCCAATCGATCTCATCCCCTCTGCAAATTCCTAATGGTTCTAGGAAATCTACACCTTCGACATATCACAAGCTCTACATTTAGTAGTACATAAAGATATATTAGTCACAGAAGAAGTATGAAGAAAGTTGGAATGCTTCATTTCATTTTCAAATTTTTACCAAAAAAAAAAAAGACAAGTAGCAGTGCAGATAATGGGAAAGTGGACCTAGAGACTGCTTGCCGACCCTTTCCCATGCCGGTGGGAGGTATCGAAGCCCTGGAAGGAGGATGGAGAGGCTCCGGCATTTCCTTTAGAGTCAGATTTTGACTCTTCTTCAAAATCTGAGTCAAATTCATGACCAGCGAAGGGGATGGAAGGCCTAATATTTTCCAAGCCCTTCAAATTGAAGTACTTGAAAGCCTTGTCCCAATGCTCTCGGAACCCCCGGTGGTATGAATCCAGAACCGCCTCTGCAACTTCATCCTTGTAGGTGAAAGAAGCCATGAAGTCCGAGATAGCCTCGACCACCTTCTTTCTAGACTCCTCCGCCTCTGTAGTGGCTACATCAACTCGAGCATTGAACTCCACCAGGCGGGCCTCCAAGACCC
The DNA here is from genome assembly GCA_021397845.1 of Areca catechu. Taxonomy (NCBI): domain Eukaryota; kingdom Viridiplantae; phylum Streptophyta; class Magnoliopsida; order Arecales; family Arecaceae; genus Areca; species Areca catechu. The sequence continues at coordinate 79,690,693 of CM038044.1, read as the reverse complement.
GGATATTCATCTCTAGGCGAGCAATAACACCCTGCGGATCATCGTTGTCACCCCTCTGGGGAGCCTTAGAACAAGACTCACCCTCAGTTAGCATGTCAAAGGCCCTCTTCATTGCCGCCTTCTTAAGATCAGATATGCTGAACTTCATTCTGTTGGTATGCTCGAAAAAGGAGGGCAATTTCCAAAATGGGAGTCTGAAATTTTGATGGCCTACGACAGGGAGAGATATGGTCCTATTTAAAAGGATCCTACACCCATGAACGACCACATGGAAACGTGCTCCGTGCCTTTTCCCGAATGCACCAAAGGGTAGCACTGTTGAGACGATGCCTCGAAACCCAGGTGACCACCTTGGAATGGTATGATCATCAGTAACTACTCTTGGGGATGGTAACCGCCAGTGCTTTGGACCGAGAATGGTCTTCATCTTACGGTTACGGCCTTAATGGCCTTCTCTCAGAAAGGGAGGATATGGTGGCACCCAAGATGCGCGGAGATGCGACCGTTCAAATATCTATACACTCCACACGAGCAACGAGAATCATGCTCAATATTTACCAATCAATGGTTAGCAGGAAAATGGCACCTATCCATCATGTCCATTCCAAGACAGAAGGAGTAATTACAGTAGGTAATTGATGTCAGCCCGACCTAATCATGGTCAATCATCGGCAGTGACATTCCAATTTTACTTTAGAATTCATCTTCGATGTCAACCACAAATTGAATAGTCTTCGGCTTACCCATCAACCAAAAAGAACCAATCCAAAAGAGACTAGTTTGAAAGAAATTAGTCTTTTATTTCGAGAATGAAGAACCTCATCCAAAAGAAGATTACAAATAGCTAAAAAAGAAAAAAATTCAGCAAGTTTACTTCTTATCAGCCTCTTCGGCAGTCAAAACGAGGGTAAGGGATGACATCACTTCAGACTGAGCCTTGGAGGCTACAGACCTATCCCCCAGAACGGCGAGCAAGGAGAGGTCCATGTTGGGGTAAAGCTCCTTAAATTTACCCAGATAATCAGCATAACCTGAAGAATATCCTTCTGATACTGCCTTGCTTGCCTCATCTTTGAAAGCCTGGGAAGTCTTATAAGCATCGACAGCCTCGGAAGACCTCTCTTCAGCCTGTGTAGCCCTCTGGATAGCCACCGAAAGGTTTGTCTTCAGCTCATTGACTCTCCTCTTTTATTCGACCAGACGAGACTTCGGCTCCTCAGCATCTCGTAGTACCTCCCTCAATAACAGTTCGAGAGAGATAACTTTCCTCCTCTCTTACACAATGATCGACACCTCGGCCGCCTGTGCCTGAATGGTACCCATTTGTCTCTTCAAGACATCATTCGAGGTGACGGCTATTGCCCAGTAAGCAACCCATGAGGGGGGGTGAATTGGGTCTCTAAAAATTAAAATTTAAGATTACTTGATACTAAGCAATGCAATCCAATTCAACAAATAAATTAGGAAGGTACTATTAATTCAATTGTAATGCTCTGAAATTAAAGTACGGTGAAAATAAAGAGCAACAAGTAAAGAGCAAGAAGAGAGATCAAGCAATCACAAAGACCAAGAAATATAGTGGTTCGGTGCTATCCAATGCACCTACATCCACTCCCCAAGATCCCCTTGAGAATTTATTATAATCACACCTGATTACAGTTGATTAGTTTTGCGGGCTCACTAATCAAAAAAACAACTTGATTTCACAAGGCCAACAAGTCAAAACCTCACTTGGTTTTATGGGCTAACCAAGAACCTAATTAGTTTTCAAAGGCTAACCAATAACCTCCCTTGGTTTTCCGGGCTAACCAAGAACCTTAGTGGTTTTGCGGGCTAATCACCAACCTAATTGGTTTTGCAAAGGCTCACCAATAACCTCCCTTGGCTTTACAATAGGCTAACCAAGAACCCTTGCAACAAATAAGGTTTAGAAATAATGAACCAAAGTAAGCTTTCTAGAACAAAGCGGGTATCTTTTTGAAGCTCGATGTAGAGATGATTTGAACTTATTGAAGTCTCTTGAATGCTCAAGAATGGATGATTTTCAATGCTCTTGAAGGTTCTTGAATGCTTGGAGGCTTGCTTTAGCTTGAGAGTGGTTGAAACTTCAAAGAATAAGAGTTAAAGCTCTCTTTTCTTCTCTCTTCTCAATGGTATTCAATAATATTCAATATGTTATCATTTGATTTGATTTGGAGTATATAAATACTTTTCCAAGGCCTCAAATCTTGTTTCTAGCCATTAGACTTGAAAAACTAGACGTTGGAGGGCAAAATGGGTGAGTTCTGCGTTTGAAAGACTAGCCTTTACTATTGCCAGAACTCCATGTGTCGACACTTCAGGCTGTGAGTCAACACATAATGTCGACACTTGAACTTCTTGAGTTGACACACAGTTCAAATTGCTCCAATCTAATTCTCTAAAAATCTCATATGTGTTGACACTTACTCAGTTGAGTCGACACCTTGCTTCCATGTGTCGATACTTCAGTTGTTCCTTCAATTTCTGCAAGTTTTATGGCTTGAAAATCTTAGGCGATGTGTTGATCCATGTGTCGACACTTTGAGTAGGCACTTCAGGTCCATGTGTTGACACTTCATCAGTGCCATTTAAAATATTCTTGCGTACCGGCCTGAGTCGACACTTCACTTCCATGTGTTGACACTTCATGTCATGTGTTGACACTTTGAGTCAACACTTCTCTGAAAACTTCACAGAAAGGCCTGAACTTTAGCTGAAACATATTTCAATTTAACTTAACCATCCAATCAACCAACTCTTGAGTGTCCAAGTCTTCTTTGAGTAATCTTTTCATTCAAACTTGTCTTCTTCAAACAAATGAGCTTCTTCAAATTTGTAAGCACCTTTTTCAATAAAAACACACTTAAAGCAAATCATTAGTCCTTAACTTATACTTAACCATTTTGCTTATCATCAAAATCAATAACGAAGTCAACAACGGCCTTGTCCCTCCCTTCTTCTACAGCAGCCCGAAACTTCTCGGCGACATCCTTTTTAGCTACGACTAAGGTCACTCAGCTTCGGAGGCCTTTGCTATAGCCGATAGATTCACGAGCACCTTTCTCCAACAAAGAAAGGTCGCAAGAAATCTGCAGAACAAAGAGCAACTACAAAGTCAATTCAACCGACAAATATGGATAAGCGGCACACGCGTGTCGAAGGCTACCTGCTGTACCCCAAGGAGGAAAGCAGGAAAAGGATCCCCAAATTCCTGCTTCTTGGTTCTAGTGATAGGGGTATCCAACCCCACCGGCCCCTTTTCTTTTACAATCGAAGGCACTGGCTTAGCATCTTTAGCGTGGGGGGGAGCCCTACCAAACATCTTGTGGGCTCGATCTCATGAATAGTTCAGTCGGCACAGCCATCTTAGGAGAAACTGGCTCCTCCCCTGAAGAAGAACCTATCTCAATAGGATCATTGCTCTTGACCTTGATGCACAGTAATGCCAGCACATACCTTCACCTTCGATTTGATCTCCTTACCTGGAAACCTCTCATCAATTTCCCTTTGGCTATTTGCTTGAGTGTGCAGGGTTTGGCCTTATGGCATGACAAGCCCTCAGAACGATGCAAGGATGAGGGAACAGGAATGGCGTTAGACATGGCATTGCCAAGTGCGAATGGTAGCTGAACCAGGAAATTTCCTTTCCTTATATCGAGACTGGCAAAATTCAAAAGCCCTCATTCATAACGGTTTCCTAGGCATGCCACGTGCAGACGCCCTAATGGATCAGGGCCTCAACTAATGTACATGGGGGGACCACTAAAAGGCCGCAACTGTGATGATTTCTATTCCCATGCACGGTCACTATGGACTTGATCGCCGCTACCTTACCAAGCGACGACATGACAGTCACCACCCCCTGATAAACTAGTAAGTTAAAGGTTCCTTTGTATAGAAACTTTCCTATTTATTTTGTAGCCCAAAAAGAGAAGCTCATATTTGCAAGAACGGACTCCACAAAGGGCAACGTGATTCAAGTCATCACCAAAACCAATGACTCTACTTAAACCAAGTTCAAAAAATGCAACACTCGAAAAGCATCACGATATACACAAAAAAGGAAAATCTACTCATTAATTTAGAAGAGTTTGACAATTACATGCCAGAGGAAGGAAAAGAAGAGATACAATGCTTAAAGCCACACAAATCCCTAAGGATCGGCCGGGAGAGATCCAGCATCGCAAGATTGGAGCAGCCTATCAATTTGCACAGAAAGGGTTTCCTCGACTTGGGCTAGGTCTAGAGAGTCTTCAGCCTGGGTACCCTCTTCATCCTAGGCTTTAGTGGTACCCAGGTCTAGAGAGTCTTCAGCGGCCTCGAACTTCGCTGCTTATAAAACTCTTGGGTTGCCCCGTCGACAGGCTCATCCAACTCACCCACCCACAATACGCTGCTGCTCGGAGAGTTGGTCGTTTACGCTCTTCTCTTCAGACTCAGCTTTCTATAAGTCAGCCTCGAGCCTGGAGAGTTTGGCCTTTAGAGCCTTTACATCATCTCGCAAAGATGTAACCTTATTGGAAGCACCCTCCTTCAACTCCTTTAAGCTCGCCAGGCTTTTAGCGGCAGACGCCCTCTCAGAGTTCACCTTCGCAATCCTCTCCTTCACACTCTAGACTCTCTCCTCACACTCTTGGTGAATGGAAAGCGTGCTCAAGCTTTCCTAAGACTTAATAAAATTTTTCGCTGGGGGGATCACATTTTCTATAATAGGCTCCCTCTTTAGCCTAAACTCCCTCTTCGGCCTGGACCAGGTTATACTCGAGTCCTCGACTACGATGGGGACTTCTTCCTTCAAGCTTGGCATCTCTTCAGCCTCTTCGGCCTGGACCAAAATTATACCCAGATCCTCGGCCAGGATTGGGATTCCTCTCTTGGGCTTGGCATCTCTTTAGCCTCCTCTACGACCCCAATCTCCTCCTCATCCTCTTCAATGACAAAAGTAGGGATGCTAGAAAGGTCAAGATCGGGAAAGATTGTACTAACCTTGGCGAGTCCATCATTGAATCCATGTTGATAGCTGTAAAACTAGCTTCATTCATTTCTTGTTGGAACTGTGAGGACTTCTTGAAGTCTGCAACCGCCCTAGCAGCCTGCTCTTTCATGGCTTTGGATTCCCTCCTGCATGCTTCGGCCTCCAAGGCAGCCTCCTCGGCTCTCGAGGATGCCTTCTTGGCTCTCAATGATGCCTCTTCCGCCCTCCAAGATGCCTCTTCGGCCCTCTTGGTCGCCTCTTCAGCCACCTTGGTCAGGTCTTCAGCCCTCTCCTGACTCTCCTTAGCATATTATTCCAAGGAGTCAATTTACTTCTTATTCTTGCTCAACTCTACCCTTTGCCCTGTGATCATCAAATGGGCATTCTTCAGTTCACCCTTCAGGCCATGAACTTCGGCGTCCACATGAGTAAGTCGATTCTCCATGGATTGCTTCAATTCCTCGTGAAAGGATTATGCCCTAAAGGCCAATCGAAATATTGTATTTCGATGAGATTTTCTTTTGTATCCCAAACTAGTGAATTGACATTGTCAATTAACAAAGGCATTTTATTTTCATCATACCCTGTGTCTTATTAATTTTATTAAGATATGATGAACCCCATAGATTAGGGCTATGGCTCTAGGATTATGATGAGATCATACCAGTGAGACCTAAAGTCTTTAAACCCTAATCTAGAATATTCCTGGTCGATGGGATATTGAGTAGGGGATCAATGTTTCCGGTAAGACCAGCACATCCTATGTATGCTTGGTGAAGAGGGTGATTGATCTCATAGTCACTTGTGTTTGACACTAATACCAGGATGTGGGTGCTTATTAGAGAATGTGTTCACTGAATGGATCCAGCTTGAGAACATCTAATAAAACCTTATTTGTTTGTCAATAGATAGTTCTCATAGTGGGAGTAGTGCATGTGGTCCTTTGACCTGAGATTGCCATGGTACCTTGTATGCATGAATCCATACTTTGGTTCACACTCAATCATGACACTGAGTCATACATGGGGTGATACTGGGTATGGTGGATTGCATATGGAGGTTCTGAGTAGGTCAAAAAGAAATCGATCAACCCTAGTAAGAGGGAAGCGCATCCAGATGATTTCAATCAAATGAAGATTCGAAAAATCTTAGATCAAAGTATGAACATTAGAAATAGATTTTAATGGTTCATTAATGAATCATCATTATCAGATTGAGCAAGAAATGAATATGAAATTGGATTTGACAAGTATCCAAATCCATAGTCATATTCAGGGTGCAAGTAGATCAAAGGACTGAATTACTCAGTAACTCATCACTGAAGGGTATTTTGGTAAATTCACCAAAATTCCTCATCTTTCGGGTAGGCATGACGCATTGCTAGACGTCAATCTTGTCTTGTAGGTCTTAATGAACCAATTGATTTGGTTTCATGAGTCAATTCGATGTATGATTCGAATTGGACAATTAGGTGAGCCAATTTAACCTAATTAGGTCAATCGGGTTTGGTCGGATCGAATTGGCTCAAACCTAAACCTACTGCTGGCTAGATGTGGAACCCAATGGGTCACACACAATAGAGACTTAGCAAAAAAAGTCATTCATGATTTAATTAGGGTCATAGGATCCTAATTGATTAGCCGGATTACATACTAGCATATGTAGGCTAACCAAATTCCTAACCCAATTAGATTGGGTCCCGTTGCTTGCTAATTGGGCTAACCTAATTATGGAAAACCTAAATTAGGTTGAGTCCTAAGTGGGACTAGCCTAATCAGAGCTAAATTTGGTTTTAATTTAGATTTAAGGGTATTTTAGGTGCCATACATGAAGAGTCCCAATGGCATGGGACTCTTGGTACCTAAATGATACCTTAACTTCAAAAGGGCACAGAATGAGCTATAGATCTCTGATTTGAATATAATTTTATGGGATATCCTGGTTCAGCTATGAACCAGGCTCCAGTTTGACTTATTGAAGCCTCGGTTCTCTGGACTATGGACTTCGGACTAAGCGAAGGCCAATTGCAAGCAACTCAAAGCTTCACACTGAACTACAACATCCGAAGGCTAGTCCTTCGGGTAGCACCTTCAGCCCCGGCCGAAGTCTGAACTACTCATCGACTTCTAAAGATACGAGCTTCGATCCTCGCCGTAGACATGATCTCCGGCCTCGGGGATATATCAAGCCTTCGGCCCATGCAAGGGAAAACCCGAAGCTTGAACCACAATCTGTTCCAAAAAAGAAACTATAACCAACGGTTACAATCGACACTCATCACGCCATGATCATGGCACGTAATTCCTGTAGCCACACCTCCGATCTGGCTAAAACTGCTCACTGATAACCCACGATCGCCTATCATGAGAGTGAATGGCTCCCCATGATCTCCAGGAAAAGAGCGGGCCACTGACCGGAGGCCATCTTTTAAATATGGGTAAGGAAGGTGGCTCAAGAGGTACGTATGAATAATCTCGCACATACAAAGATTTTCAATCTCCAAGAGCTCTTTTTCTCTTCCACTCTCGACATATTTCCTATTCTATGGCTGGAATCCACCACTGACTTAGGCATCGTAGTGTTCTCCGCCAGAACAACTCCGGCAAGGGACCTGTTTTGCAGGTGAACCAGGGAGCGATCCTGTGACACAGCGGCTCTGACTGGCCGATCCAGGGACTCCATGCAAATAGATTGGCATGCTAGGAAGGGGGCGTATTACTAACATTTGTTAAGCTCCCTCCCAGACAAGGAAAAGAAACAAAGAATTTCTTGATGGTAAGAGGAAAAGCTCAAAATCCTTCTATAAGCCGGAGTCGTGCTCCGTCTCAGGGGGGTGCACCCCCGGAGGAGAACGATGTTCCACCTCCCACGGTTGTTGTGGGAGCACAGCAATTCAAAGCTCTTATGAACCAGGTCGCCAACCTGACGGCCATGGTTCAAGAGTTTCAAGACAGATCCTTCCCGATGGCAAATCCACCGGCTGTTTCCAGACATAGCTCTTGATCTCGAAGAAGAAGAGCATCACAGGAGGATTCAGCGCATCCCTCCCCCCATTCTCGGCCCTCTCCCGAAGGCCGAACTTCGAGACTGCCTAGGTCTGCCGATTCTCCACAAAAAGGGAAAAGGCCTAGGCAAACTTCCTCCTCCTCCTTCGAAGACTCCACTCTGGTGGAGAGAGCGCCCAGGCAGACTCCCGATTATGATGGGAGGTTCAGAGCCATCGAATCAGAAATGGCAAGGGCATGAGGATATAGAATGCAGGATTAGAGAGATCCCGAGGACCTGATTGTGGGTGATCTATGCCCACCCTATACCGACCGCATAATTGCTAAGGACATTTCTCGGCACTTCAGGGTTCCCCAGATGGAACCCTACGAAGGCACCTCCGACCCCTTCGACCATTTGGGCAGCTTCAAAGCCCATATGATGATTTAAGGAGCTTCGGACGTGATGTACTGTCTGGCATTCCCGGCTACCTTGAAGAAGTCCACTCGGATGTGGTACTCGAGCCTGCACCCAGGTACCATCGATTCTTTTTCCAAGTTAGAAAAATTATTTGTCTTGCATTTCAGGACCTGTCGCAGGACTCCTCGAAATACGGACACACTCTTCCTCCTTCACCAGAATGAAAGAGAGAGCCTGAGAGATTACATCTCCAAGTTCAATGCTGCCATGCTTGAGATCCCCGATCTCAACGAGCACGTGGCCATGTCAGCTCTGAAGAAGGGGCTTCGAACCTCCAGGCTTACTTTTTTCCTGGACAAGAAGTTCCCCAAAAGCTACGCTGAGCTCCTATCAAGGGCTCAGAAGTACGCCGATGCTGAAGAGCAGGCAGCGAATCGACGTATGATTGAATGAAACCTGTTGGGAATTGTGTCCCAAAGCCAATCGCCTGGGTTATAGGCGGTTGAGCTCAGTATTGTACTCTTTCTTTGAATTAATAAAATATATTTTTTAGCAGCTCATCACATATTGTATTTCCCTGAAATGAACTCTTTCCATGTGATGAAGTCCTTAGGACTACACTGACTTCGATACAGAGAGGATGTATCGAGTGGTCCTTAAACCCTGTTCACAACCAAAGGATATATTGTACTGGATGGCAATATATCAAGTATAAGTTGTTGTAGTTCACATCGTTTGGTTGTCCTCTTGACCAAATGAGTGTGGTGACACTGATGTGATCTGCAAGTGAGATATGTGATATCTTATTGAACGTGACTCCGTGCAGCCCCTTTCAGCCAAAGGGATACTCATGATTGGATATGGGTATATGTGTCCCTCTGACCTGAGGTCATCATGATAGCTTGCAAGCAACTCCCTGTGCTTTGGTGCCGGACTACCCGGATTTTTAATCCGATGACGGAAGGTTTCTAAGTACGGCAAGTACTTGTGGAGCAGTGATGGACCAAGATGGAATTGACCTGCCCAAACAGTTTGGATTGAATGTCTTACAATATCTCAATTTAGCAAATCCTCGGCCGGGGTAGCCCTAGTGAAGAGTCACTGGGCTTGCAAGGTTGAGACATGTAGTCGACTGACTCAGTCTGGGTTGGCAGCCCAATCTCAGTCGTCCTGAGCATTAGAGGTCAAAGGGATGAATTATACGGTAACCATATGCCAGAGGTTCGATAGTTTGCTCCTGATAAATCATGGATTTACAGGTTTATTTTAAGTATTTTAGTTAATTAATGATGCTAACATTCTTTTAATAACCTAATTTCATAATTAATTTGAACTTTCTTGCAAAACTAATTATTTTAAAAATATCTTTGAAAAATGTGAAATTAGAGTACGTTCATGAAAAATAGATTTCAAGTCAAAGCACCACACACCCATTTAAATGATTAATAAAATATTTAATAATTATAAGTAATGATCATGGAATCGGTAAAATAAATAAATTTGAAACCTGCCAATATGTAGAGCTTGATTTATGGAATCCAACGACGCAAACGGTACTTAAATCAGGTTTGAAATGAAGAATTTATGAATTTTTTAAAAATTTTTGCATACATTTTGATGCTGCACAGTTTTTGGAGCAGCCGGTCCATCATGGACTGGCTGCTAGGTTTATTCATCGCAGGTTGGTCCACCGGCAGCCATTACTGCCGGTCCACGGAATTGGGCATGAACCACAGCCCTCCAGAGGCGTCGAAACTCGTCGGGAAGCACGCCGGCGGTGTCCGTGGCCGGAGGAGAAGCTCCGGCGGTGGTTTGATGGGCGGTGGTGGCAGTTTTTGGCAGCAAACGAGAGGAGCGGTCCACATTCTTCACAGCATTCTTCACGGGCATTGCAGTCCATGGGCATTGCGGGCGCTTCTCACAAGCCTCACGTTGCAGTCCACAGGCAGCTGATCGTTCCTCACGAGCTTCTCCACGGGCACGGGTGAGCAGTCCACAGGCACGGGCGAGCAGTCCACGGGCACGGGCGAGCAGTCCACGGGCACGGGCGAGCAGTCCACGGGCACGGGCGTTGCGCGCAATCCATGAGCTCCACGGCGCAATCCACGAGCGGCGTGATCTACGGGCGCTGTAGGGCGGTGAGCACGGAGCAGCAACGGCGGTCGCGGTGTTTATTTTGTCCCACATTGCTAATATGCAACGAGCTCTCCTCTCCGATCAATTATAAAATGAACCCCATAGCACAAGGCAGAGGTATCCTGAAGAAAGGGCAAGGTATAGGGTAGAGGGCATTGCTTGGGTTGCGGGTTGGCTTTTGGGAGTGAGGTTTCTCAAAGGAGAGCGTGTCCCTACACCATCTTCCAGCCTTCTCCCTCTCTGAGATCAAGATCCGAAGAAGAAGACGCAGAGGAAGCCCAGTTCACTCCACGGAGTACGAAGGAAGGAGCTATCTTCCCGACGAGGCTGCGCTGATCTGTTCTTGTCTTTGTTCTTTGTTATTTTAGTTTTTTTTTAAGTGCATTGTACTTAGACCTTAAAATCAATTCAATATTTTATTTAATTCCTATCTTTCACCTTGTCTGCAAGTAGATGCTAGGATCTAAATACTAGATCCTAGTGCCAAGTTTACTTTTCCTGCAATTTTAATTTTTATATTTTTTCGACTTCAAATATTTTTTTTACAAGATCAAAAATTTCAAATCCTAAACACTGCATTCTCTGTGGATTCGACCCGACTCCTCTTGCTACATATTTTTAAATATTTTAAGAAGTCAGATTTTAAACTGATAGCTACGGTGTTTTAACGACAACCCCGTGAATCTACCAAGTTTTTGGCGCCGTTGCCGTGGAAGGCATTAAAATAATAGTTTTTGATCTTTTTGATTTTTTATTCCATGCTAACTTTTCTTTTTCTTGCAGATTAAAAAAAAAAAAAGGGAGAAAAGCAGAAGAGGAAGAAAGTCTCCCAATCAGTAAGATCCATCTTAAACTTTCTTTCCTCTTTTACATATTAATTGTTTTCCTTTTTAGTTTCTTTTCTTATTTCCAAAAAAAAAAAACAAAAAAAATTTCAAATTTCAAATTTTAAAAAAAAAAAATTTTTTTGCTTTTCATTTTTAGATTCATTTAGGTAAATTTATCTTTCTCCAAAATCCCAAAAAAAATTGCCCAAACATTTCATAATTTATTAGGATTAAAAACTTAATCACAAAATTTAAAAAATATATATAACTTTAATTTAATTTTATGTGTTTATAACTTTTATTTTGGACATCTTATTGCATTTCATAATCTCATAATCATCTTAAGGGCACTAATCCATAAACAAGATAAGGTGGGGAGTTCAATACCCTTCCTTAGCCCAGAAACCATCACCCCTCATTTTCTAAGCCTTCTAAATAAAATTAACTAGATGTCAGCCCTAAGGAACTCGAGCTCAATAGGACAGGGCACCCGGAAGAGTTGGACCGGGTCAAGATTAGTTGGTTAACTGGTGTCTAGGAAAGGGGTTCAGGGATTACATCCCGAAGGAAGGTGGTTGGATCCGCTTACCTGGCCAGTTTTCAATTGGTGTCTAAGGCAAGCAAAGAGGGAAACTCCACCGACCTTACCCTTACCTGGCCAGTTAGCTAATTGGTCTTTGACTTGGAGGGCTCCAAGGCGGTCTTGGAAGTTAGGAGCTGTCTAGAATTAGGGAACCTAGGATAGAAAACTGTTTGATAAGTGTTTGAAAAATAATAATAATAATAATAATAATAATATAAAAAAAAAAAAAATTTTGATTCACATATTAGGGTTGCACTGTTACATGCACGGTAGGAGATCTTTATTTCCAGACCTAGTTGACTTCAACCCTGAAATCGAACGACTGATCCATAGTATACCAAAAAATCAAATGGCTGGAAACCCAGAAAAACCACCTAGACAAATGAAGGAATACTTTATTCCTTCCACCTACAACCCATCGACTTGTATCCATTTACCTGAAATACCTGCTAAACAATATGAGATCAAGTCTGCCACAATCCAAATGCTTCCTTCCTTTTATGGGAATACCAATGAAGATCCTTATAAGCATCTAGATGAGTTTCTTGAAATCTATTCTACGGTGAAGATCCAAGATTTTACTGATGATGCCCTTAGGCTAACCTTGTTCCCCTTCTCACTTAAGGATAAGGCCAAGTACTGGCTTGGCACAATAGGGAAACCAATTCGAACTTGGGCTGAAATGCAGCACGAGTTCCTTAAGAAATTCTATCCTATAGGTCAAACCAACACCATGAGGCGAGCCATCACTGGATTTGCTCAGCTTCCTGGTGAACAAATTCATGAATCATGGGAGAGATTTAAGGAACTCCTTAGAAAATGCCCACATCATGGTCTGTCTAAGTGGCAAATTGTCCAAGCTTTTTATGAGGGATTAGGAGACCAGTATAGACAGATGGTGGATGCATCTTGTGGAGGTGCATTCATGAGTAGAAGTGAGGATGAAGCCTATACCTTGTTTGAAACCCTAAGTGAAAATTCGATCAACCATGCTTCTTTGACTTCATATGAAAGATCGATTCCTCACCAAAAGCGGGCAGGGATTTATGAAATTAGACATTCAAATTCCAATATCAACTTGAACCTAATATCCCAAAGATTAGATACAGTCGACCTCCTTTCCCAAAAGTTGGACCAAATCCTAGCCCTCAGTCAACAATCTCCTGCACAATACCCATCACACCCATCATAATACCCATCACCCTCTAATCATCAGGAGATTTGTTCTATCTGTGCCAGCCTAGCCCATCACATGAATGAAAGTCCTACGGTTGCACAGTTACCACCTTTCATCCAAGAACAAGTCCAAGCTGCTCAAGGTTACTCCAAGCAGGGTAATGACCCATTTTCAAATACTTATAACCCGGGTTGGAGAAACCATCCTAATTTTTCTTGGAAACCATAATGGACTCAGGTTCAGACTCAAACTTCTCCTGCACGGAACTTTCAAAATAGGCCCCCATATCAAAACTATGCCTATAATAGAGGTCAGCCTAGTCAGCCTGCTCAGCCACCATATCATCATCAGTCATCATATCAACCTGAAAGGATTCCGGTGCAACGCAGAGGAAAGATAATTTCAAAATGATGAAATTTACACCAAAACCCTTAGCCAGGATCTCCTTATTCAGGATTAAAACATATGAGAAACATGCAAACCTACACTATTAAAATTAGGGCACCAACCTATTATCGCTAAACCCAATTTGATGTAGGATCAAAACTTGATGTTGAATGACCCTTTTGAATTCACCAGGAATCCAAATGTCCACCCTCCAATGGTGATCCACAAGAAAATTGATCAAGATGCTCTCTTCTTCAAAAAGGTTCCTTCACTTACTAATTCTTCTCCCAGAACTCAAGATGACTATGGCTGAAAAACTCCATGGCAGGGACTTCTTACTTCCTTTCTTTCTTCTTTGGTGCGGGCACCAGACTCAGAAGAAGACTTCAGGGCTCCATCTGGATCTCTGATTGACATTGCCCGAAGAATTAGGATTTTCTGGTTTTGTAATAAGGGTTGACTTGGTTAACTCAATTTTAGTTTGAGTCTGTATTTCCCTGTAATTTAAATTTTGTTGAGTCATGTTGACTCAATACAAGTCATAGTAGTGGTCTAGGTCTTCTCCAAGGTGCCACATTTTCTCCCAGGACCAAGAAAGTGGGTGCCATACTCCCAGCCACACACTAGAGTCCAGGAGGTGCCACATCTCCATCCAGTGTGCCTTGGTCCCCACACCACAAGAAAGCAGGTCCCTTCTTTCATGCACCACTTGGGGGAGAAATTCATCAAGATACCTCAATCCAAGGAGGAGCCAACTTCTTTCCAGATAAACCCAAGCCAGGATGGCAAGAATTTTTCTTGAAGAGAGGATCAAGGAGGTGCCCCACAATGTTCCATAAAAACCCAAGTTATAAAAGGGAAGAGAGCATGTCTTGGGGAGAAAATCAAGGAGGCACCCAAAAGTTTCCAAAAGTGCCAAAGCCATGAAAGGAAGAAGCCTAAACTTGTGGAGCAAGACTAGGAGGTGTCCAAAAGAGCCAAACCATGAAGGGAAAATCCTTGATTCATGGAGAGATACTAGGAGACACCCCCATAACCTGCCATTTGGAGCTGATTTTCAAGTTTTCTTGGAGTTTTTGGGCTGCCCACTCATGGAAGGAGTCTTGGGAAGAGAATTTGATGCCTAAAGTGTGGGTTAGTCCTATTAGTCCCACATGGGAAGTGTATGAAATTTTATTTCTTTGTTATGTCTATATATTCAACTCTATGTAACTCTTGAAAAAATGATGAATAAAATCAATTTCTTTGCAAGCAACTTTGTGTTTCTCTCTTCCGCACTTGTTTTCAAGTGTTGAGCTCCGTGAGGGAGTAAATCTGGGTTCCCTAGGAACCTTGAGGAGGTGTGAGATCTCCAACCCCAAAACCCTAGCTTAGTCCACCCATCTCTACTCCACCACCACCAAACCCTAATTTTCCATCTACATCCCACGGCCCCTCTCTTCCACATAGAGGCCGGCCACCAGCATCCAGGTTCAGATCAACTATTTCAACTACAGAGCAAGTTCTACGAAGAGTTAGATCGGTATCAAGATCTCCGGAACTTCTACATCCAACAATCTTCATTAAGTCCTCAGGTCAGTGTCTTTCTTTGAGTTTCTGGTTCTTTTTTTTTGTTCTTCTTCTTCCAGATCCTGAGTTCGAGAAAAAGGCCAACCTTGCCATAGGACTACAATCCGAGGATCTATTGCGAAGATACCCCATCTCCAAGGATCCTACAATCTGCTCGAGAGTGTCCTTCAATTGAAGCAACGAGAGATATCACAGTCAGGTATAAAACCTTCTCTTCTCTCTTCGTCTGTTTCTTGAAAGAGGAGTAAACCCTAGGTCTGGGGGGTTCTCAATCCCCAGCGATCCTACTTCTGAGTTACTCTGATAATCCACTCCTTTTAATTGTGCTTTCTGTCATTTCTTAGTTTCTTTCAACATTAGTTTATCTTTCATTTGAGTCAAAGCCGACTTCTGAAAATAAATAAATATAAAAAAAATACATTAATTTAAATTTTCTTCCACATCGCATCATCTTTTTTGTTCTGCATCATTTTTGGTATCAGAGCTCTCGTCCTACATCATTTTTGGTATCAGAGCTTTCGTTCTGCATCATTTTGGTATGAGAGCCCTGTCTAGGGTTTCTGACTTGCTTGCATGTTTTGAGTGTCTCTCTTTTTTACTTTGTCTGCTCGAAGTAGACTCCCCAGGACGTCCGGTCCTAGGAACGAAGCGAGGTGCAAGCCTCCTCTTCCCATTCCACGGGGTGTTCCTAGGGCGTGTAGGGGATCCACTGGGTTACAACTTCGTAGTAGGAATTGTAAACGGGGGAAGCACCCTGTTTCAGTCTGTAACTATCCTATTGCAAGAATTGTTTCTCATTGCATGTAACTCCAAATTGTATGATTTTTGTTTATCTGGAACCGGTGTAATTGAATATATTTTATGTAATTTTACTGTGATTTATTGGTTTCCATAAAATTTCTGAGAGTTAAATTATAGCAACTCTGTTTCTGTGTTTCTGCATTTCAATTTTTTTTTGAGTGATCATGTCCTAATTCATCTTAAGGGCAATTGAGCATCTAAGATAAGGGGAGGAGTTGATAACCTCTCCTTAGCCCAAAACCACCACCCATTCATTCGATCCAAAGCCTAATTTTAAAATTTATTAGACTTAATTTGCCCTAGTGGGCTAGGGACACCAACAAGTCGGGTCTAGGCTAATGTTGAGTCAGTTTGTCTAGTTACTCTGTGTGTGCTTTGTACTCAGTGTCTAGAATGGTGGTTCAGGGATTCTATCCCGAAGAGCTTGTGTGCTGGTCTACCTACCTGGCCAATCTCTGATTGGTGTCTAGGATTGGCAATTAGGGACCTAACACTCCCCTTACACCTGCCTGGCTGAGTCCCGAGTTACTACAGGCTAGCTTGCCACTCTGATTGGGCAACTAGTTTGGGCTCTAGGTCTAGTTAGTCCGTAGTCGTTTTAGTCGAGTCTCATTTGGTGTGCTTGCTTGCATCATCATGTCCACCGGGAACGAAGTACCCTACCAACCTGGTCAAACCCAACCTGATTTAGAGGCCATGATTAGAACTCTTACCGAAAGTATGACCAAATTGAGTCAGGATATGAATGAGGGTTTTGCCCAGTTTAGAGACCGAGCCCAGGGACTTGAGAAACGTAGACTCAAAATTGGATCCCTGATCCAAAATTTAATAGGCCCCAACCTCACCCATGCCAGGAGCCTAGGAGGACCTTATACCGTGATCCCGAGCATAACCCTAGGAGCCTATATCCATACTTGGTTGACTCAGAAAAGAGACCTGTTAGGAACACCGAACCTTATGCACCCACTTTTGATGGAAGACAAGAGACATATATTAAGTGGGAAGAACAAATGGATCGGTATTTTGAGTGCACTAACATATCAAAATTAGGACAAATTAGGTTGGCCAAAACCAAGTTCACCAAACATGCTAGGTCGCATTGGTATGCTATTGAGCATGAGTATTATCAAAGAAAAGAGGAAATATATACTTGGAGAGATATGAGAAGTAAGTTGAGAGATAGGTACCTAGGTAGATCCTATGAGAAAAGACTTTTAGACCAATGGTACCAATTGCGACAAGGTAATAGGCCTGTGTCTAAATATATCGAGGACTTCCAGTGGTACGACATGAAATGCAATACCATTGAGACCGAAGCTCATATCACATCGAGGTTTAGGGTTGGGTTACACCCAGACATTTATAGGAAGCTATGCCTTGAAATAACCAATAAGTTAGACCGAGCCTACCAAGAAGCCCAAGACTATGAGTGGTCTTTAAGATATAACCAATCAAGTACTTTGGACTTAAAGCCAACCTCTAACAACTTGAGTCAAGTTTCGATTGATCCAACACCCGTAGTGAACCAGACTTTTGTTTGTCAATTCCCACTTGTGTTACCTCTTGACCAGAAGGATAACACTGAGAAGGAGTTAGGCATGGCCATCCCAAAATTAGTTGACCTGACCAGGGCCGTACTTAAAGAGGAATCAAAGGAGAATAGATTAGAACATTTCAATGAGATTGAGGAAGAAATATATGAGCCTGACATAAGTTTGATAGATGAATATGAAGAAGAAAAATTTGAGGATATCTCTCCCGATAATTCAATTAACCAACTCCTACCTAATGGGGTTATTGAGGGGACCCCTGCCACTCAAGGAATTCAGGAGCTAACCCTAAGGGAAGACCCTTTTGAGGAAGTTCAGGAAGAGGAAATTACACCAAATGAAAGTTTAAGTGAGAATACCCCTGAACTCATTGAGGAATCCAAAGAAGACACCCCTGAGTCAAATCTGGTAGAGAAGTGTGAAGAAGGAAGGGGTTCACA
Organism: Areca catechu; assembly: GCA_021397845.1. Classification (NCBI taxonomy): domain Eukaryota; kingdom Viridiplantae; phylum Streptophyta; class Magnoliopsida; order Arecales; family Arecaceae; genus Areca; species Areca catechu. The sequence continues at coordinate 79,672,822 of CM038044.1, read as the reverse complement.
AGAATTGCCCATTGAGAAGGTCCAACAATAAGAAAAAGACAGTAGCTTAAAGGACTTTTTAGATAAACATTCCAAAGACCTTCCTGATAACCTTCCACCTTCTAGGAGCACCCAGCCTACCCTAGAACTTGCACTTGTACACCCTCCTAGAGCAAATAATGAGGTTTGGATGAGTGCACCTATAGAACAATGTCCTCATTTTAAGGTCATCCTGAATAACCAAGGTTTGTTTTTTGTTTCTGATAAGCCACCTCAAAACTCTGATTCTTATTTCCTACCCTTCCCTGAATCTTCTCATGTTTCTAGAGCTATAGGATTACACTTTACTGAGATCTCTAGGTTGCAAGACTCCTTCCATTCTTTAGGAATGCGTCGTCAGTCTAGTTTAGTTTTTCTTGACCCTTTACTAGGCTTTGGCTCTGATTTTGTTTTGATTGAGAGCACCAGGAATTGGGATTTGTATTTTGTCCAGGACTCAATTTGCATATAATGTTTCGATCAATAGGTCTATAGGCTAGAGTCCCTTTGAAATTGTTCATGGATACAAGCCTCACACACCACTTGATCTGATTTCACTATTAGTCCACACACACAAGTCTCTTGATGCACTTGCATAGCATGTAAAGGACTTGCATAAAGAAATTCATGCCAAAATAAATTTAAGTAATGAAACTTATAAGAAGTTGGCTGATTCTCAAAGGCGAGTCAAAACTTTTGTTGAGGGAGACTATGTAATGATTAGGTTAAGGCCTGAACGGTTTCCTCCTGGAACTGTTAGAAAGTTACATGCTAGAGGAGCTGGACCATTTAGAGTGGTGAAGAGAGTAGGGTCCAATGCCTATGTGCTCGAGTTGCCTTCAGAACTAGGCATTAGCTCCACTTTCAACATTACAGACCTAGTAGAGTATAGAGAGCCAGCTGTGATTCCCAGTGAGCCTTTTTGAGCCTAATCCTGCTCTTGAGAGTGAACCCAACCCTGTGTGTCCACCAACAAACTGGCCTGTGAGGAAAGAGCAGATTGAAAAGATCCTGGATGATCAGGTTATCTCTACTCGTAATCGAGGATGCCAAAGATAACCTGGTCTGCTGGCAAGGAAGGCCAGATTCTGATAACTCTTGGATCTCCCGAGAAGAATTACAATAATTGGACCCAGACCTCTTGGAGAGATACCAGAGCCAGCTTGATCCATACTCGACAGGGTCGAGTTCCTCCCACCCCAGGAGAATTGGTGCGGGCACCAGACTCAGAAGAAGACTTCAGGGCTCCATCTGGATCTCTGATTGACATTGCCCGAAGAATTAGGGTTTTCTGGTTTTATAATAAGGGTTGACTTGGTCAACTCAATTTTAGTTTGAGTCTGTATTTCCCTGCAATTTAAATTTTGTTGAGTCATGTTGACTCAATACAAGTCCTAGTAGTGGTCTAGGTCTTCTCCAAGGTGCCACATTTTCTCCCAGGACCAAGCAAGTGGGCGCCACACTCCCAGCCACACGCTAGAGTCCAGGAGGCACCACATCTCCATCCAGTGTGCCTTGGTCCCCACACCACAAGAAAGCAGGTCCCTTCTTTCATGCGCCACTTGGGGGAGAAATCCATCAAGATACCTCAATCCAAGGAGGAGCCAACTTCTTTCCAGATAAACCCAAGCCAGGATGGCAAGAATTTTTCTTGAAGAGAGGATCAAGGAGGTGCCCCACAATGTTCCATAAAAATCCAAGTTATAAAAGGGAAGAGAGCATGTCTTGGAGAGAAAATCAAGGAGGCACCCAAAAGTTTCCTAAAGTGCCAAAGACATGAAACGAAGAAGCCTAAACTTGTGGAGCAAGACTAGGAGGTGTCCAAAAGAGCCAAACCATGAAGGGAAAATCCTTGATTCATGGAGAGATACTAGGAGACACCCCCATAACCTGCCATTTGGAGCTGATTTTCATGTTTTCTTAGAGTTTTTGGGCTGCCCACTCATGGAAGGAGTCTTGGGAAGAGAATTTGATGCCTAAAGTGTGGGTTAGTCCTATTAGTCCCACATGGGAAGTGTATGAAATTTTATTTCTTTGTTATGTCTATATATTCAACTCTATGTAACTCTTGAAAAAATGATGAATGAAATCAATTTCTTTGTGAGCAACTTTGTGTTTCTCTCCCTTTCTTAAGACCTTGTCCTAAGAATATACTCTTGTCTTGAAGGAGGAGGTGGATTTGAGACACTAATGTCTTAATGTAAAGGAAATAGGAAACAGAGTATATCTTCTTTTCTTTTACCGTTCGAGAGATTTTTCCTATCTCTTGTTTTAGACTTGAGTTTCAACAGAGAAGAGAACTCTGTAAAAGGGAAACTCTTGTGTCCTAAACAAGCTAAGGAGGAATCAGTCTCCTGGAAAGAAAAGACAAATAAAAAAAAAAACTCTGTTGTACATTAGCCAAAACACCCGAGGCCTCTGTTCCTTAAATAGACTACAAAAAGTTGTCTTCTCAAAAGAACACAACTCTCCGTAAACACCATTCCCTTTTTTTTTCACGCCCCTTCCCTATTTTCTCACGCCCCATCCTTCCTTCTCACGGCCTTCCGGATAAATCCCATGGCCTTTCTTAAAGGAAAAGTTGCGATGTTCTTAAAAGAAAGGAGTCATGAATTTAAATCTCCAAAGAGATGTTATTTCGCGCAACCGGGAAGCAACAGGCACTTTCTTCCTTTCTTAAAAACCCATCAACCGTTGGATTCCCATCCAAGGGGGCATATCTGAGGCGCTAACTCTAAGAAAGGAGGTTGCCCCATCTTAATTCATCGGAGAATTAAGTGGGGCACGCCAAGAGTCCATGCGCCATGGACTCTTCCAAATGGCGTGCCAAGAGTCCATTAGCGCATGGACTCTTGGAATTTTGGCGTGAAAATGCTAAGGGGCGGGTGGGGGGCTAGCCTAGGTGCATGGTTAGCCAATAGGGTTAGCCATAATCCATATAAACTCAATTAGTGTCTAATTAGATCCAATTAGAATCCAAATTGAACCAATCCGGAACCCTAATTCGAATCAAATTCGAATAAAAGCTAGGATTTGCAACACCTGCTAGAGTGTCATCATGCAAAATGATTAAATTACAAAATTAAACCCTTGATCAGTTCTCTTAAGTGTGTGACCCATTGGGTTCCACATCTAGCCAGCAGTGGGTTCGAATACAAGTTGACCTAATTTGATTAGAACTCTTTCTAATCGATTTAGGTCAAATCGGGCTTACCCGATTATGATTAATTAGGACTCTTCCTAATAAGTGATCATTCAATTTAATCAACCCACAAGACAAGATTGACGTCTAGCAACGTGTCATGTCTACCCGGAAGATATGGAAATTCTGGTGAAATACCAAAACTACCCTTCAGTAGAAAGTTACCGTACAATTAAATCCTTTGATCAGCCTGCACCCAGAATATAATTATGGATATGGATATATGTCAATTCGAATATTACATTCGTTTCTAGCTCAATCTTATATTAATGATTCAATTATCTTGATATTAGAAATCATCTCTAATATCTTTACTTTGATCAAAGATTCCCTGAATCATCATTCGATTGATAACTAGCTGGATGCAATCTCCTCTTACTTAAGAGTGATCGATTCCTTGTTGACCTACTCATTACCTTCATATCCAATTCACCATTCCCAGTATCAATCCTGTGCATGACTTAGTGTCATGATTAGAATTGAACCAAAGCATGGGTTCATGTACATAAGGTACTTATGGCAGTCTCAGGTCAAAGGATTACTTGTACCACTCCCACTATGAGAACCTTCTATTGACATGTAGCTAAGACTCCATTAGATATTCTCAAGTTGGATCATATCAGTGAACTCATTCTCTAATGAGCACCCACATCCTAGTATTAGTGTCATACACAAGTGACTGTGAGAGCAGTCACCCTCTCCAGTATACATGGGATGTGCTAGTCTTACCGGAAAAACCCCGATCCCCTACTCAGGGTTCCTTTGACTAGGAATATTTTAGATTAAGGTTTTAAGACTTTAGGTCTCACTGGTATGATCTCATCATAACCCTAAAATCATAGCCCTAATCTATGGGGTTCATCATATAATATAAACACAGCGTATGATGAAAAATAATGCCTTTATTAGAATATTGTCAATTACAATGGTTTAGGAGATACAACATAGATTGGCTTGTAGGGCATATCCCTTTCATAACCTCCTCAACAGACCAATCTGGCCGATGATAGGTTTGATCAACTCCAAAAAATAATCATGACCCAACAACAATCTATCGCCAGGTTAGAAGTTCAAATAGGACAGTTAGCTGAATCTACTATGAGGAGAGAACCAGGTCAACTACCGAGTCAACCAATACCGAATCCTAGAAACAACCCACTCATTCTTCAGCCTAATGTTCCACCTAAGAACCCTCAATTTGAGAATGCCAAAGCAATTTCGGAGCTTAGAAGTGGTAGGATTCTTAGGGACCCATATCAAGACCAGGAGAGAGAGGCTAGTACTGATGCTAGCGAGAATGAGAATTTAGAAGATGATGTTAGTACTGAGACTAACCATGTAGAAGAGCCTGAGCCCGGGACTAGTACTGATACTCGTTCCAATTTAAATGAGAAAGGGAAGAAGAGAGCAGATGAATTACCTGAGACTTATAAACCTAGAGTCCCGTTCCCTTCAACCCTAGAAGCTGGTTCTTCCCGTAAAAAGCAAGGAGCATGCAACGAGGAGCTGATGGAATTATTCAAGCAAGTCCAAATTAAATTACCCCTCCTCGATGCAATTCAGCACGTTCCAGCTTACGCTAAATTTCTCAAAGAACTCTGCACCCAAAAGCGTGAGCCACGAACCATAAAGAGAATCATATTGTCTGAGGATGTAAGTGCAGTCTTGTTGAATCAATTACCTCAGAAAATGAAAGACCCCGGTGCTCCTTTGATTTCTTGTGTTATAGGAGGCATTACCTTTGATCGAGCCCTGTTAGACCTAGGAGCTAGTGTGAACCTTCTTCCAACCTCGGTCTATGAAAAATTTGGGATAGGTGAACTAAAACCCACGTCAGTCATTTTACAACTAGCCGATAGATCTGTCAAGACACCACGTGGTTTGATTGAGGATGTCTTAGTTAGAGTGAACCAATGTTATTTCCCAGTAGACTTCCTCACACTAGACATGGAACCATCGCAAGAGCTAAATCAGAATCCCATAATCTTTGGTTGTCCATTCCTAGCCACTGCCAATGCCAATATCAATTGTAAAACGGGAGCTATAGACATTTCTTTTGGGGATCAAAAGGTGAGAATTAATATTTTTAATGCCTCAAAGATTGCTCGAGAGGAGGAAAATTGTTCTGTGATTGGTTTAATAGATGAGATTGTTGAGTCTAAATTTTCCTCCAATTTGATGGAAGATGACGAGCCTATTGCTGAAACCCAAGTCCAAGAGGTAAATGCCCTACTTGATTCACCTCAACCTTCACCACCTTGGTCAATGCAAACTGAATCCTTACCTGACCTAGGAACTGAGCCGTTGCACCCTTCGATTCAGGCCCCACCACAACTTGAACTAAAAACTTTGCATAAATCACTTAAGTATGTGTTTTTAGGACCCGAGAAAACCCTGCCTGTAATCATTGCTTCTGACCTAACCATTGAGCAGGAAAACCAATTGATAGATGTTCTGAAAACACATAGGGAGGCCATAGGTTGGGCCATTGCTGATTTAAAAGGCATTAGTCCATCAATTTGTATGCACCATATCTATACTGAGGATAGTGCCAAGCAAACTAGAGAGATGCAAAGACGGCTCAACCCAAACATGCAAAAAGTGGTCAAGAAGGAAGTGATTAAATGGTTAGATGCTGGTATTATTTATCCTATTTCTGATAGCCACTGGGTGAGTCCTACTCAAGTCATTCCAAAGAAATCTAGACTCACGGTTGTCCGTACTGACCATGGGGATTTAGTGCCAACGCGACTTTCTACTGGGTGGCGTGTCTGTATAGATTATAGAAAACTTAATGCGGCTACCCGCAAAGACCACTTTCCCTTACCATTTATTGATCAGATCCTAGAAAGATTAGCTGGCTAGCAATACTTTTGCTTCTTAGATGGATACTCAGGATACAACCAGGTAGCAATCTATCCAGGAGACGAGGAAAAGACCACCTTCACATGTCCCTATGGAACCTTTGCTTTCCGTAGAATGCCTTTTAGATTGTGTAATGCACCTGCAACCTTTCAAAGGTGCATGATATCAATTTTCTCGGACATGGTAGGAGATTTCTTAAAAATTTTTATGGATGATTTTTCAGTCTTTAGAGAATCTTTTGAGAGTTGCCTCAATAATTTGAAGAAAATATTAAAACGATGTATTGAGGCAAATTTGGTTCTGAGCTGGGAGAAGAGCCATTTCATGGTTCGAGAAGGGATTGTTTTAGGACATATTGTATCTAAGAGAGGGATCGAGGTAGATAAAGTAAAGGTTGAATTGATCTCTAAACTTCCTCCACCCATCTCTATCAAACAAATTCGATCTTTTCTCGGTCATGTAGGATTCTATCATCGCTTCATCAAAGACTTTTCCAAAATTTCCTGTCCTTTGTGTAATCTGCTCGCTAAGGACATTCCTTTCAATTTTGATGAAGATTGTCTTAAGGCTTTTGAGTTTCTAATGGAAGCTGTGACCCAAGCCCCAATCATCCAAACCCCTGATTGGTCACTACCTTTTGAAATCATGTGTGATGCTTCAGACTTTGCCATAGGAGCTGTCTTGGGCCAAAGGGTAAACAAATGTCCCATAGTGATTTATTATGCTAGCAGAACTTTGAATGAAGCCCAAAAAAATTATTCCACTACTGAAAAGGAGTTGCTAGCTGTGGTGTTTGCCCTGGAAAAGTTTAGATCATATCTTTTAGGTTCCAAGATTGTGGTTTATTCGTTTCACTCAGCTTTGAGATACCTGCTCTCAAAGAAAGATGCTAAACCATGATTGATTAGATGGATCTTACTGCTACAAGAGTTTGATATTGAAATTCGAGACAAGAAAGGATCTGAGAATGTTGTAGCAGACCATCTATCTAGGATTTTAGTTGAAGAGTGTGAACCTGCATCAATTGAAGAATCTTTTCCGGATGAACAACTCTTAGCAGTTTCACATGCAAAGGCCCCTTGGTTTGCAGATATTGTTAACTACTTAGTGGTTGGACAAATCCCTGATGGCTGGTCCAAGAATGAAAAGGATCGATTCTTTGCTCAAATTAAATATTACTTTTGGGAAGATCTTGAACTCTTTCGAATTTGTGCTGATCAAATCATCCATAGGTGTGTTCCTGAATCTGAACATCTGAGTATTTTAAACTTTTGCCACACCCTTGCTTGCGGAGGACATTTTTCTGGTCGAAAAATGGTGGCTAAAGTTTTGCAAAGTGGATTTTACTGGCCGATGTTGTTTAAGGATGCCTATACTTTTGGCAAAGAATGTCTTAAGTGTCAAGCCTTAGGAAATATTTCAAGAAAAGACATGATGCATTTAAATCCCATCTTGGTAGTTGAAATCTTTGACATTTGGGGAATTGATTTTATGGGACCCTTTCCACCCTCTAATGGTTTTGAATATATTTTGGCGGCTGTCGATTATGTTTCTAAATGGATTGAGGCAATGGCAACGCGAACCAATGATCATAAGGTAGTCATAAAGTTTGTTCAAAAGAATATCTTCTCTAGGTTCGGATTTTCACGTGCCATCATTAGCGACGGAGGTTCCTATTTCACAAACTCCCAATTTCGAATGCTTTTACGAAAATATGGGGTCACACATAAAGTAGCTACACCTTATCACCCGCAAACAAGTGGCCAAGTGGAAGTATCCAATATGGAGATCAAGAACATTTTGCAAAAGACTATTAGGCCCGATCATAGAAACTTGTCAGATCGATTAGATGATGCATTATGGGCCTATCGGACAGCTTACAAGAATCCCATTGGAATGTCTCCCTATAGACTGATCTTTGGAAAAGCATGTCATCTTCTGGTAGAACTTGAACATAAAGCATATTGGGCGATTAAGCAATTAAATTTTGATTTAAAGCAAGCTGGTTCTAACCAGATGTTGCAACTGAGTGAATTAGATGAACTGAGGCGAGAGGCTTATGAAAATTCATGTATTTATAAAGAGAAAATGAAAGCCTTTCATGATCAATTTATTTCTAGGAAAATCTTTGAGCCAAATCAACAAGTCTGGTTATTTAATTCAAGGCTTCGATTATTTCCTGGAAAATTGAGATCTAGATGGGATGGACCTTACTTTGTTAATCAAGTATTCCCCCATGGTGCAGTCAAAATTTATGATCCTAGGTCAAGAAACTTCTTTAAGGTGAATGGTCAACGTTTAAAACCATACATTGAAAGAATATCAACAAATCGAACCATTGACCAAGTAACATTAACTGACCCACACTGAACTGAGCTGCATTATGTCTGGTTGAAGACATTAAACTTAGCGCTTGTTGGGAGGCAACCCAATATGCACTCTATCTCTTTTCAAAAAAAAAAAAAAAAAATTTTGCAGCCTCTACTTTGTTCATGAGCTCCTCTTCTCAGGTAACCCCTATCCCCTTACATTTTTTTAGTTCTTATGATTTATTCCTTTGCCTTTTTATACCATTAGGGACAATTGTATTTAAGTTGGGGGGTCGGGATAATTTTTTTAAAATTTAAAAAACAAAAGAAAAAAAAAAGAAAAAAAAAAAGTTTTCATGTGTCAAAAATAAATCTGGAGCAAGATAGACTAGGAAAAGTAATAACAGTTAGAGTGTGTTGCTAATGACTGTAGCGAGTCAAGAAGTAGACTAGCGTGTCAGACTTTTAGGGCCTACTTAGATCACCTAAAGGCTATTAGCACTTCCATTTCACATGCACGCTGATGAGACAAAGTAAGTATTAGTTATAAGGACAATTGAGGACTTAATTATTACTGAAAACTGGTAATTGATATATATCCCAATTTTAATTTTTTTTTGAATTGAGGAAAGAGCTACCTACCTGAAATAAAAGTGCAAAACATAGAGTATATGTGGATCACCCTAAACTTAGTAACCGGGTCTCTGCACCTAAGTCAAGTGTGGAGGTACGCGTCAAACGGTGAAGGGAAGGCCAGGATGCTCAAAAAAAAAAATAAATAAATAAATCAGGTAGTGTGAAAGCTAACTCAGTTCATAAGCTTAATTTAGGGACGTATAGAAAATTAACCAAAGTGTTAATCAAAGATACATTTGTTCTTGCAAACTAGTACCAAAATGTTAAGTTAGTCATCATAAACACAAGTGCTGTAGACCTTTAGATGAACTCTAAGAAAGTTTCTAATTATGCTGACTGCAAAATTTATTTCTGAAACTTAATACTTAGTTAGTGATACTTGCTAGATCTTTTTACTTTCAAACCTGGATCTATTTTTGTAAAGGATGATCTTTGTGACACATAGTTATACTTTTTGCATTGCTAAGGGACTAGCAATAAATAAGTTGGGGGGTGTGATAAATCATGGATTTACAGGTTTATTTTAAGTATTTTTGTTAATTAATGATGCTAACATTCTTTTAATAACCTAATTTCATAATTAATTTGGACTTTCTTGCAAAACTAATTATTTTAAAAATATCTTTGAAAAATGTGAAATTAGAGTATGTTCATGAAAAATAAATTTCAAGTCAAAGCACCACACACCCATTTAAATGATTAATAAAATATTTAATAATTATAATTAATGATCATGGAATCGATAAAATTAATAAGTTTGAAACCCGCCAATAGGTAGAGCTTGATTTATGGAATCCAACGACGCAAACGATACTTAAATCAGGTTTGAAATGAAGAAGTTATGAATCTTTTAAGGATTTTTGCACATATTTTGATGCTGCACAGTTTTTGGAGCAGCCAGTCCATCATGGACCGGCTGCTGGGTTTATTCATCGTAGGATGTTCCACCGATAGCCATTGCTGCTGGTCCATAGAACAGGGCATGAACCACATCCCTCCAGAGGTGCCGAAACTCGTCGGGAAGCACGCCGGCGGTGTCCCTGGCTGGAGGAGAAGCTACGGCAGTGGTTTGACGGGCGGTGGTGGCAGTTTTTGGTGGCAAACGAGAGGAGCGGTCCACATTCTTCACGGCATTCTTCACGAGCGTTGCAGTCCATGGGCGTTGCGGGCGCTTCTCACGAGCCTCACGTTACAGTCCAAAGGCTGCTGATCGTTCCTCATGAGCTTCTCCACGGGCACGGGCGAGCAGTCCATGGGCATGGGCGAGCAGTCCACAGGCACGGGCATTGCATGCAATCCACGAGCTCCACGGCGTAGTCCACGAGCGACGTGATCTACGGGCGCTACAGGGCGGTGAGCACGGAGCAGCAACGACGGTCGTGGTGTTTCTTTTGTCCCACATCGTTAATATGCAACGAGCTCTCCTCTCCGATCAATTATAAAATGAACCCCATAGCACAAGGCAGAGGTATCCTGGAGAAAGGGCAAGGTACAGGGTAGAGGGCATTGCTTGGGTTGCGGGTTGGCTTTTGGGAGTGCGGTTTCTCAAAGGAGAGCGTGTCCCTACACCATCTTCCAGCCTTCTCCCTCTCTGAGATCAAGATCCGAAGAAGAAGACGCAGAGGAAGCCCAGTTCGCTCCACGGAGTACGAAGGAAGGAGCTATCTTCCCGACGATGCTGCGATGATCTATTCTTGTCTTTGTTCTTTGTTATTTTAGTTTTTTTTTTAGTGCATTGTACTTAGACCTTAAAATCAATGCAATATTTTTTTTAATTCCTGTCTTTCACCTTGTCTGCAAGTAGATGCTAGGATCTAAATAATAGATCCTAGTGCCAAGTTTACTTTTCCTGCAATTTTAGCTTTTATATTTTTTCGACTTCAAATATTTTTTTACAAGATCAAAAATTTCAAATCCTAAACACCGCCTTCTCTGTGGATTCGACCCGACTCCTCTTGCTACATATTTTTAAATATTTTAAGAAGTCGGATTTTAAACTGATAGTCACGGTGTTTTAACGACAACCCTGCGAATCTACCAGCTCCCGCATCTTCGACCTATCCGGACGCCGGGACCCATTGCTAGATGGTTTCCTGTGCTGGTACTAGAATTGTTCTAGTGCTACCGTTTAGGTTCTAACCTATGAGGTTGCACACCACAGAGGATTACTCTCTGATCTGGATACCGATTACGATTGAAAATCATCCCGGTGTTATGGTCACAGTATTTTTTAGCACTCTTTTTCCCGTCTTTTCCTTGTCTGTGTCAACCGAAAATTGTTCTGGGCTGACCAGCACTGCGCCAGGTTTTTTCTGAATCAGTTTTGAACTATTTTGGAGCTCGTTTTGGCCTCCAATTGGTTGTGAACCAATTGAACCAAATTAAATTGGGTTGGACCAATTGGTTTTAAATGGGTTTGAACCAAATGGCTTGGACCGGTTTTTGAACTGGTGTTTTCTCCCTTGGACCGGTTTCCACGTTGGAATACTTCTCTATGTTGGAAAGAAGTATTAGCGTTTGGAGAAAACCAAGCGTTCGAAGGCCAAACAACACCGTGCACTGGCGTCCCTTCCTCTCCTCCATCGGATGCCATAAATCTCTATTTATTATGGGTGTAACACAGCCTTTTGCCCTTCCCTCTCCCAGCCTCCCTGTCTCCCTCTCCCAGCTGCCTTTAAATACCAATGCCCTAGCCCTGTTTCAGTGCAGCTTCTTTCACCGTGCAACAGCAATCCAAAAATTTTATGGGGCAAGGTTTCTCCCATTTTTGAGAGCTTAGTGTTTGTACGAGTTAGGCTGGGATTTGGAGAGTGTGAGAGAGTATTTTGAAGGGCCATTTCTTTGCTCTTTTGTTGTGCTCAACTCAAAGACTGCAGCAAAACAGAGTTGCTACAATCCACCGTGATCAACTCACTTCCAGCGGCTAGCACCGTGTGTGGAGAGGGATCGGAGAGCCCCGGGCATGTCTCCCCTCTAGAGGGAGTATACTTCTACTCCTGGGAGCAAGCCACACGAGCCGGATCACCTGCAGCTGCTCCTAACGCGAAGCTGAAGTATGCTGTCCTATTCTGCTGCAGAAAATCTGGCAGCAGACTTTGGCAGATTTTTACATTTTTTTTTTACTAACATTTTCTTGCAGTTCTTTGTTGGAGATCGAAGTAGACTCGATCACCTTATCGCTGCTGAAATTTGGGAGCAAACGGAAGTCCGGAAGGTGGTATTTCGACGCCATTTTTCAAGCCAAAAACAGAACTCGTTTTCAGCCCAAGGAAGAAGAAGGCTGGAATAGTTTTATTCCAGCTATTCCAGCCTATTCCAGCTTTATCCCAGAGTTATTCCAGCCGGAATAAGGTATGAAAAAAAAAAAAATTTTAATCATGCATGAATAGAATTTTTAATTCAAATATTTTGCAAATATTTTATGTCATCATACATGCCTATTTGTAACTAGAATTAGATTAGTTTCTAGGCGGAGTAGATTTTCGCTGCGCGGATTTTTAAAAATATTTATAAAATCCATTCTGCTCCCGCAGCTGTTTGCATGCCTAGTGTAGGATCATGTCAAACCACCTGCACCATTTTCTTATAGTGGTATCAGAGCAGGTTGCATGTATAATCTACTCTAGTATGCATGTTTATAGATTAAAATTTGTTTAATCTAATAAAAATGTGTCTTGATTTCTTTTTGGAACCTAGTTGAGACCTTCACCATGACCGTGTGTCTTTGACACGATGGGGATCGTCTGTGTTGGCCTCTTCAGAAGGATCCTTAAAGAATATTAAAATTAAAAATTATTTTAATTCGTGATACATGTTTTAGGCATGTTTTATATGAATATAAATTATTTATAAAATATCTTGATGCATGATTTTTAGTTATGTAAAATTATTTTACATAGAGACTTAATTAAAAATTATTTTAATTAAGAGTTTGGCTTATTAAAAAAAAAAAAATTTTAGGTTTATGAAATCTAATCAAATTTGCATAAGTCATTTTGGGTTAATTAGGTTAGCTGACTAGTTGGGTCCATAACTGTGTTAGACCTAAGTTTAGTTGAACTGGATTACAAGAAGATTAAACAAAAGTTGTTTAAGGCCCTTCTTTAGAACTATCTAATAGTTAGATTAGTTGATCCGTTCATCTAAAATGGATCCAATTAGTGGCTCAGTGGATGCCCGAGTCTTTAGGCTAGTCTGATCGAGTCTGGTAAACCAACTGGTGTCGAGGTAGGTTTGGCATTGTGATCATGGTTGTATGAGGCTACCTCTTTCCTGGCTAACTTGGTTGGTGTCTAGGAAAGATGGTTAATGGCGGATACTCACCCATGATCTTGCCTACCTGGCTAGTCGAGTCGACCAGAACTGATTGGAAAAGCTCAATGACTCGAGTTAACCCATGTCACCCAGGTTGATCGGTCTGACTGATCTATAGGTGCCCATGGATCATTTTCAACCCTCCTGAAATCTGATTGATTCAGAGGGAGGATGATCCATGTCCTTGTCTTTTCTTCTGTCATAATTGAAAATCCTCTAAAAATTATTAGGTCCTTAAAAAGACTTAGTCAAGGAGTTGATAGTGTCTTAGCCTCCTATTAAGTTGGATAGAAATGTGTCCACTATCTTGGTGTGCATCGGTAGTTCCAAAGAATGGGTGTACATCCGGTGACTGGAATTTCTATCTGATCGATGATGGTTCAGTGCAACCTCCATAACGGGACCAGGTGGACCGGCCATAGTCGGGCTTGGTCTTTAGTTAGCCGGAAGCATTGGATTTGTCATTTTAATGGTTGGACCTAAACAGAGACCCGCAATAGGAGGCCCCTAGGCCGATTGGGGTGTTCTCTGGGGCAAAATGAAATAATGAAAATTGTTTAGGGAAACAATTGGTTTACGAACCTACCTTTAGGCTCGTATGGGTGAGCTGGCCATAGTCGGGCTGATGTAGAATGAAAGCTCTGATACCAAAAATGATGCAGAACAAAAGAGATGATGCGATGCGGAAGTAAATTAAGACTAATTCCTTTTTTTTTTTTTTCAGAAGTCGGCTTTGACTCAAATGAAAGTTAAACTAAATTGAAAGAAACTATATAATAATTGAAAGCACAATTCAAAGAAACTAGATTGTCAGAGTAGTTCAGAAGTAAAGGATCGCTGGGGGTTGAGAAACTCCCAGACCTAGGGTTTTGCTCTGAACTTTCAACAGGACAGAACTAAAGAGAAGGGAAGGGTTATGTACCAGGTAGTGATCTTCACAGAGTTTGGTGGAAGGACTCTCTCGAGCAGATTGTTGGATCCTCGGATTCGGATATCTTCGCAAAGGATCCTCCAATACTGGTCCTTTGGCAGAGTTGGCTTCTCCTGAACTCAGGATCTGGGAAAGAAGAAGAACAAGTTAAGGAACCAGATACTCAAAGAAAGGATTTACCAGATAAGAAGAACTTGAAAAATTGATGTTGCTGAAATCCTGATTTTCATGGATGCTGATCTGACTTCCTCTGGGATTTGCTCTGTATTCGAAGTAGCCGATCTGGACCTGGATGCTGGGGGTCGGCCTCTACTTGGAAGAGAGGGGCCGTGAGATGATGAGGTAGATTAGTGTTTGGATGATTGGTGGAATGAAGAAGATGATGGCGGCTAGGGTTTGGAATTGAAGTGGCTAACCTAGGGTTTTGATAGGGTTTTGGGGTTGGAGATCTCACACCTCCTCAAGGTTCCTAGGGAACCCGGATTTACTCCCTCACGGAGCTCAACACCTGAATACAAGTGCTGAAGAGAGAAACACAAAGTTGCTCACACAGAAATTGATTTCATTCATCATTTATTTTTTCAAACTTACAAGAGGGGTTTATTTTATAGATCTTTACAAGAGGTCAGGGTTTTACATCTTCTCATGTGGGACTAATAGGATGGATCCTCAAATTAGGATTGTAGAATCAAATCCTTCTCATATGGCCGGCCAAGAGCTTCCATAAGTGTTGATTGGTGGCTCCAAATGGTAAGTAGGTGGCGCCACCTAGCCTTGCTCTTCAAGAAATTTTTTTTTCCTTCCATGCTTGGTTTTATTTGGAAGTATTTGGGCGCCTCCTAGTCTTGCTCCATAAGTTTAGGCTTCTTCCTTTCATGGCTCAACTCTTTTGGACACCTCCTTTTCTTTCTCCCCAAGTCATGGCTCTTCCCAACTTTGCTTTTGGTCTTTTTAGGCATGGATTGGGCGCCCCCTTGAAGTGCTCCCCAAGAAATGCCTCTTTCCTCCTTTAGCTTGGCCTTTTAAGGTATATATGGGGTGCCTCCTTGATTTTGGCTTCAAGAAAAATTCTTGCTCCCTTGGGTGTGGGGACCAAGACACTGGAATGGAGATGTGGCGCCCCCTGGATTCTGGCATGTGGCTGGAAGTGTGGCGCCCACTTACTTGAGCCTGGGAGAAAAATGTGGCACCCTGGACCTTGACTTGAAAAAAGGTGGCACCAACCTGGAGAAGACCTAGACCACTACTAGGACTTGTACTGAGTCAACATGACTCAACAAAATTTAAATTGCAGGGAAATACAGACTCAAGACTAAAATTGAGTTGACCAAGTCAACCCTTATTACAAAACCAGAAAATCCTAATTCTTCGGGTAAGGTCAATCAGAGATCCAGATGGAGCCCTGAAGTCTTCTTCTGAGTTTGGTGCCCGCACCACGGGCTCATGCGAGGCCTATTGGATTTCAGTACCCACTTGAAAAAGTATTTTCACGAATTGGAGTTAGAGGCTACCAATCTGAAAAATTAGTGGGAGTAACCTTTAGACTAAAGTCCAAGTCTTTTGGTTAAATTATTAATTCATATACTAATTTGATCTTATTTTCTTTTCAGATGTTTTCCAATTTATCGCTCCAGACACTTCTCAATAACGAGAACTTAAAGGGTTATAACTTTGATAGTTGGTATCGAAGATTGAGAATCGTTCTGGAGCATGAACGGATCCTCTATGTGATAACGGATCCGGCACCTGAAATCCCTCCCGCTAATGCACGGAGTGCGGTCAGAGATGCTTATCTGAAGTGGGTCTCTGATTGGACTACTGTTCGGTGCATTATGTTAGCAGCGATGAACGACGAGTTCAGTCACAAATTCGAGGAGGTCCAACCTCATGAAATCCTTCAAAAGTTGAAGAAATCCTTCGGCAACCCGGATGATGTAGAACGGTACAAAGTGTCTTGTGCCATCTACAATTCCAAGATGCCGAATGGCGGTTCTGTCACTGACCATGTATTGTACATGATCGAGCTGATTGAAAAGTTAGGCAAACTCGGATGCCCCTTGCACGAGCAGCTCGGCAAGGATGCGATCCTGAATTCTCTTCCCTCCTCCTATCTTGATTTTCTCGATCATTATAGAATGAACAAGCCTGCAGTCAACTACCATGGTCTTTTGGGGTTGCTGCAGACTTTCGAGAAAGACCACCAACTGAATAAGGGGGTGGTGAATTTAGCAGGAGGTAGTAGAGGTCGTCGTCCCTTTAAGAAAGGGAAGAAGAAAACAAATAAAAAGGGAAAGAAGGTGCAGAATGCTCCCGGCCCTAGTCTGACCAGGAAGTATAAGGCTGATCAGTCTTCTGCAGAGTGTTTCTACTGCAAGAAGAAGGGACACTGGAAGAGGAACTGTCCTCTTTATATTATGTCCCTTGATCCGAACAAGCCGAGAAAGCAGAAGTCTGCTGAACAAGGTATTTATATGATAAAACCTTGTAATTACTCTATTGTTGATACTGCTAACTGGGTATTGGATACTGGTAGTCCAATTCACGTTTGCAATACATTACAGGGACTTCAAGTTAGCAGAAGATTTGAAAATGGAGAACAGTTTCTGAGCATCGAGAATGGAAATCGTGTTCCAGTACTGGCGGTCGGAGTTCTGCGTCTTGTCTTTGAGTCTTGTACTATCGAACTAGTCGACTATCACTATTGTCCTAGTTTCATTATGAGCATAATCTCTGTAGGCCTTTTGGCCAATTGTGGTTTTGAACTATCAATAAAAGGAGTTTTTGTAATGTTATTTTGAATAACTCTGTTATAATGAATGCTAGATTAAATAATGGCATATACGTACTATCAAAGGCCGTTTAGTGTAATGTACACTTCTAGCAAATGCCCAAGGTTAGATAATGTCAACGATTTGTATCTTTGGTACTGTAGGCTAGGTCATATTAACCAAAATAAGATAAACAAGATGTGAGGAGAAGGACTCCTCGAGGTCAGTGATTCTGAATCACTGCCCACTTGTGAATCCTGTTTATATGGTAAAATGACCAAGTCACCTTTTACTGGAAAAGGTGAACGAGCTACAGAACTTCTAAGTCTAATACATACTGATGTATGTGGACCAATGACAGTTAGTGCTAGAGGAGGATACAAATATTTCATTACTTTTACAGACGACTTTTCAAGGTTCGGTTATGTCTTCTTAATGAGACATAAGTCTGAGTTGTTTGAAATGTTCAAACAATACCGTAATGAAATAGAAAAGCAAACTGGAAAAAGTATTAAAACCCTTCGATCTGATCAAGGTGGTGAGTACTTATCTGGTGAATTTTTGACATATCTTGAGTGGTGCGGGCACCAGAATCAGAAGAAGACTTCAGGGTTCCATCTGGATCTCTGATTGACCTTGCCCAAGAAAATTAGGGTTTGTAATAAAAATTGACCTGATCAACTCAATTTTGAGTCTGTAATTTTGTCATTTCAATTTTTGTTGAGTCATGTTGACTCGGTCCAAGTCCAGGTCTAGGTTGGCGCCATTCCCTTTGCCATAGGGTGCCACATTTTTTTCTTCCATGATCTAGCTACAAGTGGGTGCCACACTCCCTGCCACATCTCCATCCAGTGTGATGGGGCACGGGATAGAGATAGGATCGTCGGCGAGCTAAGAAGTCGCCGAAGATTAGGGTATCCTATTTTTTTTTCTATTTTCTGATTTCTTTATGGTGGTGACGAAGGAAAAAATAGGGATGGAGGATAACGAGGATGGACTACCACGAACCCTGAAACCCACTCTCACAGAGAGACTTCACACCTCTAGGGTATTATACCTACCACCCACCTCACTACATGCAATCTAGGGTATCTCACCTACCACCCATCTCATTACAAGCGGAGCCCAGGGTATTTCACCTGCCACCCAGGTCACTCCTGGAGCCATGAGGGGGATTTCAAAGAACGTGGAGGAAAACGAAGATGGGGGGATAACTAGGGCATCATGCCCCTACGATGTCCCGAAGGACAAAGACAACATCAACACCCGCAGGTGAAAACATAATGGGCCATAGCCCTGAACAACAACTGCCAAACCAACTGACAAACCAAATCCCAAAAATTCAATTTCTTCTCCCTTTTTACAATAGGAATGAGGGGTTATTTATAAGCTCCATAACCCTCATTTGAATTTGAATACAGGATAGGGATAACTCAAATTTAAATACAAGATAGGATAAGATAAGCCTATCCATATCTCAATCCTAACCAACAAAATCCTAATTTAAATTTTAAATAAAAGATAAATCCTAAATTTATTTTTCAAATTTATTTGCTGCTCCAAAATTTGTGCTACTCCGAGATTCGTGCAGGTTGATGTCCCCATCATTCCCCTGAGGTGGGGAAAAACTCGACTCCGTCGAGTCAGGCTAGCTTAGGCTCAAGATGCACATGACTTGTAGAATGATTTTTTTTTTTTTTTTTTTTTTCTGAATTTTTTTTTTGTCTTTTTTTTCACTGATTTTATTTTTTTTTTTCCTTTTTTTCTCACGGCTGGTGTTTTTTTTTTTTTTTTTTCCTACGCTTGAAGTCGGCTGCCAATGCCGGTTATGCCTTCATGATCGTGCGAGGCCTCTCCCGATGCTTTAACGGTCGTGCGAGAACGAGGGAAGGTCCCGGACGTGGAGATCCGGCAGGCTTCGTCGGTGACGGAGTTGAGGACGACGACCCGGGGAATGGTGGCGCGGCCTCTCCAATGGGCGGCAGGCATCATGGCAGCAGGGAATTGGGCGGGTGTCCGTGAGGCATCGCAGGTGGAGATGGGGAGCCGAGCGGGTTTTGGCGGCTCTCCAGCGTCGGGCGAATCTGCGACACGGGCGTGCGGCGGCGAGCATGCGGCGATGGTCTTCCGGCCTGAGACTTCGCGAGCTGCACGGGGGTGCCGGCTCGAGGGCGTTGCTGGAGGCACGGGTGTACCGGCTCGGGGGCAACGCGAGCCTTGCTTCCAGCGTTTGGTGATGGTGGAAGGGGCCCACACGGTAGACGACATCTCAGGCGGCGGGAGGGGCTTCACGGAGGGGTTCGGCTACAGCGACAATGGTGATGCATGGGGGCCCGATTCCGATGATTGACAGCGGACAAGGGAGGAGCCTGGTGGATCCGGTGTGTTGCTGGTGGAGACGGGAGCGGAGGAGTCCTTCGGTGGGATCGATTGTGATGAAAACAGGGGATCGAAAAAGGGTTTGCTGGCAATGGTGTGCTTGGGAGAATTATTCACAGGATGTTTTGAATGACAGAGATTAAGAGGAAGAAGCAGGAGAGTTAGAGAAGGAAGAGGGAAAGAAGAATCTGAGAAGAGACGGAGAGGGGGATCACGGGACAGAGGTGGAGGGGAGGCTTGATCGGAGGGGTTCGGGCGTGAACTTCTGGATCGGCTGCAGGCGACGGAGACGTTCTTCACGAGCTATGGTAGCAGGGGGTGTCAACACAGAAAAGTGTTAGGAAGAAGAAACGTACCCTAATCCGTCTGGGCTCTGATACCAAGTTGATTGGGCACGGGATAGAGATAGGATCGTCGGCGAGCTAAGAAGTCGCCGAAGATTAGGGTATCCTATTTTTTTTTCTATTTTCTGATTTCTTTATGGTGGTGACGAAGGAAAAAATAGGGATGGAGGATAACGAGGATGGACTACCACGAACCCTGAAACCCACTCTCACAGAGAGACTTCACACCTCTAGGGTATTATACCTACCACCCACCTCACTACATGCAGTCTAGGGTATCTCACCTACCACCCATCTCACTACAAGCGGAGCCCAGGGTATTTCACCTGCCACCCAGGTCACTCCTGGAGCCATGAGGGGGATTTCAAAGAACGTGGAGGAAAACGAAGATGGGGGGATAACTAGGGCATCATGCCCCTACGATGTCCCGAAGGACAAAGACAACATCAACACCCGCAGGTGAAAACATAATGGGCCATAGCCCTGAACAACAACTGCCAAACCAACTGACAAACCAAATCCCAAAAATTCAATTTCTTCTCCCTTTTTACAATAGGAATGAGGGGTTATTTATAAGCTCCATAACCCTCATTTGAATTTGAATACAGGATAGGGATAACTCAAATTTAAATACAAGATAGGATAAGATAAGCCTATCCATATCTCAATCCTAACCAACAAAATCCTAATTTAAATTTTAAATAAAAGATAAATCCTAAATTTATTTTTCAAATTTATTTGCTGCTCCGAAATTTGTGCTACTCCGAGATTCGTGTAGGTTGATGTCCCCATCACAGTGTCTTTGGTCCCCACACCATAAGAAGTAAGTTCCCCTTTTTCTTGCACCACTTGGGGGAGAAATCCATCAAGATACCTCAATCCAAGGAGGATCCAACTTCTTTCCAGATAAACCCAAGCCAGGATGGCAAGAATTTTTCTTGAAGAGAGGATCAAGGAGGTGCCCCACAATGTTCCATAAAAATCCAAGTTATAAAAGGGAAGAGAGCATGTCTTAGGGAGAAAATCAAGGAGGCACCCAAAAGTTTTCTAAAGTGCCAAAGCCATGAAAAGAAGAAGCCTAAACTTGTGGAGCAAGACTAGGAGGTGTCCAAAAGAGACAAACCATGAAGGAAAAATCCTTGATTCAAGGAGAGATACTTGGAGACACCCCCATAACCTGCCATTTGGAGCTGATTTTCAAGTTTTCTTGGAGTTTTTGGGCCGCTCACTCATGGAAGGAGTCTTGGTTGGCCAAGGGAAGAGAATTTGATGCCTAAAGTATAGATTAGTCCTATTAGTCCCACATGGGAACTTGTATGGTTTTGATTTTTCTTATAGGTCTATATATTAGACCCCTTTTGTATCTTGAATTTATCTTAGGAAATCTTATGAATGAAATCCCTTGTTTTTGAGTAAAGTCTTGTTCTTCCATACTTATTCTGAGTGTTGAGCTCCATGAGGGAGTAAATCCGGGTTCTCTATGAACCTTGAGGAGGTGTGAGATCTCCAACCCCAAAACCCTAGCTTAGTCCACCCATCTCTACTCCACCACCACCAAACCCTAGCCTCTACACCATCTCCAAGGTTCTTCTTCCAAAGGGTGGCCGACCACCAGGACCCCAGTCCAGCCATCTTCAAGTCAGCTACCACTTCTTCAGAGTCCATCCAGTACATCCAGGAGAAGAAGTCCCAAATCCGCAGCCTAGGAGTTCCCGATTAGCTGAAGACCTTCAGATCCCATTCTTTCTTCTACTCTGGTAACTCTCTTCCCTGAGTCTCTTGTTCCTAACCTTGTTCTTCTTCTCTCCAAGATCCAGGGTTCAAGAAGAGGCCAACTTTGCCAAGGACCATTATCGGAGGATCCATTGCGAAGATACCTTGACTCACGGGATCCAATAATCTGCTCGAGAGAGTCTTTTTCCACCAAATGGAGAGATATCACTGCTAGGTAACAAGAACCTTCCCTTCTCACTTTGTTTGTTTTGTTGAAACTTAGAGGGAAGCCTAGATCTGGGGGTTTCTCAATCCCCAGCGATCCTACTTCTGAGTTACTCTGATAATCCACTCCTTTTAATTGTGCTTTCTGTGATTTCTTAGTTTCTTTCAACATTAGTTTATCTTTCCTTTGAGTCAAAGCCGACTTCTGAAAATATATAAAAAAAAAAATACATTAATTTTAATTTGCTTCCGCATTCCACATATCCGTTCTACATCATTTTTGGTATCAGAGCTTTCGTTCTGCATCATTTTTGGTATCAGAGCTTTCGTTCTGCATCATTTTTGGTATCAGAGCCTTGTCTAGGGTTCTTGCTTGTTTGATTATTTTTTTTCGTTCCTTTTTACTTTTGCTGCCTGGAGTAGACTCCCCTGGCCGTCCGATCCTAGGAACAAGCGAGATGCAAGCCTCCTCCTCCCATTCCACGGGGGTTCCTAGGGCGTGTAGGGGTGCCGCTGGGTTATAACTTCTAGGCAGGGATTGTAAACGGGACAAACGTTCTGTTTTCTACCAGTAACTACCCTGTTATTCGAATTGTTACTCCTTACAGAGAATTCTAAATTAAGTAATTCTTGTTATGCTAGAACCAATATAATTGAAAGTAATTTACATAAAATTTTCATGATTTATTAATTTTTGTAGATTTTCTGAGATCAATTTTAGTACTGTTCTATTTTTTTTTATTTTTTGCAAGCTGTTTTTTTTATTTGAGTGTGCATAAATTGAATCTATCTTAAGGGCACCAAAGTTGCAACATAAGTGGAGGATTGAGACCCTCTCCTTAGCCCAAAACCACCTCCTGTGCATTCGACCCTAAGCCTTTAATCTTAAAATTAATTAGACCTAATTTGCCCTAGTGGGCTAGGGACACCAACTGGTCGGGTCTAGGCTAGTGTTGAGTTAGTTTGTCTAGTTACTCTGTGTGTGCTTTGTACTCAGTGTCTAGAACGGTGGTTCAGGAATTCTATCCCGAAGGGCTTGTGTGCTGGTCCGCCTACCTGGCCAATCACTGATTGGTGTCTAGGATTGGCAATTTAGGGACCTAACACTCCCCTTACACCTGCTTGGCTGAGTCCCGAGTTACTACAGGCTAGCTTGCCACTCTGATTGGGCATCTAGTTTGGGCTCTAGGTCTAGTTAGCCTGTAGTCATTTCAGTCGAGTCTCATTTGGTGTGCTTGCTTGCATCATCATGTCCACCCGGAACGGAGTACCCTACCAATCTGGTCAAACCCAACCTGATTTAGAGGCCATGATTAGAACTCTTACCGAAAGTATGACCAAATTGAGTCAGGATATGACTGATACTGTGGCTCAGTTTAGGAATCTAGTCCGTGAGGATCTTACCCAGCTTAGGGATCGAGTCCAAGTACTTGAGGAACCTAGACATCAGAATTGGACTCCTGACCCAGATTTTAATGTGCCTCAACCTCACCCACACCAGGAGCCTAGGAGAACCTTATATCGTGATCCCAAGCATAACCCTAGGAAGCCTAACCATGATATCTATAGTGTGGATCGTGTCTATGAGAGGTCCTTACAATATTCTAGACCAGTCACTCAACAACCCAAGTCTTCTAGATCAAGCAATTTAGATCCACACCCATGCCCAAGTAAGGTCTCTACTAGCTTGAAACCTAGTGTGACCCAAGTTCCTATATCGCAAGAATGTTGGTTTTGTGGAGAAAGAGGCCATAAATCTAGTCAGTGCCCATGCATAGGACTGGCTTGTGCACAGCTAAGTGGTAAGAATCCTAAGGATGACATTAATGAGGGAGAACCCAAGCCTACCAATGAGGAAGAAAGGTTAGGTATGACAAGCCCAGAATCAGTTGACCCGATTACCACTGACCCGAAACCCATTGAGGATGGCATCGAGGAAGTATATGATGCTGGCTTGAGTCTAGTTGATGAATATGAGGGGGAAGAACTTGAAGAATGTGACATCGATACTATTGGTTCCTTACCTGAGGAGACCTTGGAAAGCAACCAAGTGGTAGGACCTAGTTCAGAAATTCAAGAGATTTGTGAGAACCAGGTTCCTTTAGTCAAATACCCCCAGGAAGAACTCATAGTGTTAGCCTAAGCTATCAGTTCATACCCTCTAATGACAGTCATTCCCCAAGTACCAATTGAAGATCTTTGCACTGAACTGTTTAAGTTTGCCCACCCTATGGTAGATCCTCTCCTTAGGATGATTGAATCAAGCCTCTTACAATTGGACCTTGTCCCATGCCCAGCCACTAAAGTCTCTCCCGTAATATCAGTTGAACATCCTTTTCTTGAGCGGATTGATTCACCCAGTCCTGTAGAAGTCCTCCTTATGGCCCCAGACCCATTCCTTTGCATGACTGACCTACCCTTCTATAGAGTATACCTTTCCTCACCCATTGGTCAAATTTCAAGTCTTGAGGTCATCATCCATAGGCCCTTCCATGAATCATTCTCTAATCCATTTCTTAAGAAAGTGGATCATTATTTGCTTAGAGAACAAACCTTAACTGTTGCAATCACATGTCCTAGGCTACTCCCCGGACCATCTCTTGATCCATTTCTAGGAGTAGCAAACTTTTCCTTTCGTAAGGATGACCAGTTGACACTCATAGATCACCATTCAAACCTTCAGGTCACCACCTTTAGTCAGCAGGTAATTCGAGACTCCACCTCATATTTCCTCCCTTTCTCTAGGACTTCCAATGCTTCTTACACCATCCAAGTATACTTTGTCGAAGTCTTTAGAGTTAACCATGTGTCAGAACCTATTAGGTTTGCCACCTACTTCTGGAAGACCTTATGGTACCTACTAGGCACCCATGATAAGTTTTGATGCTCTGCATGCCATCCTCCGACCCAAGGTCAAACCTAGAGAGCCTTAGTTTGTTAGGTTTAGACCTAGGGTTCCTTTGAATAAAGTCCATTCTTTAGGATTGCGTCGTCAATCGAGTTTAGGACATTGACTCAGATTTTGGTTGAGTGAGAATACCAGGAATTGGGATTTGTTTTTACCTAGGGTTGATTTGCATATAATGACTCGGTCAATAGGTCTATAGGTAAAAGCCCTTTTGAGATTGTTCATGAGTACAAGCCTCACACACCACTTGACCTAGTTCCTTTGCCAGTCCACACACGAGTCTCTGAGTCTGCTGAAGACTTTGCACAGCATGTAAAGAACTTGCATAAAGAAATTCATGCCAAAATAACTTTAAGTAATGAAACTTATAAGAAGTTGGCTGATTCTCAAATGCAAGTCAAAACTTTTGTTAAGGGAGACTATGTAATGATTAGGTTAAGGCCTGAGCAGTTTCCTCTTGGAACCGTTAGAAAGCTACATGCTAGAGGAGCTGGACCATTTAGAGTGATGAAGAGAGTGGGACCCAATGCCTATGTGCTTGAGTTGCCTCCAAAGCTAAGCATTAGCTCCACTTTCAACATTACAGACCTAGTAGAGTACAGGGGGCTAGCTGTGATTCCCAGTGAGCCTTTTGAACCTAATCCTGTTATTGAGAGTGATCCCGACCCTGTGTGTCCACCAACAAACTGGCCTGTGAGGAAAGAGCATATTGAAAAGATCCTGGATGATCAGGTTATCTCTACACGTAATCGAGGATACCGAAGATACCTGGTCCGCTGGCAAGGAAGGCCAGATTCTGATGACACTTGGATCTCCCAAGAAGAATTACAAGAATTGGACCCAGACCTCTTGGAGAGATACCAGAGCTGGCTTGATCCATACTTGATAGGGTCGAGTTCCTCCCATCCCGGGAGAATTGGTGTGGGCACCAGAATCAGAAGAAGACTTCAGGGTTCCATCTAGATCTCTGATTGACCTTGCCCGAGAAAATTAGGGTTTGTAATAAAAATTGACCTGATCAACTAAATTTTGAGTCTGTAATTTTGTCATTTCAATTTTTGTTGAGTCATGTTGACTCAATCCAAGTCCAGGTCCAGGTTGGCTCCATTCCCTTTGCCATAGGGTGCCACATTTTTTTCTTCCATGATCTAACTACAAGTGGGTGCCACACTCCCTGCCACATCTCCATCCAGTGTCTTTGGTCCCCACACCATAAGAAATAAGTTCCCCTTTTTCTTGCACCACTTGGGAGAGAAATCCATCAAGATACCTCAATCCAAGGAGGAGCTAACTTCTTTCTAGATAAACCCAAGCCAGGATGGAATGAATTTTTCTTGAAGAGAGGATCAAGGAGGTGCCCCACAATGTTCCATAAAAATCCAAGTTATAAAAGGGAAGAGAGCATGTCTTGGGGAGAAAATCAAGGAGGCACCCAAAAGTTTCCTAAAGTGCCAAAGCCATGAAAAGAAGAAGCCTAAACTTGTGGATCAAGACTAGGAGGTGTCCAAAAGAGCCAAACCATGAAGGGAAAATCTTTGATTCATGGAGAGATACTAAGAGACACCCCCATAACCTGCCATTTGGAGCTGATTTTCAAGTTTTCTTGGAGTTTTTGGGCCGCTCACTCATGGAAGGAGTCTTGGTTGGCCAAGGGAAGAAAATTTGATGCCTAAAGTGTAGATTAGTCCTATTAGTCCCATATGAGAACTTGTATGGTTTTGATTTTTCTTATAGGTCTATATATTAGACCCCTTTTGTAACTTGAACTTATCTTATGAAATCTTATGAATGAAATCCCTTATTTTTTAGCAAAGTCTTGTTCTTCCGCACTTATTCTGAGTGTTGAGCTCCGTGAGGGAGTAAATCCGGGTTCCCTAGGAACCTTGAGGAGGTGTGAGATCTCCAACCCCAAAACCCTAGCTTAGTCCACCCATCTCTACTCCACCACCACCAAACCCTAGCCTCTACACCATCTCCAAGGTTCTTCTTCCAAAGGGTGGCCGACCACCAGGACCCCAGTCCAGCCATCTTCAAGTCAGCTACCACTGCTTCAGAGTCCATCCAGCAGATCCAGGTGAGGAAGTCCCAAATCCGTAGCCTAGGAGTTCCCGATCAGCTGAAGACCTTCAGATCCCATCCTTTCTTCTACTCTGGTAACTCTCTTCCCTGAGTTTCTTGTTCCTAACCTGTTCTTCTTCTCTCCAGGATCCAGGATTCAAGAAGAGGCCAACTTTGCCAAGGACCATTATCGGAGGATCCATTGCGAAGATACCTTGACTCCCGGGATACAATAATCTGCTCGAGAGAGTCTTCTTCCACCAAATGGAGAGATATCACTGCTAGGTAACAAGAACCTTCCCTTCTCACTTTGTCTGTTTCGTTGAAACTTAGAGCGAACCATAGATCTAGGAGTTTCTCAATCCCCAGCGATCCTACTTCTGAGTTACTCTGATAATCCACTCCTTTTAATTGTGCTTTCTGTCATTTCTTCGTTTCTTTCGACATTAGTTTATCTTTCCTTTGAGTTAAAGCCGACTTCTGAAAATATATATAAAAAAAATATACATTAATTTTAATTTGCTTCCACATTCCATATATCTGTTCTGCATCATTTTTGATATCAGAGCTTTCGTTCTGCATCATTTTTGGTATCAGAGCTTTCGTTCTGCATCATTGAGGAGGATGGAATTCTCTCTCAGTGGACTCCTCCAGGAACACCACAGTTGAATGGTGTGTCCGAAAGGAGGAATCGAACCTTGTTGGACATGGTTCGATCCATGATGGGTTTTGCAACTCTCCCGCTATCCTTTTGGGGATATGTGCTTCAGACAGCTTGTTACTTATTAAATGATGTTCCAAGTAAATCTATTGTCTCCACTCCGTATGAGATGTGGACTGGACGTAAACCCTCAATCTCACACCTTCGGGTCTGGGGTTGTCCGACTTACGTAAAGCATTTAGACTCAGACAAACTTGGTCCAAGGTCTGATTAGTGTTTATTCATTGGTTATCCTAAGGAAACCAAAGGGTATTTCTTCTACTTGGAGAATGAACAAAAGGTGTTCGTTGCTCTTAGAGCTATCTTTTTGGAAAAGGAGTTCCTTGGAGAAGGAACTATAGCCTCTAAGATTGAACTTGATGAAGTTCAGCCAATAGAAGAACCTGCACACTTTAAGGACATCGTAGAACCGGCTGTGTTTGAATCACACCCAGAATCCATTAGGAGATCCGGTAGAATACCGCGTCAGCCGGACAGATACTACGGTTTCTTGGTCCGGGATGGCGATCCCCTTGAGCTCTATGAGAACAATGAGGATCCGATCACCTATATGGATGCTCTTCAGAGATCTGACTCTGAGGCATGGCTTGGAGCCATGTGATCCGAAATGGAGTCCATGGAAATCAACAATGTTTGGACATTGGTTGATCCGCCAAAGGAATAAAACCCATCGGGTGTAAATGGATCTTCAAGATGAAAAGGGGCGTAGATGGGAAGGTAGAGACCTATAAAGCCCATCTGGTTGCCAAGGGGTATCATCAGCGATATGGTATCGATTATGATGAGACTTTCTCCCTTGTGGCAATGCTCAAGTCCATTCGGATCATGCTTACTTTGCCAGCATATTTTGATTACGAGATCTGGCAGATGGATGTCCGAACCGCTTTCCTTAATGGGGAGGTGGAAGAGGAGGTGTATATGACACAGCCTGAAGGGTTCACATCCATAGATGAATCAAAAGTATGCAAGTTGCAGAGGTCCATCTATGGACTCAAGCAAGCATCTCGAAGTTTGAACTTACGGTTTGATAGGTGTATCAAATCGTATGGCTTTGTTAGGAACGGAGAAGAACCGTGCATCTATAAATGGGTTAATGGTTCTGTGATTGTATTCCTAGTACTGTATGTTGACGACATTCTCTTAATCGAGAATGATGTCGCAGCATTACATGGAATAAAGGTCTGGTTATCATCTCCGTTTTCCATGAAAGACTTGGGTGAAGCTTCTTACATACTAGGTATGAAGATCTATAGAGATAGATCTAAGAAGCTTTTAGGACTGTCCCAGTCTACGTACATTGATACTGTGCTGAAACGGTTCAGCATGGAAAATTCCAAGAAAGGCTATCTCCTGATAGGTTCTGGAATTACTCTTTCCAAGAAGGATTGTGCGACAACTCCTAAGGAAAGAAAGCGCATGAGTAGGGTACCTTATGCTTCTGCAGTAGGCTCTATCATTTATGCTATGACTTGTACTAGACCAGACATGGCATACTCACTAGGAGTAGTGAGCAGATACCAGTCTGATCCAGGTGAGGCGCATTGGAAGGTGGTTAAGTCCATCCTTAAGTATTTGAGAAATACTAAAGATCAATGGCTGATTTATGGAGAACCTGACTTGAATCTTGTGGGGTACTCTGACTCTAGTTTCTAGTTGGATAGAGATGATAGCAAGAGTGTGTCAGGGTTTGTATTTACCCTGAATGGAGGAGCGATCTGCTGGAAAAGTTCCAAGCAGGCAACTGTTGCATACTCGGTATGCGAAGCAGAATACATTGCAGCATCAGATGCAGCAAAGGAAGCTGTGTGGTTGCGAAAGTTTCTTGGAGAGCTAGGGGTGGCACCTTTCCTAGATTGTCCTGTTCCGGTGTATTGTGACTGCACTGGAGCCATTGCTTAAGCTAAGGAGCCTAAAGCTCATCACCGCACCAAGCATATACTGCGGCGATACCACCTCGTATAAGAGATCGTGGAACGAGGCGACATCAATCTTCTGAAGATCGATGGAAAAGAAAATATGGCCAACCACTTCACTAAAGCCCTTGGAATAAAAGAGTTCGACTATTGTAAATGGGAAATGGGTATCAGATACTCTTCTGATTGGCTTTAGTACAAGTGAGAGTTGTTGGAAATTGTGTCCCAAAGCCAATTGCCTGAGTTGTAGGCGGTTCAGCTCAGTATTGTACTCTTTCTTTGAATTAATAAAATATATTTTTTGGCAGCTCATCACATATTGTATTTCCCTGAAATGAACTCTTTCCATGTGATGAAGTCCTTAGGACTACACTGACTTCGATACAGAGAGGATGCATCGAGTTGTCCTTAAACCCTATTCACAATCAAAGGATTATTATACTGGACGGTAATATATCAAGTATAGGTTGTTGTAGTTCACATCGTTTGGTTGTCCTCTTGACCAAATGAGTGTGGTGACACTGATGTGATCTGCAAGTGAGATATGTGATATCTTATTGAACGTGACTCCGTGCAGCCCCTTTCTGCCAAAGGGATACTCACGATTGGATATGGGTATATGTGTCCCTCTGACCTGAGGTCATCACAGTAGCTTGCAAGCAACTCCCTGTGCTTTGGTGCCGGACTACCCGGATTTTTAATCCAGTGACGGAAGGTTTCTGGGTACAGGCAAGTACTTGTGGAGCAGTGATGGACCAAGATGGAATTGACCTGTCCAAACAGTTTGGATTGAATGTCTCGCAGTATCTCAATTTAGCAAATCCTCGGCTAGGGTAGCCCTAGTGAAGAGTCACTGGGCTTGCAAGGTTGAGACACGTAGTCGACTGACTCAGTCTGGGTTGGCAGCCCAATCTCAGTCGTCCTGAGCATTAGAGGTCAAAGGGATGAATTATACAGTAACCATATGCCAGAGGTTCGATAGTTTGCTCCCGCATCTTCGACCTATCCGGACACCGGGACCCATTGCTAGATGGTTTCCTGTGCTGGTATTAGAATTGTTCTAGTTCTACCGTTTAGGTTCGAACCTATGAGGTCACACGCCACAGAGGATTACTCTCTGATCCGGATACCGATTACGATTGGGAATCATCTCGATTTTATGGTCACAGTATTTTTTAGCACTCTTTTTCTCATCTTGCCCTTGTCTGTGTCAACCAGAAATTGTTCCAGGCTGACCAGCACTACGCCAGGTATTTTCTGAATCAGTTTTGAACTGATTCGGAGCTCGTTTTGGCCTCCAATTGGTTGTGAACCAATTGAACCAAATTAAATTGGGTTGGACCAATTGGTTTTAAATGGGTTTGAACCAAATGGCTTGGACCATTTTTTGAACCGGTGTTTTCTCCCTTGGACCGGTTTCCACGTTGGAATACTTCTTTATGCTGGAAAGAAGTATTAGCATTTGGAGAAAACCAAGCATCCGAAGGCCAAACAACATCATGCGCTGGCATCCCTTCCTCTCCTCCATCGGCTGCCTTAAATCCCTATTTATTGTGGGTGTAACGCAGCCTTTTGCCCTTCCCTCTCCTAGCCTCCTTGTCTCCCTCTCCCAGCTGCCTTTAAATACCAATGCCCTAGCCCTGTTTCAGTGCGGCTTCTTTCACCGTGCAACAGCAATCCAAAAATTTTCTGGGGCAAGGTTTCTCCCATTTTTGAGAGCTTAGTGTTTGTACAAGTTAGGCTGGGATTTGGAGAGTATGAGAGAGTATTTTGAAGGGCCATTTCTTTGCTCTTTTGTTGTGCTCAACTCAAAGACTACAGCAAAACAGAGTTGCTGCAATCCACTATGATCAACTCACTTCCAGCGGCTAACACCGCGTGTGGAGAGGGATCGGAGAGCCCCGGGCACGTCTCCCCTCTAGAGGGAGTATAATTCTACTCCTGGGAGCAAGCCACGTGAGCCGGATCACCTGCAGCTGCTCCTAACGCAAAGCTGAAGTCTGCTGTCCTGTTCTGCTGCAGAAAATCTGGCAGCAGACTTTGGCGGATTTTTACATTTTTTTTGGCTAACATTTTCTTGCAGTTCTTTGTTGGAGATCGAAGTAGACTCGATCACCTTACCGCTGCTGAAATTTGGGAGCAAACGGAAGTCCGGAAGGTGGTGTTCCGACGCTGTTTTTCAAGCCAAAAACAGAACTCGTTTTCAGCCCAAGGAAGAAGAAGGCTGGAATAGTTTATTCTAGCTATTCCAGCCTATTCCAGCTTTATCCCAGAGTTATTCCAGCCGGAATAAGGTATGAAAAAAAAATTATTTTTTAATCATGCATGAATAGAATTTTTAATTCAAATATTTTGCAAATATTTTATATCATCATAAATGCCTATTTGCAATTAGAATTAGATTAGTTTCTGGGCGGAGCAGATTTCCGCTACGCGGATTTTTAAAAATGTTTTTAAAATACATTATGCTCCCGCAGCTATTTGCATGCCTAGTGTAGGATCATGTCAAACCACCTGCACCGTTTTCTTACAAAACCCCCTTCAAAGAAGAAGAATAACAGAGGGCAAGGCCCCCAAACTTCCAATAACAACGGCGACAGATATGCAGACCGCCGGAGAAGCCCTCCCAAGCCCAGAGCATTGGGAGGAAGATTCGACTCATACACCCCCCTCAACCTCCCTCGAGAGAAGATCCTCATGGAGATAGAAAAAGAAAACTATCTCCAACGGCCTCGTCCCATGAAGGCCTCCCTTTCGCAAGGAACAGGAACAAGTTCTACCGATTCCGCCGGGACCACGGCCACAACATAGAAGAATGCATCCAGCTAAGAGATGCGATTGAGGATCTCATTAAAAAAGGATACCTGGGGTGGTACATCGGTCTCCAGGGACCCGGTCGGAAGCAACTATTCCCCAGCCACCTCTTGAAGAGGCCGAATTGCCAAATCAAAGGCCCACCAACAAAGGTGTAGGGATGATACACCGGCCCGCCAACTAGAGAAGGGATGAAGATGAAGCTTCAAAGCGACTGAAAGATAACAACTCCATCCTCTTCTTCGATGATGACCTTGCAGGAGTCTGGCTCCCACACGATGACCCTCTTGTAATTTCGGCCGTAGTGGCCAGTTATAATGTACAGAGAGTTCTTATTGATAATGGAAATTCGACTGATGTCTTGATGTATGATGCATTCTCCAAAATGTGTTTGCCTAGACATCAACTACAAAGATCCCCCATACCACTCTCCGGTTTTGAGGGCAACCAAGTTTATGCCGAAGGGGAGATAGTGTTGCCTGTAACCCTCGGCTCCGAGCCTCGACAAAAAACATTGCCGATCAACTTCACGGTGGTCCAGATCCCCTCTACATACAACATTATTCTAGGGAGGCCCACCTTAAATAGGTTCCGGACTGTGATCTCCTCTCACTACCTCTTAGTACGCTTCCCCACCAGGAATGGTGTTGGAGAAGTTAGAGGGAACCAGAGGATGGCACAGCAATGTCTAATGATTGAAGACAAGAATTTCAAAGATTCGACTACTTTTGATCAGCTAGATCCGAGGGATTCAACCACAAACCTTGGTGAACCCATAGAGAGGACCATCCCGATACCTTTGAAAGAGGAAGATCCCTCCAGAGTTGTGCAAATCGGGAGAGCCCTTGACGAGGAAACCAGAACGAAGCTGATCTGTTTCCTCAGGGACAACGCCAATGTCTTCGCCTGGTCGACTTCAGACATGCCCGGGATTCCCGCCGAAGTGATTACTCATCGGCTGGAAGTTACCCCTGGGTACAAGCCAGTGCGACAGAAGAAGAGGAGCTTCACCCCTGAA
Source organism: Areca catechu (assembly GCA_021397845.1). Taxonomy (NCBI): domain Eukaryota; kingdom Viridiplantae; phylum Streptophyta; class Magnoliopsida; order Arecales; family Arecaceae; genus Areca; species Areca catechu. Next base: position 79,639,686 of record CM038044.1, on the reverse strand, counting down.
AGACAGCAAGCTATTGATGAAGAGGTCGGCAAGCTCCTCAAGGCAGGGTTCATCAGAGAGGCCCGCTACCCTGAGTGGTTGGCCAATATGGTAATGGTGAAGAAAGCTAGCAGCAAGTGGAGGATCTGCATCGACTATACAGACCTCAACAAGGCTTGCCCAAAAGATAGCTTCCCTCTCCCAAAGATTAATCAACTGGTCAACGCTACCGCCGGCCACCAGTTGCTGAGCTTTTTGGATGCCTTCTTCAGCTATAACCAGATCAGTTTGGATCTGCAAGATGAGAAGAAGACGGCATTCATCACTGACAAAGGTCTCTACTGCTACAAGATGATGCCGTTTGGCCTCAAGAATGCCGGGGCAACATTCCAAAGACTCATCAATAAGGTGTTTGAAAAGTAACTGGGAAAAAATATGGAGGCCTATGTTGACGACATGATTGTCAAGAGTCTCCACCAGAGAGACCACATCCGTAACTTGGAGGAGTCATTCAACGCTCTCCAGCGCTACCAAATGAAGTTAAACCCGGCGAAGTGCGCCTTCGGTGTCACGTCGGGTAAATTCCTGGGCTTCTTTGTCACCAAACGAGGGATTGAGGCCAACCCCGAGAAGATCTAGGCCTTGAAGGATATGCGACATCCCTCCTGTAAAAAGGAAGTCCAACAGTTGACAGGGAGGATTGCCTCCCTAAGCAGATTTATCTCTCGATCCGCCGAGGAGTGTCTTCCATTCTTTAAGGTACTCTAGCAATCAAAGTGCTTTGAATGGTCCGAAGACTATCACGTCGCCTTTGAGGAATTGAAGAAGTATTTGGAGACCCTGCCCTTACTCTCCAAGCCAAAAGAAGGCGAGGTCCTCTACCTGTACCTCTTTGCTTCAGACGAAATATTAAGTTTGGTTCTTGTCAGGAAGGAAGAAGACGGGTCCCACAAGCCGATCTACTATATCAGCAAGATCCTGCATGACGCAGAAACACGATATGCAAGGATGTAGAAGCTGATCTACTCTTTAGTGATTGCAGCAAAGTGACTACGGCCATATTTTTAGGCCCACGCTATCGTGGTGCTGACTGATCAATCTCTCAAGGCCGTTCTCCGATCTCCGGACACTTCTGGAAGGATAGCCAAGTGGGCTATGAAGCTAAGCGAATTTGACATTAGCTTCCTGCCTCGAGCGGCTATGAAGGCCGAGGTGCTCTCCGATTTTCTGGCTGAGTGCACTTGGAAGCCCGAAGATGAATCCTCTTTGGATAAAAAAGATACCCCGAAGGAGATGAAGTCCGTTTGGGTGCTTCATGTGGACGGAGCTTCCAATGCTATCGGGTGCCGGGCTGGACTCATGTTGGCCGAACCTGACGGCCAGATTATAGAGTATGCACTCTGTTTCTCCTTCCACGCCTCCAATAATCAGGCCGAATATGAGGCCCTACTTGCCGGACTTTGGATCGCCAAAGATCTGGGAATCCAGCAACTCCGAACCTTCTCCAATTCTTAACTGGTTATAAATCATGTCAATGGAGAGTACGCAGCCAAAGATCCAACCATGGTGCAATACCTGGAGAAGGTTCAGGCTTTATCCTCCAAACTGGAATATTTTGAAATTATTCATGTTTCTCGATCGGAGAACTCCCAGGCAGATGCACTGTCTCAACTGGCAACTACAGCACTAGAGTATCTCGGGCGCATCTTTGTTGAACATCTTGAAACTCCTAGCATTGGCGAAGAGGCTGCAGAGGTGTGCCAGATTGATGCTGAGCCAAGCTGGATGGATCCCATCATCAGATTCCTGAATGAAGGAGAACTGCCCGAAGATAAGGCAGAGGCCAAGAAGATCTGCTAGAAGGCGTCTCAGTACGTCATCTTAGACGGAACCCTCTACAAGAGATCGTTCTCCCAACCACTGCTGAAATGCTCGGACCCACCGATGCAGATTATGCATTGAGAGAGGTCCACGAGGGCATATACGGGGATCACTTGGGAGGCAGATCTCTAGCATACAAGGTTATTCGACATGGGTATTACTAGCCCTCCATCCAGAAGGACTCAACTGATTTCGTGCGGAAGTGCGACCAATGCTAGAGGTATTCCAATGTGCAGAGACAACCTGCGAATCACCTGACTCAGTTGGCAGCCCCATGGCCCTTTGCCCAATGGGGGATAGACATCCTTGGCCCGTTCCCACCAACATCAAGGGAAAGGAAGTTTCTCCTAGTGGCCATCGATTATTTCACAAAATGGGTGGAAGCCGAACCATTGGCCAAAATCGCAGAGGACAGGGTTGAAAGTTTTGTGAAAAACTCCATCATCTTCAGGTTCGATACCCTACACGTCATCATCACAGACAACGAGAGATAATTCGACAATCGGAAGTTCAAGGACTTCTATGCTCGGTACCATATTCAGCATCGGCTAACATCCGTTGCTCATTCATGGCCCAACGGAGAAGCCGAAGTCAACAACCGGACCATCCTCCATGGTCTAAAGATAAGGTTGAACACCGCCAAAGGGCTTTGGGCTGAAGAACTGACATATCTTTGGGCATACCGAACTACCCCAAGAACAGCCACCGGTGAATCTCCGTTCAACCTAGCCTACGATACCGAAGCCGTGCTACCTATCAAAGTCTCCCTACAGTCCATGAGGATTGACAACTATGAAGAGCCTGAGAATTTCGATTGCAGAAGGATCGATCTGGATCTTCTATCAAGCACCAGGCTATAGGCCAAGATAAAAATGGCGGCATACCAGTAAAAGGTTGCCAAGTACTATAATGCAAGGGTGAAGGAGAAAACTTTCCGCATGGGGGACATGGTATTGCAAAGAGCAAAGGTGTCCAGGCCAATGGAATAGGGTAAACTCTCCCCCAACTGGAAATGCCCATATCAAGTCGAAGAAGTCATTCGACCAGGGACATATTGACTCAAGACCCTGGGGGGGAAGACCCTATCCCGGCCATGGAATGTACAAAACCTTCACAAATACTATCAATGAAAAAGTTCCAAAAAAATCCTGTGCAAAGCTCCTCAACCCTACTCGACTCAGAACGGCTAGTTACATTGACTGAACGACAACAGCCCAAATGACCCGATCTGAGAAATCGGTCGACTACGCAAAGGAGAGTCTGATCCACTCACCTTATCGATATGCCCGACGAGTGCAATGGATGGCCTAACCAGGCCACCAAAAAGATCAAAGGCGCAGGGATGGTTTTCGTAACCTACCCTACGGTGAATCCGAACATGCACCGAGGCGAGCCTGAACAGCCTACCTTAATTACGACAGAAAGAGCACAGGAATGGTGTAAACACCCTACCCTACGAAAAATCTGAACACGTGCCTAAGAGAACCATTGTTATCCTCTCTGTCAACAACAAATAGTCTCAGAGTGGTCCAATGGACCCTACTTCTTCCCTACAAACTGCAAGTGGTTTATGGAGCCTACATTATGGACAAATAGAGATGCAACACATCGTAGAAAATATATGGAAAGAGGTAAAAGAAAAGATTTTCCATTTCTTTCAATTTTTCATACAAAAAGAAAAGGAAAGAAATAAGAAAAAAAAAGAAGCAGCAGCAGCAACCGCAGGGTTGGGAAATTTGCATTAACTCCCCGATGGGTTTTTCCCGTACCGTCGGGAAGAGACCAGATGGGACGACGAAGGGCCCCCGGGGTTCCCATCCGAACTCGAGTCCGATCCCTCATCAAAGTCAGAATAGAATTCATGGCCGGGGAAGGGAATGGAGGGTTTGATATTATCCAAGCCCTTCAAGTCATAAAACTTGGAGGCTTTCCTCCGGCACTCCAAAAACCCCTGGTGAAAGGAGTCCAGGACCACCCCAGCGAGCTCATCCTTGAATGAGGCAGAAGTTCTGAAGTTTGCGACGGCCTCCGCTGCCTCCTTCTTCGCCTCCTCCGCCGTCGTGGTCGCCACCGTGACTTGGGCCCCGGCCTCCCTCAACTGAGCCTCCAGAAGGTGGACCTTCTTCTCGAGATGGTCCACCAGAGGCTCCTCCTCTTCGCCAACAGGCCTAGATGGCTCCGGACTTCGCTTCCTCTTGGGGTCAATAGCCCTCCTCTTCGCTACACGATGGAGCTCGGAAGTGCTGAACCTCATGACTAATGGAAGGAAGACACCAACAAAAATGATGGCCTTCGACAGTAGGGGGCAGGGTCCTATTTATAAAAACCCTGCACCCACGATCGACTACGGGGAGGCGCATCCCACGTCCTTGCCGACCATATGAGAAAGCACCACGTGTCCAGGTGATGTTTTGAGAGCCAGAAAGTCTCTCAGAAGCCATCCGCGAGACCGTAACCACCATCACTTTGAATCCGGAGAAATCCGCATCATGCGACGGCATCATTAATAGTCTCTTTTTGGAAAAAAAGAGGCCCGACGGCTCATAGGGCGCAAGAGATTGCGACTGTACAAATTTTGACGTGCCACTTGGATAATGGTGATCCTAATCAAATCCCTCTAATTATTGATTGGCGGGGAGATGACTCATGTCCGTCCCAACGAACAAGCTAAACATCCAAAGGAAGGCAACGCAACGGAGTTTTGGTCCGTTAAAGGGTTCGTCCTTACCGACTGAACGGCCTTCGGCCATGACTATTCAACCAAGCAGAAAAGAGAGCAGTAAAACTGGCTCTTATCGACTGGACGGCCTTCAGAGACTATCGTTCGACTAGGCAAAAGGAGAAATGATAGAACCATTTCAGGCTACACATGAAGCACAATAATGTATATGCAAAGAAAGGAGAATTCATTCCAAAATCTGGGAAAATAGCAGTACAAAGTTCATTAGCAATACAAGTAAAATAAAATAAAATAAATACATTCAGAATGATCCAGGTCACTCAACATCAACAGGAGAAGTCTCCACACCATAGGACTGGAGCAACCTATCAACTTGTTCGGAGAGGGTCTCATCAATCTGGGCTGGGATGGGAGAATCTTCAGCCTGGACTTCTCCAGCCTGAGTCACCTCCTGAGCCGAGATCAAATTTAGGATCGCCTCCGAATTTTCGACTGGGGTAGCAGCCTCCTCCGCCGGACATGGCGACTCCTCGACCTCCCCTACATCTTCGGCCTCCTCCACTTCTTCTCCTTCCTCTCCAATTATGTTGTAGGAGGGGATCATCGAAAGGTCGATGTGAGGGAGGATCTCCTTTACCTTGGAAAGCCCGTCATTGAATCCGTGCTGGTACGTATACAATGATGCTTCATCAATCTCTGTCTGAAATTACGAAGACATCTTGAAGTCAGCCACGGCATTGTCAATTTGCTTCCTCAAAGCTTCGGACTCCCTCTTGGTGGCTTCGGCCTCCCTCTTGGTAGCTTCGAATTCCAGGATTGCCTCTTCGACCTTCCTAGAAGCCTCCTCCGCCACCTTGGACAGGCTCTCCATCCTCTCTTAGTTCTCCCTGGCAGTCCGCTCTAGGGATTCAATTTGCCTCCTGCTCCTGTTCCACCCTGCCTCTTGTCTCGCTATGCTCGAGTGGGCGCTCTTCAGTTCTCCCTTCAGGTCATGAACTTCATTAGTTACCTAGATAAGACGGTCCTCCATGGATTGCTTCAACTCCTTGGCTACTTCCCTGGTAGCCCTAGTAGTCTAAAGCTCCTCCTTGAGGTCGTAGATGAGGTTGTCTACGTTCCCCAGGCCTTCCTCCATGAAGGTGAAGTCATAGACCAACTACATCAAAAAAGAAGAATCGAGGGTCAAATAACTCTCAGGGAAAAGGAGGTGGTGATAGTCATACCTGTTGCAGGGCGGCGAAGACAGAATCGGACACCTTGAGAAAGCTCCAGTTCTGGAGAATTTCCAGGTTGCGGGGCTGTATCGTACCCTTCAACACCTGTCTGGCTTCCTCCGGAACTAGCAGCTCTCCCATAGGTGGGAGCTCCGAAGGGTTCATCAAGCGACCTCCAGTTGAAGAAGCTCCGTAAACGGACTCTCCTTTGACTTGCCGCGCTTTGCCCCTATCGGCAGCAGAGGGGCAAACCGGCGGCACATCCACTCCTTGAGGTAGGCCACCCATTGTGTCAACTGGGGAGGTGACCGCCGTTGGAGTCTCGACTGGGCAGGGCCTTGCTGGAACCCCTTCCACAGTCGCTGCATTTTCTCCCGAGGCACCTCGGGAAGACGAAGTGCTTTGGTCCCCTTTAGGACCATCACTCCGAGCTTTCTTCCGAGCTGCAGACCTGGTGGAAGGGGCCTGTGCCACCCTCCTCTCCGAAGTCTGGAGAAGCCAGCTCAAATTGCGTTTCATCCCACCACCTGCAGGCAAAGGGGATCATCTCAGTTAAATGAACTACAATGAAACCTAAAGAAGAAGTGCAAAAATTTCTGCTGCTATACCTAGTGAGGGGAATTTACTGATTCCCGCTCGATGGAGGTTCTTCTCCTCCAACAACTCACGGATAGGAGCAACTTCTGAGTTGGTCAGAAGATCATAGTTCAACTGATCGGCCGCCAAGACTTTCTTCCCGTCATTGGCGGTCAGGTGAGGCTTCTTTTACTCAGTGTCAAAACCCCATGGGTCGAAGGACAACACAAACACAAAGATAAGTTTCCACCCGTGGATGGCACTGGGCATATCCTTAATCACCCAGCGGCCCGATCTAGGACCGATCACCCACCATCCGTTGCTATGGAAGTCCCTCTTGAGGACCAAAAGGGATGAGAACAAGTTGGTCCTAGGCTCTACGTTGGAAATGCTGCACATGACCAGGAACTCGCAGATGTTCTTGATGCTGTTTGGGGTCAACTGCGCTGGCACCACTTGGTACAAGCGAAAAATCTTTACAAAGAAGGGGTGCAGGGGAAATCAAAGACCAGCCTTCAGGTGATCTTCGTATATAGCTAGGCACCCAAGGGAAGCTTTGTTCGCCCGCTCCTCGGGCACGGGGAGGACAAAGGAAAATTCCTCAGGAATGTGGTAGCATTCCCAAAGAAGGGTTGCCATGTTCTGAGAAACCGAGCTGGGGACCGACTCCGGACCTACTGTATCTCCGGCCCCCGAGGTCCTAACCTACTTCCCTTGACTTTCTACGGTCTCTTCCATGACAAACAAATGAAGCAGAGGGTCGGAAAGAGGATTCTACCTGAAGAATAGACTGGTACTCCAGAATGATTTGGGTGGAGAATGAGACGAGGTTGAAGAAGCTTCCTTGCCCAGACCGTCACCCTTCCCCAAAAGAAAAGTAAGGATCTCTGAACCCCCACAGAGGGTTAATTTGACTCAAGGTTACCCTGGGAGGTAACCCACTTATGACTGCCCGCCAGGATAAGATCTATCCTTTATCCAACGGGCGGAGAACAACCACCACAACTATCCAAATCCCAACCAAAAGATTGCCTCAACCACTACGCAACGGGATGAGGAGAGATAGCCTCAGGGCCACCTACTATTCCCTAATCCAGGAATGGCACCTGTCCACCATCTGATTCTCAGATCGCGATGGGAAGCCCAATAGAGGTCCCGTAATCATTTACTGCATCATCTCTCAGGAAGAAAACAATAAGGCCATAATATTCTCACTTCTCAAGGCAGATGTTCGCTTCGACAATTGAGAGTAGGGGGGCAACTATTGTGATATCCTGGTTCAGCTATGAACCAGGCTCCAATTCAACTTATCGAAGCCATGGTTCTCCAGACTACGGACATCGAACTAAGAGAAGGCCAACTGCAAGCAACTTAAGGCTTCATACCGAACTACAACATCCGAAGGCCAGTCCTTCAGGTAGCACCTTTGGTCCCGGCCGAAGTCTGAACTACTCATTGACTTCCGAAGACATGAACTTCGGTCCCCTCCATAGACATGATCTCCGACCTCGGGGAAATATCAAGCCTTCGGCCCATGCAAGGGGAAAGCCGAAGCTTGAACCACAATCTATTCCAAAAAGGAAACTGTAACCAACAGTTACAATCGACACTCATCATGCCATAATCATGGCGCGCAATTCCTGCAGCCACGCCTCTGATCTGGCTGGAACCGCTCATTGACAACCCATGATCGCCAATCATGGGAGTGAATGGCTCCCCATGATCTCCGGAAAAAGAGCAGGCCATGGACCGGAGGCCATCTTTTAAATATGGGTAAGAAAGGTGGCTCGAGAGGTATGCGTGAATAATCTCGCACATACACATTTTCAATCTCCAAGAGCTCTTTTTCTCTTCCACTCTCGACATCTTCCCTATTCTGTGGCTGGAATCCGCCACTGACTTAGGCATCAAAGTGTCCTCTGCCGGAACAACTCCAGCAAGGGACCTGTTTTGCAAGTGAACCAGGGAGCGGTCCTATGATACAGCGGCTCCGACCGGCTGATCTAGGGACTCCATGCCAACATAATTTATATGGTCAGAAAGGAAATTTTATGCTCTTTCCAATGACACCCATATTGCATATGTTTTGACTGGTCAACATTCTTTGAAATTTGTGTGGAAGAAGGATGGCGTGCGCGGTGCATGAAGAGCCACAACTCTTCATGTGGCACGCAGTTCTGATGGAGAGTCCTCCTACTATCAGGACTCTTCATAATCTCTGATGTTTGGAGATTGAAGAGGCACCTCTTGGCTTCCTAGGGACCGGTAATTGACACGTGGCAAGTGAGAATTCATCCAGATAAAAGAAGGGATGTGAATAAGGCCTTCGGTGCATGAATGGGCTTATTAGATATGATTTTTCAAGCCAGATAACTACTCTTCGGTCTTGAAAAATCATATCTGATAAGTTGATGGGAGGACATATCACACACCCCTCTTGTATCTATAAATAGGGGATGATAAAATGAGTGTGAAAAATGAAGAATTCCACCGAAGTATTATTCTGAGTGTCTCTCTCTCCCTCCTTTCTTTAAGACAAGACTTGTCTTGTTAAGACAAGGACTTTTCTAATAGGACAAGGCTTTGTTTTAGGACATAATTCTAAGGGGTCCTGGAGGAGGGTTGTCATAAAACCAAGAGTGGTTTAGGAGAGTGTCTTTAGTACCCTACTGTAGGATAGGGTGTCCTATAGTGGTCAATAGACCAAAGGCTGCCGAAAGAGTTCCACTTCTCCAAGCAACTTGACCAAGGAGTTCTTCCTTGGTCTGAGTTTCGTGTGGATCACCGTTGGAGGGTGAACGTTTGGTCGCCTGGTGGAGAAGAAGGCTGAATCAGGGTTTTCTTCATCGGATTGGATACTAGCAGTTCAGGTTGGAGCCTAAACTCTAGTTTATATTATATATGCATGTTTGTATGTTTTAATTCCTAGTAAAGAGGTCTTGGGTTAAGGATTTGGTAGTGGTTTCATAATAAGTTTTTGAAATCCATGCTTCCGCCCTAGTCACTAAAAGCCTTACAGTGGTATCAAAGCCACCTTATTAGGGCTATATCATACAAAATTTGAAGTTGCCCAATTTTGTAGGACTCTTGAGGTTGTTCATTTTTGTAGGACTCTACAAAATTTGAAGTTGCCCAATTTTGTAGGACTCCACAAAAGTTTAAAGTTGCATATGATTGATATGTTTATGCATATATGTATGTCACTGATTAGGATTTTCACTTAAACCTTAACCGATATAGAGATATGTTTAGCTTTCAAGTCAACATACTGAAATAAGGTTGCCTGGCATAATGGTGGATCCATTATGTGGTAGATGGTTGTCCTAGTATGATGACATACTTGGCATATTATAAAATGATATATGATGCATGGTTGACGAATGGTAATATTAGAATGTGCTTCTGTTTGAATTGCCCTCTATTAAAGTTATATTAAGTTGTAGTGTCATATACCAAAAGCAAAATAATCAAGATGATTAGTTGATCATTCGGTGTCTAGGAAAAGTGGTTCATGATCGGTAAAGAGGACGTGGTTTTTAATTGGTTCCGTTGACTGACCTGGCCAATTTTTATTGGTGTCTAGGAAAAGTGGTTCATTATCGGTAAAGAGGACGTGGTTTTCAATTGGTTCCGTTGACTGACCTGGCCAATTTTTATTGGTGTCTAGGAAAGCAACGGGGGGACTCCCACTACTCACCCACTTACCTGGCCGATAAGATTAACTTAATTCTTGATTGATATGCTTAATGTAATATTCACTACATTAGGCCTTTTTTCATGCTAGGTCATTATTATGTTATGATCCATATTAGGTTTGTTGTGTACACACAAGGCCTATTATGGTAACTAACACAATTTTGGCTGGTGCATTTGATGCTTATGGCATGATTTAATATAATACTTTGTTGTGAACACACAAGGGTATTATTATTACAATCATGACTATAAAGGAATGAAGGGTCTTACTTAACTAAAAATATTATAGTTTGTTGTACACACACAAGGCTATTAATATTTTAGAGGCCAGGTTTTGTTGAGAATTGTATGAGATACAATTGGAAAGAGTTTTCCTACCTTTGAACTTATAAAAGATTTGTTGTATACACACAAGATCTTTTATAAGGAATTAGAATCTCAACCCCACTAAGTAAACCAATTAGGGTTTCTCGATCATCATATAGAGGGTTATGATGCTTGATAAAATAATGGGAGACATAATTAAGTTAAAGTCCTAATTTAATTATGTTTTATCAACATTGGTTGTTTGCTTATGTTTTGTTCTTTATTAATGTGGATTAAATGGCTTCTTCACTATCACTCCGTAGTATACTTGATGCTAATAAATTGACTGGACCAAACTATATTGACTGATTGAGAAACCTAAAGATAGTACTCAGCCAGGAAAGAGTTTCTTACATTCTTGATACCCCTACCTTGGAATCTTTAGGGGAAGATGCCTCGCAAGAAGAAAAGACCACATACAAGATATGGCAAAATGACTCACTCACTGTCAAATGTATCATGCTTGTCTCTATGACCAATGAGTTGCAGAGGCAACATGATAGCATGGACACTAACTCTATACTGCTCAATCTAAAAGAGCTATATGGAGAACATAGTCGAACTGCTAGATATGAGATATATAAGCAGTTGTTCCGTGCAAGAATGACAGAAGGTACATCCATACAAGACCACGTACTAATGGTTATTGACCTGATCACTCGATTAGGTCAATTGGATTTTGTTATGGATGGAGAGTTGAATCAGGATTTGATCCTGCAGTCACTCCCGGAGTCATTTTCACAGTTTGTTCTTAATTATCATATAAACAAACTTAACACTTCCTTGCCTGAGCTGTTAAACATGTTAAAAATATCAAAGAGTCATTTAAAGAAAAATAAGGCTCCACTTCTTCTTGTGGATGGGATCAACAAGAAGAAGTCAGGCAGAAAGGGTTCCAAGAGGAGATTGAACCCAAAAAGGGGCATCAAGAAGAAGAAAGGAAAGAAGGCCTCCGGACTGATGACTAGCTTTCACTATGGCAAGCCGAGTCATTGGAAGAGGAACTGCAAGGCTTACCTTGCAGGTGTGAAGCCTGGTACATCGGATGCACCAAAAGGTATGAAAGAAGTTCATACTATTTTATCATTAGATTCTTCCATTTCAAATACTTGGGTATTGGATATCGCATGTGGTCATAATATCTGCAAATCATTACAAGGGCTACGAAGGCTTAGAGTATTGAAGGAAGGAGACTTCGAGCTTTACAGTGCTGGAGGAGAGTCCATCCAAGCAGAGGCCGTAGGGACTTATATCTTGAAGTTACCTTCGGGAAAGATTTTAGAGCTGAGAGATTGTTACTATATGCCTAAGGTCATTAGAAATATCATTTATATACCCTTGTTACTTAGACAATGTTATACTATGAATGTGATGAGCAATGGTTGCTCAATCAGCTTTTCTAATGAAATTATATGTTGTGGTGTATTTTGTAATGGTCTTTTAACTCTATCCACTAATGACAATATACTTCATGTAAGTAACAAATGAAAGAGAGATGATGTAAACAATACTTTACTCTGGCACTGTCGGCTTGGACATATTAGTGAGACTAGGATTAGCAAGTTATACAAGAAAAATTTTCTTAATCCTTATGATTATGAATCATTAGAAACTTGTGAATCATGTCTCATGGGTAAAATGGCCAAGACTCCATTTAGTGGACATAGAGAAAGGACAACTGAGTTATTAAGACTCATACATACAGATGTATGTGGGCCTATGACAACTCAGGCCAAGGGTGGATACTCTTATTTCATCATGTTTACTGATGATTTTTCAAGGTACGGATTTATGTATCTTATGAAACATAAGTTTGAAGCCTTTGATAAATTTTTAGAGTATCAAAGTATGGTAGAGAAATAAACGGGAAAAAGTATTAAAATCCTTCGATCAGATCAAGGAGGTGAATACTTATCCACCGAGTTTCTCGATCACCTTAAAGAAAAGGGGATTATCTCCGAATGGACCCCTCCTTACATACCACAATTAAATGGTGTTGCTGAAAGGAGGAACCATACCTTATTAGATATGGCATGGTCCATGATGTGCTTCATAGAGTTACCTGTTTCCTTTTGGGGATATGCCTTGGAAATCATGACTAATATCTTAAATAGAGTACCATCTAAATCTATCTCTAGCACTCCATATAAGATTTGGAGGGGTAAGAAACCCAATCTTAAGTATCTTAAGATATGGGGACGTCTAGCCTATGTCAAAAGAAATTTTGGACATAAGTTGGATGCTAGAGTAGATAAGTGTCTATTTGTAGGATATTCTAAAGATAGTATAGGATATCTGTTCTACCACCCTACTAAACAAAAAGTTTTTGTCAGTAGGCATGCCACTTTTCTGGAGAAAGAGTTCATCCTACAAAAGGGCAGTGGGAGAAATATTAAACTTGAAGAAGTTCAACAAATAGATACATCTCAACCAAATGATAACATAGTTAGTATAGAACCAGAACACACCACTCCTATCCATAGGTCTGAAAGGGTGCCTCATGCACCTGAGAGGTATGGGTTCATTATTGAAAATAATGAAGCCCAGATCATTGAAAATGATGAGCCTCTAACCTATACGGATGCTGTCATGAGTAGGGACTCAGACAGATGGCTGGAAGCCATGAGATCCGAAATAGACTCCATGTATGTCAACCAAGTGTGGACTTTGGTTGATGCACCAGAGGGTGTTAACCCTATTGGATGCAAATGGGTCTATAAAAAAAAGATTGGGGCAGATGGCCAAGTCGAAACTTACAAAGCCGGATTAGTGGCTAAGGATTTCAGACAAAAACAAGAAATAGATTATGATGAAACATTTTCTCCTGTTGCCATGCTCAAATCTATTCGGATCATGCTTGCTATAGCAGCATATCATGATTATGAATCTGGCAGATGGATGTGAAAACCACATTCCTTAATGGTTTCCTTGAGGGAGAGGTCTATATGTCACAGCCAGAAGGTTTTGTCTTGGAGACTAAACCTAATCAGATATGTAGGCTGAAGAAATCCATTTATGAATTAAAGCAAGCATCTAGGAGTTGGAACATCCAATTTGATAAGATAGTCAAAGAGTTTGACTTTATCAAAAATGAGGATGAACCTTGTGTGTACAAGAAGACTAGTGGGAGTGCCATAGTTTTCTTGGTTCTGTACGTGTATGACATACTCCTCATTGGGAATGATATCCCAATGTTACAATCAATCAAGGTATGGTTATCTAAACAGTTTTCCATAAAAGACTTGGAGAAGCATCCTATATACTGGGTATCAAGATCTATAGAGATAGATCTAGGAGGATGCTAGGCTTATCCCAGTCTAGGTACATTGACCAAGTGCTAAAGAGATTTAGTATGGAGGGAAGTAAAAGAGGTTACTTGCCCATTGGTCATGGCATACATCTTTCTAAGAAGATGTCTCCTAAGACACCTGAAGAAAGAAATAGAATGAGTTCTATACCTTATGCTTCGATTGTAGGATCTATAATGTATGCTATGTTATTTACCAGGCCTGATGTGGCATATGTCTTAGGTATAGCCAGTAGATTTCAGGATGATCCAGGAGAGAATCACTGGAAGGTTGTGAAAAATATTCTTAAGTACTTGAGATGGACTAAGGATATTTTTCTGATATACGGAGGATCTGATCTTAAACTGGAAGCTTATTTAGATTCTAGTTTTCAATCGGATCCAGATGATAGCAAATCTATTTCAGGGTATGTTTTTACCCTAAATGGAGGAGCTGTAAGCTAGAAGAGTTCTAAACAGCAGACTGTAGCTGACTCAACAACTGAGGCAAAATACATTGCTGTTAGTGAAGCTGCCAAGGAAGCTGTCTAGATGAAGAAGTTCATCTCATAGTTGGGCATTATTCTGGAGATTGAAGGTCCAGTACCACTTTACTGTGATAATATTGGAGCCGTCGCTCAAGCTAAGGAACCTAGAGCTCATCACAAATCAAAGCACATTCTAAGATGCTTCCATCACGTTCGAGAGATTGTTGAAAGACAAGAAGTCTGCATTAAAAGAGTAGAAACGAAGAACAACATAGCAGACCTGTTCGCTAAGGCTCTACCACAGCGGGAGTTTGATCGCCACCTCGATTATTTGGGGTTAAAATTTAAAGGCAATTGGCTTTAGTGCAAGTGGAAGATTGAAAGGATTATGCCCTAAAGGCCAATCGAAATATTGTATTTCGAAGGGATTTTCTTTTATATCCCAAACCAGTGTATTGACATTATCAATTAATAAAGGCATTTTATTTTCATCATACGCTATGTCTTATTAATTTTATTAAGATATGATGAACCTCATAGATTAGGGCTATGGTTCTAGGGTTATGATGAGATCATACTAGTGAGACCTAAAGCCTTAAAACCCTAATCTAGAATATTCCTAGTCGATGGGATATTGAGTAGGGGATCAATGTTTCTGATAAGACCAGCATATCCTATGTATGCTTGGTGAAGAGGGTGACTAATCTCACAGTCACTTGTGTTTGACACTAATACTAGGATGTGGGTGCTCATTAGAGAATGAGTTCACTGAATGGATCCAGCTTGAGAATATCTAATAGAACCTTATCTGTTTGTCATAGATAGTTCTTATAGTGGGAGTAGTATATATGGTCCTTTGACCTGAGACTGCCATGGTACCTTGTATGCATGAATCCATACTTTGGTTCACACTCAATCATGACACTGAGTCATACATGGGGTGATACTGGGTAAGGTGGATTGCATATGGAGGTTGTGATTTGGTCAAAAAGGAATCGATCAACCCTAGTAAGAGGGAAGCGCATCCAGATGATTTCAATCAAATAAAGATTTGGAAAATCTTTGATCAAAGTATGAACATTATAAATAGTTTCTAATGGTTCATTAATGAATCATCATTATCAGATTGAGCAAGGAATGAATATGAAATTGGATTTGACAAGTATCCATATCCATAGTCATATTTAGGGTGCAAGTAGATCGAAGGATTGAATTGCCCGGTAACTCACCACTGAAGGGTATTTTGGTAAATCCACCAAAATTCCTCATCTTACGAGTAGGTATGATGCATTGCTAGCATCAATCTTGTCTTGTAGGTCTTCATGAACCTATTGATTTGGTTTCATGAGTCAATTCGATGTGTGATTCGAATTAGACAATTAGGTGAGCCAATTTGACCTAATTAGGTCAATCGGGTTCGATCGGATCGAATCGACTCAAATCTAAACCTACTGCTAGCTAGATGTGGAACCCAATGGGTCACACACAATAGAGACTTGGTGAAGAAAGTCAATCATGATTTAATTAGGGTCATAGGATCCTAATTGGTTAGCCGGATTACATACTAGCATATGTAGGCTAACCAAATTCCTAACCCAATTGGATTGGATCCAGTTGCTTGCTAATTGGGCTAACCTAATTATGGGAAACCTAAATTAGGTTGAGTCCTAAGTGGGGCTCGCCTAATCAGAGCTAAATCTGATTTTAATTTGGATTTAAGGGCATTTTAGGCACCATACATGAAGAGTCCCAATGGCATGGGACTCTTGGTACCTAAATGATACCTTAACTTCAAAAGGGCACAGAATGAGCTATAGAACTCTGATTTGAGTATAACTTATATGGTCAGAAAAAAAATTTTATGCTCTTTCAAATGATACCCATATTTCTTATATTTTAACTGGTCAACATTCTTTGAAATTTGCATGGAAGAAAGATGGCACACGCGATGCATGAAGAGTCGCAACTTTTCATGTGGCGCGCGATTCTGATGGAGAGTCCTTCTGCTATCAGGACTCTTCATAATCTTCGATGTTTGGAGATAGAAGAGGCACCTCTAGGCTTTCTAGGGATCGGTAATTGACATGTTGCAAGTGAGAATTCATCTAGATAAAAGAAGGGATGTGAATAAGGCCTTCGGTGCATGAATGGGCTTATTAGATATGAATTTTCAAGCCAGATAACTTCTCTTCGATCTTGAAAAATCATATCTGATAAGTTGATGGGAGGACATATCACATGCCCCTCTTGTATCTATAAATAGGGGGCAGTGAAATGAGTCTGAAAAATGAAGAATTCCATCAAAGTATTATTCTGAGTATCTCTCTCTCCCTCCTTTAAGACAAGACTTGTCTTGTTAAGACAAGGTCTTTTCTAATAATACAAGGCTTTGTTTTAGGACATAAGCCTAAGGGGTCCTAGAGGAGGGTTGTCCTAAAACCAAGAGTGGTTTAGGAGAGTGTCTTTAGTGCCCTACAGCAGGACATGGTGTTCTACAGTGGTCAATAGACCAAAGGCTACCGAAAGAGTTCCACTTCTCCAAGCAACTTGAAGAAGGAGTTCTTCCTTGGTCCGAGTTTCGTGTGGATCACCGTTGGAGGGCGAACGTTTGGGCACCTGGTGGAGAAGAAGGCTGAATCAGGGTTTTCTTCATTGGATTGGATACTAGTGGTTCAGGTTAGTACCTAAACTCTAGTTTATATTATATATGCATGTTTGTATGTTTTAATTCCTAGTAAGGAGGTCTTGGGTTAATGGTTTGGTAGTGGTTTGATAATAAATTTTGAAATCCACGCTTTCGCCCTGGTCACCAAAACCCTTACACCTCGGCCACCTCCTTTTCAGCCTTGGCCACTTGGAACTCCTCCTTCATGCCATGAATGAGGTTATCAATGCTCCTCAGGCCCTCTTCCATGAAAGTGATATCGTAGACCAACTACACCAATAAAACAAGGTGCAAGATCAGTCACAGGCTGAATGACCCATCGGGCAAGGAGGGGATGATGAAGATCCTACCTGTTGCAAGGCAGAATATGTAGAATCAGATATCCTAGCCAGGCTTCAACCTCGGACAACTACCAAATCATGAGGCAGTAAAGTATCTTTCAACGCCCACCTGGCCATGGTAGGAACCGAAAGACACCCCATAGGGGAAAGCTCTGAAGAGCCAACGGGATGGCTCCCGCTTGGAGAAGACTCCTGGATGGACTCCTCCTCGACTTGCAATACCTTGCCCCTATCTACCACAGGGGGCCAAGGCGGTGGTGCATAAACCATCGGGGATGGACTCTCCCTTATCTGAACTAGAGAGCTAACCGTCGGTAGAGATTCAACTAACTGAGGCTCCACTGGAGCTCCCATCATGGATACCCCATCTCCCCCAGAGGTTCCCTTGCAGGACGAGGTGCTTCTACTTCTTTCAGGATCATCCCTTCGAACTTTCTTTTGGGTTTCTGATCTTGGAGGAGCCTGAGTGCCCTCTTTGTGGAAGACTGACAGAGCCAGCCCAAATTAGGCTTCATTCTGCCACCTGCAAATAGAGAGACCCCACTAAATCAATTGGACCATGAAAGAGATAAAAGAAGAAGAGGTAGAAACTTCCGCCATTTATACCTAACACAGGGAACATGCTAATCCCTGCACGATGGAGGTTCCTCTCCTCCAACAGCTCATGGATGGGAATGGTTTCTGAATAGTCAACAAGGCATAATCAGACTGATCAGCCATCAAAACCTTTTTCTCATCATTACCAACTAAACATGGTTCCTTCCACTCGCTACTGAAACCCCACGGTTCAGTAGACAGTAAAAAAACAAAGTTAGGCTTCCATCCATGGATGGCACTAGGCATGTCCTTGATGATCTTGTGACCAGGCCGAGGACCGATCACCCACCATCCACGATCATGGAAATTCCTCTTGAGAACAAAAAGGGCGGTGAACAAATTGGTCCTGAGATTCATGTTGGCAATGTGACACCGGACCAAAAACCCATAAATATTCTGAATGCTGTTTGGAGTCAACTGCGCAGGAACTATATGGTACAGGCGAAAGACCTTGACGAAGAAGGGATACAATGAAAATTGAAGACCGACCTTCAAATGGTCTTCGTATATGGCAAGACATCCGACAGGAGGTTTATCCACCCACTCTTCAAATGTGGAAAGTATTAAAGGAAATCCTTCGAGAACGTAATAATGCTCTCGAAGGTGGGCAAGCTTTCCTGGAGAAATAGAGCTGGGAACTAACCCCGGACTCACCACCTCATCAATCCCAGGGGACCCAACTATTTCCCCTTGACTTCCTACCATCTCAAACAAGCAAAAGATTGAAGCAAAGAAACAAAAGGAAGATTCTACCTGCAAAAGAGATGATGGCCAAGAATAGGGAAAGCTGGGCCAAAGTTGAAGGAATGCAAGGATGAAGAAGCTTCCTCAGCCAGACCTTTTCTCCTTCTCATAAAGGACAAGGAAACTCTAGAGCAACATCTTGATAGACAAAACCATCTCCCCAAATCTGCCATGGATGCTCGGGATGGGTGCGTAATCCCAAATAGCCCTAAACTGATTTGACACAGAATGGACCGAAGGTCATAATCCACATAAATCAATGGCTAAGGTGGAGTGCACTTCCTATCCGATGGATGGGAAGAGGCCATGACCACCACTCGAATCCTAACTAAAAGATCGGTTGAACCGTCGCACAACAGTAAAAAAGGAGGGACAGTCCCCAGTCCGCCCACTCCTTTTTCACACCCTAATCAAGGAATGATAGTTGTCCATCACTTGATCCTTGAATCAGCCGATAGTTATGGAAAACAGTCCAATCAAAGATTTTATAATCATCTACCGTACCAATCTCTAGGGAAAAATGACAAACCAGTAATACTCTTACTCTTCGAGGCAGATCGTCGCTTTGAAAACTGAGAGTAGGGGGGCAACTATTGGGATATGTCGGTCTAAGCAAAAACCAGCCACCGATTCGACTAACTGAAGACATTTCTCCTGAACCATGCACTTCAAACCAAGGTGTCTGGAAGAAACTGGACAACTAATGGGCAAGCCAAAGCCGAAGCTCTCAACTTCATCCGAAAAGCAAGCCTGTAGCCCTTGCTGAAGAGAGGGCGCTCAACCCGAACCGAAGAGTGATCTTCACTGTCAACTGAAGACACGGTCTTCGATTTATGTCGAAGACATAGTCTTCAGCCTACATCAAAAACCAAGTCTTCGACCTATGCCGAAGGCATAATCTTCGATCTATCTCAAAGGGGTCTGAAGACGAAGGCGCACCTTCAATTCAGCCACGAGTTTTCCCAAAAAAGTGTTGGGAATTGTGTCCCAAAGACAATCGCCTGGGTTGTAGGCGGTTGTGCTAAGTATTGTACTTTTTCAATGAATTAATAAAATATTATTTTTGGCAGCTCATCACATATTGTATTTCCCTAAGAGAACTCTTTCCATGTGATGAAGTCCTTAGGACTACACTAATTTCGATACAGAGAGGATGTATCGAGTGGTCCTTAAACCCTGTTCACAACCAAAGGATATATTGTACTGGACGGCAATATATCAAGTATAGGTTGTTGTAGTTTACATCGTTTGGTTGTCCTCTTAACCAAATGAGTGTGGTGACGCTGATGTGATCTACAAGTGGGATATATGTGATATCTCATTGAACGTGACTCCATGCAGTCCCTTTCTGCCAAAGGGATACTCACGATTGGATATGGGTATAAGTGTCCCTCTGACCTGAGGTCATCACGGTAGCTTGCAAGCAACTCCCTGTGCTTTGGTGCCGGACTACCCGGATTTTTAATCCGGTGATGGAAGGTTTCTGGGTACAGACAAGTACTTGTGGAGCAGTGATGGACCAAGATGGAATTGACCTGTCCAAACAGTTTGGATTGAATGTCTCGCAGTATCTCAATTTAGCAAATCCTCGGCCGGGGTAGCCCTAGTGAAGAGTCACTGGGCTTGCGAGGTTGAAACACGTGGTCGACTGACTCAGTCTGGGTTGGCAGCTCAATCTCAGTCATCCTGAGCATTAGAGGTCAAAGGGATGAATTATACGGTAACCATATGCCAGAGGTTCGATAGTTTGCTCCCGCATTTTCGACCTATCCGGATGCCGGGACCCATTGCTAGATGGTTTCCTGTGCTGGTACTAGAATTATTCTGGTGCTACCGTTTAGGTTCGAACCTATGAGGTCACACGCCACAGAGGATAACTCTCTGATCCGGATACCGAATACGATTGGGAATCGTCTCGATTTTATAGTGATAGTAGTATTTTTTAGCACTCTTTTTCCCCGTCTTGCCCTGGTCTGAGTCAACCGAAAATTGTTCTTGGTTGATCAGCACTGCACCAGGATTTTTCTGAATCAGTTTTGAACTGATTCGGAGTTCGTTTCGGCCTCCAATTGGTTGCGAACCA
Source organism: Areca catechu (assembly GCA_021397845.1). Classification (NCBI taxonomy): domain Eukaryota; kingdom Viridiplantae; phylum Streptophyta; class Magnoliopsida; order Arecales; family Arecaceae; genus Areca; species Areca catechu. Next base: position 79,619,090 of record CM038044.1, on the reverse strand, counting down.
ATTGAACCAAAATTTAAAAGGTTTGAACCAACTTGGTTTAAATGGGATTGGACCATTTAATTGGCTTGGTTTAATGGGATTGAACCAAGTTATAATGTTTTGGCTTGGACCGGTTATGAACCGGTGCATTTTCTCCTCATGACCGTTTTACACGGTGATTCAATGGTTGAAATGAAGAGACCCAAAGACCAAAATGCTGGAATTCCTTTCGCTGGATGAGAACTCCAAACGTCCCGTCTCTTCCTTTTCCCAACCCATTACATTAATCCTTGGTTAATGGGTTTAATGGTTGATTAATGGGTGTTAATGGAAATTTAGCTGCCGAAGCCTCTTGGCCTCCAAACCTCCCGTTTCCCCCTCTGCTGTCCTATATAAACAACACTGCAGCGTTCCCTGTTTAGTGGTTTTTTTTTTTGTTATTCACCGAGAAAAGAAAATTTTCAAGGAAATTTTTGAGGGGTTGTGAGATCACCTGATTGAGTATTTGTAGAGCTTGATTTGGGAGGGTGTGAGGGAGAGTTTTAGGAGCCTCTTCCTTCTCCATTAGAGTGCTCAAATCCCTGCTGCAGCAATTCTGTTTTGTTGCAGCAACCTGTGACCGTGAACCATCTTCCGGCAGCTAGCACCATGCATGGAGAGGGATCGGAGAGCCCCGAGCATGTCTCCCCTCTAGAGGGAGTATTCTTCTACTCCTCGGAGAAAACCATGCGAGCCGGGAACGCTCCAGTTGCCCGAAATCCAATGACGAAGACAGCTACTCTGTTCTGCTGCCATTTTCACATAGCAGACTTCGACAAATTTTTACGATTTATTGGCTTAGTTTTTCTTTCAGAAACCAGTGCCAAATCGAAGAGGACTTCCTTAAGAATCTACAGCTCAAATTTGGGAGCGATCGGAGGTCCGGAAGGTGGCGTTCCAGGGACTTTTTGGAAGCATAGTTTTCAGCCCAAGGTGGAAGATGACTGGAATAACTTTATTCCAGTTATTCAAGTCTATTCCAGGTTTATCCCAGATTTATTCCAGCTGGGAATAAGGTATGTTTTTGGGTTTTATTTTCGGTGCATGTGTAGATCTAGATTTATTAAAATATTTATAAATATTATATGTCCTGTATCATGCCAATACATGTATCTTGCATATGCTAGATCCTGTGCGGAGTAGGTATTTTCCGCATTTATTTTAAAAATGTTTTAAAATATTTACCTGCTCCCTATGCTGTTGCATGCTTAGCGTAGGCACCTGCAACCATGTTTTTACTTTCAGTGGTATCAGAGCCAGGTTCTAGTGTAACATATCTTGATGTATGTATAGTAGATTAAATTGTTTAATCTTGGGATTAGAGAGTACTTTTAGGAACCTAGTTGAGACCTTCACCATGGCTGTGTGTCTTTGACACGATGCGGTTCGTCTGTGTTGGCCTCTTCAGAAGGATCCTTTAAGGAAATCAAAAAGAAATTAAAATTATTTTATAATTTTGGCATGATTTATAATTTTGTTATTTGGGTCATATAATATTTATAAAAGTATAAATCTAGATATGATGCATAATTTAAGATGAAAAATTGTTTTACATAGAGACTTAATTAAAAAATATTTTAATTAATTATTTGGCTTAATAAAAATTTTTAGGTTTATGAAATCTAATAAAATTTGCATAAGCCAAATTGGGTAAATTGGGTTAGCTGATTAGTTGGGTCCATCACTGGGTTAGACCTAAGTTTAGTTGAACCGGATTAAAAGAAGATTAAACAAAAGTTGTTTAAGGTCTTTCTTTAGAACTATCTAATAGTTAGATTAGTTGATCCGTTCATCTAAAATGGATCCAATTAGTAGCTCAGTGGATGCCCGAGTCTTTAGGCTAGTCTGATCGAGTCTGGTAAACCAACTGGTGTCGAGGTAGGTTTGGCAATTATGATAATGGTTGTATGAGGCTACCTCTTTCCTGGCCAACTTGGTTGGTGTCTAGGAAAGATGGTTAATGGCGGATACTCATCCATGATCTCACCTACCTAGCTAGTCGAGTCGACCAGAACTGATTGGAAAAGCTCAATGACTCGAGTTAACCCATGTCACCCAGGTTGATCGGTCTGACTGATCAATAGGTGCCCATGGATCAATTGTTGATTTAATTCAACCTTCCTGGAATCTGATTGATTCAGTGGGAGGATGATCCATGTCCTTACCTTTATCTTCTGTCACAACTATAAAAAAAACAAAAAAAAAAAAAAAAAATCCTTAAAAATATTAGGTCCTTAAAAAGACTAAGTCAAGGAGTTGACAGTGTCTTAGCCTTCCATTAAGTTGGATAGAAATGTGTCCACTAGCTTGGAGTGCATCGGTAGTTCCATAAAATGGGTGTACATCCGGCGACTGGAATTTCTATCTGATCGATGATGGTTCAGTGCAACCTCCTTAACGGGACCAGGTGGGCCGGCCATAGTCAGGCTTGGTCTTTAGTTAGTTGGAAGCATTGGATTAGTCATTTTAATGGTTGGACCTAACCAGAGACCCGCAATAGGAGGCCCCTAGGTCGATTGGGGTGTTCTCTGGGGCAAAATAAAATACTGAAAATTGTTTAGGGAAACAATTGGTTTACGAACCTACCTTTAGGCTCGTATAGGTGAGCCGGCCATAGTCGGGCTCATGCGTGGCCTATTGGATTTCAGTACCCACTTGAAAAAGTGTTTTCACGGATTGGAGTTAGAGGCTACCAATCTGAAAAATTAGTGGGAGAACCTTTAGACTAAAGTCCAAGTCTTTTGGTTAGTTTATTAATTCATATACTAATAGGTCTTATTTTCTTTTCAGATGTCTTCCAATTTATCGCTCCGGTCACTTCTCGATAACGAGAAGTTAAAGGATCACAACTTCGATAGTTGGTATCGAAAGTTGAGAATAGTTCTGGAGCACGAACGGATCGTGTATGTGATAACGGATCCGGTACCTGAAATCCCTCCCGCTAATGCACGGAGTGCGGTCAGAGATGCTTATCTGAAGTGGGTCTCTGATCGGACTACTGTCCGTTGCATTATGCTAGCGGCGATGAACGACGAGTTCACTCGCAAATTCGAGGAGGCCTAATCTAATGAAATCCTTCAAAAGTTGAAGGAATCCTTCGGCACCCTGGATGATGTAGAACGGTACAAAGTGTCTTGTGCCATCTACAACTCCAAGATGCCGAATGGCGGTTCAGTCACTGATCATGTATTGTACATGATCGAGCTAATTGAAAAATTGGGGAAACTCGGATGCCCCTTGCACGAGCAGCTCGGCAAGGATGCGATCCTGAATTCTCTTCCCTCCTCCTATCTTGATTTTCTCGATCATTATAGAATGAACAAGCCTGCAGTCAACTACCTTGGTCTTTTGGGGTTGCTGCAGACTTTCGAGAAAGACCACCAACTAAATAAGGGGGTGGTGAATTTAGTGGGAGGTAGTAGAGGTCGTCGTCCCTTTAAGAAAGGGAAGAAGAAAATAAATAAGAAGGGAAAGAAAGGGCAGAATGCTCCTGGCCCTAGTCAGACCAGGAAGTATAAGGCTGATCAGTCTTCTGCAGAGTGCTTCTACTGTAAGAAGAAGGGACACTAGAAGAGGAACTGTCCTCTTTATATTGCGTCCCTTGATCCGAACAGGCCGAGAAAGCAGAAGTCTGCTGAACAAGGTATTTATATGATAAAACCTTGTAATTACTCAATTGTTGATACTGCTAACTGGGTATTGGATTCTGGTAGTCCAATTCATGTTTGTAATTCGTTACAGGGACTTCAAGTTAGCAGAAGATTTGAAGATGGAGAACAGTTTCTGAGCATCGGGAATGGAAATCGTGTTCCAGTACTGGCGATCGGAGTCCTGCATCTTGTCTTTGAGTCTTGTACTGTCGAACTAGTCGACTGTCACTATTGTCCTAGTTTCATTATGAGCATAATCTCTGTAGGCCTTTTGGCCAGTTGTGGTTTTGAACTATCAATAAAAGGAGATTTTTGCAATGTTATTTTGAATAACTCTGTTATAATGAAAGCTAGATTAAATAATGGCATATACGTACTATCAAGGCCTGTTAGTGTAATGTACACTTCTAGCAAACGCCCAAGGTTAGATAACGTCAACGATTTGTATCTTTGGCACTGTAGGCTAGGTCATATTAACCAAAATAGAATAAACAAGATGCGAGGAGATGGACTCCTCGAGGTCAGTGATTCTGAATCACTGCCCACTTGTGAATCCTGTTTACTTGGTAAAATGACCAAGTCACCTTTTACTGGAAAAGGTGAACGAGCTACAGAACTTCTAAGTCTAATACATACTGATGTATGTGGACCGATGACAGTTAGTGCTAGAGGAGGATACAAATATTTCATTATTATTACAGACGACTTTTCAAGGTTCGGTTATGTCTTTTTAATGAGACATAAGTCTGAGTCGTTTGAAATGTTCAAACGATACCGTAATGAAGTAGAAAAGCAAACTGGAAAAAGTATTAAAACCCTTCGATCTGATCGAGGTGGCGAATATTTATCTGGTGCTTTTTTGACATATCTTGAGGAGAATGGAATTCTCTCTCAGTGGACTCCTCCAGGAACACCACAGTTGAATGGTGTGTCCGAAAGGAGGAATCGAACCTTGTTGGACATGGTTCGATCCATGATGGGCTTTGCAACTCTGTCGCTATCCTTTTGGGGATATGCGCTTCAGACAGCCTATTACTTATTAAATAATGTTCCAAGTAAGTCTGTTGTCTCCACTCTGTATGTGATGTGGCATGGACGTAAACCATCAATCTCACACCTTCGGGTCTGGGGTTGTCCGGCTTACGTAAAGCATTTAGACTCAGACAAACTTGGTCCTAGGTCTGATCGGTGTTTATTTGTTGGTTATCCTAAGGAAACCAAAGGGTATTTCTTCCACTTGGAGAATGAACAAAAGGTGTTCGTTGCTCTTAGAGCTATCTTTTTGGAAAAGGAGTTCCTTGGAGAAGGAACTATAGCCTCTAAGATTGAACTTGATGAAGTTCAGCCAATAGAAGAACCTACACACTCTAAGGACATCGTAGAACCCGCTGTGACTGAATCACACCCAGAACCCATTAGGAGATCCGGTAGAATACCGCGTCAGCCAGACGATACTACAGTTTCTTGGTCCGGGACGGCGATCCCATTGAGCTCGATGAGAACAATGAGGATCCGATCACCTATATGGATGCACTTCGGAGATCTGACTCTGAGGCATGGCTTGGAGCCATGTGATCCGAAATGGAGTCCATGGAAATCAACAATGTTTGGACATTGGTTGATCCGCCTGAAGGAATAAAACCCATCGGGTGTAAATGGATCTTCAAGAGGAAAAGGGGCGTAGATGGGAAGGTAGAGACCTATAAAGCCCGTCTGGTTGCCAAGGGGTATCATCAACAATATGGTATCGATTATGACGAGACTTTCTCCCCTGTGGCAATGCTCAAGTCCATTCGGATCATGCTTGCTTTGGCAGCATATTTTGATTATGAGATCTGGCAGATGGATGTCCGAACCGCTTTCCTAAATGGGGAGTCGGAAGAGGAGGTGTATATGATACAGCCTGAAGGGTTCACATCCACAGATGAATCAAAAGTATGCAAGTTGCAGAGGTCCATTTATGGACTCAAGCATGCATCTCGAAGTTGGAACTTAAGGTTTGATAGGTGTATCAAATCGTACGGCTTCGTTAGGAACGGAGAAGAACCGTGCATCTATAAATGGGTTAATGGTTCTGTGATTGTATTCCTAGCACTGTATGTTGACGACATTCTCTTAATCAGGAATGTTGTCGCAGCATTACAAGGAATAAAAGTCTGGTTATCATCTCAGTTCTCCATGAAGGTCTTGGGTGAAGCTTCTTACATACTAGGTATGAAAATCTATAGAGATAGATTTAAGAAGCTTTTGGGACTATCCCAGTCTACGTACATTGACACCGTGCTGAAACGGTTCAGCATAGAAAATTCCAAGAAAGGCTATCTCCCGATAGGTTCTGGAATTACTCTTTCCAAGAAGGATTGTGCGACAACTCCTGAGGAAAGAGAGCGCATGAGTAGAGTACCTTATGCTTCAGCAGTAGGCTCCATCATGTATGCTATGACTTGTACTAGACCAGACATGGCATACTCACTAGGAGTAGTGAGCAGATACCAGTCTGACCCAGGTGAAGCGCATTGGAAGGTGTTTAAATCCATCCTTAAGTATTTGAGAAATACTAAAGACCAATGGCTGATTTATGGAGAACCTAACTTGAAACTTGTTGGGTACTCTGACTCCAGTTTCCAGTCGGATAGAGATGATAGCAAGAGTGTGTCAGGGTTTGTATTTACCCTGAACGGAGGAGCGATCTGCTAGAAAAGTTCCAAGCAGGCAACTGTTGCAGACTCGGTATGCGAAGCAGAATATATTGCAGCATCAGATGCAGCAAAGGAAGCTGTGTGGTTACGGAAGTTCCTTGGAGAGCTAGGGGTGGCACCTTCCCTAGATGGTCCTGTTCCGGTGTACTGTGACAGCACTGGAGCCATTGCTCAAGCTAAGGAGCCTAAAGCTCATCACCGCATCAAGCACATCCTGCGGTGCTACCACCTCGTACGAGAGATCGTTGAACGAGGCGACATCAAACTTCTCAAGATCGATGGAAAAGAAAATCTGGCCGACCCCTTGACTAAAGCCCTCGAAATAAAAGAGTTCGACTATTATAAAAGGGAAATGGGTATTAGATACTCTTCTGATTGGCTTTAGTACAAGTGGGAGTTGTTGGGAATTGTGTCCTAAAGCCAATCGCCTGGGTTGTAGGCGGTTGTGCTAAGTATTGTACTTTTTCAATGAATTAATAAAATATTATTTTTGGCAGCTCATCACATATTGTATTTCCCTAAGAGAACTCTTTCCATGTGATGAAGTCCTTAGGACTACACTAATTTCAATACAGAGAGGATGTATCGAGTGGTCCTTAAACCCTGTTCACAACCAAAGGATATATTGAACTAGATGGCAATATATCAAGTATAGGTTGTTGTAGTTTACATCGTTTGGTTGTCCTCTTAACCAAATGAGTGTGGTGACACTGATGTGATCTACAAGTGGGATATATGTGATATCTCATTGAACGTGACTCCGTGCAGTCACTTTCTGCCAAAGGAATACTCACGATTGGATATGGGTATAAGTGTCCCTCTGACCTGAGGTCATCACGGTAGCTTGCAAGCAACTCCCTGTGCTTTGGTGCCGGACTACCCGGATTTTTAATCCGGTGATGGATGGTTTTTGGGTACAGGCAAGTACTTGTGGAGCAGTGATGGTGTGATATGCATGATGAGGATGCAAACATGTAACTCTAAAGGAGATTAACAAAAATTTAACTAGCAATTCCTACTTGTATATGAGTGATTCAACATATAAGATCAAGGAGATCTAAATAAGAAACCCTAAATGCTTATACTTAAACCCAGCTAGGAGGACTATCAAAATCTTAAAGAAATAGGACAAGATTAGAATTCGCACACAAGTCAAGCTAGCCCTATTTAATGATCCCGATCTTAAAATACTAGGAGTTCAAGCATTGAAATCTCAAGCACAAGGGATTCACTCTTATGGTTCTCAAATGAAAGATCATACCACATAAGATGGGCCTTCTAACTTTCTGGTTTGTAGCAAGTAATCCTTCCTCTTGGATCTGGAGCCTAGAGAACCCTGCAACAAAGAAACCAAGATGATTAGATACTTAATTAGAAGTGAGAAGATTGATGGAACTCAAAAGGAGAGTTTGTTGGAAATGATCCTTGGCGCCATGGTGGAAGCTTGTGTTGGTGTTGATCTTCTTCTTGTGAGGATGTCCTTAATTCGCTTTGAAGGAAGAGGATTGCTTGGAAGATGAAGAGTAAAAGAGAAGGATTAGGGAGAAGAAATGATGGAGGAGAGGAAGAGGTTCACTTAGGCACAAAGATCCACATAGGCACATAGGAACACATAGAAAATTGCTGGAAATTTGTATTCACTCATCAATTCCTCTTTACAAGGGGCGTCCAAGACTTTAAATAAAGCCTCACAAATTTTGAAATTTCAAATCCCCAAACAAGTGGAGTAATATAAGGGGAGAGGGCTGATTTTCTTGCTTGAAATCCTCCTTGGCCAACTTCCTTGAATTTGAACTTGGGATGGCACCCTCTTGTGGTGAGGTGGCATGTGAGGTGGCATGTGGTCCCTTCTTGACGTGGCATGTGGTCCCAAGTTGAGGTGGTGCAAGTGATGTGGCATGTGGTCCCTAATTGAGTTGTCTTTGGTCTTGATTTGGGATATACATTGTGAGTCTTCTTTAGGCTTGATGCTAGTTGACCCATTTGGATTGGACTAAGACTAGACCCGACATGGACTCGACTTACATGATTATTTTGGACTCAAAAGAAAGATTACAGGACCCAACATGGACTCGACTTACATGATTCTTTTGGACTCAAAATAAAGAAAGGTTACTGGACTCTCTAGTCCAACCATAAAGATTCGGAATGGACTTGAATTGGTTGGAGTCTCTTTCTGATTCTGGTGCCCGCACCAATTCTCCCCGGGTGGGAGGAACTCGACCCTGTCGAGTGATAAGTTTCTAATATATCCGGGTCGATTTGTTGTAGGTCCTCTTTGGTGATCCAGGAATCTTCAGATTCAGGACGTCCTTGCCATCGAACCAGATAGCGTTGGTAGCCCTTATTTCTAATAGTGATGATCTGGTCATCCAAGATCCTTTCAATTCTTTCCTTTCGCTCAGGAATATTTGGTGGTGGACACACAATTGGCATTTCACTCTCAAGAGAAGTGTTAGGACCAAAAGGTTCATCAGGTATTAATGCAGGTTCCTTGTATTCTTTCAGATCGGAAACATTAAATGTAGAACTAATGCCATAACTAGGTGGTAAGTCTACTACATAAGCATTAGGTCCAATTTTCTTTATTATTTTGAAGGGTCTGGCTCCTCGGGCATGGAGTTTCTTCATAGTTCCCGGAGGAAACCATTCTGGTTTAAGCCTAATCATTACAGAGTCTCCTTCATTAAATTCCTTTAACCGTTTGTGTGAGTTAGCCATATGCCTATAGAGTTCATTGCTTGTTTGAATCTTCTGATTAATCTCCTTGTGCAAATCCTTAACATGCTGTGCATATGACTCAGCAGACTCAGATATTCGTGTATGTACTAGTTATGGAATTAGGTTTAAAGGTTTCCTAGGTTTGTATCCATGGACCACTTTGAATGGACTTTTCCCAATAGACCTATTGATCGAACTGTTGTAGGCAAATTCAGCGCGAGGAAGTAGTAAGTCCCAGTTTCCTAGGTTGTCGCCGACTAAACATCTTAAGAGATTTCCTAAGCTTCGGTTTACTACTTCAGTTTGGCCATCGGTTTGAGGATGATAGGCCGTAGAGAATTTCAGCTTAGTACCTAACATGTGCCAGAGGGTTTTCCAGAAGTAGCTAGTGAACTTGACATCTCTATCTGACACAATGGTCTTGGGTAAACCATGAAGCTTAACCACCTGATCTAAGAAAAGCTTGGCCACTTTCGAAGTGTCTAAAGTTTGAGAACACGGGATGAAGTGCACCATTTTGGAGAAACGATCGACAACCACGAAAACAGAGTCATGTTTCCTAGAAGTTTTAGGTAGACCTACCACAAAATCCATACTGATATCTTGCCATGGACCATCAGGGACAGGTAAGGGCATGTATAGACCGGAGTTCTGTCTTTGCTGTTTTGCAACAGCACAGGTCCGACACTGAGCTACGATCTGGGCAATGCTCTTTTTAAGACCAGGCCAAAAAAATTGTTCTTCCATTGCTAGGATGGTTTTGTTCCTGCCAAAACGTCCTGCTAAACCTCCAGCATGGACTTCCCAGATCAGAAATTCCCTAACAGAGGTCTTGGGAATACACAACTGATTTCCTTTGAAAAGGTATCCATCTAACAGTGTATAATCACTAGGTTCACTAGATGGTCTTTGTTGCAAGGATTGATAGATGTGACCAAAATCAGGACATGTGGGATATTCATCTTTCAATCTATCGAACACTACTACTTCAGTGCTCACAGAGGTTAACAACATAGAACGGCGGCTCAACGCATCAGCAACCCTATTTTCAGTACCGGCACGATGTTTCAAAACGAACGTGTAAGCTTGTATGAATTCTACCCATTTCCCGTGCCTAGGGTTTAATTTCTTTTGAGAACTAAGGAACCTAAGAGCTTCGTGATCAGAGAACAGGACAAACTCGTGGGGTAGAAGATAATGCCTCCAATATCGTAGAGCTTGAACTACAGCATACAGTTCCTTATCATACGTGGAATACCTTAGTCTCGCCTCATTTAACTTTTCACTGAAGTATTCTACTGGGTGATTCTCTTGACTCAAGACACCTCCAATTCCGACCCCAGAAGCATCACAAGCAACCTCAAACACCTTGGTAAAATCAGGTAACCTTAAGACAGGTGCTTGTGTCATTTTCTCCTTAATTGTTAGGAAGGCCTTACCTGCTGCTTTAGTCCACTCGAAATTTCCCTTCCTAATACAATCAGTGATTGGTGCCACTATCGTACTGAATCCTTTGATAAACCTTCTATAGAAGGTGGATAACCCATGGAAACTACGGACGTCGTGGATAGTCTTAGGTGTAGGCCACTCTACTATGGATTTAATTTTCTCAGGATCAGCGGACACCCCTTCAGATGTGACTACGAATCCTAGAAAGATAACTCTATTTGTCAGGAAATCACACTTCTTGATATTGGCATAGAGACTATCTTTTCTTAGGACTTGACAAACTTGCTTCAGGTGGGTTAAGTGGTCTGCCTTTGTTTTGCTATATATAAGTATATCATCAAAATAGACCACTACAAATCTTCCGATAAAAACCCTTAACACCTGATTCATTATTCTCATAAAAGTGCTGGGTGCATTGGACAGACCGAACGGCATGACTAACCACTCATATAATCCATCTTTAGTCTTAAAAGCAGTCTTCCATTTGTCTCCAGGCCTAACCCTAACCTGGTGATAGCCACTTTTTAGGTCTATCTTGGAAAAAAATGTCGATCCAGCTATCATATCTAACATGTCGTCTAGTCTTGGGATTGGGAATCTATACTTTACAGTGATCTTATTAATGGCACGGCTATCTATACACATCCTCCAGGTGCCATCTTTCTTAGGGGTCAGCAGAGCAGGGACTGCACATGGACTTAAGCTTTCCTTAATAAACCCCTTCCTAAGAAGTTCACCCACTTGCCTTTGCAGTTCCTGGTGTTCAGTTGGGTTCATCCTATAGTGAGGCAAATTAGGTAAAGTCGCTCCAGGGATTAAATCTATTGCGTGTTGTATGTCTCTTAAAGGTGGGAGGTTATCGGGGAGATCTTCTGGAAACACATCCTCAAATTCTTTCAATAATTGGACTACCTCTAGAGGGTGTTCTACAGGCCTGTGGTCCTTAATTTCCTTAGCAGCTACTACCCAAATAGGTGCTCCCTCCATGATATCTTGCTCTAATTCTTTTGCACCTATTAAATTTAATCCAGTCTTCTTATCTTTCAAGCTGCTAGCTCCTCTCTTGACATTATCCTTAGGCTGGGTTGGATGAATGACAATTTTCTTGTCATTGAAATTGAAAGCACAGGAGTTTGATCGACCAAAGATGGTCACATCATGATCAAACAGCCATGGCCTGCCTAAGATGATGCTACTTACCCCCATAGGAAGCACATCACACCAGATCTTTCCCTGATAGGATTGAAGCTGAACTTGAACCTGACATCTTGACTTGATTGGTATAGAAGTGGAATCGATCCAGGACACCTTATATGGATTGGGATGTGGTACAATGGGTAATCCTAGACTTTTGGCTGCGTTAGTGGAAATGGCGTTGACACAGCTTCCACTATCGATGACGATCTTACAGACCTTTTCTCCTATCCTAACAAATGTGTGTAGGATGCTAGTTCTACGCCAGTCTTCTTGCTCCTTGGTCTGTGTCATGATACGTCTCACAACTCCTAGCAAATCTGATGAGTCTATGTTCTCTTCATCTCCTTCATACTCATCAGCCAAGCAATCCCCTGCTTCATAAACCTCCTCTTCATCATTCTCCAGGGGTTCTGATTCACCTTCTTCTACCTCCCCTATATGTAAAGCTCTAGAGGGACATTGGCTCACGAAATGACCTGGTTTACGACACTTATAGCAGACTCGCTCCCTCTCACCTCGAACTTCAGGGCTCTTTCCTTTGTCTTCTCTAGGAATTGGGGGAATGGCAGGGTTGTGCCTAGGGGTTGGATTCGAGCTGGATCTTGGTCTATTGGTTGTACCAGGGACTGAACTAGGCCTGCTAACAGGAGGGTTAAACCTAATAGGTTCAGGTCGTCTAAATGTAGCTCTCCTTTGAAACATCTCATAGTCCGTGGCAACTTGGTATGCCTGATCTAAATCATGGACTTCCCTTAAAAACAGTTCCCCTTTTATATCATCATTCAACCCTGATCTAAACCTTGATAAAGTGGCTGCTTCAGACTCGACTACGTTGCATCGCATCACAAACTCATCAAATTTAGCAACGTATTCAGAAACGGTCTTGTTACCCTGTGTCAATCGTTGCCACTGATCTAATAACCTTTGCTGATAAGACATAGGCAGATATTTCTCTCTAAGTTTCCTCTTCATATCTCTCCATGTTGCTATAAATAAATCTCCCCTTTGCCTTGATATGTGTTCCACGTTTCCCCAATATAACCGAGCCTGATGAACTAGTCTGATTCTGGCAAACTTAAATCTTCTCTCTTCAGACATATCATACCAGTCAAAATACTGGTCCATGTCAGCCTCCCAGTCTATGTACACCTTAGGATCTAAGCTTCCCTCAAAGGTTGGTGCATCTAGACGGATGTTCCTTAGGGCCCGATCATCCTGATCAAAAGTATCATAGTGAGGCCTTCTAGGAGGTGGCTCTGGAGTATGATCAACATAATCCTGATGCGGTCTTCTTTGAATTGGATCAGGTGTGTGTTCCTGTCGTTGGGCTCTAGGATGAACTGAAGGTAATCTGGGTGAAGGTGGTTCAGTTGGGGTCAACCTAGCTTCTTCTAGGGCTCCTACCCTTTCCTCGAACTGACCAAATTTAGCATCCAAACGGTCCATCTTCTCGATCATAGATCTCATAAGGCTTTCCATACTAGTATCCATGGATGAACTAGGTTGGGCTTGTGAAGGGTGGTAAGGTGTGCCTGACCTAGTTGTCATGCAAACAATTAGACTCAGACCCGAACTACGAGTTTTCTAAACCAGTTAGTCTAAATAAACTGAGTTAACTAGATACAATCAAATCAACAGCTACTCTCTTCCACTGGCCAGTCAGGAGGTGGGTCTGTGGGAGGTTCCCCCAGCTTTCACTGGGTCCTAATTAAAAACCACAAGAACCGCTTAGGCTTGAGCCACTTAACCTCTATCCTTGACACCAGCTTTCAATAATAGATGAAGAAATGGGTTGCACAAGCTTTCCCAATTGAATTGAACTGGACCTAGAGTTCCAAGCTAGTTGCCTAATCAAGGTGGCAAGCTAGATTGTAGTAACTCTATACTTGGCCAGGTTTTAGAACAAGGGGAGTGTGAGATCCTGTCTCTGGCCTACCTAGGCCCAGTGGAATTGGCCCGATAGACGGATCAGCACCCAAGCTCTTAGTCCCAATTCTAGACACCAAGTAATAGGGCACACACAAGACTAGTTGACACAATGAGTTGACAATAACCCGGGCTCGACCAAATTGATGTTCCTAACCCACTAGGGCAATTAATGTCTAATCAATTTTAGTTAGGGATTGGATCGATATGCAATTTGATGATTTTTGGGCTACGGACAGGTGATGAAATCCTGACCCTATGTCAATTTCATGCCCTTAATTTGATTTGTCATGAGATGCATGCAAATTTCAAATTTCAGGTGCAGAAGTAGTGTGTTGCAGTTTAAAAGTTGTATTGATAAGTGCAGAAAAAAATGTTAGAAAAATCTAAAAAAATCACAAAAAACTCCTAACTTATAGATAACATACCAGATAAAACGAAATTTCAAAATAAAATCTGTACTATTCTAGGCAGATTCTGAAATGAAGATAATGAAAAGGAACAGAACAGAACAGAAACCTTAAAAACACTGATGGACTGCAGGAATTTTCATTTTTTTTGTAATTTTTTTCTCAGATTAAAATTTAAAACGGTGATAAACAACTTAAAATGGAACAGGAAAAAGAATATTCCAACGAGGAATGTGATACTTGCCTTTGGAGTTGCAGGAGGATTATAGTCAGCCTACAGAAAATATAGCAAGCAGAAAAAAACAGAACGTGCCCAATGCAAAATTCACAAATAAAATCTAAGAAGTCCTTTGGCTTTCTTTTTCATGGGTCAATCACAATGGCACCCCGACACGCCTTAGGAGATCCCCGTGGAATGGGAAGAGAGGGTGTTTAAACCCTACTTTCTCCTAAGACCGGACGGCCTGGTAACGCCCCCGATCCAAGTACTTCAAGGACTTAATGCTATGCAATCAGGAACTTATTCTACCATGCTCTGATACCAAGATTGGTGTGATATGCATGATGAGGATGCAAACATGTAACTCTAAAGGAGATTAACCAAAATTTAACTAGCAATTCCTACTTGCATATGAGTGATTCAACATATAAGATCAAGGAGATCTAAATAAGAAACACTAAATACTTATACTTAAACCCAGCTAGGAGGACTATCAAAATCTTAAAGAAATAGGACAAGATTAGAATTCGCACACAAGTCAAGCTAGCCCTATTTAATGATCCCGATCTTAAAATACTAGGAGTTCAAGCATTGAAATCTCAAGCACAAGGGATTCACTCTTAAGGTTCTCAAATGAAAGATCATACCACATAAGATGGGCCTTCTAACTTTCTGGTTTGTAGCAAGTAATCCTTCCTCTTGGATCTGGAGCCTAGAGAACCCTGCAACAAAGAAACCAAGATGATTAGATACTTAATTAGAAGTGAGAAGATTGATGGAACTCAAAAGGAGAGTTTGTTGGAAATGATCCTTGGCGCCATGGTGGAAGCTTGTGTTGGTGTTGATCTTCTTCTTGTGAGGATGTCCTTAATTCGCTTTGAAGGAAGAGGATTGCTTGGAAGATGAAGAGTAAAAGAGAAGGATTAGGGAGAAGAAATGATGGAGGAGAGGAAGAGGTTCACTTAGGCACAAAGATCCACATAGGCACATAGGAACACATAGAAAATTGCTGGAAATTTGTATTCACTCATCAATTCCTCTTTACAAGGGGCGTCCAAGACTTTAAATAAAGCCTCACAAATTTTGAAATTTCAAATCCCCAAACAAGTGGAGTAATATAAGGGGAGAGGGCTGATTTTCTTGCTTGAAATCCTCCTTGGCCAACTTCCTTGAATTTGAACTTGGGATGGCGCCCTCTTGTGGTGAGGTGGCATGTGGTCCCTTCTTGACATGGCATGTGGTCCCAAGTTGAGGTGGCGCAAGTGATGTGGCATGTGGTCCCCAATTGAGTTGTCTTTGGTCTTGATTTGGGGTATACATTATGAGTCTTCTTTAGGCTTGATGCTAGTTGACCCATTTGGATTGGACTAAGACTAGACCCGACATGGACTCGACTTACATGATTATTTTGGACTCAAAAGAAAGATTACAGGACCCAACATGGACTCGACTTACATGATTCTTTTGGACTCAAGATAAAGAAAGGTTATCGGACTCTCTAGTCCAACCATAAAGATTCGGAATGGACTTGAATTGGTTGGAGTCTCTTTTTGATTCTGGTGCCCGCACCAAGTGATGGACCAAGATGGAATTGACCTATCCAAACAGTTTGGATTGAATGTCTTACAGTATCTCAATTTAGCAAATCCTCGGCCTGGGTAGCCCTAGTGAAGAGTCACTGGGCTTGCGAGGTTGAGACACGTGGTCGACTGACTCAGTCTGGGTTGGCAGCCCAATCTCAGTCGTCCTTAGCATTAGAGGTCATAGGGATGAATTATACGGTAACCATATGCCAGAGGTTCGATAGTTTGCTCCCGCATCTTCGACCTATCCGGATGCCGGGACCCATTGCTAGATGGTTTCCTGTGCTGGTACTAGAATTGTTCTGGTGCTACCGTTTAGGTTCGAACCTATGAGGTCACATACCATAGAGGATAACTCTCTGATCCGGATACCGAATACGATTGGGAATCGTCTCGATTTTATGGTCATAGTAGTATTTTTTAGCACTCTTTTTTCCCATCATGCCCTTGTCTGAGTCAACCGAAAATTGTTCTTGGTTGATCAGCTCTGTGCCAGGATTTTTCTGAATCAGTTTTGAACTGATTCGGAGTTCGTTTTGGCCTCCAATTGGTTGCGAACCAATTGAACCAAAATTCAAAAGGTTTGTACCAACTTGGTTTAAATGGGATTGGACCATTTAATTGGCTTGGTTTAATGGGATTGAACCAAGGTATAATGTTTTGGCTTGGACCGGTTTTGAACCGGTGCATTTTCTCCTCATGACCATTTTACACGGTGATTCAATGGTTGAAATGAAGAGACCCAAAGAACAAAACGCTGGAATTCCTTTCGCTGCATGAGAACTCCAAACGTCCCCTCTCTTCCTTTTCCCAACCCATTACATTAATCCTTGGTTAATGGGTTTAATGGTTGATTAATGGGTGTTAATGGGAATTTAGCTGCCGAAGCCTCTTGGCCTCCAAACCTCCCGTTTCCCCCTCTGCTGTCCTATATAAACAACACTGCAGCGTTCCCTGTTTAGTGGTTTTTTTTTTTTTGTTATTCACCGAGAAAAGAAAATTTTCAAGGAAATTTTTGAGGGGTTGTGAGATCACCTGATTGAGTATTTGTAGAGCTGGATTTGGGAGGGTCTGAGGGAGAGTTTTAGGGGCCTCTTCCTTCTCCATTAGAGTGCTCAAATCCCTGCTGCAGCAATTCTGTTTTGCTGCAGCAACCTGTGACCGTGAACCATCTTCCGGCGGCTAGCACTGTGCGTGGAGAGGGATCGGAGAGCCCCGAGCATGTCTCCCCTCTAGAAGGAGTATTCTTCTACTCCTTGGAGAAAACCACGCGAGCCGGGATCGCTCCAGTTGCCCGAAATCTAACGACGAAGACAGCTACTCTGTTCTGCTGCTATTTTTGCATAGCAGACTTCGATGAATTTTTACGATTTATTGGCTTAGTTTTTCTTGTAGAAACCAGTGCCAAATTGAAGAGGACTTCCTTAAGAATCTACAACTCAAATTTGGGAGCGATCAGAGGTCCGGAAGGTGGCGTTCAGGGGACTTTTCGGAAGCCCAGTTTTCAGCCCATGGTGGAAGACGACTGGAATAACTTTATTCCAGTTATTCCAGTCTATTCCAGGTTTATCCCAGACTTATTCCAACTGGGAATAAGGTATGTTTTTGGATTTTATTTTCGGTGCATGTGTAGATCTAGATTTATTAAAATATTTATAAATATTATATGTCCTGTATCATGCCAATACATGCATCTTGCATAGGCTAGATCCTGTGCGGAGTAGGTATTTTCCGCATTTATTTTAAAAATATTTTAAAATATTTACCTGCTCCCTCTGCTGTTGCATGCTTAGCGTAGGCACCTGCAACCATGTTTTTACTTTCAAAAAGAAGCCCGAAGATAGATCTTTGATCTGTCCCAGATCTTCACAAACATGGCAAGTAATGGTTATCATCGATTCTACAACTGTCTACAAAGCACGATGACGTGATCATTAACTCCAACGGCAACGTCTCCGGCCTAGTCAGAACCGTTTAGTAACCCCCCATGATTGCGAATTGAGGAGAAGAAATTAATTTCCCCATCATAATCACTAGAGGGGGAACGGAACCGCAAGCCAGACAACTCATTATAAATAATAGTAAGAGGGATGCTCCAGGTAAGGCACAAGATACTCTTGAAAATCTCTGTCTTTTTCTTCTCCATCTGATTCTCCTCAGAATCTTTCCCATTCTATGGCTAGAGCCCGCCTCTGACTTAGGCATCGGAGTATCCCGCACCAGAACAACTCCGGCCAGGGATTTGTTTTGCAAATGAACCAGGGAGCGGGCCTGCGATCCAGTAGCTCCGCCCGGTTAGAAAAGGGACTCTACACCAATAATGCTGATTGTAGAATTGATAGAAAAAGTACTAGCTTGACATGTCAATTCTAGGGTTGAATTTAATCTCATGACATTGTAAGAAACAAAACTTGGTAGCACTTTCTACTACTAAGACAGAGTATGTTGCTGCAGAGAGTTATTGTGCACAAGTGTTATGGATTAAACAATAACTAGAAGATTTTGGTATTACACAATGCAAAATTCCTATCAAGTGTGATAACACAAGTACTATAAATTTAACCAAAAATCCTATTCAGCATTCTAGGACTAAGCATATAAAGATTAGACACCATTTTATTAGAAATCATGTTTTGAATGGTGACATTGAACTAGAATTTATCCCAACTAAAAAATAATTAACTGACATTTTTACTAAGAAACAAAATCAGGATAGATTTGAATTGCTTAAAAGAGAATTAGGGCTTTATGATCCTTTCTAGATTACCCTAACCTAATTTCTTTTAAAATTAAGGATTAATTATATAGAAAATTTCCTATGTCTATTCATGATTATTGAACAACTTTCCTTCAAAATTTATTGCATCAAATTCAATTTCTAAATCATTTCAATTTTTGTGGAAAGTTTCTGTTCGAGTCGACTCGAGCAATTTTGCTTTGGTCGAGCCAGCTCGAATGTCTGAGTTTTCTACTCATGCTCTGGTCGACCCGAATAGGTCAATCTGTTATTTTGCCTAGCCGACTCAGTGTTTTGTTTGTTCTGAGTTTGCTCCAGTCGAGCCAACTCGGATGTTTTTAGGGCTAAGCGAGCCAACTCGAATGTCGGGAAATTGCTACTTAAGTATATCTGAACTATCTTTTATTGCACTTCACTCTTCCTATTGAAAGGGATATGCCCTACAAGCTAATCTATGTTGTATCTCCCAAACCATTATAATTGACAATATTCTAATAAAGGCATTATTTTTCATCATACGCTGTGTTTATTATTATATGATGAACCCCATAGATTAGGGCTATGATTTTAGGATTATGATAAGATCATACCAGTGAGACCTAAAGTCTTAAAACCTTAATCTAAAATATTCCTAGTCAAAGGAACCTTGAGTAGGGGATCAGGGTTTTTCCGGTAAGACTAGCACATCCCATGTATACTGGAGAGGGTGACTGCTCTCACAGTCACTTGTGTATGACACTAATACTAGGATGTGGGTGCTCATTAGAGAATGAGTTCACTGATATGATCCAACTTGAGAACATCTAATGGAGTCTTAGCTACATGTCAATAGAAGGTTCTCATAGTGGGAGTGGTACAAGTAATCCTTTGACCTGAGACTGCCATAAGTACCTTATGTACATGAACCCATGCTTTGGTTCAATCCTAATCATGACACTGAGTCATGCACAGGATTGATACTGGGAAAGGTGAATTGTATATGAAGGTAATGAGTAGGTCAACAAGGAATCGATCACTCTTAGTAAGAGGAGATTGCATCCAGCTAGTTATCAATCGGATGATGATTCAGGGAATCTTTGATCAAAGTAAAGATATTAGAGATGGTTTCTAATATCAAGATAATTGAATCATCAATATAAGATTGAGCAAGAAACAAATATAATATTGGATTTGACATATATCCATATCCATAATTATATTTTGGGTGCAGGCTGATCGAAAGATTTAATTGTACGGTAACTTTCTACTGAAGGGTAGTTTTGGTATTTCACCAGAATTTCCATATCTTCCGGGTAGACATGACACGTTGCTAGACGTCAATCTTGTCTTGTGGGTTGATCAAATTTAATGATCATTTATTAGGAAGAGTCCTAATTGATCAAAATCGGGTAAGCCTGATTTGACCTAAATCGATTGGAAAGAGTTCTAATCAAATTAGGTCAAATTGTATTCGAACCCACTGCTGGCTAAATATGCAACCCAATGGATCACACACTTAAGAGAATTGATCAAGAGTCATTTGCATGAAGACACTCTAGCAAGTGTTGCAAATCCTAACTTCTATTCGAATTGGATTCGAATTAGGGTTCCGAATTGATTCAATTTGGGTTCTGATTGAATCTAATTAGACCCTAATTGAGGTTTTAGGGATTATGGCTAGCCCAATTGGCTAACCAATTACTTAGGCTAGCATACCACCCGTGCCTTAGCCCTTGCACGCCAAAAACACTAAGAGTACATGCGCTTATGGACTCTTGGCGCGCCATATGGAGGAGTCCATGGGCGCATGGACTCTTGGCGTGCCCACTTAATTCTCCGATGAATTAAGATGGGGCGGCATTCTTTCTCATTTTTAGTGCCTCACTTGTCATCCCTTGGATGGTAATCTAACGGGGGGTGGGGTTTTAAGAAAGAAAGAAAGCATTGTTTCTTCCCGGGTGCGCGAAATCATATCTCTTCGGAGATTCAAGTTTTGTGACTTCTTTCTCCCAATCATCGCGACTTCTTCCTTTGAGAAAAGCCATGAGAATTGATCTGGAAGGCCATGAGAATTAATCCAGAAGGCCGTGAGAAAGAAGAGAAGGGCGTGAGAAGAAGGAAAGGGCATGAGAAGAAGGAAAAGGGCATGAGAAAAATGTTTACGGAGAGTTGTGAGGGCGCCTCTCTGAAAACTATATAAAGGAATGGAAATCAAAACTTCAGTAATATATTTTTATTCTTCTTCCTCTCCTAAAGACTCTTTCTCCCTTTTCTTGTTTTTGCATTGTTTCCTTTACAGAGTACACCTCTGTCGAAACTCTGTTACTGAACAAGAACAAGAGCGAAAGTCTCCGACGGTAAAGGAAAGAAAGAGTTCTGTTTTTGTTCTTTCCTTTCTTTCTTACATTAAGACATTCTTGTCTTAATTTCTCCACCAATTAACGACAAGCATTAATCTTCTTAGGACAAGGTCTTAATTTCAAGACAAAGGTGTCCTAAAGGTTCTAAGTCTTGGTAGAAGGTGGAGAAGGGGTTAAAAGGAAGAAGACATACCTATGAGTGGAAGATTTCCAGCCATAATCCAAGTATTGAATTCCTGGAAGAAGAATTCAATTGAAGTAACCATTGGAACAAGGAGTTAGGATCTTGGTCATTGCTTTGTGTGGATCACCATCGGAGGGCGGATACTTGGACGCCTGGTGAATTCAAATAGCCCTTTGATCTTCAAGTTTTAAGTCTTCATAAATTGGAATTAGCGATTACAGATTGGTATTCTAATTCAATTTGCATAGAAATGTTTGTCTTCATATATTCTAGTCTTATTAAGGAGTTCCTGGTTTAGGATTTTTGGTGCATATTTAATTTCGATTTTTGTAATTACCTTTCCGCTGCATTGCACCGGATCCCAACAGTGTTATCAGAGCCACCTTAATTAGGACTATAATTTATGATAGTTTGTATGTCACATCTTAGGGTTTTTAAATCCTAATATGTTACTACACTTAGCATATCTTTGATTGCATATATGTTTTGATGTATGCCACTAGTTAGGGTCTTTTACTCAAACCCTAATTATTATAGAGATATGTATAGTTTTGAAGTCATCATACTGAAATAAGGTTGCCCTGGCATAATGGTGGATCCATTATGTGGTAAATGGTTGTCCTAGTATGATGACACACTTAGCACATATTTGTTTATCTATAAGAGTGATATGTTGATTGTAATACATTCTATAAGGATGTGCTGGCAATTTATAAATCCCTCCTCTTAAAAATTATATTAAGTCTTAGTATATTTAACTAATAAGCATCATTAGTCATGATGTACAATTGATCATTCGGTGTCTAGAAAGGTGGTTCTGGGAAGGTAAAGAGAATTGTGGTTTTTAATTGGTTCCGTTGACTGACCTAGCCAATTTTTATTGGTGTCTAGGAAAGCAATGGGGGGACTCCCACATCTCTTCCACTTGCCTGGCCGATTTGATTAAATTTAAATCTTGACTAAAATGCTTAGTGTTAAAAATACTATATATTGGCCTTCCTTCATACTGGATCATTATTGTGTTATGAACCACATTAGGTTTGTTGTGTTATCTGCAAGACCTAATATGGTGATTGACATAATACTAGTCTAGTGCATAGATATGCTTACAGTATATTCGGTATAATGCTTTGTTGTGTTATCTGCAAGGGCATTATATTTGAGTATTGACTATATAGAAATGAAAGGATCTTGACTTAACTAGAACATTATGGTTTGTTGTATTTTCTGCAAGACTAATAATGTTCTAGAGGCCAAGTTACTTCTTGAGAATTATATGAGATATAATTGGAAGAGTTTCCTACCTTCGAGCTTATAAAAAATTTGTTGTGTTATCTGCAAGATCTTTTATAAGTTATTAGGATCTTAATCTCACTAAGAAAAATTGATCAGGGTTCTTCTCGATTATCATAGTGAGGGCTATGATTTTTGATAAAATAGTGGGAGATATAATTAAATTGAAGACCTAATTTAATTATGAAAGTCATTTCATGGTTGTTTGATTATGTATTGTTCTTTGTTAAATATAGATAAATGGCATCTTCATTGTCACTATGAAGTATCTTAGATACCAACAAACTGACTGGTCCGAACTATGTGGACTGGTTGAGAAATTTAAAGATTGTGCTGAGTTCAGAAAAACTTTCTTATATTCTTGATACCCCTAGTCTTAATCCACTAGGGGATGATGCCACACAGGAAGATATGGCCACATACAAAATGTGGCAGAATGACTCCCTTACTGTAAAGTGTATCATACTAGCCTCTATGAGCAATGATTTACAGAGACAGCATGAAAGCATGGATACTCAATCCATAATGCTCAATTTAAAAGAGCTTTATGGAGAACATAGCAGAACTGCTAGATATGAAATATCTAAGCAGTTATTCTGTGCTAGGATGACAGAGGGAACATCCGTTCAGGATCATGTTCTGAAGGTAATTGACTTGATCACCAGATTAGGATAATTAGGTTTTATCATGGATGGGGAGTTGAATCAGGATTTAATCCTGCAATCACTCCCAGAGTCATATTAAGAAACTGAACACTTCCTTGCCTGAGTTGTTAAATATGTTAAAAACAGTGGAGAGCCATATTAAGAAAGAAAAGGCTCCACTTCTTCTTGTTGATAAGACCAATAAGAAGAAATCAGGCAAAAAGGGTTTTAATAGGAGACTAAACCCTAAGAGTGGCATCAATAAGAATAAGAAAGGAAAGAAGGCCTCTAAATAGTCAACCTGTTTCTTTTGCGGCAAAGCGGGACATTGGAAAAGGAATTGCAAGGCTTACCTTGCAACTGTGAAGCCTGGTGCATCAGATGCGCCAAAAGGTATGTATGAGATACATGCTATATTGACATTAAATTCTTCAGTTTCAAATACTTGGGTATTGGATACCGCTTGTGGTTACCATATATGCAAATCTTTGCAGGGCCTCCACAAGCTTAAAGTATTGAAGGAATGTGACTTCAATCTCTATGGTGCTAGTGGAGATATCATCCAAGCAGAAGCTGTAGGGACCTATATTCTGAAGTTGCCTTCAGGGAAGATCTTGGAGTTACATAATTGTTATTATATGCCTAAGATTATTAGGAACATTGTATCTGTTCCCTTGTTATTAAAACAATGATATGTAATGGATGTAACGAGCACTGGTTGCTCGATAATGTTGTCTAATAAAATTGTTTATTCTGGCATATTTAGCAATGGGCTCTTAACTCTTTCTTCCAATGATAGTGCTTTTCATGTCAATAATAAAAGAAAAAGAGAAGACTTTAATGATACTTTACTTTGGCATCATCGACTTGGTCATGTTAATGAGTCGAGGATAAGCAAGTTATACAAGGAAAAATTCTTTGATCCTTATGAGTATGAATCATTAGGAACTTGCGAATCATGTCTCATGGGTAAGATGACCAAGACTCCATTTACTGGACATGGAGAAAGGTCAACTGAGTTATTAGGACTTATACATACTGATGTACGTGGTCCAATGACAACTCAGGCCAGAGGTGGATACTCATATTTTATCACTTTTACAGATGATTTATCTAGGTTCGGATATGTGTATCTTATGAAACATAAATCTGAAGCCTTTGATAAATTTAAGGAGTATCAAAATATGGTCGAAAAATAAACCAGAAAAAGTATTAAAGTTCTTCGGTCTGATCGAGGAGGAGAATACTTATCCATAGAGTTTTTAGACTATCTTAAAGTTAATGGAATTTTTCTGAATGGACCCCTCCTTATACACCATAGCTAAATGGTATAGCTAAAAGGAGGAATCGTACCTTATTAGATATGGTACGATCCATGATGTGCTTCAGAAATTTATCCATTTCCTTCTAGGGTCATGCCCTAGAAACTGCTGTTTACATTCTGAACAAAGTACCTTCTAAATCTGTTGTTAGTACTCCATATGAAATTTGGAGTGGAAAGAAATCGTATATTAAATATTTTAAGGTATGGGGATGTCCAGCTTATGTTAAAAGAAATTTTGGACATAAGTTGGAACCTAGAGAGGATAAATGTCTATTTGTAGGATATCCTAGAGAGGGTAGAGGATATCTGTTTTACCATCCAACTGAACAAAAGATTTTTATCAGCAGACATGCCACTTTTCTAGAAAAAGAGTTTATTTTAGAAAAGGGCAATGGTAGAACTATTGAACTTGGAGAAGTACAAGAAACACAGATAGACAATTCTCAATTAATAGAACATATAGTTAGATCAGAACCAGAATACAAAACTCCTCCCCGTAGGTCTGATAGAGTGTCACGGGCACCTGAGAGGTATGGGTTTATTATTGAAAATAATGAAGCCCAAGTCATTCAAAATGATGAACCTCTGACCTATACGGAAGCTATCTTGAGTACTGATTCAGATAGATGGCAAGAAGCCATGGAATCCGAGATAGATTCTATGTATGTCAACCAAGTATGGACTTTGGTTGATGCACTAGAGGGTGTTAATCCTATTGGGTGCAAATGGGTCTATAAGAAAAAGATTGGGGCTGATGGCCAAGTTGAAACCTATAAAGCTAGATTAGTGGCAAAAGGTTTTAGACAAAAACAGGGAATTGATTATGATGAAACATTCTCACCTGTTGCCATGCTCAAATCAATTCGGATTTTACTTGCTATAGCAGCATACCACGACTATGAGATCTGGTAGATGGATGTGAAAACTGCATTCCTCAATGGTTTCCTTGAGGAAGAAGTCTACATGTCACAGCCAGAAGGTTTTATTTCAAAGAATAAACCTAATCAAGTATGCAAGCTAAAGAAATCCATTTATGGATTAAAGCAAGCTTCAAGGAGTTGGAACATCCATTTTGATGAAACTATTAAAAGGTTTGGTTTTATCAAAAATGTGGATGAACTCTGTGTTAGTGGGAGTGCCATAGTCTTCTTGGTTCTGTATGTAGATGACATACTCCTCATTGGGAATGATATCCCAATGTTACAATCAGTCAAGGTTTGGCTATCAAACCAGTTTTCCATGAAAGATTTGGGAGAAGCATCCTATATACTAGGTATTAAGATCTATAGAGATAGGTCTAAGAGGATGCTAGGTTTATCCCAGTCTAGGTACATTAACCTAGTACTGAAAATATTCAGCATGGATGGAAGTAAAAGAGGTTATCTTCCTATGAGTCAAGGCATACATCTTTCCAAAAGGATGTCTCCTAAGACACCTGAAGAAAGAAATAGAATGAATTCTATACCTTATGCTTTGGCAATAGGGTCCATAATGTATGCCATGTTATGTACCAGGCCTGATGTGGCATATGCTTTAGGCATTGTCAGTAGGTTTCAGGCTGATCCAGGAGAGGATCATTGGAAAGCAGTTAAAAATATTCTTAAGTACCTGAGAAGGACTAAGGATACTTTTCTGGTTTATGGTGGTTCTGATCTTAAATTAGAAGCTTATTCTGATTCTAGTTTTCAATCAGACCCTAATGATAGCAAATCCATTTCGGGATATGTTTTTACCCTAAATGGTGGAGCAGTGAGTTGGAAGAGCACTAAGCAGTAGACTGTAGCTGACTCAACCACAGAGGCAGAATACATAGCTATCAGTGAAGACACCAAGGAAGCAGTCTGGATGAAGAAGTTCATCACAGAGTTGGGTGTTGTTCCTGAGATTGAAAAACCAGTGCCACTTTATTGTGACAACACTGGAGCTGTTGCTCAAGCTAAGGAACCAAGAGCTCATCATAAGTCCAAGCACATTATGATACGCTTCCATCTCGTACGAGAAATAGTAGAAAGACAAGATGTCTACATAAATAGAGTTGATACAAAGAACAACGTAGCAGACCCGTTCACTAAGGCTCTACCACAGTGAGAGTTTGATCGCCACCTCGAGAGTATGGGGTTAAGATTTAAAGGCGATTGACTTTAGTGCAAGTGGGAGATTGAAAGGGATATGCCCTACAAGCCAATCTATGTTGTATCTCCCAAACCATTGTAATTGACAATATTCTAATAAAGGCATTTTTTTTCATCATACGTTGTGTTTATTATTATATGATGAACCCCATAGATTAGGGCTATGATTTTAGGGTTATGATGAGATCATACCAGTGAGACCTAAAGTCTTAAAACCTTAATCTAAAATATTCCTAGTCAAAGGAATCCTGAGTAGGGGATCAGGATTTTTCCGGTAAGACTAGCACACCCATGTATACTGGAGAGGGTGACTGCTCTCACAGTCACTTGTGTATGACACTAATACTAGGATGTGGGTGCTCATTAGAAAATGAGTTCACTGATATGATCCAACTTGAGAATATCTAATGGAGTCTTAGCTACATGTCAATAGAAGGTTCTTATAGTGGGAGTGGTACAAGTAATCCTTTGACCTGAGACTGCCATAAGTACCTTATGTACATGAACCCATGCTTTGGTTCAATCCTAATCATGACACTGAGTCATGCACAGGATTGATATTGGGAATGGTGAATTATATATGAAGGTAATGAGTAGGTCAACAAGGAATCGATCACTCTTAGTAAGAGGAGATTGCATCCAGCTAGTTATCAATCGGATGATGATTCAGGGAATCTTTGATCAAAGTAAAGATATTAGAGATGGTTTCTAATATCAAGATAATTGAATCATCAATATAAGATTGAGCTAGAAACAAATATAATATTGGATTTGACATATATCCATATCCATAATTATATTTTGGGTGCAGGCTGATCGAAGGATTTAATTGTACGGTAACTTTCTACTGAAGGGTAGTTTTGGTATTTCACCAGAATTTCCATATCTTCCAGGTAGACATGACACGTTGCTAGACGTCAATCTTGTCTTGTGGGTTGATCAAATTTAATGATCATTTATTAGGAAGAGTCCTAATTGATCAAAATCGGGTAAGCCTGATTTGACCTAAATCGATTGGAAAGAGTTCTAATCAAATTAGGTCAACTTGTATTCGAACCCACTGCTGGCTAGATATGGAACCCAATGGGTCACACACTTAAGAGAATTGATCAAGAGTCATTTGCATGAAGACACTCTAGCAAGTGTTGCAAATCCTAACTTCTATTCGAATTGGATTCGAATTAGGGTTCCGAATTGATTCAATTTGGGTTCTGATTGAATCTAATTAGACCCTAATTGAGGTTTTAGGGATTATGGCTAACCCAATTGGCTAACCAATTAATTAGGCTAGCATACCACCCGCCCCTTAGCCCTTGCACACCAAAAATACCAAGAGTCCATGCGCTTATGGACTCTTGACGCACCATATGGAGGAGTCCATGGGCGCATGGACTCTTGGCGCGCCCACTTAATTCTTTGATGAATTAAGATGGGGCGGCATTCTTTCTCATTTTTAGCGCCTCACTTGTCATCCCTTGGATGGTAATCTAACGGGGGGTGGGGTTTTAAGAAAGAAAGAAAGCGTTGTTTCTTCCCAGGTGCGCGAAATCGTATCTCTTCGGAGATTCAAGTTTCGCGACTTCTTTCTCCCAATTGTCGCGACTTCTTCCTTTGAGAAAAGCCATGAGAATTGATCTGGAAGGCCGTGAGAATTAATCCAGAAGGCCGTGAGAAAGAAGAGAAGGACGTGAGAAGAAGGAAAGGGCATGAGAAGAAGAAAAAGGGCATGAGAAAAATGTTTACGGAGAGTTGTGAGGGCGCCTCTCTGAAAACTATATTAAGGAATGGAAATCAGAACTTCGGTAATATATTTTTATTCTTCTTCCTCTCCTAAAGACTCTTTCTCCCTTTTCTTGTTTTTGCATTGTTTTCTTTACAGAGTACACCTCTGTCGAAACTCTGCTACTGAACAAGAACAAGAGCGAAAGTCTCCGACGGTAAAGGAAAGAAAGAGATCTATTTTTGTTCTTTCCTTTCTTTCTTACATTAAGACATTCTTGTCTTAATTTCTCCACCAATTAAAGACAAGCATTAATCTTCTTAGGACAAGGTCTTACTTTCAAGACAAAGGTGTCCTAAAGGTTCTAAGTCTTGGTAGAAGGTGGAGAAGGGGTAAAAAGGAAGAAGACACACCTTTGAGTGGAAGATTTCCAACCATAATCCAAGTATTGAATTCCTGGAAGAAGAATTCAATTGAAGGAACCATTGGAACAAGGAGTTAGGATCTTGGTCATTGCTTTGTGTGGATCACCGTCGGAGGGCGGACACTTGGACGCCTGGTGAATTCAAATTGCTTGTTGATCTTCAAGTTTTAAGTGTTCATAAATTGGAATTAGCGATTACATGTTGGTATTCTAATTCAATTTGCATAGAAATGTTTGTCTTCATATATTCTAGTCTTATGAAGGAGTTCCTGGTTTAGGATTTTTGGTGCATATTTAATTTTGATTTTTGAAATTACCCTTCCACTGCGTTGCACCGGATCCCAACACCTATTTCACTTCAAACTCACTCTACTCCACTCAGAACCTTTACCAATCTCTCAAAAACCATTCCTTAGAACCTTGATTTCCTTAATCCCACTGCAATGGCTCCAAGGAGATCTGCACGGAAGATTCCTCAAGCAGTAGAATCAAGCAAACACAGTGAAGATTTGAAGAAAAGGGGAGAAAAGAGAAAAAGGTCCACTCTAGAAGAAGAAACATCCTCTCTGACTGGTAATCCACTTCAATGGCCAATAGGCCTATCACTTGTGGAAGGAGGATCAATTTCTCCTTCCTAGAAGAAATGCAAATGAAGATAGGGTGCTAGATAAAGAAGCAAGGCAGGAAGTACTTTGCTCTTTGGACATTCTGACCTATCCTTCTTTGGTACAAAATTTATATGAAAACCTAATTCTTGAAGAGTACCATTTGGAATCAACTATCAAAGGAATCAACATCATTGTGGATGAAGAGATGTTGGACAAGTTGCTACATATGACAACGAACGGAGCTACTGAGCTTACCCTAACTGACAGAGAACACACTTTGAAGTTTATTTTGGAAAAAGAAGATGTAAGCTCCATTCAACATGTTCAAGCCAACTTGCTGTCAAAGGAAATGAGACTTCTTCACAACATGGTCAACAGAATATTTCTTCCCAGAACCAGTCGCTTTGACTGGGTAAATGAAAAAGATATGACTTTTATGGGACATCTGATTGAAGAAGAACCTCTCAACCTTCCCTTCATAATGATTATTCAAATGAGAGAAGCAGCTAGAAAAGTCAAAGCATGCCTACCCTACGGTATGGTTTTTACCCTACTGTTTGAAGAAGCTGGAATTGATCTAACCAATGGATAGGCAAGCCTCTACATCACTCAGACACTTATTCCTTCAATTCACTTAAGAGAATGGGATACAAATTGCAAGGAGTGTGGATAAAGAAATTGTCTGGTCAGTTTGCTGCTACTTCCTCAGATGATGATGAACCTGCTGATGTTGAAGCCAACAAGTTTAGAAACAAAGATGAAGAAGGATCTCAACAAGCAAAGATAACTCCATCTGAACTTAAGGAGTTAATATTTCAAGGATGGAATCAATTTCTAAGTCATTGATAGGTTATATGAATTCTGCTCTAGATGATTTGAGAAGTTTAGTTAATGCTAGCTTGCAGAAAATGAGATCAGGATAGATGCTTCACAGGGAGAAAATGAAAAAGGAAATGGAGAACTTTAAAGATGAAATCATAATTATCTTACTGCAATCTTCAAAAGAAACATTCACTGCTGAGGATACTCCTACATAGATCAACAAAGAGTCACTTAAGACTCCTATTCAACCTTCTCCTGTTCCTTCATCTGATCCACCTAAGCCTAAACCTATTGAGACCAATAAGAAGACAAAAATCAAGAAGACTAAGACTTTTAGAGCCCCTGTTAGAACTGATTCAGGGATTTAAGATTTAAACACCTGAAAACTAAGACCTCTAATAAGGTTATAGAGGTAGGCTCCTCTTCTTCTATTGAAGAAGAATAGGTTGTTCAGCTAGTCTTTTGGTTGTATTTCTCAATATGAATGCTCTACTTTTTATCTTTTACAATATGAATGTACTTTCTTTCTCACTTTGTATGGAATATTTCTCAATGAAATGAAAGTTCTTTTATTATGATGAGTTATTCTTCTAGTCATACAATGCTTTTGATACAACTATGATGGATTTTCAATTAGAATTTCTAATTTGACAAAGTGAAGTTATCTCAAACAAATATTAAAGACTTTCTCAATCTATTTCAAAATCTAAGTTTTATTTGAAATTACGTTTTTGATTGTTTGACAAAAAGGTGGAGAATGGTCAATTATTAATGATTGAGCTGTGATGGGACATCAATAAGAAAAAAAATATATTTTTCAACTAATTCTCTTGATTTTTTTTTTAGCTAAAATAGTGTACTTGGGATTAATGAGAACCTTGGAATGAAGCCCACAAAACCCTTGAAGACAAAGACCAATTCATGAAGCCGACTCATGAACGAAGGCCGCCAGTCCCTTGAGTCGACTCAATCCAGATCAAGATCAACTTCAAGCATGCCTAAGTCAAAGACCAAGCAAGTCAAGATACCACCTTTTGAAGCCCATGATGCCACCTCTTAGAAGCCCATTTTATTCTTCACATAGGACATATTTTGGGAGACATGAGAAACAACACATCAAGCATTTTGAGGGGAAGCATGGGACCACTCCTCACTCACCCAACACCCCCTAACCAACTTGGCAAGTGGGATGCCACATAACATGACACCTAGGGCTCCACATCAGTAATTAGAAGCCATGTCAAAGCCACTTAGGTGCCACATAGCAAGTTGTTTCAACCTCTTACCTAGAAGTTGTTTCTTGTTGCAACTATGTAACCAAAGGAGTTAGATTTAACTAGAAATGGTTAACTAACCTAACTCCAACTCCCCTCCTCACTTTGGATGACCCCTAAGGCTATAAATAGGGCCCAAGGCTCCCCTTATAAGGCATTCCATGTATGAAATATTTTGAGAATTAATGAAGGTTTTTTTCTTGTTGAGTTCTATCTTGAGTTCTTCTTGTATGGAGTGATTTAGTCCTTTAATTTGAAGTGTTTAAATTCATGTTTGAGATGGAAGTGAGAGGTCCTTTGAGTGCTTGAAAGGTAAAGTGCTCCTTACTTGATCCAGGATCCAAGCATCATTTCTTGAAGGCGCCGGTTTCTACTTCCTTGTTTTCCCTTTCTTCTTCTTCTTGTTTCCATTCCAATTTTGAATTCTCCTTCCATGCCTAATCTCTGATTTGATGCAGGTTTTCTCTGATTTTCCATATCCAAGATGAAGGTCTCCAAGCCAAGGATCATGGCCAAGGTGAGTTCTAAAGGTAGGGAGTGCTAGTCTTATAGTTAGACCTCAATCCTTGAGTGAAGAGATCTCCTTCTTCCACCAAATAATTAGCCATCATTGTTGGTAGGAAAACTCTTCCTAAGCTTCATTAAATCTGATAATTTGAAGGTTAACTTGCACTAGTAATGATGGTTTCCTTGCCATGAAGATCCTAATCTCTATTTTGAACTAGATCTATATTTCGGGTATTGTAATTTAGATCAACTAGTCTCTTTATGAAGATTCTTTCCTTGGATTAATTTAGACCATTTATTTGATAATTAATTTCTTAAGTATGCTTGTTGGTTAGCTTGCTAACACTCTCCATTCATCATTTTATTTTCCTCCCCCATCAATTTTTTGGTATCAAGAGCTTAATGTTCTACTAGGTCAAGTATTTGATTGCTGAAATTTCTATTCTAGTATTCACCAAAATTTTTCATGAATTTTAGTAATTTTTTTACATTGAGAAAAAATCCAAACAAATACTTTTCCAGTAACTTTGTATGTTAGTAATTGAAATTTAAAATTCACAAAAATATTTTCCAATGATTTCTAGATTTAAAAATATGAGTTCTTAGATCATTTCTAAAGTTCTGTCCAGAATTCTGTTTCTGCCTTTCATTTCATTTAATTTTCAAAATAATATAAAATTATTTTTTCTAAATTTTTAATTTTTAGATCTGAAATCCAGACTTTTATTTTTGAATTTTAGAAGGATCTAGAGTTAGTAATTTAAAAATTGAATTTAGGTTGTCAAGAGTTAGCTAAACTGTTGGAACCTTCTATCATGTGCTTTCAAACTACCTTCTCAACAAAATTCATGTTAATCTGAAGTCAAAACTTTAAAATACAAGAATTTTTATGTGAGAGTTAACCAAATCAATTTTATTTTAAATTTTTGGGTTTTTTAAAAGATTAAATTTTGAATTTTTAAAACTAGCTAGTTGAAAGTTGTTCCCTGCTGAATTTTTTTTTACAACTAGCTTTCAAAACAAATTTCTTAACCAAATTCCAAGAATTAAATTTCAAAATTTAGAATCTAGAGTTTTCACTAAGGGATATAACAATTCAAATTTTAATTTTAATTTTTTTGAAATTTTAAAATTTTAATTTCAAATTTTTTTTAAAAACTAGTTGACTAGAAGGTGTTAGGGCTGAAACTATCTTGCAACAACTCTAACTTCTAGAATGAGTTTTTAATCCTAATTCAAGATTTAAGTTTTAAAATTTGATTTCTGAGATCTAGAATTCAAAATCTAAATTTTTTAATTTAATTTTTAAAATTTTAATTTTTTTTTTAAATTTGGGTTTGAATCACATGTTTGTGCTAATACTAGTTATCTAGTTGGTGAATTGTTGTGCATCCATTCCTAAATCTAATAAGGGCATTCAATCATAACATAAGGGAAGGAGGTCATTACCTTTCCTTGGCCCAAAACAATTACCCATATTTGCATTAACCTAAACCATAATTGAAATTGAGTAGGAACCTAAAGCTAGGGACACCCACAAGTCGGGTTCAAGTACAAGGTAAGACAAAGTATTATTTGAGTTTGTACTTATTCCTTAAAATTGGTGTCTAAGGCAAGAGGTCAAATGGCAAGCACCTTAAGCAGACTTGCAGTTTTTAATTAAGACCTCGCAAAAGCAAGGGGAGTCTCCCGCAACCCCACCTCTTACCTGGCCGGTGGACAGGGTAATTACATCTTAAGTAGTACCTAGTTAAGTCTTGTATTTTGAACTTTTAGGTCTAGGAGCCCTAAAAGTTAGGTTTGTACTGTTTGTTTTGAAGCTCCATAACAATACTCCCACACTCAGTCTGTTTTATCCATGGATCCTAATCTTGAATTCTTTTTAAGAACCCTAACTAAAAGGTTTGATACCATAAATGGGTAATTATGGCAAATGAGAAAGGAATTAGGTCAAGTGAAGGACCATGTTGGGACACTTGAAGAGACCCCAATGATCCCCACCGAACCTGAGTCACTTAGGTCAATTCCTCGAGGTCCAAGAGTCCATCATCATGAGTTCACTACTGAATACAATTCAAGATGACTTCACCATGACATCATAGAAGAAGCCCATAGGATCCATGCTAAGCCTGAATCACCTAGTCCACCTCCCCTTGGTCCAATAGCCCAATGTCATGATCTCACCCCTGAGTATAACCTTAGATACCCCTACCAAGACTTTGTAGATCATGAGGAGAGAGTCTTTAGGAGCAATCGACCCCATGCGCCCACTTTTGATGGAAATCCTGAGGTGCATGTCGATTGGGAAGAGAAAATGGATCAATACTTTGAATTTGATAAAATGTCAGAAGTAACAAAGTATCAATTTGCTAAATCAAAGTTAGTCTGACATGCTAAAGTATATTGGAGAGAAGTTGAGAGAAAGGTTATTATAGTGGGGATAAAATAAATACTTGGAGAAAAATGAAGAGTAAACTGAGGGAAAAGTACCTAGGTAAAAATATTATGAGCAAAAACTTTTAAACCAATGGTATAAATTGAGACAAGATGATACAATTGAATCTGATTATATTGCCAAATTCAATAAGTATCAAGGAGATGAAGAAGAGACCAAATCCATAGAAAAAATAGAGAAAAAATCTCCTGAACCTATTGAAGAATTTAAAGATGAAATAGAATCAAAGTCTTGTCCAAATGAAGGACTAAAAAGAAAAAATCCTAAACCCGTTGAAGAACTTAAGGAAGAAGTTTATGAAGCTGGGTCTATCCTTATGGATGAATATGATCAAGAACAATTATTTGAAGATAAAATAATTATCCAACCTAAAGAAATCAACAACAGGGATGATCAAAATGAGATCCAAGAATAAAGACATGAAGAACAATTCGAGGAGATAATAGAGGACCTGGAATTAATCACTATTGAGGATTTACATCTAGAGATTAATGAAGGATCACCTAATGGGGTATTGACCATCAAAGAAAATCTAGAACCAAGTTCAAAGGATCAACCTCAAGAAATTGTGGAACCTGCAAAAGAATTTAACATGAAGATTAGAAGTGAAGAGATGGTAGGTATTGAAAGATAGAAGTGTAAGAGAAGGAAGATAGAAATTGAATTCCCTGATAATTGCCCAAAGCCTGGTTCACCCTTCTAGAACATCCCCAATCCTAATCCACCCAGCTGGGACATCCACCATACAATTGATCAAATCCCAGTAATATTCAACAGTTACTTTTGGAAGACATTATGACATTTATTAGGCACCAAACTAAGATTCACTGCCACCAACCTAAAGTTGTGTGCCAGAGTTTTCAAAGCCATTGAGGGAAATATTGGAAATTAGGAACTTTTGTTTCCTAGCCCGACAAGAAAGTTTAGTTCATAGATAATAAAGTCCATTAGAGCTTGTTTTATTTTGGTGTCATTTATGTTTTGTCATTTGATGTCATTTGACCTTCCCATGCATAAGTGTTCATGACTACGAGAGTCATATTCATAGCATGATTAGTAAGAAAATTTGAGCAATGAAATTAACAAGCATATGATCAACTTACATAAAAGAGCCAAAGAATTTTAGGAAGGAGACTATGTCATGGTAAGGCCAAACCCGAACAATTATATGCCCGTGGTGTAGGTCATTTTAAAAATAGTAAGGAAAATTTGGCCCTAATATGTGCTAGATTTACCATCCTACTTTGGATCAGTTCCACTTTCAATAATTCAGATCAAGGAGGGTAAAGGAACCAACAATGATACCTAGTGAGCCTTTTAAGCCTAATTCTATCTTTGAGAGTGAGCCAACCCATGAGTGTCCACTAGCCAAGTTACAAAAGCAGTAAGATAGGATTGAACGAATCTTAGACAATAAGACTATCACTACCCAAAACAGGGACTATCAACGCTACTTGGTTCATTGCAAGGATGTCCTGATTCTGAAGACTCATGGATTATTTGAGAAGACCTACAAAGAATTGACCAGACCTACTAGAGTTTTACAAAAGTCAGACTGATTCCTACTCGACGGAGTCGAGCTCTTTTTCTACCTCGGGAGAACTGATGGGACATCAACAAGAAAAAAATATATTTTTCAACTAATTATCTTGATATTTTTTTTAGCTAAAATAGTAAACTTGGGATTAATGAGAATCTTGGAATGAAGCCAACCAAACCCTTGAAGACAAAGACCAATTCATGAAGCCGACTCATGAAAGAAGGCCACCAGTCCCTTGAGTCGACTCAATCCAGATCAAGATCAACTTCAAGCATGCCTAAGTCAAAGACCAAGTAAGTCAAGATACCACCTTTTGAAGCCCATGATGCCACCTCTTAGAAGCCCATTTTATTCTTCACATGGGACATATTTTGGGAGACATAAGAAATAACACATCAAGCATTTTGAGGGGAAGCATGGGACCACTCCCCACTCACCCAACAACCCCCTAACAAACTTGGCAAGTGGGATGCCACATCACATGACACCTAGGGCTCTACATCAGCAATTAAAAGCCATGTCAAAGCCACCTAGGTGCCACATAGCAAGTTGTTTCAACCTCTTACCTAGAAGTTGTTTCTTGTTGTAACTATGTAACCAAAGGAGTTGGATTTAACTAGAAATGGTTAGCTAACCTAACTCCACCTCCTCTCCTCACTTTGGACGATCCCTAAGGCTATAAATAAGGCCCAAGGCTCCCCTTGTAAGGCATTCCATGTATGAAATATTTTGAGAATTAATGAAGGTTTTTTCTCGTTGAGTTCTATCTTGAGTTCTTCTTGTATGGAGTGATTTAGGTCTTCTAGTTGGAGTGATTTAGTCCTTTAAGTTGAAGTATTTAAATTCATGTTTTGGAAGGAAGTGAGAGGTCCTTTGAGTGCTTGAAAGGTGGAGTGCTCCTTTCTTGATCCAAGATCCAAGCATCATTCCTTGAAGGCACCGGTTTCTACTTCCTTGTTTTCCCTTTCTTCTTCTTCTTGTTTCCATTCCAGTTTTGAATTCTCCTTCCATGCCTAATCTCTGATTTGATGCAGGTTTTCTTTGATTTTCCAAGTCCAAGATGAAGGTCTCCAAGCCAAGGATCATGGCCAAGGTGAATCCTAAAGGTAGGGAGTGCTAGTCTTATAGTTTAGACCTCAATCCTTGAGTGAAGAGAGCTCCTTCTTCCATCAAATAATTAGCCATCATTGTTGGTAGGAAAACTCTTCCTAAGCTTCATTAGATCTGATCATTTGAAGGTTAGCTTGCCCTAGTAGTGATGGTTTCCTTGCCATGAAGATCCTAATCTCTATTTTGAACTAGATCTATATTTCGGGTATTGTAATTTAGATCAACTAGTCTCCTTATAAAGATTCTTTTCTTGGATTAATTTAGACCATTTATTTGATAATTAATTGCTCAAGTTCGCTTGCTGGTTAGCTTGCTAACACTCTCCATTCATCATTTTATTTTCGTCCCCCATCAAGCTGTCATGAAAATTTCTGTTATCTATGTTGAGATTCCTACCTATTCAATTATTCTTAAAGTGCTTAAAAAGAATGAAAAAGGGGGAGCACAAAAGTGATAGTATTCAGATAGTATTCAAATGGAACTAACTACTATATTTTTTCAAACCTAGAGAAAGGGGGAGATTCTCTTGAGAATAGCTTTGAAATGGCTTTTGCTCTAAATTCATCTTAATTCTGACAATATTTTTCTAAACTCTAATACTCCATGTTTGTGCTATTTATGATTTTATGAAGCAAGAAAAGTTTAATGCTTTGATATACACAAAAGCACTAACTTCAATGATATACAAAGGTATCATCACTAGAGCTCTGATACTTGTTTGCAAATATAATTAGCTCCAATACATGTGAATATTTACTTTCAAATACTTTTATACATGTAAGTGTAAACAATTTTTCATGCCTAGTGTTTTGTCATCATCAAAAAGGGAGAGATTGTTGATCCCATAAGTGATTTTGATGATAACCAAACATTGGAGCATGCACATTTATTTCTAACAACTCTTCAAGTGTTTTACAAGTTTTGATAGGATGGTTTATTTGTTCAAACTTTAACTCCTACATCTTTAGTTTTTTATTTGAATTGTGTTGTAATCTAGTTTTGTAAAGAAGAACCTAATGAAAAAGCTAAGAAAAAATTTGTAAAAAGGGTTACTTCTGTGTGTGTATGCCTTTAAATTATTTTGAGTTCGTATGCTTGAAAAGTGTAAGAGTGTTGGTGAGAGTTTTCTTTAAGTTCAATTATAAAAATCCTAAAGAAGTCACTCGAGCCAACCCAGCATGTTGAAAAGCCGACTCCACCTCATGGAATGCATCAAGGACTCTGGTATGTATCAATCTGAATCGACTCGAAGGTAACCGAGCCGACTCCAGTAAATTTGAGTCGATTGGAATATGTCCGAGCCAACTCCTCCAGAGTCCAGTTGTTGAAGACTTCGGAGAACAGCCAGGTGAGCCGACCCGAACCAGAAAGAGCCATTTGCTAGACCTAATTTTGAAGACCTGAGAAAGTGAGCCGACCCGAACTGCAATGAGTCGACTCTTCTAGAGTGATGATTTCAGAACCTCAGAAGAAGAACCAACCAAAGATCAAAAGAAACGACTCCTCGAGTTCAAGACTTTCAAAGACAGAAGTTCGAGCCGACCCGAGCTATTAAGAGCCGACTCATCCAGAATGAAGTTTTGCACCCTGAGACAAAGAGCTGACTATACTAAAGATTTGGCGACTCGACCTATCGACTCGAAGGATCCGAGCCGACTTGAAGGAATCTTAGCTGACTTGAATATCACTTTCAGGTATCTAATGGCTAGTTCCAGAATTTCTTTTTGAATGCCAAAAAGTGCTCAACAGTCATATGTCACATCCCAATGGTCTACAACATCTCAAACTACCTTGGAGTGATGGAAGACCTTATATATGAAGGATTTGAACTTCCTTGAAGCAAGTATTAGAGAGTTCCTCAAAGTTTTAAAAAGCTTCATTAAATATCCTACCTACCAACAAAAAGAGAGCACAAGAGCATTCAAGTCAGTCTTCAAGTCTTCACCAACTCTGATCTAAAGCTTGAAGTAATTTGGAAAGAAGCCACTGAAATAATTAAAGCTCATTCAAATGCAATCCAAGTGGACTTCTCATAAGCTGCACTGGCAACTATCCGACAACTAGAGTTTGTCATTATTGTTGCATTTATTTCAATTCATTTCTGAATTGTTTTCGATTATTGGTGAGCCAAATTGAAAAATCAAATAAGTTCTTGGTGAGCCTTTGATAAAAACCAAGTGTTGGGTTCTTGGTGATCTTGGTAAAACCAAGTTAGGTTCTTGGTGATCTGGTGAAAACCAAGTTGGGTTTCTTTGGTGATCCTGTTTAAAACTAAACGGTGTTGGGTTTTCTTTGGTGATCTCGTTAAAACCAAAGTGTAGAGGTTTTGGATTGTGATCCTGTAAAACAATCCTATTATATTCGGGTGTGAATATAGTGAAAATCCCAAGTGGTATTATAAGGCCCGCCCGTAATTGGGCCGTTGTGGGCTAAAGTAGGCAAGGGCTGCTGACTTCACCCGGAACCCAGAAAAAAAAAGAGAAGAAAGAACCGAAGCAGGGGAGGCTTCCTCACCCTTATCCGATCGGAGTTCTCACCGAATGTCACGAAGGAATAGTCATGAGGGAAGAGGGAGGTGGCCGACGACGAGTTGGGAGGGATTGGGACTCGATTGGATGGAGTTTGAGTTTCAAATGATGAGAGAACTCATCGTTGTTTTATCTTTAAATTCTCCACATCGTCACCTCATCGAGCCCCCTTCACGCATCTTCTCCCTCTCCGACAAGTGACCGGGAATTTTACAACACCAGCCGGTGAGTTTCTCCTTTTATTTAATATTGTTAGGTGGATTAAGGGATTTATTTTGATCGGCATTGCTCGATTTGGAGGGTACCCTGCTAGTAGCTGAGCCACCATCTGTCCTGCTCACCGAGCTTTCCCGGCAACCTTCTCCCATGAAAGCTGCCGGCAACCATGAGGGAAGGATGATTCGATCGAGATAAGGAGCAGTAGGGGGTTCGGGAAGAAGAGAAGAAAAGGAAGAGAAAGAAAGAAAGAAAAAAAAAAGAAAAGAAAAAGAGGTTTGTCGATTCAGGAAAAAATAAAATAAAATAAAATAAAATAAAGAGGAGAGAGAGAAACCTACCTAAGAGTCCATCGTCGGGGTGGTTCCCGATGGCTGGAGCTGCCGTCGGTGGCTCACCCGCGAGGTCCCCACCATCGTGGGCGAGGAAGGAGAGAGAGAGGAGAGAGAAAGAGGAGAGAGAGGAGAGAGAAGAGAAAGGGAGGAAAGGTAAATCCTGGATCAGGATTAGAACTAAATTAACAAGATTGCCCATGATAGTTTAGTTTTCATTTTAGTTTTATTAAATAGAGATTAATTATATATTTAAATTATTGGTCAGGATCATCATTGTCCATGGAAGATCAGATCTAGGTTTGAATGGTACTTGTTGGTGGATCCTTTTTGGTATGTTATCTTGACCTCTGATATTATATGCCAAATATGTTATGTATTTATGAAATGTTAAATGCATGTAATATATTTTAATTTGTATTGGATTACATTGGATTGCTTTGGATTGCATTGGGTTGCATGCATTGTGTTGGTGTTGTCGCTCTCTAGTTTGACTATGAACACACGAGGAGCTAGTTTACCTTATGGGCCTCCAGTGGGGTGATACTGGCACATGACTGATGAGTGGTATGTGAGTCAGGAGCTAGTTATCTTATTTTAGCCATGCGTGGTAGGCACATGCAAAGGATGCTTGTTTCTCGTGTGATACTTAGACCTAGTTTTCCTTTTGGGCCTCCAGTGGGGCGATCACTAGCACATGATCGGTTTTGATGTGTTAGATAGGATCTAGTCTCTTGTGGGACAAGCCATGGGCCGATCATGGCCAGAGTCAAAGGGACTAGGAGAGTAAAGTAAATGGTTGGCCATCCATAGTCGTGTCGGTTGAGATTAAGTATACATATTTGCATCATGTTGCTGGATTATATTATTATATTGATGGACATATTATTGTATGATGTGTTTGTGCTTGCTATTTATTAATGGCATATTTGTGTATGTATACTGGAGGTGTTGATAACTTACTGAGCATGTATAGCTCACCCCCTGTTTTCATATATTTTGTGTTGCAGATCCGAAAAATCAATCGGGCTTTGGGATCAATCAGTGAGGAGCTAAGGTATAGGTGTTAATCCCTGAGTGCTTGGATATTTAATTGAAGGTTAGGCCCGGCATGATCTCTAGGATGATACCTACGGTTGTGCGGCCGGTCACGTAGCCGATCCAGGTTTTGGATTCAGGGAGTGACAAAGTGGTATCAGAGCAAAGGTTTAAGATCATGATGACCTAGTTAGTGAGAGTAGGGTAGAATTAAGATTTTGATTAAGTATTCTGGAATAGTTGTCATTACTAAAAGTTGATTTAGTTCCCTTTGATAGGTGTATGTTATAGTTTCAAGGATTTTGCTAAGTATAGGAGGCTTGCTTGAATAAAATGTTGGATTTAAACTTTCCTTGCTTATTTTTTTTCGAAGATTGTCATCGAGACTAGAGAATGGATATATGGAGATATATTTTAAGTTATATTATGGATTTGATTTAATTTGGAAATCTAATATAATTATAGACTATGATATAGGTGATTAAGAATTAGTATGTTAATTATTAAGACATTACTGAATGATATCGAAGGTTGGGTTATGATCACTTGAAACCAACATAAGTAGTTAGGATATGATTGAATGATATTAAAATTTAGATTGTGATCACTATGGATTGTGATATTTGAACTTAATGTTATGACCAATTGGAATGGATTCAAAGTTGGATTTCTAATCCCTAAGTACTGTATGTAAGATCTGGAATATGATTTTTATAGAGATTGATCTTGGATGAGACTGAATGGTTGATACTATTTGGTCATGATAAGTAAGCATATTATGGATATTGAAGGGCTAGATAAGATGTATATTTATCTCTGATAAATGGATTAGACCGAGCTTCAGAAGTGTTGACCTGGAAGTATAGTGTGTTATGTTATGTTGAATATGTGTATCAGTTCTTAATTAAATAATGTTGGGATCCTAAATTTGATATGGATGAAGATCATGATAGCTTGCAAGTTTTATTAAATTCTGGATTATAAATTTGGAGACTGTTACAGTATGTTTATGATGTAGAAGTTTAATGATATTAAGAGAGAGAATATTTTGATTATATAATGAAAATGTGTTTGGGATAATGTATAGATTTACAATTTGCTATTAGCAGATTTAAGGATATTATGTGGACATGGCATGCATATCTTGGTAACATCTTTGATGGTTTATGTTGGTAGTTTTGGATTGGATTATTTGATCTTCCATATGTTTATGGAACTTAATGGATATCTTAAACTCCAAGTCAAATTTAAGATCTATGAGAAGATTTGGATTACCTTGTTATTA
This sequence comes from Areca catechu, assembly GCA_021397845.1. NCBI lineage: Eukaryota > Viridiplantae > Streptophyta > Magnoliopsida > Arecales > Arecaceae > Areca > Areca catechu. The sequence goes on along the minus strand of CM038044.1, from coordinate 79,576,705 downwards.
ATATTACTTTGAGCGGAGAAATGGTATCAAGAAATATTAGAGGATTTGAAAAGTTATATCAGAATGTGCAACAAAAGTTTGGTGACTAAAGATATTAAGACCAATTTAAAGTGTATTATGATGGATGAATGTGAGGCTCTTATTGGGATTATTGAATTTGGGCCAAATGGTATATATGAGTTTTGGATCATGTATATTTGAGTTTTGGAAGATCTAAATTTGTTTTTAAATTTTGAGGATAAAATTTTTATTAGGAGGGGAGAATGTGAGGCCCACCCATAATTAGCCCATTGTTGGTTGAAGTCGGCAAGGGCTGTCGACTTCACCCGGAATCCAGAAAAAAAAATAGAAGAAAGAACCGAAGCAGGGGAGGCTTCCTCATCCTTATCCGGTCGGAGTTCATGCCAGATGTTGCGAAGGAAGAGTCGTGAGGGGAGAGGGAGGTGGCTTGTGATGAGTTGGGAGGGATTGAGACTCGATTGGATGGAGTTTGAGTTTCAAACGGTGAGAGAACTTTTTATTATTTTATCTTTAAATTCTCCACACCGTCACCTCATCGAGCCCCCTTAACACGTCTTCTCCCTCTTCGACAAGCGACTGGGAATTTTACAACACCAGCAGGTGAGTTTCCCCTTTTATTTAATATTTTTGGGTGGATTAAGGGATTTGTTTTGATTGGCATTGCTCGGTTTGGATGGTACCCTGCCGGTAGCCGAGCCGCTGTCCGTCCGGCTCACCAAGCTTTCTCGGCAACCTTCTCCCATGGTGGCCACCGGCAACCATGGGGGAAGGTGAGTTCGGTCGAGATAAGGAGCAATAGGGGGGGTTCGGGAAGAAGAGACGAGAAGGAAGAGAAAGAAAGAAAGAAAAAAAAAGAAAAGAAAAAGAGGTTTGCCAGTTCAGAAAAGAAAAAAAATAATAAAATAAAAAAAAATAAAGAGGAGAGAGAGAAACCTACCTAAGAGTCCATCGTCGTGGTGGTTCCCGGTGGCTGGAGCTGCCATCGATGGCACACCCGCAAGGTCCCCGCCATCATGGGCGAGGAAGGAGAGAGAGAGGAGAGAGAAAGAGGAGAGAGAGGAGAGAGAAGAGAAAGGGAGGAAAGGTAAATTCCGGACCAGGATTAGAACTGGATTGACGAGAGTACCCATGATAGTTTAGTTTTCATTTTAGTTTTATTAAATAGAAATTAATTATATGTTTAAATTGTTGGTTAGGATTGTCGTTGTCCTTGGAAGATCAGATCTAGGTTTGAATTGTACTTATTGGTGGATCCTTTTTAGTAAGTTATCTTGACCTCTGATATTATATGCCAAATATGTTATTATTTATGAAATATTAAATGCATGTAATATATTTTAATTTACATTGGATTGCATTGGATTGCTTTGGATTGCATTGGGCTGCATGCATTGTGTTGGTGTTGTCGCTCTCTAGTCTGACTATGATCACACGGGAGCTAGTTTACCTTGTGGGCCTCCAACAGGGCGATCGCTGGCACATGATCGATGAACGGTATGTGAGTCAGGAGCTAGTTGCCTTATTTTAGCCATGCGTGGCAGGCACATGCAGATGATGCATGTTTCTTGTGTGATACTTAAAGATAGTTTTCCTTGTGGGCCTCCAGTGGGACGATTACTGGCACATGACCAATTCGTTGTGTGAGACAGGATCTAGCCTCTTGTGGGATGAGCCACGGGTCGATCGTGGCCATAGTCAAAGGGGCTAGGAGAGTAAAGTAAATGGTTTGCTATCTATAGTCGTGTCGGTGTCGGTTGAGATTAAGTATACATATTTGCATCATGTTGCTGGATATATATTATTATATTGATGGACATATTGTTGTATGATGTGTTTGTGCTTGCTATTTATTAATGGCATATTTGTATATGTATACTGGAGGTGTTGATAACTTACTGAGCCTGTATAGCTCACCCCCTGTTTTCCTATATTTTTGTTATAGATCCAAAAAATCAATCGGGCTTTGGGATCAGTCAGTGAGGAGCTAGGGTATAGGTTTAATCCCTGAGTGCTTGGATAATGAATTGAAGGTTAGGCCTGGCATGATCTCTAGGATGATACCTAGGGTTGTGCGACTGGTCACGTAGCCGATCCAGGTTTTGGATTCGGAGTGTGACAGCTATCTTGGGTAGTGGACGTAGGAGCTGGGTTGCTCCGAACCACTATTGATCTTGTGTGTTTGTGTTGTATTTATTTGACTCTATTTAGTTTCTACAATTTAATACTCTATCACAGCACCTAACACTTGTAAGGGATTTTTAATTACACATTATCTGCTTTAAATTTTTAAATTTCTAATTCACCCCCCTCTTGGGTAGCCACCTGGGCGATAGAATAAATACTTAATATAATACCAAATATCGAATCAAAACCCAAGACATCTTTCATATTCATTTCTTGCATAGATTAATTCATGTTCTTAGAATAATCATATTCTTACTCTTTTATCTTTCTAACCTAGTTAATCTCTAACAAAGTAACTTAAAAGTGAACATAAACCCCAATTGATCCTTGAGGATACAATCCTTACTCATCCTACCTATAGAGTTGAGTTGGTGAATTATTTTTGACTGCCTTTGATAGTGATCAAATTTTGGCACCAGTATCAAGATCATTGGCACGATTAGTTCACCAAAAAAATAAACAAAAAATAAAACATAAAAAAATATAATTTATTAGGGTTTTTCATTTTTTTAGAGACTTAAACTAACTTGTTTTGATATCTATTTGCATTGGATTGCATCTACATAATCATCTTAAAGGCACTAACCCCTAAACAATATAAGGTGGGGATTTCATCACCCTTCCTTGGCCCACAAACCACCACCTTGCATACTGCATTGACCTAATACTAAATTTAAAATTAATTAGATGTTGACCTCTAAGGATTTTCGAGCTCAGTAAGACAAGGGACCCTAAGAGTTGAACTAGCTTAAAATTAACTGGTTAACTGGTATCTAGGAAAGGAATTCAAGGATGATATAGCCTTGAAGGAAGGTGGTTCTTTAATTGGTTCCATTGTCTAACCTGGCCAATTAAATTAGAATCTAAGGAAAGCAATGGAGGGACCCTCACCGACCTTACCCTTACTTGGCCAGTGGCTAGTTAGTATCAAACTTCGAAGGCTCAAAGGTAACCTTAGAATAGTTATGAGCTGTCTAAAACTAGGTGATGCGGGATAACTCTAAGACCGCTAAACATGTATGAAAAATAGAAAAATATTTTTTTTTATGATTTTTATAATTTTATTTGTAGGCTAGATTCCTAAAATAAAGCAAGAACTAGTGGAAATCTAGCAGTGCAAAGAATTATCGGGTCGCAGGCAGACTCATGCAAACTAATGAAATAACCAGGACCCGAGAGTTGAGAAACTCCCAGTTTATGATAGCTTTTCTTCATTAAATCAGATAATAAGAGAAGGAAAGGTTTCTTACCAGTCAGAGATTGAAATTCAGTAGCAGAAGAGATCACTCACAACTCTGATCGGAGCGTGGAAGATGAAGCCTTGTTTTCCTTGAATCTGATGGCAAATCTAGGTGGTCCGGGCAGCAAAAAAGGCCTCCTCAGGGGAGGGGAAGCACCTCGGGGATCCTACAAGCATCAGGGTTAATCAAAACAGTAATTAAAAATAAGAAAAAGAACTATGGATTGAAAGGAATCAGGATTAGTGTTAGAAGATGGCTATTTGAAGCTTGTTGAAGATCTCCTTGCTTGGCAGCCTAGGACACTTCTTCTTGGACGTGTGAAGGCTTGAATGGTAGTGATTTAGGGCATGGAAGGATGCTAGGGCAGTAAGGAATTTGTCCAAACACAAAAACACAACCTAAAGAACCAAAACAAAACACCAACACAAGGTAATAACTCAAAATTTCAGCAAGTTGTATTCATAAGAAAAAGATGCTTACAAGAGGGAAAAGGGTGGGGTATTTATAGAGTTCACATGCCCTCACTAACCATGGTTACACTTGAGTTACAAGTCCTCTTCCCAATTGGAATACAAGTCCTTTCCCAGCTATGTTAGAAAAACAAATCCCCATTAGGTTAGGAATTGACCTAGTCTTCTCCTTTTTCCTTCATGCTTTGACTATTCCACCCAATGACACCTCTTGGACTTGGCCAACACTTCAAGGATGCCTAGGGGGGCATGTTGGGCCTCTAGGAGCAGCAAGGGACTGGTCCAAAGGGGCTTGGGTGCATGGGTTTGTGCCTCTGAAAGCTGGGGTGGCCTTTAGCTTGGTAGCAAGAATATTCCCTAGAATCTTGCTTCTTAAGGGCTTGGGCTTGGCACCTGGGCTTGATTTCTTTGGTCTTGGATGCAGGTGGACCTCTAGAATCATGGGTGCCCTGTTTTGAGAATATGCTCTGGCATCTGGAAGGGAATCTGGGCATTTGGAAGGAATCAGGATTTCTAGAAGCATCTTGGATCCTGGGTTGTCACACAAAATCTAATAGGCTGATGTAGTGGCCTCTGACTCCTGGATGTGGCCTGGTGGAACTCCAAAATATGGTAACCTTCTCTCTTGTATAAAAATTAAGCTCATATTGGACTCATAACTGATATAGAGGACTCAAAATAATGACTAGGTTGAGGGTTGAGATAAATCAACTAACCTCAACTTATTACAGGACTTAATTCCAGTTGATTACAAAATTTGACACATGGCTAGGTTAACCAAATAGGGCCTAGTAATCTGTGTCTGATCCTGGTGCCCCCACCAATTCTTCCAAGGTGGGAGGAACTCGACCCCGTCAAGTATGGGATAACTTGGCTCTCATAGTGCTCAAGTAGGTCTGGGTTGAGGTGCTGCAGATCCTCACGGGTGATCCACAAGTCCTCAAATTCTAGCTGACCTTATCACCAGACCAAATACCTCTGATAGCCTCTATTCCGGGTACATATGGCTTGATCGTCTAGGATTCTCTCAATCTTTTCCTCACTATTTGGTCAATTGTATGTGGACACTCTGGAGTGGGTTCTCTCTCAAAGGGAGGAATAAGCTCAAGATGCTTGCTAGGTATCACTACTGGCTCCCTGACTCTATAAGATCTGAGATGATGAAGATGGATCTAATACCTACATCAGATAGTATCTCATGCACATAGGCATTTGGTCCATAGATATTCATTATCTTGGATGGGCCAGCTTCGCGAGCAGAAAATTATTTACAACTACAAAATTCCTTGCAAAATTCTTTATCTCTCTTTTGGGAATTAGCCAAGTTGTTATTTAGTTCATTAGTTTTGTTCAACTTTTGACTAATTTTCATATGCATATGTTATGCAGAGGGTAGTGCAGGTGTAGACATGTAATTCTGGTTGTGCATTTATTGGACTCAACTAATACCTAATAGACTCGACTAGACGTCCCTATCAAAGGATGTTTTGTTGGACTCTAAGGGATAACCTAATAGGCTATAAACTCTTTGGGTTTGACCCTAGCATGGCACGCACAGGAGAATTTACTATGTATACTTACTAAATGCCAGAGGGTATACTAGAAGTAAGATGCAAACCTAATATACACAATGCATGTATGCAGCATGTTGACTTCTATAAATTGCAATCTAATAATGAGAAAATTAGGAGAAGTTTCAGAAAAAGGTAGAAAATAAGAAGTGGATTCAGGATTAGTATGATTGGATGGAAAGTAGGAAAAGGGTTCGGGGTTAATCAAATAAACTAAGAGACAAGAAAGTGTTTCCGGGATGAGTCCTACACTAATAAGATTTACCTTATGGGTTTGAGGCATATCTAAAGGGTCTATATAATGGAAGAAAGGGTTGTTGATTTCTGGAAAGAGATCAAGTGGAGTCAAAGAGGTGACTTCATCCAAAGGGCATTGATCTAAAGAGCTTAAGTCCCTAATAAACTCTTCTGGTTCATAAATCAAAGGACTGGGCTCTCTAATTGGGCTTTCTTCTAGTGGCTCCTCAGATAAAGCTCTAATTGTGGGATTGGATTCCTCATGGTCTTCTTCTTTTAAAGGTTCTTCTATTATAAGTTGGGTGTGGTTAAAGTAAGCTAACTCTAGGGTGGCTTCTACCTGAGTTTCTACTAGATTAACTAACACTGGGTCGACTTCTAATTATGTTTCTACTGGGTCAACTAATTCTGGGTTGACTCCTAACTCTTGGTCACCTATAGGTATCTCTTCTTCTAAATCATCTTGAGGAACCAACGGGATGGTAAGAGGGGTTTGGCTAATGGGAAATTGACTAGGGTCTGGGGTAACAGGGGTGAGTAAACTAAGGGTTATGGGTTCAAAGGTTATGGGTTTAAAGGTTATAGGTTCAAATCTAGGGGTATTAATCCTATAGGGTTTAGGTTGACTGAGGGATAATGGGTTACTACTAGGTTCATATCTAGGGACTATAGGTTCCTAGGGTTCTGCTCTATGGGTCTTGCCTAGGGTCCCTACTTGGTTGAATCTTTGGTTCATTTGGTCAAGCTTAGTATCGGATTGGTCAAACCTACAGTTTATTTGGGTAAGCTGATTTTGGGTTTGGGTGTTGGACTAGTTTATTTGGATAAGCTGGGCTTGGGTTTGGTCAAGCTTAAGGTTCATTTGGGAGATAATCTGATCACTCATGGCCTCAAAATTGGAATCCATAGTTGGATTTGGTTAGGGTTTAGACTTCTGATATTGGGTTCCTAGTATAGTGGTCATGCACAAATCAAACAATCAAAATGAAATGATGCAACCAAGCATGCAAAAAAGAAAGAAAAGGCTAGTATAATCTAGGGTTTCCTAGACCTAGAGCCAGAAACTGGGTGGGTCAGCTCAACTTACACCTAACCCAATAGCTAATCCTTCCACTAGCCAGGTAGGGGGTGGGAGTGTGGGAGGCCCCCCTGCTTTTGCAGGGACCCAATTAAAAACCACAACACCACTTAGGTCGTTTGACTCTGGACCCCAGCCTTAGACACTAGCTTTCAGTAATAGCTAAAAGGTTAAATGCACTAGTTGGCCCATACAGCTTGGACCTGACCTGTTGGTGTCTCCTAGCCCACTAGGGCAAATTAGGTCTAATTGATTTTAATTAGGCTTGGGTTAGTATGATGATGGCGATTTTGAGCCTAGGACAGGTGATGAAATCCTGCCCTGATCTGAGATAGAGTTTTGCCCTTAAGATTAGGTTAAGAATGATGGCAATCAATGGACTTGATGCAATCTAAAAACAATCAGAAAAATAAAATATTTTTTAATTATTTTATGATGTGTCAAATTAAATTTAAGTTAACTATGGTTAGCAAACAAGGTTTGGCTTGGGATTGGGGGTTTGGAAGTTGATTAGGTTAGGTTGAGTTAAGTATGCAGAAATAGCAAAAATCAAAAAAATTAGGATTCAAATGATACAGAATTTGACACAGATCCCGATGCATAAAAGAAATCAAAAAAGATCTAGAACAGAGGATATACAGTGATCATAAAACCTACCAAATTTCATATAGAAAAAAGATCATATGATGATGCAAACCTAGGGTTTTTTAGACTGCAACAGAAATTATCAGGATTCTGTTAGGGTTTCTATTATGCCAAATTTTAAAAATTTAAGATTTTAGTAAAATTAATTAAAAAATATTATAATTACTAGGACACAACAGAGGACATGAAGTGCAAATTTTATAGAAAAACAAAATATTTATGATGCTAAAATCAGATGAAACCTAGACATCAAATGCAGTGGACAGAATGCAGAATTAGGGTTTGTGAATACGATGTAAATAAAAAACTATCCTAAACCCGCTCTAATACCAAAATAATGCGGGATGACTCTAAGACTGTTAAACATGTATGGAAAATAGTAAAATATTTTTTTTATAATTTTTATAATTTTATTTGCAGGCTAGATTTCCAAAATAAAGCAAGAACTAGCAGAAAGTCTAGCAGTGCAAAGAATCATCGGGTCGCAGGCGAACTCATGCAAACTAATAAAATAACTAGGACCTGAGAGTTGAGAAACTCCCAGTTTAGGATAACTTTTCTTCATTAAATCAGATAATAAGAGAAGGGAAGGTTTCTTACCAGTCAGAGATTGAAATTCAGTAGCAGAAGAGATCACTAACAACTCTGATCGGAGCCTGGAAGAAGAAGCCTTGTTTCCCTTGAATCTGATGGTGAATCTGGGTGGTCCAGGCAGCAAAGAAGGCCTCCTCAAGGGAGGGGAAGTACCTCGGGGATCCTACAAGCATCAGGGTTAATCAAAATAGTAATTAAAAATAAGAAAAGGACCTAGGATTGAAAGGAATCAGGATTAGGGTTAGAAGATGGCTGTTTGAAGCTTGTTGAAGATCTCCTTGCTTGGTGGCCTAGGGCACTTCTTCATGGACGTGTGAAGGCTTGGATGGCAGTGATTTAGGGCGTGGAAGGATGTTAGGGCAGCAAGGAATTCGTTCAAACACAAAAACACAACCTAAAGAACCAAAACAAAACACCAACACAAGGTAATAACTCAAAATTTCAGCAAGTTGTATTCATAAGAAAGAGATGCTTACAAGAGGAGGAGGGGTGGGGTATTTATAGAGTTCCCATGCCCTCACTAACCATGGTTACAATTGGGTTACAAGTCCTCTTCCGAATTGGAATACAAGTCCTTTCCTAGCTAGGTTAGAAAAACAAATCCCTATTAGATTAGGAATTGACCTAGTCTTCTCCTTTTTCCTTCATGCTTTGACTATTCCACTCAAGGACACCTCTTGGACTTGGTCAACACTTCAAGGATGCCTAGGGGGGTGTGTTGGGCCTCTAGGAGCAGCAAGGGGCCGGCCCAAAGGGGCTTGGGTGCATGGGTTTGTTCCTCTGGAAGCTGGGGTGGCCTGTTAGCCTGGTAGCAAGAATATTCCCTAGAATCTTGCTTCTTAAGCGCTTGGGCTTGGCACCTGGGCTTGATTTCTTTAGGCTTGGATGCAGGTGGACCTCTGGAATCATGGGTGCCCTATTTTGAGAATATGCTTTGGCATCTGGAAGGGAATCTGGACATCTGGAAGGAATCAGGGTTTTCGGAAGCATCTTAGATCCTAGGTTGTCACACAAAATCCAATGGGCTGATGTAGTGGCCTCTGACTCCTGGATATGGCCTGGTGGAACTCCAAAATATGGTAACCTCCTCTCTTGTACAAAAATTAAGCTCATATTGGACTCATAACTGATATACAGGACTCAAAATAATGACTAGGTTGAGGTTTGAGACAAATCAACTAACCTCAACTTATTACATGACTCAATTCTAGTTGATTACAAAATTTGACACATGGCTAGGTAAACAAAATAGGGCCTGGTAATCTGTGTCTAATCCTAGTGCCCCCACCACTAGGGAACCCTAGGATAGAGAGTCTATTGATTGTTAAATTGATTGCAATTAACATAAAACTTTAATTAATACTTCTTCTCTATCCTTCTTAGCTCTAAGACTCCTTAGGCTCTTATCTTTAGACTTCTTCTCTATCTTTTTTCTCTTTTCTTTTCTTTTCTCCTCTCTAAAAAAAATCAAAATCATAAACTGGGGTTAGACCATGGATACACATAGTGAGACTGACCCACCATGCCAATTGAGGGAGTACTTTACACCATCATATATATTCTTCGTGTATTCAAGTACCTCCTATAGAGACAACCCAGTATGAGATTAAGTCCAGTGTCATATAAATGCTACCATGCTTTTATGAACTTAGTTAAGAGGACCCATATAAACATCTTGATGAATTTCTTAAGATATGCTGCACTATTAGAATTCAAAATCTATCTGATAAGGCCCTTAGGTTGAAATTATTTCCATTCTCACTTAAGGACAAGGCTAAATATTGGCTTTGTTCATTAGAATCCATGACCATTTTTGAAAGCTTAAAAGGCATAGCAGGCAGACAGACTATATTTTAAAACTATTTTAAAGTACAGCACAGTGAAAAACTTGGTAGATCGATTAAGTCAATCTACCAATCTACTTGTAACAGGATCCGACATAATAAAAGTGCATGTAAAGATATCAAAAGCAAAGAAAAAGAAAGGGTACATTACCTTTAACCTTTGAATGCAGGTGATGAAGAGCCACTTGATGCGGAACGATGTGACATGATGTAAGATGATCTAATTTTAGTCTAAGATGTTTTAAATAGCAATGATCATTGCAGTAAAACAACTAAACATAATAGACTAAAGAGATTAAAGAAAGTAACTAACTATTTACCCGCAATCTGATCCGCAAGCTATAAAGAATAAGGACCCGATGGATATGAAACCATCTAAGATTAGGCTATTCAATGCTTCAACTACCAAATCTAATGAGAAATGATTGGTTGCTTACCCCAATGGAGATTTTCTTTGACTCGGGATAGATCGGCTGCTTGGTCGCTCAGATCTCGCAGCAGGATGAAGATCTAGACTCCATATTTCATATCTACCGTTACATCTCGATTCGGAAGCAAAGGATCCATCCTCTGAAGTCCTTGAACACCTGGGATTTGCAGAAAAGGCAGCAAACAAGACTTTAAAAATGAAGTAAATCAAATTCAAAATAAAAAAGGAAGGGTTGGATGCGTAGAGCTTGAAAAAGATTGGTAGCAGCTTGTCGAATCCGACAGAACCTCCACCCAAGGACCTCATCGCCGTGAGCTCTCAAGGACCTTCCCGTCTTGAGCTCTTAAGGACTTCCCCGTCCTTAGAGAAAAATACTAAAGCCTAACCCAGCTTTGTGGAAGAAAGAATGCATCTTTATTTCATGAATGAATAATAATAATTACAAGGGGAGTATGGGGTCCTATTTATAGGTTTTTTTACATATGAAGATAACATAGGACTCCTTTGAATTCAAATTACATTTAAATTTAAATTCTAATTCAAACACTCCTTGGCTTCTTGGCTTCCCCTTAAAATTTTGAATTTTGAATAGACCTTTCATGGCTTGGGTGACAACATGAAGTATTCTGGCTTCATGAAAAAAATGTGCGACAAATTTAAGATTGAGATGGCATGCTAATCCTTCTCTTGGAGCTAATCCTTCTTCTCATTTGGCGCTAATCTCTATTTATTAATTTTAATTGGTGTCATATCTAAATTTTTTGAACTCCTTGATCGACAACATGGGATAAGAAACAGCTTCAAAGGTTTATGTTTGAATTTGAACCCTTTATTTGAATTTGAAAGATGTTTGGATGTGGGGCCTTCCATTTAAACTTCAAAAAATTATCTTCATCTTAAGACAACTTTCAAACTTGAATTTTGAACTCTTCCTTAGCCTTGGAACTATTCTTTGAATTTGAATTTGGATGAAGATATCTCCTTTTTTGAATTTGAAAGTAGATAGAAGATAACTCCTCCTTTGAATTTTGGATGAACCTCCACTTATCTTGGACTCCATTTAAATTTGAATGAATCACTTATCCTTGGAATCTTCCTCCCATTTAAATTTTGAATGAACTATGGGTGGTGGAGTGGGTGACAAGAGAGAATGAGGGGGGGTGCAAGATGAGAAGCAGAGTCCTTCTGCTTTACTCCTCTCAATTGGCACCTCCTTGGAATCTCAAATGGGCGATGAAGGGAATTGGATGGGGCACCTTTCTTGGATAATGATGAAATTTGTCTCGATGTCTAAATGTCTGGATGTCCCAATGTCCAAATTCTGGATGTCTGGATGTCTGGATGTCTGGATGTCTAGATGTCCTGATGTCTGGATGTCCAAATGTCTGGATGTCTGGTAAAAAATTTGGACAACCCTTTTTTTACCTAGAATTGATCCACCAAGGTGATGATGACTTGGGTCTTGGGTACTTATGACACCCCTTGACTTATTCAAGCACTAATTACATGACTCAAATTGGACAATTCACCAAACAAAGCAAATTAATGCTATTTACAAGACTCTTAAACCAATTGATGGACTTAATGGACTCAATTGGTAACTCAACAATCCTAATTGACCAAATTACACTCAATTTGACTTAATTACAAACTCCAAACAACTGGGACTCGAGTGTTCTTTGTGAAGAACACATGGACTTACTCATTGGTCTCCAAATTGAATTGGAAAAGGTTTGCTTCCTCTTCTTGGCTCTGTGTCCTCACCACCGCTAGGCCACACAAATATCTGGCCTCTATGGGTAGTTCACACCTGGGCTCGATCCCAATCATCTCCCTTGGAGTGCTAGCTCCTCAGGATTTTTGAGGCTGTTCTTTTCTTTCCTTGGACCTGCAAGACTTTCTTGAAGCCACCAAAAAATCTGGTTGGGGAACAATGGGGAGAAGTAGAAGTGGAATCCTTCCCAACTAACTCTTTCTTCCCAAACCCTAGCTTGATTGCTAGGAAAGATCACACCTAAAATCCAAATTCTCTCAAACCCTACTCTAAGGATACCTTCCCTCCCTCTCTTAGAAAATCCCAGCAAAAGTCAACCTCAACTAACTTTGCTGCCCCTGCAAAGACACCAATTTATAGTAGCAACAAAGAGGGAGAGAGATATAGAAAGAGGAGTGATTGGGGGAGAGGGTAGAGGGTTGAACCAAATTAGCTCTAGGTTTATATGGGAGAAAATTTGCATTCCAAATAATGCATTCCATAAAAAAACCATGGAGCCAATTTCAGCCAAGATTTGAAATTTGAATTCAAAATTCAAATTTGAATCTTTTAAAGGAAAGTGAGCATGACAAATCAAATCTAATTTGATCATAAGCCAAATCACATTTAGCATGACCCATTAGATTGCAATCATATTGCAAATAAGTCCTCCATAAATTCACTAATCAAATTAGTGAGAAATCCTCATCACAGCAGAGTGTTGACTTATGGAAGTGTCAACATTTGGGTCATAGTCAATCATATTGACCCCATAATGATGCTAAACGATTCTTAATCATCGATCGGCCTTTATATCAGGTAGAAATCCCTATGGCATGTGATGCCATAGGTTCGAACACTAAGCTAGTAGCACTGGAACATTTCCAATACTAGTCAAAGTCATCATCTAGCAATGATACCCGACATCCGGATAGGTCGAAGATGCAGAACAACTCTCTAGAACCTCTGGCATATAGTTACCACATAATTCATCCCTTTGACCTCATAATGCTCAGGATGACCTAGGATTTGACTGCCAACCCTAATTTAGTATATCCAGATTGTGTCTCAACCTTACAAGTTCTGTGACTCCTCACAAGAACTACTCTGGACAAGGTTTACTAAATTGAGACATAGTGAGTCATTCACTCCAAACCATTTGGAGGGGTCAATCCCATCTTGATCTACCACTGCTCCACAAGTACTTGACTGTACCTAGAAACCTTCTGTCACTTGATTAGATTCCACTGTTTTGCCTTTTCAACAAGAATATTATAAAATATCAATCTTTAGGGCTTTCAAATGACAAGTGTGATACATTAAACTCATTTTGATACATGAAGGTGTGCCAATGGCCTTAATAATGTATAATTGTCAAACTCCCACTTGGAACTACCTACAAAAACTTTTAAAGCACTTGAAGATCATTAATATCAAATACATGCTCCAATATTTTGTTATCATCAAAATCATTTTTGGAGTCAACAATCTGAACCGGCAAGGTAATGTTGCACCTTGGCTTATATTTTCCCGTGGTGCTTCACAAGGTATTCTGCATTTACCTTCGAGTGATGTATGATAGCCTGATATAGTGAGAATTTGTCGTGCAGTGCTAGTTGAGTACTCTGAAATCGTCTAAGGCCTATTCACCTAATTATTTGGAAGGACAAGTCTGCCTTTCCATGGTTTCCTTCACATTTTGAGCTTGAGATTTCTTTCTTAAGGCCTCTGGTTATCATCTCCAATTTTGAGCACTAGACTCCTTCCCATCTCTCGCCATCCCCCTTGGAGAGTTTGGAACCTTTGATCCTCCACCTCATCCAAATATCAGGTCAGCTTTCTTTAACTTGTAGAAGTTTTCCTTTCCTTTTAGGATTCAAGGTAAATGTCAAGCCCTAAGGACCATAGAAAGGGAAAGGTGCCTAGGAGGGAAGGACAAAAGCCCCAACGTCCCATGAAAAGAATGTGCTGCACTAGCTACCGCCGACCTAGAGGCATATCCATCTTCGACGGATGAGTGGGATCTCTCCCTTATTCGATTGGTATACTATGTACTGAATGAGTTTGAGTTAGAACTACCAAGTCTAAGCTCTCAAGCCAATGACCTGCCCTTCGATCGTCTAGTAGTATACGAGGAGGCACTTGAGGCAAGGCTTAGGTTTCCTCTTTCATCCTTTGTTCTTGAGGTCCTCCACTTTTATAGAATTTTATTGTGTCCTAACTCCCAACTCCATCCAACACATCATAGGGTTCTAGGTTCTCTACTCCCTAAATGAAATCCAGCCAATCCTTTCTTCGTTTTGGTCCTTTTTTACCATCCAAATTCATCCTTATGCCAAGTCATGGTGGTACCTTACTATCTAAAAGGGGTTAGAACCACTGATCGAAGGTGCTCCAACTACCATTAAACGATGGAAAGAGTACTTTTTGTTCATCTCATATCCCTTTTCAAATAGTTAGGGTCTATCAAACTATGGTTTGCCAAAATAAGGATGACCAAATGTTTTTACAATTCTTGAAGCCTTTAAAGTCCTTCGATTGTAGCTCCTTTTATCAGAGGAGTCTCTTTGTAAGGTGGGGCTCAATCGACTCCTTGAAGGTGAATTTTGAGCTCTAGCCCCTTCTTTTGACCATTATTCAGTGTCTGACCGATCTTATCAATGTGTAGAAATAACTTTTGAATAGCTAGAATTGCTACAGGATGGTTTGGCTCAGAAGCAAAAAAGGAAAGGGAATTTGTCTACATTGAAGAGGATTAAAATTTCTAAGCCCAAGTCAGCTAAAGCTAATTTTATCAAGCCTACTCTTGTGGTGGTCTAGGCTATTCCTGAAATCCCTAACATCCCACCAAGGCCATGCTCTGCCACCAACTATACCATTCCCTTGATTGTTTCCTTCCACTGCTCCAGCCTAAGGTGCCTAGAAGGTTACTCCTAGCTCTAGGCCCTTGGCTGGTAGTCTAGAGGGTGTATTCCCTTAGGATTGGAAGGAAATACGGGACTCTCTTGAGAAAACCCTATTCCCGGTGGGAGTAGAATGAGTCCAAAATATGGACTTCCAAGACCTAAAGCACCAGTGAATGGTAGCTCTTCAGTAGGTACTTCTTCATCAATACTTTTCCTTTTTAATTTAATATTCCATACTGATATCTGGCTAGATAGGTGATTCACTTCACTCTGGGCTTGCTAAACCAAGATTTAGATGGCCAAAAAGTCTATATTAGCAGGAAGAGAATGTCACCAAGGCCAACTTGAGGACCAAGGCATTCCAAACTGAGGCCGAGAGCTTAAGGAAAGCACTTGCTAAATTTGAGACTAGTCTAAGCACTACATAGAGAAGCTTGGCCAAGGTGAAAGCCAACATGGTAATGGCAAGGGCAGCTTTGGAGTTAGAAAGGCAAAAAAGAGAGGTTGAGGTGGTGGCAGCTGAGGAAAAGTAGAGGTGAGAGGTAGAGACCACCATAGAAAAATACAAGGTCTCCATGAACTTTGCAATGGACATGGCCCTTGTTGGATTTCGGCAAGTGTAGTGAAAGATTAGATTTCAAGATTTTAAACCTTGAAACCCTGGTTCCAAGTCTCCCTTGATTATATCAATTAATAAAATAAAATATTTTGAAAATAGAAGAATACCTGTAATGCTAATATCCTTTTCATTTTACTAGGCACACAAGTATATGCCCTTCAGAGGTGATCTACACAGGAACCGAACCAAGGAAGCACTCCTTTAGCTTGCTTGAGTCCTTCAGGTAGCCTTTCTTCCTTCTGTAGCCTTTTCTTCCCTCTAAGACCTTTTCCTTTTTGAAGAGTACCTTAATATCTCTTTGCAAACTTTCTTACTATCCTATTATCCTTTCAAATTCTTTTCCTAAGCCCTTGTCTTAAAATAGCATACTTGTCTTAAAATAATATACTTGTCCTAACAAGAGAAGGAAGAGAATTATCAAGATAACTTTTGGATCCTTGGATTCAATCACTGAAGCCTTTACATAGGAAGAGATTAGGCACCTGATACATCTTTTTATCAGCCCTTTATCTAATATTTAACATATTAGATAAGACCCTTTAATTAGAAAGAGTCCCTCGGTAGAAAGGTGTAAAGTGAAACACCATTTCACTAATGGTTGGCTCCAAGAGTTGCTTATTGCAACTCCTCAAGAAAATCTGATAATTAATTCTCAATTTTAGATTTAAGACATGGTCCCACACCCTAATTGGCATATCAAATGAAGAAGTTTATCTAGAAAAAAGTGATTAACAGGCAGAAGGACTCTTCCTTATCCCATGCACCATATATGAATCAAGCGTTGCATCCCTTCATTATTCACGCCTTTCTTACATTAATTGACCAGCCAATTCCAGTCAACTTGGGCATCCAATGGATAGGACAAGGGCTAAGCTTTATCACATAAAAGGTGATTATTTTGTAGAAGGACTCTTGGTCCTTCTGCGCCCCTTTATTTATGCGCATGCCAATATGGCACCAAGAGTCCCATGCCCTTGAGACTCTTGGTTTAAATAATGGATAAGGGCTGATAAACTAGGATAAGTCCCAATTTGGTAGCCTCACTTAAGGCTTAACCCAATTTAAATCCAACTCAAATTAGTTAGTCCAAATGTAAGCATTTAAATCCAATCTAATTAGGTTAGGAGTTAGGCAAACCAATATATGCTAGCATATTAATTAGCTGGCCAATTAGGATCCTATGACCCTAATAAAAATACAAATGATTTCCTTGATTAATACCTTAATATGTTTGACCCTTTGGACTCCTCATCTAGCCAGCAGTAGGTCTAGGTTCATATCAATTTGGTTCAATTTGAAACCAACTAATCAAATTAGCTCAAATCGACCTAACCCTAGCTACCAATTTGAACCATCTTTCAAATTGACTCATGAATTCAATCAATTTAATTCATGATAACCTACAAGACATGATTGACATCTACGAATATGTCATGCCTATCCAAAAAATGAAAATTTTGGTGAGAAGTTCTAAAAAACCCTTCAGTGGCAAGTTATCATGTAATTCAATCCTTCGATCTTCCTTTATCCCGGATAAGTGATGGGTATGGAAAATTATCAAACCCTCACACTTTATTCATTCAAATCTCAAATCACTAATAAAGACTCGATAGATGAAAAATTAGAAATTCTTTTCTAATTTCATCCTGCTTTGATCAAAACTTGAGTCATCGTATGATGAGATAACATGGGATAAATATTTCCCTTACCAGGAGTGATCGATTTCTTGTTGACTTACTCATAACTTTCATACATAATTCACTATATCCATGAACATCCCTTACATGATTACTGAGTCATGAATGAGTATAAACCAAATATTCATGTGTATAAGATACCATAGTGGTCTCAGGTCTAAAGATTACTTACATAACTTCACTAAGAGAATCATCCTTTGACAAGTAAGACTTCCATAAGATGTTCTCATAATAGATCAATTCAGTGAACTCATACCATGATGAACACCCATATCCTTGTATTAGTATCCCTAAACAAGTGGTCGTAAGACCAACCACTCTCTCCATCGAGCATACATAGGATATACCAGTCTCTCTGGAAACATCGATCCCCGATTCAATCGCCATTGTATTTAATTCCTATACAATTTAATTGGCAATCAAATTGCTATTGAGGAAGGGCCTTAGTGAATGGGTCTGCTATATTGTTCTTTATCTCTACTCATTCTAAAATCATGTCTTTCAATTATTTCATGAATGAGATGGAAGCATCTTAGGATGTGCTTGAATTTTTTATGAGACTTTGGTTCCTTAATTTGTACAACAGCTCCAGTGTTATCATCAAAAAGTGGCAATGGTTGTTGTATTACAGGAACTACATCCAATTCCTAGATGAATTTTTTCATCCAGACAGCTTAGCGACATTACTAGTAGCTAAGTATTCTACCTCAGTAACTGGGTCAGCTACAATTTGCTGCTTGGTACTTTTTCAACTCACTACACCACCATGTAGAGTAAAGATATATCCTGATATGGATTTATTATCATCTGGATTTGATTGAAAAATAAAATTAGTATAGCCTTCTAGTTTTAAATCTAATCCTCCATATATTAGACAAACATCTTTAGTCATTCTAAGGTACTTAAAAATATTTTTCATAGCTTTTCGATGATCCTTCTCTAGATCAGCCTAGAATCTGCTTGCTACACCTAAAGCATAAGCAACATCAGGCTTGGTACATAACATGCATACATGATTGATCTTACAGTCGAAGTATAAGGAATCTTACTTATTCTTTGTCTCTCTTCAAGTGTCTTAGGAGATATCTTCTTAGAAAGATGTATGCCTTGACTCATGGACAAGTAATCCCTTTTACTTCCCTCTATATTGAAGCTTTTCAATACTAAGTCAATGTACCTGGATTGAGATAAGCCAAGCATCCTCTTTGATATATCTCTATAGATCTTTATACCTAATATATAGGATGCTTCTTAGAAATCTTTCATGAAAAACTGTTTAGATAACTAAGCTTTGACCGATTGCAACATTGGAATATCATTTCTAATGATAAGTATGTCATCAACAAACAATATTAAGAAGACAATAGCACTCTCATTTATCTTATACACACATGGTTTATCCATATTTTTGATTAAACCAAATTCCTTATTGTTTCATCAAATCGGATGTTCCAACTCCTCGATACTTGCTTTAATCTATATTCCTTAAGCTTGCATACTTGGTTTGGTCTCCCACTTGAGACAAACCCTTCTGGTTGTGACATATAGACTTCTTCCTCAAGATATCCATTAAAGAAGGTAGTTTTACATCCATTTACCATATTTCATAATCATAATGATAACTACATTATACATATATATAAAAGTATTAATTTAATAATTAATTATCTTTATTTATTTAAAATTGATACTTTTATATATTATTTATAGGAAAAGAGAGTGCCAATGCGAAGAGCTTGATTTATGGATTCAAATAAAATAAGTTTGAAATGAATCAGATCTAAAACAAGCCTATAATCAATTTTTGAAGATTTGATAAATGAATTGTATGAAATTTAAAGTAGCCGGTCCATCATAAACTGGCTGCTTAGTCCATAGAATGCTTGCCGATCCAAGAGAAGCCATTTTTGTTTATCTATGGTGCAAAACTAAAGACCGTGGGCTGATTTCAGCCATTTATTTGGCAGATCCTCTCATCTCCGGCACTGTCCTTCCCGGGAGCTCATCGTCGGCCACCTCCACCACCCGGAGAACCACCGGAAGCCACCATTCCCCTGTTCCATACTAGAAAAACACCATCAGATCTTCTATCCTTAGCTGCTCTCCCATCTTCGACCACCATCCCTAGCCCTTCTCCCATCTTCAGTCACCTTCCCTAGCCATTCTCCCATCTCCACCATCGATCGGCATGTTCTTTTCCCTGTGATGGTGGTAGTTCCAATAGCTCTAGCAACGATTCTCAATGGCATTCGACAGTGGTCCTCGATGGCATGCAGGCGACTCCGGTGAAGTTGCAATGGGGATGACCCAAGAGGACGGTGGCAGGTTCACGACGGCATCGGGTGATTCCATAGCAATCAATGGAAGGGGCATGCATGGATCTCAAAGCAAATCCAATCAAAGAGAACGATAGCATAGATCTCAAAGCAACCAAAAAGAGTCCAAGCATCTAATCAAGATCTAATGGCAAAAAGGATCAAGCAAGCTATTACAAATTGTAATAAGATTATAAACCTATTTTGATTGGAATTTGACAGGCAAAAGTCCATCCAACCAATGATCTACTGTAAAATTAGATCCTGGCCATCTGTATGATCTTTTAGTTTAGTCCCACATCAGATATCCATAAAAACTTTTCCCCTGTAAAACCTTATAAAAGGGCTCCTATGCCTCTACCTGGGGAAGAAACACCCCGAAGTCCCTTATAGCCTTTGCATATGGGTTAGTGTAGAAGTGCGGAAGGGAAGAGTGGGTTCTTCAATCTTTTGTAATTCTTGTTTTGCAATAAAAGAGTGTTTTCCTTTCTAAATTTATTTGTTCTCTTTTATTCACTTTTTGTTATGCTTTATTATTAGATTGATTTTAGAGACAATTCTTGCTTTCCAGAGATGTGCTGTGATCTGTTACGGATAGGGGGCATGCCGAGGAAAGAAGAATTGGAAACCTAGTACCTCTCGAAGATGCACCGTGATCTGTTACTGGTATGGGGTATGTCAAAGGAAGACAGGTAAATCCCTAAAGCCAATTAAGTTTTAGTTATAAGAGAAATATAATTTGGCATTGCACAATCACTTTTTCTCTCTTGAAATACTCCCTCTCACTTGCTTCACCTTAGAAGTAGTTTATTTCTTCCTTACTTTTATCTTCACACAATAATAATTTCTTTTCTTTTTTTTTTAAATCATAACTTAGCACTAAGGTCCCTAAGGATATGATCCCGACTCACCCTAGCTTAAGTTGAGTTAGTGAATTATTTTTTATCACCTACTATAGTAATCAAATTTTGGTGCCATTGCAAATTCCAAAGAAAGTACACCTTACGGAACATGCTAGTTTTATCTTCCAGCACACCACCCCTCTGAAACTCAAGGATCCAGGAGCTCCCATTATTTCTTATGTCATAGGAAACTTTCATGTTGAAAAAGCTCTCCTGAACTTAGGGGCCAGTGTAAATATTCTACCTAGTTCGGTGTATGAACTCTTTAGACTAGGAGAATTGAAACCTACTTTGGTCACCTTGCAGTTAGTTGATAGATCAGGTAAGGTACCATGTGGGATGCTTGAGGATGTCTTAGTAAAGGTAGATGATTTTTATTTTTCAATTGACTTCTTAGTCCTCGACATAGAATAAAGTAGCAACCCAAGACACATTCCCACTATCCTAGATCGACCCTTCCTAGCTATAGCAAATTCATGCATCAATTGTAGCACAGGAGCCATGGATGTGTCATTTGGGAATAAAAAATTGAGGTTGAATATATTTAATACAATTGATGGACCACAAAGTGATAGGTTTGATGAGGTAAACGTGCTAGAGGAACTTGTAGAAGAAACCACCCCTAACATGCCCACACAAGACCTTCTACAAGCCTGTCTAAATTTTGATATGGACAGTTTTAACATAGATGGATACATAGATGAAGTGAATGCACTATTAGAACCACCTAGGTCCACTCCTTCATGGACCATGAAATATAAGCAAAAGGCCCATCTCCCGGATACACCAATAGCTTTCTCATTAGAAACCTCACCTACACTGGAATAAGAGCCACTCTTGTCAAGGTAAATGATACATTCTTCAAACATGATGTGACCCCTGATCAGGGAACCTAGCTTGTAGGTTTGCCAAACGACTCCAAAGAAGCTATTGAAGAGATAATCTATGATTTTCCAGTAGACTACCTAACCAAATTGTCACTTCTATAACCAAGTAATGAAGTCTTTGAGTATGATAGCCCTGACAACTTTATTGGGGACCCATCTCATAAACATCTAAACTGCACTAGAATAGGTAGCATGGAGAAACTAAGTGACTTATTAGATCCACCTTGGATACCAATGTTTGAGCAATCTGTTGCACCCTCCAATCTTTACCTAGCCCTGGCACTAAAACCAACATCTACTCCGCACACCAAGCCACCTCCTGATACTTACTATCAGGAGATACATCTTGTAGACACTCATGAAAGAAATCTTGTATGGAACATTACTAATAGGACTTCGTCCAATCATCCACCATGGTTAAGTATACCTAATAATTTAGTAGAGTATCAACTGGTATAATTTAAACAATCCACAAAGTCTGGCTGAAGACTTTAAACTTAGCGCTAGTTGGGAGGCAACCCAACAATCTCATCTTCTATTTTAGTGCAATTCCAGGAACTTAGGTAGAAGGACAGGAGCTCGCTACTCCATGAATCCCCCTTCAACTCCTAAACACACTCACCCCAAGAGTATTCTCTCTTTTGCTCTGTGCTTATGTTCTTTCCTACTCCATTGTGGACAATAACTATTCAGTTGTGGGGCAGAAAAACTTGACTTGCTTGGATCTTCGAGTATGGTTAGAAATGATTATGTTATGTTTACTTAATTATTATCTCAAATTGGAGTTACATAGGTACCTTAATCAATGATTGATTAATGGTCTAGATAATTCTAGAGATGTCAAGGGATACATTATTGAAAAAAATTCAATAAATGACAGGGTTTAGATCATAAATAATTTCATGCAGTAATTCCAAAATCTTCTGACCATTGATCTCAAATGAAGATCTACTTTATGAGGATATAAATCAAAAGGTCAAGTATGCTGAAGTTTTTTCTTGAAAAAAAAAAAAGAGAAAAGGAGTTAGTCTTGCCTCACAGCTTTGTGGTTCGCATCAAAAGATGAGAAGGTCAAGAAATCTATTAAGCAATGGTACCTTCTCGAGTAACCGAGCCCCTTCACCTAAGTAAGTATTGTTGTTTGCATCAAAAGAAGAGAATACTAACACTTAAAAGGCTAGGATATGCATTATACTGGCAAAAAAAAGAAAGAAAAGATAAGAAAAGAAAGAAGAAGAAAGGGAAAATACTAGCTAGCAAAAAGGCACTTCACTAAACCCTTAGAAAGTTAGAGGATTAAAAGAGTGAGGTAGAAAGTTGATAAAAGAAGAACTCTAGAAATTTCTATGGGCTCTACCCGATCACCAATTGGGTTGAATTAATAATTCGATAACGTATCTTAGCAATGGTCTGGCCAAGTATCAACTACCTTTAGGATTGCCTAGGTTAATATCCAATTCAAGGATGGGTTGATACACATGGCTAATCTATATACTTTACTCAAGAATGAGCAAAATTCAAGTTGGAGGGTGTGATAACTACATTTTACATATATATAAAAATATTAATTTAATAATTAAATTATATTTATTTATTTAAAATTGATATTTTTATATATCATTTGTAGGAAAGGAGAGTGACAATACAAAGATCTCGATTTATGGTTCAAACAAAAAAAGTTTGAAATGAATCGGATCTAAAACGAGTCCAGAATCGATTTTTGAAAATTTGATAAATGAATTGCACAAAATTTAAAGCAGCCGATCCATCATGGAATGGCTGCTTGGTTCATAGAATGCTTGCCAATCCACGAGAAGCCATTTTTGTCGGTCCATGATGCAAAACTATGGACCGTGTGGCAATTTCAGCTATTTCTTTGCTAGATCCTCTCATCTCTGGCATCGTCCATCTTCGGAGCTCATCGCCAGCCACCTCCACCACCTAGAGAACCAGAAGCCACCGTTCCTCATGGTTTTCCCTATTCCACACTAGAAAAACATCATCGGATCCATCATCCCTAACCACTCTCCCATCTCTGGCCACCATCCCTAGCCCTTCTCCCATCTTCGATCACCTTCACCGGCCATTCTCCCATCTCCACCACCGATTGGAATGTTCTTTTTCCCTATGGTGGTGGTAGTTCCATCAGCTTCGGTGATGGCTCTCGATGGCATCTGGTGTGGTCCTTGATAGTGTGTAGGCGACATTGTTGAAGTTGCGATGGCGATGGCCCAAGAGGATGGTGGCAGCTTCATGGCAAAGTCGGGTGATTCCAGAGCAGTCAATGGAAGGGGCATGCACATATCTCAAAGCAAATCCAATCAGAGAAAAGGATAGCATAGATCTAAAAGCATCCAAAAAGAGTACAAGCATCTGATCAAGATCTAATGGCAAAGAGGAAATCAAGTAGTCTAATACAAATTGTAATAGGATTGTTAACCTATTTTGACTAGAATTTGACAGGCAAAAGTCCATCCATTTACTGTAAAATTAGATCCTGGCCATCTGTATGATCCTTTAGTTTAGTCCCACATCGAATACCCATAAAAACTTCTCCCCTATAAAACCTTTTAAAAAGGCTCCTAATGCCTCTACCTGGGGAAGTAACTCCCTGGAGTCCCTTAGAGCCTTTGCATAGGGGACAGGAGGGGATCAACTTAGAAGTGGGTTAGTGCAGAGTGCAGAAGGGAAGAATGGGTTCTTCAATCTTTTGTTATTCTTGTTATATAATAAAAGAGTATTATTTTCTTTCTAAATTTATTTATTCTCTTTTATTCACTTTTTACTATGATTTATTATTAAATTTAATTTTAGGGACAAATCTTGCTTTCCAGATATGTGCCATGATCTGTTATGGATACAAGACATGCCAAGAAAAGAAGAATTGGATACCTGATGCCACCCGAAGATGTGCTGTGATCTATTACGGGTACGGGGCATGCCAAGGAAAGACAGGTAAATCCCTAAAGCTAATTATATTTTAGTCATAAGAGAAATACAATTTGGCACTACATAATCACTCTTCCTCTCTTAAAATACTACTCTCTCACTTGCTTCATCTTAGGAGTAGTTTATTTATTGCTTACTTTTTTCTTTACATAAGAACAATTACTTTTCTTTTCTTTTTAAATCAAAACTTAGCCTTAAGGTCCATAAGAATATGATCCTGACTCACCTTAGCTATAGAGTTGAGTTGGTGAATTATTTTTGATCGCCTACAACAGTGATCACATAATATGCAGCTATAGTAAGCAAAATTATAATGGACTTTAACATAGATACTGGCAAAAATATTTTATCATAGTCAATTCATATCTTTGTTTGAAACCTTTTACAACTAGCCTAGCCTTGTAGGCTTCTACTTGACCATCTACTCCAATCTTCCTTTTGAAGACCCATTTACACTCTATTGGATTTACTCTCTCAGGTGGATCAACCAAGGTCCAAACCTGGTTGGTCTTCATGGAGTCCATTTCAGATTTCATGGCATCAAGCCATTTATCAAAGTCTTTACTTTGGATAGCTTCCGTATAGGTTAAAGGATCACCATCTTGAATGATGCTAGCTTCATTATCATTATTAATTACAAAGCCATATCTGAGAGATGCATTCCACACTCTCTCTAACCTACGAAAAGGAGGTGGTGTTGTGGTGGTACCTTATTAATAGGTACTTATGGTTGAAGAATCTGAGGTTGATTATCTATAGGAGTAGGTTGATCTTGTACTTCATTAAGATCAAGTATCCTCACACTACCTTTTTCTTGGATAAATTCCTTTTCCAAGAAAGTAGCATGCCTATTGATAAAAACCTTTTATTCAATAGAATGATAAAAGATGTATTATTCTCGAGGATAACCTATGAACCTACATTTATTAGCCTTAATATTTAGTTTATGTCCAAATATATTTCTAACATAAGGTGGGCAACCCCAAATCTTAAGATACTTTAGACTTGGTCTTTTGTCTTTCCATAATTTATATGGAGTACTAGCTACTGACTTTGATAGTACTTATTTAGTATATAAGCAGCAGTCTCTAGGGCATAACCCCAAAAGGATACTGGAAGATTAGTGAAGCTCATAATGGACCTTACCATGTCTAACAAGGTATGATTCCTCCTTTCTGCTACACCATTTAATTGTGGTGTATATGGAGGTGTCCATTCTGAGAGAATGACTTTGTTCTTAAGATGATCACTAGATAAGTATTCTCATCCTCAATCTAATTGAAGGGTTTTAATACTCTTTTTAGTTTGTTTCTCAACCATACTTTGATACTCTTTAAATTACCAAAGGCTTTGAAATTATGTTTCATAAGATACACATATCCAAAACAAGATAAATCATCAATAAAGATGACGAAATAAGAGTATCCTTCTCTGGCTTGAGTTGACATGGATCCACATACATCTGTATGTATTAATCCTAATAACTTAGTTGCCCTATCTCCATGAATAGTAAATGGAGATTTGGTCATTTTACCTATGAGATAAGATTCATAAGTTCCTAATGATTGATAATCATAAAGATCAAAAAATTTATCTTTGTATAACTTGTTTATCCTAGACTCGCTAATATGACCTAATCAATAGTGCCAAAGAAACATGACATTAACATCTTCTCTCTTTCTTTTCTTGTTTTTAACAAGTAAAACTTTATCATTGAGTGAAAGAACTAAAAGACCATTAACAAATGAACTAGTTCCAAAAAATTTATCATAATGACAAATAGAGCATCCATTGCTCTTTATATTAATTTCAAAATCTTGTTGTAACAATAAGGGTACAGAAATTATATTTCTGACAATATTTGGAACATAATAACAATCTTTCAGTTTTAATGTTTTGCCATAAGGCAATAATAACATATAGGTGCCCATAGCTCTACTTAAAGGGCTTCACCACTCGCATCATGAAGCTCGAAGTCACCCTTCTTCAAACTTCTAATTCTATGAAGTCCCTGCAAAGACTTGCATATATGAGACCTACATGTGGTATCTAATACCCATGATTAGAAGCTGAGGTACTCAATGACAAGTTAGTTTGTATCATGTACAAACATTTTCATGCTCCACCAGCATCACGCTTCAAACTAGCAAGATATAACTTATAGTTTTTCTTCCAATGTCCCTACTTGTCGTAGTGAAAATAGGTTCCATCAACAGAACACTTCTTTGCTTTCTTCTTCTTCTCGGTGCTTTTCTTAGGATTTTACTTTCTTTTTGAATCCTTTTTCATTACTATATTTTTCTCCCCATCAATTAGAAGAAGATGAGCCTTAGACACCAAAAATTTTTTGCAAGGTAAGCAAAGGATCCAATTAAAAATCACATTCTCTTTACCTTTCCATAACCTCTTTCCTAGACACCAATTGATCAATCAAACACTAAATGGATTTGATGGGGAACTAGATATGCATGCAGATTATTTTTGTATTTTTTTATATTAAGTTAAATGTTTGAATCCCGAAGATCAGACCAAGAAACTAAGTAGAAAGTTTTATATAAAATTACGAAGCAAAAGGCATGCATAACATGACCTAAAAAGCAATAGAAAGTGGATCGCCGAGGCAGAGAAGTCTCGGTTGGGCTAGTTCATCTCCAATGAAGCGATTGGCAGACAAAGGAGGTGTACCTGATAATGGTTGATATGCCTGGTGCAGATCGTATACGAAGGGATCGCTCTCTCTCCCATATGCGGCTTGGAAAATTAAGTTGGAGACCTGTGGATTCTCGGCTTTCTACTCGGTAACCCGATCGCTGCCCGGCTAGAGTCATTGGATTCGTAGAAGCTGAGGGACCTGCCAACAGCCTTTCAAGGGTGAGAAAACAAAGCAAGGATGAAGTAGTAAAGGGAAAATAGCAAGGGGAAGAAGAGTTTGAGGATGGGTAGCCAGGGTTTGGAGAGCTGGATGGTGGCTGGAAGCTGGGTGCAGAACACTAGGAAGAAGGAATGGCTCACACAGAATCCCTTTAGCACATAGCAGGTAGCACACAGCAATTAGAAGAACTTAATTATATTTCATGAATAAAAGTGTCTTGATACAAGAGAGTAGAGTCTCTTAAATAGACTCTTAAACTTGGCCCCCAAGTAAGGTTACAATATTCATTACCTAGGAATCTGAATCCCACCCAAACCCTAACTAGAATACATGGTAGGTCTAGGTTGAAAATCCCTCAAATTTCTCCTCCTCTCTCTTTCCTTGGTCGGCCAAGGGAGGTGACCCTAGTGGCCGATCAAGGGGTGGTGAGCATAAGGCTTGGCACCCCTTTGTTCTCCTCCTAGGCCTTAGCTGGCCCATTTTGCTTTCGGGCTGCGGTCCAGGGCTCCAGGGCTTCTGATTTATCTCCCAGTCTTCTGATTTCTTCTCCTAGGCCTTCCATGGTCTTCATAGCTTCCAATTGGGTTGGTTTTCACTTGGACTGGCTTGGTCTTCCCTTGTATGAGTCTTCATTGGACTTGGACTAACATGTGTAGGACTTAAAAAGAAGACTAGCTCAACATGAGCTGACTGGTACATGACTCAAATAATAAAAAGATAACTCAAATTGGCTAAGCCTTTATTACAAATGGACTCAAATGCTACTAAGTAATCCACAGAGGGTTGAGAAGTTTTTGTCTTATTATGGTGCCTCTGGTGTCCCCACCAATTCTCTTGGGGTGGGAGGAACTCGATCCTGTCGAGTAAGGATCATACTAGCTCACATATCTCTCAAGAAAGTCTAGGTTGAGGTGCTGCAAGTCCTCTTGAGAAATCCACGAATCATCTGATTCTGGCCAGCCTTGCCATCGGACTAGGTAGTATTGATAGCCGCGACCCCTGGTCGTGATGGCTTGATCATCCAGGATATGCTCGATCCGTTCTCCTCTCTCAGGCCAATTAATTGGTGGACACTCTGGACTAAGGTCACTCATAATGGAAGGAGTAGGTCCAAAGGCCTCACTGGGTATCACTGCCGGGTCCCTATACTCAACCAGGTCTGCGATATTGAAGGTAGA
Organism: Areca catechu; assembly: GCA_021397845.1. Taxonomy (NCBI): domain Eukaryota; kingdom Viridiplantae; phylum Streptophyta; class Magnoliopsida; order Arecales; family Arecaceae; genus Areca; species Areca catechu. Next base: position 79,548,312 of record CM038044.1, on the reverse strand, counting down.
ACTAATGCCCAAATCTGGAGGCAAATCTAACACATAGTCATTTGGTCCAACCCTCTCTATTACTTTAAAAGGTCCGGCTCTGCGAGCATGAAGCTTCTTAACGGTCCTGGGTGGAAACCGTTCAGGCATAAGCCTAATGATAGAATCTACTACATTACATTTCTTGGCTCTCTTTAGGAATTAGCTAGTTTGTTTCAAAATTAGTGCAGGTGGTGAACATGTTGGGCATATGTAGACTCCTAACAGGTAACACAAAGGACTCATACTAACACCTAATAGACTCGACTATGCATTCCTATTGAAGGATATGTTATTGAACTCTTTGGACCTAAACCTAACAGATTATAGGTTCTCTAGGTTTTATCCTAGTTTGGCATGCACATGAAAATTTACAAGAGACTCCTAGCAAATTCCATAGAATATGCTAGAAGTAAGATGCAAACCTAACATGTGTAATGAATGTATGTAGTATGCTAATCTCAACTAAATGCAATCTAATGATCCTAGAAATGCTGGAGGTGTCTGGAAAGGATAGAAAATAAGAAGTGGGTTCAGAATTAGTCTAGTAGGGTAGGAAAAAAGGTTCAGGATTAGTTAGATACAGTAGGATATAAGAAGGGGTGTCAGGGACTAATCCTAAACTAATGAGGCTAACCTTACAAGGTGGAGGTATATCTACGGGGTTTGCATAATGGAAGAATGGGTTACTAATCTCAGGGAAGAGGTCCTTAATGGGAACTATAGGAGGGGCTCATCTTGAGGGTATAGATTCAAAGAGATCAGGTCCTTAATAAATTCTTCTGGTTCTTAAATTAAAGGACTAGACTTTACAATTTGGCTCTCCGCCATGGTTTCCTCAGGTAAGGTTCTAGCAGCAGTATCTAAGTTCTCTTCCTCTAATTGTTCTTCCACTATAGCTTTAGGCTAGATATAGTCAGGGTCAACTAACTCTAGGTCGGCTTCTACCTGGGTATCTACTGGGACAACTAATTCTAGGTCATCTAAAGGTATCTCCTTTTCTCCATCATACTCATCCACTAAGTTCACATCAGCTTCATACACTTTCACTTTAATGTAAGCCTTGTGAATCACAGGGATGGTAGGGGAAGGTCGGCTAAGGAAAAATTAGCTAGGTCCTGGTTTCTTAATATGGGCACTACTCCTAGTGGGTTCAGGTTGACTAAGGGGTAGTGGCTTACTACTAGGCTCACATCTAGGGGTACTAACCTTATGGGGTTCAAGTCTATGGCCTATGGGTTCATTCTGCTCATAGGTCATGGGTTCAGATCTCTAGGTTATGGGTATACTGGGCTTATAAGGAGTGGGTGCATAGGATCTATGTTTATAGGTTTTGGTTACATAGGTTCTAGGTTCATATAATTTGGGTAGTGTACGTAAAGGTGGTTCAGGTTTGGATCTAGTATGGGTCCTACGGGTTTTCTCTAGGGTTCTTAGTCAGTTGTCTATATGTTCAAACCTATGGGCTAAGTGATCAAGTCTATTGTGAGTTCGGGTATTGGACTGGGTCATCTGGGTATTCATCTGGGCTAGCTATTCAGTAAGGGCTTTAATCTGGGCTTCAAGATTGTCCATGGTTTCAGCCAAAGGTGGAGATGTGATGCTCCTAATATAGTGCTCATGCAAGACTCAATACTGACTCAACTACAGCTGCCTAGACCTGAGCCCAATCAGAATGGGTTGACTTAACTTACACACAACTCAAATCCTAGTCCTTCAACTGGCCAGGTAAGAGGTGGGATGGTGGGAAGCCGCCTGCTCTCACAGGGACCCAATTAAAAAACCATCGATTTGCTTTGGTCATTTGATACTGTACCTCTAACCTAGACACCAGAATCTAATAATAAGAGATGAATTGGGTGCACTAGTCATCCCACAATGACTGAACCCGATCGATGGGTGTCCCAAGCCAACTAGGGCAAATTTAGTCTAGTTAATTTTAGATTAGGCTTGGGACCGAATGCAAGAGATATAGTTTTGGGCTAAGGATAGGTTATCAACTCTTTCCCTTATCTGACATATAGAAAGTGCCCTTAAAGTATTTTATGCAATGATGGCAAGCAGATGAAAATGCAAATTAGGGTTTAGCTATTTTTTTTGGAGATTTTGAGTATATGTAATTTTTTTTTTTGTTTTTGTTTTGGAATTTTCTTAAATAGAAAGATAGATTGCAGATTATAACCTAATATGCAGGGAAAATGCTAAAATTAAAGATATGAAAAGATTTTACTAAAAGAACCCTGAACTTTCCAAAATCGGCTTTGCTGTCAAAATAGAGTAGAACTGTTCTCAGGTAGTTTTTTAGTTAGGAGAAAATTCACAGACGAAAATAATTCCTAAAAAAACTTTAAAAATTAATTCTAATTATAAGGAATTTTTAAAAAAAAATTCAAAATTTTTGAGTTCTATGCAAGTAGAAACAATTAAAATAATAGCGGATGTACTGAGAAGGCCGAGAATGCAAAAACCCTAATGGAACTCTTTGTGTTCTTCTTCGGGGGTCAATTCACAGTGGCACCACTACTGCCATAGGAGATCTCGTGGATTGGGAAGAGAGGGTTTTGCAGCCCTACATGTCTCCTATGATCGGATGGCCATGGTGAAGCACCCGATCCGAATATCCAAAGAGAACTAAGCCCAAACAGGCTCTGATACCAAATGATGCGGAACTAGATATGCATGCAAATTATTTTTGTATTTTTTTATATTAAGTTAAATGTTTGAATTTCGAAGATTAGACCATCAAACTAAGTAGAGAGTTCTACATGAAATTATGAAGCAAAAAGCATGCATAACAGGGCCTAAAAAGTAATAGAAAGTGGACCGCTTAGGTTAAGAAGTCTCGGTTGGGATAGTTCATCTCTAATAAAGCGATTGGCAGGCAGAGGAGGTATACCTGATAATGGTTGATGCACCTGGTGTAGATTGTATGCGAAGGAGTCGCTCTTGCTCCTGGATGTGGCCTGAAAAATCAAGTCAAAGACCCGCGATTCTCGGCTTTCTATCCGGTGACCCGATCGCTGCACGGCTAGAGTCGTTGGATTCGTAGAAGCCGAGGGACCTGCCAATAGCCTTTCAAGGGTGAGAAAACAAAGCAAGGATAAAGTAGTAAAGGGAAAACAGCAAGGGGAAGAAGAGTTTGAGGTTAGGTGGCCAGGGTTTGAAGAGCTGGATGGCGGTTGGAGGCTGGGCGCAGTACACCAGGAAGAAGGAAGGGCTCATACAAAATCCCTTTAGCACACAGCAGGTAGCACACAGCAATTGGAAGAACTCAATTATATTTCATGAATAAAAGTGTCTTGATACAAGAGAGTAAAGTCTCTTAAATAGACTCTTAAACTTGGCCCCCAAGTAAGGTTACAATAGTCATTACCTGGGAATCTGAATCCCACCCAAACCCTAGCTAGAATATATGGTAGGTCTAGGTTGAAAATTTCTTAAATTTCTCCTCCTCTCTCTTTCCTTGGTCAACCAAGGGAGGTGACCCTAGTGGCCGACCAAGGGGTTGTGAGCATAAGGCTTGGCGCCCCTTGGTTCTCCTCCTGGGCCTTGGCTGGCTCATTTTGCTTCGGGTGCGGTCCAGGGCTCCAGGGCTTCTGATTTGTCTCTCAGGCTTCTGATTTCTTCTCCTAGGCCTTTCATGGTTTTCATAGCTTCCAGTTGGGTTGGTCTTCACTTGGACTGGCTTGGTCTTCACTTATATGAGTCTTCACTGGACTTGGACTATCATGTGCAGGACATAGAAATAAGACTAGCTCAACATGAGCTGACTAGTACGGGACTCAAATAATAAAAAGACAACTCAAATAGGCTAAGCCTTTATTACAAATAGACTCAAATGCTACTAAGTAATTCATAGAGGGTTGAGAAGCCTCTATCTTATTCTGGTGCCTCTGGTGTCCCCACCAGGATTTGCACTATGATTTTATAATACCATGAATAAATATAATTTTTAAAAAGGGCTTTTATGGTCTCACACACATCCTATTACCATATACTTTCTAACAGGCATACAACAATATCATATGTGCTAAGTGTGTCATCATTCTAGGACAACCTTACAACATAGCAAAATCTTCTACTATGTTAGGATAACCTTATTTCAGAATGATGACTAAATAATCTAACTATTTCTCTATGTCGATTAGGATTTAAGTGAAACCTAATCATGGCATATATCAACAATCATATGCTACAACTATCATATAGATATAACTAGATAGCATATAATCATTCAGACATTCAGTTGACTTTTGAATCAAGGTGGCTCTGATACCACTATTAGATTTTGGTAAGCACAGTGGAAGACCAGATTTCAAAATTTTAAACCTTGAAATCCTAGTCTACCAAAATCCTAATCCTAGGTCTTCTTTGATTATATCAATTGATAAAAAAAATATTTTGGAAATAGAAGAATACTTATAATGCTAATATACTTTTCTTTCTACTAGGCAAACAAGTATATGCCCTCCAGAGGTGATCCACATAGGAACCGAACCAAGGAAGCCTCTTTCAGCTTGACTCCTTATGGTAGCTTTCCTTCCTTTTGCAACCTTTTCTCCCCTCTAGGACCTTTTCCTTTTCGAAGAGTAGCTTAATATCTCTTCAAAAACTTTCTTACTATCTTATTATCCTTTCAAATTCTTTTTCCAAGCCCTTGTCTTAAAATGGTGGACTTGTTTTAAAATAATAGACTTGTTCTAACAAGAGAAGGAAGATAATTATCAGGACAACTTTTAGATGCCTTGGCATCAATCACCAAAGCCTTTAAATAGAAAGAGAGTAGGTGCCTGATACACCTTTCCGTCAGCCCCTTATCTGATATTTAATATATCATATAAGATCCTTTAATCAGAAATAGTCCCTTGGTAGAAAGGTGTAAGTGAAATACCGTTTCACTAATGGTTGGCGCCAAGAGTTGCTTATTACAACTCTTCAAGAAAATCTAATAATTAACTCTCAATTTTAGATTTAAAACATGGTCCCACACCCTAATAGATGTATCAAATGAAGAGGTTTATCTAGTAAAGAGTGATTAATAGGCAGAGAAGGACTCTTCCTTATCCCATGCACCATATATGAATCATCACATCCCTTCATTGTTCATGCCTTTCTTACATTAATTGACTAGCCAATTCCAATCAATTTGGGCATCCAATGGATAGGATAGTGGCTAAGATATATCTCATAAAAGGTGATTAATTTGTAGGACTCTTGGTCCTTCTACACCCCTTTATTTATGCATACGCCAATATGGCCCCAAGAGTCCTATGCCCTTGGGACTCTTGGTTTAAATAATGGATAAGGGCTTATAAAGTATGATAAATCCCAATTTGGCTATCCCACTTAAGGCTCAATTTAATTTAAGTCTAACTCAAATTAGTTAGCCCAAATAGTAAACAATTAAATACAATCTAATTAGGTTAGGAGTCAGGCTAGCCAACATATTCTAGTATGTTAATTAGCCAGCCAAGTAGGATCCTATGGCCCTAATAAAAATACAAATGATTTCCTTGATTAATTTCTTAATGTGTATAACCCTTTGGGCTCCTTATCTAGCTAGTAGTAGGTCTTGGTTCATGTCAATTTAGTTCGATTAGAAACTAAATAATCAAATTATATCAAATAGAGCTAACCCTAGTTACCAATTTTAACCATCTTTCAAATTGACTCATGAATTCAATCAATTTAATTCATGATAACCTACAAGACATGATTGACATCTATCAACATGTCATGCCTACTCAGAAGATACAAAATTTGGTAGAAATTATCAAAATACCTTTCAATGATAAGTTACCATGTAATTCAATCATTTGATCTTTCCTTTCCCAAATAAGTGATGGGTATAGAACATTGTCAAACCCTTATACTTTATTCATTCAAATCTCAAATCACTAATGAAGACTTGATTGATAAAAAATTAGAAACCCTTTTCTAATTTCATCCTGCTTTGATCAAAATTTCCTGAGTCATCATATGATGAGATTACATGGGATAAATACTCCCCTTATTAGAAGTGATCGATTCCTTATTGACCTACTCATAACCTTCATACACAATTCACCATGTCCATGAAGATCCCATACATGACTACTGAGTCATGAATAAGTATGAACCAAAATATGGATTCATGTGTATAAGATACCATGTAGTCCCAGGTCTAAGAATTAATTACACAACTTCCAATAAGAGAATCATCTTTTGACAAGACTTCCATAAGAAGTTCTCATGACGGATCAATTCAATGAACTCATACCCTGATGAGCATCCACATCCTTATATTAGTGTCCCTATACAAATAGTCACGAGACCAACCACTCTCTCTATCTAGCATACATAGGATGTGCCAGTCTCTCTGGAAACATCGATCCCTGACTCGATGATCCTATGACTAGAAATATTTTAAATTAAAGTTTATTAGATCTTAGGTCTCACTATTACAATCTCCATCATAACCCTAAAATCATTGCCCTAGTTTATAGGATTCATCATAATCTCAAATAATAAAGTATATGACATAGCATATGATGAAATATAATGCCTTTTTATTAATATCATACATGAGTCAGTGATTTTTATAGATAAGCCCCTATTTCATAAGAAATATAATTAACTTTTAAGGCACTATTCTTTCAGCCCGTGCGATGGAGGTCATTCAAGCATTAAAAGAGTTATTTGATGTGTGTATTCCTTTTAGCCATGAGGCCTTTGCAGAGGGCACAAGTTGGGGATGCTCAATTACCGAAGCCAAGTCACTAAGAACCATCAAGAGTTTATCTCTCCTTCTTAGATGAAGGGAAGTTCGATGAGGAGGCTTCTGATGGGACTGCCACCTCGGATACCCCAGTTGAAGTCACCCCAGCCCCAACACCTGAAGCCACCTATGGCGAGCCCATCACCTCTAACCCAATCACTGCTGAGTCGATGGCCTCTAAGCTCCCAATTATGGGTGAAGCCACTCCATCTGATCCTACTATCATAGTTGAGCTGCCTACTGCTACTGATCCCAAGGAGGTCAGGAGCTAAAACCTTATAATTTTTCTTTTTCTTTGATCTTATGACTTTTTTGTCTTTGTAATTTTCTTTCTTATGCATGTAAGAAAATATTTTTAAATGTAATGGAATGAAATTTCACCTTCTACTCCTTGTGTTGTGCATTCATTAGTTGTAACTTCTCTCAAGATGTTACTTTGCCTTTGGGAGCACCGATGCCTGCCAAATGCCTTTAGAAGGTAGTCGATACTAGGGCATCTATCTCAGAACAAGAGGCTAAGGCCAATGTCACAAGTGAAAAAGCCATCAGTCAAAGGAAAGAATTATTAAAGATGCGAAAGGCATTAAAGAGAGCACACGAAGAAATCAACAATCTCTGCTTGAAATGTGCTGGATACATTCTTAAGAAAACTTCACTCAGAGAAGAACTAGGTAAGCTATTAGAGTGAATTTCTCAGGTGATTTGGGAAGCCACTGCAGAGGTGGCCTGGATGTAAGATTAGCTTTCACCTGCTTATGGGTTAATCACTAGCTTGAGATCGCTGCTCACATCTAAAAGTTCTCGTTGGAAGATTGCCGCTCGATTGATCAAGCTTTGTGTTGAACTCTACTAGGCTAGGGGAAAGATTGCAGCCTCGAGCAATCTTTGAAGGGTAAAGGTAGAGCAAACAAATCGAAGATTAAGGAGCTACCTCTGGCCATGGTTCGTATATCAATTAAGCCACCTCTGATGGGGTCACCTTCATCACCGCCCCTAGAGGGGACATGCTACATGTCTAGTGCTGGCACCATAGAGGGTTCCAAGATAAGATCAAGGCATCGATCAGCATCATCTCATTGATCTGATTGACAATCCCAATCACGTAGCCACCATCGATCAAGCCATCAATCTTGATCACGGTGCTGTTACCCATTTAGCCATCAGCCTCGCTTAAAAAAGCATCATCACATAGTTGGGGCTTGGAAACACAAGTGAGCATGGCCATGGAAGAGCTGATGTTTAATCAGTTCCATCAGATGGGATATAGCAACTGCAAAGACTTGATATGGGTCCTCTATCCAACCATCAGTCTTCATTGCTTACCTCCCTTGGATATGAGCGTAGGCGAGTTCAACATGGAGCTTGCAATGAATTTGAGTCTACCAAGGGAGGAGAGGTTCGATGCCCCTCACCAAGGGGTGTCACTTCAGTTGAAGAATATCTCCAGGGGTTAAGTCATCAGAGCTCTATCACCTACTATAGTAGGGCCCACAGGACTAGAAAATATTGAGGGACAATCATTCAAGGGGGCTCACTCATCGTTCGAGGTAGGCTCTTGGAGTGATGATGACCAACCACCATCTAAAGTGGGCACTACAGATCCCAAGGCTAGAAAGCATAGTTCTTTCTGTAGGGTTCGGTGGCAAGGCGGAATCATAGATTTCAAAAATTTTTATCTTAATGAAATCTTCACCAAACCTTCAACCCAAAATCTCCTTAAAAGAATTAAAACATATAAGATGTTTATATAAGATTTAATCTCAAATCAAGATACTAACCTGTATCGCAAAATCCAAACTCTGAATCTCCACCAGGTGCCCAAATGTTCACCCTCCAATGGTGATCCACACAGAAAAACAATGAAGACAAAATTTCTATTTCTTGGTTCCTCTTCTTGAATTCTTTTTCAAGAATTCAATTCTTGGACCTTTAGGCTGAAATTTTCTTTCTTGAAAATTTTCTTTTCTTCCTTCTTTCCTCTTCTTGAATTTTCTTCAAGAATTCCCTTTCTTGAATCCCTTTTCTTGAATTGAATTGGAAGAAAAAATTAAGACAGTCAAAGTCTTAATTCAAGAAAGAAAAGAAGAAAAGATCCTTTCCCTGTTCTTTCCTTTACCGTTCAAGACCTTCTTCTTATTCTTGTTTAGGGTCAGAGTTTCGACAGAGGATACCTCTGTAAGGGAAACAATACCCAACAAGAACAAGAGGAAGGAGTATTCTGGAGAGGAAGTGAGGGAATTGGATCTCTGAACTATGTTGCGTGAAAACCCCCGAGAACCCCAACCTTATTTATAGATCTCAAAGGGGTGTCATCTCGAAACAACGCAACCCTCTGAAACCCCAGGGATCACGATCCCTCATTCCTCACGCGTCCCCTCAACCAAAAATCATGATTCTCCGATTTGATTTTCGTTTTTCCGACGAGGAGAACTCTCGGAAAAACTTTAGGAAGGATCGCGACTTTTGGAGACGGATTTGCGACCGAAAAGCGACGGATCTTTTTCTTAAATTTTTCTGGCCATCAGATCTAGATCCATGGGCGCCAGACAAGGATCTGAAATGCTCCTCTTCAGAAATTTCTCCGACGTTTTTTCTTCTCACGCGTTTTAAGAGAAGTCCACGCACGTGGACTTTCTTTCTTGGCGCGCGCGGGTGAGAGAAGGGAGGGGGCGGCTTGGAGAGAGGCTCTCAGTGAATTAAATTCACTTGGGTTCAGCCATGGGTTAGCCCAATGTCCTAAAAATTAAATTGGACCTTAATCTGGTTCAATTAGAACCCAATTAAGCCCAATTCGGAACCAAATTCGAATCTGATTCGAATAGAAATTTGGTCTGCAACACATGCTAGTGTGTTTATCCTGCAAACATGATTTAATTCCAAATTAAATCCTTCATCAATTTTCTTTTGTGTGTGACCCATTGGGTTCCACACCTAGCCAGCAGTAGGTCCGAGTGCTATTTGACTTAATTCAGTTAGATCTCAACCAAGCCGATTTAGGTCAACTCAAACTAGCTCGACTCGGTCAATTAGAATCTAATTCAAATTGACTGATTTGAATTACCATGATTCAATCATATACCTACAAGACAAGATTGACGTCTAGCAACGTATCATGTCTACCCGGAAGATGTGGAATTTTGGTGGAATTACCAAAATACCCTTCAGTGGTGAGTTACCGGGCAATTCAGTCCTTTGATCAACTTGCATCCCGAATATGATTATGAATATGGATATTTGTCAAATCCAATTTTCATATTCATCCCTAGCTCAATCTTTATAATGATGATTCATTAATGAACCATTAGAAAATAACTCTAATGTTCATACTTTGATCAAAGGTTTCCTGAATCCATCATTTGAAATTAGCTGGATGCTATTCCCTCTTACTAGGGCTGATCAATTCCTTGTTGACCTACTCACAACCTCCATATACAATCCACCATAACCAGTATCACCTCGTGCATGACTCAGTGTCATGATTGACTGCGAACCAAAGTATGGATTCATGTATATAAGGTACTATGGTAGTCTCAGGTCAAAGGACCACATGCACTACTCCCACTATGAGAATTATCTATTGACAAACAGATAAGGTTCCATTAGATATTCTCAATCTGGATCAATTCAGTGAACTCATTCTCCAATGAACACTCACATCCTAGTATTAGTGTCAAACACAAGTGACTGTGAGATCAGTCACCCTTATTACAAAACATATATAGGATGTGCTGGTCTTGCCGGAAACATTGATCCCCAACTCAATGTCCCATCGACCAGGAATATTTTAGATTAGGGTTTTAAGGCTTTAGGTCTCACTGGTATGATCTCATCATAACCCTAGAACCATAGCCCTAATCTATGGGGTTCATCATAAAATCAAAAAGACACAGCAAATGATGAAAATAATGCCTTTATAAAATGTCAATTCATTGATTTTGGGATCAAAAATTACAATATTTCAATTGGCTTTCAGGGCACAATCTTTCAATCTCCCACTTGCACTAAAGCCAATCGCCTTTAAATCTTAACCCCATACAATCAAGGTGGCGATCAAACTCTCGCTGTGATAGAGCCTTAGTGAACGGGTCTGCTATGTTGTTCTTCGTTTCTACCCTTTTAATGCAGACTTCTTGTCTTTCGACAATCTCTCGAACGAGATGGAAGCGTCTCAGAATGTGCTTTGATTTGTGATGAGCTCTTGGTTCCTTTGCTTGAGCAACAGCCCCCGTATTATCACAGTAAAGTGATACTGGACCTTCAATCTCAGGAACTACGCCCAACTCTGATATGAACTTCTTCATCCAGACAGCTTCCTTGGCAGCTTCACTAACAGCAATGTATTCTGCCTCAGTTGTTGAGTCAGCTACAGTTTGCTGTTTAGAACTTTTCCAACTTACAGCTCCTCCATTAAGGGTAAAAACATACCCAGATATAGATTTGCTGTCATCTGGATCTGATTGAAAACTAGAATCTGAATAAGCTTCTAGTTTAAGATCAGATCCTCCGTATATTAGAAAAATATCCTTAGTTCTTCTTAAGTACTTAAGAATATTTTTCACAGCCTTCCAATGATCCTCTCCTGGATCAGCCTGAAACCTGCTGGCTATACCTAAGGCATATGCCACATCAGGCCTAGTACATAACATAGCATACATAATAGACCCTACTGCCGAAGCATAAGGTACCGAATTCATTCTATTTCTTTCTTCAGGTGTCTTAGGAGACATCTTCTTAGAAAGATGTATGCCATGACCAATAGGTAAGTAACCTCTTTTACTTTCCTCCATGCTAAATCTTTTTAGCACTTGGTCAATGTACCTAGACTGGGATAAACCTAGCATCCTCCTAGATCTATCTCTATAGATCTTGATGCCTAGTATATAAGATGCTTCTCCCAAGTCTTTCATGGAAAACTGTTTAGATAACCATACCTTGACTGATTGTAACATTGGGATATCATTCCCAATGAGGAGTATGTCATCTACATACAGAACCAAGAAAACTATGGCACTCCCACTAGTCTTCTTGTACACACAAGGTTCATCTTCATTTTTGATAAAGTCAAATTCTTTGACTGTCTTATCAAATCGGATGTTCCAACTCCTAGATGCTTTCTTTAATCCATAAATAGATTTCTTTAGCCTACATACCTGATTAGGTTTAGTCTCCAAGACAAAACCTTCTGGCTGTGACATATAAACCTCTTCCTCAAGGAAACCATTGAGGAATGCAGTCTTCACATCCATCTGCCAGATTTCATAATCATGATATGCTGCTATAGCAAGCATGATCCGAATAGATTTGAGCATGGCAACCGGAGAAAATGTTTCATCATAATCTATTCCCTGTTTTTGTCTGAAACCCTTAGCCACTAATCTGGCTTTATAAGTTTCAACTTGGCCATCTGTCCCAATCTTTTTCTTATAGACCCATTTGCATCCAATAGGGTTAACACTCTCTGGTGCATCAACCAAAGTCCAGACTTGGTTGACATACATGGAGTCCATTTCGGATCTCATGGCTTCCAACCATTTGTCTGAGTCACTACTTATGACAGCATCCGTATATGTTAGAGGCTCATCATTATCAATGATTCGGGCTTCATTATTTTCAATAATGAACCCATACCTTTCAGGTGCATGTCGCACTCTATCAGACTTACGGATAGGAGTGGTGTGTTCAAGTTCTATACTAACTGTGTTATGATTTTGTTGAGATGTATCTATTTGTTGAACTTCTTCAAGTTCAATATTTCTCCCACTGCCCTTTTGTAGGATGAATTCCTTTTCCATAAAAATGGCATGCCTACTGACTAAAATCTTTTGTTCAGTAGGGTGGTAGAATAGATATCCTATACTATTTTTGGGATATCCAACAAATAGACATTTTTCTGCTCTAGCATCAAGCTTTTGTCCAAAATTTCTTTTGACATAAGCTGGACATCCCCATATCTTAAGGTGCTTAAGATTGGGTTTCCTTCCCCTCCATAACTCATATGGAATGCCAGATACAGATTTGGATGGTACTCTATTCAAAATATTAGCCGCTGTTTCCAAGGCATATCCCCAGAAAGAAACAGGTAAGTCTGTGAAGCACATCATGGACCGTACCATATCTAATAAAGTACGATTTCTCCTTTCAGCAACACCATTTAATTGTGGTGTGTAAGGAGGAGTCCATTCAGAGATGATTCCCTTTTGTTTAAGGTGATCAAGAAACTCAGTGGATAAGTATTCACCTCCTCTATCTGATCGAAGGATCTTAATACTTTTCCCCGTTTGTTTCTCTACCATACTTTGATACTCTAAAAATTTTTCAAAAGCTTCGGACTTATGTTTCATTAGATACACAAATCCGTACCTTGAAAAATCATCAGTGAATGTGATGAAATATGAGTATCCACCCTTGGCCTGAGTTGTCATAGGTCCACATACATCAGTGTGTATGAGTCCTAATAACTCTGTTGTCCTTTCATTATGTCCACTAAATGGAGTCTTGGTCATTTTACCCATGAGACATGATTCACAAGTTCCTAATGATTCATAGTCATAAGGATTAAGGAATTTTTCCTTGTATAACTTGTTAATCCTCTGCTCACTAATATGTCCAAGACGACAGTGCCAAAGTAAAGTATTGTTTACTTCATCTCTTTTTCGTTTATTACTAACATGTAGTATATTGTCATCAGAAGATAAAGTTAAGAGACCATTGCAAAATATGCCATTAAATATTATTTTATTAGAAAAACTGATTGAGCAGCCACTGCTCATTACATTCATAATATATCCTTGTTTGAGTAACAAGGGTATAGATATGATGTTTCTAATGATTCTAGGCATAAAATAACAATTCTTTAACTCTAAAATCTTCCCAGAAGGCAGCTTCAACATATAAGTCCCTACAGCTTCTGCTTGGATGGAATCTCCTCCAGCACCGTAGAGCTCGAAGTCGCCTTCCTTCAAAACTCTAATGTTCTGTAGTCCCTGCAATGATTTGCAGATATGATGACCACAAGCAGTATCCAATACCCAAGAGTTTGAATTAGAAGTGTCTAATGACAAAATTGCATGTATCTCATACATACCTGTTGGTGCATTACTAGCACCGGGCTTCAGACTTGCAAGGTAAACCTTGCAGTTTCTTTTCCAGTGACCCGGTTTGCCACAATGAAAGCAGGTCATTTGTCCGGAGGCCTTCTTTCCTTTCTTTTTCTTGATGCCCCCTTTTGGGTTTAACCTCCTCTTGGAACCCTTTTTGCCTATTTTCTTCTTGTTTACACCATCCACAAGAAGAAGTGGAGCCTTATTTTTCTTTAAATGGCTCTCTGCTGTTTTTAACATATTCAACAGCTCAGGCAAGGAAGTGTTAAGTTTGTTCATATGATAATTAAGAACAAACTGTGAAAATGACTCTGGGAGTGACTGCAGGATTAAATCCTGATTCAACTCCCCATCCATGACAAAACCTAATTGACCCAATCGGGTGATTAGGTCAATAACCTTTAATACATGGTCTTGTACGGATGTACCTTCTGTCATCCTTGCACGGAATAACTGCTTAGATATTTCATATCTTGCAGTTCGACTATGTTCTCCATAAAGTTCTTTTAAATTGAGCAATATGGAGTTTGTGTCCATGCTATCATGTTGCCTCTGTAACTCATTGGTCATAGAGGCAAGCATTATACACTTGACAGTAAGTGAGTCATTTTGCCACGTGTTATATGTGGTCTTATCCTCTTGCGAGGCATCTTCCCCTAATGGTTCCAAGGTTGGGGTATCAAGAATATAAGAAATTCTTTCTTGGCTGAGTACTATCTTCAGGTTTCTCAACCAATCAACATAGTTTGGTCCAGTCAATTTATTTGCATCAAGAATGCTACGGAGTGAGAGTGAAGAGGCCATTTAATCTACATTAACAAACAACATTACATAAGCAGACAATCAATGTTGACAAAACATAATTAAATTAGGACTTTAACTTAATTATGTCTCCCACTATTTTATCAAGCATCATAACCCTCAATGTGATGATCGAGAAAACCCTAATTGGTTCTCTTAGTGGGGTTGAGATCCTAATTCCTTATAAAAGACCTTGTGTGTACACAACAAATCTTATATAAGTTCAAAGGTAGGAAAAACTCTTTCCAATTGTAATTCATACAATTCTCAACTTATCTTGGCCTCTAAAATATTAATAGTCTTGTGTGTACACAACAAACTATAATATTTTAGTTAAGTTAGACCCTTCATTGCTATATAGTCATGATATTAATCATAATACCCTTGTGTGTACACAACAAAGTATTATATTAAATCATTCCATAAGCATCAAATGTACCAAGAAAAAATTATGTTAGTCACCATAAAGAAAAGGCCTTGTGTGTACACAACAAACCTAATATGGATCATAACATGATAATGACTTGGCATGAAGGAAAGCCATATGTAGTGAATATTACACTGAGCATATTAATCAATAATTAAGTTAATCATACCGGCCAGGTAAGTGGGAGAGTGGTGGGAGTCCCCCCGTTGCTTTCCTTAGACACCAATAAGAATTGGCCAGGTCAGTCAACGGAACCAATTAAAAACCACGTCCTCTTTACCGATCATGAACCACTTTTCCTAGACACCGAATGATAAACTAATCATATTGATTATTTTTGCTTTTGGTATATGACACTACAACTTAATATGTTGTTAAAGAGGGCTTTATTAAAACAAAGCACATTCTAGCAAATATGTGCCATAGTGTGCCATCATACTAGGACAACCATTTACCACATAATTGATCCACCATTATGCCAGGGCAACCTTATTTCAGTATGATGACTAGAAGGCTAAACATATCTCTATGCAAATTAAGGTTTAAGTGAAAACCTTAATTAGTGGCATACATCAAACATATATGCATAATTAACACAAAAATGTGATTAGTGTGTCATCATACTAGGACAACCATTTACCACATAATGGATCCACCATTATGCCAGGGCAACCTTATTTCAGTATGATGACTAGATCTCTATGCATATCTCTACAACAATTAGGGTTTGAGTGAAAACCCTAATTGGTGACATTATAACAAACATATATTACATCTCATGTTACTTTTATAAATATGCATCTAAAATTCAGAATATATATTTTAATCTTAATAAGGAGGCTCTGATACCACTGTTGGGTTCGGTGGCAAGGCGGAATCATAGATTTCAAAAATTTTTATCTTAATGAAATCTTCACCAAACCTTCAACCCAAAATCTCCTTAAAAGAATTAAAACATATAAGATGTTTATATAAGATTTAATCTCAAATCAAGATACTAACCTGTATCGCAAAATCCAAACTCTGAATCTCCACCAGGTGCCCAAATGTTCACCCTCCAATGGTGATCCACACAGAAAAACAATGAAGACAAAATTTCTATTTCTTGGTTCCTCTTCTTGAATTCTTTTTCAAGAATTCAATTTTTGGACCTTTAGGCTGAAATTTTCTTTCTTGAAAATTTCCTTTTCTTCCTTCTTTCCTCTTCTTGAATTTTCTTCAAGAATTCCCTTTCTTGAATCCCTTTTCTTGAATTGAATTGGAAGAAAAAATTAAGACAGTCAAAGTCTTAATTCAAGAAAGAAAAGAAGAAAAGATCCTTTCCCTGTTCTTTCCTTTACCGTTCAAGACCTTCTTCTTATTCTTGTTTAGGGTTAGAGTTTCGACAGAGGATACCTCTGTAAGGGAAACAATACCCAACAAGAACAAGAGGAAGGAGTATTCTGGAGAGGAAGTGAGGGAATTGGATCTCTGAACTATGTTGCGTGAAAACCCCCGAGAACCCCAACCCTATTTATAGATCTCAGAGGGGTGTCATCTCGAAACAACGCAACCCTCTGAAACCCCAGGGATCACGATCCCTCATTCCTCACGCGTCCCCTCAACCAAAAATCATGATTCTCCGATTTGATTTTCATTTTTCCGACGAGGAGAACTCTCGGAAAAACTTTAGGAAGGATCGCGACTTTTGGAGACGGATTTGCGACCGAAAAGCGACGGATCTTTTTCTTAAATTTTTCTGGCCATCAGATCTAGATCCATGGGTGCCAGACAAGGATCTGAAATGCTCCTCTTCAGAAATTTCTCCGACATTTTTTCTTCTCACGCGTTTTAAGAGAAGTCCACGCGCGTGGACTTTCTTTCTTGGCGCGCGCGGGTGAGAGAAGGGAGGGGGCGGCTTGGAGAGAGGGTCTCAGTGAATTAAATTCACTTGGGTTCAGCCATGGGTTAGCCCAATGTCCTAAAAATTAAATTGGACCTTAATCTGGTTCAATTAGAACCCAATTAAGCCCAATTCGGAACCAAATTCGAATCTGATTCGAATAGAAATTTGGTCTGCAACACATGCTAGTGTGTTTATCCTGCAAACATGATTTAATTCCAAATTAAATCCTTCATCAATTTTCTTTTGTGTGTGACCCATTGGGTTCCACACCTAGCCAGCAGTAGGTCCAAGTGCTATTTGACTTAATTCAGTTAGATCTCAACCAAGCCGATTTAGGTCAACTCAAACTAGCTCGACTCGGTCAATTAGAATCTAATTCAAATTGACTGATTTGAATTACCATGATTCAATCATATACCTACAAGACAAGATTGACGTCTAGCAACGTATCATGTCTACCCGGAAGATGTGGAATTTTGGTGGAATTACCAAAATACCCTTCAGTGGTGAGTTACCGGGCAATTCAGTCCTTTGATCAACTTGCATCCCGAATATGATTATGAATATGGATATTTGTCAAATCCAATTTTCATATTCATCCCTAGCTCAATCTTTATAATGATGATTCATTAATGAACCATTAGAAAATAACTCTAATGTTCATACTTTGATCAAAGGTTTCCTGAATCCATCATTTGAAATTAGCTGGATGCTATTCCCTCTTACTAGGGCTGATCAATTCCTTGTTGACCTACTCACAACCTCCATATACAATCCACCATAACCAGTATCACCTCGTGCATGACTCAGTGTCATGATTGACTGCGAACCAAAGTATGGATTCATGTATATAAGGTACTATGGTAGTCTCAGGTCAAAGGACCACATGCACTACTCCCACTATGAGAATTATCTATTGACAAACAGATAAGGTTCCATTAGATATTCTCAATCTGGATCAATTCAGT
The DNA here is from genome assembly GCA_021397845.1 of Areca catechu. NCBI lineage: Eukaryota > Viridiplantae > Streptophyta > Magnoliopsida > Arecales > Arecaceae > Areca > Areca catechu. The sequence continues at coordinate 79,530,356 of CM038044.1, read as the reverse complement.
GAACTCATTCTCCAATGAACACTCACATCCTAGTATTAGTGTCAAACACAAGTGACTGTGAGATCAGTCACCCTTATTACAAAACATATATAGGATGTGCTGGTCTTGCCGGAAACATTGATCCCCAACTCAATGTCCCATCGACCAGGAATATTTTAGATTAGGGTTTTAAGGCTTTAGGTCTCACTGGTATGATCTCATCATAACCCTAGAACCATAGCCCTAATCTATGGGGTTCATCATAAAATCAAAAAGACACAGCAAATGATGAAAATAATGCCTTTATAAAATGTCAATTCATTGATTTTGGGATCAAAAATTACAATATTTCAATTGGCTTTCAGGGCACAATCTTTCACTTTCTTGCTTTGCTTCAATCTTTGTAATCATCTTTTCATAACCCTTGGGCATCTTATTTGAAAAGTAATGAAACTCTCTTTTCATATTTTCTTTGTTTGAACTTGTATGACCTATAAACCACCCTTCTCCCTTAATCAAGACCATGGTCACCAATTGCTTTTAGGTTTTGATTACCCAAGATTTAACCACTCATCATGGGTGTTGGGTTACCTAGCCAGGCACAGCAGAAGGCTGGGTTTCAAAATTTTCATTTTCAAAACCCTGATTGGCCGGAACCTAAACCCTAGGACCAGTTGAGCATAACAACTAATAAATCAAATCTTTTGGATTATAGACGAATACATGGAATGCTATATTCTTTAATCTCCATGAGGCACACAGGTATATGCCCTCCAAAGGTGATCCACATAGAAATCGAACCAAGAAAGCACTCCTATGAAGGTTGCTTATTTGATTGGGACTCTTCCAACAACCTTTCGGACTTTCTTCCTTTGCTAGAACCCCTACCCTCCTGTAGGGCACTCAGAGAATACTCTAAATCCTCTCTCAGATCCTGAATACCCCTTTTATTTTTTTTCCTAGGCTCTTGTCTTAATTAGACTAGCCTTGTCTTAAAAGAACAAGCTTTGTCTTAAAAAGGCAAACCTTGCCTTAAGGAGGAAGAGAAAATAGCAAGTAGTATTCTTCAGATGGGAAAACTCAATTGCTCTGACATTGAATATGATACCTTTTATAGAGAGGGATGGTGTGCCTGATATGTCTCTTTCTCAGCCATTTGATAAGACCCTTCAAGAAAAAGGAGTCTTATAAGGATGAGAGGACATATTATGATACATCTAATCATGCGCCAAGAGATAAATTAATGTATCTTCATTTTTCCAGCCTTTTTCTCCACCTACGACATGGCATTAACCAGTTATAGGAAAGCTAAGGGGCATGAAATATGAAAGGAGGTGTCAAAGAAAAATAGAAGCCTTCAAATAGAAGGACTCCTGATTTCAAATTAGGACCATAATGAAGAGACACAACTCTTCACTTTTGCGCCAACTCCTTCCATGCCATATTGCATTTATTTGACTAGTCAAAGCCACTCATTTGGACATGAAGATAAGGGAGAAGTCCTTTGGACTATATCTTCTACATGCTGAAATTAGCGTGAATGCAAATTGGCACCCACGAGTCCATGCCAAGTAAGACTCTTCCATAAATTCAAGATAAGTCCCAAATAAATCCAGATAAGTACTAAATTAGGCTACCCTACTTAGGACTCTACCCAATTTAAAATCCCACTTAAATTGGTTAGTCCAAATAGCAAACAAGCTGACCCAATCCAATTGGCTTAGGAGTTGGGCTAGCCACATATGCTAGTATGTCAATTAGCTAGCCAATTAGGATCTCATCATCCTAATAAAAATATAATTGACTTTCTTGGCTAATTCCCTGATGTGTGTGACCCTTTGCATTCTACATCTAGCCAGCAGTAGGTCTAGGTCCAAGCCAATTCGATCCAATCGAACCCGATTGACCTAATTAGGTTAAATTGAGCGAACCAAAGTTGCCAATTGAAACCTACTTCTGAATTGACTCATGAATCCAATCGAATTGATCATGATAACCTACAAGACATGATTGATATCTATCAACATGTCATGTCTACTTGAAAGATGAGGAATTTGGTAGAATTTACCTAAATACCTTTTTAGTGGAAAGTTATCGTGCAATTCAATCCTTTGATCTTATTTTATCCCGATTATGTGATGGGCATGGATAAATGTCAAACCCTAGCACTTAATCCTTTCAAAACTCAATTCGATAATGAAGACTTGATCGATGAAAGATTTGAAACTATATCTAATCTCATCATGCTTTGATCAAAGACTTCCTGAATTATCATTCGAAAAGATCACATGGGATAACATCTCCCCTTACTAGGAGTGATCAATTCCTTGTTGACCTACTCATTACCTTCATACACTATCCACCATATCTAGAAGTACCCTATACATGACTTAATTATCATGAATGAGTATGCACCGAAACATGGGTTCATGTGCACAAGATACTATGGTAGTCTCAGGTCTAAGGATTACATGCACAACTCCTACTAAGAGAACATTCTTTTGATAAGTAAGACTTCCATTTGATGTTCTGTTGTCGGATCAGTTCAGTGAACTCATAACCTAATGAGCACCCACATCCTTATATTAGTATCTCTACACAAGTGGCTATGAGACCAACTACCTTCTCTATCGAGTATATATAAGATGTGCTAGTCTTTCCAGATTCATCAATCCCCGCATCGATGATCCAACGACTAGAAATATTTTAGATTAGGGTTTATCGAAACTTAGGTCTTATCATTATGATCTCTATTATAACTCTAATTTCATTGTCCTAACCTACGGTGTTCATCATAATCTTATAATTAAAACATAAGACATAGCATATGATAAATAAAAAATTGCCTTTATCAATCTTGACTTTTAGGAGAACGCCACTGATATAATAACTGTGATAAATTAAAAATTGCCTTTATCAATCTTCAAAGGTTGAGAGGTTATTCTTCAATTAGATGTCCTATAAAAGTCATGTCCTTTTCACTCACCCAGTCGAAGCGACCGGTTCTGGAAAGAAAAATTCTACTAACCATATTATGGAGAAGTCGCATTTCCTTTGATAGCAAGTTGGCTTGAACATGTTGGATGGAGCTTATATCTTCTTTTTCCAAAATGAGCTTCAGTGTGTGTTCTCTGTCAGTTATGGTAAGCTCGGTGGCACCATCTATTGGCATTTGAAGCAAGTTGCTCAACTTTTTTCAACCACAATGACTTTAACTCCCTTAATAGTTGATTCCAAATGGTACTCTTCAAGAGCTAGGTTTTCATAGAAAGTTCATATCAGAGAAGGGTAGGTTAGAATATCCAGTGAGCAGAAAAATTTTCAACCTTGGTTGTCTATCCATCTCCCTATCTTCATTTTCAGTTCTTCTAGGAAGGAGAAATAGATCCTTCTGCCGCAAGTAACAGGCCTGTCGGCCATTGAAGTGGATTTCACAATCGGAGAGGATGTTCCTTCTTCTTGTTGTTCAGGAGTGAACCTTTTTCTCTTTTCTCCCTTTTCTTTTAGATCTTCACTACGTGTGCTTGTTTCAGCTGCTTGAGGAATCTTCCTTGTAGATCTCCTTGGAGCCATTACAGTGGGAATCAGGAAATCAGAGTTTTGGGAAATGGTTTTTGAGAGATTGGTAAAGGTTCTGAGTGAAGTAGAGAGAGTTTGGAGTGAAATTGAAAGAGTGAAGTGTAAAATAAGATTACTCGGATCTATTTAAACAGCAATTTCTCGACATTCAAGTTGGCTCGTTCTGCCCTAAAATCATCCGAGTGGCTCGACCAGAGCGAACTCAGAACAAGCAGAACTCCGAGTTGGCTAGGCAAGACTTCAAGTTAACCTAGTCGGCTCGACCAGAGCAATAGCAGAAAACTCGGATATTCGAGCGGGCTTGACCAGAGCAAAAATTGCTCGAGTCGACTCGAACAGAAACTTTTCACAGAAAATGAAATGATTCAGAAATTGAGTTTGATTCAATAAAATTTCAAGAAAAGTTGTTTAATAGTCATGAATAGTTGTAGGAGGTTTTCTAGATAATTTTTCCATAGTTTTGAAGGAAATTAGGTTAGGGTAATTTAGAAAGGATCATAAAGCCCTAATTCTTCTCTAAGCAATTTAAATATATCCTGGTTTAGTGGCTTAGTAAAAATGTCAGCTAATTATTTTTTAGTTGGGATAAATTCTAGTTCAATGTCACCATTCAAAACATGACCTCTACTAAAATGGTGTCAATCTCTATATGCTTAGTCCTAGAATGCTGAATAGGTTTTTTGGTCAAATTTATAGCACTTGTGTTATCACACTTAATAGAAATTTAGCATTGTATAACACCAAAGTCTTCTAGTTGTTGTTTAATCCATAACACTTGTGCACAACAACTCCCTGCAACAACATACTCTACCTCAGCAATAGAAAGTGCTACCGAGTTTTGTTTCTTACAGTGCCATGAGATTAAATTCAATCCTAAAAATTGGTATGTGCCGCTAGTGCTCTTTCTATCAATTCTACAACAAGCATAATTAGCACCGAAAACCCAATTCAATTCAATGAAGATTGTTTTGAAAACCAAAGACCTAAATTACTTGTACCTTTCAAATATCTTAATATTTTTTTAACAGCAAGCATATGTATTTCTTTGGAATTACATTAGAATCTAGCACATACACATACACTATACAAGATATTTGGTCTACTTGCGGTCAAGTATAATAAGGATCCAATCATACCTTTATAGAGCTTTTGGTCAACATTGGATCCATTTTTATCTTTGTCCAATCTGCAAGATGGGCTCATGGGTGTTCTTATTTGTTTGCTCGTCTTCATACCAAACTTTTTGATTATTTTCTTGGTGTACTTGGCTTGGTTGATGAAAATCGCTTCCTTTGTTTGCTTTACTTGAAGTCCGAGGAAGTAGTTAAGTTCACCTATTAGACTCATTTCAAATTCTTCCTGCATTAGCTTAGCAAATTCTTCATAAAAGTTTTCATTAGTTGCACCAAATATAATATCGTCAACATAAATTTGTACAACTAGTATGTCATTGTTTTTCTTTTTGATGAAAAGGGTTTTATCAATATTTTCTCATAAAAAATTATTTTCAATCAAGAAAGTGCTAAGTCTATCATACCAGGCTCTAGATGCTTGTTTCAAACCGTATAAAGCTTTATTTAGTTTAAACACATAGTTTGAAAAAGCATGATCTTCAAAATATGGTGGTTGTTCTACAAAAAATTGTTCGGAGATAAAACCATTTAAAAATATATTTTTTATATCTATTTGAAAAAGTTTAAAATTCATGTAGCAAGCAAATGCAAGAAATAATCTAATGGCTTCTAGTATTGCTATGGGTGCATATGTTTCATCAAAATCAATGCATTTTTCTTGACTATATCCCTTAGCCACTAATCTAGCTTTGTTTCTAATGACATTTCCTTGTTCATCTAATTTGTTCTTATAGACCCATTTGGTTCCTATGATTGGGTGATCTTTAGGTCTATCAACTAATATCCAAACCTTATTTCTTTCAAATTGGTTCAATTCTTCATGCATAGCCATCATCCAGTTTGGGTCATTTTTAGCTTCTTCTAAGGTGTGAGGCTCTATTTATGATATAAAGTCTAGGTAGTCATGTGTAGTTTTATGTGCAACCTAGTCCTAATACCTTGTGAAGGATCACCAATAATTAATTCTTTAGGATGGGCAGTAGCGTACCTCCATTTTGTTGGTAAATATGTATGATCCTTACTTACCGTTTCTTTTCCTTCGTCAATTGGTCTTTCTTGTATGCTCATATCTTCCATCTCCTTTTGAATTATACCTGCATCTTCGAAAAATTGATTTTCAAATTCAGTACCATGATCACTCCTAATTGAAATTATTGAAAGATTTTTCTGATTTGAAACCTTTTTATGAAATTTTTGAAATACTTTGAAGGTTTTATCTTTGTGAGCAATAAACAAAACCCATGTAAATCTAGAAAAATCATCTACAATCATAAGGGTATATTTCATACCTCCTAGGCTTGTAGTCCTAGTTGATCCAAATAAGTCAATGTGAAGTAGTTCTAGAGGTCTAGTAGTTGAATTCATATTTTTGGGTTTAAATCTCCCTCTAGTTTGTTTACCCATTTGGCATGCATCACAAATATGATCAAGGTCTACTTTAAACTTAGGCATGTCTCTCACTAAGTTTTTGGAAATTAACTTGGCAATAGTATGCATGCTAGCATGACCTAATCGTCTATGCCATAATAAACAGGACTCCTTGGTCTTAGCATTCATTGAAACTAAACTGGAACTACTTGACATAGCAAGATTATTTAAATCTACCACAAAAATATTTCCAAGTCTGTGTCCAATGTATTTACTGCTAGAATCAAGAGAGTTTGTTACTATATACATAGATGATTCAAAGATAACCTTGAAGCCTTTATCACAAAGTTGACAAATACTTAATAAATGGTGCTTCAATTTATCTACTAGCAATACATTTTCAATGAAAGTATAGGAGGTTATTTTGATCTTACCAATTCTGATTATTTTTCCCTTGTCATTGTCTCCAAAAGTAATCATATCTCCTTTCATTTCTAGGGTAATGAACTGATCCTTGTCACCCGTCATATACCTTGAACAGCCACTATCGAGATACCATCTTTTCTTCAATTTCTGGGCTACAAGACATTCCTGCAAGATAATCAAGGAGTTCTTTTAGGTACCCAAGTTAACTTGGGTCCTTGCAGGTTAGCTGAGGTGGTTCCTTTGGAAATCCAAATCTTTCTTGATTTATTATAGACATTTCTAACAGTATTATATTTAAAAGCTTTATGTCCTAGTTCCTTGCAAGCAAAACATCTGATTCTAGAATTCTGAAAAGATTTATGCTTTGAAATTCTAGATGCATGAGATGCAGAAATAGCAGATTTTACATTTGAGTTTTTAGGAACATACAAGGTAGCTTTCGAAATGGAAGTAGAACCTTTTGTTACAAAAGCTTTTTGAGAAGTAAACTTTGGAACAAAATCTTTTTGTTTCACAAAAGTAGTTGCTGAAATATAATTTGAATTTAAAGAATTAAAACCAATTCCAGCTTTGTTACCAAAAATTTTTTGTTCTTTAAGAATCAACTCAAGCTTGTTAGAAGATAGAGTTAGTTTTTCAACAAGTGGCTTGAATTTTTCAACCTTCTTTTTCAACTCATTATTTTCATTTAACAAAACTTTGTTTTTATAATGATAATCATTATTTTCATTTTTTAATACTTTACAATTTTCAGAAAAGACATGAAGTTTTTTTTGCAATAGAATATTCTTTTCTGAAATCTCTTCTTTTTCTTTGAGTAAAGAATCACTAGTATTCTTTAGAGATCTAATCTTTACTCCAGCCTTTTTAAATTCGGATAAAAGATCATGGAATGCAAAATTTAACTCATCAAATGTAAATTCAATTTGAGCATTGGGGAAAGTTACCTTATCTTCGAGATCCATTAGATATAAGTTAGCTATTTTCGTGGTCTCTTCCTCTTCGGTTGAGGTGGATTCTTCACTATCGCTCCATATGGCAACAATCGCTTTCTTTTTCTTCTTCTTGAAAAATTTCTTTAACAGTGGACAATCTGGACGAATGTGCCCCGGTTTCTTACATTCATAACATGTGGGGGCTTGTTCCTTTTCTTTGCCTTTGTCCTTGTCCTTTTTCTTAGAATGTTCTTCTCATTTACGAAATTTTCTATTGAATCTTCCTTTCTTCTTTTCCATAAACTTTTTGGATCTCCTCACAACCATTGCAATATCTTCATCTTCTAGATCATCTTCGGAGGAGGTAGAGTCATCTTCTGTTTCTTCATCATTCTTTGATTCCAATGTAGCCTTGAATGCAATAGTTTTCTTCTTTTTTTGATCATCATAAGTTCTATACTGCATGGCTAATTCATGTGTGATGAGAGAGCCCATTAATTCATCCATGGATAGAGTGTTTAAATCTTTAGCTTCCTGAATGGCAGTAACTTTAGGATCCCATTTATTAGGAAGTGATCTTAATATCTTCTGTACCAAATCAGCATTTGAGTAAACCCTTCCAAGACTTTTCAAACCATTAATAATATCTGTAAATCTAGTGTACATGGCAGAGATATTTTCATTAGGTTCCATTTTAAACAATTCATAATTGTGTACTAGAAGATTAATTTTTGAAGTCTTCACTTGGAAATTCCTTCATGGGTCACCTCAAGTTTATCCCAAATTTCCTTTGCTGAAGAGCAAGTGGAAATTCGATTAAACTCATTTGAATCTAAAGCACAGTATAGCAAGTTCATGGCTTTGGCATTTAATTCTCCTAATTTCATGTCGTGTTCATCCCATTCCTCTTCAGGCTTAGGGACATCCATGCCATAAATTTTGATCATAGAAACGTGTGGCCCTTTAAGAATGACCTTCCATAATTGAAAATCAATAGTTTTTCTAATAAGAATAATTTGTGCCTATGAAGAGTAGAGGTCTGTTAGTTGACTGGCCTTCAGCCAAGGATGTTGATGGGGACATCGCCAGCACAGATCTCGGAGCAAGCACGAATTCTGAAGTTGCACGAATCTTGGAGGATATCCAGAATAAATTTGTTTGGGATATATCTTTATCTTTTGTTTGAATTTTGAATTAGGATTTAGTTGGTTAGGATTGAGATATGGATAGGCTTATCTTATCCTATCTTATATTTGAATTTAAATCATTCCTATCTTTTTATCTTGTATTCAAATTCAAATGATGGTTAGACAGGTCTATAAATACCATCCTTTGTCCTTTGTAAAAGAACAGTTTGGTTAATCAAGTGAATTTTTAGAAAAGGGTTTTTCTTTTCGTTCGCCTCATATGGGGAGGGTGAGAGGCCTGTCTGTCCGTCACCTTCGGGTGTCGAGGTTCGGGTGTCGAGGGGTATAAGACTCTAGTTATCCTCTTTCCCCATCAAGTCCCCTCTATGGTCTTAGGGATTTTCTTTCACGGCCCCAGGTAGCGATTTGGGTGGGATTCCCTAGGCTACGCATGTAGTGAGATGGGTGGAATACTCTAGGCTATATGTAGTGGGATGGGTGAGATGCACTAGAGATGAGATGTCTCTTCGTGAATGTAAGTTCCAAGTTTTTAGAGTATCCAATTTTTCTACCCTCCATCTCTATTTTTCCTTCGCCACCACTATAGAAAAATAAAAAAATTAAAAAAATAGGATACCCTAATCTTCGGTGACTTCTCAGCTCACCGACGATCCTACCCTGATCTGTCCCCCATCAAATTGGTATCAGAGCCATAGGTCAGGTTACGGTACATTTCTTTTCCAAGATCCCTTCACCAGTTTCGTCGTTCTCCCTCCTCTGATCTTGATCCACTACCCATACGGTCACGATCCCTTCTCCAATCCTTTACCATATCCCTTCCCCAACCCCGTCTCTTTCCCATTCCAAATGCGGCCATACACCGTTGGGTTCTTCTCCACCAGACTTGTCTTCTGAAAGCAGCGAAGACCAGCCTCCTCCACGAACCCTCGATCCTCTCTTTATGGCATTTCTACTTTCAATCGATCAAACTAACACTGTGATAGAAGAAAAGATCTTTGAGGATGACCGCATCGGCATCAGCTTCGTCGAGCAGGCCGAGGTATGCCTTGGAGGATCCGATGCTTCCCAAACTCTGGAAGGCCCTGGTGGATGGGAGCATCGGGTACCTCTACTACTGGAACCTGAAGACCAACGTCACCCAGTATGAGCAACCCTTCACCGAGCTCCTGCCTTCCCCGCCTCTGCTGCCACCTCTGGCAAGCCCATCTCTTTTTCAGCCACGTGTCCTCCGATGGCCTCCTTATCACTATCGAAGGTGATGCCGACCTCCAGAACAAGTTCTAGGACCTCGTCGACTGCCTAGCCTCACCCTGGGCCTCTGGGATCTTCAGGCATATCTCGCATTCCATGTCCAGCGACCTCATCCTCGACTGGGGTGATGGCCACTGCCATGAGCTCCACGACGGTGATGAGGACCTCTACCGCTCCACTGCCACCCTCGATGATGGATCCACTTCACTGGCCCCCTCCTCTCTGCCTCCCATGAAGCCTAACATCATCGCCATTTCCTCCCTAAAGCCCCGGCCTGCCGGTCTTCCCCACCATCATGGTAGCAATCGACACCGCCCTGCTGGATTTCCCCACCAAAGCCCCACCCAGATCGCCCACTGCCATGCCGCCTCCACCGACCATGATGACCTCTGCTCCGGCCATTGGTTTCCCATCATTGGTCCGTGAAGAAAAGGGGAGGGATTGCACAAACGTGAATGCAATTCCCCCCTTGCTATCGACTTCACTTAAGGAATCCCCGCACCAATCTCAAAGCTCTGCAGTCATCTTCATCAGGTCATTGCCTGTGTTACGGCCCGGATCTTGTAGCCATTGTTGGGATCGTGGGGTCCCCAATTCAGCCTTCTCTTGTAGCTTGGGAGGACGAGACCCTATTGCAGACCGGGACATTACCAAGGGCTGCGGTCTTGCTTCAAACAATTCCTTGTCATCCACGTAAAGGCCATCCCAGTGTTCCTCAACCATCGGTAACAAGCTAAATCAAGCTAAATACAAACATTACCAATCGGATTGATTTTCCACTATCGATAACATAATGAGGCTTGGACAAGTCCAGTGCTCTAGAGTACATCAATCAAATATTTCCGACTGAAGTCTCATTATTCGATGTGGAGCCTCTTTTGATTGGATGCGGTTCACTAAAGTCCCTACTAATCCAAACTCGACGAAGTCGAGTTCTCCCTACCTCAGGGAAATGATGGGGACATCACCAGCATGGATCCCGGAGCAAGCACGAATCCTGGAGCTGCACAAATCTCGAAGGATATCCAGAATAAATTTGTTTATGATTTATCTTTATCTTTTGTTTGAATTTTGAATTAGGATTTGGTTGGTTAGGATTGAGATATGGATAGACTTATCTTAACCTATCTTGTATTTGAATTTGAATCATCCCTATCTTTTTATCTTGTATTCAAATTCAAATGAGGGTTGGACAGGTCTATAAATACCACCCTTGGTCCTTTGTAAAAAGATAGTTTGGTTAATCAAGTGAGTTTTTAGAGAAGAGTTTTTCTTTTCATTCGCCCCGTATGGGGAGGGTAAGAGGCACGTCTGTCCTTCGCCTTCGAGCATCGAGGGGTGTGAGACCCTAGTTATCCACTTTCCCCATCGAGTCCCCTCTATGGTCTTAGGGATTTTCCTTCACGGCCCCAGGTAGCGAATTGGGTGGGATGCCCTAGGCTCCACATATAGTGAGATGGGTGGGATGCCCTAGGCTACATGTAGTGGGATGGGTGAGAATTCCTAAAGGTGAGATGTCTCTCCGTGAATGTAAGTTCTAAGTCATAGAGTATCCAATTTTCCTACCCTCCATCTCTATTTTTCCTTCGCCACCACCATAGAAAAATAAAAAAATTAAAAAAAATAGGATACCCTAATCTTCGATGACTTCTCAGCTCATCGACGATCCTACCCTGATCCCATCCCCCATCAGATATACTCATGGGATGAGCCATCAATCTTTACACTAATGTAATCAGAGACATTGCTCTGATACCAGTTGTTGCCCAGGTGGCTACCCAAGAGAGGGGTGAATTGGGAATTTAAAAATTTAAGCAGATAATGTGCACTTAAAAATCTCTTTTAGATTGTTAGGTGCTGTGGCAAAATAATAACTTGCAGAAGCTAAATAAGATCAAAGAAGCACAACACAAACACACAGAAATTATAGTAGTTCGGAGCAGCCCAGCTCCTACGTCCACTACCCAAGATACCACTTGGGATTTTTATTATATTCACACCCGAATACAGTGGGATTGTTTTACAGGATCATATTTCAAAACCTCTACACTTTGATTTTAATGAGATCACCAAAGAAAACCCAACGTCCTTTGGTTTTAAATAGGATCACCAAAGAAACCCAACTTGATTTTCACAGGATCACCAAGAACCTAACTTGGTTTTACCAAGATCACCAAGAACCCAATACTTGATTTTTATCAAAGGCTCACCAAGAATCTATTTGGTTTATCAAATGGGCTCACCAATAACCCAAACAATTCAAGAATGAATTGAAATAAATGCAAAACTAAATGACAAACTCTAGTTGTCGGATAGTTGCTGGTGTAGCTTGAGAGAAGTCCACCTGAATATGCTTCAAAGTGCTTTAATTGCTTTAGTAGCTTCTTTCCAAAATGCTTCAAGCTTCAGATCAGAGTTGGTAAAGACTTAAAGACTAACTTGAATTCTCTTTATGCTCCTTTTCTTATTGGTAGGTTGGATATTCAATAAAGCCTTTAAAACTTTGAGGAACTCTCTAATACTTGATTCAAGGAAGTTTAAATCCCTTAAATATATGGTTTTCCATCACTCCAAGATAGTTTGAGATGTTGTAGACCATTGGGATGTGACATGATCATTGGAGCACTTTTTGGCATTCAAAAAGAAATTCTGGAACTGGCCGTTATGTACCTGAAAATGATATTCAAGTCGGCTCGAATTCCTTCAAGTCAACTCGGATCCTTCGAGTCGAAAGGTCGAGTCACCATTTCTTCAGTAGGGTCGACTCTTTGTCTCAGGGTACAAAAATTTCACTCTAGACGAGTCGGCTCTTGATAGCTCGGGTCAGCTTGAACTTCCATCGTTGAACATATTGAACTCGAAGGGTCAGCTCGCCTTAACTTGGGTCGGCTCTTCTTCTTATAATTAAAAATCTTTACTTTGGAGGAGTCAGCTCATTGCAGATCGAGTCGGCTCGCTTTCTCAGGTCTTCAAATTTTATTCTAACAGAGTCGGCTCTTTCTGGTTGGGGTCAACTCGCCTGGCTGTTCTCAGAAAATAATAGAAATGGACTCTAGACGAGTCAACTCGATTCTCCTTAAGTCGGCTCGGATGCTACGTACCAGAATCCTTAGTGCATGCCAAGAAGTGGAGTCGTCTCTTCTTCAAACTAGGTCAGCTCGAGTGACTTCTTCAGGATTTTTACAATTAAACTTGAAGAATACTCTCACCAACACTCATAAACTTTTCAAGTAAACCAACCAAAATAAATTTAAGGCATAACACACATAGAAGTAACCCTTTTTACATAATTTTTCTTAACTTTTTCATTGGGTTCTTCTTTACAAAATATGATTACAACACAACTCAAAACAAGAAGTATAAATGTAGGAGTTAAAGTTTGAACAAATAAATCATCCTACAAAAACTTGTAAACCACTTGAAGAGTTGTTAGTAAAGTATGTGTATGCTCTAATGTTTGGTTATCATCAAAATCACTTATGGGGTCAACACATGTGGACTTGATCGCCTAAGGGCTCTAACAAGTGCTACCCTGTCACTTGGAGCCATGTGGGCATTAATCACTTAAGGGATCTGACCTAGTACTACTCAGTCACTTGAAGCCATGTGGCCATTGATCGTCTGAGATCTTTGACCAAGCTCTACTCGATCACTTTGAGCCATGTGAGCATTGATCACTTGAGGACTCTAACCAAGCACTACTTGGTCACTTGGAGCCATGTGGGAGTTGATCATCTGAGGGCTCTGATTGAGTACTACATGTGAGGAAACATTATGTAGGCAATAGTCATGCAATTTTAAAATTTTTTAAAGTTGCATCACAGCGAAGACCAGATTAATCATATTAATCAACTACATATTAGAACATTTCTAATATAGCTATACAAATAGGATCATGTATGAATATTAATATGTAAATGAAAGAAAATACAAGCACACAAAGTCATGCATCACATAGAACCATTCTTTGTTCGATTCACATGCTAAAGAACACTTCTTTGGAAAACTCACCAACAACTTTACCTTTAATCCAATGCAATACTCATCGGGTTGAGGAAAAGCTCACCAAGGAAGATGATCGCTCTGGAAGCCACACCATGTCCGGCCTCTATAGGTTATCCACACCAGAGTTCTTCCTTGACCTTCTTCATTTGAAGTGCAAGCTTCACCGAAATGAAATGGCTTATGGACTCTGCTTCTTCTTCTCGGGATATTCCAGGAGATGAAGAAGCATTATGGAGGATTTAGGAAGTGCACTCAGAAAACCTTCCCAAGACACTCTTCCCAAGCCTAGAATACTAAGCATCCACACCCAAACCCAAACCTTTCTTCCCCACACAATGTTTTAAACTCATCTAGCCTTTTTCCCTTTTTTTTTCTCTAAAATTTTCTAGCAAATAACTTTCAAAATTCTCTCTTCTTCATGTCCTCATTCAGCCCCTCAAATATAGAGGTAAGTAGGGAGAGAAGAAAAGGGGAGAGTTACAAAATAAAAGGGGTTACATAAGTTATGGGATTACATAATTATGGGGGTTACAAAAAATTCAAGGTCATTGGAGTTACATCCTTTTAAATTCAGACTAAATTATAAATTTAAATGCCAAATCAAAGTTTGAATTCATAATTCAAACTTAAATATGAAATGGGATGCAATAATTTAGCCCAATCACATTGGACCTAACCCAAGCCCAAACCGAATCATATTTGGTTTGATCCAAACAAAATTGCGCAATCAAATTGAGTTAATCAAGCAATCATATTGCCACTAGCCCTCCATATAATTACCAACATTTAGTAATTAAAATTTATCACAACATTTGTAACATGATGTGTCAATACTTGACAAATCATCAAATCCCTGTAACTGAGTCAACTCATGACTCTAGTCGACTCCAAAATGTAGATGGACAATCAAATTATCCAAAGAGTCCAACAATGAATCCTAATCGTTCAATAGCCATTAGGTCAATCAGAAACCCATATGATGTGTGACCCCATGGTTCGAACACTATGCCGATAGTACTAAAACACTTCCGATACTAGCCAAAGTCACCATCTAGCAATGATACCCGATATCCGAATAGGTCGAAGGTAGCAGAGCAACTATCAAGAACCAAATGGACATGATAATCATATTAACATTCCTTTAACCCTCAATGCTTTGGATGACTTAGAGTTTAACTGCCCAACCCTAGAATAGTCCATCACAATATGTCTCAAACTCAAAATCCCTGTAACTACTTATAAGGACTACCCTGGCCAAGGTTTTTCTCAATTGAGACATAATGAGTCATTCACTCCAAACTCTTTTGGAGGGGTTAATCCCATCTTGATTCAACACTACTACACAAGTACTTGAGTATACCCAATAACCTTTCATCACCAGATTAGAAATCCGGGTAGTCCAACACCTAAGCATACTGAGTTGCTTGCAACCTATCATGGTGATCTCAAGTCAGAGGGATACTTATATCCATATCCTAATGCGAACTACTCTTTGGTAGAAAAAGTGTTCTACATATGGGTCACTTCCAATGAAGTGTCATATATAACACCTGCATACCATACCAGTGTCTCCACACTTCTTGGTTAAGAGGATAACCAACGACTATGACATACAATGATCTACACTTGATACACTATCATCCCGTAACAATGTATTATTTGGTTGCGAACCAATTTAAGAACTAGATGATATATCTTCTCTATATCACATCAAAGTAGTCCTAAGGATTTCATCACACAAGAATTCATTATAGGAAGATGTAAAATATGATGAATAGCCAGAATAAATATTTTATTCAATACAATTCATATACAATTACAATAATAGTTCAACCATCTACAAGCTAGACGATTGGCTTTGGAATACATTTTCCAACAACTCCCACTTGGACTAAAGCCAATCAGAATAGAATTATATTCCCATCTTCCATTTACAATTGTTGAACTCTTGAACTCCAATGACTTTAGTGAAGGGGTCGGCTAGATTCTCCTTTCTATCGATCTTCATAAGTTTGATATCACCTTGTTCCATGATCTCTCGTATAAGGTGGTAGCGATGCAAAATGGCTTAGTACGCTGATGGAACTTTGGCTCTTTGGCTTGAGCAATGTCTCCAGTGATTCCATAGTATAGAGGAATAGGACCATCCAGGGAAGGTGCCACTTCCAGCTTACCTAGGAACTTCCATAACCATACAGCCTCCTTTGTGGCATCTGATGCTATAATGTACTCTGCTTCGTATACTGAGTCTGCCACTGTATGCTGCTTGAAACTTTTCAAGCTGATAGCTCCTCTATTCAGGATAAACACAAATCCAGATACACTCTTGCTATCATCTCTATCTGACTGAAATTTGGAATCAGTATACCCCATAAGTTTTAAATCAGGTTCTCCATAAATTAGCCATTGGTCTTTATTATTTTGCAAATACTTAAGGATAGTCTTTGCTACCTTCCAATGTGCCTCACCTAGGTTAGACTGGTATCTACTCACTACCCCTAATGAGTATGCCATGTTTGTTCTAGTACATGTCATGATGTACATGATAGAACCCACTACTGAAGCATATGGAATCCTACTCATACGCTCTCTCTTCTCAGGAGTTATCGCATAATCCTTCTTGGAAAGAGTAATTCCATAGCCTATCAGAAGATAGCCTTTCTTGAAATTTTTCTTGCTAAATCATTTTAGCATAGTATCTATGTACGTAGATTAAAACAATTCCAAAAGCTTCCTAGATCTATCACTATAGATTTTCATACCAAGTATGTAGGAAGCTTCATCCAAGTCCTTCATAGAAACTGAGATGACAACTAGACATTTATTCCCTGTAATGTAGGAATGTCATTCTACATACAAAACAAGATATATAACTACAGAACCATTAGCCCATTTATATATGCAGGGTTCTTCACCATTCCTAACGAAGCCATACATCTTAATACATTTATCAAAATGCATGTTCCAATTCCGAGATGCCTGCTTCAGTCCATAAATAGACCTCTACAGCTTGCACATCTTAGACTCATCTATGGATATGAACCCTTCAAGTTGCATCATATACACCTCATCTTTCAGCTCATCATTTAGGAAAACTATTCGAAATCCATTTGCCAGATTTCATAGTCTAGATATGCTACCAGAGCCAACATAATCCGAATAGACTTGAGCATAACCATAGCGGAAAACATCTCATCATAGTCTATACCATAATGTTGATGATATCCCTTGGCAACTAGATGGGCTTTATAGGTCTCCACCTGCCTGTCTACGCCACTATTTCTCTTGAAGATCCATTTACACCGAATGGATTTTATCCCTTCTAGTAGATCAACCAATGTCCACACATTGTTGATTTCCATGGACTTCATTTTGGATTTCATGGCCTCAAGCCATTTCTCAAAGTCAGAACTCTGCATTGCATCCACATAGATAATCGGATCCTCGTTGTTCTTATTGAGTCAACAAGATCACTGTCTCGGACTAGAAAATCATAGTATCTATCTGGCTGACATAATACTCTACCGGATCTCCTTAATGGCTGTATGATAAGCTTAGATCTTATCAATCTAGTTCTATAGTGGTCCTAGAATGTGTTGTTTCATCTACCTATTGAACTTCCTCAAGTTCAACCTTAGTAGCTTAAGTGCCTTCAATAAGGTACTCCCATTCTAAAAAGGTAGTCCTAAGACTGACGAACACTCTATGTTCCTCAGGCAGATCGAAGAAATACCCTTTAGACTCCTTTGGATACCCAACAAAGAGGTGCCTGTCAAACCTAGGTCCAAGTTTATCCATCTGTAAATGTTTGATATAAGCCGGACACCCCCAAACTTGAAGATGTGAAAGTGTTGGCTTACGCCCAGTCCATATCTCATATGGAGTTTTGTCAACGGATTTACTAGGAACCCTATTCAAAAGATTATATGCTAACTCAAGAGCATATCCCCAAAAGGATATAGGTAGAGTGGCTAAGCCCATCATGGATCGGACCATATCAATAGAGTCTGATTCCTCCTTTCAGACACTCCATTTAACTGAGATATCCCTATTGGAGTCCATTGAGAAAGAATCTCATTCTCCTCAAGATAAGTTAGAAATTTACGAGAAAGAAACTCATCACCTCGATCTGATCGAAGGATTTTAATAAACTTTCCAGTTTATTTTTCTACTTAATAATGATATCATTTGAACATTTCAAATGACTCAGATTTGTCTCATTAAGAAGATATAACCATACTTGGATAGGTTATCTGTAAACGTAATGAAATAGTTATATCCATCCCTAGCACTGATATTCATTGGTCCATATATATCAGTATGTACCAGACTAAGAATATCATTGGCTCACTTACCTTTTCTAGTAAAAGGTGACTTGGTCATTTTACCAAGAAAACAAGATTCACAAGTTAATAGTAATTCACAATCACTAATGTTCAGGAGACCTTCAACTAACTTGTTGATCCTGTTCTTGTTAATATGACCTAGCCCATTGTGCTAGAGAAAGTATCGCTGACATTATCTATCCTATGGCATTTGCAAGAAATAGTCATTACTATAATAGGTCGTGATAGTAAGTATATGCCGTTATTTAAACATCCAACCATAAGTTTCACACCATTTACAATGATAGAAAAAACATCATTCTTTATTGAAAAATCATAATTTTCATTGGCTAATTGGCCTACAATAATGACATTCATAAGAAAAGATGGACAGTAATGATAGTTGTTGCCGCCTATACCACTGTGGCCTGCAGCTCTAGCGTGGCACCGGATGTCAGCCTCCTTATCCGGAATTCAGCACATGTACCTGGACCTGCAAAAGAAAGAAGACCCAGGTTAGGGATCCCGATGGGGGCACTCCGATGATCAAGTTAGCGGGCGATCTAGGGGAACATATCCTCCTTTGTGGATCCCTATGTGGTCTCCATGCACAGAGGAGTTTTTTAAGGAAAGAGTAGAGTGGGAGTTGTAGTGGACAAGGAGGGCTTGAGCAATGGTGGCTGTGTCCATTGAGACTCTCCCGATGAGTTCTCCGGTAGCCTTAGAGTGCTCTAGCTTGCTTTCTCACCCTCTACCAATTTTTTTTTACCCTCTTCGAAGGCCCTTAGGACATCCTTTTTAGACCATGGATCCACTCTCTTACCCACCTTAGGTTCTCCCCCTTCTGGGGGTGCTCGAAGGTCAATGACTGGCAGTGCCCTGAGGGTCATGCTTCGGTGCCCTCTCCCTTCATGATAGGGAGTTACGTCGTAGATTTTGACTTCCTGGCAAGTTGCCCCGCTTGGAGTAATTTGGTAGAGCATCGATCCGAGGGTAGCCACTCCTAGGTTTGAGTCTCCTGGCATGGCTTTCTTCTTCCAGGTGGTGCGAACGGTCGGTTGGGAAATGCAGTGCCTCAATTGGAGCACTCTTTCCTAACCGGCGTAAATAATGACGGAAGAGATCCTGGTGCTCTGGGGAGATGCTCCTCTGTAGGTCAGCATGCTTTCACTTTGTAGGCCTTGGGCGGTGTGCCGCTGCCCAATGGATGTAGCGGAATTTCCTTTTCTTTACCCCAGGGGCTTTTGAGACGTGATCGACCTTGGCCAGTAGGACAGCCTTGAGCCAGTAGACCTTTACACCAAAAGCCACTTGGCTTGAGGGGAGGGAGCTCAACTTCACCCGAGGTGGGCTTAACCCCGGGGGAGCCACCCGGTAGAGGAGCTCGAAGAGAGGGAGCTCCACTTCAATCGAGGTGGACTCAACCTCGAGGGAGCCACCCAGTGGAGGAGCCCTCTCGACTTCGACCGAGGTGGGCTGGACCTGGGGGGGCCGCCCGATGAAGGAGCTCAAAGAGAGGGGGCTTGACTTCGACTAAGGTGGGCTTGAGCTCGAGGGAGCCACCCGATGGAGGAGCTCGAAGAGAAGGAGCTCAACTTTGGTCGAGGCGGGCTCAACCTCGAGGGAGCCATCCGATAGAGGAGCTCGAAGAGAGGGAACTCAACTTCAGCCATGATGAGCTCGACCTTAGGAGAGCCACCTGGTGGAGGAGCTCGACTTTGACCGAGTTGGGCTCGATCTCGGGGGAGCCACCCAGCAGAGGAGCTCGAAGAGAATGAGCTCGACTTTGGTCAAGGCGGGCTCGACCTCGGGGGAGCCACCCGGTGGAGGAGCTCAAAGAGAGGGGCTGACATGGCTACATCTGCCAGCACAGTTACCACCTGGATCTAAATGGGGACTCCATGTTAGCAATCTTGCCACATCATTTGCCCCCCACTCCCAAGTCCTCATGAAACGTCACATTTGAGGTGAATGGAGTAAATATGGAGATGATGTGGAAAGTTGAAAATCTGGTGCCATTAATGCCATGATCGCCGTCACTTTGCGAATTGGGCCTTAAAGCCAATGCGGGGATGCCACATTAGTAAGTCCGAGGAAGCATAATGATTGATGTAGGACCCGAGATGGTTTTCAGTATACCAAGGCATCGTCTTCGGTTGATTTTGACACGCGGCGTGCATCCGATGGAGAAAGTATCGAAAGGATGCATGATCACTATCTGGCCATTTTGAAAGGGGAGGAAACTTTTCTCAAATCATCTCTTTCGAATTCTTCAAGCTCATCGATGGACTAGAGTCTCTTCCTTCCCCCCGGCTATCCTTTACCTTCAAGGCAACCAGGTTTGTTTTCCTTTGTCTTCTCCTTCTCCTTCGGTAGGTCAAGTCCACCTTTAGAAACCCATAGAATCTAGCTTTCCTGTTCTTACTCCTTGTCTTGCCTTAGATGGCTCCCTTTGGTCGGAATCATCATCTCTCTAGCAACCCTATGAGGCAGGGCCCTCTCGTCGAGGACTCCATCCTTCGATAAGGAGAAGGAGGTTCCTCTCTGCATCTATAGGGATCCTCATCCCATTGGCATAGTCATAGGAGAACCTAGGGCTCCCCTTCCTATTTCTCCTGCTCCCGCGATCCCTTCTAAACCTTCCCATTCGACCGGGCCTTCTGGCATCACATCAACGATGACTGGAGAGGACCTCTCTATGATCCGGGATACTTACGAGATCCTAGATTTCATCCGACTCTCGATCCCGGGACCAGGAGAATGGGTCATCTCCGGTGGCCCGGGGCAGATCACCCTCTACGAGGAATTCTTCGTTGGGGGTCTTCGCTTGCCTTTTCATCTTTTTTTCCTTTCCGTGCTTAGTCACTATCATCTTGTCCTCACTCAGTTAGCCCTGAATGCAGTTAGGGCCGTTAACTACTTCATTGTCTTCTGCTACTTCCATGGGATCATTGCTTATTTCTCCTTGTTCAGGGCCTTCTTCATCCTGAAATGCCACCCGACCAAAGATGGGTGGTGGTTTGTTTCTCCTCGCCTGAAGGGCATTAAATTTGAACTCCCCTCTTCCATCAAAAGATAGAAGAGAAAATATTTCTTTGCTTCCATCGAAGGAGTTGACTGGGTTTGGAGCGATCTGGACTAGACTCCGAACCGAAACTCCCAAGTCGAGGCTATTGATCAGGAAGTATACGACCAACTCATTTTTGACCATATCTCCGCCCTTGAGGTTTTGCAATCAAAGCAGAACCTATTTGATGCTGGGGTTAGCCCAATCTGGAAGTTAAGTGAGTTCGAAATGATGCTTCTTGTTCTTCACGAGCCTTCTTAGGTCCAAGGTTGACCTTTGTTTCCTTTTTCCTATAGGCATGAAATTCTCTATGAAGTAGCTCTTGGAGTCCACCCAGAAAAGGATTGCATCGATAGGGCCCAGGGAGACCCCATCGAAGAGAGCCCCACTAAGCCCAGCCAAGGGCCTGGGCCTGCTGCAGCCTCCGGCCCAGTAGGGAGGGTGGCCGAACCGGACCTCGATTCATCAAGGCAACAAACTCAACTCCCAACCCGGGAATCTAGTGTGAGCACACGAACCCGACCCGCCACCACCACCATTGTCAGCCTTCAAAAGTCATCGAGGTGGACATGGGGAGAGAGGAGGGGAGGGAGCGACCTCCGATGGTGTCGTCGACCGTGGTGGCGAGCTCCACCCAAACGACCAAGACACCCTCAGCAACCCCTCCCTCGGGCATGGCGGTAGTCCCAGCATTGCCGAGGATAGTCGTCCAAAGGGCATCAATCAAAGTGACACCGAATTCCATGGTCACCCAGGATTGGGCGATGGCCGAGCGCATGATAGACTTCATTGTCCAGTCACATGACCGCCATCAAAGGGGATGCAGGCCACTGTCGGAGGCCATTCTTTGCATCTTTCCCCACCTCTCACGGTAAGTCCTTTCTCTCTTTTTCTTCTTCTTCTTTTTTTTGACTTGCCATGACTGACATTTTCATTGGTGCAAGTCAGGATGGACCTCCTCCTCATCTGCGACTACTGTGCCCAGTGGACAAAGAGAGAGGCCCTGAAAGAGTAGGAGCTCGCGGCACTGGCAGCCGAGGCAAGGAAAAGATTGAGAGGGCTCAGGCCATGGAAGAGAGGAATAGGGCCCTCCAAGCTAAGCTGGTCGATGCCGAGAGGTGGGTCAGGGATCTCAAAATGTCCTTGGTATGAGAGAAAGATCGGGCTAATCACTGGGCGAAGGAGCTCAAAGCCGAGGTAGCCCAAGCGAAGGAGCAGTCTCAAACCCTTCGAACTCAATAGGAGGCGGCACAGGCACGAGCATCGACAGCTGAGGAGAAGCTGAAAGAATAACAGTGGTTTTGCAGGTGCCTACACTAAGCATGCAACAGCAGGGAGCAGGTATGTATTTTAAAACATTTTTAAAATAACAGCAGAAGAAACCCGCTCCACACAGGATCTAGCATATACAAGATGCATGTACAGGGAAAATAAGGCATGAAACATGGCATGTAATATTTATAAACAATTTTATAAAACTAGATCTAGGCATGTATGAATATAAAAACCAAAAACTTTATCTTATTCCTGCAAGGAATAACTCTGGGATATCTGCTGGAATTGCTGGAATACCAGGAATAAGTTTATTCATGTCTTCTTCTTCCAGCAAGCTTTTGAACATGGATTTCTTCTTTGCTTCAACAGCAACAATTCCAAACCAAAATTGCAGTCTTTTGGTCTCACCTCCTGCAACAACGGCATGGGAACATCTTGGTATAGTTTGCTTCAAAGGAGAGCTTTCGGATCGATCTCTTCCTCTCTTCCAAAGAGCTTCAAGAGAAAATCTGCAACAAAAACAAGAGAGGCAAAAGGCAGCAGCAAGGAGGTTGATCCAGCTCCCAGGTGCTCAAACGAACACCCTCTAGAGGGGGGACATGCCTAGGGCTCCTCTGATCTGGCTCTCGCGTGATGCTAGTCACCGGAAGTCCTTGGAACAGTGGGAAGAAGGAGAATAATAGAACACTCTGCTCTAATTTGTTTTCTCCAAAACAGCACTTCTTCTTCCACTGATTGAACACCACTAACAATAGGGAATCAAAGAACTTTTCTCTCCCAATCTCTCACCAAAACCCAGGCCTCAAAACCCCGGTGGAAAGAATGATGAAGCTCTCCAAGGGAAGAACCAGCTCTCATGGTTTTTCTTTTTTTTTGCCTCACAGAAATTTTCAGCGCCCAGATTTTATAATCACCGTGAACCATTCAACCGGTGTTTTGGGAAGCACAAAAGATGATCTGGGAATAAGAAAAGGCAGCAGGTTGGAGCATGAATCAAATTCATCTTCAACCAAGCAATTAAGAGTAATTAAGAGGTGGTTTAATCTCAGCAAAAATGAGGAGGAGAGTAGACCTGTCAAAATGGGCTAGAGTCCATGGGCCAGTACATTTGGCCCTATAAATAGACCGGGCCAGGCTGAAAAAAATTGAACCATTTATGTAAGTGAACTTTTTGGCCCGGCCCCTGTAGCCCATGGACTCAATAGGGTTAGGGCCAGGCCAGCCCATGGGCCATGATATAATAATAATAATAATAAAAACTTAGCTTTATGGGTCAGGGCTCACTTAATTTGTTACTGTTAGTTAACTCACCAACGGTCCTACGGTTTACTAGTTTATGACTTATTAATTACTACTTACAGGGTGAAGACTGGAAGCATTACGGATTTTATTTACTCGACGACGATGGGAGACCGGGAGTTGGGACTCAGGACCCTCTATTAGGGTTAGATCTATTGGGAATTGTGTCCCAAAAGCCAATCGCCTGGGTTGTAGGCGGTTGTGCTGAGTATTGTACTTTTTCTTTGAATTAATAAAATATTATTTTTTGGCAGCTCATCATATATTGTATTTCCCTGAAATGAACTCTTTCCATGTGATGAAGTCCTTAGGACTACACTGACTTCGATACAGAAAGGATGTATCGAGTGGTCCTTAAACCTTGTTCACAACCAAAGGATATATTGTACTGGACGGCAATATATCAAGTATAGGTTGTTGTAGTTCACATCGTTTGGTTGTCCTCTTAACCAAATGAGTGTGGTGACACTGATGTGATCTACCAGTGGGATATGTGATATCTCATTGAACGTGACTCCGTGCAGCCCCTTTCTGCCAAAGGGAAACTCATGATTGGATATGGGTATATGTGTCCCTCCGACCTGAGATCATCATGGTAGCTTGCAAGCAACTCCCTATGCTTTGGTGCCGAACTACTCGGATTTTTAATCCAGTGACGGAAGGTTTCTGGGTACAGGCAAGTACTTGTGGAGCAGTGATGGACCAAGATGGAATTGACCTGTCCAAACAGTTTGGATTGAATGTCTCGCAGTATCTCAATTTAGCAAATCCTCAGCCGGGGTAGCCCTAGTGAAGAGTCACTAGGCTTGCGAGGTTGAGACACGTAGTGGACTGACTCTGTCTGGGTTGGCAGCCCAATCACAGTCATCCTGAGCATTAGAGGTCAAAGGGATGAATTATACGGTAACCATATGCCAGAGGTTCGATAGTTTGCTTCTCATCTTTGACCTATCCGGACGCCGGAACCCATTGCTAGATGGTTTCCTGTGCTGATACTGGAATTATTCCAGTGCTACCGTTTAGGTTCGAACCTATGAGGTCACACGCCATAGAGGATAACTCTTTGATCCGGATACCGATTACGATTGGGAATCATCTCAGTTTTATGGTCACGATATTTTTAAGCACTCTTTTTCCCATCTTGCCCTTGTCTGCGTCAACCAGAAATTGTTCCGGGCTGACGAGGACTGCGCCAGGATTTTTCTGAATTATTTTTGAACTGATTCAGAGCTCATTTCGGCCTCCAATTGGTTGTGAACCAATTGAACCCAATTCAATTGGGCTTGAACCGGTTCAGTTAGATTGAACCAAGGGGTTTTAATGGGATTGAACCTAAATTCTTTGGACCGATTTCTTTTGAACCGGTGATTTTTTTCCTCTCCCATGTGACCGTTTACACGGTGATTCGCTGGAATTTCTTGCATCCGGTTGAAGGCCAAACGACCGAACGTATGCTGGGCGTCTTCTCCTCTCCCTCGCCTGCCATCTCCACTTTAATCCCTATTTAATGGCCTGGTTAATGGGTTTAACCACAGCCTCATCGTCTCCTAGCCCCTTTCCCTCTTCTCTGCTGCCTATTTTAACCCCTGCAGTCCCCTGTTTCAAAGCACGATATGTGACCGTGTGAAATGCTGAAAATACCATGAGAGGTCTTCTTTCTTAAGAGTATTATTCATTCATTCCACCGGGGTTTTGAGGGCTGGTTTTGGTGAGTGATTGAGAGAGAAAAGATTTTTTAATCCCTGTTCTTCTTGGTGCTCAATTAATGGAAGAAGGAAGCTCTGTTTTGGTGAAAACAAATTCAGAACTTGGAGTTATGTTTTCTTCTTTCCTCCCCTTACCGTTTCAAGTCTTTCGGTGACTAGCATCGTGCGAGAAACGGATCAGAGGAGCCCCAGGTGTGTCCCCCCTCTAGAGAGTGTTCATTTGAGCACTTGGGAGCCGAATCAACCTCCTTGCTGCTATCATTTTGTTGCTCTGTTTTCTATTTTGTTGCAGAAATTGCAGTCCAGAATTTCTGGGTGAAGGAGTTTACAAACCTCATTGGAAGTTTGATCCAATTGCTCTCCATTGAAGGAAGAGCAGTCTCCTTGCTGTTGTTGCAGAATAAGAAACCCCAAAAGATTACCATTTTCATTTTGGGTTGCTGCTGTTGGAGAGAAGAGGAGAAATCCACGTTCAAGAGGCTGCTGGAAGAAGACAATAGGAATAAAGTTATTCCTGTTATCCCAGCTATTCCAACATTATACCAAGGTTATTCCAGGCAGGAATAAGGTAAAGTTTCTGGTTTTTTTATATTCATGCATGCCTTGATCTAGTTTTATAAAATTGTTTATAAATATTACATGCCCTTGTTCATGCCTCGTTTTGCCTATACATGCATCCGGAATATGTTAGATCCTGTACGGAGTAGGTAGTTTCCACTGTTATTTTAAAATAGTTCTAAAATACATACCTGCTCCCTGCTATTGCATGCTTAGTGTAGGCAGCTGCAATACCCGCGTAGTTATCTTTCAGTGGTATCAGAGCCAGGTTCAGTTATAGCATTTCTTGATTGCATGTATAGTTGATTAAAATGTTTAATCTTTTGTATTGTAAATCATAAGATATGATTTGAGAGTACTTTTAGGAACCTAGTTGAGACCTTCACCATGACCGTGTGTCTTTGACACGATGCGGATCATCTATGTTGGCCTCTTCAGAAGGATCCTTTAAGGAAATCTTGGAATTAAAATTGTTTTAATTCAAATACATGTTTGGCATGTCTGATATTTTTTCTTTTGGGCAATGTAATGTTTATAAAAGAATAATCTAGATATGATGCATCAGTGGATATGTAAAAGGAGTTTTACATGTTTTTAATTAAAATTGTTTTAATTAAAATGATTGGCTTATATTCAAACAATTTTGAATTGTATGATTAATTAAATAACAAGTTTTTTAGGGTTTATGAAATCTAATGTCATTTGAATAAGCCAATTGGGTTAATTGGGTTAGCTGACTAGTTGGGTTCATAACTGGGTTAGACCTAAGTTTAGTTGAACCAGATTACAAGAAGATTAAACAAAAGTTGTTTAAGGCCCTTATTTAGAACTATCTAATAGTTAGATTAGTTGATCCGTTCATCTAAAATGGATCCAATTAGTGGCTCAGAGAACGCCCGAGTCTTTAGGCTAGTCTGATCAAGTCTGGTAAACCGACTGGTGTCGAGGTAGGTTTGGCATTGTGATCATGGTTGTATGAGGCTACCTCTTTCCTGGCCAACTTGGTTGGTGTCTAGGAAAGATGGTTAATGGCGGTTACTCACCCATGATCTCACCTACCTAGCTAGTCGAGTCGACCAGAACTGATTGGAAAAGCTCAATGACTCGAGTTAACCCATGTCACCCAAGTTGATCGGTCTGACTGATCTAGATCATTTGTTGATTTATATCAACCCTCCTTGAATCTGATTGATTCAGTGGGAGGTTGATCCATGTCCTTTTCTTTTCTTCTGTCACAACTAAAATTCCTCTAAAATTATTAGGTCCTTAAAAAGACTAAGTCAAAGAGTTGACAGTGTCTTAGCCTCTCATTAAGTTGGATAGAAATGTGTCCACTAGCTTGGTGTGCATCGGCAGTTCCATAGAACGGGTGTACATCCGGCGACTGGAATTTCTATCTGATCGATGATGGTTCAGTGCAACCTCCTTAACGGGACCAGGTGGGCCCGCCATAGTCGGGCTTGGTCTTTAGTTAGCTGGAAGCATTGGATTTGTCATTTTAATGGTTGGACCTAACCAGAGACCCGCAATAGGAGGCCCCTAGGCCGATTGGGGTGTTCTCTGGGGCAAAATAAAATACTGAAAATTATTTAGGGAAATAATTGGTTTACGAACCTACCTTTAGGCTCGTATGGGTGAGCTGGCCATAGTCAGGCTCATGCGAGGCCTATTGGATTTCAATACTGACTTGAAAAGGTGTTTTCACGGATTGGAGTTAGAGGCTACCAATCTGAAAAATTAGTGGGAGAAACCTTTAGACTAAAGTCCAAGTCTTTTGGTTAAATTATTAATTCATACACTAATTTAGTCTTGTTTTCTTTTCAGATGTATTCAAATTTATCGCTCCGGTCACTTCTCGATAACGAGAAGTTAAAGGGTCATAACTTCGATAGTTGGTATCGAAGATTAAGAATTGTTCTGGAGCATGAACGGATCCTATATGTGATAACGGATCCGGCACCTGAAATCCCTCCCGCTAATGCATGGAGTGTGGTCAGAGATGCTTATCTGAAGTGGGTCTCTGATCGGACTACTGTCCGGTGCATTATATTAGCGGTGATGAACGATGAGTTCAATCGCAAATTCGAGGAGGCCCAACCTGATGAAATCCTTCAAAAGTTGAAGGAATCCTTCGGCACCCCTGATGATGTAGAACGATACAAAGTGTCTTGTGCCATCTACAACTCCAAGATGCTGAATGGTGGTTCAGTCACTGATCATGTATTGTACATGATCGAGTTGATTGAAAAACTAGGCAAACTCGGATGCCCCTTGCACGAACAGCTCGGCAAGGATGCGATTTTGAATTCTCTTCCCTCCTCCTATCTTGATTTTCTCGATCATTATAGAATAAACAAGCCTGCAGTTAACTACCATGGTCTTTTGGGGTTGCTGCAGACTTTCGAGAAAGACCACCAACTGAATAAGGGGGTGGTGAATTTAGTGGGAGGAAGTAGAGGTCGTCGTCCCTTTAAGAAAGGGAAGAAGAAAATGAATAAGAAGGGAAAGAAGGTGCATATTGCTCCTGGCCCTAGTCAGACCAGGAAGTATAAGGCTGATCAGTCTTCTGCAGAGTGCTTCTACTGCAAGAAGAAGGGACACTAGAAGAGGAACTATCCTCTTTATATTGCGTCCCTTGATCCGAACCAGCCGAGAAAGCAGAAGTCTGCTGAACAAGGTATTTATATGATAAAACCTTGTAATTACTCAATTGTTGATACTGCTAACTGGGTATTGGATACTGGTAGTCCAATTCACATTTGTAGTTCATTACAGGGACTTCAAGTTAGCAGAAGATTTGAAGATGGAGAACAGTTTTTGAGCGTCGGGAATGGAAATCGTGTTCCTGTACTGGCGGTCGGAGTCCTGCGTCTTGTCTTTGAGTCTTGTACTGTCGAACTAGTCGACTGTCACTATTGTCCTAGTTTCATTTTATGCATAATCTCTATAGGCCTTTTGGCCAATTGTGGTTTTGAACTATCAATAAAGGGAGATTTTTGCAATGTTATTTTGAATAACTCTGTGATAATGAAAGCTAGATTAAATAATGGAATATATGTACTATCAAGGCCTGTTAGTGTAATGTACACTTCTAGCAAACGCCCAAGATTAGATAATGTCAACGATTTGTATCTTTGGCACTGTAGGCTCGGTCATATTAACCAAAATAGGATAAACAAGATGCGAGGAGATGGACTCCTCGAGGTCAGTGATTCTGAATCACTGCCCACTTGTGAATCCTGTTTAATTGGTAAAATGACCAAGTCACCTTTTTCTGGAAAAGGTGAACGAGCGACAGAACTTCTAAGTCTAATACATACTGATGTATGTGGACCGATGACAGTTAGTGCTAGAGGAGGATACAAATATTTCATTACTTTTACAGATGACTTTTCAAGGTTCGGTTATGTCTTTTTAATGAGACATAAGTCTGAGTCGTTTGAAATGTTCAAACGATACCGTAATGAAGTAGAAAAGCAAACTGGAAAACGTATTAAAATCCTTCGATATGATCGAGGTGGTGAATACTTATCTGGTGCATTTTTGACATATCTTGAGGAGAATGGAATTCTCTCTCAGTGGACTCCTCCAGGAACACCGTAGTTGAATGGTGTGTCCGAAAGGAGGAATCGAACCTTGTTGGACATGGTTCGATCTATGATGGGCTTTGCAACTTTGCCGCTATCCTTTTGGGGATATGCGTTTCAGACAGCCTGTTACTTATTAAATAATGTTCCAAGTAAGTCTGTTGTCTCTACTCCATATGAGATGCGGAATGGACGTAAACCCTCAATCTCACACCTTCGGGTCTGGGGTTGTCCGGCTTACGTAAAACATTTAGACTCAGACAAACTTGGTCCTAGGTCTGATCGGTGTTTATTCATTGGTTTTCCTAAGGAAACCAAAGGGTATTTCTTTTACTTGGAGAATGAAAAAAAGGTGTTCGTTGCTCTTAGAGCTATCTTTGTGGAAAAGGAGTAACTTGGAGAAGGAACTATAGCCTCTATGATTGAACTTGATGAAGTTCAGCCAATAGAAGAACCTGCACACTCTGAGGACGTCGTAGAACCGGCTATGATTGAATCATACCCAGAACCCATTAGGAGATCTGGTAGAATACCGCGTCAGCCAGACAGATACTACGGTTTCTTGGTTCGGGACGGCGATCCCATTGAGCTCGATGAGAACAATGAGGATCCGATCACCTATATGGATGCACTTCAGAGATCTGACTTTGAGGCATGGCTTGGAGCCATGTGATCCAAAATGGAGTCCATGGAAATCAACAATGTTTGGACATTGGTTGATCCGCCTGAAGGAATAAAACCCATCAGGTGTAAATGGATCTTCAAGAGGAAAAGGGGCGCAGATGGAAAGGTAGAGACCTATAAAGCCCATCTGGTTGCAAAGGGGTATCGTCAACGATATGGTATCGATTATGATGAGACTTCCTCCCCTGTGGTAATGCTCAAGTCCATTCGGATCAAGCTTGCTTTGGCAGCATAATTTGATTATGAGATCTGGCAGATGGATGTCCGAACCGCTTTCCTAAATGGGGAGCTGGAAGAGGAGGTGTATATGATACAGCCTGAAGGGTTCACATCCATAGATGAATCAAAAGTATGCAAGTTGCAGAGGTCCATCTATGGACTCAAGCAAGCATCTCGAAGTTGGAACTTATAGTTTGATAGCTGTATCAAATCGTATGGCTTTGTTAGGAACGAAGAAGAACCATGCATCTATAAATGGGTTAATGGTTCTGTGATTGTATTTCTAGTACTGTATGTTGACGACATTCTCTTAATCGGGAATGATGTCGCAGCATTACAAGGAATAAAGGTCTGGTTATCATCTCAGTTCTCCATGAAGGACTTGGGTGAAGCTTCTTACATACTAGGTATGAAGATCTATAGAGATAGATCTAAGAAGCTTTTGGGACTGTCCTAGTCTACGTACATTGACACCGTGCTGAAACGGATCAGCATGGAAAATTCCAAGAAAGGCTATCTCCCGATAGGTTCTGGAATTACTCATTCCAAGAAGGATTGTGCGACAACTCCTGAGGAAAGAGAGCGCATGAGTAGAGTACCTTATGCTTCTGCAGTAGGCTCTATCATGTATGCTATGACTTGTACTAGACCAGACGTGGCATACTCACTAGGAGTAGTGAGTAGATACCAGTCTAACCTAGGTGAGGCGCATTGGAAGGTGGTTAAGTCCATCCTTAAGTATTTAAGAAATACTAAAGATCAATGGTTGATTTATGCAGAACCTGACTTGAAACTTATGGGGAACTCTGACTCCAGTTTCCAGTCAGATAGAGATAATAGCAAGAGTGTGTCAGGGTTTGTATTTACCCTGAACGGAGGAGCGATCTACTGGAAAAGTTTCAAGCAGGCAACTATTGCAGACTCGGTATGCGAAGCAGAATATATTGCAGCATCAGATGCAGCAAAGGAAGCTGTGTGGTTGCGTAAGCTCCATGGAGAGCTAGGGGTGGCACCTTCCCTAGATGGTCCTATTCCGGTGTACTGTGACAGCACTGGAGACATTGCTCAAGCTAAGGAGCCTAAAGCTCATCACTGCACCAAACACATTCTGTAGTGCTACCACCTCGTATGAGAGATCGTGGAACGAGGCGACATCAATCTTCTGAAGATCGATGGAAAAGAAAATCTGGCCGACCCCTTCACTAAGGCCCTCGGAATAAAAGAGTTCGACTATTGTAAATGGGAAATGGGTATTAGATACTCTTCTGAATGGCTTTAGTACAAGTGGGAGTTGTTGGGAATTGTGTCCCCAAAGCCAATCGCCTGGGTTGTAGGCGATTGTGCTGAGTATTATACTTTTTCTTTGAATTAATAAAATATTATTTTTTGGCAGTTCATCACATATTGTATTTCCCTGAAATGAACTCTTTCCATGTGATGAAGTCCTTAGGACTACACTGACTTCGATACAGAGAGGATGTATCGAGTGGTCCTTAAACCTTGTTCACAACCAAAGGATATATTGTACTGGACGGCAATATATCAAGTATAGGTTGTTGTAGTTCACATCGTTTGGTTGTCCTCTTGACCAAATGAGTGTGGTGACACTGATGTGATCTACAAGTGGGATATGTGATATCTCATTGAACGTGACTCCGTGCAGCCCCTTTCTGCCAAAGGGAAACTCACGATTGGATATGGGTATATGTGTCCCTCCGACCTGAGATCATCACGGTAGCTTGCAAGCAACTCCCTGTGCTTTGGTGCCGGACTACCCGGATTTTTAATCCGGTGATGGAAGGTTTCTGGGTACAGGCAAGTACTTGTGGAGCAGTGATGGACCAAGATGGAATTGACCTGTCCAAACAGTTTGGATTGAATGTCTCGCAGTATCTCAATTTAGCAAATCCTCGGTCGGGGTAGCCTTAGTGAATAGTCACTGGGCTTGCGAGGTTGAGACACGTAGTGGACTGACTCTGTCTAGGTTGGCAGCCCAATCATAGTCATCCTGAGCATTAGAGGTCAAAGGGATAAATTATACGGTAACCATATGCCAGAGGTTCGATAGTTTGCTCCTGCATCTTCGACCTATCCGGATGCCGGGACCCATTGCTAGATGGTTTCCTGTGCTGGTACTAGAATTTTTCCAGTGCTACCGTTTAGATTCGAACATATGAGGTCACACGCCACAGAGGATAACTCTCTGATCTGGATACCGATTACGATTGGGAATCATCTCAGTTTTATGGTCACGGTATTTTTGAGCACTCTTTTCCCCATCTTGCCCTTATCTGCGTCAACCAAAAATTGTTCCAGGCTGACCAAGACTGCACCAGGATTTTTCTGAATCAGTTTTCAACTGATTCGGAGCTCATTTCGGCCTCCAATTGGTTGTGAACCAAGTGAACCCAATTTAATTATGCTTGAACCGGTTCAATTAGATTGAACCAAGGGATTTTAATGGGATTGAACCTAAATTCTTTGGACCAGTTTCTTTTGAACCGGTGATTTTTTTTCTCTCCCATGTGACCGTTTACACGGTGATTCGGTGGAATTTCTTGCGTCCGGTTGAAGGCCAAACAATCGAACGTATGCTGGGCGTCTTCTCCTCTCCCTCGCCCGCCATCTCCTCTTTAATCCCTGTTTAATGGCCTGGTTAATGGGTTTAACCATAGCCTCATCGTCTCCCAGCCCCTTTCCCTCTTCTCTGCTGCCTATTTTAACCCATGCAGTCCCCTGTTTCAAAGCACGATATGTCACCGTGTGAAATGTTGAAAATACCGTGAGAGGTCTTCTTTCTTGAGAGTATTATTCATTCATTCCACCGGGGTTTTGAGGGCTGGTTTTGGTGAGTGATTGAGAGAGAAAAGATTTTTTAATCCCTGTTCTTCTTGGTGCTCAATTGGTGGAAGAAGGAAGCTCTGTTTTGGTGAAAACAAATTCAGAACTTGGAGTTATGTTTTCTTCTTTCCTCCCCTCACCATTTCAAGTCTTCCGGTGACTAGCATCATGCGAGAGAGGAGCCCCAGGCATGTCCCCCCTCTAGAGAGTGTTCGTTTGAGCACTTGGGAGCCGGATCAACCTCCTTGCTGCTATCATTTTGTTGCTCTGTTTTCTGTTTTGTTGCAGAAATTACAGTCCAGAATTTCCTGGTGAAGGAGTTTACAAACCTTGTTGGAAGTTTGATCCAATTGCTCTCCATTGAAGGAAGAGAAGTCTCCTTGCTGTTGTTGCAGAATAAGAAACCCCAAAAGATTGCCATTTTCGTTTTGGGTTGCTGCTGTTGGAGAGAAGAGGAGAAATCCATGTTCAAGAGGCTGCTGGAAGAAGACAATAGGAGTAAAGTTATTCCTGTTATCCCAGCTATTCCAGCATTATACCAAGGTTATTCCAGGCAGGAATAAGGTAAAGTTTCTAGTTTTTTTATATTCATGCATGCCTTGATCTGGTTTTATAAAATTGTTTATAAATATTACATGCCCTTGTTCATGACTCGTTTTGCCTATACATGCATCCGGAATATGTTAGATCCTGTACAGAGTAGGTAGTTTCCACTGTTATTTTAAAATAGTTCTAAAATACATACCTGCTCCCTGCTATTGCATGCTTAGTGTAGGCAGCTGCAATACCCGCGCAGTTATCTTTCAAGGACAAAGCCGTCGCCCTATGCCACCGTCCGTCGAAGAGAACTAGTAGTGAATCCGTGAGTGACTCACAAAGAGCCGCCAGAGAACGGAGTCTCAAGTTTGGCTGTTTGGGAGAACCGGAGATGGGAGAACGAAGAACCCCAACCCACGGCCGTCGTTCTTCTTCCGCGAGACCGTGTTGCTGGCCGGAACCTAGGACTTCGGCCGTTCGGCAGTAAGGACTCGTCATTCTTCCATTTTTTTTTTTTGATTTCTCTCAATCGATCATTAGAGGCAGTGACCAGTGAGGCACGGGTCCGAGGGGGCTTGGGGTTGGGGGGTGCCACCGTCGCTGTGCCGGCCGGCCGTGAGGGCTCACAGTCTTTCCCCGATGTCATGTCGATCCATCATCGAAAATAGTGTAGATTGGAGCGGGGGAAGTTTGATCTCCAGGTTTCCCCTGCTTCCTGGCTCCCACCGGCCACCGGTCACCATTTCGGCCTCCGAGACTGGGAGACCTTTCCAGCTTATGATTGATAGTTCTAGACTTCTAGTCTAGCCTCTACCTTTTCTTGTTAGATTTACCTATTGTAACACGCTTCTTTTGTCCTCCAAAGATGCCTCTTATCATTGCATCTCCTACCATAGTATCAACACATATTTCCAGTTCCAAAATCTGCAGAATCGAATAGTATAAATTGATTCATTTTTTTCCTACTTGATATTTTCAGCACCTGGATCCCTAGCCCATGGCCGTAGCCCACGACCCTAACCCACGACCCTAGCCCATGGCCCATATAGGGGGCTGGCCAGGCTCTAGCCCACGGCCCACATAGGGCCGGGCCGGGTTGAATTTTTTGGCCCATTTGTACAAGTGGGCCTAGCCCGGCCCGGCCCACAAAATGCAAGCCCATATGGGTTAGGGCCGGGCTTGGCCGGGCTAGCCCATATTGACACTTCTAGAGGAGAGGAAAAGACTTCTTAATTCCCTGTTCGTCCAAGCCTTAAATCACCGTGTGGATGGATTAAACCCGGTTCACAACCGGTTCAAAATTGCAAGCCGGTTCAAAATCGGTTCAGTATCTTAATTAGATCAAAATCCAATAGATAAGGGGCTTGGTCAAGTCCTGGTCACCCAGGAAACAATTCATGGTAGAACCGAACAAATACAGATCGATCCAAACTCGAGTCAATCCAATGTGCTCAATCAAACCATTACCGAAATGATTCCTAATCATAAATCGGCACCTGGACCAGGGAGTAATCCTCTGTGGCATGTGACCTTATAGGTTCGAACCTAGGTGGTAGCACTGGAACAATTCCAGTACCAGTACAAGATACCATCTAGCAATGGATCCCGATGTCCGGATAGGTCGAAGATGCGAGAGCAATCAATCGAACCTTTAGTATATGGTTACTATATAATTCATCCCTTTGACCTCCAATGCTCAGGATGACTTAGGATTAGACTGCCAACCCTAGCATAGTCAATCCATAACATGTCTCAACCTCACAAGTCCAGTGACTCCTCACTAGGACTACCCCGATCGAGGATTTGCTAAATTGAGACATTGCGAGACATTTAATCCAAATTGTTTGGATAGGTCAATTCCATCTTGGTCCACCACTACTCCACAAGTACTTGCCTGTACCCAGAAACCTTCTGTCACCGGATTAGAAATCCGGGTAGTTCAGCATCAAAGCATTGGGAGTTGCTTGCAAGCTACCATGATGACCTCAGGTCAGAGGGACACATATACCCATATCCAATCATGATTATCTCTTTGGCAGAAAGGGGCTACACGGAGTCACGTTCAATGAGATATCATATATCCCACTTGCAGATCACATCAGTGTCACCACACTCCTTTGGTCAAGAGGACAACCAAACGATGTGAACCACAACGACCTACACTTGATACATTGCCGTCCAGTACAATGTATCCTTTGGTCGTGAACCTAGTTTCAGGACCACTCGATATATCATCTCTATATTGAAGTCAATGTAGTCCTAAAGACTTCATCATATGAAAAGAGTTCATTACAGGGAAATGTCATAATGTGATGAGCTATGAAAATAAAATTTATTAATTCATACAAAGAGTACAATACTCAGCTCAACCGCCTACAACCTAGGCGATTAGCTTTGGAACACAATTCCCAACAACTCCCACTTGTACTAAAGCCAATCATAACAGTATCTAATACCAATTTTCCTTTTACAAAAGTCAAACTCTTTTATTCTGAGGGCTTTAGTAAAAATGTCGGCCAGATTTTCCTTTCCATCAATCTTCAAAAGATTGATGTCGCCCCGTTCTATGATCTCTTATACGAGGTGGTAGCGCCGAAGAATATGCTTGGTGCGGTGATGAGCTTTCAACTCCTTAGCTTGAGCAATGGCTCCAGTGCTGTCATAGTACACTGGAATAGGACCATCTAGGGAAGATGCCATCCCTAGCTCTCCAAGGAACTTCCATAACCACACAGCTTCCTTCGCAGCAACTGATGCTACAAGGTACTCTGCCTCGCATACCGAGTATGAATAGTCATCTGCTTGGAACTTTTTCAACAAATCGCTCCTCCATTCAGGGTAACTACAAACCCTGACACACTCTTGCTATCATCTCTATCTGACAGGAAACTGGAGTCAGATATCCCACAAGTTTTAAGTCATATTCTTTATAAATCAGCCATTGGTCTTTAGTATTTCTCAAATACTTCATGATGGACTTAACCACCTTCCAATGCACCTCACCTGGGTCAGACTGGTATCTGCTCACTACTCCTAGTGAGTATGCCACGTCTGGTCTAGTACATGTCATAGCATACATGATAGAGCCTACTGCAGAAGCATAAGGTACTCTACTCATGCGCTCTCTTTCCTCAAGAGTTGTCACACAATCCTTCTTGGAAAGAATAATTCCAGAACCTATCAGAAGATAGCCTTTCTTAGAATTTTCCATGCTGAACCGTTTCAGCATGGTATCAATGTACGTAGAATGGGACAATCCTAGAAGTCTCTTAGATCTATCTTTATAGATCTTCATACCCAGTATGTAAGAAGCTTCACCCAAGTCCTTCATGGAGAACTGAGATGACAACCAGACCTTTATTCCTTGTAATGCTGCGACGTCATTCCTGATTAAGAAAATGTCATCGACATACAGTATCAGGAATACAATCATAGAACCATTGACCCATTTATAGATGCACAGTTCTTCTCCATTCCTAACAAAGCCATACGATTTGATACACCTATCAAACCATAAGTTCCAACTTTGAGATGCTTACTTGAGTCCATAAATGGACCTCTACAACTTGCATACTTTTGATTCATCTAAGGATGTGAACCCTTCAGGTTGTATCATATACACCATCTCTTCTAGCTCCCCATTTAGGAAAGTAGTTCAGACATCCATCTGCCAGATCTCATAATCAAAATATGCTGCTAAAGCAAGCATGATCCGAATGGACTTAAGCATTATCACAGGGGAGAAAGTCTCGTCATAATTGATACCATATCGCTGACGATACCCCTTGGCAACCAGACAGGCTTTATAGGTCTCCACCTTCCCATCTACACCCCTTTTCCTCTTGAAGATCCACTTGCACCCAATGGGTTTTATCCCTTTAGGCAGATCAACTAATGTCCATATATTGTTGATCTCCATTGACTCCATTTCGGATCGCATGGCTCCAAGGCATGCCTCAGAGTCAGATCTCTGAAGTGCATCCATATAGGTGATCGGATCCTCATTGTTCTCGTCGAGCTCAATGGGATCACCGTTCCAGACCAACAAATCGTAGTATATGTCTGGCTGACGCGGTACTCTACCGAATCTCCTAATAATGGGTTCTAGGTGTGATCCTAATCAAGCACGGATCTTGGAGCAAGCATAATTCTTGGAGTGGCACAGATCTTGAAGCATTTTTGGAATAAATTTATTTAGGATTTATCTTTTGTTTAAAATTTGAATTAGGATTTGGTTGGTTAGGATTGATATATGGATAGGCTTATCTTATCCTATCTTATATTTGAATTTGATTCGTTC
The DNA here is from genome assembly GCA_021397845.1 of Areca catechu. Taxonomy (NCBI): domain Eukaryota; kingdom Viridiplantae; phylum Streptophyta; class Magnoliopsida; order Arecales; family Arecaceae; genus Areca; species Areca catechu. Next base: position 79,492,134 of record CM038044.1, on the reverse strand, counting down.
TTATCTTTTTATCTTGTATTCAAATTCAAATGAGGGTTGGAAAATCTATAAATACCACCCTCAGCCTTTTGTAACAGGAGGATGGATGAATAAAATTTCTATTGTTCTGTGTGAAGGATCTGTGTGCTCCTAGGGTATCTGTATGATCCCTTCTCTATCTTCCCAGGGTTACTGTGTGATCCCTGATTTTGGGCATCTATGTGAGCCCAGGGCATCTATGTGAGCCCCTTTGCTATGTGCTTGTTCTTCTAGGGTATCTGTGTGAGCCCCTTTGCTATGTGCTTGTTCTTCTTGGGGAATCTATGTGAACCCCAGTATTTTATCTTAACCCTGCACCCTCTTCTTTCCTCCTTTGCAAATCCTAATCCCTGGTGACTTTCATGCTCACCAGCGATCCAGTCCAATCCCTGTCCCGCATCAAATGGTATCAGAGCTAAAGGATTAGGATTTTTCTGTTTCATCACCGGCCCACTATTCTCTTTCTTCCCTGTTTCAAATCTCATCCACGGATCCTTCCCCAACATCGACGTCGGACCACCCTCCCCCCAGCCGGTCACCCACCACCATTCCTCCCTTACAGCCCTCACCCCTGTTTTTTCTGCTTCGTCTATGCCAAGCTCTCCAAGAACTGCCTGCAGCCCATTTTCAAAGCACACCGATCTCAAAGCCACACCATTTTCAAAGGAAAGTTGATTAAAAAAAAAAAAATCATGGTTATGTCAAGCTAAAAGTTTGGAGTTCCTGGAGCTGAAGTCAAGCTGAAGCTGGAGCCTGACCCAAACTCGACAGAGTCGAGTTTTTTTCCCCACCGTAGGAGAATGATGGGGACATCTCAAGCACGGATCTTGGAGCAAGCATAATTCTTGGAGTGGCACAGATCTTGAAGCATTTTTGGAATAAATTTATTTAGGATTTATCTTTTGTTTAAAATTTGAATTAGGATTTGGTTGGTTAGGATTGATATATGGATAGGCTTATCTTATCCTATCTTATATTTGAATTTGATTTAGGATTTGGTTGGTTAGGATTGATATATGGATAGGCTTATCTTATCCTATCTTATATTTGAATTTGATTTAGGATTTGGTTGGTTAGGATTGATATATGGATAGGCTTATCTTATCCTATCTTATATTTGAATTTGATTCGTTCTTATCTTTTTATCTTGTATTCAAATTCAAATGAGGGTTGGAAAATCTATAAATACCACCCTCAGCCTTTTGTAACAGGAGGATGGATGAATAAAATTTCTATTGTTCTGTGTGAAGGATCTGTGTGCTCCTAGGGTATCTGTATGATCCCTTCTCTATCTTCCCAGGGTTACTGTGTGATCCCTGATTTTGGGCATCTATGTGAGCCCAGGGCATCTATGTGAGCCCCTTTGCTATGTGCTTATTCTTCTAGGGCATCTGTGTGAGCCCCTTTGCTATGTGCTTGTTCTTCTTGGGGAATCTATGTGAACCCCAGTATTTTATCTTAACCCTGCACCCTCTTCTTTCCTCCTTTGCAAATCCTAATCCCTGGTGACTTTCATGCTCACCAGCGATCCAGTCCAATCCCTGTCCCGCATCACTTCTACTGGCTGAACTTCACCAAGTTCAATCTTAGAGGCTATAGTTCCTTCTCCAAGGAACTCCTTTTCAAAAAAGATAGCCCTAAGAGCGATGAACACTTTTTGTTCATCCTCCAAGTAGAAGAAATACCCTCTGGTTTCCTTAGGATAACCAATGATCAAACCTAGGACCAAGTTTATCTAAGTCTAAATGCTTTACATAAGCCAGACAACCCCATACTCGAAAGTGTGAGATTGAGGGCTTATGTCCAGTCCACATCTCATATGGAGTGGAGACAACAGACTTACTCGGAACATTATTTAACAAGTGACAAGCTGTCTCAAGTGCATATCCCCAAAAGGATAGAGGCAGAGTTACAAAGCCCATCATGGATCGAACCATGTCCAACAAAGTTCGATTCCTCCTTTCGGACACACCATTCAACTGTGGTGTTCCTGAAGGAGTCCATTGAGAGAGAATCCCATTCTCGTCAAGGTATGTCAAAAACTCACTAGATAGGTATTCACTGCCTCGATCAGATCGAAGGGTTTTAATACTTTTTCCAGTTTGTTTCTCTACTTCATTATGATATCGTTTGAACATTTCAAACGACTCAGATTTATGTCTCATCAAAAAGACATAATCGAACCTTGAAAGGTCATCTGTAAACGTAATGAAATATCTGTATCCACCTCTAGAACTTATTGTCATGGGTCCACATACATCAATATGTATGAGACTCAAAAGTTTTGTAGCTCGTTCACCATTTCCAGTAAAAGGCGACTTGGTTATTTTACTAAGTAAACAGGATTCACAAGTGGGCAGTGATTCAGAATCACTGACCTTGAGGAGACCATCTCCTCGCAACTTGTTTATCCTATTTTGGTTAATATGACCTAGCCTATAGTGCCAAAGATACAGATCGCTGACATTTTCTAACCTTGGGCATTTGCCAGATGTGTACTTTATACTAACAAGCCGTGATAGTGCATAAATGCCATTATTTAACTTAGCTTTCATTATCACAGAGTTATTCAAAATAACCTGGCAAATATCTCCTTTTATTGATGGTTCATAACCATAATTGGCCAAAAGGCCTACAGAGATAATGCACATAATGAAACTAGGACGGTAATGGCAGTTGACTAACTCGACTGCACAGGACTCAAAGACAAGGCTCAGAACTTCGATTGCCAGTACTGGAACACGATTTCCATTCCCGACGCTCAGAAACTGTTCCCTATCCTTGAATCTCTTGCTAACTTGTAATCCTTGTAATGAATTACAAACATGAATAGGACTACCGGTATCCAATACCCAGTTAGCAGTATCACAAATAGAGAAATTACAAGGCTTTATCATATAAATACCTTGTCCAGCACTCTGCTGATTTCCCTTCCTAGGCCTGTTCGGATCTAGGGATGCTTGGTAAAAAGGACAGTTCCTCTTCCAGTGTCCCCGCTTCTTGCAGTAGAAGCACTCTACATAAGACTGTTCAGCTCTCACTTTCCTGGTCTGAATCGAGCCAGGAGCATTCAACACCTTCTTTCCCTTTCTTTTATCCTTCCCTTTCTCAAAGGGATGACGACCTCTAGAACCTCCCACTAAATTCACCAGCCCCTTATTCAGTTGGTGGTCTTTCTCGAAAGTCTGTAGTAATCCCATCAAACCATGGTAATTGATTGCAGGCTGGTTCATTCTATAATGATCAAGAAAGTCAAGATAGGAGGAGGGCAGAGAATTCAAAATCGTATCCTTACCAAGCTGCTTGTGCAAGGGACATCCGAGCTTGTCCAATTTTTCAATCAACTAGATCATGTACAATACATGATCAGTGACAGAACCACAATTCAGCATCTTAGCATTGTAGATGGCACAAGACTCTTTGTACCATTCTACATCGTCCGATGTGCCGAAAGATTCCTTCAACTTTTGAAGAATCTCTTCTGGTTGGGCCTCCTTGAACTTGCGACTGAACTCGTCGTTCATTGTCACTAGCATAATCCATCGAACAGTAGTCCGATAGAAACCCACTTATGATAAGTATCCCTGACCGAACTCCGAGCATTGGCAGAGGGAATTTCTGGTACTGAATCTGTTATCACATAAAGGATCCGTTCATGCTCCGGGACAATCCTCAACTTTCGATACCAACTATCGAAGTTAGACCCTTCAACTTCTCATTATCAAGAAGTGACCGAAGGAAAAGATTTGAAGACATCTGAAAGGAAAAATAAGACCATATGAGTATGAATTAATCAATTAACCAAAAGACTTGGACTTTAGTCTAAAGGTCTCTCCCACTAATTTTTCAGATTGGGAGCCTCTAACTCCAATCCGTGAAATCACTATTTCATAGTGGGTACTGCAATCCAATAGACCACGTATGAACCCGACTATGGCCAGCTCACCCATACGCGCTTAAAGGTAGGTTCACCAACCAATTGCTTCTCTAAGCAACTTCCAGTAATTTATTTTGCCCCAGAGAGCACCCCAATCGACCTAGGGGCCTCCTATTGCGGGTCTCCGGTTAGGTCCAACCACTAATATGATAAATCCAATACTTCCAACCAACGAATGACCAAGCCTGACTATGACCGGCTCACCTGATCACCGTTAAAAAGGTTGCACTGAACCATCATCTATGAGAGAGCAATTCCAGTAACCGGATGCACACCCGTTCTATGGAACTATCGATGAACACCAAGTTAAAGGACACATTACTAACTCACTTAATGGAAGGCTAAGACACCATCAACTCCTTGACTTAGTCTTTTTCAAGACCTAATAATTTTAGAGGATTTTAGGTTGTGATAGAAGAATAAGACAAGAACATGGATCATCCTCCCACTAAACAAATCAGCTTTCAGGAGGGTTGAACCAATTCAACAATTGATCCATGGGCACCTACCAATCAGTCAGACTGATCAACCTGGGTGACATTGGTTAGCTTGAGTCAATGAGCTTTTCTAATCGGTTCTGGTCGACTCGACTGGCCAGGTTGGTGAGATCATGGATAAGTATCCACCGTTAACCGTCTTTCCTAGACACCAACCAAGTTGGCCAGGAAAGAGGTAGCCTCATGCAACCATGATCACAAATGCCAAACCTACCTTGACACCAATCGGTTTATGAAACTCGATCAGACTAGCCTAAAAACTAGGGCTTCCACGGAGCCACTAATTAGATCCATTTTAGATGAATGGACTAACCCATCTAACTATTAGATAGATCTAAAAGAAGGACCTTAATCAACTTTTGATTAGTTTTCTTATTATCCAGTTCAACTAAACATAGGTCTAACCCAAGTTATGGACCCAATTAGATAGCTAACCCAATTAACCCAATTGGCTTATCTAAATGATATTAGGTTTCATAAACCCTAAATAAGCCAAGTTATGGACCCAATTTAATTTAATCATACAATTCAAAATTATTTGAATATAAGCCAATATTTTAATTAAACCATGTAAAACTCCTTTTACATATCAAATCATGCATCATATCTAGCCATATTCCTTTATAAATATTACATGCCAAAAATGTATCTGAATTAAAACAATTTTAATTCCTTTGATTTCCTTAAAGGATCCTTCTGAAGAGGCCAACACAGACGAACCATATCGTGCCAAAGATACATGGTCATGGTGAAGGTCTCAACTAGGTTCCTAAAAGTACTCTCTAATCATCCCTATGATTAACGATACATTTCTTAAGATTAAACAATTTAATCTGCTATACATGCAAACAAGAAATATTACACCAAAACCTGGCTCTGATACCACTGAAAGTATAATTGCGGTTTTGCAGGTGCCTACACTAAGCATGCAATAGCAGAGAGCAAGTATGTATTTTACAATATTTTTAAAATAACAGCAGAAGAAACCCGCTCCACACAGGATCTAGCATATATAAGATGCATGTACAAGAAAAATAAGGCATGAAACAAGGCATGTAATATTTATAAACAATTTTATAAAACTAGATCTAGGCATGCATGAATATAAAAACCAGAAACTTTATCTTATTCTTGCTAGGAATAACTCTGGGATATCTGCTGGAATTGCTGGAATACCGGGAATAAGTTTATTTCTGTCTTCTTCTTCCAGCAAGCTTTTGAACGTGGATTTCTTCTTTGCTTCAACAGTGACAAATCCCAACCAAAATGGCAGTCTTTTGGTCTCACCTCCTGCAACAACGGCAAGGGAACATCTTGGTATAGTTTGCTTCAAAGGAGAGCTTTCGGATCGATGTCTTCCCTTCTTCCAAAGAGCTTCAAGAGAAAATCTGCAACAAAAACAACGAAGACAAAAGGCAGCAGCAAGGAGGTTGATCCGTCTCCCAGGTGCTCAAACGAACACCCTCTAGAGGGGGGGACACGCTTGGGGCTCCTCTGATCCGGCTCTTGCGCGATGCTAGTCACCGGAAGTCCTTGGAACGGTGGGAAGAAGGAGAATAACAAAACACTCTGCTCTGATTTGTTTTCTCCAAAATAGCACTTCTTCTTCCACTGATTGAACACCACTAACAACAGGGAATCAAAGAACTTTTCTCTCACAATCTCTCACCAAAACCCAGGCCTCAAAACCTCGGTGGAAAGAATGATGAAGCTCTCCAAGGGAAGAACCCGCTCTCACAGTTCTTTTTTTTTTTAGCCTCCCAGAAATTTTCAGCGCCCAGATTTTATAATCGCTGTGAACCATTCAACCGGTGTTTTGGGAAGCATAAAAGATGATCTGGGAATAAGAAAAGGCAGCAGGTTGGAGCACGAATCAAATTCGTCTTCAACCAAGCAATTAAGAGTAATTAAGAGGTGGTTTAATCTCAGCAAAAATGAGAAAGAGGAGGAGAGGAAAAGACTTCTTAATTCCCTGTTTGCCCAAGCCTTAAATCACTGTGTGGATGGATTAAACCCGGTTCACAACCAGTTCAAAATCCCAAGCTGGTTCAAAATCGGTTCACTATTTTAATTATATAAAAATTTAATAGATAAGGGCTTGGTCAAGTCCTGGTCATCCAAGAATAATTCATGGTAGAACCGAACAAATATAGATCGATCCAAACCCGAGTCAATCCAATATGCTCAATCAAATCATTACCGAAATGATTCCTAATCATAAATCAGCACCTGAACCAGAGAGTAATCCTTTGTGGCATGTGACCTCGTAGGTTCGAACCTAGGTGGTAGCACTGGAACAATTCCAGTACCAGCACAAGATACCATCTAGCAATGGGTCCCGGCATCCGGATAGGTCGAAGATGCGAGAGCAATCAATCGAACCTCTGGCTTATGGTTACCGTATAATTCATCCCTTTGACCTCCAATGCTCAGAATGACTTAGGGTTAGACTGCCAACCCTAGCAGAGTCAATCCACAACATGTCTCAACCTTGCAAGTCGAGTGACTCCTCACTAGGACTACCACGGTCGAGGATTTGCTAAATTGAGATACTAGAGACATTCAATCCAAACTATTTGGACAGATCAATTCCATCTTGGTCCACCACTGCTCCACAAGTACTTGCTTGTACTTAGAAACATTCCATCATCGGATTAGAAATCCGGGTAGTCCGGCACCAAAGCACAAGGAGTTGCTTGCAAGCTACCATGATGACCTCAGGTCAGAGGGACACATATACCCATATCCAATCATGAGTATCCCTTTCGCAGAAAGGGGCTACACGGAGTCACGTTCAATGAGATATCATATATCCCACTTGCAGATCACATCAGTGTCACTACACTCTTTTGATCAAGAGGACAACCAAACGATGTGAACCATAATGACCTACACTTGATACATTGCCGTCGAGTACAATGTATCCTTTGGTCGTAAACCTAGTTTAAGGACCACTCGATATATCCTCTCTATATTGAAGTCAATGTAGTCCTAAGGACTTCATCACATGAAAAGAGTTCATTATAGGGAAATGTCATAATGTGATGAGCTACCAAAACAATATTTATTAATTCATACAAAGAGTACAATACTCAGCTCAATCGCCTACAGCCTAGGCGATTGGCTTTGGGATACAATTCCGAACAGAAGGCTGCTAGGGTGGTAGCTTTGATGGAAGCCACCAAGAAGGAGGCCACCGAGGCAGTACCCAAGTTTAGGGCCTTGGTGGAGTATGCTGATGATGTCCGAGAGGCGACCACGGACTCCTTCATCAAGGGGTATGGGGTCTGCCAGTCTCGAGTAGCCTGCTCTTCTCAAAACTGAAACTGGATGATGTTGCTCTTCCAGGAGTTCCAGGCGGAGGTCCGGAGGAGGCAGCGGCTCCTACTGAATCAAAAGAGGCAGGACCTGCCACCGACGTGGAAGCAGTCCCTTTAGTGGAGGTTCGGGAGGATGCTGGCGTGCCTCACCATCGTCTTGGGAAGGAGCTGACAGAGCAATAGCCTTCGAGCCTAAGGACTTTACTTAGTTTACTTTTCTGCTCTTTGTACTTATGAACTCACTTTTTCTCTTATTTTGGGACCGCTTAACATGTCGTGGGTCCTTTAATGATGTAATTGGGCAATCTGACTTCAATGAAATTTCATTTTCTTCCATCAGATTCTCATACTTTTGGTTGTCTCAGTTTCCTTTAGCGATTGCTCATGCATATATTTCAGCTATAGTGCCCCCATCCCGAGGCATCCGACTTCCAGTCCTTCTCGGTAGGGTCCAAGCATAGTAGGCAACCAGGAAGAGAATTCAAAAACTTCACAAGTTACCTCCACTACGGTGGGATCCTTGTTGTAGGACTCCATGCATCTTCTCAGGACTGGTTGCCTATCTTGGGGACTTTTTAACTAAGTCAAGAGCTAGTGGGTGGCTCGAGGGGGCCTGAGCGACCCTGAGAGACCATCTCTGGGTGCCTTGGATGCCATCAAGCCGGCGAGCTTAGCCTGTGAAGTCCTGAAGACATCCTTGTTGTTCAGGGGTTCGATAGGTGAGGTGCGGAGCTTCTGCGCTTTGTCGGCTCGCCATTGCCGAACTGGGAATTCAACGGATTGAGTGCAGGGCTTCTGGAGTTTTCTAGCTTTGAGGTGTGGGGCTTCTAAAATTTCCTGGCTAGTTGTCGCTGAAATAGAAATTCAGTGGATTGAGTATGGGGCTTCTAGAGTTTCCCGACTTCGAGGTACGGGGCTTCTGGAGTTTTCCGACTTTGAGGTGCGGGGCTTCTGGAGTTTCTTGGCTTGCCATCATTGAATTGGGAGTTCAACAGATTGAGTGCGGGGCTTTTGGAGTTTCTCGTCTTCGAGGTGTGGGGCTTCTAGAGTTTCCCGGCTTGCCATCGCCAAACTGGAAGTTCAGCGGATTGAGTGCAGGATTTCTGGAGTTTCTCATCTTTGAGGTGTAGGCCTCCTAAAGTTTTTTGGCTTGCCTTCACCAAACTAGAAGTTCAGGGGATCAAGTACAAGGCTTTTAGAGTTTTCTAGCTTAAAGGTGCAAAGCTTTTGGAGTTTCCCGGCGTGCCTTTGCCGAACTGGGAGTTTGGCGGGTCGAGTGCGGGGCATACAGAGTTTCCCGACTTCGAGATGCAGGGCTTCTGGAGTTTCTCGGCTTGCCTTCGCCGAACTCAGAGTTCGATGGATCGAGTGCAGGGCTTCTAGAGTTTCCCGGCTTCAGTCGCCAAACCTGGGGTTAAGCAATAATATTCCTACAAGGCAAAGATAATTTTGCATCGAAAGAAATTCTTTTATTAATGAGAGGAAGCCTTACATTATTGGTATTACATCCTTAAATTGTTGGCATTCCAAGTTCGTGAGAATCTGGCCCTATCAAGCTTGGCGAGGTAGTAGGCTCCATGGGAAAGGGTTTCGACTACTCTGTAAGGGACTTCCCAGTTTGGGGAGAGTTTGCCGCATTCCCGAGGCTGGGAGGCTTTGGCCCACCGTAGTACCAGATTGCCCGGGCAGAAGGTCTTTAGCTTTACTTGAGAGTTGTAGTACCGGGCCACCCGCTGCCGGTAGGCTGCCATCCGGAGTCGAGCCTTGTCCCTCATTTCTTCAAGGAGATCCAAGTTGAGTGGAAGGCGAGCTGGGTTCTCAGCCTCATCATATTGCTCCACCTACAACATGGGTAGACCTAGCTCCATCGAGATCACGCTTTTGCACCGAAGATGAGGTTGAAGGGCATCTCGTCCATGGCTATTCGGGGTGTTGTGTGGTAGGCCCAAAGAACACTAGGGAATTCTTCGGCCCACCTACCTTTGGCCTAATCTAGCCTTGCTCGGATCCCCTAGAGGATGGTCTAGTTAGTCTCCTCGGCCTTTCCGTTGGTCTGAGGGTGAGCCACCGAGGTGAAGCGATGTGAATATTAAGGTCGGCACAAAACTCTTCAAACTCCTGATTGTCAAACTATCATCCATTGTCAGTGATGATAGTGTGAGGGATCCCGAAGTGACAGATGATCTACTTTCAGAAGAACTGGCTAACCTTGGCTTCGGTGATCCATGCTAGTGGTTTGGCCTCGACCTACTTGGTGAAGTAGTCGATGGCTACTATCAAGAATCTGCACTACCCGGATGCGGGAGAAAAGAGACCAAGGATGTCCATCCCCTACTCAGCAAACGACCAGGGGGCGAAGAGCTAGGAGAGTGGCACGGTCGGCTGACATTGTATGCAAGCATGGTGCTGGTAGCGATCACACTTCTTCATGAAGTTGGCTGCGTTCTCCCTCATAGTCTCCCAGTAGTACCCTTAGCGGAGGACTTTGTACTCTAACACCTACCCCCCAATGATTCCCGTAGAGGCCTTCATGTATCTCTTGGAGTACAAAGGCTGCCTTTGAGGATCTTAAGCACTTCAGAAGTGGATAAGAGTAGGACCTACGATAGAGTTGCCCGTCCATTAGCACAAACATGCAGCCTTCTTCTTGACGAGTCCAGCCTCTGTGTGATCTTTGGGCAGGGAATCATCGGTGATGTATCTAATGTATCAGTCCATCCAACTGGGTTCTGGGGTGACTTGCTGCACTTCCCCGGATGACTCGTAACTTGGAGCCTGAGGTACTCGACGTAGGCATGCCCTAACGATGAGTCCGGCAGGATTGCGAGCGTGGAGAGGGCATGGTGTGAGCATTCTCTCCATGAGGAATATAGGAGATGCTGAAGCACCAGAAGCCCGCCATGTTAGAGTGCACCTACTCCAAGTACTTTGACATTTAAGGATCGTGGGCCTCAAATTCTCCCGAGACTTGTCCAACCACTAGTTGAGAGTCAGTGAAGACCTTCAGGTTGGGTACACCAAGTTCGCGAGAGACTCTTAGTCCAGCGAGGAGTGCCTCATACTCTACCTGGTTGTTGGTGGCTGCGAACTAGAAGTGGAGTGTGCACTCGACTACGACTTCATCGCCATTGGCAAGAATGAGGCCTGCTCCACTCCCTCCTGAGTTGGATGCACCATCCACGTGGAGGACCCAGACCTCCTCCTTGGCCTTGGGCTCTGTTTCGTGCTCCTAGGGGATTTCTTGAGGCTCTTCATCCATGCCTGCACACTCGACCAGGAAATTGGCTGATACCTATGCCTTCAGGATGACCTCGGTGGGTAGGTGATGTCAAACTCGCTAAGCTTCAGCACCCACTTGGCCAGACATCTGGACATATCTGGGCGATTGAGTATGGCCCTCAGCGGTTGGTCTGTTAAGACCATGATCGGGTGCACTTGGAAATGTGGCCAAGGCACTAAGCAGACATTATGAGTGCAAAAATTAGTTTCTTGAAGCAGGTGATGGGGACATCGCCAACATGAATCCTGGAGCAAGCACGAATCCTGGAGTTGCATGAATCTCAGAGCATATCCATAATAAATTAGTTTGGGATTTATCTTTTTGTTTGAAATTTGAATTAGGATTTAGTTGGTTAGGATTGAGATATGGATAGGCTTATCTTATCCTATCTTGTATTTGAATTTGAATTATCCCTATCTTTTTATCTTGTATTCAAATTCAAATGAGGGTTGGAAAAGTCTATAATTACCACCCTCAGTCCTTTGTAAACAAATAGTTTTGGAGAATAATTATGAGTTTTTAGAAGAGTGATTATTCTTGCCTTTGCCTTCGGGCATCGAGGGGCATGAGGTCCTAGTTATCCCCTATCCATTCCATTTTCTTTATCCTCTCATGACCTTTGAGATTCACCCTAATGCCTCCAAGTATCAAGGAGGGTGGAATGCCCTAGAGATGAAAAGTCTCTTCATTAGTGTGAGTCCCAAAGTCCATCAGTTCCAAACCCTAACTCTTCCATTCCCATTGTTCCTTCACCATCCATAGAAAAAAATCCAAAAAATATGATACCCTAATTTTGGTGACTTCTAGGCTCGCCAATGATCCTACCCCTGTACCCCATCAATTTTTGGTAACAAAACCCAAAAGATTAGGGTGTTATCTTCTTCTTGAATCACCCGAGATTTCATTCACCAAAAATTTTTTTCAGATCTTTCTCCCATTTCTTCGACCTCATCACTATTCTTTCCCCCTTCTCTATCTTTTTTTCTTCCCACCTAAGAACCACCACTGAGCCAAACCCGGCATCACCTCCTCCGAGTCCGACCGCCCGTCGCCTCCACCCGCAACCGGGAATACCTGATCGCCTCTGCTGGACCAACCACCTCTGCCCCAACCTCAGGAAGGGTGCCTTCACCCTCGAGGAGGAGCTTCTCATCCTACGACCCCACGCTGTCTGCCATTAGAAATGAGCTCTTTCTCTAGCACTGTTTCATTGTTGCTGCTGTTCTTCTCCAAGAGCAACCATCGACACTTGTCCCGGTGCTCTCGCTTGCAGCATTTACGGAGATAGCTAGGGTTTCTCGGAAAGCTTTTGGACTTAACTCCACATTACTGACTCGGCTTTTAGCCTCAGAAGTTAAGGTTCTCGCTTATTTTTTTCCATTAGAAGGAGCTTTGGAAGTAGGATCGCTTTTTCTCCTCTCTCTAGCTATCTTTCGTCATCTTCTTGGAGGGAGAGACCTCATCAGCGGAGTGTGATAGGGATTCTATCGTTCAACAACTCTTTCGGAGCTTGTTCTGGCATTCCGCTCCTTTTCGAGTATGAGGTTTATTTCGCTGGACTTTTTCCTGCTTTCTTAGAAGTGGATGGGGAGGAAATGACCTTCGTCTGCTACTCCACGTCGTCGCTCTACCTCACCCAATCCAACCTCATCGCTGTCACCAACCAGCCCCCGGACACCTGGCTCCAGTCCTCTGCTACCCTCACCAAAAACCTCGATGCCATCCTCCCCAAAGCCACCTTCACCACCGACGAATCCCTCCTCCCCACCGGCGAGGACCTCATCCTCCTCCCACCCAACACCTCCCTCCTCTCTCCTCCGGTCGCCGCATCGCCTGATGCCTCCGCCCCCATCGTTACGGTCACCACCTGCGACCCCGACGCGTTGCACAAATGCTACGATCCCCGCATCATCTTCATGATCTGGTGCTTCAACTCCTGGATCTCTTTTCTTTCCATCCTGACTCCTTGGGTCACTTCCTGGCCTGGGTCTCTCTGATCTCAGTATTCATAAGCCTGGGGGGATTCATGACGCACTTCCTCTTTCGACGGGAGCTCCAGGGCATGTGCTTCTTTCTGGGCCTCCTCATGTCCTAGGTCCTTAACGAGCTTATCAAGACCTCCATCCAGCAGTCCCATTCAGCCACCTGCGCCACCCTCGAGATGTGCGATTCCCACGGCTGACCCTCTTCCCCAGAATCAAGCCACGGTCGCCTCCTTCTTCTCGCCTGATCTGGTTCTCTTCCCCTGCCACCAGCCACCAGAACAGGTCCGTGCCACCATCTCCCCAAGCCGCTGTCTCCACCCCAGCACCGCCGCAGGCGAACACCCACCGGACTGCCCTCCGAAGCCTCCCCTATTCCTCCATTCATCCATCCGTGGAAGAGGAAGAAGCCCGCACGATCATGAAGGCAACTTCCACCCCTATTGCCAACTTCATGATCTACACAATTCTCAATATTGCATGGTTTTCAAAGTTACATAGATCTCAAAAGCCTGCACATATCTCAAAGCTACAAACTTCCAAAGCTACATAGATTTCAAAGTAGAGGAAATAAAAAAAATTCATGTTAACTGAAGTTGGAGTTTGACCCTGACTCGATGGACTCGAGTTCTCCCCACCTCAGGAGAATGATGGGGACATCATCAGCACGGATCCTAAAGCAAGCACGAATCCTGGAGTTGCACAAATCTTAGAGCATATCCAGAATAAATTAGTTTGGGATTTATCTTTTTGTTTGAAATTTGTATTAGGATTTGGTTGGTTATGATTGAGATATGGATAGGCTTATCTTATCCTATCTTGTATTTGAATTTGAATCATCCCTATCTTTTTATCTTGTATTCAAATTCAAATGAGGATTGGAAAAGTCTATAAATACCACCCGCAGTCCTTTATAGAAAAATAGTTTTAGAGAATAATTATGAGTTTTTAGAAGAGTGATTCTTCTTGCCTTCGCCTTCGGGCATCGAGAGGCGTGAGGTCTTAGTTATCCCCTTCCCATTCCATTTTCTTTATCCCCTCATGACCTTTGAGATTCATTCTAACTCCTCCAAGTATCGAGGAGGGTGGAATGTCCTAGAGGTGAGAGGTCTCTTCATTAGTCTGAGTCCCAAAGTCCATGAGTTCCAAACCCTAAGTCTTCCATCCCCATTGCTCCTTCACCATCCATAGAAAAAAATCCAAAAAATATGATACCCTAATTTTGGTGACTTCAAGGCTCGCCAACGATCCTACCCCTTCCCCCATCAATTTTTTGTATCAGAGCCCAAAGGATTAGGGTATTATCTTCTTCTTGAATCACCCAAGATTTCCTTCACTAATAATTTTTTTCAGATCTTTCTTCCATTTCTTTGACCTCGTCACTATTCTTTCCCCCTTCTTTGTCTTTTTTCCTTCCCACCTAAGAACCACCAACGAGCCAAACCCGACATCACCTCCTCCGAGTCCGACCGCCCGTCGCCTCCACCTGCAATCGGGAATACCTGATTGCCTCCACTGGACCAACCACCTCGGCCCAACCTCAGGAAGGGCGCCTTCACCCCCGAGGAGGAGCTCCTCATCCTGCGACCCCACCTATCTGCCATAAAAAATGAGATCTTTCTCTGGCTCTATTTCTTTGTTGCTGCTATTCTTCTCTAAGAGCAACCATCGACACCTGCCTCGGTGCTTCCGCTTGCAGCATTTACAGAGATAGCTAGGGTTTCTCAGGAAGCGTTTGGACTTAACTCCACATTATTGACTCGGCTTTCAGCCTCAGAAGTTAAGGTTCCTGCTTATTTTTTTCCATTAAAGGGAGCTTTGGAAGCATGATCGCTTTTTCTCTTCTCTCTCTGGCTATCTTTCATCATCTTCTTGGAGGGAGAGACCTCATCAGTGGAGTGTGATAGGGTTTCTGTCATTCAACCACTCTTTCGGAGCTTGTTCTGGTGTTCCACTCCTTTTCGAGTATGAGGTTTGGCATTTCGCTGGACTTTTACCTGCTTTCCTAGAAGCGGATGGGGAGGAAATGACCTTCGTCTGCTACTCCTCGTCGCCACTCTACCTCACCCAATCCAACATCATCGCCGTCACCTACCAGCCCCCGGACCCCTAGCTCTAGTCCTCCGCTACCCTCACCAAAAACCTCGATGCCATCCTCCCCAACGCCACCTTCACCACCGACGAATCCCTCCTCCCTGTTGGGAATTGTGTCCCAAAGCCAATCACCTAGGTTGTAGGCGGTTGTGCTCAGTATTGTTATTAGTATATGAATTAATAAAACTTTATTTTGGTAGCTCATCGCATTTTACATTTTCCTGTAATGAACTCTGTTTATGTGATGAAGTCCTTTGGACTGCACTGACTTTGATATAGAGAGGATATATTGAGTGGTCCTTTAAAAAGGTTCACAACCAAATGATACATTATACAGGATGGCAATGTATCAAGTGTAGGATGTTGTGGTTCACATCGTTTGGTTGTCCTCTTGACCAAAGGAGTGTGGTGACACTGATGTGAACTGCAAGTGGGATGTGTGACATCTCATTGAACGAGACTCCATAGAGCTCTTTTCTGTCAAAAGAATTTTGGATTGGATATGGGTATATGTGTCCCTCCGACCTGAGGTCGTCATGGTAGCTTGCAAGCAACTCCCTATGCTTTGGTGCCGGACTTCTCGGATTTCTAATCTGGTGATGGAAGGTTTCTGGGTACAAGCAAGTACTTGTGGAGCAGTGGTGGACCAAGATGGAATTGACCTGTCCAAATCGTTTGGATTGAATATCTCATAGTATCTCAATTTAGCAAATCCTTGGCCGGGGTAAATCTAGTGAGGAGTCACTAGACTTGCAAGGTTGAGACATGTTGTGGATTGACTAAACTATGGTTGGCAGTCTAACCCTAGGTCATCTAGAGCAATGGAGGTCAAAAGAATGAATTATACGGTAACCATATACTAGAGGTTTGATATATTGCTATCGCATCTTCGGCCTATCCGGACACCGGGACCCATTGCTAGATGGTATCTTGTGCTGGTACTAGAAGCGTTCCAATGCTACCGTTTAGGTTCGAACCTATGAGGTCACACGCCATCGAGGATTTCTTCCTGATCTAGGAACCGATCAACGATTGGGAATCATTTCGATATTTAGGTCACACGGATTGATTAAGCACACATTGGATTTTCTGGTCCAATTTGGATCGACCAGGATGGGTTTGGGTCAGCCAAGAATTGTTCATGGAAGACCAAGACTGAACCAGATTTTATTATTGGGTTTAGTCAGACTGGGTTTTATTAAACCAATTTTTGAAATTGGTAAACCAGTTTTAATGAACCAGTTTTATTTGGAATGGATGAACCGGTCATTTGGTTTTGTTGAAACCAGTTTTTTAAAAGGATGCACCCCTATTTCATGGTCTACACTTATTCTTCTTCCCTGTTTGACTGTATGCATTTGATAAGCATGGCATGGAGATCGACCGAGGTTATATGGATTGCCTCTCTTGGTGTTTATCTCTCATACGAGTTCCCAATGTTTAAACCAAACAAGGGCTCTCTCTCACATGTCTTCACTTCTTCATGAACTCTTCTTTGACTCTCGGTGGAACACTCTAGCATGTCTTAATGGTGATCAGGTGGGCCGGCCAAAGTCGGGCTTAGTCATTCGTTAGTTGGAAGCATTGGATTTGTCATATTGATGGTTGGACCTGACCAGAGACCCGCAATAGGAGGCCCAAAGGCCGATTGGGGGTTCTATGGGGGCAAAATTGATTACTGAAAGTTGCTTAGGGAAGCAATTTGTTAGAGAACCTACCTTTAGGCACGTATGGGTGAGCTGGCCAAAGTCGGGCTCATACATGGTCTATTGGATTTCAGTACCCACTATGAAATGTTGATTTCGAGGATTGGAGTTAGAGGCTCCCAATCTAAAAAATTAGTGGGAGGGACCTTTAGACTAAAGTCCAAGTCTTTTGGTTTAATTGATTAATTCATACACTAACATGGTCTCAATTTTCCTTTCAGATGTCTTCAAACATTTCGCTCTGATCACTTCTCGATAGAAGTTAAAGGATCCCAATTTCAATAGCTGGTATCGAAAGTTGAGGATTGTCCTAGAGCACGAGCAGATCCTTTATGTGATAACGGATCCAGCACCTGAAATCCCTTCTTCCAATGCTCGGAGTTCGGTCAGGGATACTTATTTGAAGTGGGTTTCTGATCGGACTACTGTCCGACGCATAATATTGGAAACTATGAACGACGAGTTCAGTCACAAATTTGAGGAGGCCTAGCCATACGAGATCCTTCAAAAGTTGAAGGAATCTTTCAGCATGCTAGACAATGTAAAGCGGTACAAAGTGTCTTGTGCCATCTACAATGCCAAAATGCGTAATGCTAGTTCGGTCACTGATCATGTATTGTACATAATCGAGATGATCGAACGATTGGGCAAGCTTGGATGTCCTTTGCACGAGCAACTATACAAGGATGCGATTCTGAATTTTCTACCTTCCTCCTATCTTTACTTTCTTGATCATTATAGAATGAATAAGCCTGCAGTCAATTATCATAGTTTGATGGAGTTGCTGCAGACTTACGAGAAGGACCGCCAACTGAATAAAGGGGTGGTGAGTTTAGTGGGAGGTTCTAGAGGTCGTCGTCCCTTTAAGAAAGGGAAAAAGGAAAATAAGGCAAAGAAGGTGCAAAGTGCTCCTGGCATAAATCAGACCAAGAAAGTGAAAGCTGATCAAAATAAAGCAGAGTGCTTCTACTATAAGAAGCAGGGACACTGGAAGAGGAACTATCCTCTTTATCAGGCATCCTTAGACTCGAACAGGCCAAGGAATGGAAAGCAGCAATGTGCTACACAAGGTATTTATATGATAAAACCTTGTAATTTCTCTATATGTGACACTACTAACTGGGTATTGGATACTGGTAGTCCTATTCATGTTTGCAATTCATTGCAAGAACTGCAAGTTAGCAAAAGATTCGAGGATGGGGATCAGTTCCTAAGCATCGAAAATGGAAATTGTGTTCCAGTGCTGGCGATTGAAGTTCTGAGTCTTCTTTTAGAGTCTAGTATTGTCGATTTAGTCGATTGTCATTATTGTCCTAGTTTCATTATGAGTATTATCTCTGTAGGCCTATTGGCCAATTGTGGTTATGAACTTTCAATAAAAGGAGATTTTTGCCAAGTTATTATGAATAACTCTATGATAATGAAAGCTAAGTTGAATAATGGCGTTTTTGTTTTGTCATGGCCTGTTAATGTAATGTACACGTCTAGCAAATGCCCAAGGATAGAAAATATCGGTGACTTGTATCTATGGCACTGTAGGCTAGGTCATGTTAACCAGAATAGAATAAACAAGATGCGAGGAGATGGTCTCCTCGAGGTCAGTGATTCTGACTCACTGCTGATGCAGAACGAAAGAGATGATGCGATGCAGAAGTAAATTAAGACTAATAATTTTTTTTTTTTTTATTTTTCAGAAGTCGGCTTTGACTCAAAGGAAAGTTAAACTAAATTGAAAGGAACTACGTAATAATTGAAAGCACAATTTAAAGAAACTAGGTTATCAAAGTAGTTCAGAAGTAAAGGATCGCTGGGGGTTGAGAAACTCCCAGACCTAGGGTTTCGCTCTGAACTTTCAACAGGACAGAAGTAAAGAGAAGAGAAGGGTTACAGACCAGGCAGTGATCTTCACAGAGTTTAGTGGAAGGATTCTCTTGAGCAGATTGTTGGATCCCCGGATTCAGACATCTTCGCAATGGATCCTCCAATACTGGTCCTTTGGCAGAGTTGGCTTTTCCTGAACTCAAGATCTGGGAAAGAAGAAGAACAATTTATGGAACCAGATACTCAAGGAAGGATTTACCAGATAGAAGAACTTGAAAGTTGATGTTGCTGAAGTCCTGATTCTCCTGGATGCTGATCTGGCTTCCTCTGGGATTTGCTCCGTATTCGAAGCAGCCGAACTGGACCTGGATGCTGGTGGTCGACCTCCACTTGGAGAGAGAGGCCAAGAGAGATGGGGGTAGGCTAGGGTTTGGTAGAAAGAAGAGGATGATGGGCAGCTAGGGTTTTGGAGTTGAAGTGGCTAACCTAGGGTTTAGGGGTTGGAGATCTCACACCTCCTCAAGGTTCCTAAGGAACCCGGATTTACTCCCTCACGAAGCTCAATACCTGGATGCAAGTGCGGAAGAGAGAAACACAAAGTTTGCTCACACATAAATTGGATTCATTCATCAGATGTTCTTAAAACTTACAAGAGGGGTTTAATTTATAGGACTTTACAAGAGAGCAGGGTTTTACATCTTCCCATGTGGGACTAATAGGATGGATCTTCAAATTAGGTTTGTAGAATCAATTCCCACACATATGGCCGGCCAAGAGGTTCCTAAAGTGTTGATTGGTAGCTCCAAAAGGTAAGTAGGTGGCGCCTCCTAGCCTTTCTCTTCAAGAGAAAATTTCTTTCCTTCCATGGCTCAACTCTTTTGGACACCTCCTTTTTTTTCTCCCTAAGTCATGGTTCTTCCCATCTTTGCTTTGGGCTTTTTAGGCATGGATTGGGCGCCCCCTTGAAGTGCTCCCCAAGAAGTGCTTCTTTCTTTACATAGCTTGACTCTTATGGAAATGTTTTGGCCGCCCCCTTGAATTGTGGATCCCAGATTATTTTCTCCTTAAGTGGCGCATGAGAGAAGGGACCTGCTATCTTGTGGTGTGGGGACCAAAGCATACTGGATGGAGATGTGGCGCCCCCTGGACTCAGGCGTGTGGCTGGGAGTGTGGCTGGGAGTGTGGCGCCCACTTGCTTGGTCTTGGGAGAAAATGTGACACCCTGGAGAAGACCTAGACCACTACCAGGACTTGAACTGAGTCAACATGACTCAACAAAATTTAAATTGCAGGAAAATACAGACTCAACTAAAATTGAGTTGACCAAGTCAACCCTTATTACAAAACCAGAAAATCCTAATTCTTCGGGCAAGGTCAATCAGAGATCCAGATGGAGCCCTGAAGTCTTCTTCTGAGTCTGGTGCCCGCACCAACTACCCACTTGTGAATCCTATTTGCTTGGTAAAATGACCAAGTCACCTTTTACTGGAAAAGGTAAACGAGCTATAGAATTTCTAAGTCTCATACATACTAATGTGTGTGGACCCATGACAGTTAGTACCAGAGGTGGATACAGATATTTCATTACGTTTACAGATGACCTGTCCAGGTATGGTTGTCTTCTTAATGACATATAAATCTGAGTCATTTGAAATGTTCAAACGATATCATAATGAAGTGGAGAAACAAACTGGTAAGAGTATTAAAACCCTTCGATCTGATCGAGGCGGTGAATACCTATCCGGTGAGTTCATGACTTATCTTGAGGAGAATGAGATTTTCTCTTAGTGGACTCCTCCAGGTACACCCCAGTTGAATGGTGTGTTCGAAAGGATGAATCGAACCCTGTTGGACATGGTTCGATCCATGATGGGCTTTGCAACTCTGTCGCTATCCTTCTGGGGATATGCACTAGAAATAGCTTGTTACTTGCTGAATAAAGTCTCGAGTAAGTCTGTTGTCTCCACTCCATATGAGTTATGGACAGGACGTAAGCCCTCAATTTCACACCTTCGGGTCTGGGGTTGTCCGGCTTATATAAAGCATTTAGACTCAGATAAACTTGGTCCTAGGTCTGATCGGTGCCTGTTTATTGGGTACCCTAAGGAAACTAAAGGGTATTTCTTCTACTTGGAGGATGAACAAAAAGTGTTCATTGCTCTTAGGGATATCTTTTTGGAAAAGGAGTTCCTTGGAGAAGGAACTGTAGCTTCTAAGATTGAACTTGGTGAAGTTCAACCAATGGAAGAACCTGCACACTCTAAGGATATCCTAGAACCAGCTATGATTGAATCACACCTAGAACCCATTATTAGGAGATCCGGTAGAGACTACGTCAGCCAGACAGATACTACGGTTTCTTGGTCCAAGATGGGGATCCCATTAAGCTCGATGAGAATGATGAGGATCTGATCACTTCTATGGATGCACTTCAGAGATCTGACTCTGAGGCATGCTTGGAGCCATGCGATCCGAGATGGAGTCCATGGAGATCAACAATGTATGGACATTGGTTGATCCACCTGAAGGGATAAAACCCATCGGGTGCAAGTGGATTTTCAAGAGGAAAAAGGGCGTAGATGAAAAGGTGGAGACCTATAAAGCCTGTCTGGTTGCCAAGGGGTATCGTCAGCGATATGGTATCGATTATGATGAGACATTTTTTCCTGTGGCAATGCTCAAGTCCATTCGGATCATGCTTGCTTTGGCAGCACATTTTGACTATAAGATCTGGTAGATAGATGTCCGAATCGCTTTTCTGAATGGGGAGTTGGATGAGGAGGTGTATATGATACAGCCTAAAGGGTTCACATTCACAGACGAGTCAAAAGTGTGCAAATTGCAGAGGTCCATTTATGGACTCAAGCAAGCATCTCGAAGTTGGAACATGCGATTTGATAGGTGTATCAAATCGTATGGCTTCGTTAGGAATGGAGAGGAACCCTACATCTATAAGTGGGTTAATGATTCTGTAATTGTATTCCTGGTACTGTATGTTGATGACATTCTCTTAATCGGGAATGACATCGCAGCATTGCAAGGAATAAAGGTCTGATTGTCATCTCAGTTCTCCATGAAGGACTTGGGTGAAGCTTCTTACATATTGGGTATGAAGATCTATAGAGATAGATCTAAAAAGCTTCTGGGATTGTCCCAGTCACGTACATTGATACCATGCTGAAACGATTCAGTATGAAAAAATTTAAGAAAGGCTATCTCCCGATAGGTTCTAGAATTACTCTTTCCAAGAAGGATTGTGCGACAGCTCCTGAGGAAAGAGAGCACATGAGTAGAGTTCCTTATGCTTTGGCAGTGGGCTCTATCATGTATACTATGACATGTACTAGATCAGACATGGCATACTCACTAGGAGTAGTGAGCAGATACCAGTCTGACCTAGGTAAGACGCATTGGAAGGTGGTTAAGACCATCCTGAAGTATTTGAGAAATACTAAGGACCAATGGCTGATTTATGGAGAACCTGACTTGAAGCTTGTAGGGTATACTGACTCTAGTTTCCAGTCTGACAGAGATGATAGCAAGAGTGTGTCAGGGTTTATGTTTACCCTGAATGGAGGAGCGATCTGCTGGAAGAGTTCTAAGCAGGCAATAGTTGCAAACTCGGTATGCAAAGTAGAGTATATTGCAGCATCAGATACAGCAAAGGAAGCCATGTGGTTATGAAAGTTTCTTGGAGAGCTAGGGGTGGCACCTTTCCTAGATGGTCCTGTTCTAGTGTATTATGATAGCACAAGTGCCATTGCTCAAGCTAAGGAGCCAAAGTCTCATTACCTCACCAAGCATATTCTATGGTGCTATCACCTTATACGAGAGATTGTGGAACGATGCGACATCAATCTTATGAAGATCGATGGAAAGGAGAATCTGGCCGACCCTTTCACTAAAGCCCTCAGAATCAAAGAGTTCGACTATTATAAATGGGAAATGAGTATTAGATAATGTTCTGATTGGCTTTAGTACAAGTGGGAGTTGTTGAGAATTATGTCCCAAAGCCAATCGCCTAGGTTGTAGGTGGTTGTGCTCAATATTATTATTAGTATATGAATTAATAAAACTTTATTTTGCTAGCTCATCGCATTTTACATTTCCTTGTAATGAACTCTGTTTATGTGATGAAGTCCTTAGGATTGCACTGACTTCAATATAGAGAGGATATATCGAGTGGTCCTTTAAAAAGGTTCACAACCAAAGGATACATTGTACAGGATGGCAATTTATCAAGTGTAGGTTGTTGTGGTTTACATCGTTTGGTTGTCCTCTTGACCAAAGAAGTGTGGTGACACTGATGTGATCTGCAAGTGGGATGTGTGACACCTCATTGAATGTGACTCCGTGGATCTTTTTTCTACCAAAAGTTTGCTCACGATTGGATATGGGTATATGTGTCCCTCCGACCTTAGGTCATCATGATAGCTTGCATGCAACTCCCTATGCTTTGGTGCCGGACTACCCAGATTTCTAATATGGTGATGGAAGGTTTCTAGGTATAGGCAAGTACTTATGGAGCAGTGGTGGACCAAGATGAAATTGACATGTCCAAATCGTTTGGATTGAATGTCTCACAGTGTCTCAATTTAGCAAATCCTCGACCGGGGTAGTCCTAGTGAGGAGTCACTGGACTTGCGAGGTTGAGACATGTTGTGGATTGACTCAGCTAGGGTTGGCAGTCTAACCCTAGGTCACCTAGAGCATTAGAGGTCAAAGGGATGAATTATACGGTATCCATATGCCAGAGGTTTGATAGATTGCTCTTGCATGTTCGGCCTATCCAGACACTGGGATCCATTGCTAGATGGTATCTTGTGCTGGTACTAGAAGCGTTCCAGTGCTACCATTTAGGTTCGAACCTATGAGGTCACATGCCATTGAGAATTTCTTCCTGATCCAAGAACCGATCAACGATTGGGAATCGTTTCGGTATTTAGGTCACACGGATTGATTAAGCACACATTGGATTTTATGGCCCAATTTGGATTGACCAGGATGGGTTTGGGTCAGCCAGGAATTGTTCCTGGAAGACCAGGACTGAACCAGATTTTATTATTGGGTTTAGTCGGACCGGATTTTATTTAACCAATTTTTGAAATTGGTAACCCAGTTTTAATGAACCAGATTTATTTGGAATGGATGAACCGGTCATTTGGTTTTGTTGAAACCAGTTTTTAAAAGGATGCTCCCCTGTTTCACCGTCTACACTTATTCTTCTCCCCTGTTTGACCGTATGCATTAGATAAGCATGGCATGGAGATCGAGCGAGGTTATATGGATTGCCTCTCTTGGTGTTTATCTCTCATATGAGTTCCCAGCATTTAAACCAAACAAGGGCTCTCTCTCACACGTCTTCACTTCTTCACGAACTCTTCTTTGACTCCCAGTGGAACACTCCAGCATGACTTCCATTCTCTCATGAACTCTCTTTCAAGCCCTAAACGAATTCTTTGTCATCCGAAGGAGTTTTTGACGTGGCATTTTGGAGATCAGGTTACAACTCCAGTTGTTCTCTTCGGCTTGGGAGATCATTTTGTTTTGGACCGGGAGAGGTCTCCCTGCTGCTTCATGGGTGTTCCCAGCGATCCGAGAGAGCTCTCACGGTGGATGCCAAGCCTTTTGGGAGTTCTCTACCGTGTGGTTCTCTTCCAGCAAGTGAGTTTCGTTTGCACTTAGGAAACTCTTTATTATACACCGATCTGGACTGCACTTCCCTTCCCTTCACGGTTTGGTTTCTATGTCTATAAATAAAGTCCAAGGGTTGAACGCCAAATGGTACAAGAGAGAAGTAAGAAAGAAGTAAGACAGGAGCAATGAGAGGGAGAAGAGAATAGCAGATTTTTCTGTTGGCCTTCACGGGATTTCTAAGTAATTTTGTTTACTGGGTTTCAAGGCCACGAGGGAGTTAAGAAGTACCGAGCATCTGCCTATTGAGCGAAGCAGGGAGCGTCCGAGAAATCCTTCTACTGATTTTAGTTTCCTGTGTGTGCTATTTGTGGAATCTAAGCGATCTTGGAGAGGACTGTCCGTGAGATCTATTTGTTTTTCTTGCTCCACCTTCGGTAGTCAGTTTATTGATTTCTGGTGGACTAGCATCCATCTGGAAGTCGGATCAGCGAGAGCCCAGCACGTGAATACTCTAGAGGATGGATGCTTGGACACCTCGAGAGGTTGCATCGACCTATTTATTTTACTGTTGTAGATCTTATTTTGCTGTTGAAAGTGTTCAACCGGTCGCTGCTGATCTGATCTGAAGACTGAGGGAGTCGGCTTCGATCAGGTATATTTTATTTTGAGATCATGCATACCTAGATCTAGTTGTTATCATATGATTTATAATTGATGCAATTACCTATACATGCCTGTATATTATGCTACATGCATCATGATATGTTAGATCCTATGCATGAGTAGGTACTTTCCACTGCATGTTTAAAAATTTTTAATTATACAATACCTGCTCTCTAGTGTTGCATGCCTAGAGTAGGCTTCTGCTACACTAGGTTTTCCTTCACTCCCCACCGACGAGGACCTCATCCTCCTCCCACCCAATGCCTCCCTCCTCTCCCCTCCAGTCGCCGCACCGCCTGTTGCCTCTGCCCCCACCGTTGTGGCTGTCTCCTACGACCCCATCGCATTGCTCAACTACTCCGATCCCCACATCCTTACCATGATCCAGCACTTCAACTCCCGGATCTCTTTTCGCCCCATCCCAGCTCCTTGGGTCACTTCCTGGCCTGGGTCTCTCTGATCCCGGTGTTCATAAGACTGGGGGGATTCATGATGCACTTCCTCTTTCGGCGGGAGCTCCAGGGCATGTGCTTCTTTCTGGGCCTCCTCGTGTCCTAGGTCCTCAACGAGCTTATCAAGACCTTCGTCCAGCAATCTTGTCCAGCCACCTACTCCACCCTCGCGATGTGCGACTCCCACGACTGACCCTCCTCCCCGGAGTCAAGCCATGGCCACCTCCTTCCTCCCGCCCAATCTAGTTCCCTTCCTCTATCGCCAGCTATCAGAACAGGTCCGTGCCAGCATCTCCCAGAGCAGTTGTCTCCGCCCCAGCACCACAGCCAGTGAACACCCGCCAAATTGCCTTCCGAAGCCTCCCCTATTTTTCCATTCATCCATCCATGGAGGAGGAAGAAGCCTGCATGATCGTGAAGGCAACTTCCACCCCTGTGCCGACTTCACGATTTGCATGATTCTTAAAGTTGCACGGTTTTCAAAGTTACACAGATCTCAAAAGCCTGCACATATCTCAAAGCTGCACAACTTTCAAAGCTGCACAACTTTCAAAGCAGAGGAAAAAAAATTCATGGTTAACTGAAGTTAGAGTCTGACCCTGACTCGACGGAGTCGAGTTCTCCCCACAGGGGAATGATGGGGACATCGCCAGCATGGATTTTGGAGCAAGCATGAATCTTGGAGTTGCATGAATCTCATAGCATATCCAGAATAAATTAGTTTTGGATTTTTTTTTTTTGTTTGAAATATGAATTAGGATTTAGTTGGTTAGGATTGAGATATGGATAGGCTTATCTTTCCTATCTTGTATTTGAATTTGAATCATCCCTATCTTTTTATCTTGTATTCAAATTCAAATGAGGGTTGAAAAAATCTATAAATACAACCCTCAGTCCTTTATAAAAAAATAGTTTTAAAGAATAATTATGAGTTTTTAGAAGAGTGATTCTTCTTGCCTTTGCCTTCGGGCATCGTGGGACATGAGGCCCTAGTTATCCCCTTCCCATTTCATTTTTTATCCCCTCATGACCTTTGAGATTCACCTTAACACCTCCAAGTATAAAGGAGAGTGGAATGTCCTAGAGGTGAGAGGTCTCCTCGTTAGTGTCAGTCCCAAAGTCCATGAGTTCCAAACCCTAAGTCTTCCATTCCCATTGTTCCTTCACCATCCATAGAAAAAAAACCAAAAAATATGATACCCTAATTTTGGTGACTTCTAGGCTCGCCAACGATCCTACCTCTTTCCCCATCAATTTTTGGTATCAGAGCCCAAAAGATTACGGTATTATCTTCTTCTTGAATCACCCAAGATTTCCTTCACCAATAATTTTTTTTAGATCTTTCTCCCATTTCTTCGACCTTGTCACTATTCTTTCCCCCTTCTCCACTTTTTTTCCTTCCCACCTAAGAACCACCACCGAGCCAAACCTGACATCACCTCCTCCGAGTCTGAATGCCCATCACCTCCACCTGCAACTAGGAATGCCTGATCGCCTCCACTAGACCAACCACCTCTGCCCCAACCTCAGGAAGGGCACCTTTACCCCCGAGGAGGAGCTCCTCATCCTGCGACCCCATGCTATCTGCCATAAAAAATGAGCACTTTCTTTGGCTCTATTTCTTTGCTGTGCTATTTTTCTCCAAGAGCAACCATCGACACTTTCTCCAGTGCTCCCGCTTGCAGCATTTATAGAGACAACTAGGGTTTCTTAGGAAGCATTTGTACTTAACTCCACATTACATACTTGGCTTTCAGCCTCAGAAGTTAAGGTTCCTGCTTATTTTTTTCCATTGGAGGAAGCTTTGGAAGCAGGATCGCTTTTTCTCTTCTCTCTCTGGCTACCTTTCATCATCTTCTTGGAGGGAGAGACCTCATCAGAGGAGTGTGATAGGGTTTCTATCATTTAACCACTCTTTTGGAGCTTGTTTTGGCATTTCGCTCCTCTTCAAGTATAAGGTTTGGTGTTTCGCTGGACTTTTTCCTACTTTCCCAAAAGTGGATGGGGAGGAAATGACCTTCGTCTGCTACTCCTCGTCACCACTCTACCTCACCCAATCCAATGTCATCACCGTCACCTACCAGCCCCCGGACTCCTGGCTCCAGTCCTCCGCTGCCCTCACCAAAAACCTCGATGCCATCCTCCCCAATGCCACCTTCACCATCGACGAATCCCTCCTCCCCACCGGCGAGGACCTCATCCTCCTCCCACCCAATGCCTCCCTCCTCTCCCCTCCGGTCACCGCGCCGCCTGTTGCCTTCGCCCCCGTCGCTGCGGCCATCGCCTGCGACCCTGGTGCACCGCTCAACTACTCCGATCCCCGCATCCTCGTCGTGATCCGGTGCTTCAACTCCCGGATCTCTTTTCACCCCATCCCAACTCCTTGGGTCACTTCCTGGCCTGGGTCTCTCTGATCCCAATGATCATAAGCCTGGGGGGATTCGTGATGCACTTCCCCTTTTAGCGGGAACTCCAGGGCGTGTGCTTCACTCTAGGCCTCCTAGTGTCCCAGGTCCTCAACGAGCTTATTAAGACCTCCGTCCAGCAGTCCCGTCCTGCCACCTACACTGCCCTCGAGATGTGCGACTCCCATGGCTCACCCTCCTCTTCAAAATCAAGCCATGGCTGCCTCCTTCCTCTCGCCTGATCTGGTTCCCTTCCTTTATTGCCAGCCACTGGAACAAGTCCGTGCCACCATCTCCCCGAGCCACCGTCACCGGCGAATGCCCGCTGGACTGCCCTCCGAAGCCTTCCCTGTTCCTCTATTCATCCATCTGTGGAAGAGGAAGAAGCCCACATGATCATGAAGACAACTTCCACCCCTGTTACTGACTTCGTAATCTACATGATTCTCAAAGTTGCACGGTTCTTAAAGTTAGACAGATCTTAAAAGCCTGCATATATCTCAAAGTTGCATAACTTTCAAAGCTACATAATTTCAAAGCAGAGGAAAAAAAAAAAAAAAATCATGGTTAACTGAAGTTGGAGTCTGACCCTGACTCAATGGAGTCGAGCTCTCCCCACCTCAGGGGAATGATGATGGGGACATCGCCAGCATGGGTCCTAAAGCAAGCATGAATCCTAGAGTTGCATGAATCTCAGAGCATATCCTGAATAAATTAGTTTGGAATTTTTTTTATTTGAAGTTTGAATTAGGATTTGGTTGGTTAGGATTGAGAAATGGATAGGCTTATCTTGTCCTATCTTGTATTTGAATTTGAATCATCCCTATCTTTTTATCTTGTATTCAAATTTAAATGAGGGTTGGAAAAGTCTATAAATACCATCCTCAGTTCTTTGTAAAAAAATAGTTTTGGAAAAAAATTATGAGTTTTTAGAAGAGTGATTCTTCTTGCCTTCACCTTCGGGCATCGAGGGGCATGAGGCCCTAGTTATCCCCTTCCCATTCCATTTTCTTTATCCCCTCATGACCTTTGAGATTCACCCTAATGCCTCCAAGTTTTGAGGAGGGTGGAATGCCCTAGAGGTGAGAAGTCTCTTCATTAGTGTGAGTCCCAAAGTCCATGAGTTCCAAATCCTAAGTCTTCCATCCCAATTTTCCTTCACCATCCATAAAAAAAATCCAAAAATTATGATACCCTAATTTTGGTGACTTCTAGGCTCACCAACGATCCTACCCCTATCCCCCATCAGCGGGTGTACCTGATCTCTACATCTCGGAGGAGCTTGCTGGCATAGTACATTGGTCTCTAAACTCTGCCTCCATCTATGCAGACAAGGACCGAACTGACGACCCCTGGGGTAACCGCTAGGTATAGGGGGAGTTCCTCTCCATCCTTCAGCCTGGAGAGTAGCGATGGTGACGCCAAGAACTTCTTCAGCTCTTCAAAGGCTTCCTGACACTCCTTTGTCCAGGTAAAATCATGCACCTTGCGCAGTGCCTTGAAGAAAGGTACGCAGTGATCAGCAGCTCCTGAGTGAATCGACTCAGGGCTGCGATCCCACCTGTGAGGTGCTGGACTTGCTTCTTCAAGGAGGGAAGGTCCATGTCGATAATCGCTTAGACCATTTCAGGGTTGGCTTCGATCCCCCTTTGGATGACCATGAAACCCAAGAACTTTCTAGCTACCACATTGAAGGTGCACTTTGCCAGGTTCAGCTTCATTTGATGTAGGTGAAGGTTTTGGAAGGCCTCTGCCAAGTCCACAACATGGTCTAACTTTGGTTTGCTTATGACAAGCATGTCGTCCATGTAAACTTGTATGTTACGACCAATCTGATCTTTGAAGACATTGTTGACCAGCCATTAATATGTGGCGACAGCGTTCTTCAGGCTAAATGGCATCATCTGGTAGCAATATGTTTTCCAGTCTGTGATGAAGGTAGTGTGCTCCTCATTCTCTAGGTGCATCCAGATTTGATTGTACCTGGAGAATGCATCCATAAAGAAGAGCAAGCGGTGCCCTAAAGTGGCGTCAACCAGTTGGTCAATTTTCGGAAGGGAGAAGCTATCCTTTGGGTAGGCTCGATTGAGGTCGGTGTAATCTACATAGATCCTCCATTTCTTGTTGCTTTTCTCGACCATGATCATGTTCGCTAGCTAGCTAGGATACTACACCTCATGAACAAACTCGATCATGAGGAACTTCTCCACCTCCTCGTTGATTGCCCGCTACCTCTCCAGGGCAAAGTGCCTCTTCTTCTACCAGACCGGGTAGTAATTCGGGTCGATGTTCAACCTGTGAGTAATGATGTCAGAGGGAATCCCTGGCATGTTTGCTGCAGTCCAAGTGAACACGCTTGCATTAATCTGGAAGAAATTTAACAGGCGAGCCCGCTCTTCTTCTTGTAGCTAGGCCTCGATCTGTACCATCTTTGATGGGTTTGCATCGAGGGGATATGTCAACAGATGCTCAACTAGGCCATCCCTGGGGTCCTACACCCTTTGGTCGAGGTCGTTGATGCTATGATCCTCCTCGACACTTCTGGCCCGTGGGATAACTTGCAAATAGTGTTGGATCAACTAAGGTGCCCCCCTCATCTCTCCTATGCCATAAGGAGTGGGAAACTGCACCAGCAACTACTTTATGGAGATGATCATGTAGAGCAAATTGAGCCCGGGGTGGCCAAGGATCATGTTGTAGGCCGAAGGGAGCCAAACATCCATGAAGGTCATCATGATTGTGCTCTGTAGAGGTAGTGATCTGGCAGTAATAGGAAGAGTGATCTCTCCTTCAACCCTACAGAGTCTCTAGTAAAACTAGCAAGGGGGGTGCACTGGCTTCAATTGAGCGGAGGATAAATTCATCCTAGAGAAGGCATCATAAAAAAGGACATCAGTCGAACTTCCACTATTGACCATAATCTGCTTTATAGGATGCTTGGCAATTATCATTTCGATAACCATGGCATCATTATTTACATTTCCACTCCCAATTCCCTCCTCTCTCATAAAAGGGAGTATATTCTCTGACCTCTCCCCCTCTCTGGCTCTCTTAGAAGTGTGCTCTATTTCTCAGCATATCATATCCACGGCTTCTCGGTGGGCCGATTGTCAACTAGAGGGACAGGAGGAAGAGCTGTAAGCGCTTTAGGTTCTGCCGAGATCTCACCCCCCATAAACTTTTCGAGGTAGCCCCTTCTTATCAGATCTTCTATCTCTTTTTTAAGGTGGTGGCATTCCTCGATGTCGTGGTTGTGGTCATGATGAAATTGATAGTACTTTGTCTTATCACGATCATTGGATGGCCTCAGTGAGGGAGGGCGGTGTAGGTAGCGCTCGCCCTCAATTTTCATGAGGATTTTTAACCTCGGGCGAGGAGAGGGGTATATCTTTTTTCTGGGATGGGGCTGCTCTTCGGCTTCGATCCAGGTTAAAAGTTTGGGGTCGGTCCAAGCCTCCGCATCTCGGATGCCTCTCTCGAAGGCTACTTCTTCAGTGGCTTCCCGTCCAACTCTCTCCTGGTGTGGTCCGCCTCCTTGGAATGGATGTACTTATGGACTCAGAAAAGGAGGTTATAGTATGTCTTCAATAGCTTCTTGTATATGGAGTAAGTCAGATGGGAGGTCCTGAGCATGGCGACGGGCTCATCTAGGTTGTATATTTCTAGTGCGGCAACCTTGAAGCGGGTCACATAGTCCCGCAAGGACTCATGGTTCTGCTATCTGATGGAGAAAAGACTGTCTATGTCTCGTGGCACCTTCCGATAGGCATCGAAGTGGGCCATAAATCTCCTTTCTAGTTATGCAAAGGAGTTATGCTTTCAGGCTCAAGGTGGATAAACCAGACTCGAGCGGCCTTTCGAAGAGTGGCTGGGAAGGCGATTCAGAGAAGGGCATCGGTCGCCCCTGGACTCTCATGAGAGCCTTGTAGCTCTTTAGGTGGTTCAGGGGGTTGGTAGTCCCATCGTAGGGATCCACCTAAGGTATACGAAATCGACTCGGGATCGACTCCTCTTGAATTTCTTGGGAGAAGGGAGGACGAGCATCATGGCCTGCTGGCTCATGGAAGGAGCCCTGCATGTTTGCAAACTGGAAGGACAATTCTGCCAGCTTATGCTCTTGTTCCTCCAGGCACTTTTTAGCCATGCATTTGATGGCCTTGTCGGTGGAATCTTCCACCGAGGCCATCATGGGAGATGAAGATGATAGCTCAGGAGGGTTGCGATGGGGAGCCTTACCTCGACGGCTTCGGTGGTGCTTAACATCGACGTGCTCGAAGGCCGGAGATCGACTCTCTCTGTCAACTGACCCAATCCACTATCTCTTCATCATGGTCCAATGGCTTCTCCAGGGATTAGTCATGGCCCGCAGTAGTGATGGCCTTCCTTGGAAGGAGCGTAGTCTACATCGGGGTATGGTGGCTTGGGCCATAGGGGTCCCTGGTTGTTATTGAGTGGCCAGGGATCGATGCTGATGCCACAACTGTTGCATTACCGTAGTCAGAACCTGTATTTGCTAGGCAAGCATGGTGAGTTGGACGTCCATCGAGGGCAGTTGTGGTAGAGCAGGGAGTTCCCTCTCTAGGCTGTGTGGGTCCCCATGAGAAGGAGGGTCTCCCACAGGCTGGCAGAAGCTTTTTGTGCACGTGTCACCACCATGCCTCAAGCAGAGTTGTTTGCAAGGGGATTTGTTTGAATCAGACTGTGTCTTGCCCCCTAACTAGGCTCCAATCTATTATTTCTTATACCGCCATGGCCTGTAGCTCTAGCATGGCACCGGACGTTAGCTTCCTTATTCGGAATTCAGCACGCATACCCGGACCAGCAAAGAAAGGAGACCCGAGCAGGGGATCCCGGTGGGGGCACTCCGATGATCAAGTTAGCGGGCGATCTAGGGGAATAGATCCTCCTTTGTGGATCAATGTGCGGTCTCCATGCATGAAGGAGTTTTTTAAGGAAAGAGTAGAGTAGGAGTTGTAGTGGAGAAGGAGGGCTTGAGCAATGATGGCTGTGTCCATTAAGACTCTCTTGACGAGTTCTCTGATAGCCTTAGAGTGCTCTAGCTTGCTTGCTCCCCCTTTATCATTTTTTCTTACCCTCCTTGAAGGCCCTTAGGACATCCTTTTTAGACCATGGATACTATCGCTACCCACCTTTGATGGGGACATCTCAAGCACGGATCTTGGAGCACGCATAATTCTTGGAGTGGCACAGATCTTGAAGCATTTTTGCAATAAATTTATTTAGGATTTATCTTTTGTTTAAAATTTGAATTAGGATTTGGTTGGGATTGATATATGGATAAGCTTATCTTATCCTATCTTATATTTGAATTTGATTCGTTCTTATCTTTTTATCTTGTATTCAAATTCAAATAAGGGTTGGAAAATCTATAAATACCACCCTCAGCCTTTTGTAATAGGGAGGATGGATGAATAAAGTTTATATTATTCTGTGTGAAGGATCTGTGTGATCCTAGGATATCTGTATGATCCCTTCTCTATCTTCCCAGGGTTTTCTGTGTGATCCCTGATTTTGGGCATCTGTGTGAGTCCAGGGCATCTGAACCCCAATTTTTTTCTTAACCCTGCACCCTCTTCTTTCCTCCTTTACAAAACCCTAATCTCTGGTGACTTTCATGCTCGCCAGCGATCCAGTCCAATCTCTGTCCCGCATCAAGTGGTATCAGAGCTAGAGGATCAGGGTTTGTTTTTCCTCTCGGGTCCAAATCTTTCCTCGTGTCTAGATCTCCTGTGCAAGATTTCTCGAACCTCGGTCAGGCACCGAGGTCCATCAATGCCTTGCACCCGAGCCCCTCTCTTCTCTGCTGCCCGCGAAGCCCGTCTCCAGCACAGCCTCTGATCAAGTCCCCCCTCCTCCACCTCCGGCCCGTGACCCTCCCCAACGCCCCACCAGTGTCGTCCATTTGTGAAACCACCGCCAGCAGCCGATGGCCCATCAACGACCAGTGATTGAGAGCAGCGTAGAGGTACGACCTTAACTTCCTCCACTTCAACCCCATCAAGGAGTCGATCGTCTCCCGCGAGATGCTGGCACGACTGAGAGCAGCGGTCGATGGTGGCCCTCCTTCACCTCTTTCTCTTCCACGCGGTGATGCTCCTAGCCTCCTTCCGGCCATTGATGGCGGAGGTCCTGGTGACGGAAGTCTGATCCCATAGGCAGACGATCATTCCCTTCGCCGAGTGCTTCTCCTGCTACCACGGTGACGGATCCCCCCCGCCCAGATCCGAACAACATCTCCACCGAATCGCCTCCCCTCCACCACCGACCATGGCCAACGCACCGCTCGGTTCCTCCGACGCGCCAAATCCTTCATCTCCCCTACTGGAACAGTCGGATCCCCTGCAGTCATGACTCCCGCGACCACCGTCCACGCCACCATTCCCCTGGGCTACGCCATTCACCGGAGCAGGGTGCGCCGCCATCCCCCCAGGGCCGCCATCCTCATCCCCAGCCCCGTTGCCGACGAAGCCCGCCGGCGAAGCCTCTATTTCTTAGTTTGTGAAGAACTCGCAGGAAGCCGCACGAACGTGAATGCATACCCTGCATTTGTTCGCCGACTTCAAGCATGGAAGGAAGAAAAAAAAATAGTGAAAAAAAAAAAGAAAAAAAAAAGAAAAGAAAAGAAAAGGAGAGAGAAAATCAGTGGAAAAAAAATCAAACAAAAAAGAAAAAAAAAGAAATGTGAAAAAAAAAAGAAGAAAAAAAAATTGAAACTAGCACTTTTGTTTTGATTTGGTTAGTTCCGGTTCTGTCAAACCCCGCTAAACTTGACTCGATGGAGTCGAGTTCTCCCCACCGCAGGGGAATGATGGGGACATCTCAAGCATGGATCTTGGAGCAAACATAATTCTTGGAGTGGCACAGATCTTGAAGCATTTTTGGAATAAATTTATTTAGAATTTATCTTTTGTTTAAAATTTGAATTAGGATTTGGTTGGGATTGATATATGGATAAGCTTATCTTATCCTATCTTATATTTGAATTTGATTCGTTCTTATCTTTTTATCTTGTATTCAAATTCAAATGAGGGTTGGAAAATCTATAAATACCACCCTCAGCCTTTTGTAATAGGGAGGATGGATGAATAAAATTTCTATTATTCTGTATGAAGGATCTGTGTGATCCTAGGGTATCTGTATGATCCCTTCTCCATCTTCCCAGGGTTTTCTGTATGATCCCTGATTTTGGGCATCTGTGTGAGTCCAGGGCATCTATGTGAGCCCCTTTGCTATGTGCTTGTTCTCCTTGGGGAATCTATGTGAACCCCAATTTTTTTCTTAACCCTGCACCCTCTTCTTTCCTCCTTTGCAAAACCCTAATCTCTGGTGAATTTCATGCTCGCCAGGGATCTAGTCCAATCTCTGTCCCGCATCAACCTTGGGTTCTCCCCCTTCTAGGGGTACTCGAAGGTCAATGATAGGTAGTGCCCCGTGGGTCGTGCCTCGACACCCTCTCCCTTCATGGTAAGAAATTACATCATGGATTCTGACTTCCTGGCAGGTTTCCATGCTTGGGGAAATTTAGCAAAGCCTCAATCCGAGGGTAGCCGTTTCTAGGTTTGAGTCCCTTGGTATAGCTTTCTTCTTCTGGGTGGTGTGAACGGTTGGCTGCGGAATGTAGTGCCTCAATTGGAGTACTCTTTCCTAACTGGTGTAAACAACGATGGAAGAGATCCTAGTACTTTGGGCAAATGCTCCTTTGTAGGTCGGCATGCTTCCCCTTCATAGGCCTTGGGTGGTGTACTGCCACCCAATGGATGTAGCGGCATTTCCTTCTCTCTGCCCCGGGGGTTTTTGAGATATGATCAACCTTGGCCAGTAGGATAGCCTCGAGCTGGTAGACCTTTCCACCAAAAGCCACTCGACTCGAGGGAAGGGAGCTCAACTTCGCTTGAGGCAGACTCAACCCTAGGAGAGCCCCCCGGTGGAGGAGTTCGAAGAGAGGGAGCTCCACTTCGATCGAGGTGGGCTCGACCTCGGGGGAGCCACCCGGAGGAGGAGCTCAAAAAGAGGGAGCTCAACTTCAGTCGAGGTGGGCTCAACCTCGAGGAGGCCACCCAGCGGAGGAGCTCAAAGGAAGGGGGCTCGACTTTGATCGAGATGGGCTCGACCTCGAGGGAGTTGCCCGGTGGAGGATCTCAAAGAGAAAGAGCTCGACTTCTATCAAGATGGCTCGATCTCGGGGGAGCCGCTCGATGGAGGAGCTCGAAGAGAGGGGCTAACGTGCCAACATCTTCCAGCACAGCCACCACTTGGATCCAAAGGGGGACTCTATGTCAGTGATCCCGCTACATCAACAGTCATTCAAAATGACATTACAAGACTCAAAAACTAGCTTGATAACTCCCTATACCAGGACTGAAACTTGGCTTCCATTTTTCATATTTAAGAATTTCTCACCATCCTCGAATCTCCTACTAACTTGAAGCCCTTACAAAGAACTGCAAATACGAATAGGGCTTCCGGTATCCAATACCCAATTAGTAGTTTCAAATATAGAGAAATTATAAGGTATTATCGTATATGTTGCCCAGTAAAGCAACCTAAAAGGGGGGGTGATTGGATTTTTAAAACTTGTTGCAAGTATGTGCCAATTTAAAATAATGAAGGTGCTAGTGATTTCAAGTGTTTGTGTGCTTGATAATAAAATGCAGTGGAAATAAAGTAATAGCAAGTAAAGAGAATCAATCACAAACATACAAAGATTTATAGTGGTTTGGTGCAGACCAAAGCACCTACATCCACTCACTAAGGCCCACTTGGGAATTTCATTATAATCCCACTTGATTATAGCTGATTAGTTTTCCGGGCTCACTAATCACAATCCTTTGGTTTTCATAAGACTAACCAAAAATCTCTTGGTTTTCATAAGGCTCACCAAAAACCTCTTGGTTTTTTGGGATAACCAAAAATCTAGTTAGTTTCCACAAGGCTCACCCACAATCTAAGTTGGTTTTTGAAATAAGGCTCACCAACAACCCAAGCACTAGTTTCAAACCACTTAAAACTAGGAACAACAATAAATTCAAGTTTAAAGTAAGAATATAATAAGCTTTCAAAACAAAAGCAAATATCTCTTTGAAGCTCTTTGATTGTAGTTGAGAAGCTTGTCTCCAAGTTGTTGAAGCCTTAAATGATGCTTGAAGGATGGACTTTAATGTTTCTTGAACGCTCTTGAATGCTTGAAGGCTCAACTTCACTCAAAAGTAATTTTTCTTTAATGAATATTTGAATGAAAGCTCATCTTTTATTCCCTCAAGAGTTTGGTCCACTTTAAATACCTTTCCAGGCCTTAAATGAGCATTTTTTACCATTGAAGAGAAGAAAATAGACATTAGGGACAAAAAGGACCAATTTTGTGCTTCAAAAAACTAGCCATTACTATTTATCCAGACCTACAAGTATCGACACTTCAGGTCATGAGTCGACACTTGAATCGATACTAGGTCAAAAATGCTTTATGAAGCCCTCTGGAATGCACTGGTACATCGATACTTCTTCTAGTGAGTCGAAACTTTATCTTCATGAGTCGACACTTAAGGAAAGACTTGAATTCAGCATGTTCTATATCATATATGGTCTTAGGCCTTGAGTCGATACTTGAGTCCACACATGAGTTGACACTTCATGCATGCCATCTGAAACTTCTTCTATATATTAGCTCAAGCTTCTGTGAGTCGACACCTTGAGTCGACACTTCACTTCCATAAGTCGACACTTAACTAAAACTTTCCTGAAACTCTATTAAAACTCTACTGAAACTTCTTCAACTTCAAGATTTGAGTTCTACAAGGTTATTCTTATGTATCAAGGTCCTTTTAACTCAAAATTCCTTCAAAGAGAGTGACTTCTTCAACAAGATGACAAGCTCTGAACTTTCAACATATTATAATTTTGATGAGTGCCCTGTTCTGTTAAACACACTTTTAACACATAGTTAGTACTCATATATACTCTACAATCTTTTCCTTTTTGATGATGACAAAACCTTTAAGTATATACCCATGTAAGCTCAAAGGATTTACAATAAGTATAGAACAATTGATTATAAGTATCAGGACAGTTTATAATGAGTATCATAGTTTAAATTATAATATTTATCAAGAACAAAAACTCATTTACATTGTATCAGAGCTATAAGAATAAATTCAATATATTAGAGCTGTATATATAAGAATGAATTCAATTCGTATTAATTCAATGTATCAGAGCTGTACCTATGATATATTAGAGTTATAATTGTAATGTATCAAAGCTATAATTGAAATATATCAGAGTGTCAGATGTTCTCAATATGTGTTAGAGCTTAAAATAGATCTGAAAGATAAGCATTAGAGCAAAAAAAATTTAATTACAAAGAGCATCAGAGCAAATACTTTAAGAGAATAAAAAATGTTAGAACATATCAGAGTAAAAATACATTAAAATGATAGATTGTATCATAACATAAAAAATATATCACAAAGATAGATAGTATCAGAGCAAAAATATTAGATCATGAAGAGTATCAGAGTATGAAAACAAAGAGTATTAGAGTTTTATAGAAATGAGAATAAGGGGTCTCAGAGCATAAAAATAAAATAATTAAAGATAATGAGTATCGGAGCATAGAATTGAAGGGTATAGATCAAAAACATAGAACAAAAGCTCTCCCTCAATATATGATCTGAAAAACATTTTTCAAGGAAAATTTTTTAAGGATTTAGAAATTTTTGAAAAAGTTTCAAAAATTTACTTCTTTAGAACTTTTCTCTCTCCCTTACTTATTGCTTTCTTCTTCTCTTCATCTCTCTTTTAATTTTTTTTTGCCATCCATTAATTATTTCTTTGTTATCACTAATTCTCCAATACTAATTCTAATTAATTCTCTCCCTTTTTGTCATCATTAAAAAGGAGAGAAAGAACTGAAACAAAGTAGAGATAAAGCATTATAGTAAAATGAGAGTGCACACAGATAAAATCTAGAAAAGTTAATTTATATATATA
This sequence comes from Areca catechu, assembly GCA_021397845.1. Taxonomy (NCBI): domain Eukaryota; kingdom Viridiplantae; phylum Streptophyta; class Magnoliopsida; order Arecales; family Arecaceae; genus Areca; species Areca catechu. Next base: position 79,453,315 of record CM038044.1, on the reverse strand, counting down.
TAATTTCAAACATTTGATATATCAGATTCAGAGTTTGATATAAGTAATAGATAACAAGTACATAGACACACTGATACATAAAAACATAGAAACATAAAAACACTAAAATATAGATAGACTGATATACTAAACAATCCTAAGGGATGCTTTCCTCATCAGAGAAAGACCCAATCTCCATAATGATCGGTCCGGTAACCCTAGAAGGTTGGGGTCATGGCCATATCAATCGAAGATCTGAAAGTGATGTGGGATGAGATCATGAGAGGATTGTCGGCGAGCTGAGAAGTAATCAAAGATTAGGGTATCCTATTTTTTTATTTTATTTTTTTCTATGATGGTGGTGAAGGAAAAATGGAGATGGAGGGTAGGAAAATCTAGACTTTCATGGACTTTGAGACTCATACTAACGAAGAGACTTCTCATCTTTAGGGCATTCCACCCACCTTGATACTTGGAGGTGTTAGGATGAATCTCAAAGGACATGAGGGTAAAGAAGATGGAATCAAGAAAGGGGATAACTAGACATGACCTATCATCATGTCCTAGGATTGGGCCTCATACCCTCTCCTTACAGAGCGAAAGAAAGAATCACTCTTTTATAAAAAAAACTAATTTTTATTCACCCAAACTATTTTTTTACAAAGGACCGAGGGTGGTATTTATAGACCTTTCCGACCCTCATTTGAATTTGAATACAAGATAAAAAGATAAAGACAGTTCAAATTCAAATACAAGATAAGGCCTATCCAAATCTCAAACCTAACCAACCTAATCCTAAATCAAGTTTCAAATAACTAATCCTAATCAACTAATTTTTTTGAATTTGAATTTATTGAAATATGTGTTGTATCGAGATTTGTGCTGCATCGAAATTTATGCTACTTCAAGATTAGTGCTACTTCGAGATCAGTGCTGATGATGTACCCATTAGAAAGTCTAGTTCGAACAGGTCTAGGAGCATCGCCATGCCCTTGGCCTCTACTTCTAGCACGTGCTCTACCTCTGGCTAGTGCTATAGAGGAGGAAGCGATGTCAAGAGCAGGAACATGGTGTGACGAGATCAGCAACTGTATCTGTGATTGATGGTGTGACATCAAAAGTGGATCCTGAAGAGAGAATATAAAAATTAGGTGTATAAAACCCTAGTTCTCGGATCAAAGAAGAAGTAGAAGGTATAAGTGGTGTCTTAGTGGGTATACTAAGAGTAGGAGTCGGTAAATCAATATCAAGTGGATCTATGCGAAGAATAGGTGTGCAAACTAAAATGTCTGATGCATCATGAATAGTGAGGGTGCTAGGTAGAATTGGAGTCATGACAGAAGAACTAGGATCAGGAACAGCCTCTGGAGTCCTCATGTCATCCACTACGGGCACAGTATCCTGATCGGCAGTAACATCTGGCTCAAGGTCTGCTATATAATCCATAACATCGAAATCCATGGAAGAATCACCTTGGCCATCTCCGGTCTCTATATATGGTGCTAGAGCTAGAGGGCTAGTGGAGCAGGTGGGGAATCTGACGATGGAGGAGAAGGTGCTCTGGCAGAGGATAATCTCTCAAGTGCACCCAGAATAGTAGAGAATCCCTCTCTCATCTCTTGATGACTTGCTCTCACCTCCATGTGAATGATATCAACTCACTGTCTAATAGCCATGATGGTGAGGATATGCAAGATGAGAATGCAACTATGCAACCCTAAAGGAGATTAGCAAAGATTAACTTAGCAATTTCTTATTTGCATATGATTAGTTCAGCATATAATATCAAAGGAGGTCTAATGAAGAGAACTCGAACGATCAAATGTAAACCTAATTAATGAGACTATCAAAATAACAAAGAAATAGGAATAAGATTCGAACCACACAAGTTAAGCTAGGCAAATTTAATATTTCAGACCTAATCGACACTAGAACATACCTAGCATTAATCTTTCAAGTAGGTCAAGATCACTCATGAAGAGACCTCCCAAATGACAAGGCCATACTACAAATTGAGGGCCCTTCTTGTTTTCTAGATTGTGGCAAGTAATTCCTTCCTCTTGAATTCGGAATCCCGGAGAACCTTGAAATGGATTAGGCCGGCCTCCTTGTGATGGTCTTCTTGATCAACCTTGAATATTGAAGGGCTAGCTTGAGATTGGAGAAGAAGGAGAGTGTCTTAGGCGTTGGAGATGGAGGAGGAGAAAGTAGGGTTGGCGTGGGATAGGGAGAAGAATTTAGAACTAGCACCTAGGCACATAGAACTCACATAGAAGAAACTTTTAATTTTTTTTTCATTTACTTTCTTTTTTTACAAGAAGACTAAGAGTCTTTTATAGACTATTAAGCAATTTTGAATTCAAACTACACCAAATATCATGGAGAAAAATTTGTGGAGAAAAATATGGGGCGTCCCATGAGGAGTGGAGGAAGTTGTGGAGGAGGTTGTAGCCAATTCAAATTCAAATTCCCCTTTTCTTCTCTTGGGCAGCAACCTTGGATGGTGAGGTGGCATGTGTGATGTGGCAGCAACCTTGGATGGTGAGGTGGCATGTGTGATGTGGCAGCAACCTTGGATGATGAGGTGGCATGTGTCATGTGGCATGTGGTCTCCACTTGAGGTGGCTTTGGTCTTGCTTTGGAGTATAAGTCTTGAGTCTTCTTTAGTCTTCAAATGTGGTTTGGTTTGATTCTTCATGGATTGGACTTGACTCATTTGGACCCAACTCTCAAATACAAGGTTAATCAGGCTGGACTAGTCTCAACATAAAATTGAAATGGACTCGAATTACATAATTATTTGGACTCAAAATTAAAGAAAGAGAAAAAAATTACAGGACTTTCTTTTACTCATCCAACCATAAGGACTAGGATTTGACTTGAATTGGTTGGAGTCTCTTCCTGATTCTAGTGCCCACACCAATTCTCCCGGGGTGGGAGGAACTCGACCCTATCGAGTAAGGGCTGGCTTGATAAGCTTCTAATACATCCGGGTCGATTTGTTGTACGTCCTCTCGGGTGACCTAGGAATCTTCAGATTCAGGAAGTCCTTGTGATCGAACCAGATAACGTTGGAAGCCCTTATTTCTAGTAGTAATGATCTGGTCATCCAAGATCCTTTCAATCCTCTCCTTTCGCTCAGGAACACTTGGTGGTGGACACTCATTTGGGGCTTCACTCTCAAAAGAAATATTAGGACCAAAAAACTCACCAGGTATTAATGCAGGTTCTTTGTATTCTTTTAAGTCTGAAACATTAAATGTTGAACTAATACCATAACCTGGTGGTAATTCTAATACATAAGCATTAGGTCCAATTTTCTTTATTATTTTGAAAGGTCCGGCTCCCCGGGCATGGAGTTTCTTCATAGTTCCCGGCGAAAACCTTTCAGGTTTAAATTTGATCATGACGGAGTCCCCTTCATTAAATTCTTTTAACCGTTTATGTGAATTAGTCATATGCTTATAGAGTTCATTGCTCGATTGGATCTTTTGGCTAATCTCCTTATGCAATTCCCTAATATGCTGTACAAATGACTCAGCAGACTCAGACACCCGTGCATGTGTGGGTAAAGGAGCTAGGTCTAAGGGCTTCCTAGGTCTGTATCCATGGACCACTTGAACGGACTTTTCCCAATAGACCTATTAACTGAGCTGTTATAGGCAAATTCAGCACGAGGAAGTAATAGGTCCCAGTTTCCTAGGTTGTCACCAACTAAACATCTCAACAGATTTCCTAAGCTTCGGTTTACTACCTCAGTCTGGCCATTGGTTTGAGGATGATAGGCAGTAGAGAATTTCAGCTTGGTACCTAGCATGTGCCAGAGGGTTTTCCAGAAATAGCTTGTAAATTTGACATCTCTATCGGACACAATGGTTTTGGGTAAACCGTGAAGTCTAACGACCTGATCAAGAAAAAGCTTGGCCACTTTCAAAGCATCTAAAGTTTGAGAACAAGGAATGAAGTGAGCCATCTTGGAGAAACGATCGACAACCACAAAGACAGAATCATGCTTCCTAGATGTCTTAGGGAGGCCTACTACAAAATCCATGCTGATATCCTGCCATGGACAATCAGGGACAGGTAAGGGTGTGTACAGACAGGTGTTCTGTCTTTGCTGTTTTGCAACAGCACAGGTACGGCATTGAGCTACAATCTGGGCCACATTTCTTTTGAGACCAGGCCAAAATAATTGGTCTTCTATTGCTAAGATGGTCTTATTCCTACCAAAATGTCCTGCTAAGCCCCCAGCATGAGCTTCCCGGATCAGAAATTCCCTAACAGAGGTCTTGGGAATACACAACTGATTTCCTTTGAAAAGGTATCCATCTAAAAGGGTATAATCACTATGCTTACTAGATGGTCCTTGTTGAAGGGATCGATAGATGTTACCAAAATCAGGGCACGTAGGATACTCCTCTTTCAATCTATCAAACCCTACTACCTCAGTGCTCACAGAAATCAACAACATGGAACGACGACTCAACGCATCAGCAACCCTATTTTCAGTACCGGCATGATGTTTCAGTATGAACGTATAAGCTTGTATGAACTCTACCCATTTCCCGTGCCTAGGGTTCAATTTCTTCTGAGAACTAAGGAACCTAAGAGCTTCGTGGTCAGAAAATAGGGCAAACTCTTGCGGTAGAAGATAATGCCTCCAATAACGTAATGCCTGAACTACCGCATACAGCTCCCTATCATAGGTGGAATACCTTAGTCTCGCTTCATTTAACTTCTCACTGAAATATGCTACTAGGTGATTCTCTTGACTCAAGACACCTCCAATTCCTATCCCAGAAGCATCACAAGCAATCTCGAACACTTTAGTGAAATTGGGTAACCTCAAGACGAGTGCGTGTGTCATTTTTTCCTTAATTGTTAGGAAGGCTTTGTCTGCTGCTTTAGTCCACTCAAAAGTTTCCTTCCTAATACAATCAGTGATTGGAGCCACTATCGTACTGAACCCTCTAATGAATCTCCTATAGAAGGTGGCTAAACCGTGGAAACTACGGACATCATGGATACTCTTAGGTACAGGCCACTCTACTATGGACTTAATTTTCGTAGGGTCAGCGGACACTCCTTCAGATGTTACTACGAATCCTAGAAAGATAACTCTATGTGTTAAGAAATCACACTTCTTGATATTGGCATAGAGGCTATCCTTTCTAAGGACTTGGCAAACTTGCCTTAGGTGGGTTAAATGGTCTGCCTTAGTCTTGCTATAGATAAGAATGTTATCAAAGTAGACCACCACAAATTTCCCGATAAAAGTTTTCAACACCTGATTCATTATTCTCATAAAGGTGATGGGTGCATTGGACAGACCGAACGGCATGACTAACCACTCATATAATCCATCTTTAGTCTTAAAAGCGGTCTTCCATTCATCTCCAGGCCTAACCCTAACCTGGTGATAGCCACTCTTTAAGTCTATATTGAAAAAAATCGTTGATCCGGCTATCATATCTAACATATCGTCCAGTCTTGGGATTGGAAACCTATATTTGACAGTAATCTTGTTGATGGCACGGCTGTCTACACACATCCTCCAGGTGCCATCCTTCTTAGGGGTTAACAAGGCAGGGACTGCATATGGGCTTAAACTTTCTCTAACAAACCCCTTTCTAAAAAGTTCACTAACTTGCCTTTGTAACTCCTGATGTTCAGTTGGATTCATCCTATAATGAGGCAAATTAGGTAAAGTCGCGCCAGGGACTAAATCTATGGCATGCTGTATGTCCCTTAAAGGTGGAAGATTATCGGGAAGATCCTCGGAAAACACGTCTTCAAATTCTTTCGATAATTGGACCACCTCTTGAGGGTGTTCTACAGGGGTGTGGTCCATAGTTTCCTTAGCAGCTACCATCCAAATAGGTGCTCCCTCATTAATGTCTTTTTCTAATTCTCTTGCACCTATCAAATTTAATCTAGTCCTTTTTTCTTTCAGGCTGCTAGCTTCTCTTTTAGTGTTGTCCTTAGGCTGGGTTGGATAAATGACAATTTTCTTGCCATTGAAATTGAAAGCACAGGAGTTTGTTCGACCAAAATTGTCACATCATGGTCAAACAGCCATGGCCTACCTAGGATGATGACTTACTCCCATAGGGAGCACATCACACCAGATTCGTTCCTGATAGGACTGAAGTTGGATTCGGACCTGACATCTCTGCTTGATTGGGATAGAAGTGGAATCGATCCAGGATACCTTATATGGATTGGGATGTGGTTCAGTGGGTAATCCTAGACTCTTGTCTGCACTAGTGGAAATGGCATTGACACAGCTTCCACTATCGATCACGATCTTACAGACCTTTTCTCCTATTTTGACAAATGTGTGTAGGATGCTAGTCCTACGCCAGTCTTCCTGCTCCTTGGTCTGTGTCATGATACATCTCACAACTCCTAACACATCTGATGAGTCTACATTTTCTTCATCTCCTTCATACTCATCAACCAAGCAATCCCCTGCTTCATAAACCTCCTCCTCATCATTCTCTAGGGGTTCTAATTCTCCTTCTTTTGCCTCCCATATATGTAAAGCTCTAGAGGGACATTGGCTCACGAAATGACCTGGTTTACGACACTTATAGCAGACTCGCTCCCTCCCACCTCGAACTTCAGGGCTCTTTCCTTTGTCTTCTCTAGGAATTGGGGGAATGGCAGGGTTGGGTCTAGGGGTTGGATTCGAGCTGGATCTTGGTCTATTGGTTGTACCAGGGACTAAACTAGGTCGACTAACAGGAGGATTAAACCTAATGGGCTCAGGTCACCTAAATGTAGCTCTCCTTTGAAACCTCTCATAGTCCATGGCAACTTGGTATGCTTGATCTAAATCATGGACTTCTCTCAAAAATAGTTCCCCTTTTATATCTTCATTCAATCCTGATCTAAACCTCGACAATGTGGCTAACTCAGACTCAACTACGTTGCATCGCATCACAAACTCATCAAATTTAGCAACGTATTTCGAAACGGTCCTATTACCTTGTGTCAACCGTTGCCACTAATCTAACAACCTTTGCTGATAAGACATAGGCAGATATTTCTCTCTAAGCTTTCTCTTCATGTCTCTCCAGGTCACTATAGGTAAGTCTCCCCTCTGCCTAGCTATGCGTTCGATGTTTCCCCAATACAACCTAGCCTGACGGACTAGTCTAATTTTGGCCAATTTGAATCTTCTCTCTTCAGACATATCATACCAGTCAAAATACTAGTCCATGTCAGCCTCCCAGTCTATGTACACCTTAGGATCTAAGCTGCCTTCGAAGGTTGGTGCATCTAAACGAATATTCCTTAGGGCCCGATCATCCTGATCAAAAGTATCATGGTGAGGTCTTCTAGGATATGGTTCTGGAGTGTGATCAACATAGCCCTGATGTGGCCTTCTAGGAATTGGATCAGGTGTATGTTCCTGTTGGTGGGCTCCAAGATGAACTAAAGGCAATCTGGGTGAAGATGGTTTAGTTGGAGTCAACCTAGATTCCTCTAGGTTTCCTATCCTTTCCTCGAATTGATCAAACCTAGAATCCAAACGTTCAAGTCGCTCAATCATAGATCTCATAAGGGTTTCCATACTAGTGTCCATGGATGAACTTGGTTGGTCTTGTGAAGGGTGGTAAGGAGTTCCTGATCTAGTTGTCATGCAAACAATTAGACTCAAACTCGGGCTAAGGATTTCTAGACCTAGAGGACGAATTAGAGATCTAATTAAAAGGACCAACTAGCTAGTAGTAACTTACGTGACTTAGCCAGGTAGGTGGGAAGGGGAGTGGAGGTCCCTTTTCTGCCAACCTTAGACACCAATCTGTGATTGGTCAGGTAGGCGGACCAACCCACAAGCCCTAATACACCAATCCTAGACACCAAGCCCGTAAGCACACACCAATTAGTGGACACAATCAACTTGACCCTAATCCGAACCCGACCCGTTGGTGTCCCTAACCCACTAGGGTGATTAGGTCTAATTGATTTTAATTAAGGATTGGGATCGAGATGATGGGTTGTAGTTTTGGGCTAAGGACAAGTGATGAACTCTTGCCCCCATGTCATATTGATGCCCTTAAGATGTTTTCTAATGAATGCAAATTTCTTTTTTTTTTTTTTTGTGTTTTATGAGCTGACTTAATTATTTGACTTGATTAGTTTTCAAACAATTTCAAATTCAAACTTAAATTTTAAAATTTAAATTTCAAACTCCAAGTTTCAGATTCTATAATATCAGAATTCAAAAATTTAAAATTTAAAATTTGAACTTCAAATCCAAAAATTTTCTGAGATTGGTTCTTGTTGAAATTTCAGTTCAGATTGAATCTCAAAGAGTATTTTGAATGCTAGAAATTCTAACAATTGAAATAAAATCTGAAAATTTTTTGAGAAATAATATGAATTATGAGGATCCTAGCAAAATAAAAATCAGAAAATTTTGATATGTGTACATAGAGAAAAAATAAAAAAAATAGACCATGTACTACAGACTATTTCAGCAGGACAGAAGATTGAAGTAGGAGTTTTAGTATTTTCCGTGAATTTCTTCTGATGCTGAAACTTTGTGTGATTATAACTAACCTTATATGGAATCAAAAAAAAATTATGGCAATGCAAAATGTACTATTTTTTTTCTTTTGAATTTTTTTTTTTTTTATCACAGCCAGTAGATTCAGATTCACAGAAAAAAGAAATTAAAGGAATTGCGATGCTTTACCAAACTCTAATCTAAAACTTCACGTCCGGCCCGGAGGCTCATTACTCCCATGGGTCGTGACAGTGTACTGGAGTACACCCGCTTAGGAGGCGTGAGTTGTTGATCTAGTTTGGATTTAAGAGAAAACTATTCTACCCTAATGCAACCATGCTCTGATACCAAGATTGGTGAGGACATGCAAGATGAGAATGCAACTATGCAACCCTAAAGGAGATTAGCAAAGATTAACTTAGCAATTTCTTATTTGCATATGATTAGTTCAGCATATAATATCAAAGGAGGTCTAATGAAGAGAACTAGAACGATCAAACGTAAACCTAATTAATGAGACTATCAAAATAACAAAGAAATAGGAATAAGATTCGAACCACACAAGTTAAGCTAGGAAAATTTAATATTTCAGACCTAATCGACACTAGAACATACCTGGCATTAATCTTTCAAGTAGGTCAAGATCACTCATGAAGAGACCTCCCAAATGACAAGGCCATACTACAAATTGAGGGCCCTTCTTGTTTTCCGGATTGTGGCAAGTAATTCCTTCCTCTTGAATTCGGAATCCCGGAGAACCTTGAAATGGATTAGGCCGGCCTCCTTGTGATGGTCTTCTTGATCAACCTTGAATATTGAAGGGCTAGCTTGAGATTGGAGAAGAAGGAGAGTGTCTTAGGCATTGGAGATGGAGGAGGAGAAAGTATGGTTGGCGTGGGATAGGGAGAAGAATTTAGAACTAGCACCTAGGCACATAGAACTCACATAGAAGAAACTTTTAATTTTTTTTCATTTCCTTTCTTTTTTTATAAGAAGACTAAGAGTCTTTTATAGACTATTAAGCAATTTTGAATTCAAACTACACCAAATATCATGGAGAAAAATTTGTGGAGAAAAATATGGGGCATCCCATGAGGAGTGGAGGAAGTTGTGGAGGAGGTTGTAGCCAATTCAAATTCAAATTCCCCTTTTCTTCTCTTGGGCGGCAACCTTGGATGGTGAGGTGGCATGTGTGATGTGGCAGCAACCTTGGATGGTGAGGTGGCATGTGTGATGTGGCAACAACCTTGGATGATGAGGTGGCATGTGTCATGTGGCATGTGGTCCCCACTTGAGGTGGCTTTGGTCTTGCTTTGGAGTATAAGTCTTGAGTCTTCTTTAGTCTTCAAATGTGGTTTGGTTTGATTCTTCATGGATTGGACTTGACTCATTTGGACCCAACTCTCAAATACAAGGTTAATCAGGCTAGACTAGTCCCAACATAAAATTGAAATGGACACGAATTACATAATTATTTGGACTCAAAATTAAAGAAAGAGAAAAAAATTACAGGACTTTCTTTTACTCATCCAACCATAAGGACTCGGATTTGACTTGAATTGGTTGGAGTCTCTTCCTGATTCTGGTGCCCACACCACATGACCTCAGTCTCCAAGTGAGTGATCCTCTTATCTATGCTATCTCCAAGAGCTGGCACCTCAGGATGTGCCAGTACTAATGGCTCAGGTTGAGTATCAGGAATGTCTCTCGATGGCTTAAATGGCCCGGCTTCATCTGTATATATCCGCTCCTCCTCAACAGCATCCTCATCAGCATTAGTAGCCTGACCAGATATCCTCCATCTCCACTAACCTCTGTGCAAATGATTGCCCATGCGATGCAAAGATCGCACATAATAAACATCAATGTGGAGTAGCTACCTGTAGGGCTCACCATCAATGACAACTCCATAAACCTTGAATAAAATAGTCAGTCCCATGCCATACGGTAAATATAATCTCTTGCTAGAGGATGCCTCAGTCATTTGATGGACCATGAGAATTGGGAGGCAAACAGGAGTCCACTGAATCAGGGATACCATCACGAGCAACTCTCTCTCCATAATGAAGTTGAAGCATCCGGTCTTCCGTAGAAGTATCCAGGCAACGATGTGGTACAATATTCTCATCTCCGGAGAAAGTTGATATGCTACAACTGTGTCTCCCTCTCTAAGATCCTCTGTCTCAAAAATGCATCATAATCCTCTCATCCTGTCAACTAGGGAGTCCACCACAGTACCTCTCATCAAAATCTCCCAAGCTCTATTCAAAACCTCGACTGTTGGAAGTATGAAAGTCCCTCTGACCTTAGCAATCCAACTGTCTACTCCTTTGGCCAATGTCTCATAGAACTCCCATATCATACTAGGATAGAATATCTTTGTCAGTGAGTAGAAGTGGGCCAGCCCTGCCTCTCTCAACCAATCTTCTATACAGAAGTGGTGATGGTCCACAAAATCAAAATCTACCCTCTATCCTCCAACAACAGCCTTGGAGGCCATCATATCTGCTCAATAAATGGGTGGTTTGATAGGAATCTCTTGCTGTACTGGTGACTCTATTGTCAGATCCTCATGACATGCCTTTGTGCATCGCTCTGTATCCTGTGTAGATGGATGAGGTCTCCTCACTAGCTATTTTCTAGGACCCATCTTCTAGGAAAATAGGGAAAGAAGCAATGTAGGGTGAAATGGACAAAGATTTCACGGTAAAACCATAAGAAATCATAGAAGAACAGTGATAAATGGGGAAGAAATAGGCTCAAACAAGGAATCGGACAGTTAGAACAATGATTAAAGTTAAACTGAGGTTGGGATACTATTTAGGGATGAGTCAGCTCAATGGTTTAGGAAGAAAAATGAGAGAAAATGATCAGTTTTTCATATTTATTCTCAGACTCCCATCATTCAAGTGTCGACTCACTGTTGGGTTCGGTAACCAGTGCGGAAGCGTGGATTTCAAAAATTTATGAAACCAGGTCCGAACCCTAATCCCAAATCTCCTTATTAGCAATTAAAAACTATGACTACATGCATGTCCAAATTTAAACATTGTTTAAATACTAACCTCAGATTGCTATTACCAGTCTGATGCAGAAATGAACTCCAAATTGAGCAACCTCTTGAACACACCAGGCGTCCACTTGTCCGCCCTCCGATGGTGATCCACACTGGCAGATGATCAAGACACTGACTCCTTAATTGGGTTCCTTCCAATCAAGTTCTACCCCAAGAACTTGATATATGGGCTATTGGCTAGGACTCCTCTAGCCAAACTGGGACTAAACCTTCTCTCTTACCCTTCTCCTTGTCTTCTAGCAACTTTGGCCCCTTAAGACACTCTTGTCTTAAGAATAAGCCCTTGTCCTAAAATGAGACAAGGCTTGTCTTGGAGGGAGAAGAAAATTAAGACAAGATTGTCTTAATGTAAGAAAGAAAGGAGAGGCGCCTTCTTCCTTTACCGTCGGAGAGTTTCTCTCTGACTCTCCTTCTGTTCTGAGATTCGACAGAGCCAAGGCTCTGTAAAGGAATCAAAGAGGAAAGAGAGGAGGGGGAAACAATCTTCTGGAGAGGGAGAAAAAGAGGCAAGACTTTGCTGTAGAAAAAAAACTAGAATAATTTTACGGTGAAGTCTTCTCCTTAAATAGGCGACAGAGAGGCGCCTACCCATCTGTAATCACCGTCTCACGCCCCTCTCTCCCTTCTCACGTCCTTTCCCTTCATCTCACGGCCCTTGAATTAATCTCACGGCGTTTGGGATGGGAAGATGCAAGAAAGATTCGCGAAAAACACAGAAGGGCGCGCGCAGAAGAGAAGAGTCGCGCCCCTTCGGTGTTTTTTTTCTTTTCTTTCACGGTAATCCCGTTTTTGAAGAGTCCACGCCTAGGTGGACTCTCTTCCACGCCCCTTCAGCCAAAACGCCGACCCTTTTTCTTTTTCTCATGCAAAAACGCCGCTTGGAGAGAGTCCACGCGCGCGTGGACTCTTCTCCTTGCGCGCGCGCGTGGGAAGAGAGGGGAAGGGGCTTAGGCGATGTGGGAAAGGGGTTTAGCCTCTTAGGTTAGCCCAATTTCTAGCCTATTATTAGCCCAATGGCTTGAATCTTCAATTAGATTCAAACCGGAATGAATTTGGATCTAAAAAAGACCAAATCGGAACCCTAACTCGAATCCGATTCAAGTAGAAGCCATGGTTTGCAACACATGCTAGTGTGTTCATCTGCAAACGAGATTTAATTCCAAATTAAATCCTTGATTATCTGTCCTAAGTGTGTGACCCATTGGGTTCCATACCTAGCCAGCAGTGGGTCTGAGTGCAAGTTGACCTAATTTGATCAGAACTCATTCTAATCGATTTAGGTCAAATCGAGCTAACTCGAGTTAGTCAATTAGGACTCCTCCTAATTAGTGATCCAATTAAACCATTTAATTTGATCAACCCACAAGACAAGATTGACATCTAGCAACATGTCATGTCTTCCTGGAAGATATGAAAATTCTGGTGAAATTCCAAAACTACCCTTCAGTGGAAAGTTCCCGTACAATTCGATCCTTCAATCATCTTGCATCCCGAATATAACTATGGATATGGAAACATGTCAAAACCAGCTTATACTCATTCCCAGCTCAGTCATACACTAATGATTCAATTAATTCGATATTAGAAATCATTTCTAATATCTGTACTTTGATCAAAGATTTCCTGAATCATCATCTGACCTAATTTGGCTGGATGCAATCTCCTCCTACTAGGAGTGATCAATTCCTTGTTGACCTACTTATTACCTTCATATACAATTCACTATACCCAGCATCAACCTCGTGCATGACCCAGTGTCATGATTGAGATTGAACCAAAGCATGGGTTCATGTACATAAGGTATTATGGCAGTCTCAGGTCATAGGACTACTTGTACAACTCCCACTATGTGAAACATCTATTGACATGCAGCTAAGGCTCCATTAGATGTTCTCAAACTGGATCTATTCAGTGAACTCATTCGCTAATGAGCACCCACATCCTTGTATTAGTGTCCCACACAAGTGACTGTGAGAGCAGTCACCCTTTTCAGCATACATAGGATGTGCCAGTCTAACCGGAAACCCTGATCCCCAACTCAGGGTTCCTATGACTAGGAATATTCTAGATTAGGGTTTTAAGGCCTTAGATCTCACTGGTATGATCTCATCATAGCCCTAGGACCATAGCCCTAATCTATGGGGTTCATCATATAATGACACAGCGAATGATGAAAAAAAAAAAAATTGCCTTTATTAACTTGTCAATTTATAATGGTCTGGGAGATACAAATATTGGCTTATAGGGCATAATCTTTTCAATCTCCCACTTGTACTAAAGCCAATCGCTCTTATTCTTTAACCCCATACAATCGAGGTGGCGATCAAACTTCCGCTGTGGTAGAGCCTTAGTGAACGGGTCTGCTATGTTGTTCTTTGTATCCACTCTATTGATGCAGACTTCTTGTCTCTCGATTATCTCTCGGACAAGATGGAAGCGTCTCAGAATGTGCTTGGACTTGTGATGGGCTCTCGGTTCCTTAGCTTGAGCAACTGCTCCAGTGTTATCACAATAGAGTGGCACCGGGCTCTCAATCTCAGGAACTACTCCCAACTCTGTGATGAATTTCTTCATCCAGACAGCTTCCTTGGCGGCTTCACTGACAACTATGTACTCTGCCTCGGTAGTTGAGTCAGCTACAGTCTGCTGTTTAGTGCTCTTCCAACTTACTGCTCCACCATTCAAGGTAAAGACATACCCTGAAATGGATTTACTATCATCTGGGTCTGATTGAAAACTAGAATCTGAATAGGCTTCTAGTTTAAGATCAGACCCTCCGTATATAAGAAAAATATTCCTAGTCCTTCTCAAGTACTTAAGAATATTTTTCACAGCCTTCCAGTGATCCTCTCTTGGATCAGCCTGAAATCTACTGGCTACACCCAAGGCATATGCCACATCAGGCCTGGTACATAACATAGCATACATAATCGACCCTATAGCCGAAGCATAAGGTATAGAACTCATTCTATTTCTTTCTTCAGGTGTCTTAGGAGACATCCTCTTAGAAAGACGTATGCCATGACCAATAGGTAAGTAACCTCTTTTACTTTCCTCCATGCTAAATCTCTTTAGCACCTGGTCAATGTACCTAGACTGGGATAAGCCTAGCATCCTTCTTGATCTTTCTCTATAGATCTTTATACCCAGTATATAGGACGCTTCTCCCAAGTCTTTCATGGAAAACTGTTTCGATAACCACACTTTGACTGATTGTAACATTGGGATATCATTCCCAATAAGAAGTATATCATCAACATATAGAACTAAGAAAACTATGGCACTCCGACTAGTCTTCTTGTACACACAAGGTTCATCCTCATTTTTGAAAAAATCAAATTCTTTGAATGTTTTATCAAATCGGATGTTCCAACTCCTGGATGCTTGCTTTAATCCATAAATGGATTTCTTTAGCCTACATACCTGATTAGGTTTAGTCTCCAAGACAAAACCTTCTGGCTGTGACATATAAACCTCTTCCTCAAGGAAACCATTGAGGAATGCAGTTTTTACATCCATTTGCCAGATCTCATAATCATGGTATGCTGCTATAGCAAGCATAATCCGAATAGATTTGAGCATGGCAACAGGGGAAAATGTTTCATCATAATCTATTCCCTGTTTTTGTCTGAAACCCTTAGCCACCAATCTGGCTTTATAAGTTTCAACTTGGCCATCTGCCCCAATCTTCTTTTTATAGACCCATTTACACCCAATAGGGTTAATACCCTCTGGTGCATCAACCAAAGACCATACTTGGTTGACATACATGGAGTCCATCTCGGATCTCATGGCTTCCAGCCATCTGTCTGAGTATCTACTCATGACTGCTTCCGTATAGGTTAGAGGCTCATCATTTTGAATGATTTGGGCTTCATTATTTTCAATTATGAACCCATACCTCTCAGGTGCCTGTCGCACCCTATCAGACCTATGGATAGGAGTGTGTTCTGGTTCTATATTAACTATGTTGTTATTTTACTGAGAAGTGTCTATTTGTTGAATTTCATTAAGTTCGATATTTCTACTAGTGCCCTTTTGTAGGATGAATTCTTTTTCCATAAAAGTGGCATGCCTACTGACCAAAACCTTTTGTTCAGTAGGGTGGTAGAACAGATATCCTATACTATCTCTAGGATATCCCATAAATAGACATTTGTCTGCTCTAGCATCTAGTTTATGTCCAAAATTTCTTTTTACATAGGCTGGACATCCCCATATCTTAATATACTTAAGATTGGGCTTCTTACCTCTCCATAATTCATATGGAGTGCTAGAGACAGTTTTAGATGGTACTCTATTCAAGATATAAGTTGCTGTTTCCAAAGCATATCCCCAGAAAGAAAAAGGTAACTCCGTGAAGCACATCATGGACCGTACCATATCCAATAAAGTATGATTCCTCCTTTCAGCAACACCATTTAATTGTGGTGTGTAAGGAGGAGTCCATTCAGAGATGATCCCCTTATCTTTAAGGTGATCAAGAAACTCAGTGGATAAGTACTCACCTCCTCTATCTGATCGGAGGATCTTTATACTTTTTCCTGTCTGTTTCTCTACCATACTTTGATACTCTAAAAATTTTTCAAAAGCCTCGGACTTATGTTTCATTAGATACACAAATCCATACCTTGAAAAATCATCAGTAAATGTGATGAAGTATGAGTATCCACCATAGGCTTGAGTTGTCATAGGCCCACATACATCTGTGTGTATGAGTCCCAATAACTCTTTTGTCCTTTCTCCATGTCCACCAAATGGAGTCTTGGTCATCTTACCCATGAGACATGATTCACAAGTTCCTAATGACTCATAGTCATAAGGATCAAAGAAATTTTCTTTGTATAACTTGTTAATCCTAGTCTCACTAATATGTCCAAGTCGACAATGCCAAAGTAAGGTATTGTTTACATCATCTCTTTTCCGTTTGTTAGAAACATGAAAAATATTGTCATTAGTGGAAAGAGTTAATAGACCATTGCAGAATATGCCATAACATATAATTTTATTAGATAAAGAAATTGAGCAGCCACTGCTCATTACATTCATAGTATATCCTTGTTTAAGTAACAAGGGTACAGATATGATATTTCTAATGATTTTTGGCATATAGTAACAATTCCTTAGCTCCAAGATCTTCCCTGAAGGTAACTTCAAAATATAAGTCCCTACAGCTTCTGCTTGGATGGGGTCCCCTCCAGCACCGTAGAGCTCAAAGTTACCTTCCTTCAATACTTTAAGCCCCTGAAGTCCCTGCAATGATTTGTAGATGTTATGACCACAGGCGATATCCAACACCCAAGTATTTGAAATGGAAGAATCCAATGACAAAATAGTATGAATTTCTTTCATACCTTTTGGTGCCTCTGATGCACCAGGCTTCACACTTGCAAGGTAAACCTTGCAGTTCCTTTTCCAATGACCCGGCTTGCCACAATGAAAGCAGGTCATCTGTCCGGAGGCCTTCTTTCCTTTCTTCTTCTTAATGCCCCCTTTGGGATTCATCCTCTTACTGGAACCCTTTTTTCCTGTCTTCTTCTTATCCACAAGAAGAACTGGAGCCTTATTTTTCTTTACATGGCTCTCTGCTGTCTTCAACATATTCAACAGCTCAGGCAAGGAAGAATTAAGTTTGTTCATATGGTAATTAAGAACAAACTGTGAAAATGACTCTGGGAGTGATTGCAAGATCAAGTCTTGATTCAACTCCCCATCCATTACAAAACCTAATTGACCTAATCGAGTGATTAGATCAATTACCTTTAATACATGGTCTTGTACTGATGTACCTTCTGTCATCCTTGCATGGAACAACTGCTTAGATATTTCATATCTAGCAGTTCTACTGTGTTCTCCATAAAGCTCTTTTAAATTGAGCAGTATGGAGTTAGTATCCATGCTATCATGCTGCCTCTGCAACTCATTAGTCATAGAGGCAAGCATAACACACTTGACAGTAAGTGAGTCATTTTGCCACATATTATATGTGGTCTTCTCCTCTTGCGAGGCATCTTCCCTTGGTGGTTCCAAAATTGGGGTATCAAGAATATAGGAAATTCTTTCTTGACTGAGTACTATTTTTAAATTTCTCAGCCAATCAACATAATTAGGCCCAGTCAATTTGTTGGCATCTAAAATACTACGGAGTGAGAGTGAAGAGGCCATTTATCTACATTTAAACAAAGAACAATACATAAGCAAACAACCATGAAATGACAATACATAATTAAATTAGGACTTTAATTTAATTATGTCTCCCACTATTTTATCGAGCATCATAACCCTCTATACGATGATCGAGAAAACCGTAATTAGTTTTTCTTAGTGGGGTTGAGATCCCAATCCCTTATAAAAGATCTTGTGTGTACACAACAAATCTTATATAAGTTCATAGGTAGGAAAACTCTTTCCAATTGCAACCCGTACAATTCTCAACTTATCCCGGCCTCTAAAATATTAATAGCCTTGTGTATACACAACAAACTATAATATTTTAGTTAAGTAAGACCCTTCATAGCCATATAGTCATGACTTTAATAGTAATACCCTTGTGTGTACACAACAAAATATTACATTAAATCATGCCATAAACAAATAATTGTATTAGGCCAAAAATTGTGTTAGTCACCATATTAGGTCTTGTGTGTACACAACAAACCTAGTATAGATCGTAACACAATAATGACCTATCATGAAGGAAGGCCAACAATAGTATTTTAACACCAAGCATGTTAGTCAAGAATTAAATCAATCAGATCGGCAGGCTAGTGGAAGAGATGTGGGGGTCCCCCCGTTGCTTTCCTAGACACCAATTTAAAATTGGCCAGGTTAGACAACGGAACCAATTAAAAACCACGATTCCCTTTACCTTTCCAGAACCACCTTTCTAGACACCGAAATGACTAATTATCCATCATGACTAATAATGCTTATCGGTTAACTATACTACCACTTAATATAATTTTAAGAGGGATTTATGCAATGCCAGCACATTCAATTAAAAGCTATCACATATATTAATACATGCTTTAAACTAAGCAAATATGTGAAATGTGTGCCATCATACTAGGACAACCATTTACCACATAATGGATACACCATTATGCCAGGGCAACCTTATTTCAGTATGATGGCTCCAGGGCTAATCATATCTCTAAGACAATTAGGGTTTCAGTGGAAAACCCTAACTGGTGGCAATCATCAAACTCATGTTCAATCAAAGACATGCATTGTGCATCAATATAAAAACTTTAACATGATACTACATCATGAATTGAACTGCATAAGTTTTAATCCTAATAAGGAGGCTCTGATACCACTGTTGGGTTCGGTAACCAGTGCGGAAGCGTGGATTTCAAAAATTTATGAAACCAGGTCCGAACCATAATCCCAAATCTCCTTATTAGCAATTAAAAACTATGACTACATGCATGTCCAAATTTAAACATTGTTTAAATACTAACCTCAGATTGCTATTACCAGTCTGATGCAGAAATGAACTCCAAATTGAGCAGCCTCTTGAACACACCAGGCGTCCACTTGTCCGCCCTCCGATGGTGATCCACACGGGCAGATGATCAAGACACTGACTCCTTAATTGGGTTCCTTCCAATCAAGTTCTACCCCAAGAACTTGATATATGGGCTATTGGCTAGGACTCCTCTAGCCAAACTGGGACTAAACCTTCTCTCTTACCCTTCTCCTTGTCTTCTAGCAACTTTGGCCCCTTAAGACACTCTTGTCTTAAGAATAAGCCCTTGTCCTAAAATGAGACAAGGCTTGTCTTGGAGGGAGAAGAAAATTAAGACAAGATTGTCTTAATGTAAGAAAGAAAGGAGAGGCGCCTTCTTCCTTTACCGTCGGAGAGTTTCTCTCTGACTCTCCTTCTGTTCTGAGATTCGACAGAGCCAAGGCTCTGTAAAGGAATCAAAGAGGAATGAGAGGAGGGGGAAACAATCTTCTAGAGAGGGAGAAAAAGAGGCAAGACTTCGCTGTAGAAAAAAAACTAGAATAATTTTACGGTGAAGTCTTCTCCTTAAATAGGCGATAGAGAGGCACCTACCCATCTGTAATCACCGTCTCACGCCCCTCTCTCCCTTCTCACATCCTTTCCCTTCATCTCACGGCCCTTGAATTAATCTCACGGCCTTTGGGATGGGAAGACGCAAGAAAGAGTCGCGAAAAACACAGAAGGGCGCGCGCAGAAGAGAAGAGTCGCGCCCCTTCGGTGTTTTTTTTCTTTTCTTTCATGGTAATCCCATTTTTGAAGAGTCCATGCCTAGGTGGACTCTCTTCCATGCCCCTTCAGCCAAAACGCCGACCCTTTTTTTTTTCTCATGCAAAAACACCGCTTGGAGAGAGTCCACGCGCGCGTGGACTCTTCTCCTTGCGCGCGCGCGTGGGAAGAGAGGGGAAGGGGCTTAGGCGATGTGGGAAAGGGGTTTAGCCTCTTAGGTTAGCCCAATTGCTAGCCTATTATTAGCCCAATGGCTTAAATCTTCAATTAGATTCAAACCGGAATGAATTTGGATCTAAAAAAGACCAAATCGGAACCCTAACTCGAATCCGATTCAAGTAGAAGCCATGGTTTGCAACACATGCTAGTGTGTTCATCTGCAAACGAGATTTAATTCCAAATTAAATCCTTGATTATCTGTCCTAAGTGTGTGACCCATTGGGTTCCATACCTAGCCAGCAGTGGGTCCGAGTGCAAGTTGACCTAATTTGATCAGAACTCATTCTAATCGATTTAGATCAAATCGAGCTAACTCGAGTTAGTCAATTAGGACTCCTCCTAATTAGTGATCCAATTAAACCATTTAATTTGATCAACCCACAAGACAAGATTAACGTCTAGCAACGTGTCATGTCTTCCCGGAAGATATGAAAATTCTGGTGAAATTCCAAAACTACCCTTCAGTGGAAAGTTCCCGTATAATTCGATCCTTCAATCATCTTGCATCCCGAATATAACTATGGATATGGAAACATGTCAAAACCAGCTTATACTCATTCCCAGCTCAGTCATACACTAATGATTCAATTAATTCGATATTAGAAATCATTTCTAATATCTGTACTTTGATCAAAGATTTCCTGAATCATCATCTGACCTAATTTGGCTGGATGCAATCTCCTCCTACTAGGAGTGATCAATTCCTTATTGACCTACTTATTACCTTCATATACAATTCACCATACCCAGCATCAACCTCGTGCATGACCCAGTGTCATGATTGAGATTGAACCAAAGCATGGGTTCATGTACATAAGGTATTATGGCAGTCTCAGGTCATAGGACTACTTGTACAACTCCCACTATGTGAAACATCTATTGACATGCTGCTAAGGCTCCATTAGATGTTCTCAAACTGGATCTATTCAGTGAACTCATTCGCTAATGAGCACCCACATCCTTGTATTAGTGTCCCACACAAGTGACTGTGAGAGCAGTCACCCTTTTCAGCATACATAGGATGTGCCAGTCTAACCGGAAACCCTGATCCCCAACTCAGGGTTTCTATGACTAGGAATATTCTAGATTAGGGTTTTAAGGCCTTAGATCTCACTGGTATGATCTCATCATAGCCCTAGGACCATAGCCCTAATCTATGGGGTTCATCATATAATGACACAGCGAATGATGAAAAAAAAAATATTGCCTTTATTAACTTGTCAATTTACAATGGTCTGGGAGATACAAATATTGGCTTATAGGGCATAATCCTTTCACTCACAACTTCAACTCACAACTTCAGTCTAAGTGTCGACACTTGGAAATGTCGACACTTCAAAGTGTCGACATTTCGACAAAAATCCAAAAAAAATAGAGAAAACATCTTCAAAAATAACATAAAGTAATTTCAATGGTCTATGAATGGTTAATCATGATTTTCAAGGATATTTGATCAAAAAGTTTTCAAGAGAAATTTGAAAGGTCATGAAGAGATCAAAATTTAATCAAAAGGATTAATGACCCCTAATTCTCTTCTAATCATACTGAACCTATCTTCATGGAGTGGCTTGATTAATATATCAGCTAATTACATTTCAGTGCTAACAAATTCAAGCATAATATCATTGTTTTAAACATGATCCCTAATAAAATGATGTCTAATTTCAATGTGCTTACTTTTGAGTGTTGAACAGGATTCTTAGTTGAGTTTATAGCACTAGTGTTATCACATCTAATTTGTGTCTTAGTTAGTTTAATATAAAAATCCTCAAGTTATTGCTTAATCCACAAGATTTGAGCACAATAGCTTCCAACTACAATATATTCAGCCTCAGCTGTTGATAGTGCAACTAAATTTTATTTCTTGCTAAACCATGAGATTAAGTTAACTCCAAGAATTGACAAGTTCCAAAAGTACTTTTTCTATCTAATTTACAACCAAGCAAAATCAATATCAGAATATGCAATTAAATCAATAGCTGAATTCTTAGAGTATCATAATCCAATATCAACAGTGCTAGATAAATATCATGTATGCGCTTAATAGCTATTAAATGTGATTCCTTTAGCTCAGACTGATATCTAGCACACATGCATACACTAAACATAATATCTGGTATAGTAGCAATTAAGTACAGTAATGATCCAATGATGCCTCTATAAAATTTTTGATCAATTTTCTTACCAGATTCATCCTTGTCAAGCTTACATGAAGGGCTCATAGGTGTACCGATAGGTTTAGTCTTCTCCATCTCAAACTCTATCAAGATCTCCTTTGTATATTTAACTTGGTTGATAAAGATTTCTTCACTTGTTTATTTAATTTGGAGTCCGAGAAAGTAGCTTAATTCTTCCATCATACTCATATCGAACTCTCCCTGCATTAGCTTTATAAATTCTTGACAAAGAGATTCATTAGTGGCACCAAAGATAATATCATCTACATAGATTTGTACTGCTAAGAGATTATCAGCCTTTTTCTTTAAAATATAGTAGTATCGACATGACCTCTAGTAAAACCATTTTAAATCAAAAATTTACTAAGCCTTTCATACCATGCACAAGGGGCTTGTTTTAAACCATAAAGTACTTTATGTAATTTGAACACATTATCATAATGTACATGATTTTCAAAACTAGGTAGTTGTTCAACAAAAACTTTTTCAGCAATATAACCATTCAAAAATACACTTTTAACATCCATTTGAAATAGTTTAAAATCCATAAAACATGCAAGTGTTAAAAGTAATATGATAGCTTCAAGTCTAGCTACTGAAGCATAGGTTTCATCAAAATCAATTTCTTCTTCTTGATTATAACCCTTAGCTACCAGTCTAGCCTTGTTTCTAGTTACTATACCATTTTCATCTATTTTATTTCTATACACCCATTTAGTACCAATTATGGAAGCATTAGTTGGTCTTTCTATTAGTGTTCATACTTTATTTCTTTCAAACTGGTTTAATTCTTCTTGCATAGCAATCATCCAATTTGGATCTTTTTTAGCTTCTTCAATATATTTAGGTTCAATTTATGAAACAAAATCAATATAATCACATTTATTTTTAATAGAGGATCTAGTTCTTACCCCTCTTGATGGATCACCTAAGATTAATTTCTTAGGATGTCCATGAGCATACCTCCATTCTTTAAGAAAATCCTTTGGTGAAGATCTTGTGGCTTCTTCTTCATTCTTCTTGTTTTAATCTTCTTCACTTTTTTGGGATAGGGGGATCATCCAAAGTCAGCTTCTTAAGTCCTTCAACACCTACATATTTATAAGAAATATCCTCTTTTCTAGAGGACTTGTTAGGAGACTCTTCAAACACTACATGCATGGACTCTTCTACTTCAAGTGTTCTTTTGTTAAAAGCTCTGTATACCTTGCTAAATGTAGAGTATCCTAAAAAGATACCTTCATATGACTTGGCATCAAATTTATCTAAATTATCTTTTCTATTGTTTAAAATAAAACATCGACAACCAAAAACCCAAAAATACTTTAAAATAGGTTTTCTTTCTTTCCAAAGCTCATATGAAGTTTTCGTTAAAATTGGTCTAATTAAAATATGGTTTAAAATATAACAGGCAGTATTAATTGCTTCTATATAAAAATATCTAGATAAATCATTTTCACAAAGCATTATGCATGTCATTTCTTCTAAAGTTCAATCTTTTTCTTTCTACCACCCCATTTTCTTGAGATGTTCTAGGTGTAGAAAAGTTAAGTTCAATTCCTTTTTCATTACAAAAATTTTTAAAATCTTGATTTTCAAATTTTGTTCCATGGTCACTTCGAATACAAACAACTAAAGTACTATTTTCATTTGAAACCTTTTGATAAAACTTTGTGAAAGTTGAAAAGGATTCATCTTTGTGTGCTAAAAGTAAAACCCATGTAAATCGAAAGAAATCTCCACTATGACTAGTCCATATCTCTTGCCTCCTAGGCTTGTGATCCTAGTTGGTCCAAAGAGATCCATATGAAATAGTTCTGGTGGCCTAAAAGTGGAAACCATTCTTTTAGTTTTAAAAGATGTTCTTGTTTGTTTTCTAAATTGACAAGCTTCACAAATTTTATCTTTTTTAAATCTAAATTTTGGTAAATCTTTAACTAAGTCCTTTTTGCATAATTTATAAAGTAGATGCATGCTTGCATGACCTAATCTACGATGCCAAAGCCAACTAGTCTCATTAATTATAGCATTCAATATAACTAGGCATTCACCATCTTGTAAAGGTAGATTGTCAAGATCAACAAGGTAGATGTTGCCATGCCTATTTTTAGCGAATTTCACTCCATTATCATCAAGCCTAGATAACATGCAGAGAGATGATTCAAAAATTACTTTATAGCCATTATCGCAAAACTGACTAATATTAAGCAAATTATATTTTAATCCATCAACTAGTAGAACATTATCAACATAAGTAGAGGGAGTGATATAGACTTTACCGATACCGATGATTTTGCCTTTACCATTATTCCAGAGCCTCTAGAGATGTGAATTGCTTTACATCTCTGGTCATGTGTCTTGAGCAACTACTGTCAAGATACTATAATCTTTTTTTCTCTATGGTTGCAAGACACACCTGCAAAACAGATCAAGTTTTCATTTTAGGTATCCAAGCCATCTTGGGTCCTTTAGGGTTAGTACTAATGGAGGTTCCTTTTGGAACCCAAACTTTTCTAGAATTATTTAACTTTCTTAGGTCACACTATTATGCTTTATGCCCAAATTTTCTATAACTAAAACAAGATATTAGATGATGCTGGAACAAAGAAATTCTTGAAAATTTTTTGTTTATTTTACTGCTTGTAACCAAGTCCTGCTTTATCAAACAGAGATCTTTGATTGTTTAAAAATAAATTTAACTTTTCAAAACTAAATATAATTTTTTTAATAAAAGGTTTAACTTTGTAAAGCTCTTCTTTGAATTTCTTATTTTTTATCTCAAGATCTTTAATTTTTTTTTAAAATTTATTATTTGTTGAAACAGTCTTGGATCTTTTCAAAACTTCTATTTTCGTGGATAAAGCATTCTTTCATTTTTCTAAAATATCAATCTTAGTTTTTAAATCATTGTTTTTATTTGCAAGATTGGTGTTTTCAAGAGAACATGAATTAGCATGCTTCTTCAACTTTTTATTCTCAATTTTCAACAATTTGTATTCATGCATGAGTTCATCGAAAGCATCTCTAAGTTCATCGAATGTAAATTCAAGTTCAAGTTCAGATTGTGCCTCATCTTCTTGAGCCATGAGGCAAAGATTGGCTACTTCTGGTTGTTCTTCCTCTGAGCTAGAGTCTTCACTATCACTCCATGTTGCCATCATTGCCTTCTTTTTAAACTTCTTCTTGAACTTCTTTAGGAGATGACAATCAACTTTGAAATGTCCAGGATACATGCACTCGAAGCAAATTGGTTGATCCTTTTCCTTCTCTTTTTCTTTTTCTTTTCCTTTTTCCTAACTAGGCTGTGGCTTCTTTTTGTATGGAAATTTCTTCTTACTCATAAATCTTCTAAATCTTCTTACAAAAAGTGCCTCTTCATCCTCATTTTCTCCTTCTTTAGATTCTTCACTTCAAGGTTCATCTGGTGTAGTGGATTTGAATGCGATGGTCTTCTTCTTCCTATCTGCATCCACTGCCTTTTGTTTTAAGTTCAACTCATAAGTATGAGTGAACCAATAAGTTGCTCCAAGGGAAGTGTCTCAACATCTTTAGCTTCTTGAATTGCTATGACTTTCAGATCCCAAGATGTTGGCAATGATCTGAGAATTTTATTTACAAGGTCAGCGTTAGACATAATCTTTTTAAGACTTCTCATACCATTTACAATATTAGTAAATCTAGTATACATATAAGTAATAGATTCATTTGGTTCCATTCTAAACATTTCATATGTACAAGCATATTCACTTTAGTATTTTTCACTTGATTGGTACCCTCCTGAGTAACCTCAAGTCATCCCATATTTTCTTCATAGACGTACATGTGGATATCCTATTAAATTTACTAGGATCCAATGCACAATAGAGCAAGTTCATTGCCTTAGATTAAGCTCAGATTGCTTAATATCATTTTCATCCCAATCCTCTTTAAGTTTTGGAATGGAAATGCCATTAATCTCAACTGAAGGAATATGAAGACCTTTAACAACAACTTTCCAAAGATTGTAATCAATAGAATGCATATAAATTCTCATGCGAGTTTTTCAATAAGTGTAATTGGTGCCATTAAAAAAGGATAGTCTATTTGAGGCTTGACCATCAACAATACTAGAATCTAAAGGAGCTGCCATAGATCTTTAACTCAATGTAGTTAGACCTATAAGCTATGTACATGGCTCTGATGCCACTTGTTGCCTAGCAAAGCAACCTAAGAGGGGGCTAAATTGGGTTTTTAAAACTTGTTGCAAGTATGTGCCAATTTAAAACAATGAAAGTGCTAGTGATTTCAAGTGTTTGTATGCTTGATAATAAAATGTAGCAAAAATAAAGTAATAGCAAGTAAAGAGAATCAGTCACAAATACATAAAAATTTATAGTGGTTCGGTGCACACCAAAGCACCTAATCCACTCCCTAAGGTCCACTTGGAAATTTCATTATAATCCCACTCGATTATAGCTGATTAGTGTTCTAGGCTCACTAATCGCAACCCTTTGGTTTTCATAAAGCTAACCAAAAACTTTTTGATTTTCACAAGGCTCACCAAAAATCTCGTAGTTTTTCGAGATAACAAAAGAATTAGTTGGTTTTCACAGGCTCACCAAGAACCCAAGCACTAGTTTCAAACCACTTGAAACTAAGAACAATAATAAATTCAAGTTTAAAGTAAGAATACAATAAGCTTTCAAAATAAAAGCAAATATCTCTTTGAAGCTCTTTGACTGTAGTTGAGAAGCTTGTCTTCAAGTTATTGAAGCCTTAAATGATGCTTGAAGGATGGACTTGTATGTTTCTTGAATGCTCTTGAATGCTTGATGGCTCAACTTCATTCAAAAGTAGTTGTTCTTTAATGAATATTTGAATGAAAGCTTATCGCTTATTCTCTTAAGAGTTTGGTCCACTTTAAATACCTTTCCAAGCTTTAAATGATCATTTTTGACCATTGGAGAGAAAAAATAGCCGTTAGGGACAAAAAGGATAATTCTGTTTTAAAAAAACTAGCAGTTATTATTCATCCAGACTTGCAAGTGTTGACACTTCAGGTCATGAGTCAATACTTGAATCGATACTTGAGTCGACACTAGGTCAAAAATGCTTTCTGAAGCTCTCTAGAATGCACTAGTGCATCAACACTTCTTCTGGTGAGTCGATACTTGAGTCGACACTTCATCTTCATGAGTCGATACTTAAGGAAAGACTTGAATTCATCATATTCTATATCATATCTGGTCTTAGGCCTTAAGTCGACACATGAGTCGACACTTAAGCTTCATGAGTCGATACTTAATACGTGCCATCTAAAACTTTTTCTGCATATTAGCTCAAGCTTCTATGAGTCGACACCTTGAGTCGACACTTCACTTCCATGAGTCGACACTTGGCTGAAACTTTCCTGAAACTCTGCTGAAATTTCTTCAATTTCAAGATTTGAGTTCTTCAAGGTTATTCTTATATATCAAGATCCATTTAACTTGAAATTCCTTCAAAGAGAGTGACTTCTTCAATAAGATGATAAGCTTTGAACTTTCAACATATTGTAATTTTGATGAGTGCCCTATTTTGATAAACACACTTTTAACACATAGTTAGTACTCAAGTATACTTAAGTATTTTGTTATTCATCAAAATCAAGATAGGAGTCAACAATCTCTCCCTTTTTTATCATGATAAAATCTTTAAGTATATATCCATGGTAAGCTTAAAGGATTTGCAATAAGTATAGAGCAATTGATTATATGTATCAGGATAGTTTATAATGAGTATCATAGTTTAAATTGTAATGTTTATCAAGAACAAAAACTCATTTACAATGTATCAGAGCTATAAGAATAAATTCAATGTATCAGAGCTGTATATGTATAAGAATGTATTCAGTTTATATAAATTCAATGTACCAAAGCTATAACTATGATGTATTTGAGCTATAATTATAATGTATCAGAGCTATAATTGAAATATATCAAAGTTAGATGTTCTCAGTATGTGTCGAGCTTAAAATAGATCTGAAAGATAAGCATTAGAGC
This sequence comes from Areca catechu, assembly GCA_021397845.1. Classification (NCBI taxonomy): domain Eukaryota; kingdom Viridiplantae; phylum Streptophyta; class Magnoliopsida; order Arecales; family Arecaceae; genus Areca; species Areca catechu. The sequence goes on along the minus strand of CM038044.1, from coordinate 79,425,090 downwards.
AAAACAAATTTAATTACAAAGAGCATCAGAGCAAATGCTTTAAGAGAATAAAAATGTTAGAACATATTAGAGCAAAAATATATAAAAAAGATAGATAGTATCGAGCATAAAAAATATATTACAAGGATAGATAGTATCAGAACAAAAATATTAGAGCATGAAGAGTATCAGAGTTTTATAGAAATGAGAAAAAGGAGTATCAAAGCATAAAAAATAAAATAATTAAAGATAATGAGTATCAGATTATAGAATTGAAGCATATAGATCAAAAGCATAGAACAAAAGCTCCCCTCAATATATGATCTGAAAAACATTTTTCAAGGAAATTTTTTTTAAGGATTTAGAAATTTTTGAAAAAGTTTCAAAAATTTACTTCTTTAGAACTTTTCTCTCCTCCTTACTTATTGCTTTCTTCTTCTCTTCATCTCTCTTTTATTTTTTTTTTTGCCATCCATTAATTATTTCTTTGTTATCACTAATTCTCCAATACTAATTCTCATTAATTCTCTCCCTTTTTGTTATCAATAAAAAGGTGAGGAAAAAAAACAAAGTAGAGATAAAGCATTGCAGTAAAATGAGAGTGCACACAGATAAAATCTGAAAAAGTCAATATATATAAAATTTTAAATATTTGATACATCAGATTCAGAGTTTGATACAAGTAACAGATAATAAGTACACAGACACACTAATACATAGAAACATAAAAACACTAAAATATAAATAGATCGATATACCAAACAATCCTAAGGGGTGCTTTCCTCATCAGAGGAAGACCCAATCTTCATAATGATCGGTCCGGTAACCCTAAAAGGTTGGGGTCATGGCCACATCGGTCGAAGATCTAAAAGTCTAGTCTGGATAGGTCTGGGAGCATCGCCATGCCCTCGGCCTCTGCTTCTAGCATGTGCTCTACCTCTGGTTGGTGCTGTAGAGGAGGAAGTGACGTCGGGAGCAGGAACATGAAGTGTGATGAGATTAGCAACTATATCAGTGATCGATGGTGTGACATCAAAAGTGGGTCCTAAAGAGAGAATATGGAAACCAAGTGTGTAAAACTTTAGTTCCTGAATCAAAGAAGAAATAGAAGGTATAAGTGGTGTCCTGGTGGGTATACTAAGAGTAGGAGTCGGTAAATCAATATCAACTGGATCAGTTCAAAGAATAGGTATGGAAACTGAAATGTCTGAAGGATCATGAATAGTGGGGTTGCTAGGTAGAACTAGAGTCACGACAGAAGAACTAAGATCAGGAACAGCCTCTAGAGTCCTCATGTCAACCACTGCAGGCACAGTATCTTGATCGGCAGTAACATCGGTTCAGGGTCTGCTATATAATCTGCAATATCGAAATCCATAGAAAAATCGCCTTGGCCATCTCTGGTCTCTGTATCTAGTGCTAGAGTTGGAGGTGCTGGTGGAGCAGGTAGGGAATCTGACAATGGAGGAGAAGGTGATCTAGTAGAAGATAATCTCTCAAGTATGCCCAGAATAGTAGAGAATCCCTCTTTCATCTCCTGATGACCTGCTCTCACCTTCATGTGAATGTTATCAACTCACTATCTAATAGCCATGACCTCGGTCTCCAAGCGAGTGATCCTCTCATCTGTGCTATCTCCAGGAGCTGGCACCTTAGGATGTGTTGGTACGGATGGCTCGGGCTGAGTATCAGGAATGTCTCAGTGGCTCAGATGGCCTGGCCTCATCTATATATATCTGCTCCTCCTCAGTAGCATCCTCATCAGCATTAGTAGCCTGACAAGATATCCTCCGTCTCCATTGACCTCTGTGCAAATGATAGCACATGCGATGCAAAGATTGCACATCATAAATGTCAATGTGAAGCAGCTGCCAGTAGGGATCACCATTAATGACAACTCCATAAGCCCTGAATAGAATAGTCAGTCCCATGCCATACGGTAAACATAACCTCCTACTAGTGGCTGCCTCAGTCATCTAATGGACCATGAGAACTAGGAGGCAAACAGGAGTCCGCTAAATCAGGGATACCATCATAAGCAACTCTCTCTCTGTAATGAAGTCGAAGCATCTGGTCTTTGGTAGAAGTATCCGGGCGATGATGTGGTACAGTAATCTCATCTTCGAGAAAGTCGAGATGCTATAACTGTGTCTCCCTCTCTAAGATCCTCTATCTCAAAAATGCATCGTAACACGCTCATCTTGTCAACTAAGGAGTCCACCACAATACCTCTTATCGAAATCTCCCATGCTCTGCTTAAAACCTCGGCTGTCAGTAGTATGGAAGTCCCTCTGACCTCAACAATCCAGTTGTTTGCTTCCCATAGAACTCCCGTATCAGACTAGGATAGATCTCTCTGTCAATGAGTAGAAGTGGGCCAGCCCTGCCTCTCTCAACCAGTCTCCTATACGAAAGTGGTGCTGGTCTACAAAATCAAAATCTACCCTCCATCCTCCAATAACAGCCTTGGAGGCCATCCTATCTGCTCCATGGATGGGTGGTCTGATGGGAATCTCCTACTATACTGGTGACTCTGGTGTCAGATCCTCAAGACACACCTTTGTGCATCGCTTTGTATCTTGTGTAGACGGATGAGGTCTTTTGACTAGCTGTTTCCTGGGACCCATCTTTTAAGAAAATAGGGAAAGAAGCAATGTAAGGTAAAATGGACAAAGACATGGACTTTAGTCTAAAGGTTTCTCCCACTATTTTGTACATATTGGTAGCCTCTACACTCCAATATGAAGAATAACACTTACTCCTTAGCGAGTACTAGAATCCAATAGATTACACATGAGCCTGACTTTGGCCGGCCAACCCATGTTCATCTAAATGTAGGTTCACAACAAATTACTTCTCGAAGCAATTTCTAGTAAATAATTTTTGCCCCAGGATGCCAATCAATCAGCCTTTTGGCCTCCAATTGAAGGTCCTGGTTAGGTCCAACCATTAACATGACCGACTTCAATGCTTCTAACTAATGAATGATCAAGCCCAACTTTGGACGGCTAACCTGACCACCTGTTAAGATAGTTACACTAAGCCATCATATCATGAATGGCAATTCCACCAGCCTGATGACCACCCGATCTTTGGATCTACCGATGATCACCCTACTAATGGACTCATTACCATCCACTTAATGGGAGGCTAAGACTAGGTTATCCTATAACTTTGCCTTTTAAATGACCTAATAATTTAGAGGATTTAATCATTATGACACATTAAGAGAAGACATGGACCTAATCAAGAAAACTCCCACTATCTCATAGAGGGGTTCACGATCAATTGGTCCTTGGGCTAACCAGTCATGACTAATTAACCTTAGTTTACATGAGTTAACTCGAATCAACAAGTTATCCAATCAATTCTGGTTCACCACATTGGCCAGGTAAGTGAGATCAAGGGATGGGTTGCACCAAGTAAGCCTTTTGCCTTTGGCACCAACCTTAAGTTGGTCAGGTAAGAATTAGTCCCAAAGAACCTTAATCAAGATGCCAGACTTACCTTAGACACCAATTGGTTTACTAGACTTAATTGGAGTAACCTAAAGACTCGAGCTCACCACGAAGCCAAAAATCAAGTCCATTTAGATATATGGACCAATCAAACTAACTAATTAGAGTGATCTATAGAGAAGAGACCTAATACAATATTTGATTAGACTTATTCTCTATTTAACTCATTTCATCTAAACTTAGGTTTAACCCAATTAAGGACTTAATCATAGCTAACCCAATTAACCCAAGGTTATGATCATGTCTTAAGATTTTGAATCACATTCCTAAATTTTAAAAGGTTATTAGATAACTTAATTTATAATTAAGTATCAATTCTAATTGAAACATTTTCAATTAATCACTTATTATTTGAAACAATTTCAAATATGTGAAATAATTTTACAAAAATTCAAAGATTTCATATCTACATATTAAATAATCATACAAATGAACCTGGCTCTGATACCACTGTGAAGAAATATTATGTAGGCAATAGTCATGCAACTTTAAAATTTTTTTAAAGTTGGATCGTAGTGAAAGACTAGATTAATTATATTAATCAACATATAATATTAGAACATTTCTAATATAGGCCGACAAACAGGATCATGTATAAATATTAACATGTAAATGAAAGAAAATACAAGCACACAAAGTCGTGCATCACATAGAACCATTCTATGTTCGATGCACATTTTAAAGAACACTTCTTTAGAAAACTCACTAACAACTTTACATTTAATCCAATGCGACACTCGCCGAGTTGAGGAAAAGCTCACCATGGAAGATGATCGCTCTGGTAGCCGCATACATGTCCAGCCTCTATAGGTAATCCACACCGGAGTTCTTCCTTAACCTTCTTCCTTTGAAGTGCTAGCTTCATCAGAACGAAATGGCTTATGGACTCTACTTCTTCTTCTTCTTCTTCTTTGGGATGTTTTAGGAGATGAATAAGTACTATGGAGGATTTAGGAAGTGCACTCAGGAAACCTTTCCAAGACACTCTTCCCCACACAATGGTTTAAACTCATTTAGCCTTTTCCCCTCTTTTTTTCTCTAAAATTTCCCAGGAAATAACTTTCAAAATTCTCTCTTCTTCATGTCCTCATTCAGCCCCTCAAATATAGATGTAAGTGGGAAGAGAAGAAAAGGGAAGAGTAACAAAACAAAGGGGGTTACATAAGTTATGGGATTACGTAATTATGGGGTTACAAAAAATTCAAGGCCATGGGAGTTACATCTTTTTAAATTCAAACTAAATTCTAAATTTAAATGCCAAATTGAAATTTGAATTCATAATTCAAACTTAAATCTAAAATGGGATGCAATGATTTAGCCCAATCACATTGGACCTAACCTCAGCCCAAACCGAATCACATTCAGTTTGACCCAAACAAAATTGCTCAATAAAATTGAGTTAATCAAGCAATCACATTGCCATTAACCCTCCATATAATTACCAACATTTAGTAATTAAAATCTTTGTCATAATATTTGTAACATGATGTGTTAATACTTGACAAATCATCAAATCTCTACAACTGAGTCGACTTATAACTCTAGTCGACTCCGAAATGTAGATGGATAATCAAATTGTCCAAAGAGTCCAAAAATGATTTCCAATCATTCAATAGCCATTAGGTCAATCAGAAACCCCTATGGTGTGTGACCCTATAGCTTCGAATACTAAGTCGATAGTATTGGAACACTTCCAGTACCAGCCAAAGTCGCCAACTAGCAATGACCCCTGGCATCCAGATAGGTCGAAGGTTATAGATTAACAATCAAGAACCAAATGGACATGATAATCTTGTAATATATTTATTTAACCCTCAATGCTCTGGATGACTTAGGATTTAACTGCCCAATCCTAGAATAGTCCATCACAATATGTCTTAAACTCAAAATCCCTGTAATTGCTTACATGGACTACCCTGGCCAAGGTTTTACTCAATTGAGACATAATGAGTCATTCACTCCAAACTCTTTTGGAGTGATTAATCCCATCTTGATCCAACCACTGCTACACAAGTACTTGACTATACCAAGCAACCTTTCATCATCGAATTAGAAATTCAGGTAGTTCGGCACCTAAGCATAGTGAGTTGCTTGCAAGCTACTATAGTGATCTCAAGTTAGAGGAACACTTATATCTATAACCTAATGCGAACTACTCTTTGGCAGAAAGATTATTCTACAGATGGGTCACTTCTAGTAAAGTGTCATACACAACACTTGCATGCCATACCAGTGTCTCCACACTTCTTGGTTAAGAGGACAACTAACGACTATGACATACAACGACCTATACTTGATACACCATCATCTTGTAATAATGTATCATTTGGTCGTGAACTAATTTAAGTACTACATGATATATCCTCTGATGCGGGATGATCCTAAAGCTACCATGATGACAGGAAAAATAGAAACCAAATTTTTTTGTATTTTTTTAGAATTTAATTTGTAAGCTAATAACCCGAAAATCAAGTAAAGCAAGCAGGAAACTAGTAATGCCAAGAATCATTATACCTGTATAAGGACTCATACAAAATAATAAAAGATAGGATCCTGGAGATTGAGAAATCCCTAGTTTAGGATAGCATATCTTCAGCAAATCATAAGTTAGAAGAGGGAAGGATTATACCAGGCAGGGATTTGAAGATCCGATTGATGAAAAGATCGCACAGCAATCTAAATCGACCTAGAGCCATAATTGAGTGGGTCAACTCAACTTACACCCAACTCAATAACTAATCCTTCCTCTGGCCAAGTAGGGGGTGGGAGTGTGGGAGGCCCCCTGCTTTCACAGGGACCCAATTAAAAAACATAACACCACATAGGTCATTTGACTTTGGACCTCCAGCCTTAGACACCATATTCCAGTAATAGTTGGTGAATTGAATGCACTAGTTGGCCAACACAATTTGGACCTGACCTGTTGGTGTCACCTAGCACATTAGGACAAATTAAGTCTAATTAATTTTAATTAAGGTTTGGGTGAGAATGCAAGGAGGTTGTTCTGGGCCCAGGACAGGTTATGACCTCCTGCCCTGATCTGAGATAGTGAAAGTGCCCTTAAGATTAGTTTAATATAGATGATGACATTCGATGGTCCTGATTGATGTGGAACTAACTATACTAAGATGAGGTGGATGATGCAAATGATTTTTTTTATTAATTTTTTTTAAGTTTTAGTGGATTTAAGGATTTCTAATGACAAGCAAAGAGCAGATCTAGAGATTTTAAAATGATAAGAACTTTCTAGCTTGCAATATAGCCCCTAAACAAAGATAAGGAAAAGACCCCAGGATTGAGAAACCCCGTAGAACTTAGCTCTAGATCAATATCTACTTAGGAGATTAGGGATGCAAACCTTGAAAAAACTCTGATGCGCCCGATGCCGAGTTCACTCACTCTCGTAGATGTGGCCTGGAGGATCAGGCCTTGAACCATGCAGATTCGTCGACTTTCCGTCTGATGGTCGCGAAGGCAAGGGAGACCGATTCCATTGTCCGTGGCACCTGGAGGACCTGCGAGTACCCAAGTGAAGGGTTAGAAATCATCAAGAAACAAGTAGGAAAGGATAGAACAAAAGTTGAGAATGGTGGTCGAGGAGGTTCTTCTTGCTAGGCATCCAGGTGGATCTTCCAGGTGGCCTCCAAACTTGAAGGTGAAAAGGTGGCTTGCACGAAAGGATAGTAACTTAGGGCCTCTGATGTGGGATGGCTGAAGAGGTAACCTGATTTATTGGGAAAATAGGGGAATACCAAAATAAACTAGGATCATGGGAGGGCTAAGAAGCCTCCCGAGACTAGGGCGAACTGAAACTAAAACCTAAAACAGTTGAACTCTTTTGGTTTTCAGTTTTCTTGGTGGAGAAACATGGGATGGAGGATAGGAAACATGGACACTCTAGGACCAGGGACTCACCTTCACGGAGAGACGTCGCACCTCTAGGGCATCTCACCCACCCCACTACATGTAGTCTAGGGCATTCCACCCATCTCATTACACGCGGAGCATAAGGCATCCCACCCAAATCGCTACCTGGGGCCATAAAGAAAAATTCCTAGACCTAGAGGGGGACTCGATGGAAAAGGGGGATAACTAGGGTGGCCCTCGCCCGGCCGCCGGTGGGGTCCACCACCGCCCATGCCCGTGATAAGATGAACGGATGCGAGAGGCATCCGTCCGCCCGCGTGTGACGTCGCCGCCCATCGCCTGACACCGCCGCTGCTGCCCACCTATCCACCGACCACCTTCCCGCCATCCCCGACCTCCCCAACCATCCACTGGCCATACTAGCACCCTGGAGGTCTCCCACGACCGTGGGAGACCAAACGGCACGCCCAGCATGCCATGCCCCCTTGTGCCACCTCGCCTGCAGCCCGTCGCCAGCCCTCTGCCACTCACCGTCCACCGATCCCATCCATTGCTCGCTTCCCGACCATTCGCTGGTGCCCCGCCGGAGTGGTTCCCTCCCTGTCCACGGTCGTGAGATGAGTTTGCATGGATTTCAGAGCATCCCAGTATTCAGAGAAACACACTTTCTGGAGCAGATCATCAAGTTGACATGCTTCTCAGAGCACATCAGCACCAATATTGATGCAGCATAATTTTTGATGTAATTTATTTTTCCTTTTTTGGATTTCTTGTAGGCCAAGTAAGTGAGGGTTTTGGTTTTTCTATATAAAGGGGCCCCCTCCCCCCTTGTAATCAGAAGTTTTGATATAAATTTTTGGGTTTTCCCTGGGTTCTGGTTCTGGGTTGAGGCCCATCTTTCCTTCACCTACGGGTGCCGAGGGGTGTGAGACCCCACTTCCTTCGCTCGCATGCAAGCATCGAGGGGCACGAGGTCCTAGTTATCCCCCTTTTCCATCGAGTCCCCCTCTAGGTCTAGGGATTTCTCTTTATAGCCCCAGGTAGCGATTTGGGTGGGATGCCCTAGGCTCCGCGTGTAGTGAGATGGGTGGGACGCCCTAGACTACATGTAGTGGGATGGGTGAGATGCCCTAGAGGTGCAACATCTCTCCGTGAAGGTGAGTCCCCAGTCCTAGAGTGTCCATGTTTCCTATCCTCCATCCCATGTTTCTCCACCAAGAAAACTGAAAACCAAAAGAGTTTAGCTATTTTAGGGTTTAGTATCAGTTCGTCCTAGTCCCGAGAGGCTTCTTAGCCCTCCCACGACCTAGTTTGTTTAGGTATTCCCCTGTTTTCCCAATAAATTAGGTTATGTCTTCAGCCATCCCGCATCAGCCTCCAAGAGCTTACATGGCATGGAGAAGATGACTTGATCCTTTAACACCGGGACTTGACTCAAATGACCATTCCTTCTTCAAACAAATTTTAGTAGACTTGGGCTTGCACCAATTTAGCTAAATACAGGACCCATTGACCCATCTTGACCAAATTGGTCAAGGTACATGACCAAAACAAAAATTGAAACTAAATACATGATTCAAAAATAAAATGCTCAGGATTGAAGCCTTATTACAAGACCTAATAAATTAAAACCCTAATTCGAGATCCATAGAGGGTTGAGGAGCCTCCGTCTGATCCTGGTGCCCACACCACTGATGCAATCTACTAACAATCAGAAAAATAAAATATTTTTGTCTTTTTTTATGAGTTGGCAAATTAGGTTTAAGTTTATTACGTTAGCAAACAAAATTAGGGCTTGGGTGAGGTAGGGTTTGGAAGTTTTTGGTTTGATCAAGCATGCAAAGTAGAATTTAGGATTTGTTTGGAAGCAAATTTTGATTCTATTTTCGATTCAGAAAAATTTAAAAAAAATCCAAGATAGAGGAATAACAATGCAAATGATCCCTGCCAAATTTCATGCAACACAAGATTCGGATGATGATGCAAAATGTAGGGTTATTAGACTATATGCAGAATGTTCAGGATTTTGGTTAGAGTTTCTAGGATGCCAAATTTTATAATCTTTTTTTTTCTATAAAAATAATTAAAAATTATGATAATTATAAGGACTAAATAGAGAACATGTCATTCAAACTTCAATAAAAAATAAGGCTCCCAAGATGATGAACAAGACTGAATCTTAGACATTTACTGCAGTTGATAAGATGCAGGAAAAATAGAAATATATATTTTTATGTTTTTTGGTGAAGATACAAGCTATCCTAAACTTTCTCTAATACCAAACTGATGAGGGATGATCCTAAGGCTACCATGATGGTAGGATAAATAGAAACTAAATTTTTTCTATATTTTTTTAGAATTTAATTTGTAGGCTAATAACCCAAATATCAAGTAAAGCATAGTAGGAAACTAGTAATGCCAAGAATCATTATACCCATATAAGGACTCATGCAAAATAATAAAAGATAGGATCCTGGAGATTGAAAAACCCTCAGTTTAGGATAGCATACCTTCAGCAAATCAGAAGTTAGGAGGGGGAAGGATTGTACCAGGCAGGGATTTGAAGATCCGATCGATGAAGATATCGCACAGCACTCTGAATCGACGTCTGGAAGACAAGCCTTTAGACCTCGAATCAGTTAGCTATCTAGGATTAGTCCTGAAGGAAAAGAGGGCCTCCTCCTTGGAGGTGAATACCATGGGGATCCTGCAAGCATCAGAGGATTAGTTAGAGAACAAATAAAAAGTAGAATTATGGAACTAGGGTTAGAAAGGAAGAGATTAGGGTTTTGGATGTGGGCGGCCTGAAGATGGAAGAAAGATGCTAAGCTTGGGTAGCCTAGGGTTTCTTTTACCTTGGCATCTTAGGGCTTGAAGGTAGCAAGCTTGGTCAGCTAGGGCTTGGAACACTAGGGCACTCAAGGACACTCACACCTTAACACAAGAATAAAGTAACACAAGAACACAAGAAAAATCTCAAATAAAATTTACCAGAGTTTTGATATCATGAATAAAGATTACTTACAAGAGGGGGAGAGGTGGGGTATTTATAGATGTTCCCCAAGTCCTCTCCTAATTATGATAGGAATACGAAGTAGAGAGGGAGAGGGAATACAAGTTTGCTTAGGAGAATACACTTTGAAATAAAATAAAACAAGTTCTCCTTAAGTGAATGGAACTCCTTCATCCTTGGACTTGGTCAAACTCTTGGATGCCTCCTCTTATTGGCATGTGAGCTTCAAGGGGAAGCAAGGGGCCAGCCATATTGGGATTGGCCCTTACTGATCCACTAGCCCAATCCTTCACTCAACTCAATCAGAGGTTTGACCAGGTAGAGAATAGGATAGGGGCATTAGAGAAAACCCATAGGACCCAGGCTAGATCCAAACCTGAGCCACCTTTACCCACATTACCCAGGTCCTATAAATCTAGAACCTATGAGCCAAGAACCTATGAACCTAGATCCTATGACTCCAGATCCCATGACCATAGATCCTATGCACCCACACCCTATAAGCCTAATAGAACCATGACCTATAGATCCGAACCCATAGGCCATCAACCAGAACCCCATAAGGCTAGTATCCCTAGATATGAACTCAGTAGTAAGCCACTACCCCTTAGGCAACCTGAACCTACTAGGGTTAGTGCCCATAACCAGAAACTAGGACCTAGCCAGTTTTTCCTTAGCCAACCTTCCCCTACCACCCCTTTGATTCACAAGGCTTACATTAACACAGAAGTGTATGAAGTTGATGTGAATTTAGTGGATGAGTATGAGGGAGAAGAGGAGACACCCCTAGAAGACCTAGAACTAGTAGACCCCGTAGGTACCCAGCTAGAAGCCAATCTAAAGTTAGCTAACCCTAACTATGCCCAGATTGAACCAGCCATAGTGGACCAATTAGAGGAAGAAAACTCTGATACTAGGATTTTACCTGAGGAAACACTAGAAAAGGGTCTAATTGTAGAGCCTATTCCTAAATTCCATGAACTAGAAGACTTTATTGAGGATTTGGCTTACTTAACCCACTGCCCTCAAGATGAATCCCTTCCTGCCATTCCTATTAAAGATCTCTTCCCAGAAATTGTTGACTCATCCTTCCATAGCATGGACCTTTTCTTGCCCATAGAATACCGCAACCCCGTAAGGTTAGCCTCATTAGTCTAGGATTAGTCCCTGACATGCCTTCTTTTATCCTACTTTATCCAACTAATCTTGAACCTTTTTCCCTACCCTACCAGACTAATTCTGAACCATCTTCCTATTTTCTGCCTTTTCCTGACACCTCTAGCATTTTTAGGATCATTATATTGTATTTAGTTGAGATTAGCATGCTGCATGCATTCATTATGCATGTTAAGTTTGCATTATACTTCTAGCATACCCTATGGAAGTTGCTAGGAGCCCATTGTAAGTTTTCATATGTATGTCAAGCTAGGATCAAACCTAGAGAACCTATAATCTCTTAGGTTTAGGTCTAATGAGTTCAATAAAATTTCCTTCGATAGGAATGTATAATCGAGTCTGTTAGGTGTAGTTTGAGTCCTTTGCATCACCTGTAAGGAGTCTACATGTGCCCAGCATGTTCACCACCTGTACTAATTTTGAATCAAACTGGCTAATTCCCAAAAAAGAGCCAAGGAATTTGATGCAGTGGATTCTCTATTGGTTAGGCTTTGGCCTAAAAGAAGCTTCATGCTCATAGAGCCGGACCTTTTAAAGAGATAGAGAGGGTTGGACCAAATGCCTTTGTGTTAGATTTACCTCCGGATTTGGGCATTAGTTCTACCTTCAATATCGCAGACCTGGTTGAGTATAGGGAACCGGCAGCGATACCTAGTGAGGCCTTTGGACCTACTCCTTCCATTGTGAGTGACCCTAACCCAAAGTGTCCACTAATAAGTTGGCCTGAGAGAGGAGAACGGATCGAGCGTATCCTAGACAATCAAGCCATAATGATCCAGGGCCACGGCTATCAATGCTACCTGATCCGATGGCAAGGCTAGCCAAAGTCAGACGATTCATGGATTTTTCAAGAGGACTTGCAGTGCCTAAACCCAGACCTCCTTGAGAGATATGTGAGCCAGCCTGATCTTCACTCGATAGGGTCGAGTTCCTCCCACCTCGGGAGAATTGGTGGGGACACTAGAGGCACCAGAATAAGACAGAGGCTTCTCAACCCTCTATAGATTACTTAGTCACATTTGAATCCATTTATAATAAAGGCTTAGTCCATCTGAGTTATCTTTTTCTTACTTTGTCCTGTATTAGTCAGCTCATATTGAGCTAGTTTTTTTTTTGAGTCTTGTATGTAGTATTTGATCCATACCATTAAAATTTTGGATCAGTCAGTCAAGTCAACTCATGTTGAGCTAATCATATTTCGAGTCTCGTAATCATGTCCAGTTATATTGAGTCTGTTTGAGTCAAGCCCAGTCAAAGAAGACTCAAGCATGTGAAGGACACCACCCAGCATGCAACCTCAGCAGCCGCATGGAGTCCAATCACACCCTGGATTTCGCCACCTAGGATTACTTGGAGGATCATGAAGTTGGTCCATGCATGAGGAGTTGATGACTACATGCCAGCACACCCCAAGCACATTAACTCCACATGCCAGCATGACAAGAAAGAAAGTCAAAACAGATAAACATGAATCCTCTGATTAATGCTAGCTTGCTTAAGATAGAAGTGGTCCCCCCCTTTTGGATGTCACTACCTACCTTGTTTGGAGGAATTTTGTATGGCATGAAAGTATTTTCTTCCATGTATTCAGCCCCACACTTTAGAAAGAAAGTGGGAGAGTATTTTCTTCCATGTATTTAGCCCCACACTTTAGGAAGAAAGTGGTCACCCATTATTTTCCTTATTTTCTTTTGCTTGAGCCCTACGTCTCATGACTCTATATAAGGGACCCCTTGTATGAAAATCTTAACAATTTTTGATATATGAAATACTCTTGATTCTCCAATTGCTTTGTGCCTCCCTGCTGTGTGCATTAAGGGATCTTGTTTGAGCCTGAAGTCCTGCCGAAGTGCTGCCCGAAAAAACCCTAGCTGACCAACTTTCTTCCTAGCCTCTTCTTCTAACTCGCCCTTGCTGCCTTTTTCTAAAATTATTCTTGTTTCTAGCCTTTGTTTTCTCACACTTGATGGTTGTTTGCAGGTCCCCAAGATCCTATGAATCCAACAACTCCAACCGGGCCGCAATCGGACCAACGAGCAGAAAGCCGGGAATTCGCAGGCCTCTGGCTTGATTTTCCAGGCCGCATCCATCGAGGAACGAGTGATCTCTTCATGTACGATCTATACTATGTGCTTTAACTGTTGCCAGGTACACCCCCTTTGCCTGCCAGTCCATTTATTGAAGATGAACGAGCCCAACCGAGACTTCTCAGCCTCGGCGATCATTTTTCCTTTGCTTTTTAGGTCCTGTTATGCATGCTATAGCCTCTTATTTTCATATAGAACTTTTTACATTGTTCCTTAGTCTGTTCTTCAGGATTAATCATCAACTTAACATTAAAAATATAAAAAAAATACTTGCATACATATATAGGTTCCGCATCAATTTGGTATCAGAGCTAGGTTAGGCTCAGTTCTCTATGGATACTCGGATCGGATGCTTCACCATGGCCGTCCGATCATAGAAGATTATTAGGGCTTTAAAACCCTCTTTCCCAATTGATGGGATCTCCTATGGCAGTAGGGCTTTAAAACCCTCTTTCCCAATTGATGGGATCTCCTATGGCAGTAGGGGTGCCATTGTGAATTGACCGGTGAAGAAGAACACAAGGAGTTCTTAGGGTTTTTCATTTTCGGCTCTTTTTAAATATACTCTATTCTTTTAATTGTTTCTCCCTGCTCAAAACTCCAAAAATCTTGAAACTTATTTTGGTGAATTCAACATAATTCAAGGTATTTTATAGAATCTTTGCAGATTTTATTTAGGTATGTCCAATTTTTGCAGGTCAAAATATAGCCTGCAAAGTTTTGGCACTATTTTTCAGCAAGGCAATTTTGGAAGGTTTAGGGTTTTGTTTAGTATCTCTTTTGCATATCTTTTAATTTTAGCATATTTCATGCATATTAGGCCATAATTTGCAAGTTTTCTTCTATTTAAGAAAATACTGAAATATAAAAAAAATTACATATTCTCCAAAAACACCAAAAATATCTAAACCCTAATTTACATCCTCATCTGCCTGCCATCATTGCATAATTTACTTTAAGGGCACTCTCTTTATGCCAAATAAGGAAAGGAGGTCATTACCTTTCCTTAGCCCAAAAATACCATCTTTGCATTCCATCCCAAGCCTAACTTAAAATTAACTAGACTTAATTTTGCCATAGTGGGCTAGGGACACCAACTGGTCAGGTCCGGGCTAAGTGTCAGATTACTGTGTCAAGCTAACCTGTGTGTGCCTTGTGCTTAGTGCCTAAAATGGTGGTTCAAGGATTCAATCCCGAAGGGCTTGTGTGCTGGTCCGCCTACCTGGCCAATCTCTGATTGGTGTCTAGGATTGGCAATCAGAGACCTAACACTTCCCTTACACCTGCCTGGTTGAGTACAAGGTTACTATAGGCTAGTTTACCACCCTGATTGAGCATCTAGTTTTGGACTCTAGGTCTAGGGAGCTGTAGTTGGTTTGATCGAGTCTTGCATGAGCACTAGATCAGGAGCATCATATCATCCACCATCTCCACTTTTGGCTGAACCCATGGATAACTTTGAAGCCCAAATGAAAGTCCTTACTGATCAACTAGCCCAATCCTTCACTCAGCTGAATCAGAGGTTTGACCAGGTAGAGAATAGGATAGGAGCCTTAGAGAAAACCTGTAGGACCCAGGCTAGATCCAAACCTGAGCCACCTTTACCCACACTACCCAGGTCCTATGAATCTAGAACCTATGAACTTAGATCCTATGACTCCAGATCCCATGACCATAGATCCTATGGATCCACACCCTATAAGCCTAATAGAACCATGACCTATAGATCCGAACCCATAGACCATCGACCAGAACCCCATAAGGCTAGTTTCCCTAGAAATGAACCCAGTAGTAAGCCACTACCCCTTAGGCAACCTGAACCTACTAGGGTTAGTGCCCATAACCAGAAACTAGGACCTAGCTAATTTTCCCTTAGCCAACCTTCCCCTACCACCCCTTTGATTCACAAGGCTTACATTAATGCGGAAAGTGTATGAAGTTGATGTGAACTTAGTAGATGAGTATGAGGGAGAAGAGGAGACACCCTTATAAGACCTAGAACTAGTAGACCCCATAGGTACCCATCTAGAAGCCAATCTAAAGTTAGCTAACCCTGACCATGCCCAGATTGAACCAGCAGTAGAGGACCAATTAGAGGAAGAAAACTCTGATACTAGGATTTTACCTGAGGAAACACTAGAAAAGGGTCTAATTGTAGAGCCTATTCCTAAATTCCATGAACTAGAAGACTTTATTGAGGATTTGGCTTACTTAACCCATTGCCCTCAGGATGAATCCCTTCTTGCCATTCCTATTGAAGATCTCTTCCCAGAAATTGTTGACCCATCCTTCCATAGCATGGACCTTTTCTTGCTCATAGATATACCACAACCCCGTAAGGTTAGCCTCATTAGTCTAGGATTAGTCCCTAACATGCCTTCTTTTATCCTACTTTATCCAACTAACCTTGAACCTTTTTCCCTACCCTACCAGACTAATTCTGAACCATCTTCCTATTTTCTGCCTTTTCCTGACACCTCCAGCATTTTTAGGATCATTAGACTGCATTTAGTTGAGATTAGCATGCTGCATGCATTCATTATGCATGTTAGGTTTGCATTATACTTCTAGCATACCCTATGGAATTTGCTAGGAGCCCATTGTATGTTTTCATGTGCATGTCAAGCGAGGTTCAAACCTAGAGAAACTATAATCTCTTAGGTTTAGGTCTAAAGAGTTCAATAAAATTTCCTTCGATAGGAATGCATAGTTGACTCTATTAAGTGTAGTTTGAGTGAAAGGATTATGCCCTATAAGCCAATATCTGTATCTCCCAGACCATTGTAAATTGACAAATTAATAAAGGCAATAATTTTTTATCATTCGCTGTGTCATTATATGATGAACCCCATAGATTAGGGCTATGGTTGAAGGGCTATGATGAGATCATACCAGTGAGATCTAAGGCCTTAAAACCCTAATCTAGAATATTCCTAGTCATAGGAACCCTGAGTTGGGGATCAGGTTTTCCGGTAAGACTGGCACATCCTATGTATGCTGAAAAGGGTGACTGCTCTCACAGTCATTTGTGTAGGACACTAATACAAGGATGTGGGTGCTCATTAGTGAATGAGTCCACTGAATAGATCCAGTTTGAGAACATCTAATGGAGCCTTAGCTGCATGTCAATAGATGTTTCACATAGTGGGAGTTGTACAAGTAGTCCTATGACCTGAGACTGCCATAATACCTTATGTACATGAACCCATGCTTTGGTTCAATCTCAATCATGACACTGGGTCATGTACGAGGTTGATGCTGGGTATGGTGAATTGTATATGAAGGTAATGAGTAGGTCAACAAGGAATTGATCACTCCTAGTAGGAGGAGATTGCATCCAGCCAAATTAGGTCAGATGATGATTCAGGAAATCTTTGATCAAAGTACAGATATTAGAAATGATTTCTAATATCAAATTAATTGAATCATTAGTGTATGACTGAGCTGGGAATGAGTATAAACTGGATTTGACATGATTCCATATCCATAGTTATATTCGGGATGCAAGATGATTGAAGGATCGAATTGTACGGGAACTTTCCACTGAAGGGTAGTTTTGGAATTACACCAGAATTTCCATATCTTCCGGGTAGACATGACACGTTGCTAGACGTCAATCTTGTCTTGTGGGTTGATCAAATTAAATGGTTTAATTGGATCACTAATTAGGAGGAGTCCTAATTGACTGACTCGAGTTAGCTCGATTTGACCTAAATCGATTAGAATGAGTTCTGATCAGATTAGGTCAACTTGCACTCGGACCCACTGCTGGCTAAGTATGGAACCCAATGGGTCACACACTTAGGACAGATAATCAAGGATTTAATTTGGAATTAAATCTCGTTTGCAGATGAACACACTAGCATGTGTTGCAAACCATGACTTCTACTTGAATCGGATTCGAGTTAGGGTTCCGATTTGGTCTTTTTTAGATCCAAATTCATTCCGGTTTGAATCTAATTGAAGATTTAAAACGTTGGGCTAACAATAGGCTAGCAATTGGGCTAACCTAAGAGGCTAAACCCCTTTCCCACATCGCCTAAAACCCCTCCCCCTCTCTTCCCACACGCGCGCGCAAGGAGAAGAGTCCACACGCGCGTGGACTCTCTCCAAATCGCGTTTTTGCGTGAAAAGAAAGAAGGGAACGGCATCTTTTGGCTGATGAGGCGTGGATCAGAGTCCACCTAGGCGTGGACTCTTCAAAATGGGAATTACGGTGAAAAGAAAGAGAAAAAACTCCGAAGGGGCGCGACTCTTTTCTCTGCGCGCGCCCTTCTGAGTTTTTCTCGATCCCTCTTCGCGTCTGTCCATCCCAAAGGCCGTGAGATTAATCCCAAAGGCCGTGAGATTAATCCCAAGGGCCGTGAGATTAAGAGAGAAGACGTGAGAAGGGAGAGAGGGGCGTGAGAGGATTTTTCAGAAGGAGAAGGCGCCTCTCTGTCGCCTATTTAAGAAGAAGGCTTCACCGTAAAAATTTATTCCAGATTTTCTACGGCGAAGCCTTGCTTCTCTTTCCTTCTCCCTCTCCAGAAGACTGTTTCCCCCTCCTCTCTTTCTTCTTTGATTCCTTTACAGAGCCTAGGCTCTGTCGAATCTCAGAACAGAAGGAGAGTCAGAGAGAGAAACTCTCCGACGGTAAAGGAAGAAGGCGCCCCCTTTTTCCTTCTTTCTTACATTAAGACAACTTTGTCTTAATTTTCTTCTCCCTCCAAGACAAGCCTTGTCTCATTTTAGGACAAGGGCTTATTCTTAAGACAAGAGTGTCTTAAGAGGCCAGAACTGCCAAAAACTTGGAGAAGGGTAAGAGAGAAAGTTTTAGTCCCTGTTTGGCTAAAGGTGTCCTAGCCAATAGCCCATATATCAAGTTCTTGGGGTAGAACTTGATTGGAAGGAACCCAATTGAGGAGTCACTGTCTTGATCATCTGCTCGTGTGGATCACCATCGGAGGGCGGACAAGTGGACGCCTGGTGTGTTCAAAAGGTTACTCCATTTGGAGTTTATTTCTACATCAGATTGGATATAGCGATCTGAGGTTAGTATCTAAACTATGTTTAAATTTGGACATGCATGTAGTCATAAGTTTTAATTGCTAATAAGGAGATTTTGGGATTAGGGTTCGGACCTGATTTCATAAAGTTTTTGAAATCCACACTTCCGCACTGGTCACCGAACCTAACAGTGGTATCAGAGCCATCCTTATTAGGATTAAAACTTATGAAGTACAATTCATGATGTAGTATCATGTTAAAGTTTTAATATTGATGCACAGTGCATGTCTTTGATTGAACATGAGTTTGATGATTGCCACCAGTTAGGGTTTTCCACTGAAACCCTAATTGTCTTAGAGATATGAGTAGCCCTGGAGCCATCATACTGAAATAAGGTTGCCCTGGCATAATGGTGTATCCATTATGTGGTAAATGGTTGTCCTAGTATGATGGCACACATTTCACATATTTGCTTAGTTTAAAGCATGTATTAATATATGTGATAGCTTTTAATTGAATGTGCTGGCATTGCATGAACCCCTCTTAAAATTATATTAAGTGGTAGTATAGTTAACCGATAAGCATTATTAGTCATGATGGATAATTAGTCATTTCGGTGTCTAGAAAGGTGGTTCTGGGAAGGTAAAGGGAATCGTGGTTTTTAATTGGTTCCGTTGACTGACCTGGCTAATTTTAAATTGGTGTCTAGGAAAGCAACGGGGGGACCCCCACATCTCTTCCACTAGCCTGGCCGATCTGATTGATTTAATTCTTGACTAACATGCTTGGTGTTAAAATACTATTATTGGCCTTCCTTCATGATAGGTCATCATTGTGTTATGATCTATACTAGGTTTGTTGTGTACACACAAGACCTAATATGGTGACTAACACAATTTTTGGCCTAATACAATTATTTGTTTATGGCATGATTTAAAGTAATATTTTGTTGTGAACACACAAGGGTATTACTATTAAAGTCATGACTATATGGCTATGAAGGGTCTTACTTAACTAAAATATTATAGTTTGTTGTGTATACACAAGGCTATTAATATTTTAGAGGCCGAGATAAGTTGAGAATTGTACAGGTTACAATTGGAAAGAGTTTTCCTACCTATGAACTTATATAAGATTTGTTGTGTACACACAAGGTCTTTTATGAGGGATTGGGATCTCAACCCCACTAAGAAAGATCAATTAAGGTTTTCTCGATCATCGTATGGAGGGTTATGATGCTCGATAAAATAGTGGGAGACATAATTAAATTAAAGTCCTAATTTAATTATGTGTTGTCATTTCATGGTTGTTTGCTTATGTTTTCGTTCTTTGTTTAAATGTAGATAAATGGCCTCTTCACTCTCACTCCGTAGTATTTTAGATGCCAACAAATTGACTGGGCCGAATTATGTTGATTGGCTGAGAAATTTGAAAATAGTACTCAGTCAAGAAAGAATTTCCTATATTCTTGATACCCCGATTTTGGAACCACCAAGGGAAGATGCCTCGCAAGAGGAGAAGACCACATATAATATGTGGCAAAATGACTCACTTACTGTCAAATGTGTTATGCTTGCCTCTATGACTAACGAGTTACAGAGGCAGCATGATAGCATGGATACTAACTCCATACTGCTAAATTTAAAAGAGCTTTATGGAGAACACAGTAGAACTGCTAGATATGAAATATCTAAGCAGTTGTTCCGTGCAAGGATGACAGAAGGTACATCAGTACAAGACCATGTATTAAAGATAATTGATCTAATCACTCGATTAGGTCAATTAGGTTTTGTAATGGATGGGGAGTTGAATCAAGACTTGATCTTGCAATCACTCCCAGAGTCATTTTCACAGTTTGTTCTTAATTACCATATGAACAAACTTAATTCTTCCTTGCCTGAGCTGTTGAATATGTTGAAAACAGCAGAGAGCCATGTAAAGAAAAATAAGGCTCCAGTTCTTCTTGTGGATAAGAAGAAGACAGGCAAAAGGGGTTCCAATAAGAGGATGAATCCCAAAGGGGGCATTAAGAAGAAGAAAGGAAAGAAGGCCTCCGGACAGATGACCTGCTTTCATTGTGGCAAGCCGGGTCATTGGAAAAGAAACTGCAAGGTTTACCTTGCAAGTTTGAAGCCTGGTGCATCAGAGGCACCAAAAGGTATGAAAGAAGTTCATACTATTTTGTCATTGGATTCTTCCATTTCAAATACTTGGGTGTTGGATACCGCCTGTGGTCATAACATCTGCAAATCATTGCAGGGACTTCAGGGGCTTAAAGTATTGAAGGAAGGCAACTTTGAGCTCTACGGTGCTGGAGGGGACCCCATCCAAGCAGAAGCTGTAGGGACTTATGTTTTGAAGTTACCTTCAGGGAAGATCTTGGAGCTAAGGAATTGTTACTATATGCCAAAAATCATTAGAAATATCATATCTGTACCCTTGTTACTTAAACAAGGATATACTATGAATGTAATGAGCAGTGGCTGCTCAATTTCTTTATCTAATGAAATTATATGTTATGGCATATTCTGCAATGGTCTCTTAACTCTTTCCACTAATGACAATGTTTTTCATGTTTCTAACAAACGGAAAAGAGATGATGTTAACAATACCTTACTTTGGCATTGTCGACTTGGACATATTAGTGAGACTAGGATTAACAAGTTGTACAAAGAAAATTTCTTTGATCCTTATGACTATGAGTCATTAGGAACTTGTGAATCATGTCTCATGGGTAAGATGACCAAGACTCCATTTAGTGGACATGGAGAAAGGACAAAAGAGTTATTAGGACTCATACACACAGATGTATGTGGGCCTATGACAACTCAAGCCTATGGTGGATACTCATACTTCATCACATTTACTGATGATTTTTCAAGGTATGGATTTGTGTATCTAATGAAACATAAGTCCGATACTTTTGAAAAATTCTTAGAGTATCAAAGTATGGTAGAGAAACAAACAGGAAAAAGTATAAAGATCCTCCGATCAGATAGAGGAGGTGAATACTTATCCACTGAGTTTCTTGATCACCTTAAAGATAAGGGGATCATCTCTGAATGGACTCCTCCTTACACACCACAATTAAATGGTGTTGCTGAAAGGAGGAATCGTACTTTATTGGATATGGTACGGTCCATGATGTGCTTCACGGAGTTACCTTTTTCTTTCTGGGGATATGCTTTGGAAACAGCAACTCATATCTTGAATAGAGTACCATCTAAAACTGTCTCTAGCACTCCATATGAATTATGGAGAAGTAAGAAACCCAATCTTAAGTATATTAAGATATGGGGATGTCCAGCCTATGTAAAAAGGAATTTTGGACATAAACTAGATGCTAGAGCAGACAAATGTCTATTTATCGGATATCCTAGAGATAGTATAGGATATGTGTTCTACCACCCTACTGAACAAAAGGTTTTGGTCAGTAGGCATGCCACTTTTATGGAAAAGGAATTTATCCTACAAAAGGGCACTGGTAGAAATATCGAACTTAATGAGATTCAACAAATAGACACTTCTCAGTCAAGTAACAACATAGTTAATATAGAACCTGAACACACTCCTATCCGTAGGTCTGATAGGGTGCGACAGGCACCTGAGAGGTATGGGTTCATAATTGAAAATAATGAAGCCCAAATCATTCAAAATGATGAGCCTCTAACCTATACGGAAGCAGTCATGAGTAGAGACTCAGACAAATGGCTGGAAGCCATGAGATCCGAGATGGACTCCATGTATGTCAACCAAGTATGGTCTTTGGTTGATGCACCAGAGGGTATTAACCCTATTGGGTGTAAATGGGTCTATAAAAGGAAGATTGGGGCAGATGGCCAAGTTGAAACTTATAAAGCCAGATTGGTGGCTAAGGGTTTCAGACAAAAACAGGGAATAGATTATGATGAAACATTTTCCCCTGTTGCCATGCTCAAATCCATTCGGATTATGCTTGCTATAGCAGCATATCATGATTATGAGATCTGGCAAATGGATGTAAAAACTGCATTCCTCAATGGTTTCCTTGAGGAAGAGGTTTATATGTCACAACCAGAAGGTTTTGTCTTGGAGACTAAACCTAATCAGGTATGTAGGCTAAAGAAATCCATTTATGGATTAAAGCAAGCATCCAGGAGTTGGAACATCCGATTTGATAAAACAGTCAAAGAATTTGATTTTTTCAAAAATGAGGATGAACCTTGTGTGTACAAGAAGACTAGTGGGAGTGCCATAGTTTTCTTAGTTCTATATGTTGATGATATACTTATTATTGGGAATGATATCCCAATGTTACAATCAGTCAAAGTGTGGTTATCGAAACAGTTTTCCATGAAAGACTTGGGAGAAGCATCCTATATACTGGGTATAAAAATCTATAGAGATAGATCAAGAAGGATGCTTGTCTTGTCCCAGTCTAGGTACATTGACCAGGTGCTAAAGAGATTTAGCATGGAGGAAAGTAAAAGAGGTTACTTACCTATTGGTCATGGCATACGTCTTTCTAAGAGGATGTCTCCTAAGACACCTGAAGAAAGAAATAGAATGAGTTCTATACCTTATGCTTCGGCTATAGGGTCGATTATGTATGCTATGTTATGTACTAGGCCTGATGTGGCATATGCCTTGGGTGTAGCCAGTAGATTTCAGGCTGATCCAGGAGAGGATCACTGGAAGGCTGTGAAAAATATTCTTAAGTACCTGAGAAGGACTAAGGATATTTTTCTTATATACGGAGGATCTGATCTTAAACTAGAAGCCTATTCAAACTCTAGTTTTCAATCAGACCCAGATGATAGTAAATCCATTTCAGGGTAAGTCTTTACCTTGAATGGTGGAGCAGTAAGTTGGAAGAGCACTAAACAGCAGACTGTAGCTGACTCAACTACCGAGGCAGAGTACATAGCTGTCAGTGAAGCCGCCAAGGAAGCTGTCTGGATGAAGAAATTCATCACAGAGTTGGGAGTAGTTCCTGAGATTGAGAACCCGGTGCCACTCTATTGTGATAACACTGGAGCAGTTGCTCAAGCTAAGGAACCGAGAGCCCATCACAAGTCCAAGCACATTCTGAGACGCTTCCATCTTGTCCGAGAGATAATCGAAAGACAAGAAGTCTGCATCAATAGAGTAGATACAAAGAACAACATAGCAGACCCGTTCACTAAGGCTCTACCACAGCGGGAGTTTGATCGCCACCTTGATTGTATGGGGTTAAAGAATAAGAGCGATTGGCTTTAGTGCAAGTGGGAGATTGAAAGGATTATGCCCTATAAGCCAATATCTGTATCTCCCAGACCATTGTAAATTGACAAATTAATAAAGGCAATAATTTTTTATCATTCGCTGTGTCATTATATGATGAACCCCATAGATTAGGGCTATGGTTGAAGGGCTATGATGAGATCATACCAGTGAGATCTAAGGCCTTAAAACCCTAATCTAGAATATTCCTAGTCATAGGAACCCTGAGTTGGGGATCAGGTTTTCCGGTAAGACTGGCACATCCTATGTATGCTGAAAAGGGTGACTGCTCTCACAGTCATTTGTGTAGGACACTAATACAAGGATGTGGGTGCTCATTAGTGAATGAGTCCACTGAATAGATCCAGTTTGAGAACATCTAATGGAGCCTTAGCTGCATGTCAATAGATGTTTCACATAGTGGGAGTTGTACAAGTAGTCCTATGACCTGAGACTGCCATAATACCTTATGTACATGAACCCATGCTTTGGTTCAATCTCAATCATGACACTGGGTCATGTACGAGGTTGATGCTGGGTATGGTGAATTGTATATGAAGGTAATGAGTAGGTCAACAAGGAATTGATCACTCCTAGTAGGAGGAGATTGCATCCAGCCAAATTAGGTCAGATGATGATTCAGGAAATCTTTGATCAAAGTACAGATATTAGAAATGATTTCTAATATCAAATTAATTGAATCATTAGTGTATGACTGAGCTGGGAATGAGTATAAACTGGATTTGACATGATTCCATATCCATAGTTATATTCGGGATGCAAGATGATTGAAGGATCGAATTGTACGGGAACTTTCCACTGAAGGGTAGTTTTGGAATTACACCAGAATTTCCATATCTTCCGGGTAGACATGACACGTTGCTAGACGTCAATCTTGTCTTGTGGGTTGATCAAATTAAATGGTTTAATTGGATCACTAATTAGGAGGAGTCCTAATTGACTGACTCGAGTTAGCTCGATTTGACCTAAATCGATTAGAATGAGTTCTGATCAGATTAGGTCAACTTGCACTCGGACCCACTGCTGGCTAAGTATGGAACCCAATGGGTCACACACTTAGGACAGATAATCAAGGATTTAATTTGGAATTAAATCTCGTTTGCAGATGAACACACTAGCATGTGTTGCAAACCATGACTTCTACTTGAATCGGATTCGAGTTAGGGTTCCGATTTGGTCTTTTTTAGATCCAAATTCATTCCGGTTTGAATCTAATTGAAGATTTAAAACGTTGGGCTAACAATAGGCTAGCAATTGGGCTAACCTAAGAGGCTAAACCCCTTTCCCACATCGCCTAAAACCCCTCCCCCTCTCTTCCCACACGCGCGCGCAAGGAGAAGAGTCCACACGCGCGTGGACTCTCTCCAAATCGCGTTTTTGCGTGAAAAGAAAGAAGGGAACGGCGTCTTTTGGCTGATGAGGCGTGGATCAGAGTCCACCTAGGCGTGGACTCTTCAAAATGGGAATTACGGTGAAAAGAAAGAGAAAAAACTCCGAAGGGGCGCGACTCTTTTCTCTGCGCGCGCCCTTCTGAGTTTTTCTCGATCCCTCTTCGCGTCTGTCCATCCCAAAGGCCGTGAGATTAATCCCAAAGGCCGTGAGATTAATCCCAAGGGCCGTGAGATTAAGAGAGAAGACGTGAGAAGGGAGAGAGGGGCGTGAGAGGATTTTTCAGAAGGAGAAGGCGCCTCTCTGTCGCCTATTTAAGAAGAAGGCTTCACCGTAAAAATTTATTCCAGATTTTCTACGGCGAAGCCTTGCTTCTCTTTCCTTCTCCCTCTCCAGAAGACTGTTTCCCCCTCCTCTCTTTCTTCTTTGATTCCTTTACAGAGCCTAGGCTCTGTCGAATCTCAGAACAGAAGGAGAGTCAGAGAGAGAAACTCTCCGACGGTAAAGGAAGAAGGCGCCCCCTTTTTCCTTCTTTCTTACATTAAGACAACTTTGTCTTAATTTTCTTCTCCCTCCAAGACAAGCCTTGTCTCATTTTAGGACAAGGGCTTATTCTTAAGACAAGAGTGTCTTAAGAGGCCAGAACTGCCAAAAACTGGGAGAAGGGTAAGAGAGAAAGTTTTAGTCTCTGTTTGGCTAAAGGTGTCCTAGCCAATAGCCCATATATCAAGTTCTTGGGGTAGAACTTGATTGGAAGGAACCCAATTGAGGAGTCACTGTCTTGATCATCTGCTCGTGTGGATCACCATCGGAGGGCGGACAAGTGGACGCCTGGTGTGTTCAAAAGGTTACTCCATTTGGAGTTTATTTCTACATCAGATTGGATATAGCGATCTGAGGTTAGTATCTAAACTATGTTTAAATTTGGACATGCATGTAGTCATAAGTTTTAATTGCTAATAAGGAGATTTTGGGATTAGGGTTCGGACCTGATTTCATAAAGTTTTTGAAATCCACACTTCCGCACTGGTCACCGAACCTAACATTGAGTCCTTTACATCACCTGTAAGGAGTCTGCATGAGCCCAGCATGTTCACCACCTGCAAAAATCTTGAATCAAACTAGCTAATTCCCGAAGAAGAGCCAAGGAATTTGATGTAGTGGATTCTATCTTGGTTAGGCTTAGGCCTAAAAGAAGCTTCATGCTCGCAGAGTCGGACCTTTTAAAGTGATAGAAAGGGTTGGACCAAATGCCTATGTGTTAGATTTGCCTCCAGATTTGGGCATTAGTTCTACCTTCAATATCTCAGACCTGGTTGAGTATAGGGAACCAGCAGCGATACTCAGTGAGGCCTTTGGAGCTACTCCTTCCATTGTGAGTGACCCAAACCCAGAGTGTCCACCAATAAATTGGCCTAAGAGAGGAGAACTGATCGAGAGTATCCTGGATGATCAAGCCATAATGACCCGGGGTCGCGGCTATCAATGCTACCTGGTCTGATGGCAAGGCCTGCCAGAGTCGGATGATTCATGAATTTCTCAAGAGGACTTGCAGCGCCTTAACCCAGACCTCCTCGAGAGATATGTGAGCCAGCCTAATCTTCACTTGACAGGGTCGAGTTCCCCCATCCCGGGAGAATTGGTGGGGACACTAAAGGCACCAGAATAAGACAGAGGCTTCTCAACCCTCTGTAGATTACTTAGTCACATTTGAGTCCATTTATAATAAAGGCTTAGTCCATTTGAGTTATCTTTTTTTTACTTGAGTCCTATTCTAGTCAGCTCATATTGAGTTAGTTTTCTTTTTGAGTCCTGTATGTAGCATTTGATCCATACCATTAGGATTTTGGATCAGTCGGTCAAGTCAGCTCATGTTGAGCTAATCATTTTTCGAGTCTTGTAATCATATCCAGTTATATTATGTCTGTTTGAGTCAAGCCCAGTCAAAGAAGACTCAAGGATGTGAAGGACACCATCCAGCAAGCCACCTCAGCAGCCGTATGGA
This sequence comes from Areca catechu, assembly GCA_021397845.1. NCBI lineage: Eukaryota > Viridiplantae > Streptophyta > Magnoliopsida > Arecales > Arecaceae > Areca > Areca catechu. Next base: position 79,397,805 of record CM038044.1, on the reverse strand, counting down.
GCCCAGTCACACCCTAGATTTCACCACCTAGGATTACTTGGAGGATCATGAAGTTGGCCCATGCATGAGGAGTTGATGACCACATGCCAGCACACCCCAAGCACACCAACTCCACACGCCAGCATGACAAGAAGGAAAGTCAAAACAGATAAACATGAATCCCCTGATTCATGCTAGCTTGCTTAAGAAAGAAGTGGTCCCCCCCTTTTGGATGTCACTACCTACCTTGTTTGGAGGGATTTTGTATGGCATGAAAGTGTTTTATTCCATGTATTCAGCCCCACACTTTAGGAAGAAAGTGGGAGAGTATTTTCTTCCATGTATTTAGCCCCACACTTTAGGAAGAAAGTGGTCACCCATTATTTTCCTTATTTTTTTTTGCTTGGGCCCTAAGTCTCATGACTCTATATAAAAGACCCATTGTATGAAAATTTTAACAATTTTTGATATATGAAATACTCTTGATTCTCCAATTGCTGTGTTCCTCCCTGCTGTGTGCATTAAGGGATCTTGTGTGAGCCTGATGTCCTGCCGAAGTACTGCCCGAAGAAACCCTAGCCGACCAACCTTCTTCCTAGCCTCTTCTTCCAACTCGCCCTTGCTACCTTTTTCTGAAATTATTTTTGTTTCCAGCCTTTGTTTTCTCACCCTTGATTGTTGTTTACAGGTCCCCGAGTTTCTACGAATCCAATGACTCCAGCCAGGCCGCAATCGAACCACCGAGTAGAAAGCCGGGAATCCGTAGGCCTCCGGCTTGATTTTCCAGGCCGCATCCATCGAGGAATGAGTTATCTCTTCACGTACGATCTACACCAAGTGCTTCAACCATTGCCAGGTACACCCCCTCTGCTTGCCAGTCCATTTATTGAAGATGAACGAGCCTAACCGAGACTTCTCAGCCTCAACGGTCCTCTTTCCTTTGCTTTTTAGGTCCTATTATGCATGTTATAGCCTCTTATTTTTATATAGAACTCTTTACATTGTTCCTTAGTTTCTTCTTCGGGATTAATCATCAACTTAACATTAAAAATACAAAAAAAATACTTGCATGCATATATAGGTTCCGCATCAACTACTTGTTCACTTTGAGCCATGTAGGCATTTATCACCTTCATGATGCCTTGATTTCTTCATTCTTTGGGAGTCTTTCTTTATTAAAAAGTGTCACTTGGCATAATAGTTGATTTTCAAGGAGCCTTGACCAATCATGCTCCAATCGGGACGGGCCTTTGAGACATCATTCACTAGGAGATGATGAGAGAACTACCACTGCCTGTTGTCACCCCTTCCCGATGATGCTAAATTTTTTAGAAGCCAACATTTGCCAAATTTCAATTGGACACATGGGTCAACGGCTCCCCATTAGACATACTATAAAAGGATGGTCATGGGGCTTCTAGCCTCCAAAATCTTTCCCCTACCAACATGCTACCAAAAACCTCCCAAGAGCCATTACTATTGGCCTTGGGCAAAAGTGTTGAAGCTACTAGACCATTCTTTTCAAAAGAGGAATTCTTTCCAAGAGGAGGATATCATGGACATCTAGCACCATTACTAGACCACCACTGTTGCATTCTATTAGTAGACTTAATGACTGACTGTCAATCTGCATCACTGTAGCTATAGTCAACTGGCAGACATAATGCAAGCCAGAGGGCTCAGGCTCTGTACTGCTTCATCCAAGCCTTCCTCAAGGAGCTACTCTACTTCACTAGAGAAGCAGATTATGAGCTCTCACCAAAGGTTATCAATGGCAATAGCAACACAAGGGCGAATAAAGGTAGCTACCTAACTTCTTGATCGGCCTTCACTCGCCCATGAGCTTTCTCCTTTCAATGATGGGCTGCTTTAATGAATGCTACTACACGGCGTCACTTCTGCCTTGTCCTCCTCGCTGGTGCTACCAAATATGCTCTTCACCACACTGATTTTTTCTTGGAGGATGATGCCATGCCCGTGCTCTCGATCGCTTCTTTTCTTTCTGGTCATTTTGCCAAGGGCACTAGTGCACTGACCACTCAGAAGGTGACCCCAACTCTATGGATGAGCTTAGGTTCTGAGAGACATCCATCCCTTCGATAGGCACTACTACTTTTCTTGTACTTTAGAAGTCCAGGAATCAAAGTTATTAGCCAAGAGTTTCTAAATCCATATAATCTAGTCGCAAGGCTACATGTATGTAATTTAATTTTAGCAATGAAAAACTTCTAATATTTTTGTACTTTTTTATTATATCTATTAATTATTTATTGGATTGCTTGTTCGTTCCATGCTGCATGATCGCAAAGTTGCATCTAGCCTCAATACCTCAAATCACAACCTTTTGATTGCTAGAGCCTGATCGTTATCTTTCTAATCGCATGAGTCTATGGACTTCTGATCATTATCTTTATGATCACATGAGCCTATGGGCTTTCGATCATTATCTTTCTGATCACATGATCCTATGGGTTTCTATCATCAACATTCCCATCACATGAGCTTATGGGGTTTTGATCATTATCTTTCCAATTGCATGAGCCTATGAGCTTCCGATCATTATCTTTCTAAATGCATGAGCCTATGGGTTTTTGATCATTATCTTTTTGAATGCATAAGCCTATGGGCTTCTGATTGTCATGGCAGTTTTATTTTTGGTTAATGATCCTTCGCATTGTCCTTTAAAGGTAAATCCCTTAGGCCAATGGATTTCTAAGCCTCCTAGCATGAGGTTTCAATCCTGTGAGCAGCTCATCTTTTAACCAAAAGTGGTTTCAGATAAATTTCCTATGTCTCATTCAGCCTAAGGGAATCATGCTCAGGGAACTTTCATCCAAGGATCCTTTTACCATAAGCATTAATAGGAAAAGTGACTTTTATTTAACAAAAGAGGTACATTACTGATGATAAATATGTAGATTTATGGAGTTCCATAGTCGAAGTATAGTAGTTCCATCCAGTTGCTTCAATCGATAGGTCCAAGACTTGATGTTCTCTTCCACCTGATAGGATCCTTCCTAGTTTGGTGAGAGTTTGCCCTTTTGGCCAAGTCAAGAAACTTCCACTCAGCATAGTACTAGTTTGCCAACCTTAAAGACTTTACCCCAGACCTTGGTATTGAAATAATGGGTAGCCTTGTATTGGTATGATACCATCTTAATGTATGCTTTCTCCTGAACCTCATCTATTAGGTCTAGGTCTGCGAGTCACCTTTCTGAGTTGGCCTGCCTGTTATAGTTTGCAACATGTGCCAAGGGTATTTCCACTTTAATAGGTTTCACCACTTCAGTCTTGAAGGCCAGGCTGAAAGATGTTCCCCCATCAAAATCTTTGGTGTCATTCGGTATGCCCAAAGCATGTGATGGAGCTTGTCATATCACGATCCTTTGGCTCTGTCAAGCCGCTTTTTGATCCCTTGGAGGATGGCTCGATTTGTAACTTCAAATTCTTTATTAGCTTGGGGATGCATCACTGAGGTGAGGTAATGTAAAGTTTTTTGGTCTTCGTAGAATTCTTCGAACCAAGCACCAACGAACTGTTGTCCATTATCAGTGAGCAATACTCTAGGGATGCCAAATCGATAGATGATATCCCTCCACACAAAAACCCTAATTTTGACTCGATGATATGGGCTTCTTGTTTGGCTTCCACCCATCTCATAAAATAGTCAATAACAACTAGCACGACCATACATTGCTTGAAGCCAGAGGGAATGGTCCAAGGATTTCCATCCCCCATTATGCAAAAGGCCAAAGGGGCATATGGAAGTGAATGGCACGGTCAAGAGATGCTGAATGTTGACATGACATTCCTTTGACAGGCATCACATTTCATTACAAATCTCTCGGCATCCTACTGCATGGTTGGCCAATAATAGCCTTATCAAAGTAGCTTGTATGCTAGGACTCTTTTCCTAATGTGATCTCTGTAGATCCCTTCATGAACTTCTCTTAATGCGAATTCTACTTATGATAGCCACAGGAATCTGAGAAGAGATAAAGAATATGATCGCTTATAGAGTTCCCCTCATGCACCAAGTACCTGAAAGATCTATACTTGAACTTGTGGGCCGCCTTTCAATCTAGGGAGTCAACTATCTCTCAACAAGTCAATCAGTGGGTCAATCCAGCAGGGCTCATCATTGAGCTATATGATTTTTGATGACTCCTTAAAAGTCAGCTTTTTGATTTGCTAGAAGTAAGCACCTCAGGGGAGCACCATAGGTGTAGCAGTTATTACTTTGGCTAATAAGTCCTCTCGGGAGTTATCTTCTCTTGGAATTTGTTTGATCTCAAAACTACTAAGACCACTAGTTAGTTCCTTGATCCTTTGAAGATATTTGAGCAGTTTCCCTCCCAAGCCTTGAAGACATCTTTAACATGGCTTACAACAACTAGTAAGAGTCACTATAGACTCTCACATCTTGCACTCCTATTTCTTTGGCAATTCCAAGCCTGGCTATTAGGGCCTTATACTCGCTTTATTATTGGTCACACAAAACTCAAGACATAGACTATGCTTGACAATAATTCCTTCTATGCTAACGATGACCACTCCTACCCTTGACCCTTCAAGATTGGATGATCCATCAACATATATCTTCCAGGTATTATTTGGGCTTAAAAGGATGTCCAATGCTGGACTAGCAGTTCTGTTGCTTCTAGCTTGATCAGTTCATTAGGAATGGTAGGAATTCGACTTTGATTGATGGTCAGGGCTAATATTTGATATCAAACTCTAAGAGCTTGATCGCCCATTTGGTGATACATCCAGACGTGTCAGGTCCATGGAGAATATACTTCATGGCTTGATCAATTAGCAAGATGATGGTATGAGCCTAAAAATATGGGCGAAGCTTCCCAGTGATGATAAGGAGAGTACCAACTTCTCCTACTTTGAATACTAGGTCTCTACATCTCTTAAAATTTTGTTGACTAGTAGATGGATTTTTGGACCCTATCCTTCTCTTAAATCATCACAGCACTCATAGTCAAAGAAGAGGTTACCAAATATTGGAACAACTTTTCATCAGGATCCGGCCTCCCCAATAACAAAGGGAAGCTAAGATAACCCTTGAGGTCATTAAAGGATTTTTAAAATTCTTTCATCCACAATCCTTTGGGTGCTTTAGAGTTTGGAAAATGGAAGGCAATGCTCGGTCGACTTGGAGATGAATCTATTGAGAGCTGCGATCCTTCTAGTGAGGTGCTGGACATCTTTGACCATCTTTGGTAGGCTTATATTGTAGACAATTTTGCTTTCTCTGGATTAGCCTCCACCCCCTATTAGAGACCATGAATCCCAAAAATTTACCTCAGGCCACTTCGAAGGTGCATTTGGTGGGGTTTAGCTTTATTTGGTACTTTTGGAGGGTGTCAAAGGTCTCCTAAAGGTCTTCGACATGTATCCTAGCAATTTTACTTTTAACGAGCATGTCATCCACATATACCTTCATGTTCCACCCGATCTGATCTTTGAAGACCTTGTTCACCAAGCATTGGTAAGTAGCACCTACAATCTTTAGTCCAAATGGCATAATTCTATAACAAAAGAGGTCTTGATCAGTAATAAAAGTAGTTTTATCCTCACCTTCTAGGGCCATCAAATTTGGTTATACCTGGAGAAGGTGTCCACGAAGCAAACAAGATCATAGCCCGAAGTAGCATCAACCATCTGATCGATTCATGGCAGTGGGTAGCCATCTTTTAAGCATGCTCTGTTGAGATTTATGAACTCTATGCAAATTCATTACTTGCCATTCATCTTTTTCACCATAACCAGGTTAACGATCCATTCTAAATAGATAGTTTCCTGGATGAAGCCAATGTCAAGCAACTTATCGAACTCCTTAGTGATAGTTTTTTGGCATTCGGGTGCAAAGCTTCATCTCTTCTATTGACAAGTCGATATTTGGGGTCCACCTTTAGCTGGTGTATGATCATCAAGGGATCAATGCTCGACATATCTGCAGGTACCTAGGCGAATCCATCGGTGTTTTCTATAAAAATGAACTTAATTGGTCTTTAGTTACCTGATCCAAGTTGGAGTCGATCTTAACCATATGCTTTGGATTTCCATCGACCAAAGATTTGGAATGAGGTTCTTGATCGGCTCTTCCCATTATTCAGTTAGGTCATCCCAAGCATCAAGACCTTCAACTTGATAGTCTTCAATAGCTCTTTTTTCTTGATGCCCGATGCGGCAGCAACGTCATGATAGGTTCTGATCTTCGTGGTACTCTCTGACCCTATATGCGATTGGGAAATTCACTTTTAAATAATAAGTGGAGACGATGGCTTAGAAGGTGTTAAGACCTTATCGTCCGAGAATAGCATTGTAAGTTGAGGATGTTTGATGACCAGAAAGTCTACCCGAGTGATGGATCATAGATGGTAGTATCCCATTTTTATAGCCAGGACAAGCATCCCCTCTACTTGGATCAAATCTCCTATAAATTCTACTAATGGAGATTCACACAAACCAATCATTCTAGGGATATTCCTATTTTCAAGAGTGCATCATAGTACAAAACATCTACTAAACTTCTATTATCGATAAGGATGCAGTATACATCATAATTTTCAATGTTCAAAGTTACCACCATAGCATCATTATTGGGAAACTAAATGCTATCATCATCTTCTTCAAAAAATTTGCTAGTTGCTTGGGGTGGCCATAGCCTCTAATTATTATTCCCACTTGTCCCTATGGTGTGGGATCACCTCCCTTAGCAGGTGGAAGTGGCTATGGTTGTTCAACTGGTGGTGGTGATCTTGGCCATTCTCTCAGCCTTTTTTATTATCGAATAAATTGATTAAGAGGGCCCCGCATGATCAACTCTTCAATCTCGTCTCATTGCTGGATGCACTCTTCAATATCATGGCCATGGTCTCGATAGTATAAGCAAAATTTATTTTGATTCCTCCTTACTAATAGTGTCTGCATCTTTTAAGGCTCTGGGATGTGCCTCCTGATCTCTATTAGAACCTTTTCTCTCAATGTGTTTAGAGGAGTATAGGTATAGAACTTCCCTAGGGTGGTGCTTGAGGGGATTCCCTGAATGGGCGATCTTTGAGGAATCTATTACTCTCCCATGGGGATCTGGAATGAGGCCAAGTTCTCTCCTTACACCTTGGAGAGAGTTTGCATCCTCTTGATTCTTTACCATCCCTGTTGCCTAGTAAGCAACCCAAGAGGGGGGTGTGAATTGGATTTCTAAAAACTATTTTCAAGTATATGTGCTAATTCAATAATCAATTCAAGTGCTAGTGAGATGTAAGTGTTGTATGCTCTTAAAGAGTATGTAGCAAAAATTTAAATTGCAATGAAGGTAAGAGCAAATAAAAAGAAATAATCAATCGCAAACACAAGGCAAGTATAGTGGTTTGGTGCTCTCAAAGGCACCTACATCCATTTTCCAAGGTCCACTCGGGAATTCACTATAATCACTCACGATTATAGTCGATTAGTTTTCTGGGCTCACTAATCAAAATCCCTTTTGGTTTTCACTAGGCTCATCAAAAAAAACCTCATGGTTTTCAAAGGCTAACCAAAAACCTCCTTGGTTATCAACTAGGCTAACAAAAACCTCCTTGGTTTTTAACTAGGCTAACCAAAAACCTCTTTGGTTTTCAACTAGACTAACCAAAAACCTCCTTGATTTTCAACTAGACTAACCAAAAACCTTCTTGGTTTTCAACTAGGCTAACCAAAAACCTTGATACAATAATGAATTGAAGTAAAGAATACAAGAAAAGCTTTCTAATAAAAAGTTGTTATCTCTTTGAAGCTTGATGAAGATGCTTGTCTTCAATTCGATGAAACCTCAATCAATGATCAAAAGTGGTTAGACTTGAATGCTTTTGATTATTTTGAATGCTTGAAGGCTTCTTTTACTTGGAAGTAGTTGCTCTTAATGAATGTTTGAGTGAATACTCTTCTTTTTCTTTCTTTTTCACTTCCTTTTCTTATTCTCTTGTATTCCATTTGAATTTAATTCACTTAAATACCATCCCAAGGACTAAATGATGGTTTATGATCGTTAGAGACATGGAACTAACCATTGGGAGTGAAAGGGATGAGTTCTATATTTGAAAAAACTAGCCGTTATTGTTTCCAGAATTCCAAGTGTCGACACTTTAGGCTGTAAGTTGATACTTAGGGTCAACACTTAAATCCCATGAGTAGACACCTAGTTCAAAATTTTGCATTGAAGCTCTCTAAAATTCTCAAGTGAGTCAACACTTCATCTTGTGAGTCGACACTTGAATTGTGAGTCGACACTTGCTGAAACTTTTTTAGAAATGATTGAAATTCTGCTGAGACCTTTTTGAACTTGACTCTTTAATTCTTTTCAAGCAAATCTTAAATACTTAAGTCCATTAATGATTAATGTTTCATCCATAGAAAGGACTTCTTCAATCATTTGACAAGTAATTCAATTTAGTTGACTTGATGAGTACCTTTTTCTATTAAAAATATACTTCAAAGAACTGTTAGTACTCAAATATACTTAAGTATTTTGTTAATCATTAAAATCAATAACGGAGTAACAATCTCTTCCTTTTTGATGATGACAAAATTTTTGAGTATATTTCATATAATAAGCTCTTAAAAAAAAATTCAATTAGTATAAACTTAGTGCAATTTGTATCAGAGTAAAGGAAAAGTAAAAGTTTAAATCTAAGAGCTCATTTGAATTGAATTAGAGCTATAAGAAATTTCAGAGCTAAAATTACATGTACCATGATAGTCTAAATGTGTATCAGAGTTAAAACATACTTTAAGGATAAGAATTTATCATAGAAATATAATGAATGTAATAAATAGAAAAATCTTTGAACAAGAGATTAAAGAGTATAGATACTCCACCTCAAAAGGTGATTCAAAAAACTGATTTTCAAAAAGTTTTCATAAACTGAAAAGCTCATTTCAGAGATTTTGCAAGAAATTTTAGCATAGAAAAGATTACTCCCCCTCACTCATTGCTCTAATCTCTTCTTTTTATTGAACTCATTATCCCATTTTACTCTTCTTTTACTCTCGCTCTCCTCCTTTTTTACTCTTATTTTTCTCTCCTTCTTTTTACTCTTATTTTTCTCTCCCCACATCAAACTACTTTTCATTTTATTCATTTTATTCTCCCTCTTTACCATTTACCATTTATTATTCATTCTTTTCTCCTTTATCTCTCTCCCTTTTTGTCATCATTAAAAAAGGTTAGAGAGAAGAAAGGATAAAATGAAGATGCAATAAAAGAAACTAAAATAAATTCAAGAAATAGTGACAATATCAAAAACTGAAAGAGATAGTATTTATAAACAAGCATCGATATAAAAATTTCATTCATCGATACCAAATTTCATACATTGATACAAACTTTCATACATAGATACAAGATGGTAAACAAACATAGATGCATACAAGTAGTACTGGAATGTAAGCTAACTGACATAGAGACTATCTTACTGAGAACTCTCCTCATCAGAGGTTCCAATCTCAATCAGTCCAATATCTCTAGAAGGATGGGATCATGGCCATATCAGTCGAAGATCAGAGAGTCTGGTCTGGGTAGGTCTTGATATGTCACGATGGCCTCTCCTCTATGTCTGACATACACTTTGACTCTGGCTGGTCAGAAGAGGTGGAGGCAATATCAGTAGCAAGAACAGCATTGACCAGAGCTGCTGTATCAAAAGGAAAGGGTGTATGGTCAAAGATTGGTCCAGAATCAAGATGGTGGAAACCAGGGGTATAAAATTCTAGTTCCCTAATAAAGGAAGATGTATGCATGGATGAAGAATGTATGACTGGTGTATCAGAAGATGGAATGATAGGAGTAGGTGCAGGAATGGAAGGAGGATGTGGATCAGATTTGGAAGCTGAGGATAAAATCAGAGTCTGAAGATATAACCAGGAAGGATCAAGAATGGGGCTCCTAGGAACATCTGCTGCTATCTCTGGCTCTGGCTCCATCATGAAATATGTCACATCAAAGTCTATGGAGTCAGACTGATCATCTACCATATCAGGTCCTGGAGCAGATGGTGTTGGAGGTGGATTTGATCTAGATGAAGGTGGAGGAGCTCTGCTCGATGAAGATCTAGCTAATGCAGATAAAATAGTAGCAATTCCATCACTCAATCCTCAATGGCTCTCCCTCATCTCCATATGCATCTGGAAAACTCGCTATCTAACAACCATAATCTCAGTCTCTATGTGAGTGACCCTATCCTCTAAACTCTCTAGCACCGGGGATATCTGTCTATATAGGAGTGGCTTGCTCGGGCTGAGGAGTAGGCTCTATTGTGCCGTAAGCTCAGGCTATGCCTCAGAAGTCTCTTTGTGTAGCTCAGATGGCCCTGCCTCACCTAAAAAGATACGCTCCTCCTCTGCCACCTCATCATCTCTATCAGTGGCCTGACCAGATATATGTCGTCTCCACTGGCCTCTAACTAAATGGTACCCCAGCTTATAAAGAGATCTGATGTCATAGATGTTTGTGTGTAGCAGCTGTCTATAAGGCTCATCATTTACGACCACTCCGTAAGCCCTAAAGATTAATGTCAATCCCATCCTGTAGGGTAGACAAAGTCTCTAGTTGATCGATGCCTTTGTCAACTGATGTACCATAAGCATTGGGAGGCATACAGGAGTGCACTGTACTTAAGACACCATGACCAATAGCTCGTGCTCTATGATGAAGTCAAATCATCTGGTCTTTGGTAGAAGAATCCGGGCTACAATATGGTACAATAACCTCATCTCAGGTGATAATCTTGAAGAAACTACAGTGGCTCCCTCAGGAAGATCATCTATCTCAAAAATACATCAAAGTCCACTAAACCTGTCCACTAGAGCATCCACAACAGATCCTCTCATAAGAATGTCCCATACTCGGCTCAAAATCTTTGTAGATATGGAAAAATCTCTGCCATAGACCTGTGCTATCCAGTCATCACTACCTCGGGCAAGTCATCCATTGAACTCTCTAATCAGTCCTGGGTAGAATCTCTCTGATAATGAGCAAAAAGGTGCTAAACCAGCATCCCTCAGCCACTGGCCAATCCGGAAGTGCTGCTGGTCTAGGAAATCAAAGTCCACTCGATGACCAACAATGATAATCTTCGAGCCCATCCTATTTGTTGCAGAAACAGGGGGTCTTGCAGGAACATCGGGCTCATCTGCTACTCTATCCTCATCTAGCCTTAGTTCTTCTCTCTTCATCCTGAATGGATGGTCTAGGATGCCGGATAACTTATTTTCTAGGTCCCATTTCAAGGAAACAAGGGAAGAAAGCAAGAAAGGGGAGAAAACTAGGGTTTCTATAGTGAAAAAAATAATGAAATAGGATGAAGAACAGTAGAAAACTGAAATGAACCTATCCCAAACAAAGAATCGAGCGGTTGGAACTGAAATTGGAGGGAAGGAGATGATGGAGCACTGCTTAGGGATGAATCGGCTCAAATTAGAATGAAAAATTTGAAGAAAACACTTCATTTTCTCTATTTTATTCGGTCTGTCACCGTTTAAGTGTCGACTCACGATACGGGGTCAAGTGTTGACACTTCCAGGTGTCGACACTTCCAAGTATCAACACTTCGACTTAAAATCAAGAAAAAATGGAAAAAGGACCATTGATCAAAATAGAATAGGATTCCAAAGAATTTAGAGAGATTAAACATGATTTACAAGCAATTTTGGTCAATCAAGAGTTAAAGATTGTGAAGAGATGGAAATTTCAATCAAAAGGGTTGATGACCCCTAATTTTCTTTTAATCATACAGAATCGATCCTCTTGAAAAGGTTTAGTCAATATGTCAGCTAGTTGCATTTCAGTACATACAAATTCAAGCATAATATCATTATTTTCAATATGATTTCTAATAAAATGATGCCTAATTTTAATGTGTTTACTTCTAGAGTGCTAAACAGGATTTTTAGTTAAATTTATAGCACTAGTGTTATTACATCTTATGGGTGTCTTAGTTTAATTCCAAAATCTTCAAGTTATTGCTTAATCCATAAGATTTGAACACAACAACTTCCTGCTGCAATATACTCAGCCTCAGCTGTGGATAGTGTAACTGATGTTTGGTCTTGCTAAACCAAGAGATTAAGTTAACTCTAAGAAATTGGCAAGTTCCACTTGTGCTTTTTCTATCTAGTTTACACCCAGCAAAGTTAGCATCTGAATAACCAATCAAATAAATAGATAAATCTCTAGAATACCACAAGCCAATATCAATTATACCAGATAAATATTTAAATATGTGCTTAATAGACAATAGATGAGATTTTTTTAGATCAAACTGATATCTAACATACATACAGATACTAAACATGAAATCTGGTCTACTAGCAGTCAAATATAATAAAGAATCAATCATTCTTCTATATAGTTTATGATCAATAGATTTACCACATTCATCTTTATCAAGTTTACAAGAGGAGATCATAGGTGTACCTATTATCCTGGTAGTCTCCATCCCAAATTTCTTTAAAATTTCTCTTGTGTACTTATAGCTTGGTTGATGAAGATCCCATCTTTGATTTGCTTGATTTGGAGTCTGAGGAAAAAGTTGAGTTCACCCATCATACTCATCTCAAACTCACCCTATATAAGCTTGGCAAACTCTTGACAAAGAATTTCATAAGTAGCACCGAATATAATATCATCAACATAAATTTGTACTAATATATCATCATTTTTTTTAAAAATAATGTAGTGTCAACATGGCCTCTAGAGAAATCATTTTTAATTAAGAACTTGCTGAGTCTTTCATACCATGCTCGGGAAGCTTATTTTAAACCATAGAGTGCCTTGTGTAGTTTAAAAACATGATCAGGATGTACATGATTTTCAAATCTTGGTGGTTGTTCAACAAATACTTCTTCTGCTATATAATCATTTAAGAATGTACTTTTAACATTCATTTTAAATAATTTGAAGTTCATAAAACATGCAAATGCTCAAAGTAATCTAATGGCTTCAAGTCTAGCTATAGGTGCAAAGGTTTCATCAAAATCAATGCCTTCTTCTTGATTATAACCTTTAGCTATCAGTCTAGCCTTGTTTCTAGTAACTACACCATTTTCATCTAGTTTATTCTTATATATCCATTTTGTGCCAATAATTAATACATTAGATGGTCTTTCAATTAGTGTCCAGATATTGTTTCTTTCAAACTGATTTAATTTGTTGACTCCATAAGTGATTTTGATGATAACCAAACATTAGAGCATATATATTTATTACTGACAACTCTTCAAGCATTTGACAAGTTTTTGTAGGATGTATAACATGTTCAAACTTCAACTCCTACATTTCTATTTTTTTGCTTGAGTTGTGTTGTAAGTGTTTTTGTAAAGAAGAACCCCAATGAAAATGCTAAGAAAAACCAAGTAAAAGGGTTACTTTTATAAGTGTGTGTGCCTTAGACTTTGCTTTGAGTTGGTTTGTGTGAAATTATAAAAGAATTGGTGAGAGTTTTCTTTAAGTTCAAATTGTAAAAATCCTAAAGAAGACACTCGAGCTGACCCCAAGACAAGAAGAGCTGACTCTGATTACTGGCACGCAGAAAGGATTCTGAAACGTAGCTATCTGAGCTGACTCGATGGAAAGCGATCCGACTAATGAATCCGAGTCGACTAGAATCAGTTCGAGCCGACTCCTCCAGAGTCCATTTCCTAAAAGTTTTCTGAGAACAGCCAGGCGAGCCGACCCGACCTAGAAGGAGCCGACTCTGCCAGACCTAATTTTAAAAGCCTGAGAAAGTGAGCCGATCCGAACTGCATCGAGCCTACTCTTCTAGAGTAAGGTTTTTCAAACCTGAGAAGAAGAGCTGACCCAAGTTAAAAAGAGCCGACTCCTCGAGTTCAAGAATTTCAAGATTCATGTTCGAGCCGACCCGAGCTGTAAAGAACCAACTTGTCCAGAGTGACATTCTATGCCCTGAGACAAAGAGCTGACTGCATTGAAGAAATGGCAACTCGACCTATCGACTCGAAGGATCTGAGCCGACTCGAAGGAATCCGAGCCGACTCGAATGTCACTTCCAGGTATCTAACGGCTAGTTCCAGAATTTGTTTTTGAATGCCAAAAAGTGCTCCAACGATTACAAATCATTCTCCAATGGTCTACAATGGCTAGAACTGCCTTGGGATGATGGAAGACTTTAAATTTGAAGGACTTGAACTACCAAAAATTAATTAAGAAGAGAGTTCAAGAAGGAAAAAGAAAGAGCTTCATTGAATATCCAACCAACCACAAGAGATAGAGCACAAGTGCATTCAAGTCTGCATTCAAGCGCTCAACAACTCTGATCTACAGCTTGAATCAACTTTGGAAGAAGCCACTGAAGTCATTAAAGCTTATTCAAGTGCATTCAAGTGGACTTCCAATGAGCTGTACCGGCAACTATCCGACAACTTGAGTTTGTCATTTATTGTTGCATTTATTTTCAATTCAATCTTTTAATTATTGGGTTATTAGTGAGCCCAGTTGAAAATCCAAATAGGTTTTTGGTGAGCCTTATCAAAACCAAGGTTTAGGTTCTTGGTGATCCTGTGAAAACCAAGTTTAGGTTTCTTTGGTGAGCCTGTTAAAACCAAAGGGTGTTGGGTTTTCTTTGGTGATCCCGTAAAACCAAAGTGTAGAGGTTTTGGATTGTGATCCTGTAAAACAATCCTACTATATTCGGGTGTGAATATAGTGAAAATTTCAAGTGGTATCTTGGATAGTGGACGTAGGAGTTGGGTTGCTCCGAACCACTATAAATTTGGTATGTTTGTGTTGTGCTTTCTCTACTTTGTTTAGCTTTTGCATTCTATAACCTTATCACAGCACCTACCACTTGCAAAGGATTTTGAAATAGCACATTACTTGTTTAAATTTTTTAAAGTCCCAATTCACCCCTCTCTTGGGTAGCCACCTGGGCAATAACTGGTATTAGAGTAGAGTCTCTGAATACACTAGAATAAAGATCGATGGCTCATCCCTTGAGTACATCTTTGGCCAAAGGTCAATCAACCAATAGACCTCCACTCTTCACAGGCATAAATTATTCTTATTGGAAAGCACGTATGAAAATCTATATTCAAACTGTTGATTTTCAATTATGGAAGGTCATTCTTAAAGGGCCACATGTTTCCATGACTAAAATTGATGGCATAGACATCCCTAAGCCTGAAGAGGAATGGGATGAAAATGACATGAAATTAGGAGAATTGAATGCCAAAGCCATGAACTTTCTTTACTGTGCTTTGGACTCAAATGAGTTTAACAGAATTTCCATCTGCTCTTCAGCAAAGGAAATCTGGGATAAACTTTAGGTGACCCATGAAGGAACTTCACAAGTGAAAAACTCAAGGATAATTCTTTTAGTGCACAATTATGAACTATTTAAGATGGAGCCTAATGAAAGTATTTCTGCCATGTACACTAGATTTATAGATATTATTAACGGTTTTAAAAGTCCTGACAGGGTATATTCAAATGCTGACTTAGTGCAGAAAATCTTGAGATCACTTCCTGATAAATGGGATCCTAAAGTCATAGCCATCCAGGAAGCTAAAGACTTGAATGTTTTAACAATGGATGAATTAATGGGATCTCTCATCACTCATGAATTAGCCATGCAGCATAGAACGGATGATGATCAAAAAAAGAAGAAAACGATTACATTCAAGGCTGCATTAGAATCTAAAGATGATGAAGAAACTGAAGGTGACTCCCCATCCTCCGAAGACGATCTTGAAGATGAAGACATCGCAATGGTCATGAGAAGATTCAGAAAGTTTATGGGAAAGAAGAAAGGAAGGTATAATAGAAAATTCCAAAAGCGACGAGTACAGTCAAAAGAAAAGGACAAGGATAAAGATAAAGATAAAAAATTAGTCCCTACCTGCTATGAATGTAAGAAACTAGGGCATATTCGTCCGGACAATCCTCAACTAAAGAAGTCTCTCAGAAAGAAGAAAAAGAAAGCGATGGTTGCCACGTGGAGCGATAGTGAAGACTCCACTTCAACTGAAGAAGAAGAGACCATGAAAATAGCAAATCTATGTCTAATGGGTCTCGAGGATGAGGTAAATTCTTCTGATACTTAGATTAAATTTACTTTTGAAGAATTAAATTCTGCATTCCATGATTTACTATCTGAATTCAAAAAGGCTGGAGTAAAGATTAGATCATTAAAGCATATCAATGATTCTTTACTCAAAGAAAAAAATGAAGTTTTGGAAAAGAATAATTCACTGAAAAAGGAACTTCACGTCTTTTCTGAAAAATGCAATGATTTGAAAAATGAGAATAATGAATTGAATGATAAAAACAAAGCCTTGCTGAAAGAAAACAATGAGCTAAAAAAGGAGGTAGAAAAACTCAAGCCACTTGTTGAAAAATTAACTTTGTCTTCTAATAAGCTTGAGTTAATTCTTAAAGAATAAAGAATTTCTGGAAATAAAGCTGGAATAGGTTTTAATACTTTAAATTCAAATTATGTTTCAGCTACCACTTTTGTGAGACAAAAAGACTTTGTTCCCAAGCTTACTTCTTATAAAACTTTTGTTACAAAAGACTCTATTTCTATTTCAAAACCTGCTTCATATGTTCCCAAGAATTTAAATGCAAGACCTACTATTTCTGTACTTCATGCATCTAGAATTTCAAAAATAGAATTATTTCAAAATTCTAGAATCAAATGTTTTGCTTGCAAAAGATTAGGACATAAAGCTTTTAACTGCAATACAATTAGAAATGTCCATAATGTAAGAAAGATTTGGGTTCTCAAAGGAACCAACTCAGCTAACCCGAAAGGACCCAAGTTAGCTTGGGTACCTAAAAGCACTCCTTAATTTTGTTGCAGGAATGTCTTGTAGCCCAGAAATCAAAGAAAAAATGATATCTCGACAGTGGCTGCTCAGGACATATGATGGGTGACAAGGATCAATTCATCATCCTGGAAATGAAAGAAGGAGGTATGGTTACATTTTGATACAATGGCAAGGGAAAAATAATTGGAATTGGTAAGCTCAAAATAACCCCCTATACTTTCATTGAAAATGTATTGCTGGTAAATAAGTTGAAGCACAATCTATTGAGTATTAGTCAATTATGTGATAAAGGCTTCAAAGTTATCTTCGAATCATCTATGTATATAGTAACAAACCTTCTTGATCCTACTAGCAAATTCATTAGACACATACTAGGAAATATTTATGTGGTAGATCTAAATGATCTTGCCATAACAAGTAGTTACAGTCTAGTTGCAATGAATGCTAAGACCAAGGAGTCTTGCTTATTATGGCATAGAAGATTGGGTCATGCTAGCATGCATACTATTGCCAAGTTAATTTCCAAAAATCTTGTTAGAGGCATGCCCAAGTTTAAAGTAGATTTTGATCATGTTTGTGATGCATGCCAAATGGGTAAACAAACAAGGGGGAGTTTTAAATCCAAAAATCTGATTTCAACATCTAAACCTTTAGAACTACTTCACATAGACTTATTTAGACCAACTAGGACCACAAGCCTAGGAGGTATGAAATATGTCCTTGTGATTGTAGATGATTTTTCTCGATTTACATGGGTTTTATTTATTGCACACAAAGATGAAACTTTTAAAGTATTTAAAAAATTTCACAAAAAGGTTTTAAATCAAAAAAATATTTCTATAATTTCAATAAGGAGTGATCATGGCACAGAATTTGAAAATTAATTTTTCGATGATTACTGTTCTGAAAATGGCATTGATCACAACTTCTCCGCTCCTAGAACACCACAACAAAATGGTGTTGTAGAGAGGAAAAATAGGATGTTGGAAGAAATGGCCTGAACAATGTTGTGTGAAGGTAATCTTCCAAGGTACTTTTGGGCAGAAGCGGTGAACACTGCTTGTTTTATTTTAAATCGTGTTTTGATCCGTCCTATCTTGAAGAAAACCCCCTATGAGCTTTGGAATGAAAAGAAACCCAATATAAATTATTTTCATGTATTTGGATGCAAATGCTTTGTACTTAATAATGGTAAGGATAATATAGGAAATTTTGATGCTAAGTCTGATGAAGCCATTTTCCTTGGTTATTCACTACATAGCAAGGCATATAGGGCTTTTAATAAAAGGACTCTCACTGTTGAAGAGTCAATGCATATTATATTTGATGAAACTAACCCATCACCATCTAGAAAAGATGAGTGTATTGACAATGATGCAGGTACCATTCAAAAAGAGATGGAAAAACTAAGTATTCAAGAAAAACCAATTGAAGAAGGAGAAGAAATGGTAAGTAAGGATCATACTGATCTTCCGACTGAATGGTGGTACGCTACTTCCCATCCTAAAGAATTAATTATTGATGATCCTTCTCAAGATATAAGGACTAGGTCTGCAGATGATTACCTAGCCTTTGTATCTCAAATAGAGCCTCATACCTTAAAAGAAGCAAAAAATGACCCAAACTGGATGATAGCCATACACGAAGAATTGAACCAGTTTGAAAGAAATAAGGTTTGGGCATTAGTTGATAGACCTAAAGACCATCCAATTATAGGAACCAAATGGGTCTATAGGAACAAATTAGATGAACAAGGAAATGTTATTAGAAACAAAGCTAGATTAGTGGCTAAAAGATATAGTCAAGAAGAAGGTATAGATTTTGATGAAACTTATGTACCTGTAGCAAGATTAGAAGCTATTAGATTACTTCTTACATTTACTTGCTACATGAATTTTAAACTTTTTTAAATTGATGTAAAAAGTATATTTTTAAATGGTTTTATTGCCGAACAAGTTTTTATAGAACAACCATCGGATTTTGAAAATCATGCTTTTTCAAACCATGTATTTAAACTCAATAAAGCTTTGTATGGTTTGAAACAAGCCCCTAGAGCCTGGTATGATAGACTTAGCACCTTCTTAATTAAAAACGGTTTTTCAAGAAGAAATGTTGATAAAACTCTCTTTATTAAAAAGAAAAATAATGATATATTAGTTGTACAAGTCTATGTTGATGATATCATCTTTGGTGCAACTAATGAAAGTCTTTGCGAAGAATTTGCTAAGTTAATGCAAGGAGAATTTGAAATGAGCCTAATGGATGAACTAAACTACTTCCTCAGACTTCAAGTAAAACAAAGGAAGTGATCTTCATCAACCAATCCAAGTACATCAAAGAAATCATTAAAAAGTTTGGTATGGAGATAAGCAAACAAATGAACACACCCATGAGCTCATCTTGCAGATTGGATAAGGATGAAAGTGGATCCAATGTTGACCAAAATCTATATAGAGGTATGATCGGATCCTTATTATATTTAACTGCAAGTAGACCAGATATCTTATATAGTGTATGTGTATGTGCTAGATTTCAATGTAACCCCAAAGAAACACATATGCTTGCTGTTAAAAGGATATTAAAATACTTGAAAGGTATAAGTAATCTTGGTCTTTGGTTTTCAAAAGAATCTTCTTTAAATTTAATAGGATTCTCTGATGCTGATTATGCTGGTTGTAGAATAGATAGAAAAAGCACTAGCGGTACTTGTCAATTTCTAGGGTTGAATTTAATCTCATGGCACTGCAAAAAACAAAACTCGGTAGCACTATCTACTACTGAAGCAGAGTATGTTGCTGCAGGGAGTTGTTGTGCACAAGTGTTATGGATTAAATAACAACTAGAGGATTTTGGTGTTTCACAATGCAAAACTCTTATCAAATGTGATAATACAAGTGCTATAAATTTATCTAAAAATCCTATTCAGCATTCTAGGACTAAGCACATAGAGATTAGACACTATTTTATTAGAGACCATGTTTTGAATGGTGATATAGAACTAGAGTTTATACCTACAGAAAAACAACT
Organism: Areca catechu; assembly: GCA_021397845.1. Taxonomy (NCBI): domain Eukaryota; kingdom Viridiplantae; phylum Streptophyta; class Magnoliopsida; order Arecales; family Arecaceae; genus Areca; species Areca catechu. The sequence continues at coordinate 79,377,963 of CM038044.1, read as the reverse complement.
AGCTGATATCTTTACCAAGCCACTTAATCAGGATAGATTTGAGTTACTTAGAGGAGAATTAGGGCTATGTTATCCTTTCTAAATTTAATAAATCTAAGAAAAAATTATCTAGAAAGCCTCCTATATTTATTCATGATTTTTGAACAACTTTCCTGGAATTTCTCAATATAATTGAATTAAACTTCTGAACCATTTGATCTCTTTTGGAAAGTCTCTGTTCGAATCGACTCGAGCAATCTTGCTCTGGTCGAGCCAGCTCGAATATCTGTGTATCTTGATCTTGCTTTAATCAAGCCGACTAAGTCGATGCTTAGCCAACTCAGTGTTCTGTTTGTTCTGAGTTCGCTCTGGTTGAGCCGACTCGGATATTTTTAGGGCAAAGCGAGCTGACTCAAAAAAATGGGAAATCGCTATTTAGGAAAGTCTGATCTGTCTTTTCTCAGTACTTCACTCCCTCACCTTACTTTGAACACACTCTACATCTCTCGAAAGCTCTATCATTCTCTCATAAATCATTCCCTAAAGTTTAAAATCCTTGATTCCTCTGTAATGGCTCCTCGAAAATCTGTGAAGAAAGTTCTTCAACTCGGCGAATCAAGTAATCATAGTACAGATGCAGGAGAAAGAAGGGAAAAGAGAAAAAGGTCCATTCCAGTCCAACAAAATAAGGAAACTCCTTCTCCTCCCGGACAGCATGTCTCAATAATCAATTGACCTTTCACTTGCGGAAGAAGGATCGACTTTACATTCCTAGAGGAAATGGGAATGAAAATCAGACATTGGATAGAAAGCTAAGGGTGGAAGCATTTCTGTTCTTTAGACATACTAACCTACCCTTCACTGGTACGGACATTTTATGAGAACATTATTATTAAAGAATTTCATTTGGAATCAGTTGTCAAGGAAAAAATAGTTATAATCAATGAAGAAAGATTGAGCAAGCTGCTATAAATGCCAATGATTGGTGCCACTGAACTTCTTCTACCGAACAAGGAGCACATTCTGAAACTCATTTTGGAAAAAGAGGAAGTGAGCACGGTCCAACATGTACAAGCCAATCTACTGTCAAGAGAAATGAGGCTGCTGCATAGTATGATCAGCAGAATCTTTCTTCCCAGAACTGGCCATTTCGACTGGGTCAGTGAGAAGGACATGATCATCATGGGACATCTGATCAAAGAAGAGCTTCTCAACCTTCCCTACATAATGATGATCCAAATGATTGAAGCAGCAAGGAAGATCAAAGCCTGTCTACCTTATGGTATGGTTTTCACTCTATTATTTGAAGAGGCAGGAATTGATTTGTCAAATGAAATAGGCAAGCCACTACATCACTTTGATATCTACTCCTTCAACTCACTTAAAAGAATGGGTTACAAGTTACAAGAAAGAAAATAGATTAAAAAGATGACTAGTCAGGTTGCTGCCACCGTGTCTGAAGAAGATGAAGCTACTGCTGCTGAAAGGACTAAAGACCATATGATTACTTCATCTGAACTCAAAAATCTGATATTTCAAAAGATGGAAACTATCTCCAACTCTTTGACAGATCAAGTGAAATCTGCAGTTGAAGAAATCAGAAAGTCAATTGACATTAAATTGCAAGAATTGAAATCTGAATAAGAGCTTCACCAACAAAAAGTGGAAAAAGAAATGAAGGATTTCAAGGAATAAATCAAAAGCATTCTACTGCAATCCCAGAAGGAAACTGCTCCCTCTGAGATGTTTCTGAACAGATCATCAAAGAGTCACTTGACATTCCTATTCCCTCATCTGATCTACCTAAACCTACCAAGACCAAGAAAGAACCAAAAGTCAAGAAGACCAGAGTTTTTAGAGCCCCTGTTAGAACTAGATTCAGGGATTTAAGGTTTAAACCCCTAAAAACTAAGACCTCTGATAGAGTTATAGAGGTAGGCTCCTCTTCTTCATCTGAGGAAGAAGAAGAATAAGTTGTGTAGTTAATCTTCTGGTAGTATTTCTAAAATGAATGTTTGTTCCACTTGTTTTTTTTACGCTTGCAATGTACTTTCTGTCCTGCAAACTTCTTAATGAAATGAATGTTTTCTATTTAGAAATTGCATTTACTATGATGAAGTTTTAATTAGAATTTCAAGTGTGAGAAAGTGAAATTATCTCAAACAAATATTAAAGACTTTCTCAATTTATTTTAAAATCTGAGCTTTATTTGAAATCACCTTTTTGATTGATTGACAAAAAGGGGGAGAATTATAAAAAATATGAAAAGAATGGGAAATTAGCTCCTTTTCAACTATTCTTAAAGTGTAATGAAAAAGGGGGAGCACAAAAAAAATAGCACTGCTTAAATTACTTTAAAATATAAAGAAAGGGGGAGTTTCTCTTGAATGATTTTGCTCAGACTTATATTCAAATTAATCCCATTGCTCCGATCATAATTGCATATTTTAACTCTCTGCTGCTCCATGATTTGTGCAACACTTTAACGATATATAGTAATATCATATGTTGAGCTTTGATTTTCTTTTAAATCCAATCAGCTCTGTTACATGTGAATAATTATGTTTCAAATATTGTTATACATTTAAAGTGTCTTACTGATTTTTCATGCCTAGTGTTTTGTCATTATCAAAAAGGGGGAGATTGTTGACCCCATAAATGATTTTGATGATAACCAACATTGGAGCATGTACATTTATTACTGACAACTCTTCAAGTGTTTGATAAGTTTTTGTAGAATGTATAACATGTTCAAACTTCAACTCCAACATTTCTATTTTTTTGCTTAAGTTGTGTTGTAAGTGTTTTTGTAAAGAAGAACCCTAATGAAAATGCTAAGAAAAATCAAGTAAAATGGTTACTTCTATAAGTGTGTGTGCCTTAGACTTTGCTTTGAGTTGGTTTGTGTGAAATTGTAAAAAAGTTGGTGAGAGTTTTCTTTAAGTTCAAATTGTAAAAATTCTGAAGAAGACACTCGAGCCGACCCCAAGACAAGAAGAGCCGACTCTGATTACTGGCACGCAGCAAGGATTCTGGAACACTGCTATCCGAGCGGACTCAAAGGAAAGCAAGCCGACTCTAATGAATCTGAGTTGACTGGAATCAGTCCGAGCCGACTCCTCCAGAGTCCATTTTCTAAAAGTTTTCTGAGAACAGCCAGGCGAGCCGACCCGACCTATAAAGAGCCGACTCTACCATACCTAATTTTAAAAGCCTGAGAAAGTGAGCCCACCCGAATTGCATCGAGCCGATACTTCCAGAGTAAGATTTTTCGAACTTGAGAAGAAGAGCCGACCCAAGCTGAAAAGAGCCAACTCCTCGAGTTCAAGAATTTCAAGATTCAAGTTCGAGCCGACCCGAGCTGTAAAGAGTCGACTCGTCCAGAGTGACATTCTTTGCCCTGAGACAAAGAGCCGATTGCATTGAAGAAATGGTGACTCAACCTATCAACTCGAAGGATCCGAGCTGACTCAAAAGAATCCGAGCCGACTCGAATGTCACTTCCAGGTATCTAATGGCTAGTTCCAAAATTTGTTTTTAAATACCAAAAAGTGCTCCAACGGTCACAAATCATTCCCCAATGGTCTACAATGGCTAGAACTACCTTGGGATGATGGAAGACTTTAAATTTGAAAGATTTGAACTACCAAAATTTAATTAAGAAGAGAGTTCAAGAAGAAAAAAGAGAGATCTTCATTGAATATCCAACCAACCACAAGAGATAGAGCACAAGTGCATTCAAGTCTGCATTCAAGCCCTTAACAACTCTGATCTAAAGCTTGAATCAACTTTGGAAGAAGCCACTGAAGTCATTAAAGCTTATTCAAGTGCATTCAAGTGGACTTCCAACGAGCTGCACCGACAACTATCCAACAACTTGAGTTTGTCATTTATTGTTGCATTTATTTTCAATTCAATCTTTGAATTGTTGGGTTATTGGTGAGCCCGGTTGAAAAACCAAATAGGTTTTTGGTGAGCCTTATCAAAACCAAGGTTTAAGTTCTTGGTAATCCTGTGAAAACCAAGTTTAGGTTTCTTTGGTGAGCCTGTTAAAATCAAAGGGTGTTGGGTTTTCTTTGATGATCCCGTAAAACCAAAGTGTAGAGGTTTTGGATTGTGATTCTGTAAAACAATCCTACTGTATTTGGGTGTGAATATATTGGAAATCCCAAGTGGTATCTTGGATAGTGGACGTAGGAGCTGGGTTGCTCTGAACCACTATAAATTTGGTGTGTTTGTATTGTGCTTTCTCTACTTTGTTTAGCTTCTGCATTATATAACCTTATCACAGCACCTACCACTTACAAAGGATTTTGAAATAGCATATTACTTGTTTAAATTTTTAAAAGTCCCAATTCACCCCCCTTTTGGGTAGCCACCTAGGCAACATAATTCTTCTTGTATTGCATTAATTCAATTAAGGTCTTTTCAGCTTCTCAATACATTTTGGTTCAATTTGAGAAATAAAAGTAATATAGTCACATTCATTTCTAACTGAAGATCTTGTTCTTACCCCTTTTGATGGATCACCTAGGATTAACTCCTTAGGATGTCCATGAGCATACCTCCACTCTTTGGGTAGATTCGGATGCTTTGGTGTGGGTTGTATGACTTCTTCTCTTTCCTTCTTGTCTTGATCTTCTTCATTCTCTTGAGATGGTTGATTATCCAAAGTTAGTTTCTTTAGTTCTTCAGCACCTGCACATGCATCAGAAGTATCCTCTTTTCTTGAGAATTTGTTAGTAGATTCTTCAAATACTATATATACAGATTCCTCTACTACTAAAGTTCTCTTATTAAAGACTCTGTATGCCCTGCTCGATGTAGAGTATCCTAAGAAGATACCTTCATCAGGCTTGGCATCAAATTTATCTAAGTTATCTGTACCATTGTTCATAATAAAGCATTGATAACCAAAAACTCAAAAGTATTTTAAAGTTGGTTTTCTTTGATTCCAAAGCTTATATAGAGTTTTCTTTAAAATAGGTCGAATTAAAGCATGGTTTAAAATATAGCATACGGTATTTACTACTTCAACTCAAAAATATCTTGGCAAATCATTTTCACAAAGTATTATGCATGTCATTTCCTCTAAAGTATGATTTTTTCTTTCTACTATCCCATTCTATTGAGATATCCTAGGTGCAGAAAAATTATGTTCTATTCCTTTTTCATTATAAAAGTTTTCAAAATCTTGATTTTCAAATTCAGAACCATGGTCACTATGAATACAAATAACCGAAGTACCTTTTTCATTAGAAACTTTTCAATAAAACTTTATAAAAGCTAAAAATGATTCATCTTTATGAGCTATAAATAGAATCCATGTAAATCGTGAGAAATCATCTACTATAACTAATCCATATCTCTTGCCTCCTAGGTTAGATGTCCTAGTTGGTCCAAAGAGATCCATATGGAGTAGTTCTAATGGCCTAAAAGTTGAAATAAAACCTTTAGGTTTGAAAGATGTTTTTACTTATTTTCCAAATTAACATGCTTCACAAATTTTATTTTTCTCAAAACTAAGTTTTGGTAAATCTTTTACTAAATCCTTTTTACATAATTTTGATAGTAAATACATACTTGCATGACCTAATCTACGATACCATAGCCAACTAGTCTCATTAATAGTGGAATTCATTGCAACTAGGCATTTACCATTGGCAAAGATAGATTATTGAAATCAACTAGATAGATATTACCATATCTTTTTTCAATGAATTTCACTCCATTATTATCAAGACTAGTAATTATGCAAAGAGATAATTCAAAAATAACTTGAAAACCTTTATCACAAAATTGGCTAATATGAAGCAGATTATGTCTTTAACCTTCAATTAAAAGAACATTATCAATCCAAGTAGAAAGGAAGATGTGAACCTTACCGATACTAATAATCTTTCCTTTACCATTATCACCAAAGGTTACACTCCCTCCATTTAGTACCTCAAGAGAGGTGAATTGCTTCACATCTCCTATAATGTATCTTGAGCAACCATGATCGAGATACCACAGTCTTTTCTTTTCTTTTGTTGCAAAACACACCTGCAAAATAAATTAGGTTTTGATTTTAGGTACCCAAGCCAACTTGGATCCTTTAGGGTTAGTACTAAGAGTGGTTCCTTTTGGAACCAAAATCTTTCTAGAATTATTAATTTTTCTTAAAGTACATTGGAAAGCTTTATGACCTAACCTTTTGCAAGAAAAACATGTGTTGCTTGATAATGCAGGTACAAAAAATTTTTTAAAGTACTTTTGCTATTTTTGAGGTCTATAACCTAATCCAACCTTATTAAAAATAGCTTTTTGATTTTTCAAAAGAAGATTCAACTTTTCAGAACTATAAGTGAGTTTTTCAAGAAAGGGTTTTACCTTATCAAGATCATCTTTATATTTCTTGTTTTCTACTTCAAGATCTTTACTTTTCTTCAAAAGCTCATTGTTTGAAACATTTACTTTAGGTCTTTTCAAAACTTCATTTTTCATTAATAAAGCTTTGTTTCATTTTTCTAAAATATCAATCTTATTTTTCAAATCATTAACTTCATCCAAAAGACAATTATTTTCATGTGAGAAAGAGTTTGCATGCTTTTTTCAACTTTCAATTTTCAGATATTGTCAACTTATAATAATGCATTAACTCATCAAATGCAATTCTTAATCCATCAAAAGTATAATCAACTTCAAGATCAGAATGTACCTCTTCTTCATGCTGTGCCATGAAGCAAAGATTGGCGACTTCGGTATGATATTCTTCTGAGCTGGAGTCCTCACTGTCACTCCAAGTTGCCATCATTGCTTTCTTTCTAAGCTTTTTCTTTGATTTCTTTAGGAGAGGGCAGTCATACTTGTAATGTCCAGGCTTCTTGCATTTGAAGCATATTGGTGCCTCCTTCTCCTTATCCTTTTCTTTCTCCTTTTCTTTTCCATTTTCCTTACTTGGTTGGAACTTTTTCTTGTAAGAAAATTTCTTTTTTCTCATGAATTTCCTAAATTTTCTTGCTAATAGTGCTTCATCACCCTCATTCTCTTCTTCTTCTTCTGATTCCTCATTTGAAGATTCTTCTTGTGTTCTGGACTTGAAAGCAATACCTTTCTTCTTCTTATCCATATCCATTTATTTTTGTTTCAAGTTCAACTCATAAGTCATGAGTGAACCTACTAGCTGCTCCAATGAAAATTTCTCGACTTCTTTGGCTTCTTGAATAGCTGTCACTTTGGGATCCCAAGATGTTGGAAGAGATCTAAGAATTTTGTTCACAAGATCGGTATTAGACATAGTTTTACCAAGGCTTCTAATGCCATTAACAATATTAGTGAACTTAGTATACATGTCAGTAATTGATTCATTTGGTTCCATGCGAAACATCTCATGAGTATGCACTGGCATGTCAACTTTTATGTTTTTTACTTGATCAGTACCCTCTTGAGTGACCTCAAGTGTGTCCCATATTTCTTTAGCTGAGGTGCATGTGGAAATCCTATTGAACTCACTAGGATTCAATGCACAGTAAAGGACATTCATAGCTTTCACATTGTTCTTGGATTATTTAATGTCATTTTTGTCCCTATCCTCTTCAAGCTTTGGGATGAAAACACCATTAACCACAATCGAAGGAATATAAGGACCTTTATCCACTACTTTCCATAAATTATAGTCTATAGAGTGCATGTAAATTATTATTCTTGTTTTTCAATATGTGTAATTTGTGCCATTAAAGAAAGGGGGTTTGTTTGAGGCTTATCCCTCAACTACAATAGTACCAAGTGGGGCTGCCATAGATCTTTACTCGAGGTGGTTAGATCTATATACTGAGAACGTGGCTCTGATATCACTTGTTGCCCAGTAAGCAATCCAAGAGGGGGGTGAATTGGATTTCTAAAAATTATTTGTAAGTATATGTACCAATTTAATAATCAATTCAAGTGCTAGTGAGATGTAAGTATTGTGTGCTCTTAAAGAGTATGCAGCGAAAATTTAAATTACAATGAAGGTAAGAGCAAATAGAAAGATACAATCAATCACAAATACAAGGCAAGTATAGTGGTTCGGTGCTCTCAAAGGCACCTATGTCCACTCCCCAAGGTCCACTCGAAAATTCACTATAATCATTCATGATTACAGCCGATTAGTTTTTCAGGCTTACTAATCAAAACCCCTTTTGATTTTCACTAGGCTCACCAAAAGAAATCTCTTGGTTTTCAAAGGCTAACCAAAAACCTCCTTGATTTTCAACTAGGCTAACCAAAAACCTTCTTCATTTTTAACTAGGTTAACCAAAAACTTCCTTGGTTTTCAACTAGGCTAACCAAAAATTTTCTTGGTTTTCAACTAGGCTAACCAAAAACCTTGATACAACAAAATATGAATTGAAGTAAAGAATACAAGAAAAGCTTTCTAATAAAAAGCTATTATCTCTTTGAAGCTTGATGAAGATGCTTGTCTTCAATTCGATGAAGCCTCAATCAATGATTAAAAGTGGTTAGACTTGAATGCTTTTGATTGCTTTGGATCCTTGAAGGCTTCTTTTACTTGGAAGTAGTTGCTCTCAATGAATGTATGAGTGAAAACTCTTCTTTTTCTTTCTTTATCACTTCTTTTTCATATTTTATTATATTCCATTTTAATTTAATTCACTTGAATACCATCCCAAGGTCTAAATGATGGTTTATGACCATTAGAGACATGAAACTAACCATTGGGGGTGAATGGGACGAGTTCTATATTTGAAAAAACTAGTTATTACTGTTTCCAAAACTCCAAGTATCGATACTTTAGGCTGTGAGTCGATACTTAAGGTCGACACTTAAATCCCATGAGTCAACACTTAGTTCAAAATCCTGCATTGAAGCTCTCTGGAATTTTTAGGTGAGTTGACACTTCATCTTGTGAGTTGACCTTGAGGTGAGTCTTGAATTTCAGCATGTTCTGTAAAAAATTTATCTCAGGCTTTGAGTCGATCCTTGAGTCGACACATAGGGTCGATACTTGTGAAGCATGAGTCGATACTTCAAGCATGTCATTTGAAATTCTTTTCTGTGTACTAGCTTGAGTCAACACTTGCATTGCCATGAGTCAATACTTGAACTGTGAGTCGACACTTGCTGAAACTTTTTCAGAAATGACTGAAACTCTGCTGAAACCTTTTTGAACTTGACTCTTTAATTCCTTTCAAGTAAATCTTAAATACTTAAGTCCATTAATGATTGGTGTTTCATCAATAGAAAGGGCTTCTTCAATCATTTGACAAGTAATTTAATTTAGTTGATTTGATGAGTACCTTTTTCTATTAAACATATACTTCAAAGAACTGTTAGTACTCAAATATACTTAAGTGTTTTGTTAATCATCAAAATCAATAACGGAGTCAATAATCCCCTAGTGTAGAAATGGGTGGATCCTCGTCCAACATGAAAGTTTCTTCCATCCGAGCATATTTTTTAGCTTAAGTTAGCAATTCCATGAAATCATTAGGATAGGCCTTGGCCAATGATATTTTAAGATTATTTTTTAGCAATCCTTTTACCAAAGTAGACATGATAACCGATTGGTCTAAATTGTAGATCTCCAAAGTAGACATGTTTAAAGTGACTCACGAAGGTTCAGATTGTCTCTCCTTTCCTCTATTTGAGAGTATGGAGATAGTCTGAACATTATTATGGCCTCCAATTGCTAACAAAGTGGTTGGTGAATGCTTGACTTAGCTGTTTGAAGTAGTGCACTAATCCTGGCTTCATACTCGAGTACCAGTGTCAAGCTGTCCCCTTCAAAGTAGAAAAGAAGGCTCAGTAGAGAATGAGATCAGTAGCCCCATGAAGGAGTATCACTGCTCTAAAACTTTCAAGCTATGGAATTTTGAAATGATTGATAGTAGTGCCTGCGTGATCTTGTCATCAAATGGTGATTTGTTGCTAACTCCATCATTTGGTATCGAAGAAAGATTGCAAATTACCTCGATTTGCTGATCCATCTCTTTGAGTCTCCATTCAATTTCAAGGCCTCGATCAACCAAGTCTTTTGATCAACATAGAGATCGGCGATCAAGGATGGAGTCATGCTCCAAATGGGGATCAAGACATTGTTGCCTCGCCTTTGGACTTCTAGGATGGTGACGATGATGGTGAGTGGTCCCTCTAAGATCCTTCAAAGGGACATATGATTGCTCCGATGGTGGAGGTGCTACATTGACTATCGGATGTTGCATCACCAGTGGGGCACAAGTATGGGTAGTGCAGGAGGTTAAGAGGCTACACATGGCATAGCCAGTAGGAGTGGCATCACTAGAGATGGTGCAAGAGTAGCCTGATGTTTTGGATGGCTGTCACTTGGTTCTAAACTTGTTCAACAAGCAAGTTAAACCCACTAGATCCATCATTACTGCTTGCGAAGGTGGTGAGACTCCTGCTTATACAAGGTGAGACAGGTCATTTGCCTTGCTCTCCACCGCCCTTTCCATTAGTCAAGAAGCCATAGTGTTGGTGCAACGAGAGGTAATCATCTTGAGTGGCATGGCTTTCCCTTTTCATGGGTTATGGCTTTCCCTTTTCATGGGTTACACCCTGTGAATATTTAGGCCCTTCTTCTAATCTATTAATGCCAAAATTTGTCAAGCACTGGTAGGGGAGCTAGAGATAATGGAGTAGGCAATGCAAGCTAGTCTCAAGGAAGAGGTACCAATGAAAAAGCTCCATCAAGGGTGGCCCTAGTTATGGCACTTCAATGCTCAAGGCAGTATCGATACCAATAGTGGGAGAGTGTAAGTAGGAAGGCTCGCATACCTTTAAAAGCTTGCTTGGAATCCTTTTTATAAAGGGATAGTCTAGGATATTTCAGGTGAGACCAAGATCCTGTTGGATCTGGTGAAAGGTGGCTGGACCTCCATTTATCACTTGGGATCTTTTGGCTAGTGTTGCCACCAAGATCACCATGGCTTGTAGCTCCGATGTGACATGGATGCGTCGGGTTCCAGTAGGACACTCATCCCTCCCTTTCTTGGCTGACTCCTTGGTCCGGCTGTCCTATAAAAAAGAGAAGACTCAGGCTGGAGATTTCGATGAGAACACTTAGATGATCAAGTCAGACGAGACGATCAAGGAGAACATAACCTCTATGGTAGAGAGCTTGGGGAGCTCTCCGTGTGAGGGTGAAAGGTAGAATTGAGGTGGAAAAGAGCAAGCAGGGATGGAAGCCGAGAGCTTGGAAGGGCCTCCTAGAGGTCCCTTGCTTGCTCGCTCTCCATCCCTTTCTCACCTGTTTGTTTCTCTTTACCCTTTGCTTTTCCTCTCTCTAACCTTATGTATATGGGATGGCCTAGAGCAGGTCTGGGGCTTTGCCCGGGTATCCCTTTCATGTGCCCTCTCTAGGAGGGGCTTACTGTTACTGGTGGCCTTCATTTTATCGAGCCAGTCCTTGGGAGGAGACCCTTCCATTACGGGTGTATGATGGCGTAGCTTAGATTTTGTCCCTCTGGTGGTGCAGTTTTTCATGGTAGGGGCGGGGCCGTGCCGCTGAGCCCCATGCCACAGTGGGATATTTCCACTTTTGGAGGGACCGTTGGAGCGTTACAGGGCCCTGGGGCCTTAATGGGATACTCTTCTTGGAGGAGGTTCAGGCTTCGTGTCATGGGGGTTGAAACCCTCGGTTGCACGGTTGTCAATGTGGCAGCACGTAATAGGGTCCAGGACCTGGTGGAGCACAAGTCACCCAGAGCATGTGGGTGGCACGTTGTAGAGCCCGGGCTTATGGCCGGGTGTGTGCCACCCCTCAGAGGTTGTAGGCAATCGGGAACCTCCTTATTGCGATTTGAATTCCTATTGATTCTTCTTGCCACTAGCGAGAACCTGACCTCAGTAAGGTAGGATGGAGCCCTACCTTAGGGAGCATGAGCATGACCCTGGCCAGGAGCTGATGTCAGACAGAGGGCTCACCTTATGAGCACAACCCTGACTAGGAGCTGATCTCGGTAGGAGGGCTCACCTTGGCAGCATGAGCATAACCCCGGTTAGGAGCTGACCTCAGATGGAGGGCTTGCCTTATGAGCACGATCCTAACTAGGAGCTGACCTCGGCAGGAGGGCTCACCTTGGCGGCATGAGCATGACCCCAACTAGGAGCTGACCTCAGATGGAGGGCTCGCCTTATGAGCACGACCCTGGCTAGGAGCTGATCTCGGTAGGAGGGCTCGCCTTGGCGGCATGAGCATGACCTTGACTGAGAGCTGACCTCAGATTGAGGGCTCACCATATGAGCATGACCCTAGCTAGGAGCTGACCTCAGTAGGAGGGCTCACCTTAGCAGCATGAGCATGACCTTGGCAAGGAGCTAACCTCAAACAGGGGGCTCGCCTTATAACCATGACCCTGGCTAGGAGCTAACCTCACTAGGAGGGCTCGCCTTGACTCTTTGTTTGGCCACCATGCCCGGGTGGCGGACTCTTTGCCAGCGGGGCCACCAGCAAAGGCTGGAATGTCAGTGTGTGCCACATCAGATGCCCCCCACTCTTGGGCCCGGAGGACGAAGCGATGCTCGGGGCGAAGGGAGTAATGACTATGCTGACATGGAGGGGCACGCCCCCTGTGCCATCAATGCCTCAGGTGTTGGTGCCTTGGAATCCATGCTTTCATGTCAAAATGATGATGCCACAACATAGCCCTTTAAAGGGGGCCATCAATTACTGCGCCTAGATCGAAGCATCACACTGCGGGAGGTGTGCTCTGGAGTAGGATAACCCTGGTGGCTTGAGGATGAGCCAGAGCTGAAGGTACAGTCCAGATCCGGAGTCGCTTGAATTCCCCTCCAGTCAGCGTCGTAGCATACTGAGAGGACCTACCCATTGGTTGGACAACGAGCAGCGAGGGAGGCCCAAGCCTGTTTCTTTTTCATTTTGTAATTAAGTTGTTGAAAGACTTTCTAGCCTGTCGGGGGTCACCACAATGTATGAAATTTTTTAACAATGAAAATTCTTCTTTCCCTTATTCAATATGTGTCATTCTTCTCTCTCTCTCTTTTTTTTGAATCACTCCTAGGGAAGCCCATTAAGAATTATGAAGGACTCACCCCCATAACTCAACTGACAGATTTTGTCTTTACTTCTTTCCCTCCTCTACTTCTTAAGTCCTTGTAGAAAGGAGGCAGACCTTCATGGTTGCCTTAATCCCGGTCTAGGCCTTCGACTGTTGCGGGGTGATGCTGGAGTCTGGAGGTCGGCATGGAGGACTCTGCAGGCATCCGACTCTTGTTCCACCGACCTTAGGGTCATGCGGTCTTGGGCGCAAAATGATTCTGGACCTTCTTGGTTTGCCTAGCCGCGAGCCAAGCGATTGATGGTAGGGCCTCAAGAGTTTTTCACTGGCATCTTTGGGCTATGAGCGAGGCAAAGGGTGCGGGCTTTCTGGAGGACCCGACGAAGGAAGTGGGCTTACTGGAGGGGCCTAGCTTAAGGATGCCAAACTATGAGTTAAGCGGTAGATAGTGGGTTGCCTTGTGATGGGGACTTGAGAGTCTAGTATATTTTATTTTGAGTCTAGTTGAGTCCATTTAGTCGAGTCTAGCTATTTTCAGTCCAATCAAGTGAGTTAGATCGAGTCCTGTAATTTTCATTCATGTCAAGATCCAAGAGAAGAGTAAGCAGACCCAGAGATTCACCAGGCCCCCTCAACTAGAGCAGGCCTTCATGCACCTGGACCCTTTCATGCCGCCAAGCCCACAAGAGAGAGCTCCAGTCCAAGACAAAGGCCCACTGTTGATTAGGTCCACCAGGATTTCTTGGCCCATAGTCAGGGTTTCTTAGCTCTCAAGTCATGTACCCTGGGGTGAATCTATAAATACCCCACCCCCTCTTATATTTTTAATACGATGGATGAATAAGATTTCTTGAGTTATGTGTGATCCCATGTATCTGTGTGATCCCTATTATTCTATGTGAAGGATATCTATGTGATCCCTATTGTTCCTAAGGATATCTGTGTGATCCCTATTGTTCCTAAGGATATCTATGTGATCCCATTCCTCCTCTTTTCAGGATATCTGTGTGATCCCTATGGCATCTGTCTTTGCTATGTACTTGTCTTTCTAGGGGAATCGGTGTGAACCGTAGTTAACTTTCTAAATCCCTCGCCCTCTTCTTTCTTCTTCCACACAAACCCTAATTCCCTGGTGACTTCTCAGTTCGCCAGTGATCCAACCCTGATCTCTGTCCCGCAATAATTTGGTATTAGAGATGGAAGATTAGGGTTTTTCTTCTTCCTCGCCGACTTATATCTCCTTCCTCCTGATCGCAGATCCTGCCACCATCAAGCCAGATCCAGCCCTCACCCCTATTTTTTGCTACATCCATGCCATCCTCTCCAAGAATTGTCGACAGCCCCCACACCCATGGCGGGGCCAACTGGAAGCAAATCTCCCTCCTCGGTGACATCGTCTGCTGCTGTGCCACCCCAAAACCCTGCTCCTAGTCGATCAATGCCTGGTAGTCGATGGAACCCCGCATCATAGATCAGGCTGCGGTGGCCCCCCACCAAAAGATCCCCCTCTATCTCGCTCGCCTCCAGCCGCCGTGTCCGCCTGTAGCCATCAAGGCCATCGTCGCCCAGTTCACTACTGACCAACACCTCACCAAGCAGCCCCATGTCTCCGCCCTCGTCCATGATGGCCTCGGTTGCATGCACCTCCAAAGCCACCGACCACGGTCGATGCACTGCCCGATCCCTCTGGCATGCCCGATCCCCACACCACCGGTCTCCACCACCATCGTCTGACACCATCCAAGCCTCTCTGCCCACTAGCCCGTGAAGACCTCTGCCATCTTTTTCGCCCACCACTGTGATCAACAGGGCTACTGATCGCCCCCCTTCCCTGTCGATTGACGCCACCGACATCGCTGGAGCCCCTATTTGTCACTACTTTCATCCTAATAGGAGCGATCCTTGGATGACCGAGATGATATCTATGCCGGCATCTTCCTGTCCATGCCGGCCATCGTTCCATCCATTCCACCATCTCCACCTAGCACTGCTTCCCCTTCCATGGCCGTGCCTCCCTCTCATCGGGCCACCATCGTCTTCACCATCGAACCGCCCAAGATCGAGCGATGCCATCTCCTCCCAGTGCCATCATCTTCTTCCCTGCTACCATCACCAGCTGCCACCGACTATGCCGTGACCACCACCACCCTACCGGACCATCCTCCGCCTAGCACCGATGCCGGTGAGTCCCTCTGCCAGCCTCCCTGCTCCTTGCTGCCAGTCCATGAGAAAGGGGAAAGGTGAAGTGCATGAACGTGAAAGTGCTCCTAGCCCGTGTTGCCGACTTCAACCTGCACGCTCCTCAAAGTTGCACGATTCCCAGAGTAGCATGGATTTTAGCACCACACAGCTTCCAAAGTTGCATGGTTTTTAGAGCAAAGATCATTAAAAAAAGAAAAAAAGAAGGTGAAAAAAAATTGAACCTAGCCTCTTTTGCTTTGATTTGATTAGTTTCGGTTCCATCAAACCCCCGCTGAGCCTAACTCGACGAAGTCGAGTTCTCCCCACCCCAGGGAAATGATGGGGACCGAGAGTCTAGTATATTTTATTTTGAGTCTAGTTGAGTCCATTTAGTCAAGTCCAGCTATTTTCAGTCCAATCAAGTGAGTTAGATTGAGTCATGTAATTTTCATTCATGTCAAGATCCAAGAGGAGAGTAAGCAGACCCGGAGATTCACCAAGCCCCCCCAACTAGAGCTAGCCTTCATGCACCTAGACCCTTTCATGCCACCAAGCCCACAAGAGAGAGCTCCAGTCCAAGACAAAGGCTCACTGTTGATCAGGTCCACCAGGATTTCTTGGCCCACAAGTCAAGGTTTCTTAGCCCTCAAGTCATGTATCCTAGGGTAAATCTATAAATACCCCACCCCCTCTTGTATTTTTAATGCGATGGATGAATAAGATTTCTTAAGTTCTATATGAAAGATTTGTGTAATCTCAGGGTATCTGTGTGATCCCTATTATTCTGTGTGAAGGATATTTGTATGATCCCTAGGGTATATGTGTGATCCCTATTATTCCTAAGGGTATCTGTGTGATCTCTTTCCCCCTCTTTTCAGGGTATCTGTGTGATCCCTAGGGCATATATGTGAGTTTGCTATGTGCTTGTCCTTCTAGGGAAATATGTGTGAACCCCAGTTATCTTTCTAAATCCTTCGCCCTCTTCTTTCTTCTTCCACATAAACCCTAATCACCTGGTGACTTCTCAGCTTGCCAGCGATCCAACCCCGATCTCTATCCCGCATCAAATTGTCGCCACCTCTGGACTATGAGCACGGTGAAGAGTGCAGGCCTGCTTGAGGGGCCTGGCTTGAAGATGTCAAAATATGAGTCAAGCGGTAAATGGCGGGTTACCTTGCTGCCACCTATGGACTGTGAAGACAATGAGGAGTGCAAGCCTACTAGAGGGGCCCAGGTTGAGGATGCTAAATTGTGAGTCAAGCGGTAGGTGGCGGGTTGTCCTGTTGCCACCTTCGGACTGTGATCATGATGAAGAGTGCGAGCTTGCTTGAGGGGCCCGACTTACGGATGCTGAACTATGAGTCAAGTGATAGATGGCGGGTTGCCCTACCGCCACCTCTAGACTCTAAGCACGGTGAGTAGTGTAAGCCTACTAGAGGGACCTGGCTTGAGGATGCCAAACTATGAGTCAAGTGATAGATGGTGGGTTTCCCTACTGCCACCTCTGAACTGTGAGCACGACGAAGAGTGCAGGCTTGCTGGAGGGGCCCGGCTTAAAGGTGTTGAACTATGAGTCGAGCGGTAGATGGCATGTTTCCTTGCTGCCACCTCTAGATTGTGACCACAATGAAGGAGTGTAGGCCTGCTGAGGCACCCAGCATAAGGATGCCGAACAATGAGTCAAGTTATGATGGTGGGTTACCCTGCCGCCACCTTCGGACTCTGAGCATAGTGAAAAGTGCGGGCCTGCTTGAGGGGCACGGCTTGAGGATGTTGAACTATGAGCCAAGTGGTAGATAGCGGGTTGCCCTGCCACCACCTCCAAACTGTGAGCATGGCGAAGAGTGCAGGCCTGCTGGAGGGCCCCAACTTGAGGATGCTGAACTATAAGTCAAGCGATAGATGGTGGGTTGCCCTGTCGCCACCTTCAAACTGTGAGCACGGCGAAGAGTGCGGGCCTGCTGGAGGGGCCTAGCTTGAGGATGCTGAACTGTGAGTCAAGTGGTAGATGGCGGGTTGCCCTGCAGCCACCCCCGAACTTTGAGCACGGCAAAGAGTGCGGGCCTGCTGGAGGGGCTCAGCTTGGGGATACCAAATTATGAGTCAAGCGCCAGATGGTGGGTTGCTCTGTCGCTATCTCTGGATTGTGAGCACGACGAGGAGTGCAGGCCTGCTGGAGGGGCTCGATTTGAGGATGCTGAACTGTGAATCAAGCGATAAATGACGGGTTGCCCTGCCATCACCTCCAAACTGTGAGCACGGCGAAGAGTGCGGGCCTGCTAGAGGGGCCCAGCTTGAGGGTGCCGAACTATGAGTCAAGCAGTAGATTATGGGTTTCCCTGCCGCCACCTCTGAATTATGAGCACGGCGAAGAGTGTGGGCCTACTGGAGGGGCCCTGCTTGAGGATGCCAATCTATAAGTCAAGTGGTAGATGGAGGGTTGCCCTGTCGCCACCTCCGAACTGTGAGCATGATGAGCAGGTTGAATCCGGGGCACCCCGAGGTTACACTATAAGGTGAGGACGGTGAATGTCATCACCACAGTACCTTCCCGAGGAGGGGCCTCGACCATTGTTGAAGGTGTAGTCTCTTCCCCTAGCACTCTTCAGGGTTCTCCCTGCCCCCCAGGACATCATCCCTACGAGCTTCTCGGTGGGCCAGTGCGGTGATATGAGGGCCTACTGGAGGCGATGGTAATGGAGCTGGAAGTTCCCTCTCCAAGCTACGGTCACCGCAGCGAGAGGGATCTTCCCTCGGCTAGTGAAGGCTTTGCGGGCCTGCATGGTCACCATTGGATAACAGGCTCTCATGAACCTCTCCCTTGTTGGGTTTCAGTGATGCAACAGAAGCATGGATTTCAAAATTTTCATTTTTGAAACTCCAAACATCTTGTAACTCTAAGATCAAGATCTCTTATTCATTACAATTAACAAGTCATTCAATTACGATTTGGAAAATTACCTGGAATGCTAGTTCCTTCTTCTTTCCACTAGGCACATAAGTGCATGCCCTCCAAAGGTGATCCACACAGGATTGAACCTAGGAAGTGTTGGGAATTGTGTCCCAAAGCCAATCGCCTAGGTTGTAGGCGGTTGTGCTCAGTATTGTAATCATTATATGAATTAATAAAACTTTATTTTGGCAGTTCATCGTATTTTACATTTCCCTGTAATGAACTATGTTTATGTGATGAAGTACCTAGGACTGCACTGACTTCGATATAGAGAGGATCCATCGAGTGATCCTTTAACAAGTTCACAACCAAAGGATACATTGTATAGGACGGTAATGTATCAAGTGTAGGTTGTTGTGGTTCACATTGTTTGGTTGTCCTCTTAACCAAAGGAGTGTGGTGACACTGATGTGATCTACAAGTGGGATGCATGACATCTCATTGAACGTGACTCCGTGGAGCTTCTTTCTGCCAAAGGATTGCTCGCGATTGGATATGGGTATATGTGTCCCTCCGACCTGAGGTGACCAGGTAGCTTGCAAGCAACTCCCTATGCTTTGGTGCCGGACTACCCGGATTTCTAATCCAGTGATGGAAGGTTTCTGGGTACAGGCAAGTACTTGTGGAGCAGTGGTGGACCAAGATGAAATTGATATGTCCAAATTATTTGGATTGAATGTCTCGCAGTGTCTCAATTTAGTAAATCCTCGGCCGGGATAGTCCCAGTGAGGAGTCACTGGACTTGCGAGGTTGAGACATGTCGTAGATTGACTTAGCTAGGATTGGCAGTCTAACCCTAGGTCATCTAAAGCATTGGAGGTCAAAGGGATGAATTATACAGTAACCATATGCCATAGGTTCGATAGATTGCTCTCGCATCTTTGGCCTATCCGGACGCCGGGACCTATTGCTAGATGGTATCTTGTGTTGGTAATGAAAGTGTTCCAGTGCTACCATTTAGGTTCGAACCTATGAGGTCACATACCATAGAGGATTTCTTCCTGATCCAGGAACAGATCAACGATTGGGAATCGTTTCGGTATTTAGGTAAAACGGATTGATTAAGCACACATTGAATTTTTCTGGTCCGATTTGGATCGACCAGGATTGGTTGGGTCAGCCAGGAATTGTTCCTGGAAGACCAGGACTGAATCGAATTTTATTATTGGGTTTAGTCAGACCGGATTTTGTTAAACCAATTTTTAAAATTGGTGAACCAGTTTTTAAGTGAACCAGTTCAAGGCTTGTTCAATTTTCTTCTCCCATGAATGGTTTACACGGTATTCCCTGGTTCGACATGGCTTCTCCTCCCCTGTTTCACGGTCTTGTTTCTTCTCCCTTGGGTTGGTTTACACACTGATTGGATCAACTTATCCCCTGGTTCAACAATGACAAGTCAACACTAGTTTGTAACATGGTTCAACTTGGCTTCTTCCCCTGTTTTACCGTGTGAATTTGATGACAACCGCGTGGAGTTTGGCTAGACGTGGGAGATCAAATAGCAGGTGATCCGAGAGGGTCTCACGGTGCTTGTCTCCCTCTAGTTTTCCTCCCTCTCCACGTCTCAAACTCCATCTCATGGTTTTCCCCTGCTATTTTGTTTTGGACCGGTTCCATGGGATTTGCACAGCAGAAGATTGCTTTGGCTTGGAATTTGATCTCACTTGGGAGATAAATTTGCATCGGACCAGGAAAAGTCTCACGATGGTCTTCCTGCTGTTTCACGGTCTTCCAGCAATCCAAGAAAGCTCACACGATAATTGCCCTATGTGTTGAAAGACCGTGTGTTGCTGAAGTTCGTTTGGACTTGGGTTTTTACACCGATCTGGACTATTCTCGACTCTTTGCCTATAAATACAGCCCCAGGGTTGAACGCCAAGAGGAACAATAGAGAAGTAAGAGAGAAGAGAGAATAGAGCAAGATCGAGAGGAAGAAGAGAAGAGCATATTCATTTTCTTGTTGGCCTTCACGGGATTTCTAAGTATTATTACATACTGGTTTTCAAGGCCGAGGGAGGAGTGAAGCAGGAGTTTTGCAACTGGCTGTGAGTTGATAAAACGTTGAAGTGTCCTATGAATCATTCCCTGATTTTACTGTTTCCAGTGTCCTATTCATGGAGTCCAGGCAGTTTTGGAGAAGACTGTCCATGAGATCTATTTATTTTTCTTGCTTTACCTTCCGTGATCAATTTATTGATTTCTGGTGGACTAGCATCCATCTAGAAGTCGGATCAGCGAGAGCCCTGTGCATGGATACTCTAGAGGGTGGATGCTTGGACACCTCGAGATGTTGCATCGACCTGTTTATTTTGCTATTGCATATATTATTTTGCTATTGAAAGAGTTCAACCGGTCGCTGCTGATCTGATCTGAAGACTAAGGGAGTTGGCTTCGATCAGGTATGTTTTATTTTGGATATCATGCATGTCTAGATCTAGTTGTTATCATATGATTTATAATTGTTGCACTTGCCTATACATGCCTGTATGTTATGCTACATGCATCATGATATATTAGATCCTGTTGAAAGGATTATGCCCTATAAGCCAATATTTGTATCTCCCAGACCATTGTAAATTGACAAGTTAATAAAGGCAATAATTTTTTCATCATTCGCTGTGTCATTATATGATGAACCCCATAAATTAGGGCTATGGTTGTAGGGCTATGATGAGATCATACCAGTGAGATCTAAGGCCTTAAAACCCTAATCTAGAATATTCCTAGTCATAGGAACCCTGAGTTGGGGATCAGGGTTTCTGGTTAGACTGGCACATCCTATGTATGCTGAAAAGGGTGACTGCTCTCACAGTCACTTGTGTGAGACACTAATACAAGGATGTGGGTGCTCATTAGCGAATGAGTTCACTGAAGAGATCCAGTTTGAGAACATCTAATGGAGCCTTAGCTGCATGTCAATAGATGTTTCTCATAGTGGGAGTTGTACAAGTAGTCCTATGACCTGAGACTGCCATAAAACCTTATGTACATGAACCCATGCTTTGGTTCAATCTCATTCATGACACTGGGTCATGCACAAGGTTGATGCTGGGTGTGGTGAATTGTATATGAAGGAAATGAGTAGGTCAACAAGGAATTGATCACTCCTAGTAAGAGGAGATTGCATCCAGCCAAATTAGGTCAGATGATGATTCAGGAAATCTTTGATCAAAGTACAGATATTAGAAATGATTTCTAATATCGAATTAATTGAATCATTAATGTATGACTGAGCTGGGAATGAGTATAAGCTGGTTTTGACATGTTTCCATATCCATAGTTATACTCGGGATGCAAGATGATTGAAGGATCGAATTATACGGGAACTTTCCACTGAAGGGTAGTTTTGGAATTTCATCAGAATTTTCATATCTTCCGGGTAGACATGATACGTTGCTAGACGTCAATCTTGTCTTGTGGGTTGATCAAATTAAATGTTTTAATTGGATCACTAATTAGGAGGAGTCCTAATTGACTAACTCGAGTTAGCTCGATTTGACCTAAATCGATTAGAATGAGTTCTGATCAAATTAGGTCAACTTGCACTCGGACCCACTGCTGGCTAGGTATGGAACCCAATGGGTCATACACTTAGGACAAATAATCAAGGATTTAATTTGGAATTAAATCTCGTTTGCAGATGAACACACTAGCATGTGTTGCAAACATGGCTTCTACTTGAATCGGATTCGAGTTAGGGTTCCGATTTGGTCTTTTTTAGATCCAAATTCATTCCGGTTTGAATCTAATTGAAGATTCAAAACATTGGGCTAACTGTAGGCTAGCAATTGGGCTAACCTAAGAGGCTAAACCCTTTTCCCACATCGCCTAAGCCCCTCCTCCTCTCTTCCCACGCGCGCGCGCAAGGAGAAGAGTCCACGCGCGCGTGGACTCTCTCCAAGTCGCGTCTTTGCGTGAAAAGAAAGAAAAGGGTCGGCGTTTTTTTTTTGAAAGGGCGTGGAAGAGAGTCCACCTAGGCGTGGACTCTTCAAAAAATTTGAATTACCGTGAAAAAGAAAGAAAAAACACCGAAGGGGCGCGACTCTTCTTTCTGCGCGCGCCCTTCTGTGTTTTTCACGATTCTTCCTTGCGTCTTCCCATCCCAAAGGCCGTGAGATTAATCCCAAGGGCCATGAGATAAAGGAAAAGGATGTGAGAAGGGAGAGAGGGACGTGAGAGGATGATTTCAGATGAGAAGGCGCCTCTCTGTCGCCTATTTAAGAAGAAGGCTTCACCATAAAAATTAATTCCAGATTTTCTACGGCGAAGCCTTGCTTCTTTTTCTTTCTCCCTCTCCAGAAGATTGTTTCCCCCTCCTCTCTTTCCTCTTTGATTCCTTTACAAAGCCTAGGCTCTGTCGAATCTCAGAACAGAAGGAGAGTCAGAGAGAAACTCTCCGACGGTAAAGGAAGAAGGCGCCTCTCCTTTCTTTCTTACATTAAGACAATCTTGTCTTAATTTTCTTCTCCCTCCAAGACAAGCCATGTCCCATTTAAGGACAAGGGCTTATTCTTAAGACAAGAGTGTCTTAAGGGGCCAAAGTTGCTAGAAGACGAGGAGAAGGGTAAGAGAGAAGGTTTAGTCCCAGTTTGGCTAGAGGAGTCCTAGCCAATAGCCCATATATCAAGTTCTTAGGGTAGAGCTTGATTGGAAGGAACCCAATTAAGGAGTCAGTGTCTTGATCATCTGCCCGTGTGGATCACCATCGGAGGGCGGACAAGTGGACGCCTGGTGTGTTCAAAAGGTTACTCAATTTGGAGTTTATTTCTACATCAGACTGGATATAGCGATCTGAGGTTAGTATCTAAACTATGTTTAAATTTGGACATGCATGTAGTTACAGTTTTAATTGCTAATAAGGAGATTTTGGGATTAGGGTTCGGACCTGATTTCATAAAATTTTGAAATCCACGCTTCCGCACTGGTTCCCGAATCCAACAGTGGTATCAGAGCCTCCTTATTAGGATTAAAACTTATGCAGTTCAATTCATGATGTAGTATCATGTTAAAGTTTTTATATTGATGCACAAAGCATGTCTTTGATTGAACATGAGTTTGATGATTGCCACCAGTTAGGGTTTTCCACTGAAACCCTAATTGTCTTAGAGATATGATTAGCCCTGGAGCCATCATACTGAAATAAGGTTGCCCTGGCATAATGCTGTATCCATTATGTGGTAAATGGTTGTCCTAGTATGATGGCACACATTTCACATATTTGCTTAGTTTAAAGCATGTATTAATATATGTGATAGCTTTTAATTGAATGTGCTGGCATTGCATGAACCCCTCTTAAAATTATATTAAGTGGTAGTATAGTTAACCGATAAGCATTATTAGTCATGATGGATAATTAGTCATTTTGGTGTCTAGAAAGGTGGTTCTGGGAAGGTAAAGGGAATCGTGGTTTTTAATTGGTTCCGTTGACTGACCTGGCCAATTTTAAATTGGTGTCTAGGAAAGCAACGGGGGGACCCCCACATCTCTTCCACTAGCCTGGCCGATCTGATTGATTTAATTCTTGACTAACATGCTTGGTGTTAAAATACTATTATTGGCCTTCCTTCATGATAGGTCATTATTGTGTTACGATCTATACTAGGTTTGTTGTGTACACACAAGACCTAATATGGTGACTAACACAATTTTTGGCCTAATACAATTATTTGTTTATGGCATGATTTAAAGTAATATTTTGTTGTGTACACACAAGGGTATTACTATTAAAGTCATGACTATATGGCTATGAAGGGTCTTACTTAACTAAAATATTATAGTTTGTTGTGTATACACAAGGCTATTAATATTTTAGAGGCCGAGATAAGTTGAGAATTGTACGGGTTACAATTGGAAAGAGTTTTCCTACCTATGAACTTATATAAGATTTGTTGTGTACACACAAGGTCTTTTATAAGGGATTGGGATCTCAACCCCACTAAGAAAGACCAATTAAGGTTTTCTCAATCATCATATAGAGGGTTATGATGCTCGATAAAATAGTGGGAGACATAATTAAATTAAAGTCCTAATTTAATTATGCATTGTCATTTCATGGTTGTTTGCTTATGTTTTTGTTCTTTGTTTAAATGTAGATAAATGGCCTCTTCACTCTCACTCCGTAGTATTTTAGATGCCAACAAATTGACTGGGCCTAATTATGTTGATTGGCTGAGAAATTTGAAAATAGTACTCAGTCAAGAAAGAATTTCCTATATTCTTGATACCCCAATTTTGGAACCACCAAGGGAAGATGCCTCGCAAGAGGAGAAGACCACATATAATATGTGGCAAAATGACTCACTTACTGTCAAATGTGTTATGCTTGCCTCTATGACTAACGAGTTGCAGAGGCAGCATGATAGCATGGATACTAACTCCATACTGCTAAATTTAAAAGAGCTTTATGGAGAACACAGTCGAACTGCTAGATATGAAATATCTAAGCAGTTGTTCCATGCAAGGATGACAGAAGGTACATCAGTACAAGACCATGTATTAAAGATAATTGATCTAATCACTCGATTAGGTCAATTAGGTTTTGTAATGGATGGGGAGTTGAATCAAGACTTGATCTTGAAATCACTCCCAGAGTCATTTTCACAGTTTGTTCTTAATTACCATATGAACAAACTTAATTCTTCCTTGCCTGAGCTGTTGAATATGTTGAAGACAGCAGAGAGCCATGTAAAGAAAAATAAGGCTCCAGTTCTTCTTGTGGATAAGAAGAAGACAGGCAAAAAGGGTTCCAGTAAGAGGATGAATCCCAAAGGTGGTATTAAGAAGAAGAAAGGAAAGAAGGCCTCCGGACAGATGACCTGCTTTCATTGTGGCAAGCCGGGTCATTGGAAAAGGAACTGCAAGGTTTACCTTGCAAGTGTGAAGCCTGGTGCATCAGAGGCACCAAAAGGTATGAAAGAAGTTCATACTATTTTGTCATTGGATTCTTCCATTTCAAATACTTGGGTGTTGGATACCGCCTGTGGTCATAACATCTGCAAATCATTGCAGGGACTTCAGGGGCTTAAAGTATTAAAGGAAGGTAACTTTGAGCTCTACGGTGCTGGAGGGGACCCCATCCAAGCAGAAGCTGTAGGGACTTATGTTTTGAAGTTACCTTCAAGGAAGATCTTGGAGCTAAGGAATTGTTACTATATGCCAAAAATCATTAGAAATATCATATCTGTACCCTTGTTACTTAAACAAGGATATACTATGAATGTAATGAGCAGTGGCTGCTCAATTTCTTTATCTAATGAAATTATATGTTATGGCATATTCTGCAATGGTCTATTAACTCTTTCCACTAATGACAATATTTTTCATGTTTCTAACAAACGGAAAAGAGATGATGTTAACAATACCTTACTTTGGCATTGTCGACTTGGACATATTAGTGAGACTAGGATTAACAAGTTATACAAAGAAAATTTCTTTGATCCTTATGACTATGAGTCATTAGGAACTTGTGAATCATGTCTCTTGGGTAAGATGACCAAGACTCCATTTAGTGGACATGGAGAAAGGACAAAAGAGTTATTAGGACTCATACACACAGATGTATATGGGCCTATGACAACTCAAGCCTATGGAGGATACTCATACTTCATCACATTTACTGATGATTTTTCAAGGTATGGATTTGTGTATCTAATGAAACATAAGTCCGATGCTTTTGAAAAATTTTTAGAGTATCAAAGTATGGTAGAGAAACAGACAGGAAAAAGTATAAAGATCCTCCGATCAGATAGAGGAGGTGAGTATTTATCCACTGAGTTTCTTGATCACCTTAAAGATAAGGGGATCATCTCTGAATGGACTCCTCCTTACACACCACAATTAAATGGTGTTGCTGAAAGGAGGAATCGTACTTTATTGGATATGGTACGGTCCATGATGTGCTTCACGGAGTTACCTTTTTCTTTCTAGGGATATGCTTTGGAAACAGCAACTTATATCTTGAATAGAGTACCATCTAAAACTGTCTCTAGCACTCCATATGAATTATGGAGAGGTAAGAAGCCCAATCTTAAGTATATTAAGATATGGGGATGTCCAGCCTATGTAAAAAGAAATTTTGGACATAAACTAGATGCTAGAGCAGACAAATGTCTATTTATCGGATATCCTAGAGATAGTATAGGATATCTGTTCTACCACCCTACTGAGCAAAAGGTTTTGGTCAGTAGGCATGCCACTTTTATGGAAAAAGAATTCATCCTACAAAAGGGCACTGGTAGAAATATCGAACTTAATGAAATTCAACAAATAGACACATCTCAGTCAAGTAACAACATAGTTAATATAGAACCTGAACACACTCCTATCCGTAGGTCTGATAGGGTGCGACAAGCACCTGAGAGGTATGGGTTCATAATTGAAAATAATGAAGCCCAAATCATTCAAAATGATGAGCCTCTAACCTATACGGAAGCAGTCATGAGTAGAGACTCAGACAGATGGCTGGAAGCCATGAGATCCGAGATGGACTCCATGTATGTCAACCAAGTATGGTCTTTGGTTGATGCACCAGAGGGTATTAACCCTATTGGGTGTAAATGGGTCTATAAAAAGAAGAATGGGGCAGATGGCCAAGTTGAAACTTATAAAGCCAGATTGGTGGCTAAGGGTTTCAGACAAAAACAGGGAATAGATTATGATGAAACATTTTCCCCTGTTGCCATGCTCAAATCTATTCGGATTATGCTTGCTATAGCAGCATATCATGATTATGAGATCTGGCAAATGGATGTAAAAACTGCATTCCTCAATGGTTTCCTTGAGGAAGAGGTTTATATGTCATAGCCAGAAGGTTTTGTCTTGGAGACTAAACCTAATCAGGTATGTAGGCTAAAGAAATCCATTTATGGATTAAAGCAAGCATCAAGGAGTTGGAACATCCGATTTGATAAAACAGTCAAAGAATTTGATTTTTTCAAAAATGAGGATGAACCTTGTGTGTACAAGAAGACTAGTGGGAGTGCCATAGTTTTCTTAGTTCTATATGTTGATGATATACTTCTTATTGGGAATGATATCCCAATGTTACAATCAGTCAAAGTGTGGTTATCGAAACAGTTTTCCATGAAAGACTTGGGAGAAGCATCCTACATACTGGGTATAAAGATCTACAGGGAAAGATCAAGAAGGATGCTAGGCTTATCCCAGTCTAGGTACATTGACCAGGTGCTAAAGAGATTTAGCATGGAGGAAAGTAAAAGAGGTTACTTACCTATTGGTCATGGCATACGTCTTTCTAAGAGGATGTCTCCTAAGACACCTGAAGAAAGAAATAGAATGAGTTCTATACCTTATGCTTCGGCTATAGGGTCGATTATATATGCTATGTTATGTACCAGGCCTGATGTGGCATATGCCTTGGGTGTAGCCAGTAGATTTCAGGCTGATCCAGGAGAGGATCACTGGAAGGCTGTGAAAAATATTCTTAAGTACCTGAGAAGGACTAAGGATATTTTTCTCATATACGGAGGGTCTGATCTTAAACTAGAAGCCTATTCAGACTCTAGTTTTCAATCAGACCCAGATGATAGTAAATCCATTTCAGGGTATGTCTTTACCTTGAATGGTGGAGCAGTAAGTTGGAAGAGCACTAAACAGCAGACTGTAGCTGACTCAACTACCGAGGCAGAGTACATAGCTGTCAGTGAAGCCGCCAAGGAAGCTGTCTGGATGAAGAAATTCATCACAGAGTTGGGAGTAGTTCCTGAGATTGAGAACCCGGTGCCACTCTATTGTGATAACACTGGAGCAGTTGCTCAAGCTAACCGAGAGCCCATCACAAGTCCAAGCACATTCTGAGACGCTTCCATCTTGTCCGAGAGATAATCGAGAGACAAGAAGTCTGCATCAATAGAGTGGATACAAAGAACAACATAGCAGACCCGTTCACTAAGGCTCTACCACAGCGGGAGTTTGATCGCCACCTCGACAGTATGGGGTTAAAGAATAAGAGCGATTGGCTTTAGTGCAAGTGGGAGATTGAAAGGATTATGCCCTATAAGCCAATATTTGTATCTCCCAGACCATTGTAAATTGACAAGTTAATAAAGGCAATAATTTTTTCATCATTCGCTGTGTCATTATATAATGAACCCCATAGATTAGGGCTATGGTTGTAGGGCTATGATGAGATCATACCAGTGAGATCTAAGGCCTTAAAACCCTAATCTAGAATATTCCTAGTCATAGGAACCCTGAGTTGGGGATCAGGGTTTCCGGTTAGACTGGCACATCCTATGTATGCTGAAAAGGGTGACTGCTCTCACAGTCACTTGTGTGAGACACTAATACAAGGATGTGGGTGCTCATTAGCGAATGAGTTCACTGAAGAGATCCAGTTTGAGAACATCTAATGGAGCCTTAGCTGCATGTCAATAGATGTTTCTCATAGTGGGAGTTGTACAAGTAGTCCTATGACCTGAGGCTGCCATAAAACCTTATGTACATGAACCCATGCTTTGGTTCAATCTCATTCATGACACTGGGTCATGCACAAGGTTGATGCTGGGTGTGGTGAATTGTATATGAAGGAAATGAGTAGGTCAACAAGGAATTGATCACTCCTAGTAAGAGGAGATTGCATCCAGCCAAATTAGGTCAGATGATGATTCAGGAAATCTTTGATCAAAGTACAGATATTAGAAATGATTTCTAATATCGAATTAATTGAATCATTAATGTATGACTGAGCTGGGAATGAGTATAAGCTGGTTTTGACATGTTTCCATATCCATAGTTATACTCGGGATGCAAGATGATTGAAGGATCGAATTGTACGGGAACTTTCCACTGAAGGGTAGTTTTGGAATTTCACCAGAATTTCCATATCTTCCGGGTAGACATGATACGTTGCTAGACGTCAATCTTGTCTTGTGGGTTGATCAAATTAAATGTTTTAATTGGATCACTAATTAGGAGGAGTCCTAATTGACTAACTCGAGTTAGCTCGATTTGACCTAAATCGATTAGAATGAGTTCTGATCAAATTAGGTCAACTTGCACTCGGACCCACTGCTGGCTAGGTATGGAACCCAATGGGTCACACACTTAGGACAGATAATCAAGGATTTAATTTGGAATTAAATCTCATTTGCAGATGAACACACTAGCATGTGTTGCAAACCATGGCGTCTACTTGAATCGGATTCGAGTTAGGGTTCCGATTTGGTCTTTTTTAGATCCAAATTCATTCCGGTTTGAATCTAATTGAAGGTTCAAAACATTGGGCTAACTGTAGGCTAGCAATTGGGCTAACCTAAGAGGCTAAACCCTTTTCCCACATCGCCTAAGCCCCTCCCCCTCTCTTCCCACGCGCGCGTGCAAGGAGAAGAGTCCACGCGCGCGTGGACTCTCTCCAAGTCGCGTCTTTGCGTGAAAAGAAAGAAAAGGGTCGGCATTTTTTTTTTGAAAGGGCGTGGAAGAGAGTCCACCTAGGCATGGACTCTTCAAAAAATTGGAATTACCGTGAAAAAGAAAGAAAAAACACCGAAGGGGCGCGACTCTTCTTTCTGCGCGCGCCCTTCTGTGTTTTTCATGATTCTTCCTTGCGTCTTCCCATCCCAAAGGCCGTGAGATTAATCCCAAGGGCCGTGAGATAAAGGAAAAGGACGTGAGAAGGGAGAGAGGGACGTGAGACGATGATTTCAGATGAGAAGGCGCCTCTCTGTCGCCTATTTAAGAAGAAGGCTTCACCGTAAAAATTAATTCCAGATTTTCTACGGCGAAGCCTTGCTTCTTTTTCTTTCTCCCTCTCCAGAAGATTGTTTCCCCCTCCTCTCTTTCCTCTTTGATTCCTTTACAGAGCCTAGGCTCTGTCGAATCTCAGAACAGAAGGAGAGTCAGAGAGAAACTCTCCGACGGTAAAGGAAGAAGGCGCCTCTCCTTTCTTTCTTACATTAAGACAATCTTGTCTTAATTTTCTTCTCCCTCCAAGACAAGCCTTGTCCCATTTAAGGACAAGGGCTTATTCTTAAGACAAGAGTGTCTTAAGGGGCCAAAGTTGCTAGAAGACGAGGAGAAGGGTAAGAGAGAAGGTTTAGTCCCAGTTTGGCTAGAGGAGTCCTAGCCAATAGCCCATATATCAAGTTCTTAGGGTAGAGCTTGATTGGAAGGAACCCAATTAAGGAGTCAGTGTCTTGATCATCTGCCCGTGTGGATCACCATCGGAGGGCGGACAAGTGGATGCCTGGTGTGTTCAAAAGGTTACTCAATTTGGAGTTTATTTCTACATCAGACTGGATATAGCGATCTGAGGTTAGTATCTAAACTATGTTTAAATTTGGACATGCATGTAGTTACAGTTTTAATTGCTAATAAGGAGATTTTGGGATTAGGGTTCGGACCTGATTTCATAAAATTTTGAAATCCACGCTTCCGCACTGGTTCCCGAATCCAACACCTGTGTATGAGTAGGTACTTTCTGCTGCATGTTTAAATTTTTTAATTATGCAATACCTGCTCCCTAGTGTTGCATGCCTAGAGTAGGCTTCTGTTGCACGAGGTTTTCCTTCAGTAGTATCAGAGCCACAGGTTCCTGTGCAGCATATCTTGATTGCATGTGTTAGGGATTACTTTTAGGAACCTAGTTGAGACCTTCACCATGGCCATGTGTCTAGGTTAATCTGGGTTTGAAACCCTAAATTTCTATGGCACGAGGCGGTTCGTCTGTATTGGCCTTTTCAGAAGGATCCTTAAAGGAAACCTTCGGTATTAAAAGTATTTTAATCCTGATTCATGTACATTGGCATGTCTAAAATGTTTAGGGCTAGTAATATTATAATTGATATGATGAAACTAGATATGATGCATGAAACATGTAAAAAGAGTTTTACATGAATTTAATTAAAAATGTTTTAATTAAAAGATGGCTTATAATCTAACAATTATGAATTGAAAGATTAATTAAATGACAAGTTTAATTAGGCTTTATGTAACCTAATGTCATTTGAATAAGCCATCCGGGTTAATTGGGTTAGCTATCTGATTGGGTCCATTAATTGGGTTAAACCTGAGATTAGTTGAATTGGATTTAAGAGAACTAATCAAATGTTGATTAAGGACCTTCTCTTTAGTATCTATCTAATAGTTAGATGGGTTAGTCCATTCTTCTTAAATGGATCTAATTAATGGCTCTATGGAAAGCCCGAGTCCTTAGGCTAGTCTAATCGAGTCTGGTTAATCGATTGATGTCTAGGCAGGTTTGGCATTTCTGATCATGGTTGCATGAGGCTACTTCTTTCCTGGCCAACTTGGTTTGTGTCAAGCAAAGATGGTTAATGGCAGATACTCATCCATGATCTCACCTACCTGGCCAATCCGATCAACCAGAATTGATTAGAAAAGCTTATTGATTTGAGTTAACCCATGTCGCCCAGGTTGATCAGCTTGACTGATCGTTTAGGTGCCCATGGACCAATTCGTTGAATTGAATTCAACCCTCCTGAAATTGATTTGATCAGTGGGAGGTTGATCCATGTTATTCTCTCTATTCTTCTATCACAATCTAATTAAAATCCTCTAAAATTATTAGGTCCTGAAAAAGACTAAGTCAATGAGTTGATGGTGTCTTAGCCTCCCATTGAGTGGGTTAAGTAATGTGTCCTTTTGCTTGGTGTACATCGGCAGTTCCATAGAACGGGTGTGTATCCGGTTACTGGAATTACTCTCTCATAGATGATGGTTCAGTGTAACCTTCTTAATGGTGATCAGGTGGGCCGGCCATAGTCGGGCTTGGTCATTCGTTAGCTGGAAGCATTGGATTCGTCATATTGATGGTTGGACCTAACTAGAGACTCGCAATAGGAGGCCCCTAGGCCGATTGGGGGTTCTGTGGGGCAAAACTTATTACTGGAAATTGCTTAGGGAAGCAATTGGTTAGAGACCTACCTTTAGGCGCGTAAGGGTGAGCCGGTCATAGTCGGGCTCATGCGTGATCTATTGGATTTCAGTACCCACTATGAAATGGTGATTTCACGGATTAGAGTTAGAGGCTCCCAATCTGAAAAATTAGTGGGAGAGACCTTTAGACTAAAGTCCAAGTCTTTTGGTTTAATTGATTAATTCATATATTGACATGGTCTCAATTTTCCTTTCAGATGTCTTCAAACCTTTCGCTCCGGTCACTTCTCGATAGCTAGAAGTTAAAGGGTCCCAATTTTGATAGCTGGTATCGAAAGTTGAGGATTGTGCTCGAGCACGAGCGAATCCTTTATGTGATAACGGATCCAGCACCCAAAAGCCCTACTGCTAATGCTCGGAGTTTGGTCAAGGACACTTATTTGAAGTGGGTTTCTAATCAGACTACTATCCGATGCATAATGTTGGCAGCTATGAATGACGAGTTCAATCACAAATTTGAGGCCTAGCCAGACGAGATCTTTCAAAAGTTGAAGGAATCTTTCGACACTTCAGATGATGTAGAGCGGTACAAAATGTCTTGTGCATCTACAATGCCAAAATGCATAATGGCGGTTCGGTCACTGATCATGTATTGTACATGATCGAGATGATCGAGCGATTGGGCAATCTCGGATGTCCCTTGCACGAGCAACTCGGCAAAGATGTGATCCTGAATTCTCTACCTTCCTCCTATCTTGACTTTTTTTATCATTATAGAATGAATAAGCCTGCAGTCAATTACTATGGTTTGATGGGGTTGCTGCAGACTTATGAGAAGGACCACCAACTGAATAAAAGGGTGGTGAATTTAGTGGGAGGTTCTAGTGGTCATCGTCCCTTTAAGAAAGGGAAAAAGAAAAATAAAGGAAAGAAGGTGCAAAGTGCTCCTGGCACAAGATAGACCAAGAAAGTGAAAGCTTATCAAAATAAGGCAGAGTGCTTCTACTGTAAGAAGCAGGGACACTGGAAGAGGAACTGTCCTTTTTATCAGGCGTCCTTAGACCCGAACAGGCCAAGGAAGGGAAAGCAGAAAGGTGCTGGACAAGGTATTTATATGATAAAACCTTGTAATTTCTCTATTTGTGACACTACTAACTGGGTATTGGATACTGGTAGTCCTATTCATGTTTGCAATTTATTGCAGGGACTGCAGGTTAGCAAAAGATTCGATGAAGGGGAGCAGTTCCTGAGTGTCGGAAATGAAAATCGTGTTCCAGTACTGGCGATCGGATTTCTAAGTCTTCTTTTTGAGTCTAGTACTATCGAATTAGTCGACTGTCATTATTGTCCTAGTTTCATTATGAGCATTATCTCTGTAGGCCTATTGGCCAATTGTGGTTATGAACTATCAATAAAAAGAGATTCTTGCCAAGTTATTATGAATAACTATATGATAATGAAAGCTAAGTTGAATAATGGCATTTATGCTTTGTCACGGCCTGTTAATGTAATGTACACATCTAGCAAACACCCTAGGATACAAAATGTCAGTGATTTGTATCTATGGCACTGTAGGCTAGGTCATGTTAACCATAATAGGATAAACAAGTTACGAGGAGATGGCCTCCTCGAGGTCAGTGATTCTGACTCACTGTCCACTTGTGAATCCTGTTTGCTTGGTAAAATGACTAAGTCACCTTTTACTGGAAAAGGTGAACGAGCTATAGAACTTCTAAGTCTCATATATACTGATGTATGTGGACCCATGACAGTTAGTATCAGAGGTGGATACAGATATTTCATTACGTTTACAGACGACCTGTCCAGGTATGGTTATGTCTTTTTGATAAGACATAAATCTGAGTCGTTTGAAATGTTCAAACGATATCATAATGAAGTGGAGAAACAAACTGAAAAGAGTATTAAAACCCTTCGATCTGATCGAGGTGGTGAATACCTATCCGGTGAGTTCATGACATATCTTGAGGAGAATGGGATTCTCTCTCAGTGGACTCCTCTAGGTACACCCTAGTTGAATGGTATGTCCGAAAGGAGGAATCGAACCCTGTTGGACATGGTTCGATCCATGATGGGCTTTGCAACTCTGCCGCTATCCTTCTAGGGATATGCACTTGAAACAGCTTGTTACTTCCTGAATAATATTCCGAGTAAGTCTGTTGTCTCCACTCCATATGAGCTATGGACTGGACATAAGCCCTCAATTTCATACCTTCGGGTCTGGGGTTGTCCGGCTTATGTAAAATGTTTAGACTCGGATAAACTTGGTCCTAGGTCTGATCGGTGCCTGTTTATTGGATACCCTAAGGAAACAAAAGGGTATTTCTTCTACTTGGAGGACGAACAGAAAGTGTTCGTTGGTCTTAGGGCTATCTTTTTCGAAAAAAAGTTCCTTGGAGAAGGAACTGTAGCCTCTAAGATTGAACTTGGTAAAGTTCAACCAGTGGAAGAACCTACACACTCTAAGGACATCATAGAACCGGCTGTGATTGGATCACACCCGGAACCCATTATCAGGAGATCTGGTAGAGTACCGCGTCAGTTGGACAGATACTACAGTTTCTTGGCCGAGACGGGGATCCCATTGAGCTCGATGAGAGTGATGAGGATCTAATCACCTATATGGATGCATTTCAAATATCTGACTCTGAGGCATGGCTTGGAGCTATGCGATCTGAAATGGAGTCCATGGAGATCAACAATGTATGGACATTGGTTGATCCACCTGAAGGGATAAAACCCATCGGATGCAATTGGATTTTCAAGAGAAAAAGGGGCGCAGATGGGAAGGTGGAAACCTATAAAGCTCGTCTAGTTGCCAAGGGGTATCGTCAGCGATATGGTATCGATTATGACGAGACATTCTCTCCTGTGGCAATGCTCAAGTCCATTCGGATCATGCTTGCTTTGGCAGCACATTTTGACTACGAGATCTGGCAGATGGATGTACGAACTGCTTTCCTAAATGGAGAGCTGGATGAGGAAGTGTATATGATACAGCCTGAAGGGTTCACTCCACAGACGAGTCAAAAGTGTGCAAATTGCAGAGGTCCATTTATGGACTCAAGCAAGCATCTTGAAGTTGGAACATGCGATTTGATAGGTGTATCAAATCGTATGGCTTTGTTAGGAATGGAGAGGAACCCTGCATCTATAAGTGGGTTAATGGTTCTGTGATTGTATTCCTGGTATTGTATGTTGATGACATTCTCTTAATCGGGAATGACATCGTAGCATTGCAAGGAATAAAGGTCTGGTTGTTATCTTAGTTCTCCATGAAGGACTTGGGTGAAGCTTCTTACATACTGGGTATGAAGATCTATAGAGATAGATCTAAGAGGCTTCTGGGATTGTCCCAGTCTACGTATATTGATACCGTGCTGAAACGGTTCAGCATGGAAAATTCCAAGAAAGGCTATCTCCCGATAGGTTCTGGA
Source organism: Areca catechu (assembly GCA_021397845.1). Classification (NCBI taxonomy): domain Eukaryota; kingdom Viridiplantae; phylum Streptophyta; class Magnoliopsida; order Arecales; family Arecaceae; genus Areca; species Areca catechu. Next base: position 79,342,519 of record CM038044.1, on the reverse strand, counting down.
ATTACTCTTTTCAAGAAGGATTGTGCGACAACTCCTGAGGAAAGAGAGCGCATGAGTAGAGTTCCTTATGCTTCGGCAGTGGGCTCTGTCATGTATGCTATGACATGTACTAGACCAGATGTGGCATACTCACTAGGAGTGGTGAGCAGATACCAGTCTGACCCAGGTGAGGCACATTGGAAGGTGGTTAAGACCATTCTGAAGTATTTGTGAAATACTAAGGACCAATGGCTGATTTATGGAGAACCTGACTTGAAACTTGTAGGGTATACGGACTCCAGTTTCCAGTCTGACAGAGATGATAGCAAATGTGTGTCTGGGTTTATGTTTACCCTGAATGGAGGAGCGATCTACTAGAAGAGTTCCAAGCAGGCAACAATTGCAGACTTAGTATGCGAAGCAGAGTATATTGCAGCATCAGATGCAGCAAAGGAAGCTGTGTGGTTACAAAAGTTCCTTGGAGAGCTAGGGATGACACCTTCTCTAGATGGTCCTGTTCTTGTGTATTGTGACAGCACAAGTGCCATTGATCAAGCTAAGGAGCCGAAGTCTCATCACCGCACCAAGCATATTTTGTGGCGCTATCATCTCGTGCGAGAGATTGTAGAACGAGGCAACATCAATCTTGTGAAGATCGATGGAAAGGAGAATCTGGCCAACCTATTCACTAAAGCCCTCGGAATCAAAGAGTTCGATTATTGTAAATGGGAAATGGGTATCAGATACTATTCTGATTGGCTTTAGTACAAATGGGAGTTGTTGGGAATTGTGTCCCAAAGCCAATCGCCTAGGTTGAAGGCGGTTGTGCGCAGTATTGTAATCATTATATGAATTAATAAAACTTTATTTTGGCAGCACATCGCATTTTACATTTCCCTGTAATGGACTCTGTTTATGTGATGAAGTCCCTAGGATTGCACTGACTTCGATATACTCATAGAGAGGATATATCGAGTGGTCCTTTAATAAGTTCACAGCCAAAGGATACATTGTACAGGACGGCAATGTATCAAGTGTAGATTGTTGCAGTTCACATCGTTTGGTTGTTCTCTTAACCAAAGGAGTGTGGTGACACTGATGTGATCTACAAGTGGGATGTGTGACATCTCATTGAACGTGACTCCGTGGAGCTTCTTTCTACCAAAGGATTGCTCGTGATTGGATATGGATATATGTGTCCCTCCGAACTGAGGTCACCATGGTAGCTTGCAAGCAACTACCTGTGCTTTGTGCCGGACTACTCGGATTTCTAATCCGGTGATGGAAGGTTTCTGGGTACAGGCAAGTACTTGTGGAGCAGTGGTGGACCAAGATGGAATTGACCTGTCCAAATTGTTTGAATTGAATGTCTCGCAGTGTCTCAATTTAGCAAATCCTCGACCGGGGTAGTCCCAGTAAGGAGTCCTGGACTTGCGAGGTTGAGACATGTTATGGATTGACTCAATTAGGGTTGACAATCTAATCCTAGGTCATCTAGAGCATTGAAGGTCAAAGGGATGAATTATATGGTAACCATATGCCAGAGGTTCGATAGATTGCTCTCACATCTTCGACCTATCCAGACATCGGGACCCATTGCTAGATGGCATCTTGTGCTGGTACTAGAAGTGTTCCAGTGCTACCATTTAGGTTTGAACCTATGAGGTCACATGCTATAGAGGATTTCTTCCTGATCCAGGAACCGATCAACAATTGGAAATTGTTTCGGCATTTAGGTCAAATGGATTGATTAAGCACATATTGGATTTTCCTAGTCCGATTTGGATCGATCAGGATTAGTTGGGTCCGCTAGGAATTGTTCCTGGAAGACTAGGACTGAACCGGATTTTATTATTGGGTTTAGTCGGACCAGATTTTATTAAACCAATTTTTGAAATTGGTGAACCAGTTTTTAAGTGAACCGGTTCAAGGCTTGTTCGGTTTTCTTCTCCCATGAATGGTATACACGGTATTCCCTGGTTCGACGTGGCTTCTCCTCCTCTGTTTCATGGTCTTGTTTCTTCTCCCTTGGGTTGGTTTACACGCTGATTGGATCAACGTATCCCTTGGTTCAACAATGACAAGTCAACACTAGTTTGTAACATGGTTCAACTTGGCTTCTTCTCCTGTCTTACCGTGTGAATTTGATGACAACCGCGTGGAGTTTGGCTAGACGTGGGAGATTAGATAGTAGGCGATCCGAGAGGGTCTCACGGTGGTTGTCTCCCTCTAGTTTTCCTCCCTCTCCACGTCTCAAACTCCATCTCATAGTTTTCCCCTGCTGTTTTGTTTTGGACCGGTTCCATGGGATATGCATAGCAGCAGATTGCTTTGGCTTGGAGTTTGATCTCACTTGAGAGATGAATTTGCATCGGACCAGGAGAAGTCTCACGATGGTCTTCCTGCTATTTCATGGTCTTCCCAGCAATCCGAGAAAGCTCACATGATAACTGCCTTGTGTGTTGAAAGATCGTGTGCTGCTGAAGTTCGTTTGGACTGGGTTTTTACATCAATCTGGACTATTCTTGATTCTTTGCCTATAAATACAGCCCCAGGGTTGAACAGAGGAACAATAGAGAAGTAAGAGAGAAGAGAGAACAGAGCAAGATCGAGAGGAAGAAGAGAAGAGCAGATTTATTTTCTTGTTGGCCTTCACGGGATTTCTAAGTATTATTGTATACTGGTTTTCAAGGCCGAGGGAGGAGTGAAGCAGGAGTTTTGCAACTGGCTGTGAGTTGATAAAACATTGAAGTGTCCTGTGAATCTGGTTTTACTGTTTTCAGTGTTTGCAATTCGTGGAGTCTAGACAGTCTTGGAGAAGACTGTCCGTAAGATCTGTTTATTTTTCTTGCTCCACCTTCCATGATCAGTTTATTGATTTCTGGTAGACTAGCATCCATCTGGAAGTCGGATCAGCGAGAGCCCTGCCCATGGATACGAGAGGTTGCATTGACCTGTTTATTTTGCTGTTGCAGATCTTATTTTGCTATTGAAAAACTTCAACCGACCGCTGCTGATCTGATATGAAGACTGATAGAGTCGGCTTCGATCAGGTATGTTTTATTTTGGATATCATGTATGCCTAGATCTAGTTGTTATCATATGATTTATAATTATTGTACTTGCCTATACATGCCTGTATATTATGCAACATGCATCATGATATGTTAGATCCTGTATATGAGTAGGTACTTTCCGCTGCATGTTTAAATTTTTTAATTATGCAATACCTGCTTCCTAGTGTTGCATGCCTAGAGTAGGCTTCTGCTGCACCAGGTTTTCTTTCAGGAAGCACTCCTTAGTAGGTTGCTTAAACCACTAGGACTCTTTTGATGGCCTTTCTTCCTTTGGCAACCTCTCCTTTATTACTCAGACCCTTGCCCTCTACTAAAGCACTCTAAGCCCTCTCCAAAACCTCTCTTCACTCTCTTTAATACTTCCTAATTCTCTTCCTAAACCCTTGTCTTAAAATAGCAAACTTGTCTGAAGACAAGACCTAAGTTCTAACAACGGAGGGAAGAGACAAGGAGAGTGTGGCAGAGTGTAAGTGTAAGAAAGAAAGAATTTGTGATTACCATTGGCCTAAACACCGATGGCTATTTATAGGAAATGAGGAGGCACCATATATGGCTCTTCATCAGCCCTTGATCTGTCAATCAATAGATCATATAAGACCCTTCATTAAGAAGGAGTCTTATCTTAAAACATCATGACCCTTCCTGTGCCAAAGACCATGACCTTTTCTGTGCCAAAAGACTTATCCGACTTCTCTGAATGATTTGGCATTTTATCCTCATGTGATGCGGAACAAGGGGGTAGGGCTAGGGATGCTAGATGCTAGTAAGGATGCTTACGATGCAAAGGAATTCTTTTTAGGGTTAATGAGTTTTTATTTTTTATGTTCTTGTTGTTTTTTTTTTTTTTTTTTTTTAGGGTTTTGATTCCCGATCATAAGAAAAGGCTAGAAATACGAAAGAATAGTAACGTAAGCTTATGCTAGCAGTTCAAAGCCCTAAAAGTGAAAACGAGAACAGGACCCTGGGATTAAGAAACCCCGGTAGGACTAGCTCGACATACAATATCTACTTAGGAGATAAAGAAAAAGCAAACTTCACACTTCTGAAAAGCCCGGTGCAGAGATCGCTTAACTCGGCTGATGCGGCCTGGATGCCCGAGCAGTCGAACCCGTGGAAGCACTGGCTTTGGGTCGGGAGGTCGCGATGGCAATGCTGAATGTCTCCGATGCCCGAGATGCCAGGGAGGACCTGTAGGCAAACTAAAAAAAGGATCAGCGAGATGTGGAGATGCACGAAAAGGAACTGAGATGGAGTTGAGAAGGGGCTTCAAGCTCGGTGTCCGGCTGGATTCCGAAGTCGAAGTTGGAGATAACTTGGAGCCTCGCACCCCGCGACGTCACGGAGGACGAAGGAATGTGGCCTCACACCACTCGACGTCCAGGAGGATGAAGGACTCGCGATGCCCTGGGACGACGGACAGGTGACCTCACACCACTCGACGTCCCTGGGGACGAAGGCAATTACACTCAAACCTAGTCTAGGAGACAAGGGTTGGAGGATAGAAAACTCAATCTCTTTTTCATTAATCATTCAATAGTTCTACAAGGGAGGGATTGGGTCCTTTAAATAGGCACCCAAGGCCCATTTGAAATTCAAATGAAACCAAATTACAAGCTTTCATGGGTGGCGCCCAAAATTTTCATCTTCTCCTCTCTTTGGCCGACCAAAAGACTTGGATTGGGCGTGGCATGTGGGAAGGCTTGGAGAGGGGGATTGGTCTCTTGACTTCCTTCATTAGCATGCTCATTTTGGGAAGAAAGAGTGGGGCATGGCTTGCTTGAAGGGATGTGTTCCCTTGGACTCTTCAATGCCATTTCTTGGATTGATTCAAGGCCGACCAAGTGGAGAGCTCCTTGGGCGTTGCATAGTTGAGGGCTTGGAGAGGGGAGTGTGTCCTTTGACCTTCCATCCTTGCATGAACACTTTAGGAAGAAGGCTTGGAAGGGGGCTTGCTTTGTGGCTTGGTCTCTTCAAGGATCTTCAACGCCCCTCTTTTGATGGATCAAGGCGTGATGTGGGGGAGGGAAGAGGGGGATGATGTTTCTTCCTTCCAATGTCACCCAAGAGAAAAAGGCAAGGGGATGGCGTGTGGAAAGCATGAGGGTGCCACCTTGTTTCCCTCCTTGGATGCCTAAGTGGCAACTGATGTGGTGCCACATAGGTGTTGGGTTCGGTAACCAGTGCGGAAGCGTGGATTTCAAAAATTTATGAAACCAGGTCCGAACCCTAATCCCAAATCTCCTTATTAGCAATTAAAAACTATGACTACATGCATGTCCAAATTTAAACATTGTTTAAATACTAACCTCAGATTGCTATTACCAGTCTGATGCAGAAATGAACTCCAAATTGAGCAGCCTCTTGAACATACCAGGCGTCCACTTGTCCGCCCTCCGATGGTGATCCACACGGGCAGATGATCAAGACATTGACTCCTTAATTGGGTTCCTTCCAATCAAGTTCTACCCCAAGAACTTGATATATGGGCTATTGGCTAGGATTCCTCTAGCCAAACTGGGACTAAACCTTCTCTCTTACCCTTCTCCTTGTCTTCTAGCAACTTTGGCCCCTTAAGACACTCTTGTCTTAAGAATAAGCCCTTGTCCTAAAATGAGACAAGGCTTGTCTTGGAGGGAGAAGAAAATTAAGACAAGATTGTCTTAATGTAAGAAAGAAAGAAAGGAGAGGAGCCTTCTTCTTTTACCGTCGGAGAGTTTCTCTCTGACTCTCCTTCTGTTCTGAGATTCGACAGAGCCAAGGCTCTGTAAAGGAATCAAAGAGGAAAGAGAGGAGGGGGAAACAATCTTCTGGAGAGGGAGAAAATAAAGAGGCAAGGCTTCGCTGTAGAAAAACTTAGAATAATTTTACGGTGAAGTCTTCTCCTTAAATAGGCGACAGAGAGGCACCTACCCATCTGTAATCACCCTCTCACGCCCCTCTCACCCTTCTCATGTCCTTTCCCTTTCATCTCACGGCCCTTGAATTAATCTCACGGCCTTTGGGATGGGAAGACGCAGGAAAGAGTCGCGAAAAACACAGAAGGGCGCACGCAGAAGAGAAGAGTCGCGCCCCTTCGGTGTTTTTTTTTTTCTTTTCTGTCACGGTAATCCCGTTTTTGAAGAGTCCACGCCTAGGTGGACTCTCTTCCACGCCTCTTCAAAACACCGACCCCCTTTTTTTTTCTTTTCTCACGCAAAAACGCCGCTTAGAGAGAGTCCACGCGCGCGTGGACTCTTCTCCTTGCGCGCGCGCGTGGGAAGAGAGGGGAAGGGGCTTAGGCGATGTGGGAAAGGGGTTTAGCCTCTTAGGTTATCCCAATTGCTAGCCTATTATTAGCCCAATGGCTTGAATCTTCAATTAGATTCAAACCAGAATGAATTTGGATCTAAAAAAGACCAAATCGGAACCCTAACTCGAATCCGATTCAAGTAGAAGCCATGGTTTGCAACACATGCTAGTGTGTTCATCTGCAAACGAGATTTAATTCCAAATTAAATCCTTGATTATCTGTCCTAAGTGTGTGACCCATTGGGTTCCATACCTAGCCAGCAGTGGGTCCGAGTGCAAGTTGACCTAATTTGATCAGAACTCATTCTAATCGATTTAGGTCAAATCGAGCTAACTCGAGTTAGTCAATTAGGACTCCTCCTAATTAGTGATCCAATTAAACCATTTAATTTGATCAACCCACAAGACAAGATTGACGTCTAGCAACGTGTCATGTCTACCCGGAAGATATAGAAATTCTGGTGAAATTCCAAAACTACCCTTCAGTGGAAAGTTCTCGTACAATTCGATCCTTCAATCATCTTGCATCCCGAGTATAACTATGGATATGGAAACATGTCAAAACCAGCTTATACTCATTCCCAGCTCAGTCATACATTAATGATTCAATTAATTCGATATTAGAAATCATTTCTAATATCTGTACTTTGATCAAAGATTTCCTGAATCATCATCTGACCTAATTTGGCTGGATGCAATCTCCTCCTACTAGGAGTGATCAATTCCTTGTTGACCTACTCATTACCTTAATCTACAATTCACCATACCCAGCATCAACCTCGTGCATGACCCAGTGTCATGATTGAGATTGAACCAAAGCATGGGTTCATGTACATAAGGTATTATGGCAGTCTCAGGTCATAGGACTACTTGTACAACTCCCACTATGTGAAACATCTATTGACATGCAGCTAAGGCTCCATTTGATGTTCTCAAACTGGATCTATTCAGTGAACTCATTCGCTAATGAGCACCCACATCCTTGTATTAGTGTCCCACACAAGTGACTGTGAGAGCAGTCACCCTTTTCAGCATACATAGGATGTGCCAGTCTAACCGGAAACCCTGATCCCCAACTCAGGGTTCCTATGACTAGGAATATTCTAGATTAGGATTTTAAGGCCTTAGATCTCACTGGTATGATCTCATCATAGCCCTAGGACCATAGCCCTAATCTATGGGGTTCATCATATAATGACAGCGAATGATGAAAAAAAAATATTGCCTTTATTAACTTGTCAATTTACAATGGTCTGGGAGATACAAATATTGGCTTATAGGGCATAATCCTTTCAATCTCCCACTTGCACTAAAGCCAATCGCTCTTATTCTTTAACCCCATACAATCGAGGTGGCGATCAAACTCCCGCTGTGGTAGAGCCTTAGTGAATGGGTCTGCTATGTTGTTCTTTGTATCCACTCTATTGATGCAGACTTCTTGTCTCTCGATTATCTCTCGGACAAGATGGAAGCGTCTCAGAATGTGCTTGGACTTGTGATGGGCTCTCGGTTCCTTAGCTTGAGCAACTGCTCCAGTGTTATCACAATAGAGTGGCACCGGGCTCTCAATCTCAGGAACTACTCCCAACTCTGTGATGAATTTCTTCATCCAGACAGCTTCCTTGGCGGCTTCACTGACAGCTATGTACTCTGCCTCGGTAGTTGAGTCAGCTACAGTCTGCTGTTTAGTGCTCTTCCAACTTACTGCTCCACCATTCAAGGTAAAGACATACCCTGAAATGGATTTACTATCATCTGGGTCTGATTGAAAACTAGAGTCTGAATAGGCTTCTAGTTTAAGATCAGACCCTCCGTATATAAGAAAAATATCCCTAGTCCTTCTCAGATACTTAAGAATATTTTTCACAGCCTTCCAGTGATCCTCTCCTGGATCAGCCTGAAATCTACTGGCTACACCCAAGGCATATGCCACATCAGGCCTGGTACATAACATAGCATACATAATCGACCCTATAGCCGAAGCATAAGGTATAGAACTCATTCTATTTCTTTCTTCAGGTGTCTTAGGAGACATCCTCTTAGAAAGACGTATGCCATGACCAATAGGTAAGTAACCTCTTTTACTTTCCTCCATGCTAAATCTCTTTAGCACCTGGTCAATGTACCTAGACTGGGATAAGCCTAGCATCCTTCTTGATCTTTCTCTATAGATCTTTATACCCAGTATATAGGATGCTTCTCCCAAGTCTTTCATGGAAAACTGTTTCGATAACCACACTTTGACTGATTGTAACATTGGGATATCATTCCCAATAAGAAGTATATCATCAACATATAGAACTAAGAAAACTATGGCACTCCCACTAGTCTTCTTGTACACACAAGGTTCATCCTCATTTTTGAAAAAATCAAATTCTTTGACTGTCTTATCAAATCGGATGTTCCAACTCCTGGATGCTTGCTTTAATCCATAAATGGATTTCTTTAGCCTACATACCTGATTAGGTTTAGTCTCCAAGACAAAACCTTCTGGCTGTGACATATAAACCTCTTCCTCAAGGAAACCATTGAGGAATGCAGTTTTTACATCCATTTGCCAGATCTCATAATCATGGTATGCTGCTATAGCAAGCATAATCCGAATAGATTTGAGCATGGCAACAGGGGAAAATGTTTCATCATAATCTATTCCCTGTTTTTGTCTGAAACCCTTGGCCACCAATCTGGCTTTATAAGTTTCAACTTGGCCATCTGCCCCAATCTTCTTTTTATAGACCCATTTACACCCAATAGGGTTAATACCCTCTGGTGCATCAACCAAAGACCATACTTGGTTGACATACATGGAGTCCATCTCGGATCTCATGGCTTCTAGCCATCTGTCTGAGTCTCTACTCATGACTGCTTCCGTATAGGTTAGAGGCTCATCATTTTGAATGATTTGGGCTTCATTATTTTCAATTATGAACCCATACCTCTCAGGTGCCTGTCGCACCCTATCAGACCTACGGATAGGAGTGTGTTCTGGTTCTATATTAACTATGTTGTTATTTGACTGAGAAGTGTCTATTTGTTGAATTTCATTAAGTTCGATATTTCTACCAGTGCCCTTTTGTAGGATGAATTCCTTTTCCATAAAAGTGGCATGCCTACTGACCAAAACCTTTTGTTCAGTAGGGTGGTAGAACAGATATCCTATACTATCTTTAGGATATCCCATAAATAGACATTTGTCTGCTCTAGCATCTAGTTTATGTCCAAAATATCTTTTTACATAGGCTGGACATCCCCATATCTTAATATACTTAAGATTGGGCTTCTTACCTCTCCATAATTCATATGGAGTGCTAGAGACAGTTTTAGATGGTACTCTATTCAAGATATAAGTTGCTGTTTCCAAAGCATATCCCCAGAAAGAAAAAGGTAACTCCGTGAAGCACATCATGGACCGTACCATATCCAATAAAGTACGATTCCTCCTTTCAGCAACACCATTTAATTGTGGTGTGTAAGGAGGAGTCCATTCAGAGATGATCCCCTTATCTTTAAGGTGATCAAGAAACTCAGTGGATAAGTACTCACCTCCTCTATCTGATCGGAGGATCTTTATACTTTTTCCTGTCTGTTTCTCTACCATACTTTGATACTCTAAAAATTTTTCAAAAGCCTCGGACTTATGTTTCATTAGATACACAAATCCATACCTTGAAAAATCATCAGTAAATGTGATGAAGTATGAGTATCCACCATAGGCTTGAGTTGTCATAGGCCCACATACATCTGTGTGTATGAGTCCCAATAACTCTTTTGTCCTTTCTCCATGTCCACTAAATGGAGTCTTGGTCATCTTACCCATGAGACATGATTCACAAGTTCCTAATGACTCATAGTCATAAGGATCAAAGAAATTTTCTTTGTATAACTTGTTAATCCTAGTCTCACTAATATGTCCAAGTCGACAATGCCAAAGTAAGATATTGTTTACATCATCTCTTTTCCGTTTGTTAGAAACATGAAAAATATTGTCATTAGTGGAAAGAGTTAATAGACCATTGCAGAATATGCCATAACATATAATTTCATTAGATAAAGAAATTGAGCAGCCACTGCTCATTACATTCATAGTATATCCTTGTTTAAGTAACAAGGGTACAGATATGATATTTCTAATGATTTTTGGCATATAGTAACAATTCCTTAGCTCCAAGATCTTCCCTGAAGGTAACTTCAAAATATAAGTCCCTACAGCTTCTGCTTGGATGGGGTCCCCTCCAGCACCGTAGAGCTCAAAGTTACCTTCCTTCAATACTTTAAGCCCCTGAAGTCCCTGCAATGATTTGCAGATGTTATGACCACAGGCGGTATCCAACACCCAAGTATTTGAAATGGAAGAATCCAATGACAAAATAGTATGAACTTCTTTCATACCTTTTGGTGCCTCTGATGCACCAGGCTTCACACTTGCAAGGTAAACCTTGCAGTTCCTTTTCCAATGACCCGACTTGCCACAATGAAAGCAGGTCATCTGTCCGAAGGCCTTCTTTCCTTTCTTCTTCTTAATGCCCCCTTTGGGATTCATCCTCTTACTGGAACCCTTTTTGCCTGTCTTCTTCTTATCCACAAGAAGAACTGGAGCCTTATTTTTCTTTACATGGCTCTCTGCTGTCTTCAACATATTCAACAGCTCAGGCAAGGAAGAATTAAGTTTGTTCATATGGTAATTAAGAACAAACTGTGAAAATGACTCTGGGAGTGATTGCAAGATCAAGTCTTGATTCAACTCCCCATCCATTACAAAACCTAATTGACCTAATCGAGTGATTAGATCAATTACCTTTAATACATGGTCTTGTACTGATGTACCTTCTGTCATCCTTGCACGGAACAACTGCTTAGATATTTCATATCTAGCAGTTCTACTGTGTTCTCCATAAAGCTCTTTTAAATTGAGCAGTATGGAGTTAGTATCCATGCTATCATGCTGCCTCTGCAACTCATTAGTCATAGAGGCAAGCATAACACACTTGACAATAAGTGAGTCATTTTGCCACATTATATGTGGTCTTCTCCTCTTGCGAGGCATCTTCCCTTGGTGGTTCCAAAATTGGGGTATCAAGAATATAGAAAATTCTTTCTTGACTGAGTACTATTTTTAAATTTCTCAGCCAATCAACATAATTAGGCCCAGTCAGTTTTTTGGCATCTAAAATACTACGGAGTGAGAGCCATTTATCTACATTTAAACAAAGAACAATACATAAGCAAACAACCATGAAATGACAATACATAATTAAATTAGGACTTTAATTTAATTATGTCTCCCACTATTTTATCGAGCATCATAACCCTCTATACGATGATCGAGAAAACCCTAATTAGTTTTTCTTAGTGGGGTTGAGATCCCAATCCCTTATAAAAGACCTTGTGTGTACACAACAAATCTTATATAAGTTCATAGGTAGGAAAACTCTTTCCAATTGTAACCCGTACAATTCTCAACTTATCCCGGCCTCGTAAATATTAATAGCCTTGTGTATACACAACAAACTATAATATTTTAGTTAAGTAAGACCCTTCATAGCCATATAGTCATGACTTTAATAGTAATACCCTTGTGTGTACACAACAAAATATTACTTTAAATCATGCCATAAACAAATAATTGTATTAGGCCAAAAATTATGTTAGTCACCATATTAGGTCTTGTGTGTACACAACAAACCTAGTATAGATCGTAACACAATAATGACCTATCATGAAGGAAGGCCAATAATAGTATTTTAACACCAAGCATGTTAGTCAAGAATTAAATCAATCAGATCGGCCAGGCTAGTGGAAGAGATGTGGGGGTCCCCCCGTTGCTTTCCTAGACACCAATTTAAAATTGGCCAGGTCAGTCAACGGAACCAATTAAAAACCACGATTCCCTTTACCTTCCCAGAACCACCTTTCTAGACACCGAAATGACTAATTATCCATCATGACTAATAATGCTTATCGGTTAACTATACTACCACTTAATATAATTTTAAGAGGGATTTATGCAATGCCAGCACATTCAATTAAAAGCTATCACATATATTAATACATGCTTTAAACTAAGCAAATATGTGAAATGTGTGCCATCATACTAGGACAACCATTTACCACATAATGGATACACCATTATGCCAGGGCAACCTTATTTCAGTATGAGGGCTCCAGGGCTAATCATATCTCTAAGACAATTAGGGTTTCTGTGGAAAACCCTAACTGGTGGCAATCATCAAACTCATGTTCAATCAAAGACATGCATTGTGCATCAATATAAAAACTTTAACATGATACTACATCATGAATTGAACTGCATAAGTTTTAATCCTAATAAGGAGGCTCTGATACCACTGTTGGGTTCGGTAACCAGTGCGGAAGCGTGGATTTCAAAAATTTATGAAACCAGGTCCGAACCCTAATCCCAAATCTCCTTATTAGCAATTAAAAACTATGACTACATGCATGTCCAAATTTAAACATTGTTTAAATACTAACCTCAGATTGATATTACCAGTCTGATGCAGAAATGAACTCCAAATTGAGCAGCCTCTTGAACACACCAGGCGTCCACTTGTCCGCCCTTCGATGGTGATCCACACGGGCAGATGATCAAGACACTGACTCCTTAATTGGGTTCCTTCCAATCAAGTTCTACCCCAAGAACTTGATATATGGGCTATTGGCTAGGATTCCTCTAGCCAAACTGGGACTAAACCTTCTCTCTTACCCTTCTCCTTGTCTTCTAGCAACTTTGGCCCCTTAAGACACTCTTGTCTTAAGAATAAGCCCTTGTCCTAAAATGAGACAAGGCTTGTCTTGGAGGGAGAAGAAAATTAAGACAAGATTGTCTTAATGTAAGAAAGAAAGAAAGGAGAGGCGCCTTCTTCCTTTACCGTCGGAGAGTTTCTCTCTGGCTCTCCTTCTGTTCTGAGATTCGACAGAGCCAAGGCTCTGTAAAGGAATCAAAGAGGAAAGAGAGGAGGGGGAAACAATCTTCTGGAGAGGGAGAAAATAAAGAGGCAAGGCTTCGCTGTATAAAAACTTAGAATAATTTTACGGTGAAGTCTTCTCCTTAAATAGGCGACAGAGAGGCGCCTACCCATCTGTAATCACCCTCTCACACCCCTCTCTCCCTTCTCACATCCTTTCCCTTTCATCTCACGGCCCTTGAATTAATCTCACGGCCTTTGGGATGGGAAGACGGAGGAAAGAGTCGCGAAAAACACAGAAGGGCGCGCGCAGAAGAGAAGAGTCGCGCCCCTTCGGTGTTTTTTTTTCTTTTCTTTCACGGTAATCCCATTTTTGAAGAGTCCACGCCTAGGTGGACTCCCTTCCACGCCTCTTCAAAACACCGACCCCCTTTTTTTTTCTTTTCTCATGCAAAAACGCCGCTTGGAGAGAGTCCACGCGCACGTGGACTCTTCTCCTTGCGCGCGCGCGTGGGAAGAGAAGGGAAGGGGCTTAGGCGATGTGGGAAAGGGGTTTAGCCTCTTAGGTTAGCCCAATTGCTAGCCTACTATTAGCCCAATGGCTTGAATCTTCAATTAGATTCAAACCGGAATGAATTTGGATCTAAAAAAGACCAAATCGGAACCCTAACTCGAATCCGATTCAAGTAGAAGCCATGGTTTGCAACACATGCTAGTGTGTTCATCTGCAAACGAGATTTAATTCCAAATTAAATCCTTGATTATCTGTCCTAAGTGTGTGACCCATTGGGTTCCATACCTAGCCAGCAGTGGGTCCGAGTGCAAGTTGACCTAATTTGATCAGAACTCATTCTAATCGATTTAGGTCAAATCGAGCTAACTCGAGTTAGTCAATTAGGACTCCTCCTAATTAGTGATCCAATTAAACCATTTAATTTGATCAACCCACAAGACAAGATTGACGTCTAGCAACGTGTCATGTCTACCCGGAAGATATGGAAATTCTGGTGAAATTCCAAAACTACCCTTCAGTGGAAAGTTCTCGTACAATTCGATCCTTCAATCATCTTGCATCCCGAGTATAATTATGGATATGGAAACATGTCAAAACCAGCTTATACTCATTCCCAGCTCAGTCATACATTAATGATTCAATTAATTCGATATTAGAAATTATTTCTAATATCTGTACTTTGATCAAAGATTTCCTGAATCATCATCTGACCTAATTTGGCTGGATGCAATCTCCTCCTACTAGGAGTGATCAATTCCTTGTTGACCTACTCATTACCTTCATATACAATTCACCATACCCAGCATCAACCTCGTGCATGACCTAGTGTCATGATTGAGATTGAACCAAAGCATGGGTTCATGTACATAAGGTATTATGGCAGTCTCAGGTCATAGGACTACTTGTACAACTCCCACTATGTGAAACATCTATTGACATGCAGCTAAGGCTCCATTAGATGTTCTCAAACTGGATCTATTCAGTGAACTCATTCTCTAATGAGCACCCACATCTTTGTATTAGTGTCCCACACAAGTGACTGTGAGAGCAGTCACCCTTTTCAGCATACATAGGATGTGCCAGTCTAACCGGAAACCCTGATCCCCAACTCAGGGTTCCTATGACTAGGAATATTCTAGATTAGGGTTTTAAGGCCTTAGATCTCACTGGTATGATCTCATCATAGCCCTAGGACCATAGCCCTAATCTATGGGGTTCATCGTATAATGACACAGCGAATGATGAAAAAAAAATATTGCCTTTATTAACTTGTCAATTTACAATGGTCTGGGAGATACAAATATTGGCTTATAGGGCATAATCCTTTCAATAGGTAGCTGAGGTGGCACCTGAGTTGGCATTATTCCAAGTGGAAGGGGTGGGTTGGCCCACTAGGACTTCACTTGGTTATGAAAGCCAGGGTGACTTCAATTGGGCTTGGGCCCAGTCCAAACTCAGACTCGAACAAATATAGGACTCATGACCTAACTTGACCCAAATTGGTTAAGGTACAGGACTAAACAAACTTTGACAAGAAATTATGAAATTGTTGTGGCTCAAGGCCTTATTACAGGACTCATAGAAGGGGAACCCTAATCTGAGATCCACAAAGGGTTGAGGAGCCTCTGTCGAATCCTGGTGCCCACACCATCATGCCATGTGGCATGTAACCAGCTGATAGGGGCCTTAAGATGGTGTGGAAGTGATGTGACTAATCCAAGAGTCAAGTTCCTTCAGTAGGAAAGACTCTTGGAATTTAAATATTTCGGTTATCATGAAGGGACGCAACCCTTCATGTGCGCGCCATCTTTCTTCACCGCCCACTCTCATTTCCATCTATAACATGCCATAGCATTTGGACATGGGATAAGGCTAGGGATGTCTTGTCTCATCTGGAAAAAATTCGCCAAAGCAGAAGGACCCTAGGTCCTTTTCTGTGTGACAATAGTGAAAAGTCGCTACTCTTCACTTATGCGCCACCTTTTCTCCATGTCAAATCCCATCTTTGACCAGTCAAAGTCCATGCAATATATGTGTCATATGAAAGGGAAAAAAATGTAGTTTATCACCTCACAAGTGATTAACAAGCAGAAGGACTCTTGGTCCTTCTACACCCCTTTGATTGCCAAACACTTCTTTTGGCACCAAGAGTCCCATGCCCTTGGGACTCTTGGTATTTGGCGCATAAGAGCCTTAATAATATCAGATAAAATCTGATAAAATCATTTCACTCAGGACTCAATCCAATTTAGGATTCTCTCAAATTGGTTAGTCCATTAAGCAACCTTATAGACCCAATTCAATTGGGTTAGGAGTTAGGTTAGCATACACATGCTAGTGTGTAATCTAGCTAACCAATTAGGATCCCAGGACCCTAATAAAATTTTAATTGACTTCCTAGGCCAATTTCCTAATGTGTGTGATCCTTTGGATTCCACATCTAGCTTGTAGTAGGTTTAGGTCCAAGCCAATTCGATCCAATCGAATCCGATTTGACCTAATTAGGTCAAATTGAGCTGACCTAAGTTGCCAATTCAAACTAGCTTTCGAATTGACTCATGAATTCAATCAAATTGATTTATGAAAACCTACAAGATATGATTGACATCTAGCAACATGTCATGCCTACCTGGAAGATGAAGAACTTGGTGAAAAGTTTCAAAATACCCTTCAGTGGAAAGTTACTATGCAATTCAATCCTTCTTTCTCCCTATATCCCGATTAAGTGATGGGCATGGATAAATGTCAAACCCTAGTACTTAATCCTTTTGAATCTCAATTCGATAATGAAGACTCGATCGATGAAAGATTAGAAAATCTTATCTAATCTCATCCTACTTTGATCAAAGACTTACTGAGTCATCATTCGAAGAGATCACAAGGAATAACTTCAACTCTTACTAGGAGTGATTGATTTCTTGTTGACATACTCATTACCTTCATACACAATCCACCTATCTAGAAAAACCCCGTACATGACTTAATTACCATGAGTGAGTATGCACCAAAACATGGATTCAGTGCATAAGATACTATGGTAGTCTCAAGTTTAAGGATCATATGTATAACTCCCACTAAGAGAACATTCTTTTGACAAGTAAGACTTTCATTTGATGTTCTCTTATCAGATCAGTTCAGTGGGCTCATAACCTAATGAGCACCCACATCCTTGTATTAGTATCTCTACACAAGTGGTTATAAAACCAACCACCCTCTCCATTGAGCATACATAGGATGTACTAGTCTTTCCGGATTCATCGATCCCTGAATCAATTATCCCACTACTAGGAACATTTTAGATTAGGATTTATAGAAACTTAGGTCTCACCATTATGATCTCCATCATAACCCTAATTCTATTGTCCTAACCTATGGGGTTCATCATAATCTTTATAAGATGTAGTAGTATGATGAATCAAAAGATACCTTTTATGGATAAATAATATTATACATGAGTTGGAAGATCATAGAAATGCCATTACAATGATTGGCTTTTAGGACACCATTCTTTCAATCTCCTACTTGCACTAAAGCCAATCATCTTTGTATTTTATACCCATATAATCTAAGTGGCGATCAAACTACTACTTTGGTAGTGCTTTAATGAATGGGTTTACTATGTTGTTCTTTGTATCTACTCGTTCAACGATAACATCTTATCTTTCTATGATTTCTCAAATGAGGTGGAAGCATCTTAGAATGTGCTTGGATTTATAATAAGACCTTGGTTCTTTAGCTTGCACAACAGCTCTAATGTTATCATAATAAAGTGGCACTGATTGTTGTATAGCAGGAACCATGCCCAACTCTGTGATGAGTTTTTTCATCCGCATAACTTCCTTTGCGGCTTCACTTGTAGCTATATATTCTGCCCAATGACTGAGTTAGCTACAATTGGCTGCTTTGTACTCTTCCAACTTACTGCACCACTATATAGGGTGAAGACATACCTTGATATGGATTTGCTATCATCCAGATCTAATTGAAAACTAGAATCTGTATATCCTTCTAGTTTCAACTCTGATCCACCATATATTAGAAAAACATCTTTAGTCCTTCTTAGGTACTTAAGAATATTTTTCATAGCTTTCTAATGATCCTCTCCTGGATTAGCCTGGAACTTGCTTACTATGCCCAAGGCATAAGCAACATCAGGCCTATTACATAACATGGCATACATAATTGATCCAATAGTCGAAGCACAAGGGATCAAACTCATTCTCTCTCTTTTGTAGTGTCTTAGGAGACATCTTCTTAGAGAGGTGTATGCCTTGACTCATGGGCAAGTAACCTTTCTTATTTCCTTTCATGTTGAATCTCTTCAATACTAAGTCAATGTACCTGGATTGGGATAAGCCAAGCATCCTCTTAGATCTATCTCTATAAATCTTTATACCCAATATATAGGATGCCTCTCCCAAATCCTTCATGGAAAACTGCTTTGATAGCCAAGACTTGACCGATTTCAACATTGGAATATCATTCCCAATGATGAGTATGTCATTGACATATAAAACCAAGAAAACAAGGGCACTCCCACTTGCCTTTTTGTATACATATGGTTCACCACATTCTTGATGAAACCAAACTCTTTGATTATTTCATCAAAGCAGATGTTCCAACTCCTCGATGCTTGCTTTAATCCATAAATGAACTTCTTAAGCCTACATACTTGGTTTGGTCTCTCATTCGAGACAAACCCTTCTGGCTGTGACATATAGACTTCTTCCTCAAGGTATCCATTAAAGAAAGCAGTCTTTACATCCATTTGCCATATCTCATAATCATAGTATGCAGCTATAGCAAGCAATATTTGAATGGACTTGAACATGGCTACTAGTAAAAAAGTTTCATCATAGTCAATGTCATGCTTTTGTTTGAAACCTTTTGCCACCAGTCTGGTCTTATAGGTCTCTGCTTGACCATCTACTCCAATCTTCTTCTTGAAGACCCATTTATATCCGATTGGGTTTACTCCCTCAAGTGGATCAATTAATGCCCAAACCTGATTAGAGTACATAGATTCCATCTCGAATTTCATAGCTTCTAGCCATTTGTCAGAGTCTCCACTCAGTACAGCTTTCATATAGGTCATAGAATCATCATCCTGTATGGTACTGGCTTCATTATCATTCCCAATGACAAAGCATATCTAAGAGGTGCACTTCGCACTCTCTCTGACCTATGGAGAGGAGGTGTGTGTTGCGGTTGTTTCTGAATCTTAGGAACATCTGGTTGATGAATTGTTTTAGATGTAGGTTGAACTTCTTTAAGTTCAAAGATCCTCTCATTGCCCTTTTCTTGGATAAACTCCTTTTCCAAGAATGTGGCATGTCTACTGACAAAGACCTTTTTCTTAGTAAGGTGGTAGAAAAGGTAACTCATACCTTCTTAGGATATCCTACAAACCTGCACTTGTCGGTCCTAGCACTTAGCTTATGTCCAAAAATATTTCTAACATAAGCAGAGTAACCCCAAATCTTAAAATATTTAAGATTGGCCTTTCCTATTCCATAATTCATATGGAGTGCTCTTAACTACCTTTGATGGCATCCTGTTTAGTATGTGGGTATCAGTCTCTAGGATATAACCCTAGAAGGATACTGAAAGATCTGTGAAGCACATCATGGACCATATCATATCCAACAAGGTTCGATTCCTCCTTTCTGCTATACCATTTAATTATGGCATATATGGAGTGATCCATTCAGAGAGAATTTCTTTGTCTTTAAAATGATCAAGAAACTCATTAGACAAGTATTCTCCTCTCTCAGATCAAAGGATTTTAATACTATGCCCAGTTTGTTTCTTAACCATACTTTGATACTTTTTGAATTTTTCAAAGGCTTCAGAATTGTGTTTCATAAGATAAACATATCCGAACCTTGATAAGTCATCAGTAAAACTGATAAAATAAGAGTATCCTTCTCTGGCCTGGGTTGTTTTGTAGGACCACAAACATCTGTGTGTACTAGGCCTAACAACTCAGTTGCCCTATCTCCATGTCCAGTGAATGGAGATTTGGTCATCTTATCCATGAGATAGGACTCACAAGTTTCTAATGATTCATGATCAAAAGGTTCAAAGAAATTTTCTTTGTACAACTTGTTTATCCTGGACTCACTAATTTGACCCAAATGGCAATGCCAGAGATATGTAACATTTATATCATCTCTCTTTTACTTCTTATTTTCAACAAGCATCATCATTAAGTAATAGAATCAAAAGACCATTAACAAATGTACAACAACCAAAGAACTTCTTTGAAAAGAAGATCGAGCACCCATGGCTCAAAATATTTATTTCATAACCTTGTCTTAATAACAAAGGTACAGAAATAATATTCTTTATAATGTTGGGTACATAATAACAATCTTTTAATTCAAGAATATTGCCCGATGGCAATAACATCAGATAGGTACCAACAACTTCAGCATAAATGGGATCACCACTCATGCCAAATAGCTCGAAGTCATCTGTTGACCCCATAAATGATTTTGATGATAACCAAACATTGGAGCATGCATTTGTTTTACTAACAACTCTTCAAGTATTTTACAAGTTTTCGTAAAATGATTTCATTATTTATTTTCAACTCCTACATTCCTAGTTTTGAAATGAGTTGTGTTGTAAGTGATTCATTTAAAGAAGAATCCAAAGAAAAAGTTAAGTAAAAATCATAAAAATGGGTTACTTCTAGATGTGTTTCAAGCTTAAGTTTCTTAGAGATTTGGTTGGAAAAGTTTGAAGGCATCTTAAAACTTTGAAGACTTGCTGGATGATTTCTGGAGAGAAACTGATATTTCACTGAAGATTTCATCCGAGCCGACTCGAAGAGAAGAGGCCAACTCTGGTACATGGCACGCATGAAGATTTTTGGCATGTAGATATTCGAGCCGACTCTAAGGAACCTGAGCCGACTCATCCAGTTCATGATTTTCTTAATCAAACAACCAAGCCGACCCGAAGGGATTCCGAGCTGACTACTTTGTACTGTCAGACATCTGAGCTGACTCTTTAGACGTTTGAGCCGACTCCTCCATAGTCTAGAAAAAGTGCTCTGAGAACTACAGCCAACCGAGCAGACTCTAAAGAGAAAGAGCCGACTCTTCCAGACTACATTTTTAAGGGCCTGAGGATCCGAGTCGACTAGAATCAAGGTGAGCTGACTCTTACAGAGTGAGGAATCAGAACATTGTGCAACCGAGCCGACTAGAATGAAGCGAGTCAACTCAACCATAACTACTCTAAGGATCCGAGCCGACTCGAAGGTCGATTTCAGACTTATAATGGCTAGTTCTAGAACTTGAAATTTGAATCCAAAAAGTGCTTCAATGGTCAAATGTCATATCCCAACAGTCTACAATGACTAAAATCATCTGAGAATAGTACAAGACTATATATTTGAGAGATTTGAACTACTTTAAATAAGAGATAATGAGTAAATGCTAAATTGAATTCCAAGCTACTTAGTGAGCAAGAGAGCACTGCAAGAGCATTCAAGACAGTCTTCAAGCCTTCACCAACTACTAACAAAAGCTTGAAGCATTTATTAAAGAAGTTGAAAAAGCCAACCAAGTGCATTGAAGTGAAATCAATTGGGCTTCTCTTGAGCTACATCATCATCCATCTGACAAAATTTCTTTGTCAATTTGTTGCTTTCTTTTTACAATTCTCTTTTGAATTGTTGGGTTATTGGTGAGCCCGGTTTAAAAAATCAAATAGGTTCTTAATTAGCCTGTGTTAAAACCAAGTGTTGGGTTCTTGGTAATCCTAGTAAAACCAAGTGTTGGGTTTCTTTGGTGAGCCCGGTTTAAAAACCAAAGTGTAGAGATTTGGATTGTGAGCCTGTTAAAATAATATGACTGTATTCCAATGGGGGATATAGTGAAAATCCTAAGTGGTAATCTTGGATAGTGGATGTAGGAGTTGGGTTGCTTCGAACCACTATAAATTTTTTGTATTTATGTTGTGCATTCTCTTTATATCCTGCTTCTATTTTTAATTATCTCAATCACAGCACTTAACACTTCAAGGGATTTTCAAAGAGCACATAATTGCTTAAATTTTTTAAATTTCCAATTCACCCCCCTCTTGGGAAAGCCACCTGGGCAACAACTGGTATTAGAGCAGTGTCTCTGAATACATTTAGAGTAAAGATTGATGGCTCATCTCATGATACATCTTTGGTCGATGGCCAATCTACCAATAGACCACCACTCTTCATTGGCATAAATTATTCATATTGGAAAGCTAGAATGAAAATATATATACAAGCTGTAGATTTTCAATTATGGAAGGTCATTCTAAAAGGGCCACAAATTTTCATGATCAAAATTAATGGCATGGATGTCCCAAAGCCTGAAGAAGACTGGGATGAACACGACATGAAGATGGAGAAATTAAATGCTAAAGCAATGAATTTATTGTACTGTGCTTTGGATGCTAACGAGTTCAATCGAATTTTCACTTGCTCTTCTGCAAAGAAAATTTGGGACAAACTCGAAGTGATCCACGAAGGAACTTCCCAAGTGAAGACTTCGAAAATTAATCTTCTTGTACATAGTTACAAACTTTTCAAAATGGAACCAACTGAAACTATCTCTGCCATGTTTACTCGCTTTACAAATATTATTAATAGTTTGAAAAGTCTTGGCAGGGTTTATTCAAATGCAGACTTAGTACAGAAGATCCTCAGATCACTTCCGGACAAGTGGGACCCCAAACTGACTACCATCCAGCAAGCAAAAGATCTAAACACCTTACCTCTGGATGAATTAATGGGTTCACTCATCACACATGAACTAGCCATGCAACATAGAAGTGATGATGATCAGAAGAAGAAGAAGACAATAGCCTTCAAAGTTGCATTAGATTCTAAGAAGGATGAGGAATTGGAAGATGACTGCACCTCCTCCGAAGATGATCTAGAAGATGAAGTTATTGCTATGGTCGTGAGGAGATTTAGAAGGTTTATGGAAAAGAAGAAAGGAAGATACAATAGAAAATTTCATAAACGAGGTGAGTACTCCAAGGACAAGGACAAGGATAAATAAAAAGAAAAAGAACAAGTGCCCACATATGATGAATGTAAGAAACTAGGGCACATTCGTCCCATCTGTCCTTTGTTAAAGAAATCTTTCAAGAAGAAGAAAAAGTAAGCTATGGTTGCTACATGGAGCGACAGCGAGGAGTCGACTTCATCTGAAGAAGAAGAGACCATGAAAATTACTAACTTATGTCTAATGGGTCTTGAAGATGAGGTAACATCCCCCGAACCTCAATTAGAATTTACTTTTGATGAATTGAATTCTGCGTTTCATGATCTACTATCTAAATTCAAAAAGGCTGGAGTAAAGATAAGAACTTTAAAGAATATCAATGATTCTTTATAGAAGGAGAAATAAGAGATTTCAGAAAAGAATAATCTATTGCAAAAGAATTTATATATCTTTTCTAAAAAATACAAAGCTTTGGAAACTGAAAATAATACATGTCTTGACAAGAACAAAGCTTTAACTATTGAAAATAATGACTTGAAAAAGGAGATTGAAAAACTCAAGCCACTGGTTGAAAAACTAACCTTATCTTCAAATAAGCTTGAGTTGATTTTAAAAGATCAAAGAATTTCTGGAAACAAAGCTGGAATTGGTTTTAATTCTTCAATTTCAAATGGAATTTTAGCTAATAAATTCATACCTTCAAAAGCTTATATTTCAAAATCAATATCTCAAGTAGCTTTTGTATCTAATCCTTATACATCCATTGCTAGATCTTCAATATATGTTCCTAAGGTTAAAAATAGAAAACTATTCTATCTGCATATGCATCAACATCATTTCTAAATTCTAGAATTATATGTTATGCATGTCATGAAGTTGGACATAAATTCTTCCAATGTAATTAATCAAAGAAAAATGCATATTCTAAGAATAGAATTAAAAGAATTTGGGTTCCTAAAGGAACCATCTCCGCTAACCTACAAGGACCCAAGTTAGCTTGGGTACATAAAAGAACTTCTTGATTGTCTTGCAGGAATGTCTTGCAATCCAAAAATTGAAGAAAAGATGGTATCTAGACAATGGCTATTCAAGTTATATGACGGGTGACAAGGATCAATTTATCACCCAAGAGATGAAAGAAGGAGGTATGGTTACTTTTGGAGACAATGGCAAGGGAAAAATAATCGGAATTGGTAAGATCAAAATAAGCCCACGTACTTTTATTGAAAATATATTGCTAGTAGACAAATTGAAACATAATTTGTTAAGCATTAGTCAATTATGTGATAAAGGCTTCAAGATTGTCTTTGAATCATCTATGTGTATTGTAACAAACTCTCTTGATTCTAGCAGTAAGTTCATTGGACATAGACATGGAAACATATATGTGGTAAACCTTAATGATCTTGCCATGTCAAGTAGTTCCAGTCTAGTTGCAATGAATGCTAAGAGCAAAGAGTCTTGCTTACTTTGGCATAGACGATTAGGTCATGCTAGCATGCATACTATTACCAAGCTAATTTCTAAGAATCTTGTAAGAGGCATGCCTAAATTTAAAGTAGATCTTAATCATGTTTGTGATGCATGCCAAATGGGTAAACAAACTAGGGAGAGTTTTAAATCCAAAAATATAATTTCAACCACTAGACCCCTTGAGCTACTTCACATAGACTTATTTAAACCAACTAGGACCACAAGCCTAGGTGGTATGAAATATGTTCTTGTGATAGTAGATGATTTTTCTAGATTTACTTGGATTTTGTTTATCGCTCATAAAGATGAAACTTTTAAAGTCTTTTAAAAATTTTATAAAAAAGTTTCTAATCAGAAAAATCTTTAAATAGTTTCAATTAGGAGTGATCATGGTATCGAATTTGAAAATCAGTTTTTTGATAATTATTACACAGAAAATGGCATTGATCACAACTTCTCTACTCCTAGGATACCACAACAAAATGGTGTTGTAGAGAGAAAAATTAGGACTTTGGAAGAAATGGCCCGAACAATGTTATGTGAAGGCAATCTTCCAAGATACTTTGGGCAGAAGTGGTGAACACTGCTTGTTATATTTTGAACCATGTTTGGATTCATCCTATTTTGAAAAAAACCCCCTATGAGCTTTGGAATGAAAAGAAATCCAACATTAATTATTTTCATTTATTTTGTTGTAAATGCTTTGTGCTTAATAATGGTAAAGATAATCTAGAAAAATTTGATGCTAAATCTGATGAAATAATTTTTCTTGGTTATTCATTACAAAGCAAAGAATATAGAATATTTAACAAAAGAACTCTTACTGTAGAAGAATCTATGCATGTTATTTTTGATGAAACTAACCCTTCACCTTCTAAGAAAGAAGAGTGCATAGACAATGATGTAGGTACACTTCAAAAATAAATGGAAGACATGAGCATACAAGAAAGACCAACTCAAGAAGGAGAAGAAACAGTAAGTAAGGATCATACTGATCTACCAAGAAAATGGAGATACGTAACTTCTCATCTAAGAGAATTAATTATTGGTGATCCTTCACAAGGTATTAGGACTAGGTCATCACATAGAGATGCACATGATTACCTAGCCTTTGTATCACAAATAGAACCTCATACCTTAGAAGAAGCTGAATCTAATCCAAACTAGATGATGGCCATGCATGAAGAACTAAATCAGTTTGAAAGAAATAAGGTATGGACTTTAGTTGAAAGACCATCAGACCATCCCATCATAGGAACCAAATGGATCTATAGGAATAAATTAGATGAACAAAGAAATATAATGATGCGGGATGACTCTAAGATTGATAAACATGCAGGAAAAATAGTAAACTAATTTATTTTATGATTTTTATAATTTAGGTTTGTAGGATAGATTTCAAAGTTAAGCAAAGAACTAGCATATAAAGTAGCAATGCAAAGAATCATCATGATTCCAAAGAACTCATGCAAGATAATAAGTAGCCAGGACCCGAGAGTTGAGAAACTCTCAGTTTAGGATAGCTTATCTTCATCAAATCAGAAATTAAAAGAAGGGAAGGATGCTACCAATCAGTGATTTGAAGAACTTCCAATGAAGAGATCACACAGCACTCTGATTGGAGTCTAGATGATGAAGTTCGGTTCCCTTGATTAGATGGCTGATTTGGATGGTTTTGGAGGCAAGGAAAGCCTCCTTTGGGGAGGTGAAACACCTCAGGGATCCTGCAAAATATCAAGGGTCAATCAAAATAGCAAGTAAGAAAAAGAAAGGGGATTGGTTTAGAAGGAATCAGGTTAGGGTTTAGAAGCGGGGCGGCTTAAAGCTTGATGAAGATCTCCTTGCTTGGCAGCCTAGGGCACTCCTTCTTGGACGTGTGAAGGCTTGGATGGCAATGAGTTAGGGCATGGAAGGATGCTAGGGTAGCAAAGAACTCGGCCAAGTACAAGAACACAAACCAAAGAACCAAAAGAATAAAGTAACACAAGCTTGCAAGCTCAAAATAAATTCACCAGGGTTTTGATATCATGAATAAAAAGTTATTCTACAAGAGGGGGAGGGGTGGGGTTTATATAGAGCTCCCCATGCCCTCTCCTATCTGAAATACAAATCCTCTCCCAACCATGAAAGGATTACAAAATCCATACAAAGTAGAAATCCTATCCTAACTAGGCTAAACTTTGACTAGTCTTCTTCCTTCTTCTCTTAGGACACCTCCTCTTGGCTTGGGCTTGGTCAAGCTTTTTAAATTCAGTTTTGGACCTTGGGGCAGTAGCAAGGATGCCTCCTTCATGGGCTTGGATGAAAATTTGAGAGGCCCAGGTGGGCTTCCAGGGGTTGGGTGCATGGGCTGGCATATTCCAGGGAATCTGGCTCGAATCTTGCTTTTTAAGGGCTTGGGCTTAGCACCTGGGCTTGATTTCCTTGGGTTAGAATGTAGGTGAACCTCTGGAATCATGGATGCCCTAGTCTGGGAATATGCTTTGGCATCTGGAGAGGAATCTGGGCATCTAGAGGACATCTAAAAAGAATCAGGGATTCTGGAAGCATCTTGGATCCTGGGTTGTCACACAAAATCTAATGGACTGATGTAGTAGCCTCTGACTCCTGGATGTGGCCTGGTGGAACTCTAAAATAGGGTAACCTCCTCTCTTGTATAAAAATTGGGCTCATACTGGACTTATAAATGATTATAAGACTCAAAACTGGACTAAGGTTGAGGGTTGAGACAAATCAACTAACCTAACTTATTATAGGACTCAATCTTAATTGATTACAAAATTTTCAAAACTTTGACACATGACTAAGTAAACCATGTGGGATCTAGTGATCTGTGTCTAATCCTAGTATCCCCACCAATTCTCCTGGGGTGGGAGGAACTTGACCCCATCGAGTATGGGTCAATTTGGCTCAAGGAGGGTCTGGGTTGAGGCACTGCAAATCCGCACCAGCATTCCACAAGTCCTCAGATTCTGGCTAACCTTGCCACCAGACCAAGTACCGCTAATAGTCTCTATCCTGGGTACCGATAACTTGATCATCCTGAGCTCTCTCAATTTTTACCTCACCAAAAGGCCAAATTATATGTGGTCGCTCGGGGGTGGGTTCACTCACAAAGAAAGGGAGTGGCTCAAGGGGCTCGCTGGGTATCATTGCTAGCTCCCTAGACTCTATAAGATCTGAGATGATGAAGGTGGAGCTAATACCTAAATCAGGTGATATCTTAGGCACATAGGCATTGGGTCCATTATTATTCATTATTTTGGATGGACCAGCTTCGTGAGCAGAAAATTCTTTGACAGTCACATATTCCTTTGCATAAAAACCTTTATCTTTCTTTTGGGAAATTAACCAAGTTGTTATTTAGTTCATTACTTAGGTTCAGCTTTTGACTAATTTCCATATGCATATGCTATGCAGAGGTAAGTGCAGGTGCAGACAGATGATTCAAGGTTATAAATTTATTGGACTCAAAACTAGTACCTAAAAGACTCGACTAGACCTTCCTATCAAAGGAAATTTTATTGAACTCTACAGGACAAAATCTAACAGACTATAGACTTTCTACATTTGACACTAGTATGGCATGCACATGAAAATTTACTATGGACTCCTAGCAAATGCCATAGGGTTTTCCAGAAGTAAAATGCAAACCTAACATGTGCAACAAATGAATGCAACATGCATATCTCTACATGATGCAATCTAATAATAAGAAAATTAGGAGAAGTTTCAAAAAAGGTAGAAAATAAGAAATGGGTTCAGGGTTAGTCTAGCAGGATCAGAAATAAGGAGATGGTTCAGGGTTAATCAGAAAGAGTAGAATACTAAAAGGGGTTTCAGGGATGAGTCCTAGACTAATGAGATTTACCTTATGGGTGTGAGGTACTCCTATAGGGTCGGCTTAATGGAAATATGGGTTATTGATTTCAGTGATGAGATTAATTGGGGTTAAAGGAATGACTTCATCTTGAGGGTATTGGTCTAAAGAGACCAAGTCCTTAATAAACTCTTGTGACTCATAAAATTTAGGACCGGATTTTATAACTGGATTCTCTTCTAAAGTCTCCTCAGGTAGAGTTGCAGTCATAGGGTCATGGATTTCTTCCTTTAATGATTCTTCCATTACATGGTCAGCTAACTCTATGTTGATTACTGTCTGGGTATAGCTTAGGTTGGCTAAATCTAGATTGGCACCTACTTGGATATGGTCAGGGTCAACTATTGTTGGGTGGTCTTCTACTATAAGTTTAGTCTGGGTGAGGTCAGGGGCAACTAACTTCGGATTGGTTTCTACCTGGGTATCTACTAAGTCTAGGTCTTCTAGAGGGACTTCCTCTTCTTCTTCCTCATACTCCTCCACTAAGCTCATGTTAGCTACATATACTTCATCTTCAATGTTAGCTTTCTGAACTAGTGGAGTGGTAAGAGGGGGTTGACCAAGGAAAAATTGACTAATACTAGGTTCAAATCTAGGGGTAATAATCCTATAAGGTTCAGGGGTTCAGGTCAACTGAGGGATAGTAGGTTACTACTGGGTTCATATTTAGGGACTATGGTTCTTGGGTTCAGCTCTATGGGTCTTGCCTAGGGTTCTTACTTAGTCATCTAATGGATCAATCCTAGTGGTTGCCTGGTCAAATCGTTGGTCTACTTGGTTGAATCTATGGTTCATTTGGTTTTGGGATTGGATCAACTGGGTTATTTGGTCATGGGTTTGGTCAAGCTTAGTATCAGATTGGTCAAACCTACGATATATTTGGGCAAGTTGGGCTTGGGTTTGGGTATTGGCTTGGTTCATTTGGTCCTATTTGAGGTTCATCTGGTTCATCTGTGTATTCACTTAGTTCATCTGTTCACTTATGGCTCTTATAAGGGCTTCTAGATTGGGTTCCATGGTTGAGCTAGGTTGGGGTTTAGACTTCTGGTATTGGGTTCCTAGTCTAGTGGTCATACAACAAATAATCAATCAAAATGGAATGGTGTAGCCAAGAATGCAAAAGAAAAAGGTCAGTACAATCTAGGGTTTTCTAGACCTAAAGCCAAAACTAAATGGGTCAGCTCAATTTACACTTAATCCAGCAGCTAGTCCTTCCTCTGGCCAGGTAGAGGGTCGGAGTGTGGGAGGCCCCCTTGCTTTCACAAGGATCCAATTAAAAATCATAACACCACTTAGGTCATTTGACTCTGGGCCCTCAGCCTTAGACACCAGATTTCAGTAATAGCCACAGGATTGAATGTACTAGTTGGCCCACACAATTCGGACCGACCTATTAGGTGTCCCCTAGCTCTCTAGGGAAAATTAGGTCTAATTGATTTTAATTAGGCTTGGGTTAGTATAATGATGGTTGTTTTGGACCCAGGACAGGTGATGAAATCCTGCCTTGATATTATATTGACTTTCCTTATGGTTAGATTAAAAGATGATGAACATTCAATGATCCTAATGCAACTAAAATAATCAGAAAATAAAATAGTTTTTAATTAATTTATGAGATGTCAAGTTAGGTTTAAGTTTACTGGGGTTATCAAACCAATTATAGCTCGGCATTGGGGGTTTGGAAGTGATTAGGTTTGAGTTAGTCAAGTGCAAAATTAGCAAAAATCAGAGAATTAAGGTTACAGATGATGTAGAATTTGACATAGTTAAGGATGTAGAAAAAATTCTAAAAAATTACAGAGTATAGGACGGATGGTGATGATGATGCCTACCAAATTTGATCAAAATAAAAATCAATTGATGATGAAAATCCTAGGGTTTTCAGACTACTACAAAAATTTTAGGATTTTGTTAGGGTTTCAAATATGCTAAATTTTAATGACTTAGGGTTTCTGTAAAATTAATTAAAAGTTTTGATAAAATAGAGGATACGACAAAGAACAATTCTTGCAAATTTCATAGAAAATAAATTCTTTTACGATGATAAAATAAGATGAAACCTAGATACCTAATGCAGTGGACAGGATGCAGAAATTAGGGTTTGTGAATGCAAAGCAGATAAAAACTATTCTAAACCAACTCTGATACCAAACTGATGCAGGATGACTCTAAGATTGCTAAACATGCAGGAAAAATAGTAAACTAATTTTTTTTGTGATTTTTATAATTTAGGTTTGTGGGCTAAATTCCAAAGTTAAGCAAAGAACAAGCAGATAAAGTAGCAATGCAAAGAATCATCATGATCACAAAGAACTCATGCAAGATAATAAGTAGCTAGGACCCGAGAGTTGAGAAACTCTCAGTTTAGGACAGCTTATCTTCATTAAATAAAAAATTAAAAGAAGGGAAGGATGTTATCAATCAGTGGTTTGAAGAACTTTCGATGAAGAGATCACACAACACTCTGAATGGAGTCTGGATGATGAAGTTCGGTTCCCTTGATTAGATGGCTGATTTGGATGGTTTTGGAGACAAGGAAAGCCTCCTCTGGGGAGGAGAAACACCTCGGGGATCATGCAAAACATCAAGGGTCAATCAAAATAACAAGTAAGAAAAATAAAGGGGATTGGTTTAGAAGGAATCAAGTTAGGGTTTAGAAGCAGGGCGGCTTAAAGGTTGATGAAGATCTCCTTGTTTGGTGGCCTAGGGCACTCCTTCTTGGACATGTGAAGGCTTGGATGGCAATGATTTAGGCATGGAAGGATGCTAGGGCAGCAAAGAATTCGGCCAAGTACAAGAACACAAACCAAAGAACCAAAAGAATAAATTAACACAAGCTCGCAAGCTCAAAATAAATTCACTAGGGTTTTGATATCATGAATAAAAAGTTATTCTACGAGAGGGAGATGGGTGGGGTTTATATAGAGCTCCCTATGCCCTCTCCTATCTGAAATACAAGTCCTCTCCCAACCATGAAAGGATTATAAAACCCATACAAAGTAGAAATCCTATCCCAACTAGGCTAAACTTTGACTAATCTTCTTCCTTCTTCACTTAGGACACCTCCTCTTGGATTGGACTTGGTCAAACTTCTCAAATTCGGTTTTGGACCTTGGGGCAATAGCAAGGACACCTCCTTTATCGGCTTGGATAAAAATTTGAGGGGCCCAGGTGGGCTTCCAGGGGTTGGGTGCATGGGCTGGCATATTCTAAGGAATTTGGCTGGAATCTTGCTTCTTAAGAGCTTGGGCTTGGTACTTGGGCTTAATTTCCTTAGGTTGGGATGCAGGTGAACCTCTAGAATCATGGATTCCCTAGTTTGGGAATATGCTCTAGCATCTGGAGAGGAATCTGGGCATCTGATGGATATCTAGAAAGAATCAGGGTTTCTAGAAGCATCTTGGATCCTGGGTTGTCACACAAAATTCAATGGGCTGATGTTAGTGGCCTCTGACTCCTAGATGTGGCCTGGTGGAACTCCAAAATAGGATAACCTCTTCTCTTGTACAAAAATTGGGCTCATACTGAACTTATAACTGATTTACAGGACTCAAAAATGGACTAAGGTTGAGGGTTGAGATAAATCAACTAACCTCAA
Organism: Areca catechu; assembly: GCA_021397845.1. Lineage (NCBI taxonomy): Eukaryota > Viridiplantae > Streptophyta > Magnoliopsida > Arecales > Arecaceae > Areca > Areca catechu. The sequence continues at coordinate 79,310,785 of CM038044.1, read as the reverse complement.
CTTATTACAGGACTCAATCTTAATTGATTACAAAATTTTCAAAACTTTGACACATGACTAAGTAAACCATATGGGATCCAGTGATCTGTATTTGATCCTGGTGTCCCCACCATATAATTAAGAATAAAGCTAGATTAGTGGCTAAGGGATATAACCAAGAAGAGGGTATAGATTTTGATGAAACATATGCACCTATAGCAAGACTAGAAGCTATTAGATTACTTCTTGCATTTGCTTTCTACATGGATTTCAAACATTTTCAAATGGATGTGAAAAGTGTATTCTTAAATGGTTTTATATCTGATGGAATTTTAGATGAATAAAAAGTTATTCTAGAAGAGGGGGAGGGGTGGGGTTTATATAGAGCCCCCCATGCTTTCTCCTATATGAAATACAAGTCCTCTCCCAACCATGAAAGAATTACAAAACCCATACAAAGTAGAAATCCTATCCCACCTAGGCTAAACTTTGACTAGTCTTCTTCCTTCTTCACTTAGGACACCACCTCTTGGCCTGGACTTGTCAAACTCCTCAAATTAAGTTTTGGACCTTGGGGCAGCAGCAAGGATGCCTCCTTCATCGACTTGGATGAAAATTTGAGGGGCCGAGGTGGGCTTCCAGGGCTTGGGTGCATGGGCTGGCATATTCCAGGGAATCTGGCTGGAATCTTGCTTCTTAAGGGCTTGAGCTTGGTGCCTAGGCTTGATTTCCTTAGGTTATGATGCAGGTGGACCTCTGGAATCATGGATACCCTGGTTTAGAAATATGCTCTAGCATATAGAGAAGAATCTGGGCATCTAGAGGACATCTAGAAAGAATCAGGGTTTCTGGATGCATCTTAGATCCTAGGTTGTCACACAAAATCCAATGGATTAATGTAGTGGCCTCTGACTCTTGGATGTGGCCTGGTGGAACTCCAAAATAGGGTAACATCTTTTCTTGTACAAAAATTAGGCTTATACTGAAGTTATAACTGATGTACATGACTCAAAACTGGACTAAGGTTGAGGGTTGAGACAAATCAACTAACTTCAACTTATTACAAGACTCAATCTTAATTGATTATAAAATTTTCAAAACTTTGACACATGACTAAGTAAACCATATGGGATCCAGTGATCTGTATCTAATCCTGGTGTCCCCACCATGTAATTAAAAATCAAGCTAGATTAGTGGCTAAGGGATATAACCAAGAAGAGGGTATAGATTTTGATGAAACATATGCACCTATAGAAAGACTAGAAGCCATTAGATTACTTCTTGCATTTGCTTGCTACATGGATTTCAAACATTTTCAAATGGATGTAAAAAGTGTATTCTTGAATGATTTTATGTCTGATGGAATTTTAAATGAATAAAAAGTTATTCTAGAAGAGGGGGAGGGGTGGGGTTTATATAGAGCTCCCCATGCCCTCTCCTATACGAAATACAAGTCCTTTCCCAACCATGAAAGGATTACAAAACCCATACAAAGTAGAAATCCTATCCCAACTAGGCTAAACTTTGACTAGTCTTCTTCATTCTTCACATAGGACACCTCCTCTTGGCTTGGACTTGGTCAAACTCCTCAAATTTGGTTTTGGACCTTGGGGCAGTAGCAAGGATGCTTCCTTCATCGACTTGGATGAAAATTTGAGGGGCCCAGGTGGCTTCCAGGGGTTGGGCACATGGGCTGGCATATTCCAGGAAATATGGCTGGAATCTTGCTTCTTAAGGGCTTGGGCTTGATTTTCTTGGGTTGGGATGCAAGTGGATCTTTGGAATCATGGATGCCCTGGTTTGAAATATGCTCTGGCATCTGGAGAGGAATCTGGACATCTGGAGGACATCTAAAAAGAATCAGGATTTCTGGAAGCATCTTGGATCCTAGGTTGTCACACAAAATCCAATGGACTGATGTAGTGGCCTCTGACTCCTAGTTGTGGCCTGGTGGAACTCCAAAATATGGTAACCTCTTCTCTTGTACAAAAACTGGGCTCATACTGGACTTATAGCTAATGTACAGGACTCAAAACTGGACTAAGATTGAGGGTTGAGACAAATCAACTAACCTCAACTTATTACAGGACTCAATCTTAATTGATTACAAAATTTTCAAAACTTTGACACATGACTAAGTAAACCATATGGGATCTAGTGATCTGTGTTCGATCCTGGTGTCCCCACCATGTAATTAGTAATAAAGCTAGATTAGTGGCTAAGGGATATAACCAAGAAGAGGGTATAGATTTTGATGAAACATATGCACCTATAGCAAGATTAAAAGCCATTAGATTACTTCTTGCATTTGCTTGCTACATGGATTTCAAACTTTTTCAAATGGATGTGAAAAGTGTATTCTTGAATGGTTTTATATATGAACAAGTTTTTGTATAACAGGCACCAGGTTTTGAAAATCAAGCTTTTCCAAATCATGTTTTTGAACTCAATAAAACATTATATGGTTTGAAACAAACAACTAGAGCCTGGTATGATAGACTTAGCACCTTTTTGATTGAAAATGATTTTTCAAGAGGAAATGTTAACAAAACTCTTTTCATTAAGAAGAAAGATAACGATTTATTAGTTATACAAATTTATGTTGATGATATTATATTTGGTGCAACTAATGAAACTTTTTGAAGAAAACTTACTAAGTTAATGTAGGGAGAATTTGAAATGAGCCTAATGGGTGAACTTAACTACTACCTTAGACTTCAAATGAAACAAACAAAGGAAGGAATCTTCATTAACCAAGCCAAGTACACCAAAGAAATAATCAAAAAGTTTGGTATGGAGTTAAGCAAACAAATGAACACACCCGTGAGTCCAACTTGTAGATTGGATAAAGATGAAGATGAATCCAACAATGATCAAAAGCTCTATAGAGGTATGATCGGATCCTTGTTATACTTAACTATAAGTAGACCTGATATCTTGTTTAACGTTTGTGTATGTGTTAGATTCCAATTTAATCCTAAAGAATCACATATGCTTGCTGTTAAAAGGATTATAAAATATCTAAAATGAACAAGTAATCTAGGTCTATGATTTTCAAAACATTATTCATTAAATTTAATTGGATTTTCGGATGCTGATTATGCTAGTTGTAAAATTGATAGAAAAAGCACTAGCGGCACATGCCAATTTCTAGGATTGAATTTAATCTCATGGCACTATAAGAAACAAAACTCGGTAGCATTATTTACTACTGAGGTAGAGTATGTTGCTGCTAGGAGTTATTGTGTACAAGTATTATGGATTAAACAATAACTAGAAGACTTTGGTATTACATAATCTAAGATTTTCATCAAATTTGATAAAAAATCCAATGCAGCACTCAAGGACTAAGTACATAAAGATTAGGCACTATTTTATTAGAGATCATGTTTTGAATGGTGACATTGAACTAGAATTCATCCCTACTGAGAGCCAACTTGCTAACATTTTTACTAAGCCACTCAATCAGGATAGATTTATGATGATTAGAGAAGAATTAGGTCTTTATGATCCCTTTTAGATTTTGCAAACCTAATCTCTTCAAAATTAAGAAAAAATTATCTAGAGAATCTCCAACATCAATTCAACATCTTTAAGCACCTTTCCATGCAATTATCTTGAATTTATTATCATTTATGATCAATTTTTAACTTTTGTAGAAAGTTTCTGTTCGAGTCGACTCGGGCAATTATGCTCAGGTCGAGCCGACTCGAATTATTGTTGTTTCTGGTTTTTCTCTGGTCGAGCCGACTTGAATAGTTTTAGGATTAGTCAAGCCAACTCGGATATCAGGCAAATAGTTTTTTAATAGAGCCATAGAGCCTTTTTTGAATTTTTCTATCTTTTGTTCTCGCTCTAAACCTTAGAACTCCACTCAAAACCTCTTCCAAAACCTCAAAAATCATCTCCCTTGAGATCCAATCTTCCAATTGCTCCCAATTCTTGTAATGGCACCAAAAATGGTTGTTGGGAAGAGATCAAAAAGGGCTGCTCCATCTACTGAGACTGAGAAAAGGTCTAAGCATCGGTAAGAGGGGCCAACTCGAATGGTGGAGAGAGAAGAATAGCAAGAAATTCGAGAAGAAAGGAAATTAGCCACTGCTCCTTCTCTGAGGCAAGTAATTTCTATGTCTAATCGCCTAGTTACAAGTGGTAGAAGGATCATTTCCTCTTTTCTCAAGGATTTAGGGTTGAAAATTGGTGATTCTATCAAACAACTTGGTTGGAGTTACTTTTGCTCATTGAATGTGTCTACTTATCCTACCCTAGTTAGAACATTTTATGAGAATCTGAGACTTAAGGCACAACACATTGAATCCATAGTGAAAGGCAAGAGAATAATCATTTCTGAAGAAAGATTGAGTAGTCTATTAGAAATGCCAACTGAAGGGTCCAAACATCTAGTGCTAAAAGATAAAGAAAAGACCCTAAGACAATGCTAGGCAGGGAAGATGTTAGTGGAATTGGAACAGTAATGGAAAATACATTATCCCTAGAAATGAGATTGCTCCATAATTTTGTCAATCAGATCTTTCTTCAAAGAACAAGAAGGTTTTATTGGGCCAGCGAGGAGGACTTATGCTTCATGGAACATATCATTGAGGGGAAAGCATTGAATTTACCTTATATTATGATTATGATGATGAAAGAAGCTGTGAGGAAAGTGAAAGCATGCTTACCCTACGAAATGGTATTAACATTATTATTTCAAGCTTCCAGGGTTAATCTTGAAGGAGAAGATGGAAAACCTCTTCACCACATAGATACTTATTCTTCCAAATCTCTACTTCGACTGGGTTATATATGTAGTGAAGGAGTATGGAAGAAGAAAGGGACTAATGCTAGGGGACTAATGCCAGGGCTATAGCAGCATCTTCTAGTGAGGATGATGATGATGATGAGAGTGCAGAGATACCTAGAGAGATCATTTCTGATACTGTTGCACCCTCTACATTGGAGCCTTCAAAGCATGTTTTTGATGTTCCCAATACTGCTACCACTATTGCATCTGAGCCAGCTGCTTCTATTGAGTTTAGCACCACTTCTGAGATTGCTATATCTGAGCATGCTACTATGGAGACTGAGCCTACTAGTTTCACTGAGGCTATGGAGACAGTTCATACTGATTATGAGACTCCCTTACCTACTTATCCACCAGCATATACTGCTGTAGGTCCATATGCACATTCTACTATTTCTGTTTCAGTGACACAGGAGTTTATTGCCAAGCAGATGAGAGGACTTGCTGATACACTGACCAGTTCTTTGACTAGTATGTTTGGCGAGCTTCGCCAGTCAGTGGACACTAGACTTGACCTGCTCAGCACTGAGATCAAAGAGCTTCGCACCAGGGTGGACTCACTTGAGTCATCTAGACCTGCATCTCAGCTTGACACACAGCCCCTATCAGATTCTATCAGGTCAGCTACTGAAGCTATTAAAAATTCTGTGGATAAAAGCATTGAAGAATTCAGGGCTGAGTTGAAAGAAGTAAATTTCAAAATGGGTGGCATGGAAGAAGGAAAGAGAATGGAGGAGGACTACACCAAGGGCATTGGGATTCTTAGATCTGATTTTGGCAGACTTAGAGGTTCTACTGAAGCATTTGCAAATGCCCAAGCTACTAAGTTAATTGCATTGAACACTGAGGTGAAGAAGCTTCATGAAGAGATGGATGTAGTTCAATTTCAACTTGATTAGCTCAAAACCACTATCATTGCAACATTTGCCTCTCCTAGACCTCGAACTGTACCTACACCTGTACCTACATCTCAACCTGGACCTATCTCTACTCCACATTCTAGGCAGCCAGCTCCTCATCTTAGGCCCCAAGATTCCGAGCCATAGTTTGTGGACCCAATAGCATCTATGCCATCTTTTGGACCATCCTTTGTACCACCTTTTGGGCCATCCAATAGTACTAAGGAATAGTGAATAGACTTTTAATTGTAATCTTTTATAATGTGTAATGAAGATTTTATGAATGTAATGAATATATCTTTAGCCTATCTTTTGTGTATGAATTGAGCTTGTGCAATAATCTCAATGATGCTTTCATTTGTTCAATGCTAATCAAAATAAATTTTAATTAGAATATCAAAGTTGAGAAGAGAAAGTGAAATTATCTTAAACAAATATTATCAACTTTCTCTTTCTATTATAAAAATTGAGCTTTGAAACATCAATTGAACACCTTTTTTGATTGCTAACAAAAAGGGGGAGAATGTGATTAAGGGGGAGAAAAATTGACTTTAGTTTAAGCTCTATGCTCTTAAAATTTGCACACATTCCTTGAAAATCTTAAAGCATTAACTCTGATACTTTTCAATTCTGACACATTTCTAAAACTTTGCAAAATTGAGCTTTGATACCTTGCATACCATAATAGCTCTGATACTTTGTGAAAGTGCTAGCCTTAACACTCTAATACATATAAAAGCACTGATACTGTATAGTCTTTTTTCACAAAAAGCTCTGATACTTACTTGCAAATATAATTAGCTCTAATACATGTTAATACTCACTTCAAATTCAGTCATACATGTAATTGTAAAGAATTTTTTCATGCCCGGTGTTTTGTCATCATCAAAAAGGGAGAGATTGTTGACCCCATAAGTGATTTTGATGATAACCAAACTTTGGAGCATGCATTTATTTTATTAACAACTCTTCAAGTATTTTACAAGTTTTTATAGGATGATTTCATTGTTTATTTTCAACTCCTACATTTCTAGTTTTGAAATGAGTTGTGTTGTAAGTGATTCATGTAAAGAAGAACCCAAAGAAAAAAATAAGTAAAAATCATAAAAATGGGTTACTTCTAGATGTGTTTCAAGCTTAAGTTTCTTAGAAATTTGGTTAAAAGAGTTTGAAGGCATCTTGAAACTTTGAAGACTTGATGGATGATTTCTAAAGAGAAACTGATATTTCACTGAAGATTTCATCCGAGCCAACTCGAAGAGAAGAGAGCCGACCCTAGCACATGGTACGCATGAAGATTTATGGCATGTGATAGAAAAGTGCCCTAAGAGCCAATCATTATAAGGGCATTTTTGTAAACTTCCAGCTCATGTATGACATACTTTCATATTAATAAAGGCATTTGATTCATCATATATTGCGGTGTCATATTTTCTTATTGATTATGATAAACTCCATAAATTAGGGCAATGTAGTTAGGGTTATGATGGAGTTCATAATATTGAGACCTAATTCTTATAAACCCTAATCTAAAATGTTCCTAATCATTGGACCATCGATTCGGAATTCGATGAATCCGGAAAGACTAGCTTATCCTATGTATGCTCAGTTGATGAGGGTAGTTGATCTCACAACCACTTGTGTAGAGACACTAATACAAGGATAAGGGTGCTCGTCAGGGTATGAGTACATTGAATTGATCCGTACCGAGATTATCTTATGGAAGTGTTACTACTTGTCAAAAGATAGATCCCAGAGTAGAAGTTATGCATGTGATCTTTATACCTGAGGTCACCATGGTTCCTTATGCACACTAAGCCATACTTTGGTTCATACTTATTCATGCCATTGCAGCATGTACGGGATATTTTGGGTATGGTGGAAGGTGTACGAAGGATGTGAGTGGACCAACAAGGAATCGATCATTCCTAATAAGAGGAATTATTATTACATGCAATCTCTTTGATGAGAGACTCAAGGAACCTTTGATCAAAGTAGGATGAGATTAGTGGAATCTAATCAGTCATCAGTTGATTCTTCATGATCGAGCTGAGATTCGATATGATTAAGTGTTAGGGTTTGACATATATCCATACCTATCACTTAATCAGAATAATGGGAGATCAAAAGATTGAATTGCATGGTAACTTACTACTGAAGGATATTTTGATATTTTTCACCAAATTCCTCATCTTCCAGGTAGGCATGACACGTTGCTAGACATCAATCTTGTCTTGTAGGTTTTTATGAACCAATTGGTTTGGTTTCATGAGTCAATTTGATGTGTGATTCGAATTAGACAATTAGGTGAGCCAATTTGACCTAATTAGGTCAATCAGGTTCGATCGGATCGAATCGGCTCAAACCTAAACCTACTGCTGGCTAGATGTGGAACCCAATGGGTCACACACAATAGAGACTTGGCCAAGGAAGTCATTCATGATTTAATTAGGGTCATAGGATCCTAATTGGTTAGCCAGATTGCATACTAGCATATGTAGGATAACCTAATTCCTAACCCAATTGGATTGGGTTCGGTTGCTTGCTAATTGGGCTAACCTAATTATGAAAAACCTAAATTAGGTTGAGTCCTAAGTGGGGCTATCCAAATTAGAGCTTGATCTGATTTTAATTTGAACTTAAGGGCATTTAGGCACCATATATGAAGAGTCTCAATGGCATGGGACTCTTGGTACCTAAATGACACATTAACTTCAAAAAGGCACAGAAGGAGCTACAGACCTCTGATCTGAGAATAAAGATATGGTCAGAAAGCTTATTTGATGTCCTTTCCAATGACACCCATATTTCATATATTTAACCAAGTCAATTTGATGCTTTAGGTGGACTAAATGGAAAGGGAAAGACTATTGGTGCCCTTTGGCACACTTGGGAGAAGGTATGGCGTGCAGATAGACTGAGAGTCCTTCTGTAAATGAGACTCGAGTGCTTCATCAGGAAGGTGCCTCTTAGCTCAACCCCCACACCTTGACAAGTCCAAAGACTGGTTTAAAGTTTGAATGGGACGGTTTGAAGAGGAGTGAAAATGTGGCGCGCACATGAAGAGTCGCGCCTCTTCATATGCGCACGCACAATAGAGGGCAGAGTCCTTCTGGCTCTAAAACTCTTCAAGCCTCGTGTTACTTCAGATTAGAAGAGGCATCTCCCTATCTCAGAAATCGGTATTTGACACATGGCATGATGGGGATTGATCTGGTAAGTGAAAGAACACAGATATGACTCTCCATTCCCGAAGAGTCTTATCATATATGATTTTTCATATCTGATAAGTGTTGTCAGGATGCATTTCATATCCCATCTGAGATTATAAATAGGGGGTATAGTGAAATGAAAAATACTACTACTACTTCTTCGATCTTATCTCAGTGTTTTTATTTTTCTGAGAGTCTGTCTGAGAGTCTTCCACTTTCTCCCCCCTCCTTGTTTTAGGACAAGACTTGTCTTGTCAAGACAAGTTCTTCTACACTAGGACAAGGCTTGGTTTTAAAATATAAGCCTATAGGATCCTAGTGGAGGGTAGTCCTAGAACCTAAAGTGGTTTAGGACAGTGTCTTGAGTGCCCTTCAGTAGGACAGGGTGTCCTACAGTGGTCAATAGACCAAAGACTACCGAAAGAGTTCCACTTCTCCAAGCAACTTGAAGAAGGAGTTCTTCCTTGGTCCGAGTTTCATATGGATCACCGTTGGAGGGTTTGCGTTTGTGAACCTTATGAAAAAGTTGGGTTTTAGCGATCCAGGTATTTTTCTTGACTCTATTTTATGATTCATTAGTTGATATTGCACAAGGGGTTCCTGGGAATTAGGGTTTTCTATACATGTTAGGGCATCATGCTATATATGTTAGGGCATCATGCTATGAAATTTTATTTTGAAAGTCAATTTCTCATGCTGCATGATCCCTGGCACCCTGGGAGAATTCCCATCAATGGTATCAGAGCCATCCTTATGGCATTCCAATTATGAATCATTTTGGAGTTTGATTAAATTCCACTACCGAGCCGACCCGAACCTTATCGAGTCTACTCGACCATGTTCATATGTATGATATTATGTCAATATGAAATTATGCATGAACCAAGTAACTGCTTTGAATTGGGTTAGTCACTATGGCCGTCCGGTTATAGGAGCCAAGTAGGGTTTAAAGGCCCTCTCTTACCATTCAATGGGTCTCCTATGGCGTGTAAGGGTGCCGCTATGGCCATATCCCATGAATAAGTGAGGTGAAAGGTATTTTATCATGTCTTGATTTGCATATTAGGGTAATATGCTAATTGTCATATAATGCTATGCATATTAGGGTAATATGCTTGATGACATGAATTTTAATGCATATGCTAGAGCGATATGCATTGGGTTTATATTTATTATAAACTTGGATATCATGTTTATGTTTATACTAGTTGTAATAAACATTATTATTATAATAGTTTTAGAATATATTTTGAGACCATCAAAGCCATCATCAAAAATCATATTTAGTCATAGTATAAAACTTAGTCAAAAAGCAAAACCGGTTAGGGTTTGATCAGCCAATTGGTGTCTAGGCAAGTAGTTCTGGGAAGGTAAAGGGAATGAGGATTTTAATTGGTTCCGTTGACTGACCTGGCCAATCTAATTGGTGTCTAAGGAAAGCAACGAGGGGACCCCCTCACCCCTTCCACTCACCTGGCCAATTTGGTCATATCTAAATCTTAATTTGGTAATGCTAATTGGTTAAGTGTACTATATTTTTCCTTCCTTCATGCTAAGCCAAATTTATGTCAAGACTATAGTATGTTTGTTATGCATACACAAGGCCTACTCTAGGATTTGATATTAGATTTGTCTTGGTGTACTTAGTTCTTTATGGCATGGTTGGAAATGTTGCTTTGTTGTACATACACAAGGATAACATTATTCAATCATGGCTATATGGAAATGAAGTGTCCGACTAAACTAAGACATTATGGTTTGTTATGCATACACAAGGCCATAAGTGTCTTAAAGGCAAAGATAATTATTGAGAATTGCACGGCTTGCAATTGGAAAGGTTGTCCTACCTTTGAACTCATGTGTGTTTGTTGTGCATACACAAGGCACTCAAGAGGAATAAAAATCTCAACCCCGTTAAGGAAACCAGGAAAGGTTTCTTGCTTACCATAGTTGAGGGTTATGGTATTTGAAGAAAATAGTGGGAGACATAATTAGATAGAAAGTCCTTATCTAGTTATGGATGTCATCTTGAGTGGTCTGCTGATATTGTTCTTTAATTAAATATAGAATATTTAAATAATGGCTTCAAACTTATCACTGAGTGGCATCTTGAATGCTAATAAGTTAATCGGTTCAAACTATATGGACTGGTTGAGGAAGAAGGCTGATGGAGCCTGTTTCCATTGCAGCATGTTTGGGCATTGGAAGAAGAATAGGAAGACTTGTCTTGCAAATGTGAAGCTAGATGCGAGTGGTGCATCTAGGGGTTTGTACATGATATAAACCAATTTATCATTGGGTGAATCTATTTCTAATTCATGGGTATTGGATACCGCATGTGGGTCACATATTTATAAATCTTTACAAGGACTCCACAGAATTAGAAATTTGAAGAAAGGTGACTTCAAATTATATGGGGCAAGTGGAGAACCCATTTATGCTAAAGCTATGGATACCTATCTTCTGTTATTACCTTCAGGTAATATCATAAGGTTGGAAGAATGCTACTATATGCCAAATATTGTAAGAAACATTATTTCTATACCCTTGTTGTTACAACAAAGATATGAAATAAGTGTAAAGAGTAGTGGCTACTCTATTCTACATAATAATACAATATTTGGGCATGGTTGCTTTATGAATAGTCTTCTAACTTTAGTACTCAATGATAAAATACTTCCTGTAGATGACAAGAATAGAAAAAGAGATAATGTCAATATCGCATATCTCTGGCATTACCGGTTAGGTCATATCAGTGAGTCAAGGATAAACAAGTTAGTCAAAGAGGATTACTTTGATCCTGATGATTTTCAATCATTAGGAACTTGTGAGTCTTGCCTCAAAGGGAAAATGACCAAGTCTCCATTTACTGGATATGGAGAAAGGGCAACTGATTTATTAGGTCTTGTACAAACTGATGTGTGTGTGTTGGGTTCGGTAACCAGTGCGGAAGTGTGGATTTCAAAAATTTATGAAACCAGGTCCGAACCCTAATCCCAAATCTCCTTATTAGCAATTAAAAACTATGACTACATGCATGTCCAAATTTAAACATTGTTTAAATACTAACCTCAGATTGCTATAACCAGTCTGATGCAGAAATGAACTCCAAATTGAGCAGCCTCTTGAACACACCAGGCGTCCACTTGTCCGCCCTCCGATGGTGATCCACACGGGCAGATGATCAAGACACTGACTCCTTAATTGGGTTCCTTCCAATCAAGTTCTACCCCAAGAACTTGATATATGGGCTATTGGCTAGGACTCCTCTAGCCAAACTGGGACTAAACCTTCTCTCTTACCCTTCTCCTTGTCTTCTAGCAACTTTGGCCCCTTAAGACACTCTTGTCTTAAGAATAAGCCCTTGTCCTAAAATGAGACAAGGCTTGTCTTGGAGGGAGAAGAAAATTAAGACAAGATTGTCTTAATGTAAGAAAGAAAGAAAGGAGAGGCGCCTTCTTCCTTTACCGTCGGAGAGTTTCTCTCTGACTCTCCTTCTGTTCTGAGATTTGACAGAACCAAGGCTCTGTAAAGGAATCAAAGAGGAAAGAGAGGAGGGGGAAACAATCTTCTGGAGAGGGAGAAAATAAAGAGGCAAGGCTTCGCTGTAGAAAAACTTAGAATGATTTTACGGTGAAGTCTTCTCCTTAAATAGGCGACAGAGAGGCGCCTACCCATCTGTAATCACCGTCTCACACCCCCTCTCTCCCTTCTCACATCCTTTCCCTTTATCTCACAGCCCTTGAATTAATCTCACGGCCTTTGGGATGGGAAGACGCAAGAAAGAGTCGCGAAAAACACAGAAGGGCGCGCGCAGAAGAGAAGAGTCGCGCCCCTTCGGTGTTTTTTTTCTTTTCTCTCACGGTAATCCCATTTTTGAATTGTCCACGCCTAGGTGGACTCTCTTCCACATCTCTTCAGCCAAAAAACGCCGACCCCTTTCCTTTTCTCACGCAAAAACGCCACTTGGAGAGAGTCCACGCGCGCGTGGACTCTTCTCCTTGCGCGCGCGCGTGGGAAAAGAGGGGAAGGGGCTTAGGCGATGTGGAAAGGGGTTTTAGCCTCTTAGGTTAGCCCAATTGCTAGCCTATTATTAGCCCAATGGCTTGAATCCTCAATTAGATTCAAACCGGAATGAATTTGGATCTAAAAAAGACCAAATCGGAACCCTAACTCGAATCCGATTCAAGTAGAAGCCATGGTTTGCAACACATGCTAGTGTGTTCATCTGCAAACGAGATTTAATTCCAAATTAAATCCTTGATTATCTATCCTAAGTGTGTGACCCATTGGGTTCCATACCTAGCCAGCAGTGGGTCCGAGTGCAAGTTGACCTAATTTGATCAGAACTCATTCTAATCGATTTAGGTCAAATCGAGCTAACTCGAGTTAGTCAATTAGGACTCCTCCTAATTAGTGATCCAATTAAACCATTTAATTTGATCAACCCACAAGACAAGATTGACGTCTAGCAACGTGTCATGTCTTCCCGGAAGATATGGAAATTCTGGTGAAATTCCAAAACTACCCTTCAGTGGAAAGTTCCCATACAATTCGATCCTTCAATCATCTTGCATCCCGAATATAACTATGGATATGGAAACATGTCAAAAACAGCTTATACTCATTCCCAGCTCAGTCATACACTAATGATTCAATTAATTCGATATTAGAAATCATTTCTAATATCTGTACTTTGATCAAAGATTTCCTGAATCATCATCTGACCTAATTTGGCTGGATGCAATCTCCTCCTACTAGGAGTGATCAATTCCTTGTTGACCTACTCATTACCTTCATATACAATTCATCATACCCAGCATCAACCTCGTGCATGACCCAGTGTCATGATTGAGATTGAACCAAAGCATGGGTTCATGTACATAAGGTATTATGGCAGTCTCAGGTCATAGGACTACTTGTACAACTCCCACTATGTGAAACATCTATTGACATGCAGCTAAGGCTCCATTAGATGTTCTCAAACTGGATCTATTCAGTGAACTCATTCGCTAATGAGCACCCACATCCTTGTATTAGTGTCCCACACAAGTGACTGTGAGAGCAGTCACCCTTTTCAGCATACATAGGATGTGCCAGTCTAACCGGAAACCCTGATCCCCAACTCAGGGTTCCTATGACTAGGAATATTCTAGATTAGGGTTTTAAGGCCTTAGATCTCACTGGTATGATCTCATCATAGCCCTAGGACCATAGCCCTAATCTATGGGGATCATCATATAATGACACAGCGAATGATGAAAAAAAATATTGCCTTTATTAACTTGTCAATTTACAATGGTCTGGGAGATACAAATATTGGCTTATAGGGCATAATCCTTTCAATCTCCCACTTGCACTAAAGCCAATCGCTCTTATTCTTTAACCCCATACAATCGAGGTGGCGATCAAACTCCCGCTGTGGTAGAGCCTTAGTGAACGGGTCTGCTATGTTGTTCTTTGTATCCACTCTATTGATGCAGACTTCTTGTCTCTCGATTATCTCTCGGACAAGATGGAAGCGTCTCAGAATGTGCTTGGACTTGTGATGGGCTCTCGGTTCCTTAGCTTGAGCAACTGCTCCAGTGTTATCACAATAGAGTGGCACCGGGCTCTCAATCTCAGGAACTACTCCCAACTCTGTGATGAATTTCTTCATCCAGACAGCTTCCTTGGCGGCTTCACTGACAGCTATGTACTCTGCCTCGGTAGTTGAGTCAGCTACAGTCTGCTATTTAGTGCTCTTCCAACTTACTGCTCCACCATTCAAGGTAAAGACATACCCTGAAATGGATTTACTATCATCTGGGTCTGATTGAAAACTAGAGTCTGAATAGGCTTCTAGTTTAAGATCAGACCCTCCGTATATAAGAAAAATATCCTTAGTCCTTCTCAAGTACTTAAGAATATTTTTCACAGCCTTCCAGTGATCCTCTCCTGGATCAGCCTGAAATCTACTGGCTACACCCAAGGCATATGCCACATCAGGCCTGGTACATAACATAGCATACATAATCGACCCTATAGCCGAAGCATAAGGTATAGAACTCATTCTATTTCTTTCTTCAGGTGTCTTAGGAGACATCCTCTTAGAAAGACGTATGCCATGACCAATAGGTAAGTAACCTCTTTTACTTTCCTCCATGCTAAATCTCTTTAGCACCTGGTCAATGTACCTAGACTGGGATAAGCCTAGCATCCTTCTTGATCTTTCTCTATAGATCTTTATACCCAGTATATAGGATGCTTCTCTCAAGTCTTTCATGGAAAACTGTTTCGATAACCACACTTTGACTGATTGTAACATTGGGATATCATTCCCAATAAGAAGTATATCATCAACATATAGAACTAAGAAAACTATGGCACTCCCACTAGTCTTCTTGTACACACAAGGTTCATCCTCATTTTTGAAAAAATCAAATTCTTTGACTGTTTTATCAAATCGGATGTTCCAACTCCTGGATGCTTGCTTTAATCCATAAATGGATTTCTTTAGCCTACATACCTGATTAGGTTTAGTCTCCAAGACAAAACCTTCTGGCTGTGACATATAAACCTCTTCCTCAAGGAAACCATTGAGGAATACATTTTTTACATCCATTTGCCAGATCTCATAATCATGATATGCTGCTATAGCAAGCATAATCCGAATAGATTTGAGCATGGCAACAAGGGAAAATGTTTCATCATAATCTATTCCCTGTTTTTGTCTGAAACCCTTAGCCACCAATATGGCTTTATAAGTTTCAACTTGGCCATATGCCCCAATCTTCCTTTTATAGACCCATTTACACCCAATAGGGTTAATACCCTCTGGTGCATCAACCAAAGACCATACTTGGTTGACATACATGGAGTCCATCTCGGATCTCATGGCTTCCAGCCATCTGTCTGAGTCTCTACTCATGACTGCTTCCGTATAGGTTAGAGGCTCATCATTTTGAATGATTTGGGCTTCATTATTTTCAATTATGAACCCATACCTCTCAGGTGCCTGTCGCACCCTATCAGACCTACGGATAGGAGTGTGTTCAGGTTCTATATTAACTATGTTGTTACTTGACTGAGAAGTGTCTATTTGTTGAATCTCATTAAGTTCGATATTTCTACCAGTGCCCTTTTGCAGGATGAATTCCTTTTCCATAAAAGTGGCATGCCTACTGACCAAAACCTTTTGTTCAGTAGGGTGGTAGAATAGATATCCTATACTATCTCTAGGATATCCCATAAATAGACATTTGTCTGCTCTAGCATCTAGTTTATGTCCAAAATTTCTTTTTACATAGGCTGGACATCCCCATATCTTAATATACTTAAGATTGGGCTTCTTACCTCTCCATAATTCATATGGAGTGCTAGAGACAGTTTTAGATGGTACTCTATTCAAGATATAAGTTGCTGTTTCCAAAGCATATCCCCAGAAAGAAAAAGGTAACTCCATGAAGCACATCATGGACCGTACCATATCCAATAAAGTACGATTCCTCCTTTCAGCAACACCATTTAATTGTGGTGTGTAAGGAGGAGTCCATTCAGAGATGATCCCCTTATCTTTAAGGTGATCAAGAAACTCAGTGGATAAGTACTCACCTCCTCTATCTGATCGGAGGATCTTTATACTTTTTCCTGTCTGTTTCTCTACCATACTTTGATACTCTAAAAATTTTTCAAAAGCCTCGGACTTATGTTTCATTAGATACACAAATCCATACCTTGAAAAATCATCAGTAAATGTGATGAAGTATGAGTATCCACCATAGGCTTGAGTTGTCATAGGCCCACATACATCTGTGTGTATGAGTCCCAATAACTCTTTTGTCCTTTCTCCATGTCCACTAAATGGAGTCTTGGTCATCTTACCCATGAGACATGATTCACAAGTTCCTAATGACTCATAGTCATAAGGATCAAAGAAATTTTCTTTGTATAACTTGTTAATCCTAGTCTCACTAATATGTCCAAGTCGACAATGCCAAAGTAAGGTATTGTTTACATCATCTCTTTTCCGTTTGTTAGAAACATGAAAAATATTGTCATTAGTGGAAAGAGTTAATAGACCATTGCAGAATATGCCATAACATATAATTTCATTAGATAAAGAAATTGAGCAGCCACTGCTCATTACATTCATAGTATATCCTTGTTTAAGTAACAAGGGTACAGATATGATATTTCTAATAATTTTTGGCATATAGTAACAATTCCTTAGCTCCAAGATCTTCCCTGAAGGTAACTTCAAAATATAAGTCCTTACAGCTTCTGCTTGGATGGGGTCCCCTCCAGCACCGTAGAGCTCAAAGTTACCTTCCTTCAATCCTTTAAGCCCCTGAAGTCCCTACAATGATTTGCAGATGTTATGACCACTGGCGGTATCCAACACCCAAGTATTTGAAATGGAAGAATCCAATGACAAAATAGTATGAACTTCTTTCATACCTTTTGGTGCCTCTGATGCACCAGGCTTCACACTTGCAAGGTAAACCTTGCAGTTCCTTTTCCAATGACCCGGCTTGCCACAATGAAAGCAGGTCATCTGTCCGGAGGCCTTCTTTCCTTTCTTCTTCTTAATGCCCCCTTTGGGATTCATCCTTTTACTGGAACCCCTTTTGCTTGTCTTCTTCTTATCCACAAGAAGAACTGGAGCCTTATTTTTCTTTACATGGCTCTCTGCTGTCTTCAACATATTCAACAGCTCAGGCAAGGAAGAATTAAGTTTGTTCATATGGTAATTAAGAACAAACTGTGAAAATGACTTTGGGAGTGATTGCAAGATCAAGTCTTGATTCAACTCCCCATCCATTACAAAACCTAATTGACCTAATCGAGTGATTAGATCAATTACCTTTAATACATGGTCTTGTACTGATGTACCTTCTGTCATCCTTGCACGGAACAACTGCTTAGATATTTCATATCTAGCAATTCTACTGTGTTCTCCATAAAGCTCTTTTAAATTGAGCAGTATGGAGTTAGTATCCATGCTATCATGCTGCCTCTGCAACTCATTAGTCATAGAGGCAAGCATAACACACTTGACAGTAAGTGAGTCATTTTGCCACATATTATATGTGGTCTTCTCCTCTTGCGAGGCATCTTCCCTTGGTGGTTCCAAAATTGGGGTATCAAGAATATAGGAAATTCTTTCTTGACTGAGTACTATTTTTAAATTTCTCAGCCAATCAACATAATTAGGCCCAGTCAATTTGTTGGCATCTAAAATACTACGGAGTGAGAGTGAAGAGGCCATTTATCTACATTTAAACAAAGAACAATACATAAGCAAACAACCATGAAATGACAACACATAATTAAATTAGGACTTTAATTTAATTATGTCTCCCACTATTTTATCGAGCATCATAACCCTCTATACGATGATCGAGAAAACCCTAATTAGTCTTTCTTAGTGGGGTTGAGATCCCAATCCCTTATAAAAGACCTTGTGTGTACACAACAAATCTTATATAAGTTCATAGGTAGGAAAACTCTTTCCAATTGTAACCCGTACAATTCTCAACTTATCCCGGCCTCTAAAATATTAATAGCCTTGTGTATACACAACAAACTATAATATTTTAGTTAAGTAAGACCCTTCATAGCCATATAGTCATGACTTTAATAGTAATACCCTTGTGTGTACACAACAAAATATTACTTTAAATCATGCCATAAACAAATAATTGTATTAGGCCAAAAATTATGTTAGTCACCATATTAGGTCTTGTGTGTACACAACAAACCTAGTATAGATCGTAACACAATAATGACCTATCATGAAGGAAGGCCAATAATAGGATTTTAACACCAAGCATGTTAGTCAAGAATTAAATCAATCAGATCGGCCAGGCTAGTGGAAGAGATGTGGGGGTCCCCCCGTTGCTTTCCTAGACACCAATTTAAAATTGGCCAGGTTAGTCAACGGAACCAATTAAAAACCACGATTCCCTTTACCTTCCCAGAACCACCTTTCTAGACACCGAAATGACTAATTATCCATCATGACTAATAATGCTTATCGGTTAACTATACTACCACTTAATATAATTTTAAGAGGGATTCATGCAATGCCAGCACATTCAATTAAAAGCTATCACATATATTAATACATGCTTTTAAACTAAGCAAATATGTGAAATGTGTGCCATCATACTAGGACAACCATTTACCACATAATGGATACACCATTATGCCAGGGCAACCTTATTTCAGTATGATGGCTCTAGGGCTAATCATATCTCTAAGACAATTAGGGTTTCAGTGGAAAACCCTAACTGGTGGCAATCATCAAACTCATGTTCAATCAAAGACATGCATTGTGCATCAATATAAAAACTTTTACATGATACTACATCAAGAATTGAACTGCATAAGTTTTAATCCTAATAAGGAGGCTCTGATACCACTGTTGGGTTCGGTAACCAGTGCGGAAGCGTGTATTTCAAAAATTTATGAAACCAGGTCCGAACCCTAATCCCAAATATCCTTATTAGCAATTAAAAACTATGACTACATGCATGTCCAAATTTAAACATTGTTTAAATACTAACCTCAGATTGCTATAACCAGTCTAATGCAGAAATGAACTCCAAATTGAGCAGCCTCTTGAACACACCAAGCGTCCACTTGTCCGCCCTCCGATGGTGATCCACACGGGCAGATGATCAAGACACTGACTCCTTAATTGGGTTCCTTCCAATCAAGTTCTACCCCAAGAACTTGATATATGGGCTATTGGCTAGGACTCCTCTAGCCAAACTGGGACTAAACCTTCTCTCTTACCCTTCTCCTTGTCTTCTAGCAACTTTGGCCCCTTAAGACACTCTTGTCTTAAGAATAAGCCCTTGTCCTAAAATGAGACAAGGCTTGTCTTGGAGGGAGAAGAAAATTAAGACAAGATTGTCTTAATGTAAGAAAGAAAGAAAGGAGAGGCGCCTTCTTCCTTTACCGTCGGAGAGTTTCTCTCTGACTCTCCTTCTGTTCTGAGATTCGAAAGAGCCAAGGCTCTGTAAAGGAATCAAAGAGGAATGAGAGGAGGGGGAAACAATCTTCTGGAGAGGGAGAAAATAAAGAGGCAAGGCTTCGCTGTAGAAAAACTTAGAATGATTTTACGGTGAAGTCTTCTCCTTAAATAGGCGACAGAGAGGCGCCTACCCATCTGTAATCACCGTCTCACGCCCCCTCTCTCCCTTCTCACATCCTTTCCCTTTATCTCATGGCCCTTGAATTAATCTCACGGCCTTTGGGATGGGAAGACGCAAGAAAGAGTCGCAAAAAACACAGAAGGGCGCGCGCAGAAGAGAAGAGTCGCGCCCCTTCGGTGTTTTTTTTCTTTTCTCTCACGGTAATCCCATTTTTGAAGAGTCCACGCCTAGGTGGACTCTCTTCCACGCCTCTTCAGCCAAAAAATGCCGACCCCTTTCCTTTTCTCATGCAAAAACGCCACTTGGAGAGAGTCCACGCGCGCGTGGACTCTTCTCCTTGCGCGCGCGCGTGGGAAAAGAGGGGAAGGGGCTTAGGCAATGTGGAAAGGGGTTTTAGCCTCTTAGGTTAGCCCAATTGCTAGCCTATTATTAGCCCAATGGCTTGAATCCTCAATTAGATTCAAACCGGAATGAATTTGGATCTAAAAAAGACCAAATCGGAACCCTAACTCGAATCCGATTCAAGTAGAAGCCATGGTTTGCAACACATGCTAGTGTGTTCATCTGCAAACGAGATTTAATTCCAAATTAAATCCTTGATTATCTATCCTAAGTGTGTGACCCATTGGGTTCCATACCTAGCCAGCAGTGGGTCCGAGTGCAAGTTGACCTAATTTGATCAGAACTCATTCTAATCGATTTAGGTCAAATCGAGCTAACTCGAGTTAGTCAATTAGGACTCCTCCTAATTAGTGATCCAATTAAACCATTTAATTTGATCAACCCACAAGACAAGATTGACGTCTAGCAACGTGTCATGTCTTCCCGGAAGATATGGAAATTCTGGTGAAATTCCAAAACTACCCTTCAGTGGAAAGTTCCCGTACAATTCGATCCTTCAATCATCTTGCATCCCGAATATAACTATGGATATGGAAACATGTCAAAAATAGCTTATACTCATTCCCAGCTCAGTCATACACTAATGATTCAATTAATTCGATATTAGAAATCATTTCTAATATCTGTACTTTGATCAAAGATTTCCTGAATCATCATCTGACCTAATTTGGCTGGATGCAATCTCCTCCTACTAGGAGTGATCAATTCCTTGTTGACCTACTCATTACCTTCATATACAATTCATCATACCCAGCATCAACCTCGTGCATGACCCAGTGTCATGATTGAGATTGAACCAAAGCATGGGTTCATGTACATAAGGTATTATGGCAGTCTCAGGTCATAGGACTACTTGTACAACTCCCACTATGTGAAACATCTATTGACATGCAGCTAAGGCTCCATTAGATGTTCTCAAACTGGATCTATTCAGTGAACTCATTCGCTAATGAGCACCCACATCCTTGTATTAGTGTCCCACACAAGTGACTGTGAGAGCAGTCACCCTTTTCAGCATACATAGGATGTGCCAGTCTAACCGGAAACCCTGATCCCCAACTCAGGGTTCCTATGACTAGGAATATTCTAGATTAGGGTTTTAAGGCCTTAGATCTCACTGGTATGATCTCATCATAGCCCTAGGACCATAGCCCTAATCTATGGGGATCATCATATAATGACACAGCGAATGATGAAAAAAAATATTGCCTTTATTAACTTGTCAATTTACAATGGTCTGGGAGATACAAATATTGGCTTATAGGGCATAATCCTTTCAGTATGGACCTATGTCAACTCAGGCCAGAGGAGGATATTCTTATTTCATCACTTTTATTGATGATTTATCAAGGTTCGGTTATGTGTATCTTATGAAACACAAGTCCAAATCCTTTGATAAGTTTAAAGAATATCGGAGTATGGTTGAAAGATAAACTAGACTTAGTATTAAAGCTCTTCGATCTGATCGAGGGGGGAGTACTTGTCTAGTGAGTTTTTGAACCATCTCAAGGACAAAGGCATTATTTTTGAATGGACCCCTCCTTATACACCCTAGTTGAATGGAGTGGCAGAAAGGAGAAATCTCACCTTGTTGGACATGGTGAGGTCCATGATGAGCTTCACAGATCTTCCCATTTCCTTCTAGGGACATGCCTTGGAGACTGATGGATACATATTAAATAGGGTTCCATCTAAGTCAGTAAGAAGTACTCCATTTGAGTTATGGAATGGTAAAAGACAAAGTCTTAAGTACTTAAGATTTAGGGTTGCCATGCTTATGTCAAGAATAACTTTGGGCATAAGTTAAGTACTAGGGCTGACAAGTGTAGGTTTGTTGGTTACCCAAAAGAAGGTAAAGGATACCTCTTTTATAATACTACTGAGCAGAAGATAATTGTTAGTAGGCATGCTACATTCTTGGAACATGAGTTTATCCAAGAAGGATATAGTGATTCTTCACTTGAGTTGTGTGAAGAATAGAACCAACAAACTGATGAGCCTTCAAGTGAAGTTCCTCAACCAGAGGTTCTTATATATCAAGAACAACCATAATACACACCTCCTCTCCGAAGGTCAGAGAGGGTGCGGGGAGTACCTCTCAGATATGGCTTTGTCATCAGGGATGACAATGAAGCTAGTATCATACAGGATGATGATCATCTGACCTATTCAAAAGCTATCGAGAGTAGAGACTCCGACAAGTGGCTTGGTGCCATGAAATCTGAAATGGACTCCATGTATTCCAATCAGGTTTCGGCCTTGGTAGATCCACCTGAAGGAATTAACCCGATAGGGTGTAAATGGGTCTTCAAGAAGAAGATTGGAGCAGATGGTCAATTTGAGACCTATAAGGCTAGGCTGGTAGCAAAAGGTGTTAGACAAAAACATAATGTAGACTATGATGAAACCTTTTCTCCAGTAGCCATGCTCAAGTCCATTCGGATACTGCTTGCCATAGCAGCATACCATGACTATGAGATCTAGCAAATAGATGTAAAGACTGCTTTCCTCAATGGAAACCTTGAGGAAGAAGTCTATATGTAATAGCGTGAGGGGTTTGTCTCAAGTGGGAGACCAAACTAGGTATGCAAGTTAAAGAAGTCCATTTATGGACTTAAGAAAGCATCGAGGAGTTGGAACATCCATTTTGATGAAATAATCAAAAGATTTGGTTTTATTAAAAATGTGGATGAACCATGTATGTATAAGAAGACAAGTGGGAGTGCCATTGTTTTCTTAGTTTTGTATGTGGATGATATATTGATCATTGGAAATGATATCCCAATGTTGCAATCGGTTAAAACTTAGCTATCATCAAAGTTTTCCATGAATGATTTGGAAGAAGCATCCTATATACTGGGTATAAGGATCTATAGAGATAGATCCAAGAGGATGCTAGGCTTATCCCAATCTAGGTACATTGACTTAGTATTGAAGAGATTCAACATGGATGAAAGTAAGAAAGGCTACTTATCTATAAGTCAAGGCATATATCTCTCTAAGAAAATGTCTCCTAAGACATCAAAAGAAAGAGAGAGGATGGCTATGATTCCTTATGCTTCAGCTGTAGGATCGATAATGTATGCCATGTTATGTACCATACCTGATGTTGCATATGCCTTGGGCATAGTGAGCAGGTTTCAGGCAGATCCTGGAGAGGATCATTGGAGAGCTATGAAAAATATTCTTAAGTACCTGAGAAGAACTAAAGATATTTTCTAGTATATGGTGGATCTGAGTTGAAACTAAAAGGTTATATAGATTCTAGTTTTCAATCAAATCTAGATGATAGTAAATCCACATCAAGGTATGTCTTCACCCTGAATGGTGGTGCAGTGAGTTGGAAGAGTACAAAGCAGCCAATAGTAGCTGACTCAGTCACTGAGGCAGAGTACATAGCTGCTAGTTAAGCCGTAAAGGTAGCTGTCTGGATGAAGAAATTTATCATGGAATTGGGCATGGTTCCATATGTATAATAGCCAGTGCCATTATACTGTGGTAACACTGGGGCTATTGCACAAGCTAAGGAGCCGAGGTCCCATCACAAGTCCAAGCACATTCTAAGACGGTTCCACCTTGTTCGAGAGATTATTGAAAGACAAGATGTCATCATTGAACAAGTTGACACAAAGAACAATATAGCAGACCCATTCACTAAAGCTTTAGCCAAGCAGCAATTAGATCGTCACTTAGATTGTATGGGCATAAAATATAGGGTGATTGGCTTTAGTGCAAGTGGGAGTTTGATAGAAAAGTTCCATAAGAGCCAATCATTATGAGGGCCTTTTTGTAAACTTCCAACTCATGTATGACATACTTTCATATTAATAAAAGCATTTGATTCATCATATACTGCTGTGTCATATTTTCTTATTGATTATGATGAACCTCATAAATTAGGGCAATGGAGTTAGGGTTATGATGGAGTTCATAACAATGAAACCTAATTCCTATAAACCCTAATCTAGAATGTTCCTAATCATTGGACCATCGATTCAGGGATCGATGAATCTGGAAAGACTAGCTTATCCTATGTATGCTCAGTTGATGAGGGTGGTTGATCTCACAACTACTTGTGTAAAGACACTAATACAAGGATAAGGATGCTCTCAGGGTATGAGTACACTGAACTGATCCGCACGGGATTATCTTATGTAAGTCTTACTACTTGTCAAAAGATAGATCCCAGAGTAGAAGTTGTGCATGTGATCTTTAGACCTGAGGTCACCATGATTCCTTGTGCATACTAAGCCATACTTTGGTTCATACTTGTTGCCCAGTAAGCAACCCAAGAAGGGGGGTGAATTGGGTCTCTAAAAATTAATTTAATATGACAAGACAAGCTACTAACTTAATAAAACTTGATGCTAAGCAAAGCAATCCAATTCAACAAGTATATATAGCAAGGTACAATGATTCAAATGCAATGTTCTAAATAAAAGTGCAGCGGAAATTAAGAGCAATAACTAAAGAGAAAGGAGAGAGAGATCAAGCAATCACAAACACCAAAAGCTATAGTGGTTCGGTGCCAACCAATGCACCTACATCCACTCCCCAAGATCCCTTGGGAATTCACTATAATCACACGATTACAGCCGATTAGTTTTCCGGGCTCATTAATCAAAACTCGACTTGTTTTCACAAGGTTCACAAGTCAAACCTCACTTGGTTTTACGGGCTAACCAAGAACATAATTGGTTTTCACAAGGCTAACCAACAACCTTCATTGGTTTTCCGGGCTAACCAAGAACCTTAGTGGTTTTGCAAGCTAACCACCAACCTAATTGGTTTTCCAAGGCTTACCAATAACCTTTCTTGGTTTTACAATAGGTTAACTAAGAACCTTTACAAGAATAAAGTTTAGAAATAAAGAACCAATGTAAGCTTTCAATAACAAAGCGAATATGTTGATGTAGCTCGATGTAGAGTTGTTTTGCACTTGTTGAAGCCTTTTGAATGCCCAAGATTGAATGATCTTCCATGCTCTTGATGGCTTTTGAATGCTTGGAAGTGTTGACACTTGGAACATGGTCAATCATATTGACCTCCAACGATGGCAAACGATTCTCAATAGTCGATCAGCCTTTAGATCAGATAGAAACCCCTATGGTGTGTAACCCCATAGGTTCGAACACTAAGCCAGTAGCATTGGAACACTTATAGTACTAGTCAAAGTCATCATCTAGCAATAATACCCGATATCCGGATAGGTCAAAGATTGTAGAGCAACTTTCTAGAACCTCTGGTATATGGTTACCGCATAATTCATTCCTTTGACCTCAAAATGCTCAGGATGACCTAGGGTTTGACTACCAACCCTAACATGGTACATCCAGATCGTGTCTCAACCTTACTAGTTCTGTGACTCCTCACAAGAACTATCCTGGCCAAGGTTTTGCTAAATTGAGACATGGTGAGTTATTCACTCCGAACCATTTGGAGGGGTCAATCCTATCTTGATCCACCATCGCTCCGTAAATACTTGACTGTACCCAGAAGACTTTCATCACTGGATTAGAAATCCAGGTAGTCTGGTACCAAAGTACAGTGAGTTGCTTGCAAGCTACCATGGGGACCTCAGGTCTGAGAGACACATATACCCATATCCCTTTGCGAGCAACCCTTTAGTAGAAGGGAGCTCCACAGTTGGTCACGTTCAATGAGATGTCATATATTTTACCTATATGTCACATCAGTATCTCTACACTCCTTGTGATGTGGGCAGACCTCGATCAGGATTATTTTAGAGAAGGGTGGATCATTGGTTGCTAGAAAACGACCTTTAGGCTAGGTTCAACCAGGCCCAATTATTAAAAAATACTTTTTTTCTTCTTTTGTTTTTTTTCTTTTTTTTATTATATATATTTTTTCCTTTTCTTTTTTCTATTTTCTTTTCCTTTTTTTCCTGTATTTCCTTTTTCACTTTTTTTTCTCACAATTTTTTTCTCTGCTTTATTCTAAAGTCGGCATAGGAGGCCGACTTTGCTTCTCCAACCATACAAAGAGTCTTTGGTGCTTTGACAGGTGTGTGAAACAAGGAGAAAGGTTTCGGGAATGGAAATCCGGTGGGTTTCGCTGGTGGGCTCTCCGATGATGGCACTGGTATGATAGTAGCAGCATGGGGAGATGAAGGCACAGGCTCTTTGGTGGGCATCAGGCATCATGGTAGTAGGGAGCTAGGTGGGCACCGATAAGGTGTCATGAGCAGAGATGAGGAGCGGAGGAGACAGATGGTTAAAATCCATCAGGGCCGGTGTATGTCGGTCTGGCCATGGACTTCTCCAGATAAAAGGAGATTCGGTGGAGGCGATCTGGGGCATCGACAAGCTGGAGGAGATGGGCGGCACGGTTGCACGGTCCTTCGACACAAGCACAGGCATGCCAGGGTGATGGGCATGCCACGGCGTCGATCCGTCTTCTCGGGTATCAAGTGGCAGGCGGCATTGGTGACAGTCCAACGATGGTCTTGTGATGGCAGTGGTGAAAGGAATCCGGCGATGAATGGCACGGGCAGATCTGGGCTATGTTGGACCGATGGAAGGAGGAGGAGACCGGGGCAAGAACTTCGATCGTGACTTGGATCTCCCGGATCGGTGTCGGTGGTGCAAGGTGATGGTTGCGGGCATCGTGTGGAGATCTGTGCACAGGGGGTTCCGGTGGTTGGTCACTCAGGAGAATTCGAAAAATGGCTCGATGATTGATTCAGGAGAAACGAAATAGAGAGAGGAAAAGGGAAAAACACAGATGAAGATGAAAGACGGACTGAAAAATATAGGAAGAAAAAAGAAAAATCATGGTTGGGTTACCCACCCAGGCTTTAGCACCCATTCTTAACCAAAGCAACCATATAGGGCATCAGCACCCTCTCCTTAACCAGGAGTTTTTGTTTTCTCTTCCCAAATATTCATAATCTAATTTTATTTGATCGATAAAACAATTATAAATAGGCTAATCTGAGATATCCAATATCCTTGAGATACCCAACCCCAATCCTAATACATTCAAACTATTTATTTTTAAAAAAATAAACAAATCCAACTAAGGATAAAATAAATCCTAAAACAATGATAAAAATAAATTCTAAAACAATGTACAAAAACTAATCCTAAAATTTTGAGATATCCCAACCCCTCGTACACCCATAAAAAATTACACTTATCTCCATTTGGATGTGCTCTAGGATTCATGCTACTCCGGATCCATGCTGCTCCGGGATATGTGTTGCATCGACTTCAGAATCTGGGGCTTCAGGGTTTGGGCTGGGCTTCAAGTTTTGGGCTGGGCTTCAAGTTCTAGGCTATTCCAGATTCTGGCTTGTCGATGTCATCATCATTCCCGTGAGGTGGAAAGAACTTGACTCCGTCCAGGCTTTAGCGCCCACTCTTAACCAGAGCGACTATGTAGGGCATCAGCACCCTCTCCTTAACCACGTGTTTTTGTTTTCTCTTCCGAAATATTCATCATCTAATTTTACTTGATCGATAAAATAATTATAAATAGGCTAATCTGAGATATCCAATATCCTTGAGATACCTCAACCCCAATCCTAACACATTCAAACTATTTATTTTAAAAAAACAAACTAATCCATCTAAAGATAAAATAAATCCTAAAATAATAATAAAAATAAATTCTAAAACAACGTATGGAAACTAATCCTAAAATTTTGAGATATCCCAACCCCTCGTACACCCATAAAAAATTATACTTATCTTCATTTGGATGTGCTCTAGGATTCATGCTGCTCCGGGATCCATGCTACTCCAGGATATGTGCTGCATCGACTTCAGAATTTGGGGCTTTAGGATTTGGGCTGGGCTGACTTTAGGTTCTAGGCTGGGCTTTAGGTTCTAGGCTGGGCTTTAAGTTCTGGGTTGGGCTTCAAGTTCTGGGCTGGGCTTCAGGTTCTATACTGGGCTTTAGGTTCTAGGCTAGGCTTCAGGTTTTGAGCTGCTTCAAATTCTGGCTAGTCGATGTCCCCATCATTCTCCTAAGGTGGAAAGAACTTGACTACATCGAGTCAGGCTTCAGCAATCTTCTAGCTCCAGGATGCACATGATCTATAGACTGAATTTTTTTTATACGAAAAATGCAATAAAAAATAAAATTAACTAGCCTAACCTAGCCCTCGCTCTGATACCAAAATTGATGCAGGACAGACCCCGATCAGGATTATTTTAGAGAAGGATGGATCGTTGGTCGCTAGGAAACGACCTTTAGGCTAGGTTCAACCAGGCCCAATTATTAAAAAATACTTTTTTCCTCTTTTTTTCATTTTCTTTCATTTTTTTTATCTCTTTTTTTCACTATATATTTTTTCCTTTTATTTTTTCTATTTTATTTTCCTTTATTTTCCTGTATTTTTTTTTTCACTTTTTTCTCACGATTTTTTTTTCTTTGCTTTATTCTAAAGTTGGCATAGGAGGCCGACTTTGCTTCTCCGATCGTGCAAAGAGTCTTCGATGCTTTGACGGGCGTGCAAAATAGGGAGAAAGGTCTCAAGCATGGAAATCCAGTGGGTTTCATCGATGGGCTCTCAGGCGATGGCATTGGCATGACAGTAGCAGCATGGGAAGAAAAAGGCACGGGCTCTCCGACGGGTGTCGGGCATCATGGTAGCAGGTAGCCAAGTAGGTGCTGGTGAGGCATCGCGAGCAGAGATGGGGAGCAGAGGAGATGGATGGCTGGAATCCATCAGAATTGGTGTATGTTAGTCTGGCCATGGACTTCTCCAAACGAGAGAAGATCCGGTGGAGGCAATCTGGGGCATCAATGAGTTGGAGGAGATGGGTGGCAGGTTGCACAGTCTTTCAGCACAGGCACGGGCATGCCGAGGTGATGGGCATGTCAGGGCATCGATCCATCTTCTCAGGTATCATGTGGCAGGCGGCGGTGGTGACGGTTTGATGATGGTCTTGTGATGGCTGCAGTGAAAGGAATCTAGCGATGAAGGGCATGGGCAGATCTGGGCTGTGTCAGACTGATGGGAGGAAGAGGCTGGGGCGAGAACTTCGATTATGGCTTGGATCTCCCAGATCAGTGTCAGTGGTGCAAGGCGATGGTTGCGGGCATCGCATGGAGATCTGTGCATAAGGGGTTCTGACGGTTGGTCACTCAAGCAAATCTGGAAAATGGCTTAGTGGTTGATTCAGGAGAAAGGAAATAAGAGAGGAAAAGGGAAAAACACAGATGAAGATGAAAGATGGATTGAGAAATTTAGGAAGAAAAAAGAAAAATCATGGTTGGGTTAGCCACCTAGGCTTCAGCACCCACTCTTAAAGCGACCATGTAGGGCATCAGCACCCTCTCCTTATCCAGGAGTTTTTGTTTTCTCTTCCTAAATATTCATCATCTAATTTTATTTGATCGATAAAATAATTATAAATAGGCTAATCTAAGATATCCAATATCCTTGAGATACCTCAATCCTAACACATTCAAACTATTTATTTTAAAAAAAACAAACTAATCCAACTAAGGATAAAGTAAATCCTAGAACAATGATAAAAATAAATTCTAAAACAATGTACGAAAACCAATACTAAAATTTCGAGATATCCCAACCCCTCATACACCCATAAAAAATTACACTTATCTTTATTTGGATATGCTCTGGGATTTGTGCTGCTCCGGGATCCATCCTGCTCCAGGATATGTACTGCATCGACTTCAGAATCTGGGGCTTCAGGGTTTGCACTAGGCTGGCTTCAAGTTCTGGGCTGGGCTTCAGGTTCTGGGTTGGGCTTCAGGTTCTGGGCTGGGCTTCAGGTTCTAAGCTGGGCTTCAGGTTCTGGGCTGCTTCAGATTCTGGCTAGTCTATGACCCATCACCTTAGTTAAGAGGATAACCCATAAATGTGACATACAACAACCTACACTTGATACATCACCGTCCAATAATAATGTATCCTTTGGTTGTGAACCAATTTAAGAACTACTCGATATATCTTCTTTGTATCAAATATAATATAGTTCTAAGGACTCCATCACATAAGAGTTCTTTCCAGGAAAATGCATATGTGATGAATAGCCAAAAGAATAACTTTTATTCATTAAGAAATTCATTTATATTATAAAATAGCATAACCATTTACTATTTAGACGTTGGCTTTGGGATACAATTCCCAACAACTCCCACTTGGACTAAAACCAGTCAATACAAAATCTTATTCCCATTTTCCATTTACAACTGTCAAACTCTTGAACTCTGATAGCTTTAGTAAAGGGGTCGGTCAGGTTTTCCTTTCCATTGATCTTCTGAAGGTCAATGCCATCTTGTTTTATGATCTCTCGTACAAAGTGATAGCACCGCAGAATATGTTTTATGTCGTGATGAGACTTCGACTCTTTGGCTTGAGCAATGGCTCTAGTGCTGTCACAATACACCAGAATAGGACCATCCAAGGAAGGTGCCACTCCCATCTCATCAAGAAACTTTTGCAACCACACTGCTTCTTTTGCTGCATCCGATGCTGCAATGTATTCTTCTTCGCATACTGAGTCCTCCATAGTAGGCTGCTTGGAACTTTTCTAGCAGATCGCTCCTCCATTTAGAGTAAGATAAATCCTGACACACTCTTTCTGTCATCCCTATCTGACTGAAAACTGGAATCAGTATATCCCACAAGTTTTAAGTCAGGTTCTCCATAAATCAGCCATTGGTCCCTAGTATTTCGCAAATACTTAAGGATGGTCTTTATCACTTTCCAATGAGCTTCACCTGGGTCAGACTGGTATCTACTCAATACACCTAGTGAGTATGCCATATCTAGTCTAGTACAATGTCATGGCGTAAATGATAGAATCTATTACCAAAGCATATGGGATTTTACTCAGACACTCTCCTCAGGAATTGTAGCACAATCCCTTTTGGTGAGAGCAATTCCGGTACCTATCGGGAGATAGCCTTTCTTAAAATTTTCCATGCTGAACTGCTTCAGCACTGTGATGATGTACATAGACTGGGACAATCCCAAAAGCCACTTAGATCTATCGATATAGATCTTCATACCCAATATGTAAAAGGCTTCACCCAAGTCCTTCATAGAGAACTGAGATGATAACCAGACCTTTATTTCTTGTAGTGCTGGGATGTCATTCCTGATTAAGAGAATGTCATCTACATACAACACAATGAACATAATCATAGAACCATTAATCCATTTGTAAATGCAAGGTTCTTCTCCATTCCTAACGAAGCCATATGACTTGATACACTTATCAAATCGCATGTTCCAACTCCATGATGTTTGTTTCAGTCCATAGATAGACCTTTGAACCTTGCACACCTTTGAGTCGTCTATGGATGTGAACCCTTCAGGTTGTATCATATACACTTCCTCTTCCAGCTCACCATTCAAGAAAGTTGTTCAGACATCCATTTGCTAGATTTCACAATCAAAGTGTGCTGTTAAAGCAAGCATGATCTGAATAGATTTGAGCATTGCTACGGAGAGAACGTCTCGTCATAGTCAATACCATAACGTCGACGATATCCTTTGACAATCAGATAGGCTTTATAGGTCTCTACCTACCCGTTTGTGCCCCTTTTCATTTTGAAAATCCATTTGCACCCAATGGATCAACCAATGTCCATACATTGTTGATTTTCATGGACTCCATTTTGGATTTCATGGCTTCTAGCCATTTTTCAGAGTCAAACCTCTGCATCGCGTCCATATAGGAGATCAGATCCTCATCGTTCTCACAAGTTCAATGGGATCACCGTCCCAAACCAAGAAACCATAATATCTGTCTGGTCGACTCGGTACCTTATTGGTCTCCTTAATGGTTCTTGTGTGGGCTCTGGGTGTGAACTAATCACAACTTGTTCTATGTTATCCCTTAAGTGTGTCGGTTCCTCTACTTGTTGAACTTCACTATGTTCAATCTTAGCGACTACAGTTCCTTCACCAAGCAACTCCTTTTCCAAAAAGATAGCCCTAAGATTGATGAATAGCTTTTGTTCCTTAGCCAAGTAGTATTAATACCCCTTAGACTCTTTTGGATACCCAACAAATAGGCATCGGGAAGACCTAGGTCCAAGTTTATCCATTCCCAGATGTTTTACATAAGCTGGGCAACCCCAGACCCGAAGGTGTGAGAGACTTACATCCAGTCCATATCTCATATGGGGTTTTGCTAACAGACTTACTCGGAGCCCTATTCAAAAGGTAACAAGCTAATTCCAGAGCATTTCCCTAAAGGGATAGTGGTAGAAAAGCAAAGCCCATCATGGAACGAACCATATCTAACAGGATTCGATTTTTCCTTTCAGACACTCCATTTAACTAAGGTATCCCTAGAGGTGTCCACTAAGAGAGAATCTCATTCTCCTCAAGATATGTCAAAAACTCATCAGAAAGATATTCACCGCCTCGATCTGATCGAAGTGTTTTGATATACCTTCCAGTTTATTTTTCTACTTTATTATGATATCATTTGAAAAATTTCAAACGATTCAAATTTATGTCTCATCAAGAAGACATAACCATACCTCTAAAGGTCGTCTGTAAACATAATGAAATAACTATACCCACCTTTGGCACTAATATTCAAGGGTTTGCATACATTAGTATGTACCAGACTTAGAATCTTTTTGGCTCATTCACCTTTTCCAGTAAAAGGTGATTTTGTCATCTTTCCAAGAAGATAGGACTCACAGGTTGGTAGTGAACCACTTTCACTAATCTCGAGGAGACCCTCTCTTTTCAACCTATTTATATCCTATTCTTGTTAATATGACCTAGCTTACAATAACATTGGTATGCATCACTGACATTATCTATCCTAGGGTATTTGCTAGACGTATACACTATACTAACAGGTCATGATAGTACATAAATGCCGATGTTCATACGTCCATTCATCACAATAGAACCATTCCAAATGATTTTACAAATGTCATTCTTTATTGATAGTTCATAACCATACATGGCCAATTGGCCTACAAAAATAACATTCAAGATGAAAGACGGACAATAATGACACTCATTCAAAATGATTTTACAAGACTCAAAAACTAATTTGAGGACTTGATGTGGGATAGATAAGAATAGGATTGTTGGTGAGCCTAGAAGTCACCTAGATCAGGGTACTACTTTTTTTTGAATTTTTTTCTAGGGATGGCGAAGGAATTAATAGGGATGAAAGACAGGGATCTAGATCTCATGGACCTTGAGACTAACAATGACGAAGAGACCTCTCACCTCTAGGGCATTCCACCCACCATCATACTTGGAGGCGTTAGGATGAATCTCAAAGGACATGGGGGATAAAGAGGATGGAATCAAGGAAGGGGATAACTAGGCATGACCTATCATCATGTCCTAGTATTTGACCTCACACCCTCTCCTCACGGAGTGAAAGAAAAGAATCTCTCTTTCCTAAAAACACATCTTTTTGACCAAACTATCTTTTTTTACAAAGGACTGAGGGTCGTATTTATAGACCTTTCCAAACCTCATTTGAATTTGAATACAAGATAAAAAGATAAGGACGGTTCAAATTCAAATATAAGATAAGGCCTATCCAAATCTCAATCCTAACCAACCTAATTCTAAATCAAATTTCAAACAACCAATCAACTAATTTTTAAATTTGAATTTATTAAAATCCATGCTGCTCCGAGATCCGTGTTATTTCAGGATCTGTGCTACTCTGGGATCAGTGCTGGTGATGTCCCCATCAGGACTCTCAATGCCAGGATTGGAACTTGGCTTTCATTTTCCATGTTCAAGAATCTCTCACCGTTCTCGAACCTTCTACTAACTTGACATCCCTACAAAGAATTACAAATATGAATTGGACTTCCTGTATCCAATACCAGTTAGTAGTATTGCAGATAGAAAAACTATAAGGTGTTTTATATAAATACCTTGTCCAGCACTGTCCTGTTGCTTTTTCTTCTTGGACCTGTTCGGGTCAAGGGATGCAATATAAAGATGATAGTTCCTCTTCCAATGACCCTGCTTCTTATAGAAGAAGCACTCTGCTTGGCTTTTATCAGCCTTCACCCTCTTGGCCTGACTGGGCCAAGAAGCATTCTATACCTTTTTTCCTTTCTTGAAGGGACGATGCCCTGCCGAAGATCCTCCCACTAGATTTATCACCCCTTTGTTCAGTTGGTGGTCTTTCTCATAAGTCTGCAATAATCCCAATAGATCGTGGTAGTTAACTGCAGCCTTATTCATCCTAAAATTATCGAGAAAGTCTAGAATAGGGCAGGGAATTCAGAATCACATATTTCCCGAGCTGTTCATGCAGTGGACATCTGAGCTTGCCCAGGCGCTCAATCATCTCGATCATATACAATACATGATCAGTGACTGAGGCCCCATCACACATACATGCATTATAGATAGCATAGGATACCCTGTACCTTTCAACGTCATCTGGAGTGCCAAAGGACTCCTTCAACCTTTGAAAGATTTTCTCCAGCTAGGCTTCTTCGAATTTGTGATTGAACTCATCATTCATCGCTGCCAACATAATGCATCAAATAGTGGTCCTGTCAGAGAGCCACTTTTGATAAGTGTCTCTGACTGAACCCCGAGCATTGGGAGCATGGGTTTCAAGTGTCGAATCTGATATCACATACAAGATCCATTCATACTCCAGGATAATCCTGAGCCTTCGATACCAGCTATCAAAGTTGGGACCCTTGAGCTTCTCATTATCAAAAAGAGATCGAAGTAATAGGTTGGAAGACATCTAAAAGGAAAACCAAAATTTATTAGTGTATATGAATTATTAACCTGAAGACATGGACTTTAGTCTAAAGGCCCTTCCACTATTTTGTTCAGACTGGTAGCCTCTACCTCCAATTCGAGGAATCACTTTAATTCCTTAGTGGGTACTAGAACCCAATAGACAACACATGAGCCTGACTTTGGCCAGCTCATCCATGCACATCTAAAGATAGGTTCTTCAACCGATTACTTCTCCAAGTAACTTCTAGTATTTAGGTTTTGCCCCAAGGTGCACTTCAATCGACCTTTGGGCCTCCTATTGAAGGTCCCGGTTATGTCCAACCATTAACAAGATAAAATTCAATGCTTCAAACTAACGAATAGTCAATCTCGACTTTGGCCGACCCACTTGACTACCATTAAGAGAGTCATACTAAGCCATCATATTAGGAATAGTAATTCTAATAGCTCGATGAACACCCGATCTTTGGATCTATCGATGAACATCCAACTATTGGACCCATTACCATCCCATTTAATGGGAGGCTAAGACTCGGTTATCCCTATAACTTCATCTTTTTATGAACCTAATATTTAGAGGGTTTAATTTTAATATGACAAAAGAAGAAATGAGAAGATATGGATTAACCTCCCACTGACCACATCAGTTATCAAGGAGGGTTACACATAACTAATGATCCATGGGTCCCTAAAATCAGTCAAAACTGATTAACCTTGGGTGACATGGATTAACACGAGTCAGTGAGCTATCCAATCAATTTTGATCGACCATATTGGCCAGGTAAGTGAGATCATGGGTTGGGTTCCGCCATTAATCGTCTTGCCTTAGACACCAACTGAGTTGGCCAGGTAAGAGGTAGCCCCAAAAACTCAAGATCAAACTGCCAAACTTACCTTGGACACCAATTGGTTCATCAAAATCGATTAGACTAGCCTAAAGACTCGAGCTATCCACTGAGCCACAAATTAAGTCTATTTAAATTTATGGACTAATCAATCTAACTATTAGAGAGATCTATAGGGAAGAAATCCTAACTTAACATTTGATTAGATTAGTTCTCTACATAGTCCAATGCATCTAAACTTAGGTCTAACCAAATTAAGGACCTAATAGAAGCTAACCCATGATCCTTAAGGCTTATTGAAATGACTTAAAATCTTTGAATCATATTTCTAGAGTTCTTTGTCATTCGAGATAACTAAATTCTCAATTAAGTTCAATAGCCTTTATAAATTAAAACAATTTTAATTTATAATATAAAATAATTTTACAACGAATCAAAATTTGAATTCACTATTTTTTTAAATTCTCAGGTCAAGTGTCGACACTTTGCACTCATGAGTCGACTCATGTATCGACTCAAGGCCTGAGATAGAGAGTTAACAGAAAGTCATCTTTTCTGTATGCACACATGAGTCGATGCAAGTATCAACACTTGGGTCGACTCAAGGCCTGTCACAAGGCAAAAATAGTGATTTCAAATCCAAAGTTTTTTTTTAATCAAAATCGATCAAAACAAAAATCCTAAATCTTATTTAAATTTGTTTTATGATCATAACATTAAATTAAAATATTTTAACCTACATTTTCTTTTATTTTTTTTCTTCATAGGTTAATCACAAGTGGCACCCTACACACCATAGGAGATCCCATTGAATGGGAAGAGAGGATCTTGCAGCCCTGCTTCTCTTCTATAACTGGACGGCCATGGTGAAGCACTCAATTCAAGTACTTTAAAAGAAAACTATGATGTTAAAGCATGCTAGCATTATTATACTATGAAGAACCTGGCTCTGATACATTAAAGGAAAAGCAAAATGAATATGCATGGTAGAAAAAACATATTTTAAAAAGATTTTAAAATAAGCACAACGGAAGACTTAGTAGATAAATCGATCAAAACGATCTACCAATCTACCTGCAATAGGAACAAGTATAATAATGTAGCATGCAAAAAACATCATAAGCAGGAAAAGAACCAAAAGGTATAAGGATAACTTACTATTATACCTTTAGGAGGTTATGAAAAGCCCTCGAGCCACACACGTGTCTAGCCTCTATGGGTAGTTCAGACCAGGGCTCGATTTTGATCAACTCCCTCAGAGTGCTAGCTCCATGGGATCCTTGAGGCCGACCTACTTCTTCTTGGAAGACAAGGAAGAGAGGTGGAAACCCTTCCTAACTAGCTCTTTTTCCAAGACCTATCTTGAGTGCTAGGTAGTCACACACCCAAAACTCTAGTCCTCCCAAGTTCCTTTTCTTTTTCCTCTCAAAATTTCAGTAATCTCATTCAACAAGAAAACTCTTTTTTTTCCTCTCAACCAGCAGCCCCTAAAACAATCCTTATTTATAGAGGCAGCCATGAGAGGGAGAAAG
The DNA here is from genome assembly GCA_021397845.1 of Areca catechu. Lineage (NCBI taxonomy): Eukaryota > Viridiplantae > Streptophyta > Magnoliopsida > Arecales > Arecaceae > Areca > Areca catechu. Next base: position 79,273,261 of record CM038044.1, on the reverse strand, counting down.
AGGAAGGAGGAGTGATTGGGGGAGAAGGTCAAGGGCCATACTAAATTGGCTCTAAGCTTATAAGGCAAGAATGACCATCATTCCATGAAAGCTTAGAGCCAAAACTAGCCAAAATTCAAAATTCGAATTGAGGTCAAAACTTTCCATAGAATGACCATCATTCCATGAAGGCTTGGAGCCAAAACCAACCAGAACTCGAAATTCGAATTGAGATCAAAACTTTTCAAAAATTCTTCCTAGAATTTTTGCTCGTCATAGCCAAGTGTCGACACTTCCTAATGTTGACTTTCTAAGTGTCAACACTTGGAAGTGTCGACACTTGGAACATGGTCAATCATATTGACCTCTAGTGATGGAAAATGATTCTCAATCGTCAATCAGCCTTTAGATCAGATAGAAATCCCTATGGTGTGTTATTCCATAGATTCGAACACTAAGCCAGTAGCACTGGAACACTTCCAGTACCAGTCAAAGTTGTATCTAGCAATGATATCCGACATCCGGATAGGTCAAAGATTGCATAGCAACTTTCTAGAACCTCTGGCATATGGTTACTGCATAATTCATCCCTTTGACCTCAAAATGCTCAGGATGACCTAGGGTTTGACTGCCAATCCTAACTTGGTACATCCAGATCATATCTTAACCTTGCAAGTTCTACGACTCCTCACAAGAACTACCCTGGCCAAGGTTTTGCTAAATTAAGACATAGTGAGTTATTCACTTCAAACCATTTGGAAGGGTCAATCCCATCTTGATCCACCACCACTCTCCAAGTACTTGACTATACCCAAAAGTATTTTATCACTGGATTAGAATCCAGGTAGTCCAGCATAAAAGTACAGTGAGTTGCTTGCAAGCTACCATGGTGACTGGTGGGGACACCTGAGGCACCAGAATAAGATAGAGGCTTTTTCAACCCTCTGTAAATTGATCAATAATTTATGAGTCCATCTGTAATAAGGGCTTAGCTCATCTGAGTCCATTTTAGTTGTTATTTGAGTATTTTTAGTTGTTATTTCAGTTCTGTACTAGTCAGCTCATGTTGAGCTAGTTCAGTCCAATGCTAGTCAGCTCATGTTGAGCTAATTTTATTTTTTTGAGTCCTGTCCAAGCATACTGAAGACTCAAGACTATATCATACAAGTGAAGACCAAGTCCAACTATATTGAAGACATGGAAGTATAGCACAAGTCCAACCCAGCTTGAAGATTTGAAGACCCCAAGAGGAAAATTCAGAAAACCCTGATTTCTTGCAGATGCCCTCCAGATGCCCAGATTCCCTTCCAGATGCCAAAATATATTCATATACCAAGGCATCCATGATTTTAGAGGTCCATCTACATCCTAGCCCAAAGAAATCAAGCCCAGGTGCCAAGCCCAAGCCCCTAAGAAGCAAGATACCAGGGAATATTCCTGCTACCTGGCTACCAGGCCACCCCAGCTTCCAGAGGCCCAAACCCATGCACCCGGGCCCCTTTGGGCCAGCCCCTTGCTGCTCCTAGAAGCCCAACACGCCCCCCTAGGCGTCCTTGGAGTGTTGACCAAGTCAAGAGAATTTTTAGGGATTTTTCTACCTAATATTTCCTTATTTTCTAGCTAGGGTTTGAGAGGGAAAAGGATTCTTATGTAAAGACTTATGTACCCTTACTTGGAGCCCAAGGTTAAGGGTCTATTTAAGGGACCCTAGCCTCTTGTATGAGGGGAATTTTTGATGAATGAAAACCTTGAGTTCTTCTATTGAGTTGTGTGATACCCTGCTGTGTGCATAAAGGGGTTTGCGAGAGTTCTTCTTCCCAGTGCTGCAATCATCTTCCTGCTACCAACAAGCATCTCAGATCCCTGGACGCCCACTCCAAAAGAAGCCTTTCCTTGCTGTTTTTCCTTTGTTTTCTTGTTCCTTTGTGAGTTTTCTAACCCCTGACAGGTCGTTTGCAGGTCCCCGAGTTCCTACGAATCCAACGACTCCAGCCAAGCCTCAATCGGATCACCGAGCAGAAAGCCGGGTATCCGCGGGTCTTTGGCTCGATTTTCCAGGCCGCATCCGTCGAGGAACGAGAGACCCTTTTGCTGCGATCTTCACAGACGTTGTCAGGTACACCCCTCTACCTCCAGTAGTTTTATTGTAGGAGAACTTGCCCTAACCGAGGCTTCTCAGCCCCGGCGATCCTTCTTTTCTACTTTTCTAGGTCCTAATCTGCATGCTGATCTTCTAAAATTCATATAAAATTCCCTATAACTTATTTTAATCTGAAATTTGGGAATTAATCACCCAACCCCACATATAAAACATATAAAAAAAATTGCATGCATATTAGTTCCGCATCATTTGGTATCAGAGCCAGGTTAGGGCTTGTTTTCTGCAATTTTTCAGTCCGTATATACTCTGTTAGTTTAATTATTTATCCTTGTTAAAAACTCCAAAAATTCTGAAATTTATTTTCTTGGATTTATCATAATTCACAGTAATTTTAAAAATTTTTCCAGATTTTATTATGGCCTGTGAATTTTCTTCAAGCCGAAATAGTGCCTACAAATTTTCGGCTCTATTTTTTTTAGCAAGGCAAGTTTGGAAGTTTTAGGGTTTTGTTTAGGAGTTTTTGCATATTTCTTAATTTTAGTATATTTTCAGTATATTAGGCCATGATTTGCAAGTTTTCTTCTATTTAAAAAAATACCAAAAAAAAAATACATATTCTCCAAAATACCAAAAAAAATATCTAAACCCTAATTTGCATCCTCATCTGCCTGCCATCATTGCATAATTTACTTTTAAGGGCACTCTTGCTATATCAGATGGGGGGAGGATTTGATCACCTCTCCTTAGCCCAAAACCACATCCCTTGCATTCAGTCCCAAGCCTTAACCTAAAATTAATTAGACTTAATTTGCCCTAGTGGGCTAGGGACACCAACTGGTCGGGTCCGGGCTAGTGTTAGATCACTGTGTCAAGTTAACCTGTGTGTGCCTTGTGCTCAGTGTCTAGAACGGTGGTTTAGGGATTCAATCCCGAAGGGCTTGTGTGCTGGTCCGCCTACCTGGCCAATCTCTGATTGGTGTCTAGGATTGGCATTCAGGGACCTAACACTCTCCTTACACCTGCCTGGCTGAGTACAGGGTTACTATAGGCTAGTTTGCCACCCTGATTGAGCATCTAGTTTGGACTTTAGGTCTAGTCAGCTATAGTCGGTCTGATCGAGTCTTGCATGAGTACTAGATTAGGAGTTTCATATCACCCACCTCCTTCATAAAAGTCTGAACCCATGGAAAATTTACAAGCCCAAATAAAAGCCCTAGCTGATCAAATGGCCCAGATGACTACCCAGATGACCCAGTTAACTCAGTCTCGTATTCAAACCAATGATAGAATTGACCATCTTGCCAATAGGTTTGATCAGTTAAAAGTCCGGGTAGGGACCCCAAGAAAAACCCATGGGTCACAGTCTGAGCCAGATCCTGATTCCCCTCAACCTAGGAGGACCCCAAACCCTGATCTATACCATGAGGTCAAACCTAGGAGATCCCCTTATTCTGACCCGTACTACAATCCTCAACCTAGGAGGACCCCAAACCCTGATCCATACCGAGAGATTGAACCTAGGAGAGCCCCTCAGCCTGACCCATACAATAATACTGAACCTAGAAGAACCCCTTACCATGACCCTTATTATGATACTGAACCTAGAAGAACCCCTTACCGTGACCATTATTATGATACTGAACCCAGGAGAACCCAATACTCTGACCCATATAGGGAGTCCAATCCTAGGAGAACCCAATACTCTGACCCATATAGGGAGCCCAACCCTAGGAGAACCCAATACGCTGACCCATATAGGGAGCCCAACCCTAGGAGAACCCAGTATTCTGACCCATATAGGGAGTCCAATCCTAGGAGGACCCAATATCCTGACCCATATAGAGAGCCCAACCTTAGGAGGACCCCATACCTTGATCCATCCTTAGAACCTGATCATAGAGCTGACCCAAAATCCTATGACCCCAGATCCTATAATCCCATGACCCATAGATCTGCACCCTTGTCCTATGAGCTTAGAGAACCCATAACCTCTAAGTATCAGCCTAGTACTAGTCATGCTTCCCCTAGTCAACTTGAACCCTATAGGATGAGTATCCCTAAATATGAACCCAATAGTGAGCCACTACCTCTTATACAACCTGAACCTACTAGGAGTGGTACCCATAATCAGAGACCAGAACCTAACCAATTTCCTGCTAGCCGACCTTCTCCAACCATTCCTGAGATTCGCAAGGCTTACATTAACGTGGAAGTGTATGAAGCTGATGTGAGCCTAGTGGATGAGTATGAGGGAGAAGAGGAGACACCTTTAGTAGACCTAGAATTAGCTGACCCAGTAGATACCCAGGTAGATTCCAACCCAGAGCTAGTTGACCTTGACCACATCCAACCTAAAGCTATAATGGAAGAACAAATAGAGGAAGAGAACCTAGGTACTGCTACTAGAGCCTTACCTGAGGAAACCATAGAGGAGAGCCAAATTATAGAGTCTTGTCCTAAAATACAAGAACCTGAAGATTTTATTAAGGACCTGATCTCTTTGAATCTATACCTTCAAGATGAGCCTCCTCCTATAGTTCCCATTAAGGACCTCTTCCCTGAGATTAATAACCCATCCTTCCATTATACAAATCCCATAGATATACCGCAACCCCGTAAGGTTAACCTCATTAGTATAGGATTAGTTCCTGACACCCCATCTTTTATCCTACTTTATTCAACTAACCATGAACCATTTTCTCTACCTTACCAAACTAATTCTGAACCCACTTCCTATTTTCTGCCCTTTCCTGACACCTCCAGCATTTATAGGATTATTAGATTGCATTTAATTAAGATTAGCATACTGCATGCATTCATCACGCATGTTAGGTTTGCATCTTACTTCTGGCACACTCTTTGGAATTTGCTAGGAGTTCACTGTAAATTTTCATGTGCATGTCAAGCTAGGATCAAACCTAGGGAACCTATAATCTCTTAGGTTTAGATCCAAAGAGTTCAATAAGATTTCCTTCTATAAGAATGCATAGTCAAGTCTGTTAGGTGTAGGTTTGAGTCCTTTGCATCATCTTGTTAGGAGTCTGCATGTGCCTAGCATGTTCACCACTCACACTAATATTAAAACAACTGGCTAATTCCCGAAGATGGATCAAAAAAAAAAAAAAAATTTGATGTAGTGGATTTTATCTTGGTTAGGCTTAGGCCTAAAAGAAGCTTCATGCTCGCAGAGCCGGACCTTTTAAAGTGATAGAGAAGGTTGGATCAAATGCCTAGGTGTTAGACTTGCCTTCGGATTTGGGCATTAGTTCTACCTTCAATATTACAGACCTGGTTGAGTATAGGGAACCGGCAGCGCTACCTAGTGAGGCCTTTGGACCTATTCCTTTTCATTGTGAGTGACCCTAACCTAGAGTGTCCACAAACAAATTTAGCCTGAGAGAGGAGAACGGATCGAGCGTATCCTGGATAATCAAGCCATCACGACCCAGGGCCATGACTATCAACGCTTCCTGGTCCGATGGCAAGGCCGGCCAGAGTCGGACGATTCGTGGATTTCTCGAGAGGACTTGCAATGCCTCAACCCAGACCTTCTCGAGAGATATGTGAGCCAATATAACCTTCACTCGACAGGGTCGAGTTCCTCCCACCCCGGGAGAATTGGTGGGGACACCTGAGGCACCAGAATAAGATAGAGGCTTTTTCAACCCTCTGTAAATTGATCAATAATTTATGAGTCCATCTGTAATAAGGGCTTAGCTCATCTGAGTCCATTTTAGTTGTTATTTGAGTATTTTTAGTTATTATTTCAGTTCTGTACTAGTCAGCTCATGTTGAGCTAGTTCAGTCCAATGCTAGTCAGCTCATGTTGAGCTAATTTTATTTTTTTGAGTCCTGTCCAAGCATACTGAAGACTCAAGACTATATCATACAAGTGAAGACCAAGTCCAACTATATTGAAGACATGGAAGTATAGCACAAGTCCAACCCAGCTTGAAGATTTGAAGACCCCAAGAGGAAAATTCAGAAAACCCTGATTTCTTGCAGATGCCCTCCAGATGCCCAGATTCCCTTCCAGATGCCAAAATATATTCATATACCAAGGCATCCATGATTTTAGAGGTCCATCTACATCCTAGCCCAAAGAAATCAAGCCCAGGTGCCAAGCCCAAGCCCCTAAGAAGCAAGATACCAGGGAATATTCCTGCTACCTGGCTACCAGGCCACCCCAGCTTCCAGAGGCCCAAACCCATGCACCCGGGCCCCTTTGGGCCAGCCCCTTGCTGCTCCTAGAAGCCCAACACGCCCCCCTAGGCATCCTTGGAGTGTTGACCAAGTCAAGAGAATTTTTAGGGATTTTTCTACCTAATATTTCCTTATTTTCTAGCTAGGGTTTGAGAGGGAAAAGGATTCTTATGTAAAGACTTATGTACCCTTACTTGGAGCCCAAGGTTAAGGGTCTATTTAAGGGACCCTAGCCTCTTGTATGAGGGGAATTTTTGATGAATGAAAACCTAGAGTTCTTCTATTGAGTTGTGTGATACCCTGCTGTGTGCATAAAGGGGTTTGCGAGAGTTCTTCTTCCCAGTGCTGCAATCATCTTCCTGCTACCAACAAGCATCTCAGATCCCTGGACGCCCACTCCAAAAGAAGCCTTCCCTTGTTGTTTTTCCTTTGTTTTCTTGTTCTTTTGTGAGTTTTCTAACCCCTGACAGGTCGTTTGCAGGTCCCCGAGTTCCTACGAATCCAACGACTCCAGCCAAGCCTCAATCGGATCACCGAGCAGAAAGCCGGGTATCCGCGGGTCTTTGGCTCGATTTTCCAGGCCGCATCCATCGAGGAACGAGAGACCCTTTTGCTGCGATCTTCACAGACGTTGTCAGGTACACCCCTCTACCTCCAGTAGTTTTATTGTAGGAGAACTTGCCCTAACCGAGGCTTCTCAGCCCCGGCGATCCTTCTTTTCTACTTTTCTAGGTCCTAATCTGCATGCTGATCTTCTAAAATTCATATAAAATTCCCTATAACTTATTTTAATCTGAAATTTGGGAATTAATCACCCAACCCCACATATAAAACATATAAAAAAAATTGCATGCATATTAGTTCCGCATCAGTGACCTCTAGTCTGAGGGACACATATACCCATATCCATTCGCTAGCAACCCTTTGGCAGAAGGGAGCTTCATAGTTGTTCACGTTCAGTGAGATGTTATACATTTTACCTGTATGTCATATCAGTGTCTCTACACTCCTTGATTAAGAGGATAACCAATAAATGTGACATACAACAACCTACACTTGATACATTGCTATCCTATAATAATGTATTCTTTGGTTGTGAACCAGTTTAAGAACTACTCGATATATCCTCTCTATATAAAATATAATATAGTTCTAAGGACTCCATCACACAAGAGTTATTTTAAGAAAAATGCATATGTGATGAACAGCCAAAAGAATAACTTGTATTCATTAAGAAATCCATATACAATTACAAAATAGCATAACCGTCTACAGTCTAGATGTTGGCTTTGGGACACAATTCCCAACAGCATGAGCATGACCCCGGTTCGGAGCTGACCTCAAACAAAGGGCTCGCCTTATGAGCACGACCCCGGCTGGGAGCTGACCTCAGTAGGAGGGCTCACCTTGGCAACATGAACACGATCCCGACCGGGAGCTGACCTCAGATGGAGGGCTTGCCTTATTAGCACAACCTCGATTGGGAGATGACCTTGGCAGGAGGGCTCATCGTGGTATCATAAGCATGACCCTGGTCAAGAGCAGACCTCAGATGGAGGGCTCACCTTATGAGCACGACCATGATTGGAACCTGACCTCGGCAGGAGGGCTCGCCTTGGCAGCATGAGCATGACCCCGATTAGGAGCTGACCTCAAATTGGGGCCTCACCTTATGAGCATGATCCCGGTTGGGTGCTGACATCCATAGGAGGGCTTGCCTTGGCTCTTCATTTGGCCACCATGCCTGGGTGGTGGACTCTTTGCCAGCAGGGCTGCCAGCAGAGGCTCCACGTTAGTGAATGTGCCATATCAGCTGGCAAAAAGGCTTCTTGTCTCCTTAAATGCATCCTTGTTGTTAGTCTAAGATCAGCCATGCTTTATTAAATAGTGGCTCAAGTTATAAGGCATCCAAGTGCATTCATCACTTTAATAGAGATCCTATAATGATTTGGTGATCTTAGGATGTAATGGAGAGCTCCGCCAGGTGGTGTTATGTGGTGGTGGTGATGAGCATTAGAGTGCTACACTATAGGAGCTTAGAGTGAGCATGCTGCAAAGGTGGTACTAGCCAGTATTCTGGTTAGGCACCTTAGGAGTTAGTAGGACTACTGATGTGTTAGGGTATAGGAATTAGCCTCTTCCAACATCCACTCGGAAGCTTCTAATCGAGCACCTTGGGGGCTATTGGTAGGGCTTACTGATGTCTTGGGGCATAGGAATTAGCCTTCACCATCATCCACTCAAAGTCTTCTGGCTGAGTACCTTCGGGGTGATCAGTAGGGCTCGTTGATGCCTTGGGGCATAGAAATTGGTCTTTATTGTCATCCTCTTTGAGGTTTCTAGCCAAGTACCATAGGGGTAGTTGATAGGGCTCACTTATGCCTTAGGACATAGCAATTGGCCTTTACCATCGTCTGCTCAAAAGTTTTTGCCCAAGACCTTAGAGATGATCGATAGGGCTTGTTGATACCTTGGGGCATAGGAATTGGCGTTTGCCATTATCTGCTAAGAGGCTTCTGGCCGAGCACCTTGGTGCAGTCGACAGGGCTCGCTGATGCCTTGAAGCATAGAAAATGACCTCTGTTATCGTCCACTCAGAAGCTTCTAGCCAAGCACCTTAAGGGTAGTCAGTAGGGCTCACTAATGCCTTGGAGCATAGAAATTGGCCTCTACCATCATCCGCTCGAAGGCTTCTTATTGAGTGCCTTACAAAGAGTCAACAAGGCTCACTGATGTCTTGGAATATAAGAATTGGCATCTGTCACTACCATTGTCCGCTCAAAGGCTTCTAGTTGAGTACCTTAGGGATGATTGATAAGGCTTGATAATGCCCTAGCTGGTCAGAGTGCATCAGTCCATCCATGCCTGTCTTGGCTAGCATCATTGATCAAAATGTGCATTGCTTGGCTAATAGAGTGCTTGTACTGCCATAGATCTCGTATGCCTGATCTGACTATATTTTTCACTAAAAACTCTCATAGATTAGGGCAATGAATTTAAGGTTATGATGAGTTCATAATAATGAGACCTAAATTCCTATAAAATCCTAATCTAAAATATTTCTAGTTAAAGGATCATCAAGTTGGGGATCAATGTTTCCGATAAGATTAGCATATCCTATGTATGCTCGATAAGGAGGGTGGTTGGTCTTATGATCAATTATGTAGGAACACTAAACAAGGATGTGGGTGCTCATCTATGAATGAGTCCATTAAATTGATCTGCCATGAGAACATCTTATGGAGTCTTACTTGTCAAAAGATGGTTCTCTTAGTGAAAGTTATGCAAGTAATCCTTAGACCTGAGATCACCATGGAACCTTGTGCACATGAATCTATATTTTTGTTTTTATTCATTCATGACTAAATCATGTATGGGGTTTTCATGGATATAATGGATTGTGTATGAAGGTTGTAAGTAGGTCAAAAAGGAATCGATCACTCCTAGTAAGTAAAGAATTTATCTATATAATCTTATCATATGATGACTCAAGAAGTCTTTGATTAAAGCAGGATGAAATTAAGAATGATTATAATCTTTCATCGATTGAATATTCATTATTGGATTGAGATTTTAATGAATAAAGTATTAAGGTTTGACAAATTTTCATACCCATCGCTTATTCAGGATAAAGGGTGATTGAAGGATTGAATTGCATGGTAACTTGCCACTAAAGGATATTTTGATAAATTATATTAATTTTCATATCTTCCAAGTAGGCATGACATGTTACTAGAGTTAGTCATGTCTTGTAGATTTTCATGAATTAAAGAATTTAATTCATGAGTAAATTAGAAAGAGTTCTAATTGAACAGCTTGGGCAAACATGAGTTTGACCTAAATCAATTAGATATGTTCTTATCAATTGGATTAAACATGTACTTGAACCTACTGTTGGCTAGATGTGGAACCCATAGGATCACACACATAAGAAAATTAACCAAGTACAAGTTTTGGTTGGTTAATCGAACCAAAGGAACCAATTAGAGTAGCTAGGAAATATGCTAGCACATGTGGCATAAACCGTAGCTCCCTAATCAATTTGATTTGATCAAAATCTTATTGATATAATTAATATAATTAAGGTATTAATTAAATTAAGTTAGCCTCTAACTTGGACTAATTTTATATGAATTTTATTTAACTTTTTTCAGTAATTTATGGCACTAATTATAAAGTCCAACTTGACTAGGATTTATCATGTTTATTTCCATGGATTGATAAGGCTGAAACTTTTGTGCATAAAGGGGACCTAGAAACATTTTTTATCAAGTTTTGAGACCCATGAGGAAGTCCTCTAAGTCCTCCATCATGTGGACACACATTTTAAAGTGTGTGTTGGCCTCAAGGGATGTGAAACTCTTTTTTCTCCTTGGTGTGCATGACAAGAAATCATGCAAAGTGATGTGTGATAGTTTTTTATTTTGGATAGAATAAAATGTCTTTTAATATGATATTTATGCCATCTGAAAGCTGCTTAAAAGAGCTATCCATGTAGCAAAATCAAATAATTTATGATCTATGAAAAGGCATGAAACATTTTTCTCTTTATGGGGCACATGCAAGGAAGGTTGAATCAACGTATCTCATAATTAACAGTCCTTCTCATATAAGACTCTTAATTTTTGATATGCTGATTTATGTGGCTTTGAGACTGACATATCTAGATCATTTGGTGCCTCTCATATTATTATAAAAATGGGTTGACATATAGGGATTATATCATTTCAATTTTATCCAAGTAGTTTTCTTCCTTCTCTTGTTAATACAAAGAATTAATTGTCTTAATATTAAGACAAGCCTACCTATTTAAAACAAGAGTTTAAGAAGATAATTATGAGAAAATTTGAGTTAGGAAGAGAAGGTTTAGAAGTCCAGTTCCAATTCTAAGAGAGTCCAAGTCCAAGTCAAGAGTAGGTTTAACCAGATCGGGTCAAACTGAGTTCTATAGGTTTGAACTCAGTAATAAGTTTTTTTTGAAGGAGTCTAGTTCTTGGAGTGATTTTCATGTGGATCAACTCTAGAGGGCATGTGCTATATACTGTAGAAAAATAAGCTTTTAGCATTAGAGATATTCTTCTAAATCTCTTCATGATTGTTCTAATTAATTGCTATAATCAAGGTATCCTGGATTTAGGGTTTTAGTTGGCCAAGATTTTATTAATGAAAAATTTTGAAATCCAACCTTTCGCTATGCAATTATAATCCTTCAGTGGTATCGAGCCACCTTGATTGATTCAATTAATGGTCAATTAAATGATCCATATTTTTATGTTATTTAATATATCTAGCATGATAACTGTAACATATATTGCTTTGTAAATGTCACTGATTAAGTATTTCACCTAAATCCTAATTGATATAGAGATATATTTAGATTGTTTAGTCATCATTCTAAAATAAGGTTATCCTAACATAGCGGTGGAGATCTGCTATGTTGTAAGATTATCCTAGAATGATGACACACCTTGTCCATATTATATTATGATGTTATATGCTACTATATAGTATTAAGATGTGCATGAGACCATGCAAGCCCTCTTAAAAATTATATTTAGTTGTAGTGTTAGAAATCAAATTGCAAATTCATTCAGGGTATGATTGATTAATTGGTGTCTGGCAAGTGATTCTAGGAACGTAAAAAGAATGTGGTTTTTAACTGGATTTGTTGCTTACCTAGCCAATCTTTTGATTTCTAAAGCAAGCACAGGGGGCCTCCTACCTCTCTCCCACTTACCTAGTCAATTTGATTTATTTAAATCTTGAATTGGAAATGCTTAATGATTAGAATACTACTAATGCTTTCCTTTATACTAAGCCAAAATCATTTTAACAACTATAGTAGATTTCTTGAGTAACACAAAGCTTACTATAGGGATTGATGTGAAATTGTCTTAGCACATTTAATGCTTTATAGCATATTTGATGGTGTTGCTTTGTTATGTAATACCAAGGCATCATTTTTCAAACATAACTATATGGAAATGAAGGATTTGACTAAACTAAGATATTATAGTTTGTTGTGCAATATAAGGCTATAAATGTCTTAGAGGCAGCTGTTATATTGAGAATTGCATGGGTTTCAATTGGAAAAGGAATTTTCTATCCTTGAATTCATGAATATTTATTGTGTAACATAAGGCATTTATGAGGAATTGAGATCTCAATCCCACTATAGAAATCTTGGTAAGGTTCTCGCTTACCATAGGTGAGGGTATGGTATTTGTGATAAAATAATGGGAGATATAATTAGATTTATAAGTCTTCATCTAGTTGTGTATGTTATCTTGAGTGATCTGCTTATACATAGTTTTTTATTTTCATGTAAATTTATTTAATAGCTTCTATTTTATTACTATGAGATATTTTAGATACTAATAAATTGACCGGTCTTAATTATGTGGATTAGTTAAGGAACTTGAGGATTGTCTTAATACAGGAGAAAGTCTTCTTTATCTTTGACTCTCTTGATCCCAAGCCGATCAAAGAGGATGCTACCAAGGAGGAAAAGGCCACATATAAAATATAGCAGAATGGCAGTCTAACTATCAAATGCATCATGTTGGCCTCCATGAGTCTATACTGCTCAATCTTAAAGAACTATATGGAGAGCAAAGTAGGACTACTCGATACGAAATATCAAAGTAGTTATTTCGAGCAAGAATGAGTGAGGGCTCACTGTGCAAGCCCATGTGTTAAAAATGATTGACTTAATCACCCGATTAGGTCAATTAGGGTTTGTTATGGATGGAGATCTTGGTCAGGACTTGATCCTGTAATCACTTCCTAATTTCTTCTCTCAATTTATCATTAGCTGTCATATGAACAAATTGAACATTTCACTGCTTGAGCTACTTAACATGCTTAAGATAGCTAAGAGCCAGTTTAAAGAAGATAAGGCTATCTTTTTTCTAATTGATGGGAAGAAGAAAATGATAATGAAGAAGGGTTCAAAAAGAAAGTGGAACACTAAGAAAAGCATCCAAAAGATGAAGAAGGTAAAGAAACCCTCTACTGATGGAACCTATTTTCACTGTAGGAAGCAGGGATACTAGAAGAAGAATTGCAAGAGTTATCTTGCAAGTTTGAAGCTTGATGCTAGTGGTGCATCAAAAGGTTGTACATGATACAAACTAACTTGTCACTGAGTGCTTTAGCTTTTGAATCATGGATATTGGATACTACGTGTGGGTCATTGTAGGAACTACAAAAAATTAGAAGTTTGAAGAAGGGTGACTTCGAGCTTTATGGCATGAGTGGTGAAGCCATTCAAGCAGAAGCTATGGATACCTATCTTCTATTATTGCCTTCGGGCAAGATATTAGAATTGAAAGACATTATTATATTCTAAACATCATTAGAAACATTATTTATGTACCTTTGTTATTATAACAAGATTTTGAAATCAATGTAAAGAGCAATGGGCATTCAATTTATCATTCTAATAAATTATTTCGAAATTGTTTATTCAATAATGGTCTTTTACTTCTTTCACTCAATGATAAAGTATTATTTATTGAAAACAAGAAGAGAAAAAGAGAAGATGTTAATATCACTTTTTGTTGGCACTACCAACTAGGTCATATTAGTGAGTCAAGGATAAACAAGTTATACAAAGATAATTTCTTTGATCCTTATGATTATATATCATTACGAACTTGTGAGTCCTGTCTCATAGAAAAATGACCAAGTCTCTGTTGACACTATAAGTGATTTTGATGACAACCAAACATTGGAGCACGTACATTTATTTCTAACAACTCTTCAAGTATTTTACAAGTTTTTAGAGGATCATTTAATTGTTCAAACTTCAACTCCTACATCTTTGTTTCTTGTTTGAGTTGTGTTGTAATATATTTTTGTAAAGAAGAACCCAATGAAAAAGCTAAGAAAAAATCATGTAAAAAGGGTTACTTCTATTTGTGTGTGCCTTAGATTTATTTTGAGTTGGTATGCTTGAAAAATGTAAGAGTGTTGGTGAGAGTTTTCCTTAAGTTCAATTGTAAAAATCCTAAAGAAGTTACTCGAGCCGGCCCAGCATGTTGAAGAGCCGACTCCACCTCATGGCACATAGCAAGGATTCTGGTACGTAGCAATCCAAGCTGACTTGAAGGTAACCGAGTTGACTCCAGTGAATCCGAGTCGACTGGAATATGTCCGAGCCGACTCCTCCAGAGTCCAGTTTTTGAAGATTTCTGAGAACAGCTAGGCGAGCCGACTCTGCCAGACCTAATTTTGAAGACCTGAGAAAGCAAGCCAACCCGAACTGCATCGAGCCGACTCTTCCAAAGTAAGGATTTTAGACCTGAGAAGAAGAACCAACCGATGATCAAAAGAGCCGACTCCTCGAGTTCAAGATTTTCAAATATATAAGTTCGAGCTGACCCAAGCTATCAAGAGCCGACTCATCCAGAGTGAAGTTTTGTACCCTAAGACATCGAGCCGACTGCACTGAAGATTTGGCAACTCGACCTATCGACTCAAAGGATCCGAGTTGACTCGAAGGAATCCGACCGACTCGAATATTGCTTTCAGGTATCTAACGGCTAGTTCTAGAATTTCTTTTTGAATGCCAAAAAGTGCTTCAACGGTCATATTTCACACCCCAATGGTCTACAACATCTCAAATTGCCTTGGAGTGATGGAAGACCTTATATTTGAGGAATTTGAACTTCTCTCAAGTAAGTTTTTGAAAGTTCTTAAATGTTTTGAAGCTACATTGAATATCCTACTTACCAACAAGCAAGGGAGCACAAGTGCATTCAAGTCGGTCTTCAAGTCTTCACCAACTCTGATCTGAAGCTTGAAGCAATTTGAAAAGAATCCACTAAAGCATTAAAGCTCATTCATGTGCAATCCAAGTGGACTTCTATCAAGCTGCACCGGCAATTATCCGACAAATTGAATTTATCATTATTATTGCATTTATCTCAATTCTTTTTTGAATTATTTGGATTATTGGTTAGCCCAGTTGAAAAACCAAATAGGTTCTTAGTGAGCCTTTGATAAAAACCAAGTATTAGGTTCTTAGTGATCCTGTGAAAACCAAGTTAGGTTCTTGGTGATCCTGTGAAAACCAAGTTAGGTTTCTTTGGTGATCCTGTTCAAAACCAAAGGGTGTTAGGTTTTCTTTGGTGTTCCCATTAAAACCAAAGTGTAAAGGTTTGGATTGTGATCCTGTAAAATAATCCTACTGTATTCAGGTGTGAATATAGTGGAAATCCCAAGTGATATATTGGGTAGTGAACGTAAAAGCTGGGTTGCTCGAACCACTATAAATTTTGTGTGTTTGTATTGTGCTTACTTGACTCTTACTTATCTTCTGCAATTTATTATTCTGCCATAGCACCTAACTTTAAAAGGAATTTTAATTGCACATTATCTTCTTTAAATTTTTTAAACATCCAATTCACCCCCCTCTTGGATAGCCACCTGGGCAACAACTGGTATTAGAGCAGTGTCTCTGATTATATTATAGTAAAGATCGATGGCTCATCCCATTGGTACATCCTTGGCGGAAGGCCAATCAACTAATAGACCTCCACTATTCACAAGCACAAATTATTCTTATTGGAAAGCAAGAATGAAAATCTATATACAAGCTATTGATTTTCAATTATGGAAGGTCATTCTTAAAGGGCCACATATTTCCATGATCAAAATTGATGGCGTGGATGTCCCTAAGCCTGAAGAGGAATGGGATGAACACGACATGAAATTAGGAGAATTGAATGCCAAGGCAATCAACTTGCTATACTGTGCTTTGGATTCAAATGAGTTTAATCGAATTTTCATTTACTCTTCAGCAAAGAAAATTTGGGATAAACTTGAGGTGACCCATGAAGGAACTTCCCAAGAGAAGACTTCAAAGATTAATCTTTTAGTACATAACTATGAATTATTTAAAATGGAGCCTAAAGAAAATATCTCTACCATATATACTAGATTTACATATATTATTAATGATTTGAAAAGTCTTGGCAGGGTTTACTCAAATACTGATTTGGTTCAGAAGATACTGAGATCACTTTATGATAAATGGGACCCTAAAGTTACTGCCATCCAGGAAGCTAAAGACCTGAACACTCTATCGATGGATGAATTAATGGGATCCCTCATCACACACGAATTAACCATGCATCATAGAATAGATGATGATCAGAAAAAAAGAAAACAATTGCATTCAAGGCTGCATTGGAATCAAAGAATGATGAAGAATCGAAAGATGACTCTACCTCCTCCGAAGATGATTTAGAAGATGAAGATATTGCAATGGTCATGAGAAGATTCAGAAAGTTTATGGGAAAGAAGAAAGAAAGATACAACAGAAATTTCTATAAACAAGGAGAACATTCAAAAGAAAAGGTCAAGGACAAAGGCAAAGAAAAGGAACAAGTCCCCACCTGCTATGAATGTAAGAAACCGGGGCATATTTGCCCGGACTATCCACTGTTGAAGAAATTTTTCAAAAAGAAGAAAAAAAAATGATGGTTGCCATGTGGAGCGATAGTGAAGAATCCACCTCAACTGAAGAGGAAGAGACCATAAAAATAGCTAATCTATGTATAATGGGTCTCGAGGATGAGGTAACTTCTCGGAATCCACCTCAACTGAAGAGGAAGAGACCATAAAAATAGCTAATCTATGTATAATGGGTCTCGAGGATGAGGTAACTTCTCCAAATACTCATATTGAATTACTTTTGATGAGTTAAATTCAGCATTTTATGATCTTTTATCTGATTTTAAGAAAGTTGGAGTAAAGATTAGATCTTTAAAGAATACTAATGATTCTTTACTCAAAGAAAAAGAGAAAATTTTAGAAAAGAATATTTTATTACAAAAAGAACTTCATGTCTTTTTTGAAAACTATAATATTTTGAAAATTGAGAATAGTGAACTTCATGACAAAAATAAAGTTTTGCTGAAAGAAAATAATGAGTTGAAAAAAAAGGTTGAAAAACTTGAGCCACTTGTTGAAAAATTAACTTTGTCTTCTAACAAACTTGAGTTGATTCTTAAAGAATAAAGAATTTCTAGTAATAAAGCCGAAATATGTTTTAATGCTTCAAGTTCAAATTATATTTCAGCAACTACATTTGTGAAACAAAAGGATTTTGTTCCCAAGTTTACTTCTAAAAAGGCTTTTGTGACAAAAGGTTCTACTTCCATTTCAAAAGCTACCTTGTATGTTCCAAAAAATTCATTTACAAAACCTACTATTTCTGCATCTAATGCATCTAGAATTTCAAAGTATAAATCTTTTCAGGATTCTAGAATCAGATGTTTTGCTTGCAAAGAAATAGGACATAAAGCTTACAACTATAATACTGATAGAATGTCCTTAATAAATCAAGAAAGATTTGGGTTCCCAAAGGAACCACCTTAGCTAACCTGCAAGGACCCAAGTTAGCTTGGGTACCTAAAAGAACTCCTTGATTATCTTGCAGGAATGTCTTGCAGCCTAGAAATTAAAAAAAAAATGGTATCTCGACAGTGGCTGTTCAAGGCATATGACGAGTGACAAGAATCAATTCATCACCCTGGAAATGAAAGGAGGTATGATTACTTTTGGAGATAATGGCAAAGAGAAAACAATCGGAACTAGTAAGATCAAATTAACCCCCTGTACTTTCATTGAAAATGTATTGCTGGTAGATAAATTGAAGCACAATTTATTGAGTATTAGTCAATTATGTGATAAAGGCTTCAAAGTTATCTTTGAATCATCTATGTGTATAGTAACAAACTCTCTTGACTCTAGTAGTAAATTCATTGGACATAGACTTGGAAACATTTATGTGGTAGATTTAAATGATCTTGCCATGTCAAGTAGTTCCAGCTTAGTTGCAATGAATGCTAAGACCAAGGAGTCTTGTTTATTATAGCATAGATGATTAGGTCATGCTAGCATTCATACTATTGCCAAGTTGATTTCCAAAAATTTAGTTGGAGGCATGCCTAAGTTTAGAGTTGATTTTGATCATGTTTGTGATGCATGCCAAATGGGTAAACAAACTAGGGAGAGATTTAAATCTAAAAATATGATTTCAACTTCTAGACCTCTAGAACTACTTCACATGAACTTATTTGGACCAACTAGGACCACAAGTTTATGAGGTATGAAATATGCTCTTGTGATTGTAGATGATTTTTTCAGATTTACATGGGTTTTATTTATTGCTCATATAGATGAAACCTTCAAAGTATTACAAAAATTTCATAAAAAGATTTCAAATTAGAAAAATCTTTCAATAATTTCAATTAGGAGTGATCACGACACTGAATTTGAAAATCAATTTTTTGATAATTATTGTACTAAAAATAGCATTGATCACAACTTCTCTGCTCCTAGAACACCATAACAAAATGGTATTGTAAAGAGGAAAAATATGACTTTGGAAGAAATGGCCCAAACAATGTTATGTGAAGGTAATCTTCCAAGGGACTTTTGGGCAGAAGCGATGAACACTGCTTGTTATATTTTAAACCGCGTTTTGATCTGTCCTATTTTGAAGAAAACCCCCTATGAGCTTTGGAATGAAAAGAAACCCAAGATCAATTATTTTCATGTATTTGGATATAAATGCTTTGTGCTTAATAATGGTAAAGATAATCTAGAAAAATTTGATGTTAAATCTGATGAAGCAATTTTCCTTGGTTATTCATTACATAGCAAAGCATATAGAGTTTTTAATAAAAGAACTCTCACTGTTGAAGAGTCAATGCATGTTATTTTTGATGAAACTAACCCTTCACCTTCTAATAAAGAAGAGTGCATAGACAATGATGTAGGTACACTTCAAAAATAAATGGAAGACATGAGCATACAAGAAAGACCAACTTAAGAAGGAGAAGAAACAGTAAGTAAGGATCATATTGATCTACCAAGGGAATGGAGCTACGTAACTTCTCATCCAAGAGAATTAATTATTGGTGATCCTTCACAAGGTATTAGGACTAGGTCATCACATAGAGATGCACATGATTACCTTGCCTTTGTATCACAAATAGAACCTCATACCTTAGAAGAAACTGAATCTAATCCAAACTGGATGATGGCCATGCATAAAGAACTAAATTAGTTTGAAAGAAATAAGGTATGGACTTTAGTTGAAAGACCATCAGACCATCCCATCATAGGAACCAAATGGGTCTATAGAAACAAATTAGATGAACAAGGAAATGTCATTAGAAATAAAGCTAGATTAGTGGCTAAGAGATATAGTCAAGAAGAAGGTATTGATTTTGATTAAACATATGCACCCGTAGCAAGACTAGAGCCATTAGATAATTCTTGCATTTGCTTGCTACATGAATTTTAAACTTTTTCAAATGGATGTAAAAAGTGCATTTTTAAATGATTTTATCTCCGAATAAGTTTTTGTAGAACAACCACCAGGTTTTGAAAATCATGCTTTTCCAAACCATGTGTTTAAACTTAATAAAGCTTTATATGGTTTGAAACAAGCTCCTAGAGCCTGGTATGATAGACTTAGTACTTTCTTGATTGAAAATCATTTTTTAAGAGAAAATGTTGATAAAACCCTTTTTATCAAAAGGAAAAATAATGATATATTAGTTGTACAAATTTATGTTGACGATATTATATTTGGCGCAACTAATGAAAGTTTTTGTGAAAAATCTGCTAAGCTAATATTGGAAGAATTTGAAATGAGCCTAATGGATGAACTTGACTACTTCCTCGGACTTCAAGTAAAGAAAACTAAGGAAGGGATCTTCATCAACCAAGCCAAATACACCAAGAAAATAATTAAGAAGTTTGGTATGGAGACGAGCAAACAAATGAGCACACCCATGAGCCCATCTTGCAAATTGGACAAAGATGAGAATGGATCCAATGGTGACCAAAAGCAATATAGAGGTATGATCAGATCCTTATTATATTTAACTACAAGTAGATCGGATATCTTGTATGGTGTATGTGTATGTGCTAGATTTCAATGTAATCTCAAAGAAACACATATGCTTGCTGTTAAAAGAATATTGAGATATTTGAAAGGTACAAGTAATCTAGGTCTTTGGTTTTCGTAAGAATCATCTTTGAATTTAATCGAATTTTCTGATGCTGATTATGTTGGTTGTAGAATTGATAGAAAGAGCACTAGCGGTACATGCCAATTTCTAGGATTGAATTTAATCTCATGTCACTGCAAGAAACAAAACTCGGTAGCACTATCTACTGTTGAAGCAGAGTATGTTGCTGTAGGGAATTGTTGTGCATGGGTGTTATGGATTAAATAACAACTAGAAGATTTTGGTGTTACACAATGCAAAATTCCTATCAAGTGTGATAACACAAGTTCTATAAATTTGACCAAGAATCCTATTCAGCATTCTAGGACTAAGCACATAGAGATTAGACACCATTTTATTAGAGATCATGTTTTGAATGGTGACATTAAACTAGAATTTATCCCAACTGAAAAATAATGAGCTAACATTTTTACTAAGCCACTAAATCAGGATAGATTTGAATTACTTAGAGGAGAATTAGGGCTTTCTGATCCTTTCTAGATAATCCTAACCTAATTAAGGATAAATTATCTAGAAAACCTCCTACATCTACTCATGATTGTTGAACAACTTTTCTTGAAATTTCATTGCATCAAATTCAATTTCTAAATCACTTCATTTTCTGTGGAAAGTTTCTATTCGAGTCGACTCGAGCAATTTTGCTCAGGTCGAGCCAGCTCGAATGTCTAAGTTTTCTGCTCATGCTCTAGTCGAGCCAACTAGGTAAACCTGAAGTCTTGCTTAGCCGACTCGGTGTTCTGATTGTTCTAAGTTCGCTCTGGTCGAGCCGACTCAGATATTCCTAGGGTTGGGCGAGCCGACTCGAATGTTGGGAAATCGCTATTTAAGTAGGTCCGTGTAATCTTTTCTTATACTTCACTCTTTCCATTTTTGCTTCAAACTCACTCTACTCCACTCGGAACCTCTACCAATCTCTCAAAAACCACTTCTTGAAACCTTTATTTCCTAAATCTCACTACAATGGCTCCATGGAAATCTGAATAGAAAATTCCTCAAGTGGCAAAATCAAGCAAAGGTAGTGAAGATCAAAAAGGGAAAGGAGAAAAGAGAAAAAGGTCCATTCCAGAAGAAGAAACATCTTCTCCGATTGAGAAATCCACTTCAATGGCCAACAGGCCTATCACTTGCGAAAGAAGGATTGACTTCTCATTCCTAGAAGAAATGCAAATGCAGATCGAAAATTGGATACACAAGCAAGGTTGGAAGCATTTCTGCTTTTTGTACATTTTAACCTACCCCTCTCTGGTACAAAATTTCTATGAAAACCTAACTCTTGAAGAGCACCATTTGGAGTCTACTATCAAAGGAATCAAAATAATTGTGGATGAAGAAAAGTTAGGTAACTTGCTTCAAATGCCAATGGACGGCACTATTGAGCTTGCCCTAACTGACAGAGAACACACTTTGAAGCTCATTTTGGAAAAAGATGATGTAAGCTCCGTTCAACATGTACAAGCCAACTTGCTATCAAAAGAAATGAGGCTTCTTCACAACATGGTCAGTAGGACTTTCCTTCCCAGAACCAGTCGCTTTGACTGGTTAAGTGAAAAAGACATGACTTTTATGGGACATCTGATTGAAGAAGAACCTCTCAACCTACCCTTCATAATGATGATTCAAATGAGAGAAGCAGCTAAGAAAGTCAAAGCATGCTTGCCCTACGATATGGTTTTCACTCTACTATTTGAAGAAGCTAGGATTGATTTAACCAATAAGATAGGCAAGCCTCTACATCACTCAGACACTTATTCCTTCAATTTGCTTAAAAGAATGGGATACAAATTGCAAGAAGGAGTGTGGATAAAGAAGTTATCTGATCAGTTTGCTGATACTTTCTCAGATGATGAACCTGCTGATGTTGAAGGCAACAAGTCTGGAAACAGGGATAAAAAAGTTATGATAACTCCATCTGAACTTAAGGAGTTGATATTTCAAAAGATGGAAAATATTTCTGACACACTAACAGGTCATGTAAATTTTGCTCTAGATGATTTGAAAAGTTCAGTTAATGCCAGTT
This sequence comes from Areca catechu, assembly GCA_021397845.1. Taxonomy (NCBI): domain Eukaryota; kingdom Viridiplantae; phylum Streptophyta; class Magnoliopsida; order Arecales; family Arecaceae; genus Areca; species Areca catechu. The sequence continues at coordinate 79,250,904 of CM038044.1, read as the reverse complement.
TGCAGAAGATAAGATCAGAACAAATGCTTCACAGGGAGAAAATGGAAAAGCAAATGGAGGACTTCAAAGAAGAAATCAGAAGCATCTTACAGCAATCTTCAAAGGATACATTCACTGCTGAGGATGCTCTTGTATAGATTAACAATGAGTCACTTGAGACTCCTGTTCAACCTTCTCCTGCTCCTTCATCTGTTCCACCTAAACCTAAACCTGCTAAGACCAAGAAGAAACCCAAAACCAAGAAGACTAAGACATTTAAAGCCCCTGTTAGAACTAGATTCAAGGATTTAATGTTTAAACCCCTAAAAACTAAGACCTCTGATAAGGTTATAAAGGTTGGCTCCTCTTCTTCTAGTGAAGAAGAAGAATAGGTTGTCTAGTTAGTCTTTTGGTAGTTTTTGTACTTTTGAATATGAATGCTCTACCTTTTATCTTTTGCTGAATGAATGTACTTCTTTCATACTTTGTATTCCAAATCTCTCAATGAAATGAAAGATCTTTTAACAATTTCCATTGTTGTCATGAGCTATTTGATACAATGTTTTGATACAACTATGAAGATTTTTTAATTAGAATTTCAAATTTGAGAAACTGAAATTATCTCAAACAAATATTAAATACTTTCTCAATCTATTTCAAAATCTGACCTTTATTGAACATACCTTTTTTATTGATTGACAAAAAGGGGGAGAAATGTGAGAAATGGGAGAATAATATCTACAATTGAGCTGTCATGAAAATTCTGATATCTATGTTAAGCTTCCTACCAATTATTCTTAAAGTGCATATAAAGAATGAAAAAGGGGGAGCAAAAAAGTGATAGTATTCAAAAGGATATAACTGCTTAATTATTCTAAAACCTTGAAAAAGGGGAAATTTTCTTAAAGAATAATTTATTTTTAAAGAATGGCTTTATCTCTAAATTCTTCTCTTGCTCTGATTGATTTAAAGTTAGTATTAACTATGTCAAAATTTTAAACTCTGATATTTTTTAAACTCTGATACTCCATGTTTTAATTCTAATGTTATAGAGCATGCAAAGTCTAATACTTTAAAATATGCAAAAGCACTAACATCAATGATATGCAATTTTATCATTAGAGCTCTGATACTTACTTACAAATATAGCTAGCTTAAATACATGTGAATACTTACATTAAATACTTTTATACATGTAAATGTAAAGAATTTTTCATGCCCAGTGTTTTGTCATCATCAAAAAGGGAGAGATTGTTGACCCCATAAGTGATTTTGATGATAACCAAACATTGAAGCATGTACATTTATTTCTAACAAATCTTTAAGTGTTTTACAAGTTTTTGTAGGATGATTTAATTGTTCAAACTTCAACTCCTACATCTTTGTTTCTTATTTGAGTTGTGTTGTAATCTATTTTTGTAAAGAAGAATCCAATGAAAAAGCTAAGAAAAAATCATGTAAAAAGGGTTACTTCTATTTGTGTGTGCCTTAGATTTATTTTGAGTTAGTATGCTTGAAAATTGTAAGAGTGTTAGTGAGAGTTTTCCTTAAGTTCAATTGTAAAAATTCTAAAGAAGTTACTCGAGCCGACCTAGCATGTTGAAGAGCCGACTCCACCTCATGGCATGCAGCAAGGATTCTGGTACGAGCAATCTGAGCTGACTCGAAGGTAACCAGCCAACTCCAGTGAATCCGAGTTGACTGGAATATGTCCGAGCCGACTTCTCTAGAGTCCAAGTTTTGAAGATTTCTGAGAACAGCCAAGCGAGCCAACCCAAACCAGAAAGAGCCGACTTGCTAGACCTAATTTTAAAGACCTGAGAAAGTGAGCCGACCCAAACTGCATCAAGCCAACTCTTCTAAAGTAAGGATTTTAGACCTGAGAAGAAGAACCGACCAATGATTAAAAGAGATGACTCCTCGAGTTCAAGATTTTCGAAGATATAAGTTCGAGCTGACCCAAGCTATCAAGAGCCGACTCATTCAGAGTGAAGTTTTGCACCCTGAGACACCAAGCCGACTTCACTGAAGATTTAGCAACTCGACCTATCGACTCAAAGGATCCGAGCTGACTCAAAGGAATCCAAGCCGACTCGAATATCACTTTTAGGTATCTAACGACTAGTTCTAGAATTTCTTTTTGAATGTCAAAAAATGCTCCAACGGTTATATATCACATCCCAATGGTCTACAACATCTCAAATTGCCTTGGAGTGATGGAAGACCTTATATTTGAGGGATTTAAACTTCTCTCAAGTAATTTTTTGAAAGTTCTTAAAAGTTTTGAATCTACATTGAATATCCTACCTACCAACAAGCAAGAGAGCACAAGTGCATTCAAGTCAGTCTTCAAGTCTTCACCAACTCTGATCTGAAGCTTGAAGCAATTTGGAAAGAAGCCACTAAAGCATTAAAGCTCATTCAAGTGCAATCCAAGTGGACTTCTATCAAGTTGCATCGGCAACTATTAGATAAATTGAGTTTGTCATTATTGTTGCATTTATCTCAATTCATTTTCTGAATTGTTTGGGTTATTGGTGAGCCTGATTGAAAAACCAAATAGGTTCTTGGTAAGCCTTTGATAAAAATCAAGTGTTAGGTTCTTGGTGATCCTGTGAAAACCAAGTTAGGTTCTTGGTCATCCTGTGAAAACCAAGTTAGGTTCTTGGTGATCCTGTGAAAACTAAGTTAGGTTCTTGGTGATCCTATGAAAATAAAGTTAGGTTTCTTTGGTGATCCTATTCAAAACCAAAGGGTGTTGGGTTTTCTTTGATGATCCCATTAAAACCAAAGTATAGAGGTTTTGGATTGTGATCCTGTAAAACAATCCTACTATATTCGGGTGTGAATATAGTGGAAATCCTAAGTGGTATCTTGGGTAATGGACATAGGAGCTGGGTTGCTCCGAACCACTATAAATTTTGTGTGTTTGTGTTGTGCTTACTTGACTCTTACTTAGCTTCTACAATTTATTATTCTGCCACAGCACCTATCACTTTAAAAGGAATTTTAATTGCACATTATCTGCTTTAAATTTTTTAAACACCCAATTCATCCCCCTCTTGGGTAGCCACCTGGGCAACAGTCTCTATTCACTAGATATGGAGAAAGGAAAACTAAGTTATTAGATCTTATATATACAAATGTATGTGGACCTATGTCAACATAAGTTGGAGGAGAATACTCTTATTTCGTCACCTTCATTGATGACTTATCAAGGTTTGGATATGTATATCTAATGAAACATAATTCTAAAATATTTGATAAATTTAAAGAGTATCAAAGTATGATTAAGAAATAAATTACAAAAAATATTAAAATCCTTTGGTCTGATCAAAGAAGAGAATATTTATCCATTAATTTTTTAATCATCTTAAAGACAAAGGTATTCTCTCTAAATGGATACCTCCTTATACACCACAATTAAATGGTGTGTAGAAAGAAGAAATCATACCTTGTTAGATATGGTACAGTCCATGATAAGCTTCATAGATCTTCCTGCATCCTTCTAGAGTTATGCCTTAGAAACTATTGCCTATATCCTGAAAAGGATTTCATCAAAATAGTAACTAGCACTCCATATGAATTATGGAAAGGAAAAAGACCAAGTCTCAAATATTTTAAGATTTGGGGTTATCCTGCTTTTGTCAACAATATTTTTGGACACAAATTAAGTGCTAGGACTGATAAATGTAGGTTTATAGGTTATCCTCAAGGGGGTATTGAATATCTCTTCTATCATCCTATTGAACAAAAGGTCTTTTCCAGTAGGCATGCCAGTTTTTTGGAAAAGGAATTTATCCAAGGAGGTTGTAGGAGGGTACTTGAACTTAGCAAAGTTTAAAATCTTACAACCTACTGCTGAAGACATTCCACAAGAAATTCCTCAACCATAAGTATTTGTTAATCAGGTACAACCACAACACACACCTCTCCATAAGTTAGAGAGAGTGTAAGGTGCACCTCTTAGATATAGCTTTGTTGTTGGAAATGATAATGAAGCTAGTATCATTCAAGATGATATCTTGTAACATATACAAAATCTATCAAGAGTAGAGACTTTAACAAATGGCTTGAAGCAATGAAATCTTAGATGGACTCTATATACTCCAACCAAGTTTGGACCTTGGCTGATCCACCCGAGAGAGTAAACCCAATAAGATACAAATGGATCTTCAAGAAGAAGATTAGAATAGATGGTTAAGTAGAAACCTACAAGGCTAGGCTAGTGGTAAAAGATTTCAAACAAAGGCATGGAATTGACTATGATAAAACTTTTTATTTGTAAATATATTCAAGTCCATTCAAATTTTGCTTGCTATAGTTGTATATTATAATTATAAAATCCGGCAAATTGATGTAAAGACTCCTTTTCTCAACGGGTATCTTGAATAAAGAAGTCTATATATCATAGCTAGAGGGGTTTGTTTCAAGTGGGAGACCAAACCATGTATGCAAGCTTACGAAGTCTATTTATGGATTAAAGCAAGCTTTAAAGAGTAAAACATTCACTTTGATGAAATAATTAAGGAGTTTGGTTTCATCAAAAATGTGGATGAACCATGTATGTATAAGAAGATAAGTGGAAGTGCTATTATCTTCTTAATCTTGTATGTTGATAGCATGCTTTTCATTGGGATGATATCCCAATATTATAATTAGTTAAAGCTTGACTATTTAAAATTTTGTTTATGAAGGATTTCGGAGAAGCATCCAATATACTAAGTATAAATATCTATAAAGATAGATCTAAGAGGATACTCGGCTTATCCTAATCTACGTACATTGACTGACCATTGAAAAGATTCAACATGGAGGAAAGTAAAAGGGGTTACTTGCTCATAAGTCAAGGCATACATCTCTCTAATAAGTTATCTCCTAAGACACCCAAAGAGAGACAAAGGATGAGTAAAATTCCTTATGCCTCGGCTATAGGATCAATCATATATGCCATGTTATATACCAAGCCTGATGTTACTTATACGTTAAGCATACCAAGTAGGTTTCAAGCTGATCCAAGAGAGGATCATTGGAAGGCTGTGAAAACATTCTTAAGTACCTAAAATGAGTAAAGATATTTTTCTTATATATGAAGGATTAGATTTAAAACTGAAGGCTATACTGATTCTAGTTTTCAATTAGATCTAGATGATAGTAAATCCATATCAGGATATATATTTACTTTGTATAGTGCCATAGTAAGTTGAAAAAGTATCAAGCTGCTATAGCTGACTCGATCATTGAGGCAGAGTACATTATTGCTAGTGAAGCCACTAAGAAAGCTATTTAAAAAAAAGTTCATCATAGAGTTAAGTATAGTTTCTGCGATATAATAATCGGTACCACTTCATTATGATAACACCAGAGCTGTTGTACAAGCTAAGGAACCAAGGTTTCATCAAATGTCTAAGTACATCTTAAGGTGCTTCCATCTTATTTATAAAATCACTGAAAGACAAGATGTGGCCATAGAATGAGTAGATACAAAGAACAATATAGCAAATCCTTTCACTAAGGCCCTTCCTCAACAACAATTTAATCATCATTTAAATTGTATGGGAATTGAATACAATATTGTGATTTGCTTTAGTGCAAGTGGGAGGTTGGAAGAATAGTACCCTGTAAGAAAATCGTATTTCTTATGTGATAGAGACTTTTCCATAAATTCTTGTGACTCATGTATTAATAAAGAGGCATTTATGTTTTATCATTTACTATGTCTTATATTTTTTATTTTAAGATTATGATGAATCCCATAGATTAGGACAATGGATTTAGGGCTATAATGAGTTCATAACAGTGGGACCTAAATTTCTATAAATCCTAATCTAAGACATTCCCAGCTGAAGAATCATCGAATTGGGAATCGATGTTTCCGGTAAGATTAGAACATCCTAAGTATGCTCGATAAAGAGGGTGGTTGGCCTCACGACCACTTATATAGGGACACTAATATAAATATATGGATACTCATCCAAGAATGAGTCCACTGAATTGATCTACTATGAGAACATCTTATGGAGTCTTACTTGTCAAAAAGATGGTTTTCTTAGTGGGAGTTATGCAAATGATCCTTAAAACTAAGATCACCATTGAACCTTGCATATGTGAATCCATATTTTGGTTCATACTCATTCATGACTAAGTTATATACAGGGTGTTCATAGATATGATGGATTATGTATGAAGGTTATGAGTAGGTCAACAAGGAATCGATCACTCCTAGTAAGAAAAGAATTTATCTCAAGTAATATCATCATATGATGACTTAGGAAGTCTTTGATCAAAGTAGGATAAAATTAGAAATGATTCTAATCTTTCATTGATTGAGTCTACATTATTGAATGGAGATTTGAATTTATAAAATATTAAGGTTTGACAAATTTCTATACCCATTGCTTATTCGGGATAAAGGGTGATAGAAGGATTGAATTACATGATAACTTGCCACTAAAAGATATTTTGATATTTTTTATCAAATTTTACATCTTCTAGATAGGTATGACACATTGCTAGACATCAATCATGTCTTGTAGATTTTCATGAATTAAAGAATTTAATTCATGAGTCAATTAGAAAGAGTTTTAATTGAATAGCTTAGGCAAGCATGGGTTTGACCTAAATCAACAGATACATTTTTATCAATTGGATTAAACATATACCCTAGACCTACTACTAGCTAAATGTGTCCATAGGGTCACACACTCAAGAAAATTAACCATGAACAAATTTTGGATGGTTGGTTAGACCAAAGGAACCCATTAGGGTAGCCAAGAAATATTCTAGCACATATGGTATAAACCCTATCTCCTTAATCAATTTGATTTGATCAAAATCTTATTGAATTAATTAATTAAATTAATCTATTAATCAAATTGGGTTAGCCTCTAAGTTGGACTAATTTTATCAAAATTTTATTAAACTTTTTTCAGCAATTTATGGCACTAATTATAGAGTACAAGTTAACTGGGACTCTATCATGTTTTTCACCATGGATAGATAAGGTTGAGACTTTTGAACATGAAGAGGACTTAAGAAACCTTGTTGGTTAAGATTTGAGACCCTTGAGGAAGTCCTCTAAGTCCTCCATCACATGGACATATATTTTAAAGTGTAAATTAGTCTCAAAGGGCATGAAACTCCTATTTTTCCTTAGCACACATGATAAGAAATCATGCAAAGTGATGCATAATGTTTTTTCCATTTTGGGCAAAATAAAATATATTTTAATCTAACATTTGTGCCATCTAAAATTTGATTAAAAGGGCCATCCACATGGCAAAATCAGATAATTTCTGATTTGTATAAAGGTGTGAAACATTTCTCTCCATATGAGGCATGTGCGAGGAAGGCTGAATTGATGTATCTCATAATTAAGAGTCCTTCTCATATAAGACTCTTAATTTTTGATAAGCTGATTTATGTGGATTTGATATCAATGTATCTAGACTATTTGGTGCCTCTCCAATACTATAAAAAGGGGTTGGCAGATAGGGATCAGATCATTCCAACTCTCTCCAAGCAATTTTCTTCCTTCTCTTGTTAAGACAATGTCTTAATATTAAGACAAGTCTGCCTATTTAAGACAAGAGTTTAGGAAGATCATTGTGAGAAAATTAGATTTAGGAAGAGAGGGTTTAAAAGTCCAATTTCAAGTCTAAGATAGTCCAAGTCTAAGTCAAGAATGGGTTTGACCAGATTGGGTCAAACCGAGTTCTATAGTTTGGAACTCAATAACAAGGTTTTTTGAAGGAGTCAAGTTCTTGGAGTGATTTTCATGTGGATCACCTCTGAAAGGCATGCGCTTGTATACCCATAAAAAAAAGAATTTAGCTTTTATAGGTATTCTTCTAAATCCCATCATGATTGTCCTAATTAATTGCTATAATCAAAGTATCCAGGGTTTAGAATTTTGGTTGACTAGGATTTCATTAATAAAAAATTTTGAAATCCAACCTTCCACTACACAATTGTAACCTTTCAATGGTATCAAAGACATTTTGATTGATTCAATTAATGGTCAATTAAATGATACATATTTGTATGCTATTTAATATATCTAGCATGATAGTTGTAACATATATTACTTTGTGAATGCCACTAATTAGATATTTCACCTAAACCCTAGTCGATATAGAGATATATTTAGATTGTTAGTTATCATTCTAAAATAAGGTTGCCCTAACATAACAGTAAATGTCTGCTATATTATAAGACTATCCTAGAATGATGACACACTTTGCATATATTATGTTGTGATGGTATATGCTACTATGTAGTATTAGAATGTGCATGAGACCATGATAGCCCTCTTAAAAATTATATTTAGTCATAGTGATAGAAATCAAATTGCAAATCCATTTAGGATATGATTAATCAATTGGTGTCTAGGTAAGTGATTCTAGAAAGGTAAAGAGAACATGATTTTTAATTGGGTTCGTTGCTTACCTGGCTAATCTTTTGGTGTCTAAGGCAAGCATGGGGGCTCCCACCTCTCTCTCACTTACCTAACCAATTTGATTGATTTAAGTTTTGAGTTAGAAATGCTTAATGATTAGAATACTACTAATGCCTTCCTTCATGCTAAGCTAAAGTCATGTCGAAAACTATAGTAGATTTGTTGTGTAACACAAAGCATACTATAGGGATTGATGTGAAATTATCTTGGTGCATTTAATGCTTTATAGCATGTTTGATGCTGTTGCTTTGTTGTGTAACACAAGGGCATCATTATTCAAACATGACTATAAGGAAATGAAGGGTCTAACTAAATTAAGATATTATAGTTTGTTGTGTAATACAAAGCTATAAATATCTTAGAGGAAGCTGTTATGTTGAGAATTGCATGGATTGTAATTAGAAAAGGAATTTCCTATCCTTGAACTCATGAATGTTTATTGTGTAATACAAGGCATTTGATAGAAATTGGGATCTCAACCCCACTATAAAAACCCTAGTAGGGTTTCTCGCTTACCATAGGTAAGGGCAATGGTATTCATGATAAAATAGTGGGAGATACAATTAGATTTAGAAGTCCTCATCTATGTATGTCATCTTGAGTGGTCTACTCATACATTTCCTTTATTTTCATGTAGATTTATTTAATAGCTTCTACTTTATTACTATCGGATATTTTAGATGACAATAAATTGACCGATCCTAATTATATAAGGAAGTTGAAGATTGTCTTAACACAAGAGAAAGTCTCCTACACCCTCGACTCTCTTGATCCCCAGCTAATTAGAGAGGATGCTATCGAGGCAAAAAGGGCCACATGTAAAATGTGGTAGAATGGTAGTCTAACTGTCAAATGCATCATGTTGACCTCCATGAGAAATAAATTGCAGAGGCAATATAAAAATATGGAACCTCGGTCCATACTACTCAATCTCGAGAAGCTGTATAGAGAATAAAGTAGAACTGCTCAATACAAAATATCAAAGCAATTATTTTCAGCAAGAATGAGTGAGAGCTCATCTATACAAGCCCATGTGTTAAAAATGATTGACTTAATCATTTGATTAGGTAAATTAGGATTTGTTATGGATTGAGAGCTCAATCAAGACTTAGTCCTGCAATTACTCCCTAATTCCTTCTCTCAGTTTGTCATTAACTATCATGTGAACAAACTAAACATTTCACTACCTGAGCTACTTAACATGCTTAAGATAGCTAAGATCCATTTTAAAGGAGATAAGGCACATCTTTTTCTAATTAATGGGAAGAAAAAAATGACAATGAAGAAGGGTTCAAAAAGTAAGTGAAACCCTTAGAAAAGCATCTAGAAGAGGAAGAAGGCAAAGAAGCCCTCTACTGATGGAACCTATTTTTACTATAGGAAGCAGGGACACTGGAAGAAGAATTGCAAGAGTTATCTTATAAGTTTAAAGCTTGATGATGGTGGAGCATCAAAAGGTTTGTACATAATATAAACTAACTTATCATTGAGTGCTTCAGCTTTTGATTCTTGGATATTGGATAATGTATATGGATCTCATATATGCAAGTCATTGTAGGGACTACAGAGAATTAGGAGTTTGAAGAAGGGTAACTTTAAGCTTTATGGCATGAGTGGTGAAGAAATTTAAGCAGAAGTTATGGGCACCTATCTTCTATTATTGCCTTCATGTAAGATATTAGAATTGAAGAACTATTATTCTACTCCAAACTTTATTAGAAACATTATTCTGTACCATTATTATTACAATAAGGTTTTGAAATCAATCTAAGGAGCAATGGGTACTCAATTTATCATTCTAATAAATTATTTGGAAATGGTTTATTCAATAATGGTCTTTTAGTTCTTTCGCTCAATGATAACTTGTTGAAAACAAGAAGAAAAAGAGAGAAGATATTAATGTCATTCATTGTTCTTTGGCATTCTCAACTCGATCATATTAGTGAGTTAAAGATAAATAAGTTATACAAGGATAATTTTTTTGATCCTTATGATTATGTATCATTAGAGAAACTTATGAGTCATGTCTCATAAAAAAATGATGAAGTCTCTATTTAGTAGATATGGAGAAAGTGCAACTGAGTTATTAGGAACTTGTTGCGCCAAGGTGGCAAGCAGGTTGTGCTAGTTCATAGGTGGTGGGGGTGGCAGAGTAAGAGGTTCCACTACCTAGCCAGGTAGTTCTCCCTGGCATGAAAAATGCCTGGTGTAGTTGGTGGAGGCTTCCTGTGCTCAAGTTTCACCATCAAGCTCTCGGCTTTGAGACTTCTTATTATATTTTCTCTACCTAGCACACCAATCTATTGCTGTCAAACTACTCTCCCATGGAACTTCGACGATGCCTGAAGATCTCCTAGCCTTCTCCAGTATGCTTTGGGTCTACTCCTGCATGAAGTTCTATAAGAATAGTCCTGTCTTGCTTAACTGGTGGTTACCAAGGAGACCCTCCAATACTCAAGTTAGTAAAAAGAAAATGGGCTACAGCAATGAAGCTGAGAGTGATGATGAAAGAGAAGATTGAATGAGAGTGTGAGTGGTAAGAATGCATTACCTCACTAGGACTTCCCTCTTACCAATTTATAAAGTTATTATGAATTCCATTAGGAAGTGGCCTCCTCTGACATGGGTAACAATTTTTTAGTAGGATGTTGGGATCTTTTCTCTTGGCATCTTTTTATTAGTTTTTTCTATTAGGATGGTGGCCCTTACAAGGATGTTGTTTGCTACGATCTCTGCCAAGCTAGCTATGGTAGGCTTACTTTTGCCACTTGCTCGGGGGTTATGGACTCCACACATCAAGGCAATTTACTCATTATTGATAGATGGGGCCTAAACATTGTATCCCAGCATACCCAACTAAGTTTGTGTGGGTAGTTAATCGAATCCAAGTGGTTACTCAGAAATGCACAGAGGGACATTATGTTAGTTAAGCTTGGTCATTCGTAGCTTCTTGATTCAGGATGTTGTGATTGCTTGTATTGCTACTGGCTTAGTTATCTCTTCTTTAGTCAATAATTTAACTAATCCTTGAGGTTGAGAAAGTAATTGCCAAAATATACTGCATCCACTTGGTCCACTTGGACCAGGACAAATGCTTGCAAATATGCATGGTGGATAACATGGTGCTAAAATTCATTAAGCATCGAAGGAAGAGTTGGAGCTGGTGCTAGAGGTGCTGGGGTAGATAGTGCAGGCTAGTCTCCAAGAAGAGATACCTACAAAAAAGACCTGTCAGGGATGGCCCTAATTATGACACTCTGATGCTCAAGTCAGTATTGATACCAATAGAGAGAGTGTGAGCAGGAAGGCTTGCATACCTCAAGGAGCTCACATGAGGCCCTTGTTATAGGAGGATAGTCCGTGAAACCAAGATCCTGTCAGATATGGTGAAAGGCGGCTAAGTTTTCTATGTGTCGCTTGGGGCTTTTCTACTAGCAAAGGGGCATCTTATCTCCTTAAATGCATCCTTGTCATTAGTCCAAGATTGGCCATGCTTCATTAAATGGTGGCTCAAATTATGGGGTATGATCACTATCATAGGCAATCAAAAATCATTTCACTAACTCAAACTATAGTTAGGGTGAGTTGGGATTGTGTCCTCATGGATTAATTGAGGTTTTGTTTACTTTCAAGATTTTTTTGTTAGTTTTAATTAGGTCAAAAAGATAAAATAGTAAGAATATATTTATAACTAGGAATAAGAATTAAATTAAACTAATAAGTAAGAGATTAACAAGAATATAAAAAATATATTGGATTTTGATTTAGTATTTAGTATTATATTAAGTATTTGCTCAATATATAATAATTAAATAATGATTAATCTTTGAGTATAGCCTATCTCACTAGAATGGATCTTGATCTACTTCTACATAGTCAAAGACTATTCAAAGTCTCTAATCATAAAAATAAAGTTTCCTACAATTAGATTTTGAACATAGCCTATCTCACTGAGTACGAATCATATCCTTGGAACATGACTCATCTCTATATTCTCATGGCTATTCTAAAATCTAATTATATTCTAGACATTAAGAACACAACTTAAAGTAATAAAACATAAATTTATTTAGGGAAAACAAATCATTAAAATCAAGCACTAATTACACAAAGAAAAATTATAAAATATAAATACCAAAAACATCATCTACTCTTCAAAGATGAAACTCCTTAGCCATGCATCCTCTTGTTGGGTTCCTCGGGCCGGGTGCAGCGAAAGATTGGATTTCAAAATTTTTCATTTTCGAAACCTTAACCGTCTAGAACCCTAAACCCTAGGACCACTTGATCATGATAACCAATAAATCTTAACTTTAGGGTTATAGAAGAATACTTGGAGTGCTATAATCCTTTATTTCCATGAGGCACAAAAGTCTATGCCCTCCAAAGAGATCCATACAAGAACTAGACCAAGGAAGAACTCCTACGAAAGTTGTTTGTTTGACTAAGACTCTTTTGGCAGCCTTTCAAACTTTTTTCCTTTTCTGAAACCCCTACCTTCCGGTAGGGCACTCAAAGATCTCTTTGATTCCTCTCATAGATTTTGAATATCCCTTCTATTTTTCTTCTTAGGCTCTTATCTTAAATAGACAAGCCTTGTCTTAAAAGAACAAGCTTTGTTTTAAAAAGACAAACCTCGTCTTAAGGAGGAGGAAGAGAAAATAGTAGGTAGCATTATTCGAATGGGAATTGAATGCTTTGGCATCAAAAATGATGCCTTTATATAGAGAGGGATGAGGCACCTGATATATCTTTTTCTCATCCCCTCAATAAGATCCTTTAAGTAGAAGGAGTCTTTTGGATGAGAAGACATATCATGATACAACCTATCATGTGCCAAGAGACATATTAATGTCTCTTCATTTTTCCAACCTTCTTCTCCACCTACCACATGGAATTAACTAGTTATGAAAGCTAATGGGCATGAAATCTGAAAGGAGGCATCGAAGAAATATGGGAGCCTTCAAATAGATGGACTCCTAGTTTCAAATTAACACCAACAATGAAGGGACGCAACCCTTCATTGTGAGCTACCATTGTTTTCATGCCAATCCACTTATTTGACCGATCAATCCCAAACCAAATGGCATGGAGATAATGAAGAGGCATTTGGGCTTTATCTAGGATTTGTGTTTGATTAACAGAAGGACTCTTGGTCCTTCTATGCATATTTATTCTTGGCGTACATTATAACTTGGCACCAAGAGTCCATGCCATGTAGGAATCTTCCATAAATCCAAGATAAAGCCTAATAAAATCTAGATAAATACTAAATTAGGCTGCCCCACTTAGGACTCTACCCAATTTAAGTCCCACTTAAATTGGTTAGCCAAAATAACAAGCAAGCTGACCCAATCTAATTGAGTTAGGAGTTGGGTTAGCCAACATATGCTAGTATATCAATTAGCAAGCCAATTAGGATACCATGATTTTAATAAAAGTTTAATTGACTTCCTTGGCCAATTCCCTAATGGTGTGACCCTTCGGATTCCATATCTAGCAAGCAATAGGTCTAGGTCCAAGCTGATTCGATCCAATCGAACCTAATTGACCTAATTAGGTCAAATTGAGCTAACCTAAGTTACCATTCGAACCAGCTTTTGAACTGACTCATGAATCCAATCAATTTAATTCATGAAAACCTACAAGACATGATTGATGTCTAACAACATCTCATGACTACCCGAAAGATAAGAAATTTGATAAAAATTACTAAAATATCCTTCAGTGAAAAATTATCATGCAATTTAATCCTTCGATCTCCCTTTATCTCGATTAAGTGATGAGCATGGATAAATATTAAACCCTATCCCTTAACCTTTTGAATCTTAATTTGATAATGAAGACTCGATCAATGAAAGATTAGAAATCCTATTGAATCTCATCATGCTTTGATCAAAGACTTCTTGAGTCATCATTCAAAAAGATCACACGGGATAACTCTTCCCTTACTAGGAGTGATCGAATTCTTGTTGACCTACTCATTACCTTCATAAACAATCCACCATATCCAGAAGTACCCTATACATGACTTAATTATCATGAATGAGCATGCACCAAAACATGGGTTCATGTGCATAAGATACTACGGTAGTCTCAATTCTAAGGATCATATGCATAACTCCCACTAAGAGAACATTCTTTTGATAAGTAAGACTTTCATTTGATATTCTCTTGTCGAATCAGTTCAGTAAACTCATAGCTTAATGAGCATCCACATCCTTGTATTGTGTCTTTATACAAGTGGCTGTGAGACCAACCACCCTCTCCATCAAGCATACATAAGATGTTCTAGTCTTTCCGGATTAATTAATCCCTGAATTGATGATCCAACGACTAGGAATATTTTAGGTTAGGATTTATAGGAACTTTGGTCTCACCATTATGATCTCCATCATAACCCTAATTCCATTCCCTTAACCTATGGGGTTCATCATAATCTTATAATTAAAATATAAGACACAGCATATGATGAATCAAAACTTGCCTTTATTAATATCAATCTTGAATTAGGAGAATGCCATTGATATAATAATAGCGATTAGCTTTCAGGACATAATTCTTTCAATCTCTCACTTGCTCTAAAGCCAATCACCCTTGTATTTAATACCCATACAATCTAGATGGTGATCTAATTGTTGTAGTGGAAGTGCTTTAGTGAATGGGTTGCTATGTTGTTCTTTGTATCGACTCGTTTTACTATCACATCATTTCTTTCAATGATTCTTAAACGAGGTGGAAGCATCTCAGGATGTGCTTGGACTTATGGTGAGACCTCGGTTCCTACGATTGCAAGAACCAAATCCAATTTCATGATGAATTTCTTCATCCTAAAGCTTCCTTAGTGGTTCACTAGCAGCTATGTATTCTGCCTCAGTAACTGAGTCAGCTATAGTTGGCTGCTTGGTACTCTTCCAACTCACTGCTCCTCCATTCAGAATAAAAATATACCTTGATATGGATTTACTATCATCTGGATCATATTGAAAACTAGAATCTGTATAGCCTTCTAGTTTCAACTTTAATCCACCATATATTAGAAAAATATCTTTAGTCCTTCTCAGGTACTTAAGAATATTTTTCATAGCTTTCCAATGATCCTCCCTTGGATCAGCCTGGAATCTGCTTACTATGCCTATGGCATAAGCAACATCAGGCCTGGTACATAGCATTGCATACATTATTGATCCCACTATCAAAGCATAATATATCTTATTCATCCTATCTCTTTCTTCTGGAGTCTTAGGTGACCTCCTTTTAGATAGGTGTATGCCTTGACTCATGGGCAAGTAACCCTTCTTCCCTCCATATTGAATCTCTTTAATATTAAGTCTATGTACCTGGACTGGAATAAACCTAGCATCCTTTTGGATCTATCTCTATAGATCTTTAATCCTAGAATATATGATACTTCTCCCAAATCCTTCATGGAAAATCATTTTGATAGCCATGTTTTAACCGACTGCATCATTGGAATATCATTTTCAATGATAAGTATGTCATCGACATACAAGACCAAAAAGATAATGGAACTCCCACTTATCTTCTTATACACACACGGCTCATCCGTATTCTTGATGAAACCAAATTCCTTAATAGTTTCATCAAAATAAATGTTCCATCTCCTTAATGCTTTCAATCCATAGATGGATTCTTAAGCTTGCACACTTGGTTTGGTCTCCCACTTGAGACAAAACCTTCTGGCTATGACATATAGATTTCTTCCTCAAGATTTCCATTAAGGAATGAAGTCTTAACATCTATTTACCATATCTCATAATGATAGTCTGCAGCAATAGCAAGCATGATCCTAATGGACTTGAGCATGGCAACTGACGAGAAGGTTTCATCATAGTCTATACCATGCTTTTGCTTGAAACCTTTTGCCACCAACCTAGCTTTGTAGGTTTCTATTTTCCCATCTACTCCAATCTTCCTTTTGAAGATCCATTTGCACTCTATTAGGATAATTCCCACAAGTGGGTCAACCAAGGTCCAAACCTGGTAGTCATACATGGAGTCCATTTTAGATTTCATGGCACTTAACCATTTATCAGAGTCCTTACTCATGACAGCTTTTGTATAGGTCAGTGGATCATCTCCTTCAATGATGATGGTTTCATTATTATTTTCAATCATAAAACCATATCTTAGAGGTGCTACCCGCACTCTCTCTGACCTATGGAGAGGAGGTGTGTGTTGTGATTGTACCTGATTGTTGGCTCCACCCAGTGATTTTGATGAATAACAAAATATTAAGCACATATTGTATTCTAATGTGAATTTCAAGTTGTGAGTTTTCAGGCAGAAAGCACCTCAAAATCCCAAATATTTATGGTGTATGGCATGTAATGGCACGAAGCAAATCTCACATATCCGGGCAGCCTCTTCATTAAAAAAAAGGGCTAACAATTGCTTAATTATTATGTGTTTATGCTTTCATGAAAATCATTTTTGATTTCAAGGCTTTTACTCTTGATTCTGGATGTTTTCAGTCTCAAGTGTCGACACCTGGACAGTCAAGTGTCGACACTTCAGCATTTGGCACGGACAAAAATCCTTGGCACGCCAAGTGTCGACACCTAGAATTCAAGTGTCGACACCAAGTGTCGACACTTAGGTTTCAAGTGTCGACTCAAGGCCTGACAATTTTGAAAATACAAAACTTGTTGGTTCGAGAATTTTTGTGTCAAGTGTCGACACCTGTGCATCAAGTGTCGACACTTGAATGATCAAGTGTCGACTCCTAGAATTCAAGTGTCGACACCTGACAGCCATGTGTCGACACTTGCAGCCTGACAGCTCTAACGGATCTATTTTTCTGGCTTGCAGAAATGGGTTTTCAAGCTCCAAACGGCTATTTCCAATGCTCCAACGGTCATAAACCATTTTTAGAAGGTTTTTGGTGTGTTTAATCTCCACCAACCTCATTTTAAAGCAAGAGAAGTGAAGGGAAGTAAAGAAAAAGAAGAGAGAAGTCTATTCAAGAGCATTCAAGTCCACTCAAAAGCCAAAAAGCTATTATTCTCTCCAAACTTCAAATCAAAAGCCTCTTCTAGCTTGATTCCACTGAAAAAGCCTACCTGCTCAACTTTACTACATTCCAAAAGGAGGCAACTAGAAGAAGAGTGAAGTCAAAGCATCCCTTGGGCTTCAAAGATTCCAATCTACTCTTGAAGAGAGTTTGTTGTAGCATTTAAATTTCATATCTGATTTATTATGCTTTAACCTTGCTTTCAAGGGTGTCTTGAAAAAAGGTTATTGTGGTTTGTTGGTGAGCCAAAGTGTTAAAACCAACTAGGGTTAACTTGTGAGCCCGAAGACAAAACAAGTAGTTAGGTTTGTTGGTGAGCCTAGGTGATAAAACCAACTTAGGTTTTTGACTTGTGAGCCTTGTAAAAACAAGTCAACTGTAATCTGGTGTGGATTATAGTGAAATTCCCAAGGGTGGCTTGGGGAGTGGATGTAGGTGCTAGGTTTGCACCGAACCACTATATATCTTGTGTTTGTGTGTGATTGCTCTTTTCTTTTTGCATTCTTTAATTAAGTGCTATTATCTTGCATCTAATTAATTGTTACTCACAAGCACCACTAGACCTTTTGTTTTATTGTGTTAAATTTTTAAAAGACCCAATTCACCCCCCCCCCTCTCTTGGGCTCCATTTCTGGGCAACAAGTGGTATCAGAGCACCGGTACTTTCTTGTAGGTCCAAGGATCTTGAGTAAAAGATCATGGCAGCCCCAATAGGCATGGGTATTGTTGAAGGTCAAGCTTCAAACCGACCCCCACTTTTTAATGGCACAAATTACACATACTGGAAGACACGCATGCGCATATTTATACAAGCTCTTGATTATAATTTGTGGAGAACAATAGTAAGAGGTCCTCATCAGCCTACAATGATGATTAATGGCATTCTCACCCCTAAAATGGAAGATGATTGGGATGAGAGTGACATTAAGCAAATTGAGCTTAATGCAAAGGCAATGAACCTTTTATTTTGTTCTCTTGATCCTAGTGAGTTTAACAGAATATCCAACTGTCTCTCCGCAAAGGAGATTTGGGATACACTTGAGGTTACCCATGAGGGTACACACCAAGTGAAGACCACCAAAGTTAACATGCTAATTCATACTTATGAAATGTTTAAAATGGAACCTACTGAGTCTATCAGTGAGATGTATACTAGGTTCACAAACATTGTGAATGGCATGAGAAGTTTAGGAAAAATAATTTCTAACGGTGAACTTGTAAATAAACTTCTCAGGTCTCTACCAGCTTCATAGGATGCAAAGGTCACTGCAATTGAAGAAGCAAAAGATGTCAACACTCTCCCGCTGGAACAACTGTTGGGCTCTTTAATAACATACGAACTATCTCTCAAACAGAAGAACGGAGAGGTAGACAAAAAGAAAAAGACAATAGCTTTCAAATCCTCTACCAAAGAAGACTCGAGTGAAGACTCTGAAGAGGATGACAAAGAAGATGAAACTGCTATGTTAGCAAGGAAATTCAGAAGGTTTATGAGGAAAAAGAAATTCAATTACAAAAAGAAACCTCTGAAGGGTGAGCCCAGTAAAGAAAAAGATAAGGAAAAGAAGGAGGAGCAGCCCACATGTTTTGAGTGCAAAAAGCCAGGGCATTTCAAGGTAGACTGCCCCTTACTAAAGAAAAGCAGAAGAAAGTTAAGGAAAAAGGCCATGATGGCAACCTGGAGCGAAAGTGAAGACTCCAGCTCTGAGGAAGAATAACAGGAAGTAGCAAATTTCTGTCTAATGGCCGATCAAGAAGAGGTATGTTCTGAAGCCGAAAATGAATTATCTTTTGATGAGCTTCATGAAATTTTTGATGAACTAGTAATAGAATTTCAAAAATTAAAGTCAAAACATAAAGACTTAAAGAAGCAAAATCTGGAACTAGCTAAAATAAATAACAACCTTTCAAATGAGAATGAATATCTTCTAATACAAAATAAAAATCTAAATGATAAGATTATGGGTCTTGAAAATGAAAAGAATATACTTGAAAAGAAAAGTAACTTACTTTCAAATGAAAAATTGTCAAGACAACACAAAGAAATTTTAATGGAAAACAAAAAATATAAAGAGGAAATCGATAAACTAAAGCCTTTTGTCGAAAAATTTACTTACAGTTCTGAAAAATTGAATTTACTGTTAAATAACCAAAGAGCAGTATTTGACAAAGCTGGATTAGGATTCAGAACTCATAAGAAACAGAAACTCCTTAAAAATTTCTTTGTACCTGCATCTTCTTCAATTACATGCTATACTTGTGGTGTTATAGGACATAAATCTTACATGTGGAACAAAAGAAAATTAAGAAAAACTAAGAAAGTTTGGGTTCCGAAAGGAACCAATGCCACTAACCAAAAAGGACCCAAGATGGCTTGGGTACCTAAAGTCTCCACTTGATCTTTATTGCAGGTATTCCTTGCAACCAACAAGAAGAGAATGTGGTATCTCGATAGCGGTTGCTCAAGGCATATGACAGGAGATGTGGAGCAGTTCTCATCACTCACATATCAAAATGGTGGCAATGTAACTTTTGGTGATAATGGAAAGGGAAAAATCATCGGTATTGGTAAAATCCATATCACCCCTACCTCTTATATTGATAATGTTTTATATGTTGATGGATTAAAACATAACTTGCTTAGTATTAGTCAATTTTGTGACAAAAATTTTAAAGTTGTTTTTGAATCTTCCTTGTGCATTGTTTCTAGTCTAGATGACAATGGCATTAAATTCATCGGTCATAGGCATGGCAATATTTATATGGTTGATCTTGATGATCTCCCTATTCAAAATGGTCAATGTCTAGTGGCAATGGAAGCCAAGATCGATGAAGCTAGTTGGCTTTGGCATCGTAGACTAGGACATACTAGCATGCATTTAATTTCAAAACTTAGCAAAAAGAATTTAGTAAAAGATTTGCCTAAACTTAATTTTGAAAAAGATAAGATTTGCAGTGCATGTCAACTTGGAAAACAAACAAAATCTTCTTTCAAACCTAAAGGAGTAATCTCTACATCTAGACCTTTAGAATTACTTCATATGGACCTCTTTGGGCCTACTAGAATATCTAGTTTAGGAGGTAAGAAGTTTGGTTTAGTCATTGTAGATGATTTCTCACGTTTTACATGGATCATATTTTTAGCACACAAAGATGAAACGTTTTCTGAATTCATAAGATTTCACAAAAGAGTTTTAAATGAAAAGGTGTTTTAGTAATTTCCTTAAGAAGTGATCATGGAACTGAATTTGAAAATGCCGATTTTAATAAATTCTGTATTGAAAATGGAATTAATCACAATTTTTCTGCACCTAGGACACCTCAACAAAATGGGGTAGTAGAAAGAAAAAATAGAACTCTTGAAGAAATGGCATGCACCATGCTTTGTGAAAATGATTTACCTAGATACTTTTGGGCGGAAGCCATAAATACTGCATGCTATATCTTAAATCGTGTTTTAATTCGACCGATTTTAAAGAAAACTCCTTATGAGCTTTGGAAGGGTAGAAAACCTTCAATCCGTTATTTTCATGTTTTTGGTTGCCGTTGTTTCATCTTAAATAATGGTAAAGACAATCTAAGTAAATTTGATGCCAAGTCAGATGAGGGAGTCTTTCTAGGCTACTCCACATCTAGTAAGGCATACAGGGTCTTCAACAGAAGGACACTTGTTGTTGAAGAATCCATTCATGTAGTATTTGACGAAACTAACCAAAAATCTTCAAGAAAAGAAGATGTACTTTTTGATGAATCAGGTAACAAGAAAACTGAGGAAAGAAACAACAATGAAGAACTTACCAAGGAACAGAATGATGATCAGAACACTGACAAAGATCAAGCACAAGATGATGAAGATACCTCAACTGTTGATCCTTTACCAAAAGAATGGAGGTATGCTCATGGACACCCAAAAGAACTAATTATAGGTGATCCATCTAAAGGTGTAAGTACTCGATCATCTCTTAGAAATATTTGTGACTACTTAGCTTTTGTGTCTCAAATTGAACCTAAAACTATTGAGGAAGCTGAATGTGATAGTAATTGGATAAATGCTATGCAAGATGAACTTAATCGATTTAAAAGGAACAATGTTTGGACACTAGTAGATAGGCCCTCAAACACATCAATTATTGGCACAAAATGGGTTTTTCGAAACAAACTTGATGAAAATGGAATAGTAATTAGAAATAAAGCTAGACTAGTTGCCAAAGGATACAATCAGGAGGAAGGGATAGATTTTGATGAAACCTTTGCTCATATGGCTAGACTTGAGGCAATTAGGCTATTATTGGCTTTTTCCTGTTTCATGAACTTTAAACTGTATCAGATGGATGTTAAAAGTGCTTTCTTGAATGGATTAATTGAAGAAGAAGTTTATGTTGAACAACCCCCTGGTTTTGAAAATTCTGAATTTAAAAATCATGTTTATAAACTTCATAAAGCTTTATATGGATTAAAACAAGCTCCAAGAGCTTGGTATGATCGTTTAAGCTCTTTTCTGCTAAAAAATGATTTTACTAGAGGAAATGTAGATAAAACATTGTTTTTAAAGAAAAAGAATGATGATCTCTTAGTAGTACAAATCTATGTTGATGATATAATATTTGGTGCTACTAATGAATCTCTTTGTCAAGATTTTGCAAGTCTAATGCAGGGTGAGTTCGAGATGAGCTTGATGGGAGAACTAAATTTCTTCCTCGGACTCCAGATAAGGCAAACCAAAGAGGGGATCTTCATCAACCAAACAAAATACACAAGAGAAATACTCAAGAAGTTTGGGATGGAGAACACTAAGCCATTAGGTACCCCTATGAGCTCTACATGTAGACTTGACAAGGAAGAATCAGGTAAATCAATTGATCAAAAATTATATCGTGGCATGATTGGTTCGTTATTATATCTTACTACCAGTAGGCCAGATATCATGTTTAGTGTCTGTATGTGTGCTAGATATCAGTCCAATCCTAAAGAGTCTCATCTTTTGGCTGTTAAACGCATATTTAGATATCTATCTGGCTCAATTAAAATTGGTTTATGGTACTCTAGAGATTCTTCATGTGATTTAATTGCTTATTCTGATGCTGATTTTGCTGGATGTAAACTTGATTGTAAAAGTACTAGTGGAACCTGTCAGTTTCTTGGAGTAAATTTGATCTCCTGGAGTAGCAAGAAACAGAACTCTGTTGCTCTATCTATGGCAGAAGCCGAATATATAGCAGCTGGGAGCTGTTGTGCTCAAATCCTCTGGATCAAACAACAACTCGAAGACTTTGGCATTAAACTAACTAAGACACCCATAAAATGTGATAATACTAGTGCAATCAACTTATCTAAAAATCCAGTGCAACATTCAAGAAGTAAACACATTGAAATAAGACATCATTTCATAAGAGATCATGTACAAAACTCAAATGTAATTCTTGATTTTGTCTGTACCAATGATCAATTAGCTGATGTGTTTACAAAGCCTTTGAGTGAGGATAGGTTTGTCTGATTAGAAGAGAGTTAGGTGTAATTGATCCATTCTCCTAGGACTCTCTTAGTATCTTTTTACCTAGTCCTAAAAGCTTAATACTTATTATTTAAAACCCCAAGAAATTTTTTTTATTTTTTATTTTTCTGGATTTTCTCGAATTTTCTTGGCCAAGTGTCGACACTTGGAAAGTGTCAAGTGTCGACACCTGACCAAGTGTCAACACTTGACAAATCCGAAGTGTCGACACTTGCGAATCTGAACTGTTTTAAAATGGGCCGAACGAAATTTTTTTTTTGAAAATTTTCCTTCCCCAAATTTCTTGGAACAGTGGTCCCCCCTGTCTAAACCCGTCTTTTCACCCTTCAATCCATCTCAAATCAGGTATTTTCCCTCTCTAACTTAGTTTTTATTTCTCTATATTTTTAATTTTATTATTTTTAAACCAAACGATCGTGTTTTAGGTTTTCCGAACATTTTTCTTCAATCTAACCAGATTTTTGTGTGTTTTAGTAAATTTCTAAAACTCCATTTGAGGGAATCTTGTTTTAGATTTGTTTTTCTCGAATTTCCCTCATCTTTTGGGTGTTTTTCAACCCTTTTTCACAAAAATCACTGTTTCATCAATTTTGAGCAAAATAAAATGGGTTTTCATCTAATTTAAGTGTAATAAATCCTTTTATTGATGATTAGGAAGGATTTTTAGTAATGCATTTTGAATATTTTCGCCTATTTGCAAAAACCCTAAATGCTTAAAACCCAAATCCCATGGTTTTTGATTTTTTTTTGGGATTCAAATATGCTCCACCCAACACAAATTTTACCTACAAATTTTACTCAAAATTTCTAATTTTGATCAAAACTTATTGATTCTGGTTTTCGAAACCAATTTGAACTCTAATCTCAACCTATGGCCAGTCCTTTATTCTAAACCTTTTTTTTCCTTTTTCCATTCTTCCTGGTCAGTTGGCTGATATGGGTGCTAGGAAGAGACTTGCAGTTAGAGCAAGGCCTAGTCAGGGTAGTGAGAGGAGGTTGAAGGCCAGATTCGATCCCGCTTCGCAGAGCAGTACAGCCACTCCGAGCTCCCCCCTTGTAGAGAGGATGGCAGGGAAGTCAGTAGCTTCAAGGAGGAGAGTAGATCTACACTGTTTCGACAGGCACCATTTTGGCATTAGAGAGATACTCTCAGATGCAGGACTAGTACCCTTCTGCACCATGCAGGAGAGATACTATCCTCACCTGGTGAGAGAGTTTTACGGTGCACTGGACTATCGACGACTCTTATGGACGACATCCATCAGGGGTACACAGATTTCATTGACTGATGAGTTGCTGAGCCGAGTATGGGAGATACCCCGGAGAGGAGTCTGTGCTTTCTCAGTTGATGATAGAGAGGCAGCTTTCAGATTCATCCTTGAGTGAGAGGATGTTCGCGGTATCTCAGTAGTTACCGCGAACCAGTTATCTTTAGAGATGCGACTGCTGCACCACATTACCGCATGGATCCTTCTACCAAAGACTGGCAGATTCGATTTCATCACAGAGAGAGAGCTGATGTTGATGACCAGTCTGATCGAGAGGAGACCAGTTGATATACCCACCTTGATGCTGTCACAGATGCATGATGCTGCCACTCAGCGCCGACACTGTTTACCATACGGGATGGCACTGACCCGTCTTTTTAGAGCTTGTGGAGTATCATTGGAGGGGGAGATCCCCAAGGAGATACTGCACACAGATGTATATGATGAGAGGTCATTGCACCGCATGGGTTTCAGGATGGTTGGAGGTCGATGGGTTCGGAGAGAGTATGGCCAGGAGCCAGATGAGGAGGATGAGATTCGAGAGGCTGAGGCTGGACCATCTGAGCCAGCAGTCCTTCCTCCAGTGGATGTACCATCGACACAGGCAGAGCACCTATCACCTGATGCTTCAGTTCCTCCACCACCATCTACCGGATTATCCTTTGAGGAGCATGCCAGAGCACAGTTCACACAGATCAGAGGAGAGGTGACTCAGCTGCGTAGCGAGGTCGAGCTTCTACGAGCACAGACTACCTCAGAGCATGCTGAGATCTGCAGATCCATGGAGGAGGGATTTACTCGTCTTGAGAGTCTTCTGAGATCACTTATACCTCCTGCTGCACCTGCTCCTGCTCGATCTGATGATGATGATGATGATGATGATGACGGCGGCGATCACCAGAGCGACCATGCTGATATTGCTGATGGAGGTGATCAGGATGTTGACCGAGCCACTGAGGTGGTAGGCACTGACAGCGATAGTGTAGGCGGAGCTGATGCTTATGAGGTGGTCAGTCGAGATCCTCCTACTACACCTGCTCCTTCTACTTCTCTAGTTGACTTTGTTCCGGATCCTATTGAGCCAGCTGATCGTCTTTCGCCTCCCTCTACCAGATCTTCTAGGGTTGTACCCGCTTTTGGTCCTGCCGGCCGTACCAGGAGTCTTAGAGCTTTAGCACCTCCTAGGGCATTAGCCACCAGATCTAGGATTAGTGCTCCTTTTAGTCTTGATGTTCCATCTGATGAGGATTAGCCTCACAGATGACTGTTTCAGATATCTTTTTGTATGGTTGATATATGTATGTTTTTTTTACTGAAAACTTATCTCATATATATGTGTTTGTTATCTTAAACCTTGTGTACTTCAGTTTATCATATTTTAGCTCTGATATAATAAAATATTTTAACTCTGATACAAGCATAATTTCAGCTATGGTATTTGTTTCTATACTCCCTTTTTTTATCCATGCAAATTGTAAGGGGGAGGTTATTTTTATGATTGACAAAAAGGGGGAGAAAAAGTAATGTTAAAAAGTGATGTTAATTGTTATGAAGAAAAAGAGTGATGATGGATGTTTAAGTAATGATGTTAATTGTTTTTGAGAATTTAAGAACAAGTTTTTTTTTAAAAAAGATGCATTATATTGTTTTGAAGTTTACCTTAATAAGAAGTATCTAAATAAGGGGGAGATTGTTTCCTATTAATTAGAAAACTCATGGTTTGAACTATATTGTCTCTTTTTCTCAAGGTTTTGTCATCATCAAAAAGGGGGAGATTGTTGGCTCCACCCAGTGATTTTGATGAATAACAAAACATTGAGTACATATTGTATTCTAATGTGAATTTCAAGTTGTGAGTTTTCAGGCAGAAAGCACCTCAAAATTCCAAATATTTATGGTGTATGGCATGCAATGGCGCGGAGCAAATCTCACATATCCGGGCAGCCTCTTCATTAAAAAAAAGGGCTAACAATTGCTTAATTATTATGTGTTTATGCTTTCATGAACATCATTTTTGATTTCAAGGCTTTTACTCTTGATTCTGGATGTTTTCAGTCTCAAGTGTCGACACCTGGACAGTCAAGTGTCGACACTTCAGCATTTGGCACGGACAAAAATCCTTGGCACGCCAAGTGTCGACACCTAGAATTCAAGTGTCGACACCAAGTGTCGACACTTAGGTTTCAAGTGTCGACACTTAGGTTTCAAGTGTCGACACTTAGGTTTCAAGTGTCGACTCAAGGCTTGAGAATTTTGAAAATACAGAACTTGTTGGTTCGAGGATTTTTGTGTCAAGTGTCGACACCTGTGCATCAAGTGTCGACACTTGAATGATCAAGTGTCGACTCCCAGAATTCAAGTGTCGACACCTGACAGCCAAGTGTCGACACCTGACAGCCAAGTGTCGACACCTGACAGCCAAGTATCGACACTTGCAGCCTGACAGCTCTAACGGATCTATTTTTCTGGCTTGCAGAAATGGGTTTTCAACCTCCAAATGGCTATTTCCAATGCTCCAACGGTCACAAACCATTTTTAGAAGGTTTTTGGTGTATTTAATCTCCACCAACCTTATTTTAAAGCAAGAGAAGTGAAGGGAAGTAAAGAGAAAGAAGAGAGAAGTCTATTCAAGAGCATTCAAGTCCACTCAAAAGCCAAAAAGCCATTATTCTCTCCAAACTTCAAATCAAAAGCCTCTTCTAGCTTGATTCCACTGAAAAAGCATACCTGCTCAACTTTACTACATTCCAAAAGGAGGCAACTAGAAGAAGAGTGAAGTCAAAGTATCCCTTGGGCTTCAAAGATTCCAATCTACTCTTGAAGAGAGTTTGTTGTAGCATTTAAATTTCATATCTGATTTATTGTGCTTTAACCTTGCTTTCAAGGGTGTCTTGAAAAAAGGTTATTGTGGTTTGTTGGTGAGCCAAAGTGTTAAAACCAACTAGGGTTAACTTGTGAGCCCGAAGACAAAACAAGTAGTTAGGTTTGTTGGTGAGCCTAGGTGATAAAACCAACTTAGGTTTTTGACTTGTGAGCCTTGTAAAAACAAGTCAACTGTAATCTGGTGTGGATTATAGTGAAATTCCCAAGGGTGGCTTGGGGAGTAGATGTAGGTGCTAGGTTTGCACCGAACCACTATATATCTTGTGTTTGTGTGTGATTGCTCTTTTCTTTTTGCATTCTTTAATTAAGTGCTATTATCTTGCATCTAATTAATTATTACTCACAAGCACCACTAGACCTTTTGTTTTATTGTGTTAAATTTTTAAAAGACCCAATTCACCCCCCCTCTTGGGCTCCATTTCTGGGCAACACTGATCAACTGGTACTTCTGGTTGAGGAACTTGAGTTTGTTCATTTTGAACTTCACTTAATTCAATTATTCTCCCTTTACCTTCTTCTCGGATAAATACTTTTTCCAAGAATATAGCATGCCTACAAACAAAGACTTTTTATTCAGTAGGATGATAGAATAGGTATCAATACCTTCTTGAGAATAACCAATAAACCTACATTTTTTACCCTAGTACTTAGCTTATGTCCAAATTCCTTTTTAACATAAGCTAGACATCTCCAAATCTTAAGATGTTTAAGACTTGGTTTCTTGCCATTCCATAATTCATATGGAGTGCTAGGTGCTGATTTTGATAGTGCCCTATTTAATACATATACAGTAGTTTCTAGGGCATATCTCTAGAAAGATATTAGAAGTTCTGTAAAGCACATCATGGACCTTATCATGTCAAACAAGGTACAATTCCTCCTTTCTGCTACACCATTTATATATGGTTGTTGACTCCACTAATTGATTTTGATGATAAGCAAAATAGTTAAGTATAAATTAAGGACTAATGACTTGCTTTGAGTGTGTTTTTATTAAAGAGGTGCTCACAAAATTTGAAGAAGCCAAATTGTCTTAAAGAAGCCAAGTTTGAAAGAAAAGTTTGCTCAAAGAGGACTTGGACACTTAAGAGATGGTTGAATGGATGGCCAAGCTAATTAAAAACTTATTCCAGCTAAAATTCAGCAGTTTCTATGTGTTTTTCAGTGAAGTGTCGACTCAAAGTGTCGACACATGAAGAAGTGTCGACTCAGGCCGTTACGCAGCAAAGTTTTAGATGGCACGGATGAAGTATCGACACATGGACCTGAAGTGTCGACTCAAGGTGTCGACACATGGATCAACACATTGCTTGAGACTTTCAAGCCACAGAACTTGCAAATGTTGAAGGAGCAGCTGAAGTGTTAACACATGGAAGCAGGGTGTCGACTCAAGGTGTCAACTCAACTGAGAAGGTGTCGACACATCTGAGATTTCCAGAGAATCTGATTGGAGCTTTTTGAACTATGTGTCGACTCAAGAAGAACATGTGTCGACCTTATGTGTCGACTCAATTGATAAAGTATCGACACATGGAATTCTGGCAACAGTAATAGCTAGTTTTTTCAAATACAGAACTCACCCAAAATGCCCCCAATGGCTAGTTTTTCAAGTGTAATGGCTACATTTTGATTTTGAGGCTTTACGAGGGTATTTATTTGCTCCAAATCAAATCTAAACATATGATATTGAATACCATTAAAGAGTTTTGAGAGAAAAGAAGAGAGAAGAACCTTAACTCCTATTCATTCAAGTTTCAACCACTCACAAGCTAAAGGAAGCCTCCAAGCATACAAAAGCCATCAAGAGCATTGAAGACCATCTATACTTGGGCATTCAAAATGCTTCAACAAGTGCAAAGCAACTCTACATCAAGCTACATCGAGATATTCGCTTTGTTATTGAAAGCTTATATTGGTTCTTTATTTCTAAACCTTATTTCTTGTAAGGGTTCTTGGTTAGCCTATTGTAAAACCAAGTGAGGTTATTGGTAAGCCTTGAAAAACCAATTAGGTTGGTGGTTAGCCTGCAAAACTACTAAGATTTTTGGTTAGCACGGAAAACCAAGGGAGGTTGTTGGTTAGCCTTTTAAAAACCAATTAGGTTCTTGGTTAGCCCGCAAAACCAAGTGAGGTTTGACTTGTGAACCTTGTGAAAATAAGTTAGGTTTTGATTAGTGAGCCCGGAAAACTAATTGGCTGTAATCGTGTATTATAGTAAATTTCCAAGGGGATCTTGGGGAGTGGATGTAGGTGCATGGTTGGCATCGAACCACTATAGTTCTTGGTGTTTGTGATTGCTTGATCTCTCTCTCTTTGCTCTTTATTTATTGCTCTTAATTTTTGCTACACTTATATTTTAGAGCATTTCATTTGAGTCATAGTACCTTGCTTATATATATTTGTTGAATTGGATTGCCTTGCTTTGTATCAAGTTTGTTAAGTTAATAGCTTATATTAATTTTTAAAGACCCAATTCACCCCCACTCTTGGGTTGCTTACTGGGCAACAAGTGGTATCAGAGCCCTATTCTCAGTGTATAGGCTTTACCACCTTGAGTAAAGATTTATGGCAGCCCCAATTGGTACTAGTGTAGTTGAGGGACAAGCCTCAAATAGACCTCCATTCTTCAATGGAACAAATTATACTTATTGAAAAACTAGGATGAGAATTTATATGCATTCTATTGATTATAATTTATGGAAAGTAGTATGGTGCGGGCACCATACTCGGAAGAAGACTTCAGGGCTCCATCTGGATCTCTAATTGACCTTGCCCGAAGCATTAGGGTTTTCTGGTTTTGTAATAAGGGTTGACTTGGTCAACTCAATTTTAGTTGAGTTTGTATTTCCCTGTAATTTAAATTTTGTTGAGTCATGTTGACTCAGTACAAGTCCTAGTAGTGGTCTAGGTCTTCTCCAGGGTGCCACATTTTCTCCCAGGCCCAAGCAAGTGGGCGCCACACTCCCAGCCACACGCTTGAGTCCAGGGTGCGCCACATCTCCATCCAGTGTGCTTTGGTCCCCACACCACAAGAAAGCAGGTCCCTTCTTTCATGCGCCACTTAAGGAGAAATCTATTTAAGATCCTCAATCCAAGAAGGCACCCAAAATACTTCCATAAAAGCCAAGCTATGAAAAGAAAGGAGCAAAGCTTGGGGAGCAAGACTAGGAGGCACCCAAATATTTCCAGATAAAACCAGGCATGGAAGGAAGAAATTTTTTCTTGAAGAGCAAGGCTAGGAGGCGCCACCTACTTACCATTTGGAGCCATCAATCAACACTTATGGAACCTCTTGTTCGGCCATATGAGAAGGAATTGATTCTACAAACCTAATTTGAAGATCCATCCTATTAGTCCCACATGGGAAGATGTAAAACCTTGACCTCTTGTAAAGACCTATAAAATAAACCCCTCTTGTAAGTTTTGAAAAATAACTGATGAATGAATTCAAATTTCTGTGTGAGCAACTTTATGTTTCTCTCTTCCGCACTTGCATCCAGGTGTTGAGCTCCGTGAGGGAGTAAATTCGGGTTCCCCAGGAACCTTGAGGAGGTGTGAGATCTCTAACCCCAAAACCCTAGGTTAGCCACTTCATTCCACCAAAACCCTAGCCTACCCCATCTCTCACGGCCCTTCTCTCCAAGTGGAGGCCGACCACCAGCATCCAGGTCCAGTTCGGCTACTTCGAATATGGAGCAAATCCCAGAGGAAGCCAGATCAGCATCCAGGAGAATCAGGACTTCAGCAACATCAACTTTCAAGTTCTTCTATCTGGTAAATCCTTCCTTGAGTATCTGGTTCCATAAATTATTCTTCTTCTTTCCCAGATCTTGAGTTCAGGAGAAGCCAACTCTGCCAAAGGACCAGTATTGGAGGATCCATTGCGAAGATATCTGAATCTGGAGATCCAACAATATGCTCAAGAGAGTCCTTCCACTAAACTCTGTGAAGATCATTGCCTGGTCTGTAACCCTTCTCCTCTTTACTTCTGTCCTGTTGAAAGTTCAGAGCGAAACCCTAGGTCTGAGAGTTTCTCAATCTCCAGCGATCCTTTACTTCTGAACTACTCTAATAACCTAGTTTCTTTAAATTGTGCTTTCAATTATTACATAGTTTCTTTCAATTTAGTTTAACTTTCCTTTGAGTCAAAGCCGACTTCTGAAAATAAAAAAAAAAAAAAAAATTAGTCTTAATTTACTTCCGCATTGCATCATCTCTTTCGTTCTGCATCATAGTAGATAAGGGTCCTCATATTCCTTCGGTAGTGGTTAATGGTGTTTCCATCCCAAAACTTGAAGAGGATTGGGATGAAAATGATATTAAACAATCCAAGATTAATGCAAAGGCAATGAATCTCCTATATTGTGCATTAGATCCTAACAAATTTAATAGGATATCTACATGCATGTTTGCCAAAGAAATATGGGACACACTTGAAGTTACCCATGAGGGTACCGATCAAGTGAAGAACACTAAGGTTAATATGTTAGTGCACACATATGAGATGTTCCAGATGGAACCAAATGAATATATTACTGATATGTATACACGATTCACTAATATAGTTAATGGTATAAGAAGTCTTGATAAAGTCATGTCTAATGCTGATCTTGTGAATAAAATTCTTAGGTCACTTCTAACATCATGGGATCCGAAGGTGACCGCAATTCAAGAAGCAAAGGATGTGGACAAGCTACCTCTTGAACAGCTAGTGGGATCGCTCATGACTTATGAGCTCAATCTCAAACAAAAATCGATGGACATGGACAAGAAGAAGAAGGGTATTTCTTTCAAGTCAAATATACAAGAAGAATCCTTAATTGATGAGTCCGAAGATGAAGAGGAAGAAGAAGGTGAAGAAGCCCTCCTTGCACGAAAGTTTAGAAGATTCATGA
Source organism: Areca catechu (assembly GCA_021397845.1). Taxonomy (NCBI): domain Eukaryota; kingdom Viridiplantae; phylum Streptophyta; class Magnoliopsida; order Arecales; family Arecaceae; genus Areca; species Areca catechu. Next base: position 79,218,875 of record CM038044.1, on the reverse strand, counting down.
AGAGGAGAAAATTTTCTTATAAAAAGAAGTATCAATCTAAAGAAAAAGGAAAAGAAAAGGAGAAAGAAAAAGAAAAGGAAAAGGAGAAGGAAGTACCTATATACTTTGAGTGCAAGAAGCCGGGACACTACAAGTTCGACTGTATATACTTTGAGAAATCAAGAAAGAAATTAAGGAAGATAGCAATGATGGCCACTTGGAGTGACAGCAAAAACTCCAGTTCAGAAGAAGAGCAGACTGAAGTTACAAATCTCTGCTTCATGGCACATCAGGATAATGATGAGGTGTGTCTTGCAACCAAGGAGAATAAAAGACTTTGGTATCTAAATAGTAGTTGCTCAAGACACATGACTAGAGATGTGAAGCAATTCACTTCTCTTGAAGCTTTAAATGGAAGGAGTGTGACCTTCGGTGATAATGGTAAAGGAAAAATCATTGGTATTGGTAAGGTTCACATAACTCTTTCTAATAGTATTAGTAATGTACCTTTAGTAGATGGTTTAAAGCATAATCTTTTAAGCATCAGTCAGTTTTACGATAAAGGTTTTCAAGTAGATTTTAAATCATCATATTACATGATTACTAGTCTAGATATAAATGGAGTACAATTCATTGGAAAAAGGCATGGAAGTATTTATATGGTAGACCTTGATGATCTATCTTTACCCAACGGAGAATGCCTTGTTGCAATGAATTCTATTAAAAAAAAGACTAGTTAGCTATGGCATAGAAGGTAGGGCATGCTAGTATGTACCTTATTTCAAAACTTTGCAAAAAGAAATTAGTTAGAGATTTACCTAAAATTTTCTTTGAAAAAGATAGAATTTGCCAAGCATGTCAATTTCATAAACAAGTCAAAACCTCTTTTAAACCAAAAGGATTTGTAACTACTAGTAGGCCACTTGAACTACTTCATATGGATCTCTTTGGACCAACTAGAATATCAAGTCTAGGAGGAAAGAGATATGGATTAGTCATTGTGGACGATTTTTCAAGATTTACATGGGTTTTCTTTTTAGCACACAAAGATGAATCATTTTCTGTATTTACAAAGTTTTATAGAAAAGTTTCAAATGAAAAAGGTGTTTCAGTCATTTGTATTCGTAGTGATCATGGAACTGAATTTGAAAATCAAGATTTTGAAAACTTTTGCAATAAAAAATGAATAGAATATAATTTTTCTGCACCTAGAACACCTCAGCAGAATGGTGTAGTAGAAAGGAAAAATCGTACTTTGGAAGAAATGGCACGCACTATGCTTTGTGAAAATGATTTGCCAAGATATTTTTGGGCTGAAGCTATTAATACAGCCTATTATATTTTAAATCGAGTTTTAATCCATTCTATTTTAAAGAAAACTCCTTATGAACTTTGGAACCAAAGAAAACCAACTTTGAAATATTTTCAAGTTTTTGGTTGTAAATGTTTTGTATTGAACAATGGAAAGGATCATCTTGGAAAGTTCAATGCCAAGTCTGATGAAGGTATCTTCTTAGGATACTCTACATCAAGCAGGGCATATAGAATATTTAATAAACAAACTTTGGTTGTAGAAGAGTCGGTACATGTTGTATTTGAAGAATATACTAACAAGTTCTCGAGAAAAGAGGATATATATGATGATTGTGCAGGTACTGACAAGCTTTAGAAGCTAACATTGAATGATCAAGCTCAACCAAATGAAGAAGATCAAGATAAGGATGAGAAAGAAGATGACACTCCAAAGCATCAAGATCTACCTAAGGAGTGGAGGTATGCTCATGGACATCCTAAGGAATTAATCTTAGGTGATCCATCTAAAGGGATAAGAACTTGAGCTTCTATTAGAAATGAATGTGATTATATAGCATTTGTATCTCAAGTATAACCTAAATATTTTGAAGAAGCTGAAAAAGACTCTAATTAGATCAATGCTATACAAGAAGAATTAATTCAATTTGATAGAAATAATATTTGGACACTTATAGAAAGACCATCTAATATTTTAATTATTGGCACTAAATAGGTATTTAGGAATAAATTAGATGAAAATGGTATTGTTATTAGAAATAAAGCTAGGCTAGTTGCTAAATGCTACAATCAGGAGGAAGGGATTGACTTTGATGAAACTTTTGCTCCTGTTGCTAGACTTGAAGCAATTAGGCTATTATTAGCATTTGCTTATTTTATGAATTCCAAATTATTTCAAATGGATGTTAAGAGTGCTTTTTTAAATGGTTTTATAACTGAAAAAGTTTTTGTCAAACAACCACCTGGATTTGAAAATCATGCATATCCTGATCATGTTTTTAAATTACATAAAGCACTTTATGGATTAAAGCAAGCACTTAGAGCATGGTATGAAAGACTCAGCAAATTTCTGATTAAAAATAAATTTTCTAGAGGAAATGTTGATAAGACTCTATTTTTGAAAAAGAAAGATAATGATTTATTAGTAGTACAAATATACATTGATGATATTATTTTTGGTGCTACAAATGAAATTCTTTGTCAAGAGTTTGCTAAGCTAATGCAAGGTGAGTTCGAGATGAGCATGATGGGAAAACTCAATTTCTTCCTCAGACTCCAGATCAAGCAAACTATAGATGGTATCTTCATTAACCAAGCTAAGTACATAAGAGAAATTATCAAGAAGTTTGGAATGGAGACTACTAAATCAATAGGTACGCCAATGAGCCCCTCTTGTAGACTTGATAAAGATGAACATGGTAAATCTGTAAATCAAAAGTTATACAGAGATATGATAGGCTCTTTACTGTATCTCATTGCTAGTAGACTAGATATAATATTTAGTGTTTGCATGTGTGCTAGATATCAGTCTGCACCTAAAGAATCACATCTTATGGCTGTTAAGCGCATTATTAGATATCTGTCTGGTACTATTAATATTGGTTTATGGTATGCTAGAAATTCAACTGCTGAATTAATTGGATATTCTGATGTGGATTTTGTTGGTTGTAGATTAGATAGAAAGAGTACTAGTGGAACTTGCCAATTTTTTGGAGTGAACTTATCTCATAGTTTAGCAAGAAATAAACTTCAGTTGCACTATCCATAGTTGAGGCTGAGTATATTGCAGCAGAAAGTTGTTGTGCTCAAATCTTGTGGATTAAGCAACAACTTGAAGACTTAAGAATCAAGTTGGCTAGAACTCCTATTAAATATGATAATACTAGTGCTATTTGCTTGACTAAAAATCCTGTTCAACACTCTAGTAATAAGCACATTGAAATTAGACACCATTTTATTAGGGATCATGTAGAAAACAATGATGTTTTGATTGAATTTATTAGTACTGAATTGCAATTGGCTGATATTTTGACTAAACCTCTTCTAGAAGATCGATTCTGTATGATTAGAAGAGAGCTCGGGATCATCAATCCGTTTGATTAAATCTTTCCCATAATTTGACTCAAACTAGATCAATTTGACCTTATTCATGATAAATCATGTTTGATCATTATTGATTTGACTTTAGAAATATCTTATTTCAATTGATTTTGATCTGCCTATGAAATCCCTAATTTTTTTGGTTTTTAAGTCATTGAGTCGACACATTTATGTGTCGACACATGCGTGAGCCGACACATGAACGACAGCATACTGATATTTAAGGAGTTTCCGAATTATTTTTTCCTCCAAATCCTTTCTCCTCTGAGTCGACACTAGGTTGCAATGTACCCTTACTATTCATCCTTCCATTTCATTGCTTTTGCCCATCGTTTTCTTGGATTTGGACGTTTGGTAGCCATTTTTTGTTGGATTCCTTCCTAGGTTTTGATTTCTAAATCCTAGAAACCCAAATTTCCACCAAAAACCTTGCCCAATCTTTGAATCTAAGAAATGGGTCCTAGCAAACAAGTTGTTCATCGACCTCGTCAGTCAAACCAACAGGAAGAGCGAAGGACGAAGGCCCGACACGAGTCTAGAACTGCAGATCCGCTCGCACGACCCTTGTTTGTTCCGTCTAGCCGGATGAGCTCGAAGACAGTGATTGGAGGATGCCGAGTGGATTTTTCTTTTATGGACCAGCAGCATTTTTGGATAGGAGAGTGGAATCGACAAGCTGGTTTGACCATTTTCTGTTCACTCAGTGAGAGATATTACCCCGGGCTAATGAGAGAATTCTACGGATCACTTGCCCATAGAGCAGATGGTTGGATAGCACAGGTCAAAGGATGGGATATCCCTATTTCTTTAGAGATTCTAAGCAGAATATGGGATATACCTATGACCGAATCAGTTGTTGACAGTCTGATGGATGAGTCAGTGGTCTCCAGTGCATTTTTTAGTTTGACATTCTACCAGAGGGAGCCACTGACCAGCATCCAGGTTGTTTATGGAGATGAGACTGCTGCACCATATCGTCGCCCGGATTCTTCTGTCGAAGACCGGATGTTTCGACTATATCACAGAGCGAGAGTTGCTCGTGATGGTCTCACTGGTTCAGTGCATGCCAGTATGCATTCCAGTTCTGATGGTACATCAGATTATAGAGGCGTTGACTAGCTAGAGGCTCTGCTTACCGTATGGCATGGGACTAACATTGTTGTTTCGGGAGTATGGAGTCAGCTTTCAGGATAAGCCCTACCATACACTCATTCATACTGATGTATATGACATCAGGTCATTACATCAGATGGGCTATCATTTGGTCCGAGGCTAGTGGACACGTAGGATATCAGGTCAGGCCGAGGATCGAGCTGATGATGATGACAGAGCAGAGGAGAAGCAGATTCTTTCATGTGAGGCTGGACCCAGCGAGACTCAACCTGAGATGGCAGCGCAGCTAGCAGTTGCTCCTCAGTCTGATCCTTCTACATCTGCACAGCCTCAGCCAGTATAGTCGGAGACTCCTGGCATTTTAGATAGTTTAGAAGACAGAATCAGATGCATAGAGATTGACGAATTCATCATGAGGCAGCGTCTTGATGTATTCATAGCTGATATGAGAGAGAGCCATATTGGACTTAGTCATGGCATCTCGGCTATTCTTTCTACACTGTCCAGATCTTCAGTGAGTGCTCCAGCTGCTGTCACTGCTCCTGCTCCTGCGTATGTACCTGTTCCCACACCAGCTGATGATATTATTGACATTGATACTGGTGCCGATACTGCTATTGGAGTTGATGAGACTGTTGGTGATACAGTTATTGGAGATGATGATGGAGATGAGGAGACTGACTCAGACCGATTTGATATTGCTGATCTTACTTCAGAGCTAGTTCCGGAGGTAACGGATGACTTGCCTACGAGCCTTGTTGTTGACCCATCTATCTCACCTACCCAAACTCCTATTCCAATTCTCTCCTTCTAAATCGGATGATCGCACTCCAGTTCCTATTTTTATTCCTATTCTCACTCTTGTTATCAATACAACTGTTATTGACTTCCCTGACATTGATACTTCATTTGTACATACACCTACCATTGAGACCCCCATTGTGGATATATCTTTTGTAGATACATCGATACATTCTACAGCTGATACTACTGTTCTTGATACACCAGTTATTACATCAACTGAGACCCCTACTTTTGACTCACAGATTACTGATACTCCTACCCTTCATACTGCATCACTCATTCGAGAGCTTGGGTTTTATACACCCGGCTTTCAGCATCTCGACTCTGGACCTTCATTTGATCACACACCTCTTCCAGCGATGGTTGAGATGGTTGACCCGATCACTTCTGTTCCTGTAGAGGATATTGCGTCTACCTCTACTGTTCTAGCCAGAGGTCGGACATATACTCATCGCAGAGGACATGGTCGTCGCACCCCTCCATAGCCGACCAAGACCAGACTTAGAGATCTTCGATTGAGATGGCTGCGAGCTCGATCTTCTACTGATACCGGACCGATTGAGATCGGTTCATCTTCTGATGAGTCTATGGATGAGGATTAGGTCTTTTATGTACTTTTAGATAGTTTGTTTTTGTGCTTATATGTACTTTTATCTTTGTTATGTATCAGTTTGCTGTACAAACTCTAAGTTTATATAAAAATCTTGTGGTTCCTCATCTCTATGTTTGTGATGCAAATGAATGTTATATCTTGAATTGCTTTTATACCTCAATGTCTTCACTTTTAATTGAATAAATTTCTTAAAGATAAAAAGGGATGCAGTTTAGAAAATAAATTTATTATGCTATTTCTTGACTATTCGATTTATTTGTTTCCCTACCTTTTTAATGATAACAAAAAGGGGGAGTAATTTAATGAGATTTAAGTATAAATGAATATTTCACTAAATAAAAGTGGAGTAGTTTTGATATAAAGGATAGACAAATTTTTGAAAAACCTGAATTGAAAATTATTTACAAAATTCCTTAAGAAAGCGGAAGCTTTACTTTTTATTCATTTGAAAATCCTTTCAAAGCAAATTTAATCCTTAAAACCCCTCTTTCAATGTTTGAAAGATTTTTACAAATTTTGTTATGAATCATTGATTTAGGGGGAGCTTTGTTGTTTGTTGAAATTTCTTGTAGAGTATCATGATACATGCTTTCTATGTATTTAAATAAATACCAAAGTTCTGATACTCTCTATCTTTGTAACAAGCTCTAACTCTATTACTTGTGTTCTGAATTGGCATATCTTTAATACAAGTAATGTTGATATACTTAATGCTTTCAATGTTATGCACCTTGATCAATTCTCTTAAAGCTTTATTTTTAAAGCAATTTATACTTAAGGGTTTTGTTATCATCAAAAAGGGGGAGATTATTGACTCCACTAATTGATTTTGATGATAAGCAAAACAGTTAAGTATAAGTTGAGGACTAATGATTTGTTTTAAGTATGTTTTTATTGAAAAGGTGCTCACAAAATTTGAAAAAGCCAAATTGTCTTGAAGAAGCCAAATTTGAAAGAAAAGTTTACTCAAAGAGGACTTTGACACTTAAGAGATGGTTGAATGGATGGCCAAGCTAAGTAGAAACTTGTTCCAGCTCAAATTCAGCAGTTTCTGTGTTTTTTAGTGAAGTGTCGACTCAAAGTGTCGACACATGACATGAAGTATCGACATATGAAGAAGAAGTGTCGACTCAGGCCAGTATGCAGCAAAATTTTAGATGGCATAGATGAAGTGTTGACACATGGACCTGAAGTGTCAACTCAAGATATCGACACATGGATCAACACATCGTCTGAGACTTTCAAGCCACAGAACTTGCAGATGTTGAAGGAGCAGCTGAAGTATCGACACATGGAAGCAAGGTGTCAACTCAAGGTATCGACTCAACTGAGAAGGTGTCGACACATCTGAGATTTCCTGAGAATTTGATTGGAGCATTTTGAACTATGTGTCGACTCAAGAAGAACATGTGTCGACCTTATATGTCGACTCAACTAAGGAAGTGTCGACACATAGAGTTCTGGCAACAGTAATTGCTAGTTTTTTCAAATACAGAACTCACCCAAAATGCCCCCAACGGCTAGTTTTTCAAGTGTAATGGCTAGATTTCAATTTTGAGGCCTTGGGAGGGTATTTATTTGCTCCAAATCAAATCTAAACATATGATATTGAATACCATTAAAGAGTTTTGAGAGAAAAGAAGAGAGAAGAGCCTTAACTCCTATTCATTCAAGTTTCAACCACTCACAAGCTAAAGGAAGCCTCCAAGCATTCAAAAGCCATCAAAAGCATTGAAGACCATCCATACTTGAGCATTCGAAAGGCTTCAACAAGTGCAAAGCAACTCTACATCGAGCTACATCAAGATATTTGCTTTGTTATTGAAAGCTTACATTGGTTCTTTATTTCTAAACCTTATTTCTTGTAAGGGTTTTTGGTTAGCCTATTATAAAACCAAGTGAGATTATTGGTAAGTCTTGGAAAACTAATTAGGTTGGTGGTTAGCCCGCAAAACCACTAAGGTTTTTGGTTAGCCCAGAAAATCAAAGGAGGTTATTGGTTAGCCTTGTGAAAACCAATTAGATTCTTGGTTAGCCGGCAAAACCAAATGAGGTTTGACTTGTGAACCTTGTGAAAACAAATCGGGTTTTGATTAGTGAGCCCGGAAAACTAATCGGCTATAATCATGTGATTATAGTGAATTTCCAAGAAGATCTTGGAAAGTGGATGTAGGTGCATGGTTGGCACCGAACCACTATAGTTCTTGGTATTTGTGATTGCTTGATCTCTCTCTCTTTGCTTTTTATTTATTGCTCTTAATTTTTGCTGCACTTATATTTTAGAGCATTGCATTTGAATCAAGTACCTTGCTTATATATATTTGTTGAATTGGATTGCCTTGCTTTGTATCAAGTTTTGTTAAGTTAATAGCTTATATTAATTTTTAGAGACCCAATTCACCCCTCCTCTTGGGTTGCTTATTGGGCAATAGTGGTGTATATGGAGAGGTCCATTCAAAGAAAATACCATTTTTCTTAAGATGATTAAGAAATTCACTAGATAAGTATTCTCCTTCTCAGTCAGACCGAAGGACTTCAATACTTTTTTTAGTTTATTTCTCAACCATACTTTAGTACTCTTTAAATTTATCAAAGGCTTTAGATTTATATTTCATTAGATACACATATCCAAACCTAGATAAATCATCAATGAATGTGATGAAATAAAAGTATCCTTTTCTAGCCTAAGTTGACATAGGTCCACATACATCTGAATGTATTAATCCTAACAACTCAATTGCCCTTTCTCCATGTCCAGTGAATGGAGACTTGGTTATTTTTTTCATGAGACAAGATTCATAAGTTCCTAATGATTTATAATCATAAGGACCAAAGAAGTCATTTTTGTATAACTTGTTAATCCTTGACTCACTTATATGACCTAATCGGCATTACCAAAGGAATGTTTCATTGGTATCATCTCTCTTTCTCCTTTTGTACTTCATCATTGATCAATAGAATTAAAATTCCATTCATAAATTTATCCATTCCAAAGAAGTCATTAGAATGAAAAATGGAACACCCATTTTTCTCAACTTTTATTCATAACCTTGTCTTAATAACAAAGGTATAGAAATAATATTTCTAACAACACTTGGAATGTAATAACAGTCTTTTAATTTCAATATCTTGCCTGTAGGTTCCAACAAGTTCAGCATGAATGGCCTCTCCACTCATGCCATAAAGCTTGAAGTCACCTTTCTTCAAACATCTAGGTCTCTGTAACCATTGTAATGACTTGCAAATATAAGACCGGCATACGGTATCCAATACCTATGAATCAAAAGTTGAAGGACTTAATGATAAGTTTGTTTGTATCATAAACAAACCTCTTGATGCTCCACTAGCATCTTGCTTTAGACCTACAAGGTATGTCTTCCAGTTTTTCTTCCAATGTCCCTTCTTGCTGCAGAAGAAACAAGATCCATCATTTGAAGCCCTCTTGCCTTCTTCCTCTTATTGATGCTTTTATTTGGGCTCAGCTTTCGCTCTGTACCCTTCTTCATTATACCTTTCTTCTTCCCATCAACTAGAAAAAGATGATTAGCCTTATCTCCTTTGAAATGGCTCTCAGCTATCTTAAGCATATTAAGTAGCTTTGATAATGAAAGGTTCAACTTGTTCATGTGGTAATTCATTACAAACTGAGAGAAGGAATCTGGAAGTGATTGTAGGATCAAATCATGATTAAGCTCCCCATCCATGACAAAGCCTAATTGATCTAATCAGGTGATTAAGTCAATCATCTTGAGAACATGGACCTGTATGGATGAACCCTCACTCATATTTGCCCAGAATAATTGCTTTGATATTTCATATCTAGCAGTCCTACTATGCTCTCCATTTAAGATGGAGCAGTATGGACTGAGGTCCCATATCTTATGTTACCTTTGTAATTCGTTGCTCATCGAGGCTAACATGATACACTTAACAGTCAAGCTATCATTCTGCCACATTCTATAAGTGGTCTTTTCCTCCTCGGAAGCATCATCTTCGACCAGATTTGGGTCCAGAGAATCGAGGATATAGGATACTTTTTTCTGAGCAAGTACTATTCTTAGGTTCCTCAACCAGTCCATATAATTTGGTCTGGTCAGTTTATTGGCATCCAAGATGCTTCGTAGTAATAATGATGAAGCCATTTAATGTAAATCTATGAACAAATAAGAACTATACACAAGCAGACCACTCAAGATGTTAATCATAATTAGATAAGGACTTTAAATCTAATTGTGTCTCCTACTATTTTCTTCGAATACCATAATCCTCAACTATGAGAGACGAGAAACTAATATCTGGTTTCTTTAGTGGGGTTGAGATCTCAATTCCTTATAAATGCCTTGTGTTTGCACAACAAACATTTATAAGTTCAAGGGTAGGAAATTCCTTTCCAATACATCTGGTGTGGACACTAGAAACCGAAAGAAACTTCACTCCAACAAGGTTAGCCTTATCCCAATTTGGATCGAAGATAATTAGGTTACCTTGTATCCTTTAGTTCAAAATGTTTTATTTTCAAGAGCCATTTCCTTTTCAAGAGTCCTGTAAATGTTTTATTTTCAAGAGCCATTTCCTTTTCAAGAGTCCTGTAATTAATCAAGAGTATTTATTGAGTCCTGTAATTACTTTTAAAAAAAATTTCATTTCCTGTAAGTCCGTTTCAAGTTTAGGTCAGCTAAGTCAGTTCAGTTGAGTTAAGTCTATTTCAGTTAATCAAGTCTTAAAGCAATGAAAGCCAGCAACAAGACTCAAATTCTGGACCCCAGAATTTGACGACATGAAGAAGAGAAGACACATCAACCAAGAAAGAGAAAAGGACCATCAACTAGGACCACTTGGCACCACATGTCATTCCTTATCCAAGTAGAAGACCATCTCATCATGCCATGTCATCAGGCGCCACCTCACTAGTCACCTCATCACTCTTTAGCGCCAACAAGGAAGATTCAAATTCAAGGAGGTTGGCCACACCCCTCCAAGTCCTCCACCAAATCCTCCAACACCCCCCCATCCCTCCAAACTCTCCACCAAATCCTCCAACCCCCCCTTATAATCCTCCTCAATTTGGGAAGTTTTTAAATTTTAAAAGCTAGATTTGTGAGGCTATTAAAGGCCTTGGACGCCCATTGTAAAGGGGATTGATTTTGGGAATGAATGAAAATTGAAGTTGAAGTTTGGAAGTAGAAGTTGTCTTGTATTTTTTTTATGTGAAAGTTTCCCATCCTCTTCTTCCATGCCAAAGCCATTCTTTTCTGCATCTTCCAAGCTCAAGTGAAGGCATTGGAGTCAGCCAGATCTTCTCAAATTTCTGTTCTTAGTTCATAAATTCTCCCATCCCTTCTATATGTTCTTATCCTTCTTCCTTAACTTTGATCTTCATTGCAGGATCCTTCGAAGACTTTGAGTTGTGGGCCGGGTTCACCTTGACAAAGAACCAACAAGCTGAAGTCCCAAGTCCAGGGTTCCGATCTCTGTTATCCAGGTTCTTCAGTTCTGAGCGATGGTAGTTTCAAGGTATGAATCAAAAGAAGGTTGGAAAGCTCATCAAGGTAAGTCCACAATCATTAGCCCCTATTGTCTAAATCTTCTTCCTTCTTAGTTTAGGATTGTGTCTAATCAAGTAAAAGTCCCATTTTCTTATAATCCTTAAGTCTTATTATGATGAGTACAATGCTAGTGTTATTAGGTTTCATTGCTCTATAAACCATATTCAAAACATTAATCATATGCTCGCCGCATCATCTAATCATATGCTTGCCACATCATCTTGGTATCAGAGCATGGTTGCATTAGGGTAGAATAGTTTTCTTTAAATCCAAGCAAGATCTAAAATTCACGCCTCCTGAGCGGGTGTACTCTAGTACACTGTCATGACCCATGGGAATAATGAGCCCCTAGCCGGACGTGAATTTTTTAGATTGAAGTTTAGGTAAGCCATTGCACTTGTTTGATTAGGTTCTGTTTTCTGAAAATTTGCATCTATTTACTGTAATCCGTCTGCAGCTCCAAAGGCAAGTCACTAATTTTTTATTGAAATATTTTTTTTCTTGTTCCTTTTTAAGTCAGTTATCATCATATTAAATTTAATCATCAAAAAAAAATTATAAAAAAAATGAAAATTTCTGCAGTTCGACACTATCATTAGGGTTCTGTTCTGTCCTTTTTATTTATCTTCATTTGTAGGATCTGCTTAGAGTAGTACAGATTTTAGTTTTAAAATTCCTTTCATCTGCATTGAAACATATAAGTTAGGAATCCTCTGTGAGTTTTTCAGAGTTTTTGGACATTTTTTCATCATGTTTTCCACACCACTTTCAAACTGCAACACACTTCTACAGCACCTTTGCATTTCATTCATCTCGTGAGAAATCAAATTAAGGGCATCAATTTGATATAGGGTCAGGGTTTCATCACCTGTCCCTAGCCCAAAAAATCACCAACCAGTATATCGATCCCAGCCCGTTAATTAAAATTGAGTAGAACATTAATTGCCCTAGTGGGTTAGGGACACCAACAAGTTGGGATCAGGTTAGGGTCAAGTTAACTGTGTCAGCTAATTGGTGTGCGCTTACTGGCTTGGTGTCTAGGATTGGTGCATCAGGGCTTGTGATTTGGTCCGCCTACCTGGTCAATCTCAGATTGGTGTCTAAGGTTGGCAATCAGGGACCTTCACTCCCCTCCACCTACCTGGCTAAGTCCCATAAGTACTACTAGCTAGTTGGTTCACTTAATTAGACTTCTAATTTGTGCTCTAGGTCTAGGAAACCTTAGCTCGAACTTGAGTCTATTTGCATGCATGACAACTAGAGCAGGGACACCATATTCACCAATCCAAGCCCAGTCAAGTGTAGCCATGGACCAAAATTTAGGGAATTTGATCAAAGGCCTAAATGATCAAGTGGCCCAACTGACTAAGAGTTTAACTGAGCAATTGGCCCAAACAAATCAAAATGTGGCACAAACCAACCAAGACATGAATGAGCAGTTAGCCCACATCACTACTAGGTTGGATCAATTAGAGGCTAGAACCCCTGAAAGCAATCATGAAGCCCAGACTGAGCCTGAGCCTAGTCTTGCACCTGAACTCGAGATCCCATTGAACCCTAGAAGGATTCCATATCAAAACCCTCTCTACGAAACAAACCTTAGGAGAGCTCCCCAAGATCAGTTTTATGATCCATTTCCTAGAGGACCCCACCCTGATCAAACCATCGATCCCAACCCAAGGAGATTCCATCATGAGCCTAACTATGAACCCAATGTCAGGAGACCCATCCCAATTCACTTTGATCAAGATGACCGAACCATGAAGAACATTAGGCTGGAAGCTCCCACCTTTGATGGAATTTTAGATCCTAAGATCTACATTGATTGGGAAGGTGAGATGGACCAGTATTTTGACTGGTTTGAGATGAGTGAAGAGCGCAAGTGTAAGTTTGCAAAGCTTAAACTTGTGCGCCAAGCTAGGTTATATTGGGAAAACGTTAAGAGACTCACTAGACAGAGAGGTGATGTACCCATAGTGACCTGGCGAGCTATGAAACTTAGACTTAGGGAGAAATACCTTCCTATGTCCTACCACCAAAGACTCCTAGATCAATGGCAAAGACTTACTCAAGGAAATAGGAGTGTCGCAGAGTACATAGCGAAGTTTGACGAATTCGTTATGACGTGCAATGTTGATGAATCTAAGTCGGTGACCTTGTATAGATTTAGAGCCGGACTGAGGGAAGAAATTCAAAGAGAATTGTTCATGCGAGAGGTACATGACCTAGAATTGGCCTATTAGATAGCTACGGATGCTGAGAGATTCCATAGAGGTCCAGTCTATCATAGGCCCGAAGCCCCTAGGACTAGTGCACCTTACCAAGAGACAGGATCCAATCAGCCTAGATTCAACCGACCCAATCCTAATGTGCCTGTGACCCGAAGAGATGACAAGGGGAAAACACCTGAGACCCAAAGAACTCCAAATGCCTGTTTCAAGTGTAACAAAGTGGGTCACTATTCTAGTAGCTGTCCCAATAGAACCCTACACATAGGGGAAGTAGAAGAGGAAGCCGTAGAATCCCAAGGTAAATTTGAGGAGGAAGTATACCAGGCAAATGAGAACTTGGCTGAAGAGTATGAGGAAGAGGAAGTCCTGGTAGATCAAGATCTGATAGGAGTGGTTAGGTATATTCTCACCCAGGCTAAAATCCAAGAAGATTGGCGTAGGACTAGCATCCTACAGACATTCATTAAGATAGGTGAGAAAGTATGCAAAGTCATTTTAGATAGCGATAGCTATGTCAATGCCATATCTACCAACACAGTAAAAACCCTAGGATTGCCCACCGTACCCCACCCCAATCCCTATAAGGTATCCTGGATAGACTCAACCATGATTTCCATTAAGTCTAGGTGCCTAGTAACCATTCAGTTCCAATCTTACCTAGAGAAAGTATGGTGTGATGTACTTCCAATGGGAGTAAGTAGCATAATCCTAGGCCGACCATGGTTGTACGATCTTGATGTAACACTCTATGGTCATTCTAATTCGTGCTCATTTACTCATAATGGAAAGAAGATCGTAATCCATTCTTCTCCACCTAAGAACCCCATTAAGAGATGATCAAGCCAATTGAGTGATAAGAAAAAAGGGATAAACGTAATCACTGCTAAAGAAATGGAGCAAGAAATTAACAATGGATCACCTGTTTGGATTTTGACCATTAAGGATCATCAAGAACCTCTTCCAAAAGAACAACCTCCAGAAGTCAGTGAAGTGCTAGAGGAGTTCAAAGATGTGTTCCCCGATGACTTACCCGACCAACTCCCACCTCTTAGGGATATACAACATGCGATAGATTTAGTCCCCGGAGCAACCCTACCGAACCTTCCCCATTATAGAATGAACCCTACCGAGCACCAAGAATTACAATGACAAGTAGGAGAACTCCTAAAGAAAGGATTCATTAGGGAAAGTTTGAGTCCATGAGCAGTCCCAACCTTACTTACCCCTAAGAAAGATGGCACATGGAGAATGTGTGTTGATAGTCATGCCATAAATAAAATCATGGTGAAGTATAGGTTTCCCATTCCCCGCTTGGATGATATGTTAGATATGATGGCCGGTGCAACTATATTTTCTAAGATTGACCTGAAGAGCGGCTATCACCAAGTTAGGATCAGACCAGGGGATGAATGGAAGACTGCCTTTAAAACTAAAGATGGGTTATTTGAATGGGTAGTCATGCCTTTTGGGTTATCAAACGCCCCTAGCACTTTTATGCGAATCATGAATCAAGTCCTACGGGCCTTTATTAAGAAATTTGTTGTCGTTTACTTTGACAACATACTTATCTATAATAGGACTAGAGAAGATCATCAACAACATCTGAGGCAGGTCTGTTTAGCACTTAGGAAAGATAACCTCTATGCCACCCTAAAGAAATGTGCTTTCATGACTACTAGAGTTATCTTTCTAGGATTTGTTGTGACCCCTGAAGGAGTATCCGCTGACCCTGAGAAGGTTAAGGAAATTATAGAGTGGCCAACACCCAATAATATTCACGAAGTAAGAAGTTTTCATGGCCTCGCTACGTTTTATCGAAGATTTATTAGAGGGTTTAGCACCATAATTGCTCCTATCATGGATTGTATTAGGAAGGGCCATTTTGAATGGACAAAGTCAGCTGATAAGGCCTTCCTTCACATCAAAGATAAGATGACCCAAGCACCAGTCTTAAGGCTACCCGATTTTTCTAAGGTCTTTGAAGTAGCATGCGATGCTTCGGGAGTAGGGATTGGTGGAGTTCTGAGTCAAGAAAACTATCCCGTAGCATTCTTTAGTGAGAAATTGAATGAAGCCAGGAAGAAATACTCCACATATGATCGGGAGCTTTATGCGGTAGTGCAAGCATTAAGGTATTGGAGGCATTATCTCTTACCGCAAGACTTTGTTTTATTTTCAGACCATGAAGCCCTTAGGTTTTTGAGTTCCCAAAAGAAACTAAACCCTAGGCATGCCAAATGGGTAAAATACATCCAATCCTATACTTTTGTCCCAAAACATCAATCGGGAACTAACAATAAGGTAGCTGATGTCCTAAGTCATAGAACGTTACTTTTATCTTCAGTCAGTATTGAAGTCATAAGTTTTGAAAGACTTAAGGAGCAGTACGAAACCTGTCCAGATTTTGGTGAAATTTATCAGGTTTTGCATCAAGGACCATCTAGTGATCATAGTGACTATACCCTTCTAGATGGTTATCTTTTTAGAGAGAATAGGCTTTGCATCCCAAGAACCTCCTTAAGAGATTTTTTTGTTTGGGAGATACATGCGGGAGATTTGGTTGGCCACTTTGGACGAAACAAGGCTATCTTGGCTGTTGAGGAACAATTTTACTGGCCAGGCCTTAAGAAACAAGTAGCAAACCTTGTAGCCCGATGTAGGATATATGCTGTTGTAAAGCAGCAAAAGAAGAATACCGGGCTATACACTCCATTACCTGTACCTGAGTGTCCATGGCAGGATCTAAGCATGGACTTTGTTCTAGGATTACCCAAGACCATTCGAAAACATGATTCAATCTTTGTGGTGGTCGACCGGTTTTCAAAAATGGCCCATTTCATACCTTGCTCCCAAACTTCCGATGTCTCTAGGATAGCCAAACTCTTTCTTGATCAAGTAGTCAGACTCCACGGGTTACCAAAAACCATAGTTTCTGATAGGGATGTCCGCTTCACAAGTTACTTCTGGAAAACCCTTTGGCATCTATTAGAAACCAGACTGAAATTCTCCACAGCCTACCATCCCCAGACTAATGGACAAACCGAGGTTGTAAATAGAAGTCTAGGGAACTTGCTGAGATGCCTAGTGGAAGAAAGTCTAGGGAACTGGGATTTGTTATTGCCACGTGCTGAGTTCGCTTACAACAGTTCGGTCAATAGATCTACGGGCAAAAGTCCCTTTGAGATAGTCCATGGTTACAAGCCTAGGAAGCCTTTAGATCTAATCCCACTACCTATTCACATACGAGTCTCTGAGTCTACTGAGTCTTTTGCACAGCATGTCACAAATCTGCATAAAGAAATCAGTAATAAAATCAACCTGAGCAATGAAACTTACAAACACTTAGTTGACTCACATAAAAGGGCTAAAGAATTCTGTAAAGGGGATTATGCGATGATTAGGCTCAACCCTGAACGATTTCCCTCTGGAACCATAAAGAAGCTGCATGCCCGCGAAGCGGGACCTTTCAAGATCTTAAAGAAAATAGGGCCTAATGCATATGTTTTGGAACTTCCACCTGATATGGGTATCAATACAACCTTTAATGTTTCAGACCTAGTAGAATGCAAAGAACTAGTACTAATACCTAGTGAGCCTTTTGGGCCAGAAACTTTCATTGAGAGTGAACATATTTTCGAGTGTCCACCACCAACCCTACCTGAGCGGAGAGAGAGGATTGAGAGAATCCTGGATGACAAGACCATTACTACCAGAATAAGGACTATCAGCGATACCTGGTTCAATGGCATGGTCGACCTGAGTCCGACAACTCTTGGATTACTCGAGAGGACCTGCAAAGACTTAACCCAGACTTGTTCGAGCATTACCAGGAAAAAACTGAACCATACTCGACTGGGTCGAGTTCTGCCCACCCCAGGAGAATTGGTGTGGACACCAGAAACCGAAAGAAACTTAACTCCAACAAGGTTAGCCTTATCCCAATTTGGATCGAAGATAATTAGGTTACCTTGGGCTCTTCATGCCATCTTCTAGGATTGATTCTTGGCTGACCAAGGGAGAACTCCATGGGGCGTTGCATGGTTGAGGGCTTGAAGAGGGGAGTGTGTCCTTTGACCTTCCTTCCTTGCAAGATCACTTTGAGAAGAAAGCTTGGGAGGAGGCTTGCTTTGATGCTTGGTTCCTTCAAGGATGTTCAATGCCCTCTTTAAATCGAACAAGGCATGATGTGGGGGAGGGAAGAGGGGGATGTTGTCCAAGGCATGTGGAAAGAATGAGGATGCCACTTTGTTTCCCTTCTTGGATGCCCAAGTGGCAGTTGATGTGGCACCACGTAGGTAGCTGAGGTGGCACCTGAGTTGGCATTATCCCAAGTAGAAGGGGTAGGTTGGCCCACCAGAACTTGATTTGGTGAAGAAAACCAGAGTGACTTCAATTGGGCTTGGGCCCAGTCCAAACTCAGACTCGAACAAATACAGGACTCATGACCTAACTTGACCCAAATTGGTCAAGGTACAGGACTAAACAACTTTGAGAAGAAATTATAACAATGTTTTTGGGCTCAAGACCTTATTACAGGACTCATAGAAAGGGGGAACCCTAATCTGAGATCCACGGAGGGTTGAGGAGCCTCTGTCGGATCCTGGTGTCCACACCAGTTCTCCCGGGGTGGGAGGAACTCGACCCTGTCGAGTAAGGGTTAGCTTGGCTATGATACCTTTCCAGGATGTAGGGGTCGATGTGCTGTCAGTCCTCCCGTGTGATCCACGAGTCATCAGATTCGGGTCGGCCTTGCCATCGGACCAGGTAATGCTGGTAGCCTTTGCCCCGGGTAGTGATGGCTTGGTCATCCAGGACACGCTCGATCCGCTATCCTTGCTCAAGTATATTTGGAGGTGGACACTCAGGTTCAGGTTCACTCTCAAGAGGGAGGTCAGGCCCAAATGGCTCACTAGGTATGTTTGCAGGTTCTCTATACTCGACTAAGTCAGAGATATTGAATGTCGAGCTAATTCCATAATCCGGAGGTAGTTCTAGCACATAGGCGTTAGGGCCCATTCTCCTAATTACTTTAAAGGGACCCACCCCACGAGCATGAAGCTTCTTAATGGTTCCTGGTAGAAACCGTTCAGGCCAGAGCCTAATCATTACAAAATTCCTTATTTCAAACTCTTTGGCTTGCTTTCGGGAATCAGCCAAATTATTTTAAAAATTGTATTTAATGCATAATCCTAACATGTTGCAAAATGCAGACTCAACTATGCAATCTTATTGAGAAAAAATTTTATTGGACTCCTAGGGTCTAAACCTAACAGACTTTTGACTCTCTAGGTTTGACCCTAGTCTGATATACACAAGAAAAATTGTTAAGGATCCCTAGCAAATGCCATAAAGTATACCAGAAGTAGAGGGCAAAAGGGATGGGCTCTAAGGAGTCACGCATTCTGGTAATCTCAAATAAAAGTAACCCCATGGCTTTAGAAATGTGAGAAGGTTCAGGGAAGGGTAGGAAATAGGAATCGGAGTCTTGGGGTGGCTTATGGAAAACATAAAACAGATCTTGGTTATTCAGGATGACCTTAAAATTTGGGCATCGTTCTATAGGTGTCATATGGTCCACTTGTTCCTGTAGATCTTGGGGCTCGCTAGGGTCAACCCCACAGTGAGGAAGGTCTGTTAAAGAGGATCCTTAGAACAAGTCTATAGTATGATGGATGTTTCTCAGGGGTGGAAGTTGATCAGGTAACTCATCGGGAACTTCATCCTCAATTTCTTTCCGAGCTTCAACCATCTCTTGAGGATGTTTTTTTTGGATCAGTTCATTAAGGGTTGGTTCCTGAACTCCTGTGCAAAAGACTGGTGAATCCTCATGTTCATTTACTAGATGTGATCCTGGCTCTGTCATTTCCTCTTCAAATTTTGTAGTAGGTTCAGGATCATTTTCCTTGGATTCCTCAATGATTTTCCCCTCGGGCCCATCTTCTACTAAACTTGACTCATAGATGCTTTCTTTTAATTCTTTAATAGGCTCAGGAGTTTCTTTTCCTAGATTTTCAATGGGTTCAACCTTAAAGTCTTCATTGGGCTCAGGGGTTTTTGTATTCAAATTCTCAGAATGTTCATCCTTCTCTCCCTGAAACTCTTTAAAGGGTCCTTTCCCAGTAATCTCTTCTTCTAACCCATTGTCCTTGATCAAGTTAACTTCAGGCTTCTTTTCTTTAAGGCTACTTGATCCTTTCTTGACTAGGTCCTTTGGCTGGATTGGGTTGATTGTGATCTTTTTCCCTTGGTGGAAAAAGGCACAGGTATTGGATCGACCATAAAGGGTGGCATCATGGTCGAAAAGCCAGGGTCGTCCTAGAATGATACTACCCACACCCATGGGTAAGACGTCACACCAAATCGACTCTTCATAGGAACTCATTTTTATCTTGATTTGGCACCTAGACTTTACAGGGATTGAAGTTGAATATGTCCAGGAGACTTTGTAAGGGTTGGGGTGGGGAACTGTGGCTAGTCCTAAGGATTTGACTGTACTCAAGGACAGGACATTAACACAGCTTCCACTATCAATGATGACCTTACAAACCTTATCTCCTAGCTTGATCAGGGTCTGTAGGATGTTGGTCCTATGCCAGTCTTCCTGTATTATGTTTTGGGCTAGGATACATCTGACTACTCCTAGAAGGTCTTTAGATTCATTTAGCTCTTCCTCTAGGAGTCTTAGTCTGGCCTCTATTTGATCCAATCTATTATTCAACTGGTTGCCTAACTGGGTCATGGATTGAGTCATGGATTGAGTTAGGGCTCCGATGTCAGCTTGCAGTTGGTCCATGGTGTCGGTAGAGGGTGGAGAAGGTGGGTGAAAAGAGGTTCTTGATCTAGTGCACATGTAACAAAACGATGCTATAGTTTGCTAGACGTAGGAGATCTCTCCAAATGTAAAGTCAAGAAGATGAACCTGGAAGTAGTAACTTGGCACCTGGCCAAGTAAGTGTAAGGTGAGTGGAGGTTCCTCTTTGCTTGCCTAGACACCAATTAGAAATTGGCCAGGTAAGCGAACCAACCCACTTCCCTTCGGGCTCTAGTCCCTGAACCACTTGCCTAGACACCAGCTACACAAGCACACACCAACAAGCAATCTAGCTTGGCTCGGCACTTGGGTTGACCCGACTTCATGGGCATCCCTAGCTCACTAGAGTAGATTAAGCATCTAATTGATTTTAGTTAATGGCTAGGGTTCGATATGCCGGGTGGTGGTTTTTGGGCTAGGGACAGGTAATGAAATCCTGACCCTATGTTAAATTAACGCCCTTAAGATATGTTATGTAAAATGAAGTACAAGAATGACTAATGAAATGACTTAAAATTTTTTTATTCTTTTGTGTCTTTTAGATGGGTGAATGCTAAACAAAATGCAGGAACTAAAACATGCAAGAAACTAGCTAGATGGAGGAATGAATCAAAATGAGATGCTTGCTGAAATTTCAGACCTGAAATTTTCTCAGGCAGTATTTTGGCTTGTAGAAACTCTAAAAACTGAAATAAAATCTGAGAAAATAAATACAAATACTTTGAAATGAATGCAATCTAACAAAATAGAAATCACAAAATTTGGATGTCTCTACAGGGAGAAACAATCCAATGATCAGACTATATACGGACTAACCAAAATGTAGAAAATGAAACTAATGCACTAGTCCTAGCATTGCTCTGATACCAGAAATGGTGCGGATGCAAGGGGGTTAGGGCTAGGGATGCTGGATGCTAATAAGGATGCTTACGATGCAAAGGAATTCTTTTTAGGGTTGATGATTTTTTTTTTTATGTTTCTTGTTGTTCTTCTTCGTTGTTTAGGGTTTTGATTCCTGATCACAAGCAAAGATAAGAAATATGAAGAGCAGTAATGGAAGCTTATGCTAGCAGTTCAAAGCCCTAAAAGTAAGAACGAGAACCAGACCCCAGGATTAAGAAACCCCAGTAGGACTAGCTCGACCTACAATATCTACTTAGGAGATAAAGAGAAGGCAAACCTCAAACTTCTGAAGCGTCCGGTGCAGAGATCGCTCAACTCGGTGGATGTGGCCTGGATGCCCGAGCAGTCGAACCCGTGGGAGCTTTGGCTTTGAGTCTGGAGGTCCCGATGGCAAAGCTGACTGTCTCCAATGCTCAAGATGCCAGGGAGGACCTGTAGGCAAACAAAAGAAAGGTCAATGGAATGTGGAGATGCACGGAAAGGAATTGAACTGGAGTTGGGAAGGGGATTCGAGCCCGGTGTCCGGCTGGATTCCGAAGTTGAAGTTGGAGATAACTTGGGGCCTCACACCCCGCGACATCCCGGAGGACGAAGGATGTTGCCTCACACTACGCGACGTCCTGGAGGACGAAGGATTCGCGATGCCCTGGGGCGACAAACAGGTGGCCTCACACCACTCGACGTCCCTGGGGACGAAGGCAATTCCACTCGAACCTAGACTAAGAGACAATGGTTGGAGGGTGGAAGAAACTCAAACTTTCATTAATCACTCAATCATTCATTCATTCATTCATTAGTTCTACAAGGGAGGGTTGTGTCCTTTAAATAGGCACCCAAGGCCCTTTTGAAATTCAAATTACAAGACTCATGGTGGCGCCCAAAAATTTTCCACATCCCATCTCTTTGGCCGACCAAATATTTGGAGTTGGGCGTGGCATGAGCAAAGGCTTGGAGAGGGGGATTGGTCCCTTGACTTCCTTCCTTAGCATGCTTATTTTGGGAAGAAGGAGTGGGGCATGGCTTGCTTGGAGGGATGTGTTCCCTTGGGCTCTTCACACCATCTTCTAGGATTGATTCTTGGCCGACCAAGGGAGAACTCAATGGGGCATTGCATGGTTGAGGGCTTTAAGAGGGGAGTGCATCCTTTGACCTTCCTTCCTTGCAAGATCACTTTGGGAAGAAAGCTTGGGAGGAGGCTTGCTTTGAGGCTTGGTTCCTTCAAGGATCTTCAACGCCCTCGTTAGATGGAACAAGGCATGATGTGGGGGAGGGAAGAGGGGGATGTTGTCTAAGGCATGTGGAAAGCATGAGGATGCCACTTTGTTTCTCTTCTTGGATGCCCAAGTGGTAGCTGATGTGGCGCCACGTAGGTAGCTGAGGTGGCACCTGAGTTGGCATTATCCCAAGTAGAAGGGGTGGGTTGGCCCACCAGAACTTGATTTGGTGAAGAAAACCAGAGTGACTTCAATTGGGCTTGGGCCCAGTCCAAACTCAGACTCGAACAAATACAGGACTCATGACCTAACTTGACCCAAATTGGTCAAGGTACAGGACTAAACAACTTTGAGAAGAAATTATAACAATATTTTTGGGCTCAAGGCCTTATTACAGGACTCATAGAAAGGGGGAACCCTAATCTGAGATCCACAGAGGGTTGAGGAGCCTCTGTCGGATCCTGGTGCCCACACCAAAACTTTATATCAAACCCTAGTGGTAAGCCTTGAGTTTGCTCAACAAGCATACTATAGTTTTGATACAAATTTGGCTTAGCATAAAGGAAGGCAATTTGTAGGGTGCTTAATCAATTAGCATTTCCAGTTTAAGATTTAGATGTGACCAAATTGGCCAGTAAGTGGAAGAGATGAGGTGGTCCTCCCATTGCTTTCCTTAGACATCAATTAAATTGGCCAGGTCAGACAACGAAACCAATAAAAAACCTCATTCACTTTGCCTTCCTAGAACCACTTGCCTAGACACCAATTGGTTGTTCAAACCCTAATTAGATTTGCATCATGATTAACTTACATTATGACTAAATATAATTTTTATGAGGGCTTTGATGGTCTCAAACACATCGTAATTAAATATGTCAACATGACATTCATTCCAACAATCAAGCATATTAACCCTAATATGCGTAACATAAGCATGATTATAATAGCAATCCATTCACCTCACTTGTTTATGGGATAAGGCCACAGCGGCTCTCCTACACTCTATAGGAGATCTCATTGAATAGAAAAGAGGGCCTTTAAACCCTACTTGGCTCCTATGACCGGACGGCCATGGTGACTAACCCAATACAAAGTAGTTACTAGGATATAACATATCACATATGTAATATAAACTAATCATGCATCGATTCATAGCATAGTAAGCAATCAACACTAAAGGTGCCTCTAATACCACTATTGGGTTCCTCAGGTTAGGTGTAGCAAAAGATTGGGTTTCAAAAATGAAAATACCATTGTTGGGTTCCTCAGGTCAGGTGTAGCAAAAGATTGGGTTTCAAAAATTTTCATTTTTGAAACCTTAATCGGTCAGAACCCTAAATCCTAAGACCACTGGATCATGACAACCAATAAATCTTAACTTTAGAGTTATAGAAGAATACATGTGATGGGGGACTAACTAAATGCAAGATGAAATGATGCAGGAGATTTGTTGTTTTGTGACTTTTAGGATCTTGAATTCAGTTGAGGATTCCCGAAGACAAGAAAGAGTAAATATAGGATTTTATACTAACAAGAACCTCAAGAAAGCAAGTAGTCCCTATGCAACGATAAAGAGAGGACCCCAGGATTGAGAAACCTCGTAGGACTTAGCTCTTAGAACAATATCGACTTAGGAGTTCAGGGAGGCAAACCTCAAAGATCTGAAATGCCCGATGCCGAGATCACTCACTCTCGCAGATGTGGCGATGATCGAGCCTTCAACCGGCGGGTGCGCCGACTCGCTATCCGAAGGTCTTGATGGCAAGGGCAACCGACTCCATGTTCGTGTCACTTGGAGGACCTGCAAGCAATCAAAGAAGAAGAGTTAGGTTTCGATCAAAAGACAACAATAGAAGAAGGAAAGAGAGTTGTGTGATGATGGGTGGAGTCTTCTTGCTAGGCGCCCGGGTGGATGATCCCAATGGGCTCCGATTCGAAGTTAAAGGATGGAGTTGTGAAAGGGACGGTAACTTGAGGCCTCACATCTCTCGACGCCCGAAGGCAAAGGCACTCCCTCATGGAGATTGACGTTCCTAGTGAACGAAGGCAACTAGAGAAAACTGGCTCTCAAAAAGACTTGGTTTTTTTTCATTCATTAAAATTAGGTTTACAAAGGAGGGGTAAGGTCCTTTAAATAGGCACCTTAGGACCCCATTTGAAATTCAAAATAAAAGATACAAGTTTTCTTGAAGGGGCACCCAAAATTTCAGAATTTTCCTCTCCTTGGCCGACCATGAAGTTGGACTTGATAGGGAGTGGCTTGATGTGAGGCATGGAAGGAGGATCTTGGCACCCTTGAACTTGGAATGTTCGTCCTTTATTTTGGAAGAAAACAAGAAGTGAGGCTTGTAGCAAGGTATGTGTTCTCCTTCTTTCCTTGGTTGTGCATCCAACTTTGGAACAAGACAAGATGTGGGGAGTGGTAGATGGAGGCGCCCATGGAATCTTGCCTTCCTTTTGTAGTTGTTCATGTAGTTTGGGAAGAAAGCTTGATTGGAGGGCTTGAAGTAAGGGATTTGAATTCCAAACTCCAACTCCCATTTGACTTTCTCTTGGCCGGCCACCCATATGTAGAAACAAGCTTGATAGGGGGAAGGGAAAGAGGGAGTGTGTCAAGTGATGTGTCCCCCCCTTTGGGTGTCCAAAGCTGAATTGTGTGCCGCCCACATGGCATGGTGAAGTGGCACCATGTAGGATGAAGAGGTGGGCCCCTGAGCTGAGTTGGCTTCCTTCAAGGCTTGGCTAGATTTTAAGACCAATCTAGCTTGGACCCATACTTTAAACAGACTCAGACTTGGATTTATTACAGGACTGGACTCAGTACAGGACTCGACTTGACCAACTTGGTCAAAATATAGACACTTGAGACTCAATTCAAAGCTAAACAAAATCACAAGGTTTAGGCTTGAAGCCTTATTACAAGACCCGAAAAGTTGGAACCCTAATTGGATATCCACAGAGGGTTGAGGAGCCTCTGTCAGATTCTAGTGCCCACACTAGTTCTCCCGGGGTGGGAGGAACTCGACTCTGTCGAGAAAGAGCTAATTTGGCTAAGGTATTCTTCCAGAAGGTCAGGGTCGAGGCGCTGCAAGTCCTCCCGGGTAATCCACGAGTCATCGAACTCAGGTCAACCTTGCCATCGGACCAAGAAATGTTGATAACCTTTGCCCCGGGTAGTAATAGCTTGGTCATCCAGGACATGCTCGATCCACTCTCCTCTCTCAGGTATAATTGGAGGTGGACACTCAGGTTCGGGTTCACTCTCAAAAGAAAGGTCAGGCCCAAATGGCTTGCTAGGTATGTTTGCTGGTTCCCTGTACTCGACTAAGTCTGAGATATTGAAAGTCGAGCTAATGCCATAATCCGAGGGTAACTCAAGCACATAGGCATTAGGGCCAACTCTCCTTA
Source organism: Areca catechu (assembly GCA_021397845.1). Taxonomy (NCBI): domain Eukaryota; kingdom Viridiplantae; phylum Streptophyta; class Magnoliopsida; order Arecales; family Arecaceae; genus Areca; species Areca catechu. The sequence continues at coordinate 79,192,842 of CM038044.1, read as the reverse complement.
TCACTCTAAAGGGGCCAGCTCCACGAGCATGAAGTTTCTTAACGGTTTCGGGTGGAAACCGTTCAGGCCTAAGCCTAATCATTACAGAATTCCTTTGATCAAACTCTTTGGTTCACTTTCGGGAATCAGTCAAATTATTTTAAAATTTATACTTAATGAAGAATCCTAACATAATGCAAAATGTAGACTCAACTAAACATTCCTATAGAGTGGAATTTTATTGGACTCTCTAGGGCCTAAACCTAATAGATTATTGACTCACTAGGCTTGACCCAGGTCTGGTATGCACAAGAAAAATTATCATAGATCCCTAACAAATGCCATAAAGTATACCTGAAGTAAATGACAAAAGGGATGGGTTCTAAGGAGTCATGCAGCCTAGTAATCTCAACAAAATGGGTTGGCTCTAGAAATGTGAGAAGGCTCAAGGAGGGGTATGAGATAGGAATCGGAGTCTTGGGGCAACCTATGGGCAGCATGAAACAGACCTTGGTTATTCAGGATAACCTCAAAATTTGGACATTGTTTTATGGGTGCACTCATCCTAACCTCATAATTAGTACTAGGAGGATCTACAGGTGCAAGTTCTAGGGTAGGCTGGGTGCTCCTAGAAGGTGGAAGGTTATCAGGAAGATCTTTGGAAAGTTTATCTAGAAAGTCCTCTAAACTACTGTCTTCTTCTTGTTCTTGGACCTTCTCTATGGGCGATACTTGAGAATTTTCACTATCATCGACTTTGTTTGATCCTGAATTGGTCATTTCTTCTTTAAATTATGTGGTGGGTTCAGGATCATTATCCTTTGATTCCTTGATGACTTGAACCTTGGGTTCATCTACATCACACTTCCCCACTAGTTTTGATTCAGATATGTCTTCTTTGGATTCCTCAATAGGCTCAAGGGTTTCCTCACTTAGATTCTCAATGGGCTCAACCTTAAAGTCTTCAATGGGCTCAGGGGTTTTTGTATTCAAATTTTTAGATTGTTCATCCTTCTCTCCCAGAATTTCTTTAAAGGGTCCTTTCCCAGTAATCTCTTCTTCTAACTCATTGTCCTTGATCGGGTTAACTTATGGCTTCTTTTCCTTTAGACTACTTGATCCTCTTTTAACCTGATCCTTAGGCTGAACTGGGTTGATTGTAAATTTCTTCCTATAGTGGTTAAAGGTACAGGTATTGGTCTGACCATGAAGGGTGGCATCATGATCATACAGCCAAGGTCGTCCTAAGATAATACTACTGACACCCATGGGAAGGACATCACACCAAATCTTCTCTTCATAGGACTGCAACTTGATAAAGACTTGGCACCTAGACTTTATGGGTATGGAAGTTGAATCAATCCACGAGACCTTATAAGGGTTAGGGTGAGGAACTGGGGTCAATCCTAGGGATTTAGCAGTACTTGAAGAAATGGCATTGATACAGCTCCCACTATCAACTATGATCTTGCATACCTTATTTCCTAGTCTGGCAAAGGTTTGTAGGATGTTAGTCTTATGCCAATCTTCTTGCACTATGTCCCGGGTAAGGATGCACCTAATTACTCCTAACAGGTCATTAGACTCATACAGTTCTTCCTGGTTCAGGAACTCCTGATTAAGTCTCCTAGGGTGAATTTCTTGGGCTGGGTTAAAACGGGGAATTCTCCTGGGTTCAGCCTCTATGGATGGTTCATGATAAGGGTAATCCCTAGGGGAAAAAGGTGATTCAGACTCAGACTCGACAGATGGCCTAGGACTATTCTTCTCTATGGCTCCAACTCTATCATCAAGCTTGTCTAGCCTACTGTTTATCCTAGCCAATTGCTCAAGAATAACCTTGAGTTGATCTTCTCTTTCATTCTCCATAGGTTCACTTGATTGGGAATGGTGGGGATGATAGGATACTCTTGATCTAGTCGACATGAGTCAAGCACGCAAAATCGTCTATGATCTACTAGACCTAGAATCTCAATCAATTGCTTAAGTCAGGGTGGCAAACCAGTCTGCCATAACTCTGTTCTTAGCCAGGTAGGTGTAGGGGAGTGGAGGTCCCTGAACGCTAACCTTAAACACCAATCTGGGATTGGCCAGGTAGGCAGACCAAACTCACAAGCCCTGAATCACCAAGCCTAGACACCAAGAGCAGCAGCACATACAGAATGGGCTGACGCCAAGAATAGACACTTAGTCTTGACTCGACTAGTTGGTGTCCCTAAGCTCTCTAGAGCAAAATTAGTGTCTACTCGATTTTAATTAGAGCTTGGGTTCATGATGCAGGTTAGTGATTTTTGGACTAGGGACAGGTAATGAAATCCGACCCTATGTTAAATTGCTACCCTTAAAATGATTTATGAAAATGATTGCAAGCAAATGCTCTAATGAGATGTCTCTAATTATATTTTTGGGTTTTTTTTTTAAGGATGAAAGCAGAAATGAGATGAAGGAAATGATAAGAGATGAAGCTAAATGCAAATTAAACTATCTAAGAAATGTAAACATAAGAAAATGCAATTGCTGAAATTCTCATAACGGAACTTCTTCTCATGTAGTATTCTGGCTTGTAGAAATTCTACAAGCTGCAATAAAATCTTAGAAAATTAGAAAAAATATTATCAATTATGTGTGATGTAAAAAAATAAAAATCAGACAAATTGGAGATTTCTACAAATAGAAATATGAAAAATAACAGACCATATTCGGAAAGGAAGAAATGCAGAAATTGAAAGATGAGATCTAAGATGCAAAAAAAAATTTTTTTTTTTTTTAAACACTTATCTTCTTGTGTTCCTCTTCAAAGGCCTATCACAGTGGAACCCCTACACGCCTTAGGAGACCCCGTGGAATGGGAGGAGAGGGTCTTGAAACCCTACTTTTCTCCTAAGACCGGATGTCCTGGTGAAGCACCTTATCCAAGTACTTTAAGAAGTGCTAAGTCCTAACCTAGCTCTAATACCAGAAATGATGGGGGACTAACTAAATGCAAGATGAAATGATGTAGGAGATTTGTTGTTTTTTGACTTTTAGGGTTTTGAATTCAGTTGAGGATTCCCGAAGACAAGAAAGAGTAAATCTAGGATTCTATACTAACAAGAACCTCAGGCAAGCAAGTAGACCCTATGAAATGATAAAGAGAGGACCCCGGGATTAAGAAACCCTGTAGGACTTAGCTCTCAGAACAATATCGACTTAGGAGTTCAGGGAGGCAAACCTCAAAGATCTAAAGCGCCCGATGCCGAGATCACTCACTCTTGTGGATGCGGCCTAGATGATCGAGCCTTCAACCTGTGGATGCACCGGCTCGCTGTCCGAAGGTCTCGATGGCAAGGGCAACTGACTCCGTGTTCGTGTCACCTGGATGACCTATGAGCATTCAAAGGAGAAGAGTTAGGTTTCGATCAAAAGATTGCAATAGAAGAAGGAAAGAGAGTTGGTGTGATGATGGGTGGAGTCTTCTTGCTAGGCGCCCGGGTGGATGATCCCAATGGGCTCTGATTCGAAGTTGGATGATGGAGTTGCGGAAGGGACGGTAACTTGAGGCCTCACACCTCTCGATGCCCGAAGGCGAAGGCGCTCCCTCACAGAGATCGACGTTCCTAGTGAACAAAGGCAACTAGAGAAAATTGGCTCTCAAAAAGACTTGGTTTTTTCATTCATATAAATTAGCTTTACAAAGGAGGGGTAAGGTCCTTTAAATAGGCACCTTAGGACCCCATTTGAAATTCAAGATAAAAGATACAAGTCTCCTTGAAGGGGTGCCCAAAATTTCAGAATTTTCCTCTCCTTGGCCGACCATGAAGTTGGACTTGATTGGGCATGGCTTGATGTGAGGCATGGAAGGGGGATCTTGGCACCCTTGAACTTGGAATGTTGGTCCTTTATTTTGGAAGAAGACAAGAAGTGAGGCTTGTAGCAAGGCATGTGTTCCCCTTCTTTCCTTGGTTGTGCATCTAACTTTGGAACAAGACAAGATGTGGAGAGTGAGAGATGGAGGCGCCCATGGATTGCGCCCATGGATTCTTGCCTTCCTTCCATAGTTGTTCATGTAGTTTGGAAAGAAAGCTTGATTGGAGGGCTTGAAGTAAGGGATTTGAATTCCGAACTCCAACTCCTATTTGACTTTCTCTTGGCCGGCCACCCATATGTAGAAACAAGCTTGATAGGGGGGAGGGAAAGAGGGAGTGTGTCAAGTGATGTGACCCCCCCCTTTGGGTGTCCAAAGCTAAATTGTGTGCCACCCACATGGCATGGTGAAGTGGTGCCATGTAGGATGAAGAGGTGGGCCCCTGAGCTGAATTGGCTTCCTTCAAGGCTTAGTTAGATTTTAAGACCAATCTAGCTTGGACCCATCTTTAAACAGACTCGAACTTGGACTTATTACAGGACTGGACTCAGTACAGGACTCGACTCGACCAACTTGGTCAAAATACAGACACTTGAGACTCAATTCAAAGCTAAAGAAAATCACAAGGTTTAGGCTTGAAGCCTTATTACAAGACCCGAAAAGTTTGAACCCTAATTGGACATCCATAGAGGGTTGAGGAGCCTTTGTCGGATTCTGATGCCCACACCAACATGAAGTGCTATAATCCTTTATTTTCATGAGGCACACAAGTGTGTGCCCTCCAGAGGTGATCCACGTCGGAACTGGACCAAGGAAGCACTCCTACGAAGGTTGCTTGTTTGACTAGGATGCTTTTGGCAGCCTTTCAAACATTCTTCCTTTACTGGAACCCTTGCCCTCCTGTAGGTTACTCAGAGATCTCTCTGATTTTTCTTTAAGATTCTGAATATCCCTTCTATTTTTCTCCCTAGGCACTTGTGTTAAATTTTCTAGCCTTGTCTTAAAAGAACAAGCTGTCTTAAAAATACAAACTTTGTCTTAAAGAGGAGGAAGAGTAAATAGTAGATAGTATTATTTGAATGGGAATTGAATGCTTTGGCATTAGAATATGATGCCTTTATATAGAGAGGGATGAGATGCCTGATATGTCTCTTTTTTAGCCCCTTGATAAGATCCTTCAAGCAGGAGTCTTTTGGATGAGAAGACATATCATGATACAACCTATCATGCACCAAGAGACATATTAATGTCTCTTCATTTTTCCAGGCTTCTTCTCCACCTACCACATGGCATTAACCGATTATATGAAAGCTAATGGATGTGAAATCTGAAAGGAGGCATCGAAGAAATATGGAAGCCTTCAAACAGAAGGACTCCTAGTTTCAAATTAATGCCAACAATGAAGGGATGCAACCCTTCATTGTGCGCTACCTTTGTTTTCATGCCAATCCACTTATTTGACCGGTCAATCCTAAACCAAATGGCATGGAGATAAGGAAGAGGTGTTTGGGATTTATCTAGGATTTGTGTTTGACTAGTAGAAGGACTCTTGGTCCTTCTGTGCACATTTATTCTTGGTGCACATCGTAACTTGGCGCCAAGAGTGCATGCCATGTAGGACTCTTCCATAAATCCAAGATAAAGCCTAATAAGATCTAGATAAATACTGTACTAGGCTACCCCACTTAAGACTCTATCCAATTTAAGTCTCACTTAAATTGGTTAGCCCAAATAACAAGCATGTTGACTCAATCCAATTGGGTTAGGAGTTGGGCTAGACAACATATGCTAGTATGTCAATTAGCAAGCCAATTTGGATCCCATGACCCTAATAAAAATTTAATTGACCTTCTTGGCCAATTCCATAATGTGTGTGACCCTTTGGGTTCCACATCTAGCAAGCAATAGGTCTAGGTCCAAGCCGATTTGATCCAATTGAACCCAATTGACCTAATTAGGTCAAATTGAGCTCACCTAAGTTGCCAATTCGAACCAGCTTTCGAATTGACACATGAATCCAATCAATTTGATTCATAAAAACCTACAAGACATGATTGACATCTAGCAACATATCATGCCTACCTAGAAAATGAAAAATTTGATGGAAATTACTAAAATATCCTTCAGTGGAAAGTTACCATGCAATTCAATCCTTCGATCTTCCTTTATTATGATTAAGTGATGAGTATGGATAAATATCAAATCCTAGCACTTAATCTTTTCAAATTTTAATTCGATAATGAAGACTCAACCGATGAAAGATTAGAAATCCTATCTAATCTTATTATATTTTGATCAAAGACTTCCTGAGTCATCATTTGAAGAGATCACACGGGATAACTTCTCCCCTTACTAGGAGTGATCGATTCATTATTGACCTACTCATTATCTTCATACACAACCATCATATCTAGAAGCACCCCGTACATGACTTAATTGTCATGAGTGAGCATGCACTAAATGTAGGGTTCGGTGGCAAGGCGGAATCATAGATTTCAAAAATTTTTATCTTAATGAAATCTTCACCAAACCTTCAACCCAAAATCTCCTTAAAAGAATTAAAACATATAGGATGTTTATATAAGATTTAATCTCAAATCAAGATACTAACCTGTATCGCAAAATCCAAACTCTGAATCTCCACCAGGTGCCCAAATGTTCACCCTCCAATGGTGATCCACACAGAAAAACAATGAAGACAAAATTTCTATTTCTTGGTTCCTCTTCTTGAATTCTTTTTCAAGAATTCAATTCTTGGACCTTTAGGCTGAAATTTTCTTTCTTGAAAATTTCCTTTTCTTCCTTCTTTCCTCTTCTTGAATTTTCTTCAAGAATTCCCTTTCTTGAATCCCTTTTCTTGAATTGAATTGGAAGAAAAAATTAAGACAGTCAAAGTCTTAATTCAAGAAAGAAAAGAAGAAAAGATCCTTTCCCTGTTCTTTCCTTTACCGTTCAAGACCTTCTTCTTATTCTTGTTTAGGGTCAGAGTTTCGACAGAGGATACCTCTGTAAGGGAAACAATACCCAACAAGAACAAGAGGAAGGAGTATTCTGGAGAGGAAGTGAGGGAATTGGATCTCTGAACTATGTTGTGTGAAAACCCCCGAGAACCCCAACCCTATTTATAGATCTCAGAGGGGTGTCATCTCGAAACAACGCAACCCTCTGAAACCCCAGGGATCACGATCCCTCATTCCTCACGCATCCCCTCAACCAAAAATCACGATTCTCCGATTTGATTTTCGTTTTTCCGACGAGGAGAACTCTCGGAAAAACTTTAGGAAGGATCGCGACTTTTGGAGACGGATTTGCGACCGAAAAGCGACGGATCTTTTTCTTAAATTTTTCTGGCCATCAGATCTAGATCCATGGGTGCCAGACAAGGATCTGAAATGCTCCTCTTCAAAAATTTCTCCGACATTTTTTCTTCTCACGCGTTTTAAGAGAAGTCCACGCGCGTGGACTTTCTTTCTTGGCGCGCGCGGGTGAGAGAAGGGAGGGGGCGGCTTGGAGAGAGGGTCTCAGTGAATTAAATTCACTTGGGTTCAGCCATGGGTTAGCCCAATGTCCTAAAAATTAAATTGGACCTTAATCTGGTTCAATTAGAACCCAATTAAGCCCAATTCGGAACCAAATTCGAATATGATTCGAATAGAAATTTGGTCTGCAACACATGCTAGTGTGTTTATCCTGCAAACATGATTTAATTCCAAATTAAATCCTTCATCAATTTTCTTTTGTGTGTGACCCATTGGGTTCCACACCTAGCCAGTAGTAGATCCGAGTGCTATTTGACTTAATTCAGTTAGATCTCAACCAAGCCGATTTAGGTCAACTCAAACTAGCTCGACTCGGTCAATTAGAATCTAATTCAAATTGACTGATTTGAATTACCATGATTCAATCATATACCTACAAGACAAGATTGACGTCTAGCAACGTATCATGTCTACCCGGAAGATGTGGAATTTTGGTGGAATTACCAAAATACCCTTCAGTGGTGAGTTACCGGGCAATTCAGTCCTTTGATCAACTTGCATCCCGAATATGATTATGAATATGGATATTTGTCAAATCCAATTTTCATATTCATCCCTAGCTCAATCTTTATAATGATGATTCATTAATGAACCATTAGAAAATAACTCTAATGTTCATACTTTGATCAAAGGTTTCCTGAATCCATCATTTGAAATTAGCTGGATGCTATTCCCTCTTACTAGGGCTGATCAATTCCTTGTTGACCTACTCACAACCTCCATATACAATCCACCATAACCAGTATCACCTCGTGCATGACTCAGTGTCATGATTGACTGCGAACCAAAGTATGGATTCATGTATATAAGGTACTATGGTAGTCTCAGGTCAAAGGACCACATGCACTACTCCCACTATGAGAATTATCTATTGACAAACAGATAAGGTTCCATTAGATATTCTCAATCTGGATCAATTCAGTGAACTCATTCTCCAATGAACACTCACATCCTAGTATTAGTGTCAAACACAAGTGACTGTGAGATCAGTCACCCTTATTACAAAACATATATAGGATATGCTGGTCTTGCCGGAAACATTGATCCCCAATGCAATGTCCCATCGACCAGGAATATTTTAGATTAGGGTTTTAAGGCTTTAGGTCTCACTGGTATGATCTCATCATAACCCTAGAACCATAGCCCTAATCTATGGGGTTCATCATAAAATCAAAAAGACACAGCAAATGATGAAAATAATGCCTTTATAAAATGTCAATTCATTGATTTTGGGATCAAAATTACAATATTTTAATTGGCTTTCAGGGCACAATCTTTCAATCTCCCACTTGCACTAAAGCCAATCGCCTTTAAATCTTAACCCCATACAATCAAGGTGGCGATCAAACTCTCGCTGTGATAGAGCCTTAGTGAACGGGTCTGCTATGTTGTTCTTCGTTTCTACCCTTTTAATGCAGACTTCTTGTCTTTCGACAATCTCTCGAACGAGATGGAAGCGTCTCAGAATGTGCTTTGATTTGTGATGAGCTCTTGGTTCCTTTGCTTGAGCAACAGCCCCCGTATTATCACAGTAAAGTGATACTGGACCTTCAATCTCAGGAACTACGCCCAACTCTGATATGAACTTCTTCATCCAGACAGCTTCCTTGGCAGCTTCACTAACAGCAATGTATTCTGCCTCAGTTGTTGAGTCAGCTACAGTTTGCTGTTTAGAACTTTTCCAACTTACAGCTCCTCCATTAAGGGTAAAAACATACCCAGATATAGATTTGCTATCATCTGGATCTGATTGAAAACTAGAATCTGAATAAGCTTCTAGTTTAAGATCAGATCCTCCGTATATTAGAAAAATATCCTTAGTTCTTCTTAAGTACTTAAGAATATTTTTCACAGCCTTCCAATGATCCTCTCCTGGATCAGCCTGAAACCTGCTGGCTATACCTAAGGCATATGCCACATCAGGCCTAGTACATAACATAGCATACATAATAGACCCTACTGCCGAAGCATAAGGTACCGAATTCATTCTATTTCTTTCTTCAGGTGTCTTAGGAGACATCTTCTTAGAAAGATGTATGCCATGACCAATAGGTAAGTAACCTCTTTTACTTTCCTCCATGCTAAATCTTTTTAGCACTTGGTCAATGTACTTAGACTGGGATAAACCTAGCATCCTCCTAGATCTATCTCTATAGATCTTAATGCCTAGTATATAAGATGCTTCTCCCAAGTCTTTCATGGAAAACTGTTTAGATAACCATACCTTGACTGATTGTAACATTGGGATATCATTCCCAATGAGGAGTATGTCATCTACATACAGAACCAAGAAAACTATGGCACTCCCACTAGTCTTCTTGTACACACAAGGTTCATCTTCATTTTTGATAAAGTCAAATTCTTTGACTGTCTTATCAAATCGGATATTCCAACTCCTAGATGCTTGCTTTAATCCATAAATATATTTCTTTAGCCTACATACCTGATTAGGTTTAGTCTCCAAGACAAAACCTTCTGGCTGTGACATATAAACCTCTTCCTCAAGGAAACCATTGAGGAATGCAGTCTTCACATCCATCTGCCAGATTTCATAATCATGATATGCTGCTATAGCAAGCATGATCCGAATAGATTTGAGCATGGCAACAGGAGAAAATGTTTCATCATAATCTATTCCTTGTTTTTGTCTGAAACCCTTAGCCACTAATCTGGCTTTATAAGTTTCAACTTGGCCATCTGTCCCAATCTTTTTCTTATAGACCCATTTGCATCCAATAGGGTTAACACTCTCTGGTGCATCAACCAAAGTCCAGACTTGGTTGACATACATGGAGTCCATTTCGGATCTCATGGCTTCCAGCCATTTGTCTGAGTCACTACTTATGACAGCATCCGTATATGTTAGAGGCTCATCATTATCAATGATTCGGGCTTCATTATTTTCAATAATGAACCCATACCTTTCAGGTGCATGTCGCACTCTATCAGACTTACGGATAGGAGTGGTGTGTTCAAGTTCTATACTAACTGTGTTATGATTTTGTTGAGATGTATCTATTTGTTGAACTTCTTCAAGTTCAATATTTCTCCCACTGCCCTTTTGTAGGATGAATTCCTTTTCCATAAAAATGGCATGCCTACTGACTAAAATCTTTTGTTCAGTAGGGTGGTAGAATAGATATCCTATACTATTTTTGGGATATCCAACAAATAGACATTTTTCTGCTCTAGCATCAAGCTTTTGTCCAAAATTTCTTTTGACATAAGCTGGACATCCCCATATCTTAAGGTGCTTAAGATTGGGTTTCCTTCCCCTCCATAACTCATATGGAATGCCAGATACAGATTTGGATGGTACTCTATTCAAAATATTAGCCGCTGTTTCCAAGGCATATCCCCAGAAAGAAACAGGTAAGTCTGTGAAGCACATCATGGACCGTACCATATCTAATAAAGTACGATTTCTCCTTTCAGCAACACCATTTAATTGTGGTGTGTAAGGAGGAGTCCATTCAGAGATGATTCCCTTTTGTTTAAGGTGATCAAGAAACTCGGTGGATAAGTATTCACCTCCTCTATCTGATCGAAGGATCTTAATACTTTTCTCCGTTTGTTTCTCTACCATACTTTGATACTCTAAAAATTTTTCAAAAGCTTCGGACTTATGTTTCATTAGATACACAAATCCGTACCTTGAAAAATCATCAGTGAATGTGATGAAATATGAGTATCCACCCTTGGCCTGAGTTGTCATAGGTCCACATACATCAGTGTGTATGAGTCCTAATAACTCTGTTGTCCTTTCATTATGTCCACTAAATGGAGTCTTGGTCATTTTACCCATGAGACATGATTCACAAGTTCCTAATGATTCATAGTCATAAGGATTAAGGAATTTTTCCTTGTATAACTTGTTAATCCTCTGCTCACTAATATGTCCAAGACGACAGTGCCAAAGTAAAGTATTGTTTACTTCATCTCTTTTTCGTTTATTACTAACATGTAGTATATTGTCATTAGAAGATAAAGTTAAGAGACCATTGCAAAATATGCCATTAAATATTATTTCATTAGAAAAACTGATTGAGCAGCCACTGCTCATTACATTCATAATATATCCTTGTTTAAGTAACAAGGGTACAGATATGATGTTTCTAATGATTCTAGGCATAAAATAACAATTCTTTAACTCTAAAATCTTCCCAGAAGGCAGCTTCAACATATAAGTCCCTACAGCTTCTGCTTGGATGGAATCTCCTCCAGCACCGTAGAGCTCGAAGTCGCCTTCCTTCAAAACTCTAATGTTCTGTAGTTCCTGCAATGATTTGCAGATATGATGACCACAAGCAGTATCCAATACCCAAGAGTTTGAATTAGAAGTGTCTAATGACAAAATTGCATGTATCTCATACATACCTGTTGGTGCATTACTAGCACCGGGCTTCAGACTTGCAAGGTAAACCTTGCAGTTTCTTTTCCAGTGACCCGGCTTGCCACAATGAAAGCAGGTCATTTGTCCGGAGGCCTTCTTTCCTTTCTTTTTCTTGATGCCCCCTTTTGGGTTTAACCTCCTCTTGGAACCCTTTTTGCCTATTTTCTTCTTGTTTACACCATCCACAAGAAGAAGTGGAGCCTTATTTTTCTTTAAATGGCTCTCTGCTGTTTTTAACATATTCAACAGCTCAGGCAAGGAAGTGTTAAGTTTGTTCATATGATAATTAAGAACAAACTGTGAAAATGACTCTGGGAGTGACTGCAGGATTAAATCCTGATTCAACTCCCCATCCATGACAAAACCTAATTGACCCAATCGGGTGATTAGGTCAATAACCTTTAATACATGGTCTTGTACGGATGTACCTTCTGTCATCCTTGCACGGAATAACTGCTTAGATATTTCATATCTTGCAGTTTGACTATGTTCTCCATAAAGTTCTTTTAAATTGAGCAATATGGAGTTTGTGTCCATGCTATCATGTTGCCTCTGTAACTCATTGGTCATAGAGGCAAGAATTATACACTTGACAGTAAGTGAGTCATTTTGCCACGTGTTATATGTGGTCTTATCCTCTTGCGAGGCATCTTCCCCTAATGGTTCCAAGGTTAGGGTATCAAGAATATAAGAAATTCTTTCTTGGCTGAGTACTATCTTCAGGTTTCTCAACCAATCAACATAGTTTGGTCCAGTCAATTTATTTGCTTCAAGAATGCTACGGAGTGAGAGTGAAGAGGCCATTTAATCTACATTAACAAACAACATTACATAAGCAGACAATCAATGTTGACAAAACATAATTAAATTAGGACTTTAACTTAATTATGTCTCCCACTATTTTATCAAGCATCATAACCCTCAATGTGATGATCGAGAAAACCCTAATTGGTTCTCTTAGTGGGGTTGAGATCCTAATTCCTTATAAAAGACCTTGTGTGTACACAACAAATCTTATATAAGTTCAAAGGTAGGAAAAACTCTTTCCAATTGTAATTCATACAATTCTCAACTTATCTTGGCCTCTAAAATATTAATAGTCTTGTGTGTACACAACAAACTATAATATTTTAGTTAAGTTAGACCCTTCATTGCTATATAGTCATGATATTAATCATAATACCCTTGTGTGTACACAACAAAGTATTATATTAAATCATTCCATAAGCATCAAATGTACCAAGAAAAAATTATGTTAGTCACCATAAAGAAAAGGCCTTGTGTGTACACAACAAACCTAATATGGATCATAACATAATAATGACTTGGCATGAAGGAAAGCCATATGTAGTGAATATTACACTGAGCATATTAATCAATAATTAAGTTAATCATACCGGCCAGGTAAGTGGGAGAGTGGTGGGAGTCCCCCCGTTGCTTTCCTTAGACACCAATAAGAATTGGCCAGGTCAGTCAACGGAACCAATTAAAAACCACGTCCTCTTTACCGATCATGAACCACTTTTCCTAGACACCGAATGATAAACTAATCATATTGATTATTTTTGCTTTTGGTATATGACACTACAACTTAATATGTTGTTAAAGAGGGCTTTATTAAAACAAAGCACATTCTAGCAAATATGTGCCATAGTGTGCCATCATACTAGGACAACCATTTACCACATAATGGATCCACCATTATGCCAGGGCAACCTTATTTCAGCATGATGACTAGAAGGCTAAACATATCTCTATGCAAATTAAGGTTTAAGTGAAAACCTTAATTAGTGGCATACTTCAAACATATATGCATAATTAACACAAAAATGTGATTAGTGTGTCATCATACTAGGACAACCATTTACCACATAATGGATCCACCATTATGCCAGGGCAACCTTATTTCAGTATGATGACTAGATCTCTATGCATATCTCTACAACAATTAGGGTTTGAATGAAAACCCTAATTGGTGACATTATAACAAACATATATTACATCTCATGTTACTTTTATAAAAATGCATCTAAAATTCAGAATATATATTTTAATCTTAATAAGGAGGCTCTGATACCACTGTAGGGTTCGGTGGCAAGGCGGAATCATAGATTTCAAAAATTTTTATCTTAATGAAATCTTCACCAAACCTTCAACCCAAAATCTCCTTAAAAGAATTAAAACATATAGGATGTTTATATAAGATTTAATCTCAAATCAAGATACTAACCTGTATCGCAAAATCCAAACTCTGAATCTCCACCAGGTGCCCAAATGTTCACCCTCCAATGGTGATCCACACAGAAAAACAATGAAGACAAAATTTCTATTTCTTGGTTCCTCTTCTTGAATTCTTTTTCAAGAATTCAATTCTTGGACCTTTAGGCTGAAATTTTCTTTCTTGAAAATTTCCTTTTCTTCCTTCTTTCCTCTTCTTGAATTTTCTTCAAGAATTCCCTTTCTTGAATCCCTTTTCTTGAATTGAATTGGAAGAAAAAATTAAGACAGTCAAAGTCTTAATTCAAGAAAGAAAAGAAGAAAAGATCCTTTCCCTGTTCTTTCCTTTACCGTTCAAGACCTTCTTCTTATTCTTGTTTAGGGTCAGAGTTTCGACAGAGGATACCTCTGTAAGGGAAACAATACCCAACAAGAACAAGAGAAAGGAGTATTCTGGAGAGGAAGTGAGGGAATTGGATCTCTGAACTATGTTGCGTGAAAACCCCCGAGAACCCCAACCCTATTTATAGATCTCAGAGGGGTGTCATCTCGAAACAACGCAACCCTCTGAAATCCCAGGGATCACGATCCCTCATTCCTCATGTGTCCCCTCAACCAAAAATCACGATTCTCTGATTTGATTTTCGTTTTTCCGACGAGGAGAACTCTCGGAAAAACTTTAGGAAGGATTGCGACTTTTGGAGACGGATTTGCGACCGAAAAGCGACGGATCTTTTTCTTAAATTTTTTTGGCCATCAGATCTAGATCCATGGGCGCCAGACAAGGATCTGAAATGCTCCTCTTCAGAAATTTCTCCGACATTTTTTCTTCTCACGCGTTTTAAGAGAAGTCCACGCGCGTGGACTTTCTTTCTTGGCGCGCGCGGGTGAGAGAAGGGAGGGGGCGGCTTGGAGAGAGGGTCTCAGTGAATTAAATTCACTTGGGTTCAGCCATGGGTTAGCCTAATGTCCTAAAAATTAAATTGGACCTTAATCTGGTTCAATTAGAACCCAATTAAGCCCAATTCGGAACCAAATTCGAATCTGATTCGAATAGAAATTTGGTCTGCAACACATGCTAGTGTGTTTATCCTGCAAACATGATTTAATTCCAAATTAAATCCTTCATCAATTTTCTTTTGTGTGTGACCCATTGGGTTCCACACCTAGCCAGCAGTAGGTCCGAGTGCTATTTGACTTAATTCAGTTAGATCTCAACCAAGCCGATTTAGGTCAACTCAAACTAGCTCGACTCGGTCAATTAGAATCTAATTCAAATTGACTGATTTGAATTACCATGATTCAATCATATACCTACAAGACAAGATTGACGTCTAGCAACGTATCATGTCTACCCGGAAGATGTGGAATTTTGGTGGAATTACCAAAATACCCTTCAGTGGTGAGTTACCGGGCAATTCAGTCCTTTGATCAACTTGCATCCCGAATATGATTATGAATATGGATATTTGTCAAATCCAATTTTCATATTCATCCCTAGCTCAATCTTTATAATGATGATTCATTAATGAACCATTAGAAAATAACTCTAATGTTCATACTTTGATCAAAGGTTTCCTGAATCCATCATTTGAAATTAGCTGGATGCTATTCCCTCTTACTAGGGCTGATCAATTCCTTGTTGACCTACTCACAACCTCCATATACAATCCACCATAACCAGTATCACCTCGTGCATGACTCAGTGTCATGATTGACTGCGAACCAAAGTATGGATTCATGTATATAAGGTACTATGGTAGTCTCAGGTCAAAGGACCACATGCACTACTCCCACTATGAGAATTATCTATTGACAAACAGATAAGGTTCCATTAGATATTCTCAATCTGGATCAATTCAGTGAACTCATTCTCCAATGAACACTCACATCCTAGTATTAGTGTCAAACACAAGTGACTATGAGATCAGTCACCCTTATTACAAAACATATATAGGATGTGCTGGTCTTGCCGGAAACATTGATCCCCAACTCAATGTCCCATCGACCAGGAATATTTTAGATTAGGGTTTTAAGGCTTTAGGTCTCACTGGTATGATCTCATCATAACCCTAGAACCATAGCCCTAATCTATGGGGTTCATCATAAAATCAAAAAGACACAGCAAATGATGAAAATAATGCCTTTATAAAATGTCAATTCATTGATTTTGGGATCAAAATTACAATATTTCAATTGGCTTTCAGGGCACAATCTTTCACTAAAACATGGGTTAATGTGCACAAGATACTATGGTAGTCTCAGTTCTAAGGATCACATGCACAACTCTCACTAAGAGAATATTCTTTTAATAAGTAAGTAAGACTTCCATTTGATGTTCTCTTGTCGGATCAGTTCAGTGAACTCATAGCTTAAAGAGCACCATGATGTGGCAAGATCGCTGACATGGAGTCCCTGTCAGATCCAATCGAATGTCACATTGGTAGAAGTTGCCATGTCAGACTCTCTCTTCGAGCTCCTTCACCAGCCGGCTCCCTCGAGATCGAGTCTACCTCGGCCAAAGTCGAGCTCCCGCTCTCTTTAAGCTCCTTCATCGGGCAGCTCCCTCGAGGTCGAGTCCACCCCGGTCGAAGTTGAGCTCCCACTCTCTTCGAGCTCCTTCACCAGGTGGCTCCCTGAGGTCGAGTCCACCCCAACCGAAGTCGAGCTACTGCTCTCTTCGAGCTCCTTCATCGAGCGACTCCCTCGAGGTCGAGTCCACCCCGGCTGAAGTCAAGCTCCCACTCTCTTCAAGCTCCTTCATCGAGCGACTCCCTCGAGGTCGAGTCCATCCCGATCAAAGTCGAGCTCCCACTCTCTTCGAGCTCTTTCACCGGGGGGCTCCCTCGAGGTTGAGTCCACCTCGACCAAAGTCGAGCTCTCGCTCCCTTTAAGCTCCTTCGCCAGGCAACTCCCATGAGGTCAAGCCAACCTTGATCGAAGTCAAGCTCCTTCTTCTTAGATCAAGTTCTCTTCAGACAAGAGGTATGGTAGCCAGAAGCCGCCCCCGTGGCCAAAGCCCACGACACTTTGGGAGGTTGAGAAGCAAAAGGAAGGAGACGGTGCCACTTCCCAGGATGCCATGATTACTCCCGCTGCTACTTACACCAGATAGGAAAGGGTGCCCTGGCCAAGGCACTGCACATCCTAGCCAACTGTTTGCACCACCCGAAAGAAAAAATTATCCCAAAAGATTCAAATCAAGGGGGCGGCTGCTTTCTGATTGAGGCCCTGCCAAATTTTCCAAAGTAGAGCGACCAGATGGGAGGTCAGAGCCTATGACATAACTCCCTATCATGGATGGAAAAGGCATCTAGGTGCATGGTACAGAGCGCTGTCAAACGTTGACCTTCCAGCACCTACAGAGGGGGAAGAACCCGAGGTAGGTCACTGGGAGGGTTCATGGCCTAAAAGAAGGTTTAGGAGGTCTTCGAAGGAGATAAGCAAACCAAGGCAAGTGAACGGGAGGGCAAGCAAGTGGCAGAGTACTCTGAGGCTATCGGAGCACTCGTTGGATGAGTCTCAACGGACACAGCCATCACCGCTCGTGCTCTCCTCCATCGCTGCCACTCTCACTCCACTCATTCTTTCTAAAGCAAATTCTCTTCCTCCAAGCATGGAGTTCGACCAAAGGGGCCCACAAGGGAGGATCTGTTCCCCTAGATTGCTATTGACTTGATCGTCGGAGTGCCCCCACCGAGATCCCCGGCCTGGGTCTCCTTTTTTTTGCAGGTCCAGACACGTGAGCTGGTTTCTGGGCAATGAGGTCAGCATCCGAGGTCATCCCCAAGCTACAGGCCACGATGGTGTAGGCAGCAATAGATTGGCATGCCAGGAAGGAAGCAGGACATAGTCTAATCCAGGCCATTCCCCACATGTGCAACTCCACTCGAAACATAGTGATGACATGCATACGGGAGGTCTCCACCAGCCACACAGGCAGTCCAGAAAGGGAGCCCCCCACCCCACCGTAATCGCCTCCGATGAATGTCCAGTTGGCCATGCTCGCCCAGTAGATGCAGGTTCTGACTACGGCGGTGTGATAGCTATAGCATCAACACCAATTCCTTGCCACCCACCAACAGCCAAGGACCCCTGCTGCCCAAGCCACCGCACCTCACGATAGCTTGAATTCCTTCTAAGGAAGGCCATCACTGCCACGGGCCATGACAGACCCCCGGGGAAGCCACCGGACCCCAGGGAAGAGATAGTGGACTGGGTCAATCAATTGGGAGAGCCAATCTCCGGCCCTTGAGTAGGCCACTGCTAAGCACCACCGAGGCCATCGAGGCAAGGCCCCCGATCACAACCCCCCTCAACTATCATCTTCATCTCCTCTATCGGTCTCAGTGGAAGGCTCCATCAATGAGGCCATCAGGCGCATGGCCAAAAAGCACCAGGAGGAGCTGGAGCATAAGCTAGCAAAACTATCCCGCCAGTTTGAAAACTTGCAGGGCTCCTCCCGTGAGCCTGCGGACCATGATGCCTATCCCCCTTTTTTCCGAGAAATCCAAGAGGAGCCAATCCCAAGCCGGTTCTGCATGCCACAGGTGGATCCCTACGATGGGACCATCGACCTCCTGGACCACCTTTGATGCGGGACTACTAAGAGAGATGATATGCATGCAAGTAATTTTTTTTGTTATTTTTATATTTAAGGGGATTGACCAATTTTCAAATTTGAAGTAAGAATAGATTTAGGGATTTGCATAATGATAAGAGACTCTAGCATGCAGACATAGCCCCTAAGTAGCGATAAGAAAAGGACCCCGGGATTGAGAAACCCCAATAGGACTTAGCTCTAAGACAATACCAACATAGGAGACTAGGGAGTGCAAACCTTGAAGATTCAAATACGCCCGATGTCGAGTTCACTCACACTCGTGGATGCGACGTAGAAGATCAAGCCTTCGACCCTAGGGATTCGCCGACTTTTTGTTTGATGGTATTGAAGGCAAAGAAGACCGACTCCTCTGTCCATGGCACCAGGAGGACCTGCAAGAAACCAAGTGAAGGGGTTAAAAAATAGTAAGAAGAGGGTATAAGAAAGTAAAAAGTGATGGAAAAAAAGTTGAGGATGGTGGTCGAGAAGGGCTCTTCTTGTTGGGCATCTAGGTGAATCTTCCAGGGGCATCCAAGCTTGAAGATGGATTGGTGGCTTGCGAAGGAAGAAGGTAACTCAGAGCCTCTCACCCCTCGATGTCTTGAAGGATAAAGGCACTCTCTCACAGAGTTCCTAGTCAAAAGACAAGGGCTAAAGGAAGAAGAAACTTCTCAAATTTTCATTTCATCAAAACTATTTTTACAAGAGGAGTAGGGCCCTTTATATAATCTCTTAAGTCCCATTCAAAATTTAAATGAAAAATGGTTACAAGTCCTCACTAAGGGGTGCCCAAAAATCTAAATTTAATCTCTTCAAATTTGAAAATTCCCTTTGGCCGACCTTGATTTGGTGGAATGGCTTGATTTGGGGGAGTGAAGAGGGGAGGTTGTCTTCAAGAATCAAGGGATGTTCATTTGATTTTATGATCCTTCCTTGGCTGGCCATTATTCTTTGGAAAAAGGCTTGATATGGGGAGTGGAGAAGGGATGTTGTTGGCTTGGATCAAGGGGAGGTGTGATGGGGTGTCCAATTATGGCATTGACCTTGAAAACTTTCATATTATCTTGGCCACCCAAGTGACTTGGTGATGTGATGCTTCCTCATGCCATGTGGCACAGATGAAGTGGCACTCCATGAGCTAAAGTGGCGCTCCTACTTGGCATGGAGAGATGGCTTGATCCGTCAACAATTGGGCTTGACTTGATTGCCCACATATGGATCCATCTTCAAACAAGCTTGATAGTGGGGGCACCAGAATTAGACACAGATTACTGGATCCTATCTGGTTTACTTAGTCATGTGTCAAATTTTTGAAAGTTTTGTAATCAATTAAGATTGAGTCCTATAATAAGTTGAGGTTAGTTGATTTGTCTCAACCCTCAACCCTAGTTAATATATTGAGTCCTGTACTTCAGTTATGAGCCCAGTATGAGTTCAATTTTGTATAAGAAAAGAGGATACCCTACTGTGAAGTTCCACCATGCCTCATCCAGGAGCTAGAAGACCTCACTTCAGCCAATTGGACCTTATATGCCAACCTAGGGTCCAAGATTCTAGCAAGATGCCCAGATGCTTTTCAAATGACAGATTCCCTCCAGATGCCAGAGAATATTTCAATACCAGGGAGCCCCAAGATCCCAAGGACTTACATGTGCCCCAGCCCAAGAGAATTCAAAGCCCAAGTCCATGAAGAACCAAGATGCCCTTTTGATTCCAGGTATATTCCATCCAAGGCACCCTAGCTTCCAGGAGGCCCAAGCCCATGCACCCTTCACCTTTTGGCCGGCCCATTGCTGCCCCTAGAAGCCCAACATGCCATCCTAGGCATCCTTGGTGTTGACTAAGTCAAAGCATGAAGGGAAAAGGAGAAGACTAGGTCAAGTTCCTAACCTAGTTGGGATTTATTTTCCTATTTGTTTTAAGACTTGTAATTCTAACCTTAGCTAGGAGGACTTGTAACCTAACTAGGAGAAGACTTATAATACTTTAAGGAGAGGTTATTCTTAACCTAAGTGTAACCCAAGTTAGGAGAGGGCATGGGACTCTATAAATACCCCACCCCCACCCCCTCTTGTACTAACTTTTACCTTATGAAATAAACCCTTGCTGAAATTTTGGTTAAGTTGCTTTTGTGTTCTTGTGTTAGTGTTGGTGTTCTTGTGTTTTGTGGATACTCTTGTGTGCCCTAGCCAACCCCTGCTTCCACGCCCAAGTTCCCATCTACTATGCCCAAGGAGAAGAAGCCCTTGCTGCCATCCAAGTGAAGGAATCCCTTCTTCCCCGGCCACCAGCTTTTAACCCTAATCTTGATTCTCTCAAAACCCTAGTTTCCTTTACTTTTATTACTTGCTATTTTGATTGACCTCTGATGCTTGTACGATCCCTAATGTGTTTCACCTCCCCAGAGGAGGCTTTCCTTGCCTTCAGGACTACCCCAAATCAGCCATCTAATCAGGAAAACCAAGCTTCATCATCCAGGCTCCAATCAAAGTGATGTATGATCTCTTCATCGGAAGTTCTTCAAATCACTGATTGGTAATATCCTTCTATACTCTTAATTTCTGATTTGATAAAGATTAGCTATCCTAAATTGGGAGTTTCTTAACTAGCAGGTCCTGGCTATTTATTATTCTACATGAGTTTTTGCGGGTATGATAATTTCTAGCATTACTAGTCTTTCTACTGATCTTTGTTTATTTTCAGGTTATTAGCCTATGAATTTAATGTCTAAAAATATACAAAAAATTATTTTACTATTTTATACATCAGTCTTAGAGTCATCCCGTATCAGTTTGGTATCAGAGCGGGTTTAGGATAGAATTCATCTGCATTACGATCACAAACCCTAATTTCTGCATCCTGCTAGCTGCATTAGGTATCTATTTTTCATCTAATTTTGACCACCTAGGAATTTTATTTTTCTATGAAAATTGCATGAAGTGTTCTCTATATTGTCCACTATTTTATCATAATTTTTAATTAATTTTATAGAAACCCTAATTCACTAAAATTTGGTATATTAGAATCCTAACTGAAAACCTAAGATTTTTGCATCAGTCCTAGGTTCGTCCCGTATCACTTAAGCCCATCTTCAAGTTGACTTGGGCTTGGGAACTAATTCAGCTAATTACAAGACCCACTAACCCTAACTTGACCAGATTGGCCAAGATACATGACTAAAACAAAAAAAAAATTGAAACCAATTACATGACTCAAAAGTAACTTACTCAGGCTTGAAGCCTTATTACAGGACCCAACAGATTAAAACCCTAATCAGAGATCCACAGAGGGTTGAGGAGCCTCTGTCTAATCCTAGTGCCTGCACCAATTCTCTTAGGGTGGGAGGAACTCGACCCTGTGAGTAAGGGTTGACTTGGCTTTGGTATTTCTCAAGAAGGTCGAGGTCGAGGCACTGTAAGTCCTCTCAGGTAATCCATGAATCATCGAACTCCGGTCGGCCTTACCAATGGACCAAGTAATGCTGATAGCCTTTGCCCCTAGTTATGATAGCTTGATCATCCTAGACATGCTCGATCCATTCTCCTCTCTCAGGTATAATTGGATGTGGACACTCAGGGTTGGGTTCACTCTCAAAGGATAGATCAGGCCCAAATGGCTCGCTAAGTATGGCTGTCGATTCCCTATACTCAACTAAGTCTGAGATATTGAAAGTTGAGCTAATGCCATAATCCGGGGGTAGCTCAAGTACATAGGCATTAGGGGCAACTCTCCTTATAACTTTAAAGGGGCCAGCTCCATGAGCATGAAGTTTCTTAATGGTTCCTAGTGGAAACCATTCAGGCCTAAGCCTAATCATTACAAAATCCCCTATTTCAAATTCTTTGGCTCGCTTTCAAGAATCAGCCAATTTCTTGTATGTGTTATTACTTAAAATAATTTTCTAGCTAATCTCTCGATGCATGTCTCTAATATTCTATGCAAATGATTCTGCGGACTCTGAGACTCGTGCATGGATGGGTAGGGGAATCAGATTGAGAGGGTGATTAGGTTTGTACCCACTGACAACCTCGAAAGGACTTTTGCCTGTGGTCCTATTCACTGAGCTATTATAGGCAAATTCAGCTCGAGGCAAGAGAAGGTCCCAATTTCTAGTATGTTCACCTACCAAGCATCTTAGCAGGTTCCCTAGGCTATGGTTGACTACCTCAGTTTGGCCATCGATCTATGGGTGGTAGGTAGTGAAAAATTTGAGCTTGGCTCCTAGTAAGTGCCAAAGGGTCTTACAAAAATAACTAGTGAAACATACATCCCTATCGGACACTATGGTTTTGGGAAGGCCATGTAACCTAACCACATGATCAAGGAACAATTTAGCCACCTTGGAATCATCTAAGGTCTGAGAACAGGATATGAAGTGAGCCATTTTAGAGAACCTATCAACCACTACACAAATTGAATCGTGTTCCCTCAAGGTCTTAGGTAACCCTACCACAAAGTCCATGCTAAGATCCTGCCAAGGGCGACTAGGTACGGGCAGAGGTGTATACAGACCAGTGTTTTGCTTCTGCTGTTTGGTGACAACACAAGTTCAACACCTGGAAACAATGTGGGCTACATCCCTCTTCAGTCTTGGCCAAAAGAACTGGTCTTCTACTGTTAGAATGGTCTTTTCCCTACCAAAGTGACCAGCTAGACCTCCTGCATGGGTTTCCCAAACTAAGAATTCCTTAAGTGAAGTCCTGGGAATGCACAACCTATTTCCTTTAAAAAGGTAACCATCCTGGAGGGTGTACTCACTATGGGCACTAGATGGCTCTTGTCTCATAGACTGGAAGATTTCATCGAAGTTAGGATAGGATTCATATTGCTCTTTCAATTGGTCAAATCCTATAACCTCAGTTCTAACAGTATTCAGCAGTAGGGCACGATAGCTAAGGGCATCAGCTACCTTATTTTCAGTACCAGCATGATGTTTAAGCATAAAGGTATAGGCTTGGATGTACTCTATCCACTTAGCATGCCTAGGATTTAATATTTTCTAGGAGTTCAGGAACCAAAGTGCTTCATGGTCAGAAAAAAGGACAAATTCATGGGGCAGTAGGTAATGATGGGGACATCAAGCAGATCCCAGCCCAGTCCAGATCCTGATGCCAGTCCAGATCTTGACGCTAGTCCAGATCTTGATGCCAATCTAGATCCTGATGCCAATCCAGATCCCAATGCACCACCGATCCCGATGCAGCATCGATCCCGATGTAGCACATATCTTGATGCAAATTCAAATTTGAGAATAAGTTGATCGGATTTTTTTAGGATAGTTTATGATTATCAGAATCTCTTTTCATTGTTTGGTTTAGGATAGTTTGGAGTTTGTTTATTTAGATTAGTTTGTTTCAAATGATTTGTTTTAGGATTTAATTCGGTTGTTCAGTTTGTTCCAATTATTTTTTTAGGATTTATCTTATCGGTTGTTTTAGGATTTGTTCAGATCTCTTTCAGAGGTTTCAATTATTTATTCTATGTATGGTGTGTTTTATCATTGGAATAAAGTTAGGGAAGAATATTTTAAGAAAAAAACTAGGGTATGTCCCGACTCCCTTCCCCCCTCCTCCTTCTTCTTCCCTCCCCCCTTCCTCATTCATCCCTCCCCTCTTCCTAGTTCCCCTTCTCTTCTGGTTCTTTTTTCCCCTCTCTCTCTCCTACTTTTTTTCCTTCTATTTTCTTTCCTCCTTCCTTTGAGACTCTGTTATTTCTTCTTCCTGGACTCTCTCTTCCCCTTTCTCTTTCTCCAGTACTCTGCTCCCTGCCACCAACCCGACGAACGTGCCATCGCCTTCCCCCGTAATCGATCCGAGCAGCCGAGCCCTCTAGTGGACCTTCGCTCCCAACAAAACCGGCCACCACTACCACCCATGGATAACTGCATTCCCTCCTGGTGAGCCCCTCCACTTCACATCGATCCAGCCGACCCCCTCCATTTACCCCATCATGGATAGCTACCCCATCGGTCGTCTTCCATCCACATCCGAATGGATCCAAGTCCTCCTCTCCAACCGTTCGAATTTAGAGTGCCCGTGCGCACCACCTCCTCGGCCCCGTCTTCCACCTATCGTCGTCCACCACCATCACCGGCGAAACTTGCAACCCTCCCGCCTCAGATCGATGCCACCTAAGTCTTTCAGCAACCCTCCTCCTGCATCAATCAACGAATCAGCACCATGGCAACCACTTCCCATGCCGCCATCTTTGTTCCCAGTACCTCACATCCGGCCATTCCACCGTTGTCCTCTCCCTGTTGCCCTCCCTCCGGTGAAGGTTCCTTCGAGTTCGCCGGTGAGTCCCACCGGATTTCCCTCTTGAAGGCCAGTTTCATGTTCCATATGCCCGTCAAAGCACAAATGGCCCTCGGCACGAATGTGAAAGCAAGGAGCCCTCCTACACACTTCTTAAAGTAGAGTCGCCCCTCCCTTTGCCGACTTCAGGTTTAAGCAGGAAATTAAAAAAAAAAAGTGAAAAAAAATGGAAAAAATGGGTCTATGTGAATAATTGGGTTTGGGCTAACCTAGCCTAGGGTCATTTCTTAATGACCAACGATCCAATCCCTAGAATAAATATTGATCGGGGTTGTCTCACATCAATTTTGGTATCAGAGCCATAGGCTTAGGTTAGGTTAAAGTGAGTTATATTTTATTTGAATTATTTGTGAAAAAAGAATTATGTTATTTCAAGTTCGAGTTGGGAATGATATAAGCAGAATCTTCACTCGGCGGAGTCGAGTTCTCCCCACCTCATGGGAAATGATGGGGACATTGAGCAGATCCCAGCCCAGTCCAGATCCTGATGCCAGTCCAGATCCCGATGTAGCACCGATCTCGATGCAGCACATATCTTGATGCAAATTTAAATTTGAGAATAAGTTGATCGAAATTTTTAGGATAGTTTATGATTATCAGAATATCTTTTCATTGATTGGTTTAGGATAGTTTGGAGTTTTTTTATTCAGATTAGTTTGTTTCGAATGATTTGTTCGAGGATTTGATTCGGTTGTTTAGTTTGTTCCAATTGTTTGTTTTAGGATTTATCTTATCAGCTATTTTAGGATTTGTTCGGATCTCTTTTAGAGGTTCTGATTGTTTATTCTATTTATGGTGTCCTTTATCATTGGAATAAAGTTAGCGAAGAATATTTTGAGAAAAGAGCTTGGATGTGTCCCGACTCCCTTCCCCCCTCCTCCTTCTTCCCTCCCCCCATTCCTCCTTCTTCCCTCCCCTCTTCCTGGTTCCCCTTCTCTTATGGTTCTTTTTCCCCCCCTCTCTCTCCTTTCCCCTTCTCTCTCTCCCCTACTTCTTTTGCTTCTATTTTCTTTCCTCCTTCCTCTGAGACTATTATTTCTTCTTCTTGGACTCTCTCTTCCCCTTTCTCTTTCTCCAATACTCTGCTCCCTGCCACCAACCCGATGATCGTGCCATCGCCTTCGCTCGTAATCGATCCAAGCAGCTGAGCCCTCCAATGGACCTCCACTCCCAACAAAATCGGTTGTCGCTGCCACCCACAGATAACTGCATTCCCTCTCGGTAAGAGCCCCTCCACTTCACATCAATCCAACCAACCCCCTCCATTTACCCTAACCCCCTCCATTTACCCCGTCATGGACAGTTACCCCATCGGCCATCTTCCATCCACATCCGAACGGATCCAAGTCCTCCTCTCCGACCGTTCAAATTCAGAGTGCCCGTGCATGCCAGCTCCTTGGCCCCATCTTCCACCTGTCATCGTCCACCACCATCGTCGGTGAACCTTGCGGCCCTCCCGCCTCAGATCGATGCCACCTAAGTCTTCCGATGACCCTCCTCCTCCATCAATCAACGGATCAGCACCATGGCAACCACTTCCCGTGCCGCCATCTTTGTTCCCAGTGCCTCACCTCCGACCATTCCACCGGTGTCCTCTCCTTGCTGCCCTCCCTCCGGTGAAGGTTCCTTCGAGATCGCTGATGAGTCCCACCAGATTTCCCTCCCGAAGGTCAATTCCCTGTTCCACATGCCCGTCAAAGCATAAATGGCCCTCGGCATGAACGTGAAAGCAAGGAGCCCTCTTGCACACTTCTTAAAGCAGAGCCACCCCTTCCTTTACCGACTTCAGGTTTAAGCAGGAATTAAAAAAAAAGTGAAAAAAAATGGAAAAAATTGGTTTATATGAATAATTAGGTTTGGGCTAACCTAGCCTAGGGTCATTTCTTAATGACCAATGATCCAATCCCTGGAATAAATATTGATCGGGGTTGTCCCGCATCAGGTAATGTCTCCAGTACCTAAGGGCTTAAACGATTGCATAAAACTTCTTATCATAGGTCGAGTACTTAATTTTGGCCTCATTGAGTTTCTCGCTAAAGAATGCCACAGGGTGATTTTCTTGATTAAGTACTCCCTTAATGCCCACTCCCGAAGCATCGAAGCAACCTCAAAGACTTTAGAAAAATCAGGCAATCTTAGAACAAGTGTTTGTAACATTTTATCCTTAATCTCTATGAAGGCTTTATTAGCAGCTTTGGTCCATTGAAAGTTTCCCTTCCTAATGCAGTCGATGATGGATGCCACGATGGAACTAAATCCCCGAAGGTGGCTAATCATGGAAACTATGAATGTCATGGATACTAATAGGGACTGGCCACTCAGCTATGGATTTAACTTTTTTAGGATCAGTTGAAACTCTTTCGGGGGTGACTACGAAGCCTAGGAAGATAACTCTATATGTCATGAACTCACACTTCTTGGGGTTGGCATAAAGACTATTCTTTTTAAGGGTCTAACAGACTAGCTTGAGGTGGTTAAGGTGGTCTTCCTTGGTCCTGTTGTATACCAAAATGTCAATGAAGTATACCACTACAAATTTTCTAATGAACTCTTTCAGGAGCTGGGTCATGAACCTCATAAATGTGCTGGGTGTATTTGAGAGCCCAAAAGGCATTACTACCCATTCTAATAGACCATCCTTAGTCTTAAACACGGTCTTCCACTCATCCTTGAGTCTGATCCTAATTTGATGATAGCCACTCTTAAGCTCTATCTTGGAAAAGATTGTGGCATCAGCCATCATGTCTAGCATGTCATCTAAATGGGGGATGGGAAACCTATATTTCATCATGATTTTGTTGATGGCTGGCTCTGCTATCAACACACATTCTCTAAGTTCCATCTTTCTTAGGGGTTAGTAGTGCAGGAACTGCACAAGGACTCAAGGTTTCCCTAAGGAAACCCTTCCTAAGTAATTCTCCCACTTGTTTCTATAGTTCCTGGTGCTCGGTAGGGTTCATCCTATAGTGAGGAAGGTTTGGCAATGTGGCTCCTGGGACCAAGTCTATAGCATGCTGGATGTCCCTAAGGGGTGGTAGTTGATCAGGTAATTCATCGGGAAAAACATCCTCAAATTCTTTCAGAGCCTTAACTACTTCTTGGGGGTGTTCTCTTTGGGTTGGCTCATGATTTTCTTTGGTGGCCAAGATCCAAACAGGGGCTCCCTCTGCAATCTCTTTTTCTAACTCCTTTTCCTTGATCAGGTTAACTCCATGCTTCTTTTCCTTTAGGCTACTAGATCCTCTTGCCTTAGACACCAGCTTCCCGGTACTAATTGCAGGGTTGTATGCATTGATTTTTCTATAATGGTTAAACCCGACTTGTTGATGTCTCTAAGCTATTAGGTTGCTAATTGATTTTAAATTAGGTTTAGGATCGAAATGCAAGGGTGGTTGTTTTTGGACCAAGGAAAGGTAATGACCTCCTTCCCTTATCTTATGATATTGTCACCCTTAGAGTAAGTTATGCATATAATGGCATACACATGAAACCTAAAGAAGTGAACTAAAGTTTTTTTGTGTTTTGATATGTATAGGCAGAAATATGAGTTGCTGAAAATTAAATGAGATGAACCTAAGTGCAAAAATTAAACTATGAAAGTATGCTAAAATTGGACTTGCTGGAATTTCAAGATAAATTTGTTCTCAGGTAGTAATCAGGCATGTAGAGAACCTATAGATTGAAATAAATTCTGAGAAAATTCAAAAAAAATACTATCGAATATGTAGAATCTAGAAAAATAAGAATTAGTAGATTCTGAGACTCCTACATGTAGGAACAATTAAAACAACAGACTATATACTAGTTGGACAAGATGCAAAAATTTAATGATGCTGAAACTAGTAAATCTAAATTTTCTTTAGGACCTAAAATACCTATCTCTTTACTTTCTTCTTCAAGGGTCAATCACAGCGGCACCCCTACATGCCATAGAAAATCTCTTTTGAATGGGATGTAAGGGTCTTGCAACCCTATTTTTTTCTATGATCGGATGACCATGGTGAAGCACCCGATCTGACTACTTAAAGAGAAACTAAGCCTAACCATGCTCTGATACCAAACATGATATGAGACTACTAAGAAAGATGATATGCATGCAAGTAATTTCCTTTTGTTGTTTTTATATTTGAGGGGATTGATTGATTCCCGAATTCGAAGTAAGAATAGATTTAGGGATTTGTATAATGATAAGAGACTCTAGCATGCAGACATAGCCCCCAAGTAGTGATAAGAAAAAGATCTCGGGATTGAGAAAACTTGATAGGACTTAGCTCTAAGATAATACCAACTTAGGAGATTAGGGAGTGCAAACCTTGAAGATTCAAATGCGCCCGATGCCGAGTTCGCTCACACTTGCGGATACGGCCTGGAATATCAAGCTTTCAATCCTGCGGATTCACCGGCTTTTCATCCGATGGTCTCGAAGGCAAGGAAGACCGACTCCTCTGTCCGTGGCACCAAGAGGACCTACAAGCAACCAAGTGAAGGGGTTAGAAAATAGCAAAAAGAGGGTATAAAAAAGTAAGAAGTGATGGGGAAAAGTGTTGAGGATGGTGGTCAAGAAGGGCTCTTCTTGTTGGGCATCCAAGTGGATCTTCGAGGGGCATCCAAGCCTGAAGATGGATTGGTGGCTTGTGAAGGAAGAAGGTAACTCAGGGCCTCTCATCCCTTGATATCTCGAAGGACAAAGGCACTCTCTCACAGAGTTCCTAGTCTAAGAAGACAACGGCTAAAGGAAGAAAAAACTTCTGAAATTTTCATGTAAAAACTATTTTTACAAGAGGAGTCGGGCCCTTTATATAAGATCCTAAGTCCCATTCAAAATTAAAATAAAAAATGGTTACAAGTCTTCATCAAGGGGCACCCAAAAATCTGAATTTGATATCTTCAAATTTGAAATTCCCCTTTAGCCGACCTTGATTTGGTGGAATGGCTTGATTTGGGGGAGTGAAGAGGGGAGGTTGTCTTCAAGAATCAAAGGATGTTCATTTGATTTTAAGATCCTTCCTTGGCCAGCCATGATTCTTTAAAAAAAGGCTTGATATGGGGAGTGGAGAAGGGATGTTGTTGGCTTGGATCAAGGGGAGGTGTGATGGGGCATCCAATCATGGCATTGACCTTGAAAACTTTTATGTTGTCTTGGTCATCCAAGTGACTTCGTGATGTGGTGCTTCCTCATGCCATGTGGCACAAATGAAGTGGCACTCCATGAGCTGAAGTGGCACTCCTACTTGGCATGGAGAGATGGCTTGATATGTCAACAATTGGGCTTGACTTGAATGCCCACATATGGACCCATCTTCAAACAAGCTTGAGCCCATATTCAAGTTGACTTGGGCTTGGAAACCAATTTAGCTAATTATAGGACCAACTAACCTTAACTTGACCAAATTGGCTAAGATACATGAATAAAACATAAAAAAATTGAAACCAATTACATGACTCAAAAGTAACTTACTGAAGCTTGAAGCCTTATTATAGGACCCAACAGATTAAAACCCTAATTAGAGATCCACAGAGGGTTGAGGAGACTCTGTCTAATCCAGGTGCCCGCACCAACCTTGAGAGCTATAAGGCTCTCATGAGGGTCCAAGGGATGACCGACGCCCTCTTCTGCATCGCCATCCCAACCACTCTCTAGAAGGCAACTCAAGTCTGGTTTACCCACTCAAGCCTGAAAGCATCAACTCCTTTACGCAGCTAGAAAGGAAGTTTGTGGCCCACTTTAATGCCAACTGGAAGGTCCCACGAGAAGTAGACAGTCTCTTCTCTATCAGGCAATAGGACCACGAACCCTTGCAGGACTATGTAACCCACTTCAAAGTTGTCGTACTAGAAATCTATAACTTACTTGGGTGAACCAGTCGCCATGCTGGCATTAAAGAAGAGACTCGGGATCTCCTGTCTTACCTACTCCCTGAATAAAAAGCTGCCAAAGACATACTCCGACTGTTGGGAATTGTGTCCCAAAGCCAATCGCCTGGGTTGTAGGCGGTTGTGCTAAGTATTGTACTTTTTCAATGAATTAATAAAATATTATTTTTGGTAGCTCATCACATATTGTATTTCCTTAAGAGAACTCTTTCCATGTGATGAAGTCCTTAGGACTACACTAATTTCGATACAGAGAGGATGTATCGAGTGGTCCTTAAACCCTGTTCACAACCAAAGGATATATTATACTGGACGGCAATATATCAAGTATAGGTTGTTGTAATTTACATCGTTTGGTTATCCTCTTGACCAAATGAGTGTGGTGACACTGATGTGATCTATAAGTGGGATATATGTGATATCTCATTGAACATGACTCCGTGCAGTCCCTTTCTGCCAAAGGGATACTCACGATTGGATATAGATATAAGTGTCCCTCTGACCTGAGGTCATCACGGTAGCTTGCAAGCAACTCCCTGTGCTTTGGTGCCGGACTACCCAGATTTTTAATCTGGTGATGGAAGGTTTCTGGGTACAGGCAAGTACTTGTGGAGCAGTGATGGACCAAGATGGAATTGACCTGTCCAAACAGATTGGATTGAATGTCTCGTAGTATCTCAATTTAGCAACTCCTCGGCTGGGGTAGCCCTAGTGAAGAGTCACTGGGCTTGCGAGGTTGAGACACGTAGTCGACTGACTCAGTCTGGGTTGGCAGCCCAATCTTAGTCATCTTGAGCATTAGAGGTCAAAGGGATGAATTATACGGTAACCATATGCCAGAGGTTCGATTGTTTGCTCCTGCATCTTCGACCTATCCGGATGCCGGGACCCATTGCTAGATGGTTTCCTATGCTGGTACTAGAATGGTTCTAGTGCTTTCATTTAGGTTCGAACCTATGAGGTCACACGCCACAGAGGATAACTCTCTGATCCGGATACCGATTACGATTGGGAATCATCTCGGTTTCATGGTCTCAGTATTTTTTTGAGCACTTATTTTTCCCATCTTGCCCTTGTCTGTGTCGACTGGAAAATGTTTCGGGTTGACCAGCTCTGCGCCAGGATTTTTCTGAATCAGTTTTGAACTGATTCGGAGTTCGTTTCGGCCTCCAATTGGTTGTGAACCAATTGAACCCAATTTTTTGGGGTTGAACCAATTAAATTAAATTGAACCCCTTTTAATTGGACCGGTTTTTTTGAACCAAGGATTGAACCAACCGTTTGGTTTAAATAGGTTTGAACCAATTTCCTTTGGACCGGTTTTGAACCGGTGCTCTTTCTTTCATCGTGTAAATTTTTACACTTTGGAAGACCAAACGACTGAAATCGCTGGGCAATGTCTCTTCTACTCCCTCCAACGGATGGCCTTTAACCCTTCATTCATTGCAGGTTAAAGGGTGTAACGCTGCCGTTCCCTGCCTCTCCCTCTCCCACGTCCCTGCTGCCTTTAAATTTATGCAATCCCCTGTTTCAGAATAGTGCAGAAATTTCAGCTAGTCACTAAATATCCTAGTCTAACCTTTGGCTTTGATACCAAATGATGGAATGGTTAGGTTAGGCTAGGTTAGTCAATTTTATTTTAATTACATTATTTGTATTAAAAAAAAAGTCTGCAGGCTGTGCATCTTGAAGCCAGAAAATTGCTGAAGCCTGACTCGGTGGAGTCGAGTTCTCTCCATCTCAGGAAAATGATGGGAACATCGACTTGCCCAGAATCTGAAGCCAACCCAGAACTTGATGCCAGTCCAGCCCAAACCATGAAGCCCCAGATCCTGAAATCAATGAGGCATAGATTTCGATGCAGCACCTTGATAAGATGAATTTACCATTATTTTAGGATTGGTTTGTTTCAATATTTTTAGGATTTATTTTATCCTTTAGTTGGATTAGTTTATTTTTTAAAATAAATAGTTTGAATGTGTTAGGATTGAGGTTGAGCTATCTAAGATCAAGATATCGAATATCTTAAATTAGCCTATTTAATTGTTTTATCATTCGAATAAAAATTAGATGAAGAATATTTGGGAAGAGAAAACAAAAACTTCGGGTAGGAGAGGGTGCTGATGCCCTACATGGTCGCTTTGAGTAAGAGTAGGCGCTGAAGCCTTGGTGGGTAACCCAACCATGATTTTTCTTTTTACTTCCTAAATTTTCCTCTTCATCTTTCTTCTTCAAAAAAAAAGAAAGAAAGAAAAAGAAAAAATATGTGTTTCTTTTGAATAATTGAGTTTAAATAATTGGGAGTTGAACCTAGCCTAAAGGTCATTTTCTAGTGACCAACGATCCACCCTCTAAAAAAATAATCCTGATCGGGGTCCGTCCTGCATCACCCGGTCCCCTATGGAGTCAAGAACTGAACGAGGAGATGCCTTGTGGAGATGGTAGCATCAAGTCGATTGAGGTCGGGATGCCCTAAGATAGTGTTGTAAGGTGAGGGGAGCCTCGCAATGGTAAATGTTGTCAGCATCGTACTCTGCCGAGGCAGGGTTTCGGTAGTGATTGGGAGTGTAATCTTCCCTTCCACCATAATTGATTCTCTAGTAAAGCCCACCAGGGGCATGAACACTAGCTTTATTCAGTCAATAGACAAGTTCATCCTTGCAAATGCATCATAAAAAAGATATCCATTAAGCATCCACTATCAACCATGATTTTTTTTATAGGATGCTTCACTACCGTTATTTCAATGATGATAGCATCATTATTTGGATTATCCTCCCCAGCCGAACCCTCTCTCGTGCAGGGGAGTACATGATCACTCTCTTCCCTTACCCTAGCTCTCTTCAAGGTTTTCCCTGCCCCCCAAAATATCATCCCTACCAGCTTCTCAGTGGGGCGATTATCGATGGCAAGAGGTCGGGGCTCCTCACTCTGGTCTGCTAGGGGTGCCTCTCCCTTTACGTACTTGTCGAGATTTCATGCTTGATCAGCTCTTCTATCTCCCTTTTCATATGGCTGCATTCCTCGGTGTCATGGCCATTGTCCAGATGAAAATGATAGTAATGGGACCTATCATGCCCAGTAGATGGCCTCAAGGAAGGAGGACGGTGCAGGAAGTGCTCGCCCTCGATCTCCATCAAGATCTTCACTCTTGGGGCAAGGAGAGGAGTGAACTTCTCTTCTTTGGTGGGGTCGATTATGGGCCTCGACCCTGACCACTGGATCGTTGCCATCTTCTGAATTGGAGGAGCGGGTGCCTCCCCGATGGCCTGCCTCTTTAGGGGCCTCCTATCCAGCTCCCTCCTGGTATGGTCAGCCTCCTCTGCATGGATGTACTTGTGCACCCAGAGGAGGAGCTCTGAATAAGTCTTTGAAGGCTTCTTGTCGAGGGAGTAGTTGAAGCGAAAGCTCCGCAACCCCCTCTTCAGGGCTAACATCGCAACCGGCTCATCGAGATTGTAGATCACCAAGGTGGTGGCCTTGAACCAGGACACGATCCTGGAGGGACTCTAAGTCTTGCTGTCAGATCAAGAAGAGAATGTCGACCTCGCGTGGCACCTTTCGACATGCATCAAAGTATACCATGAACTTCCTCTCCAACTGGGAGAAGGATTTGATACTTTCAAACTTGAGTCTAGAGAACCAAACTCGGGTAGCCTTCCATAGGGTAGCTGGGAAGGCAATGTAGAGAACAGCATCGATAACCCCTGGACCCTCATAAGGATTTTGTAGCTTTCCAGATGGTCCAGAGGATCGGTCATCCCATCGTAGGGATCGACTTGTGGCATATAGAACCAGCTGGGGATCGATTCCTCTTGGAATCTTTGGGAGAAAGAAGGATGGGTGTCGTAATCTGTGGACCCCTCGGTAGAGAATGTCGGGGGTGAAGGAGGGTCGAAGTGGAGGAACTCTCGCCCGAGTTCCTGGCCACCTCGGCATCGCTGGTGCGAGGGCACACCGTGGTTCGAGACCGAGGAGCGGCTGTCCCAGCCGATCGGACCATGCTGTGGCTTCTTCCTAACCATCCGATGGGCTCCTCATGGGTGGGAGCCCACATGCAACAGCCCCTCCCGGAAGGACTATAGGCTAGTGTGGGGATCAGTGGTGTGGGCTATGAGGGTCCCTAGTTGCTGTTGGGTCTCCAGGGACCGGTGCCTCTAATGAAGCTGATGCATCAACATGGCTAGGGCATGAACCTGCTGGGCCAGTGTAGTGATCTTGGGGTCCATCGGAGAAGGTGATGGCAGAGCGAGAAGCTCCCTCTCCAAGCACTGGTCGTCAAGGTGGAAGGGTTCTCCCTTATGACAGGTAGAGATTTCACATGCTCGCGTGGTCACCATCGGAGCGGGGGTTTTCACAGATGCCTTTCCAGCGGTGGGGGACCTGATATTAAAGCAATCAATCCTTCTGCACCCCTACCTGGCATGCCAATCTATTGCCACCAAGATCACCATGGCCTGTAGCTCTGACGTGTCGGGTTCTTATGAGGTGCTTGGTCCTCTTTTCCGATTGACTTCTTGGCTGGTTGACCTGCAAAATAGAGGAGACCCGGGCTGGGGATTTTAGTGGGGACACTCCAACGATAAAGTCAATGAGACGATCGAGAAAAATAGAACCTCTACGATTGAGAGCTTTGGGGACTCTCCATGTAGAGGGTGAAAATGGGAATGAAGATGAGTAGAGAGAAATGAGAGAGAGCTTGGGAGGTTCCCTCGAGTAGTTCCTTGCCCCTTTTCTCCCTCTATTTTGGGGGGGATACTAGGATCAGACACAGATCACTGGATCCCATATGGTTTACTAATTAGGGTGTTTTTTAGAACCTTAGTCATGTGTCACAGTTTTGTAACCAAGTAAGATTAAGATTGAATCATGTAATAAGTTGAGGCTAGTTGATTTGTCTCAACCTAGTCCAATCTATTGAGTCCTGTATTTAAGTATGAGTCCAGTTTTTGTACAAGATGAGAGGATACCCTATTTTAGACTCCACCAGGCCTCAGCCATGAGCCAGAGGTCTTCACATCAACCTATTGGACCTTGTATGCCATCCCAGGGTCCAAGATTCCTGCAAGATGCCTAGATGCCCTCCAGATGCTTTTCAGATGCCAGAGAATATTCCAATACCAGCGAGCCCATAATTCCAAGGAAGTACCTGTGCCCCAGCCCAAAGAAGATTCAAGGCCCAGGTCCATAAGAAACAAGATGCTATTTTTATTTCGGGAATATTCCATCCAGGGCACCCCAGCTTCCAGGAGGCCCAAAGCCTATGCACCCAAGCCCTTGGCCAGCCCATTGCTTCCCCTTGAAGCCCACACGCCAACCCTAGGCATCCTTGAGGTTGACTTGGTCCAAGCTAGGAGATGGAGTCCAAGTGGAAGGAGGAAACCAAGTTCTTATTCTATTCAACTTGTATACTCCTAGTTCTAGGATTATTTTGTAGTCTTTCTCCCACTTAAATTATGTAAACCTATTCTAACTAGGAGAAGACTTGTAATCCCTTTAGGAGAGGGCATGGGACTTTATAAATATTCACCCCTCCTCCTCTTGTAATCAATTCTACTCTTATGAAATTAAACTTTGGTGAAATATTATCTTGAGTTTTGGTGTTGTTTTTGTTTTGCTTTTTGTTCCTCTACTTGGCCGACCCCTACCTTCAACCTTCATCCATGCCCAAGCACCTTCCAAGTCTTCATGCATCAGCCTTCATCCTTTGAGAAGAAGCCCAAGGCTGCCACTTGCTAAGAGCCTCCTTCTTCTCCAAGCCGCCAGCACTCCTAATCCTAATCCCTCCTTTCTATTTCATACCTTGTGTATTTCATTTGATTGTTGATTCAAACCTAACCTTGATGCTTCATAGGATCTTTGAGGTGTTTTCCCTTCCCAGAGGAGGCTTTCCTTGCCTCTAGGATTGCCCAGATCAGCCATCAAATTCAAGGAAACTGAAGCTTCATCATCCAGGCTCCAATCAGAGTGTGAGTGATCTCTTCAATTACAGATTCTTCAATCCTTCAATGGTACAAACCTTCCAACTCTTAATTTCTATTTTGATTGAAGGTTAGCTATCCTAAGATGGGAGTTTCTCAATTCTAAGGTCCCGACTTTTATTATTTTGCATGAGCATGCCTGTGATTATGATGATTCTTTACATTGCTATTCATCGTACTACTTAGCTTGCAAATTAAATTATAAAAAAATTCTAAAAAAAATAGTTTACTATTTTTCCTGCATGTTTAGCAATCTTAGAGTCATCCCGCATCATATTTTTTTACTTACCTTCTTACTTACCTCCCCTCTCTGGTTGTATATGCACAGGGCAGCCCAGACCAGGTCTGGGGCATCTTCCAGGTGTCCATTTCCGAGTATCTTTTTTGGGAGGGTTTTCGGTTGCTCGCTGTCACCCTTCTATCGGACCAGTCTTGCCCTTCTGATGGTGTAACTTCTCGTGGGAGGGGTGGATGCCGTGCCGCTGAGCCCCAAGCCACGGTGGTACATTTTCATTCTAGCGAGAACCATTGGAGTGTCGCAGGACCTGGGGCCTTAGTAGAACACCCTTCTTGGAAAGGCTCGGGTTCTTGTATCATGGGGGGTTGCATCGTGCAGGTCATGCAAGTGATGCACTGTAGAGCCTGTATTTGTGGCAGGACGTGTACCACCTCCCGAAGGTAGTGGGTGGCTAGGTCCCCCTTTGTCATGATTTGAATCTTCGTTGATCCTCCTTCCCCTCATACCATTGGAGAAACTATGGCCTTCACAGGACAGGGGGAGCCCCACATTGGGGGGACCCTACCTTGGCAGCGTGAGCGCAATCCTGGCCGAGAGCTGAACTCAGACGAGGGGCTCACCTTATAAGCACGACCCTAGCTGGGAGCTGACCTTCGACAAGAGGGCTCACCTTGGCAACATGAGCGTGACCTCGGCTGGGAGCTGATCTCAGACGGGGGGCTCGTCTCATAAGCACGACCTTGGCTGGGAGCTGACCTCGGCAGGAGAGCTCGCCTTAGCAGCATGAGAATGACCCCTGCTGGGAGCTACTTCAGACGGAGGGCGTGCCTTATGAGCACGATCCTAGTTAGGAGCTGACCCCGATAGGAGGGCTCGCCTTGGCAGCATGAGCGTGACCCCAGCTGGGAGCTGACCTCGACAGGAGGGCTCATCTTGGTAGCATGAGCATGACCGCGATGGAGAGCTAATCTCAGACGGGGGGCTCGCCTTATAAGCACGACCTCAGCTAGGAGCTGACCTCGATAGGAGGGCTCGTCTTGGCAGCATGAACATGACCCCGGTCAGGAGCTGACCTCAGACTGGGGCTTACCTTATGAGCATGCCCCGGCTGGGAGCTGACCTCAGCAGGAGGGCTCGCCTTGGCTCCTTACTAGGCCACCATGTCTAGATGGCAGGACTTTTGCCAGCATGGCTTCCAGCAAGGCTCCACGTTAGCAAATGTTCCACATCAAATGCTTTAACAAAAGTATTAAAGCTATTAAAGATTTAATAAAAATATCAAAGCTTTAAAGTGAAATGTCAAGGCTCATTGTAATTTTATGAAATATACTTCCCTTTACTTATACATTTTGATTGCTTATATAATTTTTCATTATAATCCATATTTTTCTCATATTTTTTGTGCATTTAATATTATCATATTAGATGATCATTTTCCATGCTTCACTTATTTATTATATGATTATTTTCCATACTTTATAGATTTCTCTCCCTTTTTGTTATCAAAAAAAAGTATAAATGCTCCCCCTTATTATAGAATCCAATAGTATCATACATTTAAAGAGAAACAAGAATAAATAACTATATTTACCATAAAAAGTGAAATTTCATAAACATTAGATTTTCGATTCAATACATGTAATACAGTGAAACCAACATACATGAGACACAACAAAAGATATTTGTGAGGCTAATCCTCATCAGATGGAAGGTCTAGTACAATATTAGCCATAACCCTATATGCAGTAGATCTAGGAGTTTGGTGTGTCAAAGTTCCTAGTCCTAAGTGGGCAGGCACTAGGGCTTCTGGTCCTATGGTACTGTCTTGGTGTGTCTTGAGTGGGTGCAGGAGGAGGAGGAGTAGGCTTTGAAAGCATAGGAGTCCTCTGATCTGTGAAAGCATCTGATAAAGCAAGTATACTGGTCTTAGTGAGTATCTGAGTAGTTGGTGTATCTGGGATGCTCTACTCTGGCTGCTTTGTGATGCAGGATGACTCTAAGATTGCTAAACATGTAGCAAAAATAGTAAACTAATTTTTTTTAATTTCTTATAATTTAATTTGTAGGCTAAATTTCTAAAATTAAGTAAGAACTAGCAGGATGAATAGCAATGCAAAGAATCATCATAATCGCAGGCATGCTCAAGCAAAATAATAAAAGTTAGGACCCAAGAATTGAGAAACTCCCGGCTTATGATAGCTAACCTTCAATCAAAATAGAAATTAAAAGTGGGAAGGTTTGCACCAGTCAGGGATTGAAGAATCTGCAATTGAAGAGATCACTCACACTCTGATTGGAGCTTGGATAATGAAGCTTTAGTTCCCTTAAATTAGATGGCTGATCTGGGCGGTCCTAGAGGCAAGGAAAGCCTCCTCTAGGGAGGGGAAATACCTCAGGGATCCTGCAAATCATCAAGGTTAGGTTTTAATCAACAATCAAATGAAATAAACAAGGAATGAAATAGAAAGGAGCGATTAGGGTTAGGAGTGCTGGCGGCTTGAAGAAGGAGGCTCTTAGCAGGTGGCGGCCTTGGGCTTCTTCTCAAAGGATGAAGGCTGATGCTTGAAGACTTAGAAGGTGCTTGGGCATGGATGAAGGTTGAAGGTAGGGGTCGGCCAAGTAAAAGAACAAAAAAAACAAAACAAAACAAAACACAACTCCAAACTCAAGACAATATTTCACCAAAGTTTAATTTCATAAGAGTAGAATTGATTACAAGAAAAGGAGGGGTAGGGTATTTATAAAGTCCCATCCCCTCTCTTAAAAGGATAACAAGTCTTCTCCTAGTTAGAATAGGTTTACACAATTTAAGTGGGAGAAAGACTACAAAATAAACCTAAAACTAGGAGTATACAAGTTGAATAGAATAAGAACATGGTTTCCTCCTTCTGATGGAAAACCAATGCATTGGAAGCCTACCCTAGGCATGTTATACTAAGGAGTAGGTATTGCATAATTAAGATTTTTAAGCATGCATACGGAAAAACCTACTCATGCACAGGATCTAACATAAACATGATGCATGTAACTAATACACAGGCATGTATAGGCAAGTGCAATAATTATAAATAATATGATAAAATCTAGATCTAAACATGCATGATAACATAAAGTAAATAATATACCTTATAGAACTTCCTTTTGTTCAAAAATTGAATTGAAGCAGGAAGAAGCCGACTCCTTTCTTGATCTAAAAAAAATAGCTGGTTGAACTCCTTCAATAGTAAATCAAGGCAGCAACAAAACTCCCTTCAACAGCAAAACAGATCTTCCACTTGATCTGCAACAGCAAGAAGAAGAAGGGATCGGTCCAATCTCTCAAGGTGTCCAAATGTCCACCCTCTAGAGAATCCACATGCAGGCTCTCACTGATCCAACTTCTGGATGGATGCTAGTCCTCCAGGAATCTAAAAACAGATCATGGATATGTGGAGTAGGAAAAACCAAATCAAAACTTCACGGACGGTCTTCTCCAAGACCTGTTTTTACTCCACCAAGAGAACACAATGAAAGCTAAAGAACAGGGAAGGATTTCAAGGATGCTCCATGAATTTGTGCACTCAGATCTCCATCCCTAAAAGCTCTCTACCTCTCTCTAATCGCAAGCCCTATTCCACCCTTTCTCTCATATGCCCTGTTCCTTCCTTTCTCTCATGCCCTGTTTCTTTTCTTCTCTATCATCTCTCATGGCCTTCAACCAAGAAATACATAAGGCAGAGAAAATGCGTGAAGGCCCGGAAGACATCGTGAGAGATGTCCAGATAAAACCCAAACACTTTGAATTAGCTCTTGATCGGTTAAAATGCTGAGAACCGCAGACTATATCACCATAAAAATAAGGATCGAGTACACAGGAATTATGAGCGGGAGAGATCACCGTGAGACCCAGTTTCAGATCACTATGCAATGATCAATATCTGATATCCCAAGTGCATTCGATCTTCAAGCTATTCTTATCCCATTCAAACGGTAAAATAGGGCAATCAAGAGTAGGGGAAGATGGGATAAAACAAACAACGTTGAACCATTAAAAATACTGTGTACACAAGCAATATACCAAAGCGATTCATCAAACCAAAAAACTGGTTCATAAAGACCCCGGTCTGACCAAACCTGATCAATAAGAAAAATCGGGTCCAGTCCTGTTCTACCAGGACCAGTTCTTGGTTGACCCAAACCTATCCTGGTCGATCCAAATCAAACCAAATTGATCAAAAAAAATCTAATATGTACTCAATCAGACCGTTTGACCTTAATACCGAAACGATTCCTAATCGTTGATCAGTTCCCAGATCAGGAAGAAATCCTCTAAGGCATGTGACCTCAAAGGTTCGAACCTAAACAGTAGCACTGGAACACTTCCATACCAGCACTAGATACCATCTAGCAATGGATCCCGGCATCCGGATAGGCCGAAGATGCGAGAGCTATCTATCGAACCTCTGGCATATGGTTACCGTATAATTCATCCCTTTGACCTTCAATGCTCAAAATGACCTAGGGTTAGATCGCCAACCCTAATTGAGTCAATCCACAATATGTCTCAACCTCACAAGTCTAGTGACTCCTCACTAGGACTACCCCGACCGAGGATTTGCTAAATTGAGACACTGCGAGACATTCAATCCAAATAATTTGGATAGGTCAATTCCATCTTGGTCTACCACTGCTCCACAAGCACTTGCCTGTATCCAGAACCTTCCATCATCAGATTAGAAATCCAGGTAGTCCAGCACCAAAGCACAGGGAGTTGCTTGCAAGCTACCATGGTGACCTCAGGTCGGAGGGATACATATATCCATATCCAATCACGAGCAATCCTTTGGCAGAAAAGAGTTCCATGGAGTCACGTTCAATGAGATGTCACACATCCCACTTGCAGATCATATCAGTGTCACCACACTCCTTACGTCAAGAGGACAACCAAACGATGTGAGCCACAACAACCTACACTTGATACATTGCCATCCTATATAATGTATCATTTGGTTGTGAATCTTTTTAAAGGACCACTCGATATATCCTCTCTATATCGAAGTCAGTGCAGTCCTATGGACTTTATCACATAAATAGCATTTATTACAGAAAAATTAATAATGTGATGAGCTGCCAAAATAAAGTTTTATTAATTCATATACAAATTACAATACTGAGCACAACTGCCTACAGCCTAGGCGATTGGCTTTGGGACACAATTTTCAACAACTTTCACTTGTACTAAAGCCAATCAGAATAATATCTAATACCCATTTTCCTTTTACAATAGTCGAACTCTTTGATTGATGTCTCCTTTCCATCGATCTTCATAAGATTGATGTCGCCTCGTTCCATGATCTCTCACACAAGGTGATAGCACCACAGAATGTGCTTAATGCGATGATGAGACTTTGGCTCCATAGCTTGCAATGGCTCCTGTGCTGTCACAATACACTGGAATAGGACCATCTAGGGAAGGTGCCACCCCTAGCTCTCCAAGGAACTTTCGCAACCACACGACTTTGCTGCATATGATGCTGCAATGT
Organism: Areca catechu; assembly: GCA_021397845.1. Classification (NCBI taxonomy): domain Eukaryota; kingdom Viridiplantae; phylum Streptophyta; class Magnoliopsida; order Arecales; family Arecaceae; genus Areca; species Areca catechu. Next base: position 79,150,338 of record CM038044.1, on the reverse strand, counting down.
ACTCTGCTTCGCATACCGAGTCTGCAATTGTTGCCTGCTTGGAACTCTTCCAGCAAATCGCTCCTCCATTCAGGATAAACACAAATCCTGACACACTCTTGCTATCATCTCTATTTGATTGGAAACTAGAGTCAGTATACCCTATAAGTTTCAAGTCAAGTTCTTCATAAATCAGCCATTGGTTTTTAGTATTTCTCAAATACTTCAGGATGGTCTTAATTACCTTCCAAATGCGCCTCACCTGGGTCAGACTGGTATCTGCTCACCACTCCTAGTGAGTATGCCACGTCTGGTCTAGTACATGTCATAGCATACATGATAAAGCCCACTGTAGAAGCATAAGGAACTCTACTCAGTGCTCTCTTTCCTCAAGAGTTATTGCATAATCCTTCTTGGAAAGAGAAATTCTAGTAGCTATCAAGAGATAGCATTTCTTAGAATTCTCCATGCTGAACCATTTCAGCACGGTATCAATGTACGTAGATTGGGACAATCCCAGAAGCCTCTTAAATCTATCTCTATAGATCTTCATACCCAGTATGTAAGAAGCTTCACCCAAGTCCTTCATAGAGAATTGAGATGACAACCAGACCTTTATTCCTTGCAATACTACGATGTCATTCCCGATTAAGAGAATATCATCAACATACAATATCAGGAATATAATCATAGAACCATTAACCCACTTATAGATGCAGTGTTCCTCTCCGTTCCTAACGAAGCCATATGATTTGATACACCTATCAAATCGTATGTTCCAACTTTGAGATGCTTGCTTAAGTCCATGAATGGACCTCTGCAATTTGCACACTTTGAATGTCTGTGGATATGAACCCTTCAGGCTGTATCATATACACCTCCTCATCCAGCTCCCCATTCAGGAAAGCGGTTCAGACATCCATCTACCAGATCTCATAGTCAAAATGTGCTGCCAAAATAAGCATGATCCAAATGGACTTGAGCATTGCCACAGGAGAGAACGTCTCGTCATAATCGATACCATATCGCTGACAATATCCCTTGGCAACCAGACGGGCTTTATAGGTCTCCACCTTCCCATCTGTACCCCTTTTTCTCTTGAAAATCCACTTACACCTGATGGGTTTTATCCCTTCAGGTGGATCAACCAATGTCCATACATTGTTGATCTCCATGGACTCCATCTCGGATCACATGGCTCCAAGCCACACCTCAGAGTCAGATCTCTGAAGTGCATCTATATAGGTGATCGGATCCTCATCGTTCTCATCGAGCTCAATGGGATCATTGTCCTGAACCAAGAAACCATAATATCTGTCCGACTGACGCGATACTCTACCGGATCTCCTATTAATGGGTTTCGAGTGTGATCCAATCACAGCCGATTCTATGATGTCCTTAGAGTGTGCAGGTTCTTCCACTAGTTGAACTTCACCAAGTTCAATCTTAGAGGCTACAGTTCCTTCTCCAAGAAACTCTTTTTCCAAAAAGATAGCCCTAAGAGTAATGAACACTTTCTATTCATCCTCCTAGTAGAAGAAATACCCTTTTGTTTCCTTAGAGTACCTAATAAATAGGCATTGATCAGATCTAGGACCAAGTTTATTTGAGTATAAATACTTTACATAAGCTGGACAACCCCAGACCTGAAGGTATGAAATTGAGGGCTTACGTCCAGTCCATAACTCATATGGAGTGGAGACAACAAACTTACTCGGAACATCATTCAGCAAGTAACAAGCTGTCTCAAGTGCATATCCCTAGAAGGATAGTGACAGAGTTGCAAAGCCCATCATGGATCGAACCATGTCTAACAGGGTTCGATTCCTCCTTTTGGACACACCATTCAACTGGGGTGTTCCTGGAGGAGTCCACCGAGAGAGAATCCCGTTCTCCTCAAGATATGTCATGAACTCACTGGATAGGTATTCATCATCTCGATCAAATCAATGGGTTTTAATACTCTTTCCAGTTTGTTTCTCCACTTCATTACGATATCGTTTGAACATTTCAAACGACTCAGATTTATGTCTCATCAAGAAGACATAACCATACCTGGAAAGGTCATCTGTAAATGTAATGAAATATCTGTATCCACCTCTTGCACTAACTATCATGGGTCCGCATACATTGGTATATATAAGACTCAAGAGTTCTGTAGCTCGTTCATCCAGTAAAAGGTGATTTGGTCATTTACCAAGCAAACAGGATTCATAAGTGGACAGTGTGTCAGAATCACTGACCTCGAGGAGGCCTTCTCCTTGTAACTTGTTTATCCTATTCTAGTTAACATGACCTAGCCTACAGTGCCATAGATACATGTTACTGACATTTTCTATCCTTGGGCATTTGCTAGACATGTACATTACATTAACAGGCCATGACAAAACATAAATGCCATTATTTAACTTAGCTTTCATTATCACAGAGTTATTCATAGTAACTTGGCAAAAATCTCCTTTTATTGAAAGTTCATAACCAGAATTGGCCAATAGACCTACAGAGATAATGCTTATAATAAAACTAGGACAATAATGACAGTCGACTAATTCGACATTACTAGACTCAAAAACAAGACTTAGAACTCCGACCGTTAGTACTGGAACACAATTTTCATTTTCAATGCTCAGGAACTACTCTCCATCCTCGAATCTCTTGCTAACCTGCAGTCCCTGCAATGAATTGCAAACATGATAGGACAACCAGTATCCAATACCCAATTATCAGTGTCACAAATAGAGAAATTATAAGGTTTCATCATATAAATACCTTGTCCAGCACCCTGCTGCTTTCCCTTCCTTGGCCTATTCGGGTCTAAGGATGCCTGATAAAGAGGACAGTTCTGAAAGGAATATGCCCTATAAGCCAATTGAAATTTTATTCTAATGGGATATTCTTATATCTTCCAGACCAATGTATTGACAATTTTATCAATAAGGCATTATTTTTAGCATTCGCTGTGTCTTAATTATAAATTAGGAAATGATAAACCCCATAGATTAAGACTATGGTTTTAGGGTTATGATGTAATCATACCAGTGAGACCTAAAACCTTGAAACCTTAATCTAAAATATTCTTGGTCGGTGGAATTTTAAGTAGGGGATCAATGTTTCCCGAAAGACCAGTACATTCTATGTATGTTTGGGTGACTGATCTCACTATCATAGGTGTAGGACACTAATACTAGAATGTGGGTGCTTATTAGGTAATAAATTCACTGAATGGATCCAACCTGAGATTTTCTAATGGAGCCTTATCTGCTTGTCAATAGAATATTCTCATAGTAGAAAGTTATACATATAATCCTTTGACCTGAGATTATCATGGAACCTTGTATCCATGAAACCATGTTTTGGTTCATACTCATTTATGACTAAGTCATGTACAGGATGTTCTGGATATGGTGGATTGAATATGAAGGTTGTAAGTAGATCAATATGGAAACGATCACTCCTAGTAAGAGGAGATTGCATCCTACTTGTTTTTAATTACTTGATGATTCTGGAGTCTTTGATCAAAGCATAATGAATATTAGAAATGGTTTCTAATATTGCATTAAATTTGAATCATCATTATCAAATTGAAACAAATATGAATATGATATTGAATTTGACATAATTCCAAATTCAGAGTCATATTCGGGATGTTTGGTGATCGCAGGATTGAATTGTATAGTAGCTTTCCACTGAAGGGTATTTTGGTATTTCCACCAAAAATTCCATGTCTTCCGGGTAGGCATGAAATGTTGCTAGACATCAATCATGTCTTGTAGGTTGATCAAATTAAATAGTTTTAATTAGATCATGAATTAGAATGAGTTCTAATTTTCTATCGGGTTAGCTCGGTTTGACCTAAATTGGTTAGAAAGAGTTCTAATCAGGTTAGGTCAACTTGCACTCGAACCTACTGCTAGCTAGATGTGGAACCCAATGGGTCACACATGAAAGAGGATTGATCAATGATTTAATTTGGATTAAATCATGTTTGTAGGATAAACACACTAGCATGTGTTGCAAACCCTAGCTCGAAATCAAATCGGATTTGAGTTTATGGTTCTGAATTTGCCTTAATTGGGTTCTAATTGAGCCTAATTGAAGACTAATTAAGTAAATTGGGTTTTTGGGCTAATCCATGGCTAACCCAATTGGCTAAGCAAACACCCAAATCAGCCCCCCCACCCGCCCATTTTATTTTGTGCGCCAAATGAGAAGAGTCCATGCGCGCATGGACTCTTCACATCTTAGCGCATAAAAAATTTCGTGAAGAATTTTGGGGTGGCCTCCTTTCACAAATTAGTGCCCCTTTTGTTGATCATTGGATGGCCATCAAATGGTGGGAATTTAATCTGGATTTTAAGAAAGGCGTGGTTGCTTCCCGGTAGCGTGAATTCATGTCTCTTCAGAGATTTAAGTTCACGACTTCTTCTTTTTAAATTCATCGCGACTTTTCCTTTAAGAAAAGCCATGAGATTAAATCTGGAAGGCCATGAGAAATTAAGAAAGGGCGTGAGAAGAGTTTTGCAGAGGGATGTGATCTTTGGATTGACATCTATACGTAAACTATTTAAGGAGTGGTATTATGGGTGTTTTGTTTACTGTTTTTTTTTTTCCTCTCTTGAATACCGTTTCCCTCTTTTCTTGTTTAAGAAGAGTTTCCTTTACAGAGTTAGAACTCTATCAAAACTCTAATCTATAACAAGAGTAAGAGTGAAACTCTTGAAAGGCAAAGGAAAGAAATAGAAAATCTTTCCTTCTCTCTTGTAAAAGGATAATAATTATCTTAGTAGTTTTTCCTTAAGACACAATTTATTCATTTTGGACATTCTTCTTCCTTCAAGAAGGTAGTGTTCTTTTGAATAAGTGTTTAAGGGAAAACAAGGACAAGCTAGGAAGAAGGAAGTACAAAGGAAGAGGGACCATTTCCTAGAAGAGTTGGTGTCTTGATTACTTCTCTTGTGGATCACCGTTGGAGGGTGGACATTTGGACACCTGGTGGAGTGATCAAGTTTGCTTCAAGAAATCTGTCACCAAATTTGGATTTAGCGATCAAAGGTTGGTGCTTTAACTTAATGTGTTATTTAATTGCATGTTTGTATGATTTTGTCTATAATAAGGAGGTCTTGTTTTTAGGGTTTGGTAAGGATTTCATAATAATTTTGAAATCCATGCTTCCGCCCTTGTTACTAAATCCTTTCAGTGGTATCAGAGCCACCTTATTAGGGCTAAGTTATATGTTGTTTTATTTATAAATATGCAAATGATGTTTGGTATATTAGTCACTGATTAGGGTTTTCACTTAAACCTTAATCGACATAGAGATATGATAAGCTTTATAGTCATCATTCTGATATAAGGTTGCCCTGGCATAATGGTGGATCCATTATGTGGTAGATAGTTGTCCTAGAATGATGACACACTTAGCACATTTAATAATGATGCTTATGCATATATTTTTGTATAAATGCCACAGGTTAGGGTTTTCACTTAAACCTTAATCGACATAGAGATATGATAAGCTTTATAGTCATCATTCTGATATAAGGTTACCCTGGCATAATGGTGGATCCATTATGTGGTAGATGGTTGTCCTAGAATGATGACACACCTGGCACATATATGCTTAGACTGTAGATTGCTATTTTTAGAATGTGCTTGATTTTTAAAGCCCTTTTAAAAAAAAAAAAAAAACATATTAAGTTGTAGTATGATTAACAAATAGCAATATTGGTCCGGATGTACAATAAATCAATTTGGTGTCTAGAAAGATGGTTCATGATCGGTAAAGAGATCGTGGTTTTTAATTGGTTTCGTTGTCTTACCTGGCCAATTTTTATTGATGTCTAGGAAAGCAACGGGGGGACTCCCACCTCTCTCCCACCTGCCTGGCCAAGTTGATTAATTATTATTTTGGACTAGCATGCTTAGTGTTAATCTACTACATTAGGGCCTTCCTTCATGCTAAAGTACTATTATATTATAAACCATATTAGGTTTGTTGTGTTACTGCAAGACCTAATATAGTGAATGATGTAATGTTACTTTAGTGCATAGAGATGCTTATAGGATATTCAATATAATACTTTGTTGTGTTACTGCAAGGGTATTTATATTTGAATGTTGACTGTATTGAAATGAAGGGTCTTACTTAACTAAAATATTATGGTTTGTTGTGTTACTGCAAGGCCAATAATATTTTAGAGGCAAAGTTTTTATTGTTGAATTGTATTAGATACAATTGGAAAGAGTTTCCTACCTATGAACTTATAGAAGATTTGTTGTGTTACTGCAAGATCTTCTATAAGTAATTAGGATCTCAACACCACTAATTGTATGACATAATGAGGGCTATGACATTTAGTGGGAGACATAATTAAATTAAAGTCCAAATTTAATTATGATTGTCAATACATGGTTGTTTGCTTATGTAATGTTTTTATTAATGTAGATAAATGGCATCTTCATTATCACTGCGAAGCATTTTAGATACCAACAAATTAACTAGTCCAAATTATGTGGACTGGCTGTGGAATCTAAAGATTGTACTTAGTTCAGAGAAGCTTGCTTTTGTTCTTGATACCCCTAGTCTTACTCCACTAGGGGATGATGCTACAGAGGAAGATAGGGCCACATATAAGATGTGGTAGAATGATTCTCTTTCTGTTAAGTGTATCATACTTGCCTCCATGACTAATGAGTTATAGAGACAGCATGAAAGTATGGATACACATTCCATATTGCTCAATCTTAAAGAGCTTTATGGGGAACATAGCAGGACTGCTCGATATGAAATATCCAAACAATTGTTCCGTGCTAGAATGACAGAGGGCTCATCTGTACAAAACCATGTACTAATGGTTATTGACATGATCACTCAATTAGGTCAATTAGGTTTTGTTATGGATGGGGAGTTAAATCAAGATATGATCCTTCAGTCACTCCCGGAATCATTCTCCCAGTTGGTTCTAAATTATCATATGAACAAACTAAATACTTCCTTGCCCGAGCTGTTAAACATGTTGAAAATAGCCAAGTGCCATATCAAGAAGGATAAGGCTCCACTTCTTCTTGTGAAAGGGAACAACAAGAAGAAGGTAGGAAAAAAGGGTTTTAGTAAGAAGAAACTAAACCATAAAGGTGGCATCAACAAGAAAAAGGGAAAGAAGGCCTCCGATAAGATGACCTGTTTCTTCTATGGAAAAGCGGGTCACTGGAAAAGGAACTGCAAGGCTTACCTTGCAAGTTTGAAGCCCGGTGCATCAGATGCGCCAAAAGGTATGTATGAGATACATACAATATTGTCATTGAATTCTTCCATTTCAAATACTTGGGTATTAGATACCGCCTGTGGTTACCATATCTGCAAATCATTGCAGGGACTGTAGAGGCTTGAAATATTAAAGGAAGGTGACTTCGAACTCTATGGTGCTGGAGGAGAAATCATCCAGGCTGAAGCTGTAGGGGTCTATTACTTGAAGTTACCGTCTGGGAAGATCTTAGAGCTAAAGAAGTGTTATTATATGCCTAAGTTCATTAGAAATATTATATCTATACCCTTGTTGTTAGAACAAGGTTATGTAATAGATGTAAAGAGCAATGGTTGCTCTATTAAGTTTTCTAATGAAATTATTTGTTCTGGCATATTTTGCAATGGTATCTTGACTCTATCATTTAATGACAATGTGTTTTATATTAATGAACATAAATGAAAGAGAGAAAATCTGAATAACACATTACTTTGGCATTGTCACCCTGGTCATATTAGTGAAAACAAGATTAGCAAGTTATACAAGGAGAAAATCCTTGATCCTTATGATTATGAATCATTAGGAACTTGCGAATCATGTCTCAAGGGTAAGATGACCAAGACTCCATTTAGTGGACATGGAGAGAGGACAACTAAGTTATTAGGACTTGTACATACTGATGTATGTGGTCCAATGACAACTCAGGCCAGAGGAGGATACTCTTACTTCATCACATTTACTGATGATTTATCAAGGTTCGGATATGTGTATCTTATGAAACACAAATCCGAAGCTTTTGATAAGTTCAAGGAGTATCAAAGAATGGTTGAAAAACAAACTGGGAAAAGTATAAAAGTTCTTCGATCTGATCGAGGAGGAGAGTACTTATCCACGGAGTTCTTAGACCATCTTAAAGATAATGGAATTCTCTCGAAATGGACTCCTCCTTTTACACCGCAGTTTAATGGTGTAAGTGAAAGGAGGAATCGTACCCTCTTAGATATGGTACGGTCCATGATGTGCTTCACAGATTTACCTATTTCCTTTTGGGGTCATGCCTTGGAAAATGCTGCATATATTCTGAACAAAGTACCTTCTAAATCTGTCTCTAGTACTCCATATGAAGTATGGAGTGGAAAGAAACCTTATCTTAAATATTTTAAGATATGGGGACGTCCGGCTTATGTTAAAAAAAATTTCAGACATAAGTTGGATACTATAGCAGATAAATGTCTATTTGTAGGATATCCTAAAGAAACTAGAGGATATCTATTCTTTAACCCTACCAAACAAAAGGTTTTTGTCAGTAGGCATGCCACTTTTCTGGAAAAGGAATTTATCCTACAAAAGAATAGTGGGAGAAGTATTGAACTTAATGAAGTTCAAGGGAAACAGATAGACAATTCTCAACCACAAGAACACATAATTAGGTTAGAACCAGAACACACAACTCCACCCCGTAGGTCTAATAGAGTGCAAAATGCACCTCAAAGGTATGGGTTTATTATTGAGAATAATGAAGCCCAAATCATTGAAAATGATGAACCTCTGACCTATACGGAAGCTATCATGAGTAGGGACTTAGACAGATGGCATCAGGCCATGGAATCCGAAATAGACTTGATGTATGTCAACCAAGTATGGACTTTGGTTGATCCCCCTGAGGGTGTAAACTCAATAGGGTGCAAATGGGTCTATAAGAAAAAGATTGGAGTGGATGGTCAAGTTGAAACTTATAAAGCCAGATTAGTGGCTAAGGGTTTTTGACAAAAACAGGGCATTGATTATGATGAAACATTTTCACCTGTTGCCATGCTCAAATCCATTCGGAACTTGCAATTGCTGCATACCATGATTATGAAATCTGGCAAATAGATGTGAAGACTGCATTCCTTAATGGTTTCCTTGAGGAAGAAGTCTACATGTCATAGCCAGAGGGTTTTGTCTTAGAAGACAGGCCTAATCAGGTATGTAAGCTTAAGAAATACATTTATGGATTGAAGCAAGCTTCCAGGAGTTGGAACATCCATTTTGATGTGACCATAAAAGAATTTGGTTTCATCAAAAATGTAGATAAACCATGTGTGTATAAGAAGACTAGTGGGAGTGCCATAGTCTTATTGGTTCTGTATGTAGATGACATACTCCTCATTGGGAATGACATCCCAATGTTACAATCAGTTAAAGTTTGGCTATCAAAATAGTTTTCAATGAAAGACTTGGGAGAAGCATCTTATATACTGGGTATAAAGATCTATAGAGATAGATCTAAAAGGATGCTAGGGTTATACCAATCAAGGTACATTGACTTAGTGCTGAAGAGATTTAGCATGGATGGGAGTAAGAGAGGTTATCTTCCCATGAGTCAAGGCATACACCTCTCCAAAAGGATGTCTCCAAAGACTCCTGAAGAGAGAAATAAAATGAGTTCTATACCTTATGCTTCGGCAATAGGGTCTATAATGTATGCCATGTTATGTACCAGGCATGATATAGCATATGCCTTAGGCATAAGCAGTAGGTTTCAGGCTAATCCAGGAGAAGATCATTGGAAAGCTGTAAAAAATATTCTTAAGTACTTGAGAAGGACTAAGGATATTTTTCTGGTATATGGAGGTTCTGATCTTAAACTTGAAGCCTATTCAAATTCTAGTTTTCAATCAGACCCAGATGATAGCAAATCCATATCAGGGTATGTCTTTACCCTAAATGGTGGAGCAGTGAGTTGGAAGAGTACTAAGCATCAGACTGTAGCTGACTCAACTACTGAGGCAGAATACATAGCTGTTAGTGAAGCCACCAAGGAAGCTGTCTGAATGAAGAAGTTCATCACAGAGTTGGGCGTTGTTCCAGAGATTGAGAATCCAATACCACTTTACTGTGACAACACTGGTGCTGTTGCTCAAGCTAGAGCCCATCATAAGTCAAAGCATATTCTGAGACGCTTCCATCTTGTCCAAGAGATCGTGGAAAGACAAGAAGTCTGCACTAAAAGAGTAGAAACAAAGAACAACATTACAGACCCGTTCACTAAGGCTCTACCACAGCGGGAGTTTGATCGCCACCTCGACTGTATGGGGTTAAAATTTAAAGGCGATTGGCTTTAGTGCAAGTGGGAGATTGAAAGGAATATGCCCCATAAGCCAATCAAAATTGTTTTCTAATGGGATATTCTTATATCTTCCAGACCAATGTATTGACAATTTTATCAATAAAGGCATTATTTTTATCATTTGCTGTGTCTTAATTGTAAATTAGGAAATGATAAACCCCATAGATTAAGGCTATGGTTTTAGGGTTATGATGTAATCATACTAGTGAGACCTAAAACCTTGAAACCTTGATCTAAAATATTCCTGGTCGGTGGAATTTTGAGTAGGGGATCAATGTTTCCGGAAAGACCAGCACATTCTATGTATGTTTGGGTGACTGATCTCACTGTCACAAGTGTAGGACACTAATACTAGAATGTGGGTGCTTATTAAGTAATAAGTTCACTGAATGGGTCCAACCTGAGATTTTCTAATGGAGCCTTATCTGCTTGTCAATAGAAAATTCTCATAGTAGAAAGTTATACATATAATCCTTTGACCTGAGATTACCATGGAACCTTGTATCTATAAAACCATGTTTTGGTTCATACTCATTCATGACTAAGTCATGTACGGGATGTTCTGGATATGGTGGATTGAATATGAAGGTTGTGAGTAGATCAATATGGAAATGATCACTCCTAGTAAGAGGAGATTGCATCCTACTTGTTTTTAATTACTTGATGATTCGGGAGTCTTTGATCAAAGCATAATGAATATTAGAAATGGTTTCTAATATTGCATTAAATTTGAATCATCATTATCAAATTGAAACAAATATGAATATGATATTGAATTTGACATAATTCCATATTTAGAGTCATATTCGAGATGTTTGGTGATCGCAGGATTGAATTGTATAGTAGCTTTCCATTGAAGGGTATTTTTGGTATTTCCACCAAAGATTTCATGTCTTCCGGGTAGGCATGAAATGTTGCTAGACATCAATCATGTCTTGTCGGTTGATCAAATTAAATAGTTTTAATTAGATCATGAATTAGAATGAGTTCTAATTTTCAATCGAGTTAGCTCGGTTTGACCTAAATCGGTTAGAAAGAGTTTTAATCAAGTTAGGTCAACTTGCACTCGAGCCTACTACTGGCTAGATGTGGAATCCAATGGGTCACACATGAAAGAGGATTGATCAAGGATTTAATTTGGATTAAATCATGTTTGTAGGACAAACACACTAGCATGTGTTGCAAACCCTAGCTAGAAATCAAATCGGATTTGTGTTTATGGTTCTGAATTGGCCTTAATTGGGTTCTAATTGAGCCTAATTGAAGACTAATTAAGTAAATTGGGTTTCTGGGCTAATCCATGGCTAACCCAATTGGCTAAGCAAACACCCAAATCAGCCCCTCCACCCACCCATTTTATTTTGTGCGCCAAATGAGAAGAGTCCATGCGCGCATGGACTCTTCACATCTTAGAGCATAAAAAATTCCATGAAGAATTTTGGGGTGGCCTCCTTTCACAAATTAGTGCCCCTTTTGTTGATCATTGGATGGCCATCAAATGGTGGGAATTTAATCTGGATTTTAAGAAAGGCATGGTTGCTTCCCGGTAGCGTGAATTCATGTCTCTTCGGAGATTTAAGTTTGCGACTTCTTCTTTTTAAATTCATCGCGACTTTTCCTTTAAGAAAAGCTGTGAGATTAAATCTGGAAGGCCATGAAAAATTAAGAAAGAGCGTGAGAAGAGTTTTGCAGAGGGATTTGATCTTTGGATTGACATCTATACGTAAACTATTTAAGGAGTGGTATTACGGGTGTTTTGTTTACTGTTCTTTTTTTCCTCTCCTGAATATTGTTTCCCTCTTTTTTTGTTTAAGAAGAGTTTCCTTTATAGAGTTAGAACTCTGTCGAAACTCTAATCTATAACAAGAGTAAGAGTGAAACTCTTGAAAGGCAAATGAAAGAAATATAAAATTTTTCCTTCTCTCTTGTAAAAGGACAATAGTTATCTTAGTAGTTTTTCTTTAAGACACAATTTATTCATTTTGGACATTCTTCTTCCTTCAAGAAGGTAGTGTTCTTTTGAATAAGTGTTTAAGGGAAAACAAGGACAAGGCTAGGAAGAAGGAAGTACAAAGGAAGAGGGACCATTTCCTAGAAGAGTTAGTGTCTTGATTGCTTCTCTTGTGGATCACCGTTGGAGGGTGGATGTTTGGACACCTGGTGGAGTGATCAAGTTTGCTTCAAGAAATCTGTCACCAAATTTGGATTAGCGATCAAAGGTTGGTGCTTTAACTTAATGTGTTATTTAATTGCATGTTTGTATGATTTTGTCTATAATAAGGTCTTGTTTTTAGGGTTCGGTAAGGATTTCATAATAATTTTGAAATCCATGCTTCTGCCCTTGTTACTGAATCTTTTCAAGTTCCTCTTCTAGTGTCTTTACTTCTTACAATAGAAGCACTCTACACCAGTTTGATCAGCTTTCACTTTCTTGGCCTGACTTGGACTAGGAGCACTCTGCACCTTCTTTCCCTTACCTTTCTTCTTCCCTTTCTTAAGGGGACGACGACCTCTAAAACCTCTCACTAAATTCACCATCCCCTTATTCAGTTGTTGGTCCTTCTTGTAAGTCTGTAGCAACCCCATCAAACCATGGTAATTGATTGCAGGCTTATTTATTGTATAATGATCGAGAAAGTGAAGATAGGAGGAGGGTGGAGAATTCAGGATCTCTTGCCGAGTTGCTCATGCAAGGGACATCCAAGCTTGTCCAATTATTCGATCATCTCGATCATGTATAATACATGATCAGTGACTGAATCGCCATTCCGTATTTTACATTGTAGATGGCACAAGATACTTTGTACCGCTCCACATCGTCTGTCATGCTGAAAGATTCCTTCAACTTTTGAAGGATCTCGTCTGGCTGGGCCTCCTTGAATTTATGACTGAACTCGTTGTTCATCACCACCAACATTAAGCATCAAACAGTAGTCCGATCAGAAACTCACTTCAAATAAGTGTCCCTGACCGAACTCTGAGCATTGGCAGGAGGGATTTCGGGTGCTGGATCTGTTATCACATAAAGGATCCGCTCGTGCTCCAGGACTATCCTCAATTTTTGATACCAGCTATCGAAATTGGGACCCTTTACTTCTCGCTATCAAGAAGTGACCGGAGTGAAAGGTTTGAAGACATCTGAAAGGAAAATTAAGACCAAATTAGTATATGAATTAATCAATTAAACCAAAAGACTTGGACTTTAGTCTAAAGATCCCTCCCACTAATTTTTCAGATTGGGAGCCTCGAACTCCAATCCGTGAAATTATAATTTCATAGTGGGTACTGAAATCTAATAGACCACGTATGAGCCCGACTTTGGCCGGCTCACTCATACATGCTTAAAGGTAGGTTCTCTAACTAATTGCTTCCTTAAGCAACTTCTAGTAATAAATTTTGCCCCACAGAACCCCCAATCGACCTTGGGGCCTCCTATTACGGGTCTCTGGTTAGGTCCAACCATCAATATGACAAATCTGATGCTTCCAACTAACGAATGACCAAGCCCGACTTTGGCCGGCCCACCTGATCACCGTTAAGAAGGTTGCATTGAACCATCATCTATGGGAGAGTAATCCCAGTAACCGGATGCACACCCGTTCTTTGGAACTGCCGATATATACCAAGCTAAAGGACTAATTACTGACCCACTTAATGGGCGACAAAGACACCATCAACTCATCGACTTAGTCCTTTTTCATGACCTAATAATTTTAGAGGATTTTAATTAAATTATGACAGAAGAATAGAGAGAAGAACATAGATCAACCTCCCACTAATGAAATCAATTCTTAGGAGGGTTGAATTAAATTCAACAAGTTGGTCCATGTGCACCTAAAGATCAGACAGGCTGATCAACTTGGGTGACATGGGTTAACGCGAATCAATAAGCTCTTCTAATCAGTTCTGTTTGACCGGATTGGCCAGGTAGGTGAGATCATGGATGAGAATCCACCATTAACCATCTTTCCTAGACACCAACCAAGTTGGCCAGGAAAGAGGTAGCCTCATGCAGCCAAAATCAAAATTGCCAAACCTGCCTAGACACCAATCGATTTACCAGATTCGATTAGACCAACCTAAGAACTCGGGCTTATCATAGAGCCACTAATTAGATCCATTTAAGAAGAATGGACTAACTCATCTAACTATTAAATAGATGCTAAAGAGAAGGTCCTTAATCAACATTTGATTAGTTCTCTTAAGTCCAATTCAACTAACCTTAGGTCTAACCCAATAAATGGACCCAATCAGACAGCTAACCCAATTAACCCGGATGGCTTATTCAAATGATATTAGATTTCATAAACCCTAATCTGGCTTGTCATTTAATTAATCTTTCAATTCATAATTGTTAGATTATAAACCAACTTTTAATTAAAATATTTTTAATTAAATTCATGTAAAACCCTTTTACATCTTTCATGTATCATATCTAGTCCTACCATATCAATTTATAATATTGCAAGCCTAAAAAATTTTAGACATGCCAATGTATAATCATGTATCAAGATTAAAACAATTTTAATACGATAGGTTTCCTTTAAGGATCCTTCTAAAAAGGCCAACACAAACGAACTACCTCGTGCCATAGAAAATTAGGAATTTTAAACCCTGACTAATCTCTACGAACACATGGCCATGGTGAAGGTCTCAACTAGGTTCCTAAAAGTAATTCCTAATCAAGATATAGATCCAAAACCAACAATACATGCAATCATGGTATGCTACACAGGAACCTGTTTCTGATAAAACCGATAGAAAACCAGTGTATTGGACGCCTACCCTAGGCATGCTATACTAAGGAGTAGGTATTGCATAATTAAAATTTTTAAGCATGCATACGGAAAAACCTACTCATGCACAGGATCGAACATAAACATGATGCATGTAACTAATACAAGTGCAATAATTATAAACAATATGATAAAATCTAGATCTAAACATGCATGATAACATAAAGGAAATAATATACCTTATAGAACTTCCTTTTGTTATGAAATTGAATCGAAGCCAGAAGAAGCCGACTCCTTTCTTGACCCAAAAAAAATAGCTGGTTGAACTCCTTCAATAGTAAATCAAGGCAGCAACAAAACTCCCTTCAACAACAAAACAGATCTTCCACTTGATCTGCAACAGCAGGAAGAAGAAGGGATCGGCCCAATCTCTCAAGGTGTCCAAATGTCCACCCTCTAGAGAATCCATGAGTGGGCTCTCGAAATCCAACTCCTGGATGGATGCTAGTCCTCCGGGAATCTAAAAATAGGTCACGGATATGTGGAGCAGGAAAAACCAAATCAGAACTTCATGGACGGTCTTCTCCAAGACCTATTTTTACTCCAAGAGAACATAATGAAAGCTAAAGAACAGGGAAGGATTTTAGGGATGCTCCATGAATTTGTGCACTCAGATCTCCGTCCCTAAAAGCTCTCTACCTTTCTCTAAACGCAAGCCCTGTTCCACCCTTTCTCTTGCATGCCATGTACCTTCCTTTCTCTCACGCCCTGTTTCTTTTCTTCTCTATCATCTCTCATGGCCTTCAACCAAGAAATACATGAGGCAGAGAAAATACGTGAAGGCCCGGAAGACATCATGAGAGATGTCCAAATAAAACCAAAAAACTTCGAATTGGCTCTTGATCGATTAAAATGCTGAGAACCGCAGACTATATCGTCGTGAAAACAAGGATCGAGTAGATAGGAATTATAAGCGGGAGAGATCACCGTGAGACCCAGTTTCAGATCGTTGTGCAATGATCAATATCTGATATCCCAAGTGCATTCGATCTTCAAGCTGTTCTTATCCCATTTAAACAGTAAAACAGGGCAATCAAGAGTAGGGGAAGATGGGATAAAACAAACAACATTGAACCATTTAAAATACCATGTAAACAAGCCATGTACCAAACCGGTTCATCAAACCCAAAAACTGGTTCATAAAGACCCCGGTCCGACCAAACCCGATCAATAAGAAAAATCGGGTCTAGTCCTGGTCTACCAGGAATAGTTCCTGGTTGACCCAAACCTATCCTGGTCAATCCAAATCAGACCAAATTGATCATAAAAAATCCAATGTATGCTCAATTAGACCATTTGACCTTAATACCGAAATGATTTCCAATCGTTGATCGATTCCAGGATCAGAAAGAAATCCTCTATGGCATGTGACCTCATAGGTTAGAACCTAAATGGTAGCACTAAAATACTTTCAGTACCAGCATAAGATACCATCAAGCAATGGATCCTGGCATCTGGATAGCCAAAGATGCGAGAGCTATCTATCGAGCCTCTGGCATATGGTTACCGTATAATTCATCCCTATGACTTCCAATGCTCAAAACGACCTAGGATTAGACTGCCAACCCTAACTGAGTCAATCCACAATATGTCTCAACCTCGTAAGTCCAATGACTCCTTACTAGGACTCTCCTAGCCAAGGATTTGCTAAATTGAGACACTGTGAGACATTCAATCTAAATAATTTGAACAGGTCAATTCCATCTTGGTCCACCACTGCTCCACAAGTACTTTCCTGTACCTAGAAATCTTTCATCACCGGATTAGAAATCAGGGTAGTCCAGCACCAAAGCACAGAGAGTTGCTTGCAAGCTATCATGGTGACCTCAGGTCAGAGGGACACATATACCCATATCCAATCGCAAGCAATCCTTTGGCAGAAAGGAGCTCCACGGAGTCATGTTCAATGAGATGTCACACATCCCACTTACAGATCACATCAGTATCACCACACTCCTTTGGTCAAGAGGACAACCAAACGATGTGAACCACAACAACCTACACTTGATATATTACCGTCCTGTATAATGTATCCTTTGGTTATGAATCTTTTTAAAGGACCACTCGATATATCCTCTCTATATCAAAGTCAGTACAGTCCTAAGGACTTCATCACATAAACAGCATTCATTACAGGAAAATTAATAATGTGATGAGCTACCAAAATAAAGTTTTATTAATTCATATACAAATTACAATACTAAGCACAACCACCTACAGCCTAGGCGATTAGCTTTGGGATACAATTCCCAACACCTTCCACTTGGACTCCATCTCCTAGCTTGGACCAAGTCAACCTCAAGGATGCCTAGGGTTGGTGTGTGGGCTTCAAGGGGAAGCAATGGGCCGGCCAAGGGTTTAGGCACATGGGCTTTGGGCCTCCTGGAAGCTAGGGTGCCTTGGATGGAATATTCTTGGAATAAAAATAGCATCTTGGTTCTTATGGACCTGGGCCTTGAATTTTCTTTGGGTTGGGGCACAGGTACTTCCTTGGAATTATGGGCTCCCAGGTATTGGAATATTCTCTAGCATCTAGTGGGAATCTGGTATATGAAAAGTATATAGAGGGCATCTAGGCATCTTGCAGGAATCTTGGACCTTGGGATGGCATACAAGGTCTAATTAGCTTATATGAAGACCTTTGGCTCTTGGATAAGGCCTGGTGGAACTCCAAAATAGGGTATCCTCTCCTCTTGTACAAAAACTGGACTCTCACTAGACTCATACTTAAATACAGGACTCAATAGACTGGACTAGATTGAGATAAATCAACTAGTCTCAACTTATTATAGGACTCAATCTTACTTGCTTACAAAATTATGATACATGACTAAGGTTCTAAAAAAAACCCTAATCAGTAAACCATATGGAATCCAGTGATCTGTGTCTAATCCTGGTGTACCCATCAATTCTCCCAGGGTGGGAGGAACTTGATCCCATGAGTAATGGTCAATTTGGCTGCTCAAGGAGGGTATAGGTTGAGGTGCTGCATATTTGCACCACCGTTCCACAAGTCCTCAGATTATGGCTGACCTTGCCACCGGACTAAGTACCGCTGACAGTCTCCATCCCAGGTACTGATGGCTTGACCATCCAGGATTTTCTTAATCTTTTCCTCACCAAAAGATTGCTAAACATGCAGGAAAAATAGTAAACTAATTTTTTTAAAAGCTTTTTATAATTTTAATTTGCAGGCTAAATTTCCAAAATTAAGAACTAGCAAGATGAATAGCAATGCAAAGAATCATCATAATCGCGGGCATGCTCATGCAAAATAATAAAAGTCAGGATCCGAGAATTGAGAAATTCCTGGCTTAGGATAGCTAATCTTTGACAAAATAGAAATCAAGAGTTGGGAAGGATATTACCAGACAGAGATTGAAGAATCTACAATTGAAAAGATCACTCACACTCTGATTGGAGCCTGGATGATGAAGCTTCAGTTTTCTTGAATTTGATGGCTGATATAGGTGATCCTGGAGGCAAGGAAAGCCTCCTCTAGGAAGGGAAAACACCTCGGGGATCCTGCAAAGCATCAAGATTAGGTTGAATCAACAATCAAATGAAATAAACAAGGTATGAAATAGAAAGGAGGGATTAGGGTTAGGAGTGCTGGCAGCTTGGAGAAGAAGGAGGCTCTTAGCAGGTGGTGGCCTTGGCCTTCTTCTCAAAGGATGAAGGCTGATGCTTAAAGACTTGGAAGGTGCTTGGGCGTGGATGAAGGTTGAAGGTAGGGGTCGGCCAAGTAGAAGAACAAAAAAATAAAACAAAACACAACTCCAAACTCAAGACAATATTTCACCAAAGTTTAATTTCATAAGAGTAAAATTGATTATAATAGGAGGAGGGGTGGGGTATTTATAGAGTCCCATGCCCTCTCCTAAAGGGATTACAAGTCTTCTCTTGGTTAGAATAGGTTTACACAATTTAAGTTAAAGAAAGACTATAAAATAAACCTAGAGGATGGTTTGTACCAGTCAGGGATTGAAGAATCTGCAATTGAAGAGATCACTCACACTCTGATTGGAGCCTAAATGATGAAGCTTCAGTTCCCTTGAATTTGATGGCTGATCTGGGCGGTCCTAGAGACAAGGAAAGCCTCCTCTCAGGAGGAAAAACACCTCGGAGATCCTGCAAAGCATCAAGGTTAGATTTGAATCAACAATCAAATGAAATAAATAAGGTATGAAATAGAAAGGAGGGATTAGGGTTATGAGTGCTGGCAGCTTAGAGAAGGAGGCTCTTAGCAGGTGGTAGCCTTAGGCTTCTTCTCAAAGGATGAAGGCTGATGCTTGAAGACTTGGAAGGTGCTTGGGCATGGATGAAGGTTGAAGGTAGGGGTCGGCCAAGTAGAGGAACAAAAAGCAAAACAAAAACAACACCAAAACTCAAGACAATATTTCACCAAAGTTTAATTTCATAAGAGTAGAATTGATTACAAGAGGAGGAGGGGTGGGGTATTTATAGAGTCCCATGCCCTCTCCTAAAGGGATTACAAGTCTTCTCCTAGTTAGAATATGTTTACACAATTTAAGTGGGAGAAAGACTATAAAATAAACCTAGAACTAGGAGTATACAAGTTGAATAGAATAAGAACTTGGTTTCCTCCTTCCACTTGGACTCCATCTCCTAGCTTGGACCAAGTCAACCTCAAGGATGCCTAGGGATAGCATGTGGGCTTCAAGGGGCAGCAATGGGCCGGCCAAGGGCTTGGGCGCATGGGCTTTGGGCCTCCTGGAAGCTAGGATGCCCTGGATGGAATATTCCCGAAATAAAAATAGCATCTTGGTTCTTATGGACCTGGGCCTTGAATCTTCTTTGGACTGGGGTGCAGGTACTTCCTTGGAATCATGGGCTCCCTGGTATTGGAATATTCTCTGGCATCTAGAGGGAATCTGGCATATGAAAAGCATCTGGAGGGCGTCTAGGCATCTTGCAGGAATCTTGGACCCTATGATGGCATACAAGGTCCAATTGACTGATATGAAGACCTCTGGCTCCTGGATGAGGCCTGGTGGAACTCCAAAATAAGGTATCCTCTCCTCTTGTATAAAAACTAGACTCTCACTGGACTCATACTTAAATACAGGACTCAATAGACTAGACTAGGTTGAGACAAATCAATTAGCCTAAACTTATTATAGGATTCAATCTTAATCTTACTTGGTTACAAAATTGTGACACATGACTAAGGTTCTGAAAAAAATCTTAATCAGTAAACCATATGGGATGCTGTGATCTATGTATGATCCTGGTATCCCCACCAATTCTCCCATGGCGGGAGGAACTTAACCCTATCATGTAAGGGTCAATTTGGCTGCTCAAGGAGGGTCTAGGTTGAGGTGCTGCAGATCCATACCAGCATTCCATAAGTCCTCAGATTCTGGCCAACCTTGCCACCGGACCAAGTACCGCTGACAGTCTCCATCCCAGGTACTGATGGCTTCATCGTCCAGGGTTTTCTCAATCTTTTCCTCACCAAAAGGCCAAATTGTATATGGTCACTCTGGGGTGGGTTCACTCACAAAGAAAGGAAGTGGCTCAAGGGGCTCGCTGGGTATCACTGCTGGCTCCTTAGACTCTACAAGATCTGAGATGATGAAGGTGGAGCTAATACCTAAATGAAGCGATATCTCAAGCACATAGGCATTGGGTCCAATACTCTTCATTATTTTGGATGGGCCAGCTTCGCGAGCATGAAATTCCTTCACAATCACATAATTCTCTACAAAAATTTCTTTATCTCGCTTTTGGAAATTAGCCAAGTTTTTATTTAATTCATTACTTATGTTCAGCTTTTGACTAATTTCCAAATGCAAATACTATGATGAGATAAGTGCAGGTGCAGACATGTGATTAGGGTTGTAGATTTATTGGACTCAAGACTAACACCTAATAGACTCGACTAAGCATCCCTTTCGAAGAAAGTTTTATTGGACTCTCTCGAGTCTAAACCTAACAGACTATAGACTCTTTAGGTTTGACCCTAGCATGGCATGCACATGAAAATTTACTATGTACTCCTACTAGGTGCCATAGAGTATGCCAGAAATATGATGCAAATCTTACCTGTGCAATGAATGAATGCAATATGATTACCCCTATAAAATGCAATCTAAGGGTTAGAAAATCATGAAAAGTTTAAAAATAGTGTAGGAAATAGAAGTGGGCTTAGGGTTAGTCTAATAGGGTAGGAAGTAAGAAGAGGATTTGGGATTAATCGGATAGAGTAGGATGTAAGAAGGGGTGTCAGGAATGAGTCCTAGACTAATGAGGTTTACCTTATGGGTTTGGGGTATTCCTCTAGGGTCTGCATTATAGAAGAATGGGTCATTAATTTCAGGAAAGAGATCAATTGGAGTTAAATGAATGACCTCATACTGAGGGTACTGATTTAAAGAGATCAAGTCCTTAATAAACTCTTCTAGCTCATGAAATTCAGGACTAAGCTCTATAATTGTCCTCTTCTAAAGCCTGCTCCTACTGCTCTTCCATTAAAGCTTGGGTGTGATCAAGGTTAGCTAACTCTTGGTTGGCTACTAACTAGTTATGGTCAAGGTTAGCTAAATCTAGGTTGGCTACTACTTGGGTATGGTCAGGGTCTATTGATTCTAGGGTGGCTTCTACCTGGGTATTTATTGATTCAACTAACTCTAAGTCTTCTATGGGAAACTCCTCTTCTTCTTCCTCATACTTCTCTACTAGGCTCACATCAACTTCATATATATCCTCTTCAAGGTCATCCTGGTGAACCAATGAGGTGGTAAAAGGGGGTTGTTTAATGAAAAATTGACTAAGATTGGGTTCTGACTATGGAAATTGATCCTAGTAGGTTCAGGTTGCCTAAGGGGTAGTGGTTTACTATTAGGTTCCTGGGGCTCATAGTGCAAGGGTTCAGCTCTATGGGTCTTGTCTAGGGTTCCTAACCGATCTCCTACTTGGTCAAACCTCTGGATTGTTTGGTTACTCGATTGGATCAGTTGATCAAGCTTATGGTTCAATTGTTCACCCATGGCTTTTATGAGGGCTTCTAGATGGGATTCCATGGTTGAACTGGGTTGGGATTTAGACTTTTGGTATTGGATTCTTAGTCTAGTGGTCATACAATCAAACAATCAGTCAGAATGAGATGGTGTAGCCAAGCATGCAAAAGATCAGTAATTCCAGGGTTTCCTAGACCTAGAGCCAAAACTGAATGGGTCAGCTCAACTTACACTTAACTCAATAGCTAATCCTTCCACTAGCCAGGTAGGGGGTGGGGTGGTTGGAGGCTCCCCCTGCTTCTCATAGGGTCCTAATTATAAACCACCAGTCCACTTAGGTTGTTTGACTCTGGACCCCCAGCCTTAGACACCAGTTTTTAGTAAAAGCCACATGATTAAATGCACTAGTTGGCCCACATGGTTCGGACCCAACCTGTTGGGTGTCACCTAGCCCACTAGGACAAATTAGGTCTAATTAATTTTAATTAGGATTGGGTCAGTATGGTGATGGTGGTTTTGGGCCCAGGATAGGTGATGAAATCCTGCCCTGATCTGAGATAGTGAATTGCCCTTAAGATTAGGTTAATCAAATGATGCACATTCAATGAGTCCTAATACAAACTAAAATAATCAAAAATAAAATATTTTTATATATTTTATGATGTGTCAAGTTAGGTTTGAGTTGATGAGGTTAGCAATCAAATTGGGCTTGGGATTGGGGGGCGTGGAGTTGGTTAGGTTAGATTGAGACATGCATGCAAATTTCACAGAATTCTAAAAATTAGGGCTCAGATAGATGCAATGTTTGACATAGTTTTCGATGTATAAAAAAATCAAAAAAATATAAAGCATAGGATGGATGGTGATGATGAACTCTACCAAATTTGATATAAAGAAAAATCAGATGATGATGCAAATCCTAGGGTTTTTAGACTGATGCAGAAATATTAGGATTTTAGTTAGGGTTTCTAATATGCCAAGTTTTAGGGAATTAGGGTTTTTATAAAATTAATTAAAAATTATGAAAACTATTAGGACAAAACAAAGGACATGACGTGCAAGTTTCACAAAAAAATAAAATTCCTATGTGATAAAAATTAGATGAAAAATAGACATCTAATGCAGCTAGCAGGATGCAGAAATTAGGGTTTGTGATCCTAATACAGATGAATGCTATCCTAAACCCGCTCTGATACCAAACTGATGCAGGATGACTCTGAAATTGATAAACATGCAGGAAAAATAGTAAACTAATTTTTTTAGAAGTTTTTTATAATTTTAATTTGCAGGCTAAATTCTCAAAATTAAGTAAGAACTAGCAGGATGAATAGCAATGCAAAGAATCATCATAATCGCAAGCATGCTCATGCAAAATAATAAAAGTCAGGACCCGAGAATTGAGAAATTTCCTACTTAGGATAGCTAATTTTCAACAAAATAGAAATCAAGAGTTCGGAAGGATATTACCAGATAGGGATTGAAGAATCTGCAATTGAAGAGATCAATCACACTCTAATTGGAGCCTGGATGATGAAGCTTCAATTCCCTTGAATTTGATGGCTGATCTGGACAATCCTAGAGGCAAAGAAAGCCTCCTCTGAGGAGGGGAAACATCTCGGGGATCCTGCAAAGCATCAAGGTTAGGTTTGAATCAACAATCAAATAAAATAAACAAGGTATGAAATAGAAAGGAGGGATTAGGGTTAGGAGTGCTGGCAGCTTGGAGAAGAAGGAGGCTCTTAGCAGGTGGTGGCCTTGGGCTTCTTCTCAAAGGATGAAGGCTGATGCTTGAAGACTTGGAAGGTGCTTGGGCATGGATGAAGGTTGAAGGTAGGGGTCGGCCAAGTAGAAGAACAAAAAAAACAAAACAAAGGCACAACTCCTAACTCAAGACAATATTTCACCAAAGTTTAATTTCATAAGAGTAGAATTGATTACAAGAGGAGGGGTGGGGTATTTATAAAATCCCAAGCCCTCTCCTAAAGGGATTACAAGTCTTCTCCTAGTTAGAATAGGTTTATGCAATTTAAGTGGGAGAAAGACTACAAAATAAATCTAGAACTAGGAGTATACAAGTTAAATAGAATAAGAACTTGGTTTCCTCCTTCCACTTGGACTCCATCTCCTAGATTAGACCAAGTCAACCTCAAGGATGCCTAGGGTTGGTGTGTAGGCTTCAAGGGGCAGCAATGGGCTGACCAAGGGCTTGGGCGCATGGGCTTTGAGCCCCCTGGAAGCTGGGGTGCCATGGATGGAATATTCCCGGAATAAAAATAGCATCTTGGTTCTTATGGACATGGGCCTTGAATCTTCTTTGGGCTGGGGCACAGGTACTTCCTTAGAATCATGCGCTCCCTGGTATTAGAATATTCTCTAACATCTGGTGGGAGTCAGGCATCTGAAAAGCATATGAAGGGCATCTAAGCATCTTGTAGGAATCTTGAACCTTGGGATGGTATACAAGGTCCAATTGGCTGATATGAAGACTTCTGGCTCGTGGATGAGGCCTGGTGGAACTCCAAAATAGGGTATCCTTTCCTCTTGTACAAAAAATCGACTCTCACTAGACTCATACTTAAATACATGACTCAATAGACTAGAATAGGTTGAGACAAATCAACTAGTCTCAACTTATTACAGGACTCAATCTTACTTGCTTACAAAATTATGACACATGACTAAGGTTCTAAAAAAATCCTAATCAGTAAACCATATGGGATCCAGTGATCTATGTCTGATCTTGGTATCCCCACCACTCTGACTCAGGTACTGCAGGAGTGTCCATGCCATGCTCATTAGCCTGGTGATCAAAGTCCTGACCATCATGATCTGGTGGTGGTGGAGGTGATCTGGAGGGTCCAGCAAAAGTGGTTTGATGTATAGCTGCCAAAATCTGACTAAATCCATCTCGCATCTCCATCTATAGTAGATCAATCCTGGAATGTAACTTTGCTTGGACAATATGTAAATCAGATCTCAGAGTTGAAATATCAGGTTGAAGTGTCTGTATCTGCTCAGAATCATGATGCATACCAGTACTGGGCTCAGATGGAACTATTGGAGGAGGTGTAGTAGGAGCTAGCTCTGAAGGTCCAGCATCATCCACTGACTCATCCTAATCAATAGTCCGCTCAGCAACATCACTGTCATCACCATCAGAATGTGCTGTGAAGGGGAACCTATGGACTAGGATGGCATGAAAATGATGAGAGATGCAATGCAAAGAAAATCACCCTTAAATCTGATTAAATTGAGACTCATAACAAGCAAGGATGATAGAAAACAACTTAAGGAAGGTATCATCTCATACAACCTCTCATGCTGGACCCCAAAATTAAGTGAGCAGAATAATAGACCCAGGACTCAGAGATTAAGAAATCCCCGATCTAGGACATGCAAACAATTAATAAAACAGATCTTGAGGATAAGGAGGTGAGGTAAAATGACACAACAGTAAATAAATATTCTCAAAACACTAGGGTCACTCTTCCTGGGAAGATGCGGCCTAGATGATCAATAATCAGCTGCTCAACGGGTGGCATCGTGCTAAATGTATGTTGGCAAGGTTCCTTCGGGGGATCGTTATCGGAGAAAGACCTTGAAATCTTCGATCTTCTGGAGCATGGCGGTGAGGATTATAGATGATGGAATGGATGATAGGGGGGCTTAGACAGCTGGAAAATGGTAGGATAAATAGGGCCTCGCGCCCCTCGACGCCGCGGGTGCAGCGAAGGAAGTCGGAGCCTCACACTCCTCGACATTGCAACGCAACGAAGGCAGGGTTAGGACCTCACACCCCTCAATGTTACAATTGTAACAAAGGCACTAGAGAAAGCACTCCAACAGTATTTCATTTCATCTATCCCTTCTTCTTTTTCATACAAGAGAACCATCCCTATTTATAGGCTCAAGAACACCCTCTAGAACCCTCTATATAAAGATTAGTTTAATTTTTAAATGGGTACAAAGCTGTAAAATCTGGAGCTGCAAAATCTGGGGCTGCAGGAATCATGATGAAATCGGAAGGCTGGGGCTACAGGAAATTCGCTTAAGAAATGTACGACACATGCTTTAAAATTGGAAAAATTTTCCCTCCTTTGCTAGCTTCTCTTGATGTTTGGCAACAAAAGACTTCATACTTTAAAACCCAAAAACAATTACTGGGTTGCATTGCTGGATGGTTCAGAGTCTGGATCTTCCCTACGAGATCCATAGTGAGTTCTGAAATTTTGTGAAGGTGTCCTCACCAATCCTCCTGGGATGGGAAGAACTTGACTCCGCGAGTAAAGGCTCATCCGGCTTTGATATTCTTCCAGAAGGTCCGGGTCAATGCGTTGTAGGTCCTCTCAGGTAACCCATGAATCCTCCGACTCGAGACGTCCTTGCCACCTTACCAAGTAGCGTTGATAACCATTCCGCCGAGTACTGATAATTTGATCATCTAGGATTCACTCGATCTTCTCTCGTCGCTCTGGCCTTTTTAGTGGACACTCTATGGTAGGTTCTCTCTCAAGTAATGGATCAGGTCCGAATGCCTCACTGGGTATTACTGTTGGCTCCTTATACTCAGTTAGATCTGCAATATTGAAAGTGGAGCTAATGCCTAGATCAGGAGGTAATTCAAGCACGTAAGCAATGGGTCCTACTCTCTCAATAATTTTAAAGGGACCAGTACTTCGAGAATGTAATTTCTTAATAGTTCTTGAGCGGAACCATTCTGGTCTAAGTCGGATCATTACGAAATCCCCTACAAAAAATTCCTTGAATCGCTTTCTAGAATCAGCTTGTATTTTATAAGCCTCATTACTTAATGTGATTTTTTGGGTGATTTCCTTATGCAGATTCCTAATATGCTGTGCAAAAGATTCAGCAGACTCGGATGTCCTAGCATGCAATGGCAGGGGAATCAAGTCAAGTGGCTTGTTAGGTCGGTACCCATGGACAATCTCAAATGGGCTTTTACCGGTGGTCCTATTGACAGAACTGTTGTAGGCGAACTCGACTTTGGGTAATAGCAAGTCCCAGTTCATAATGTTTTCGCCTACAAGACACCTAAGCAAGTTTCCTAGGCTTCGGTTCACAACTTCAGTCTGGTCGTCAGTTTGGGGATGGTAAGCAGTGGAGAATTTCAACTTGGTCCCTAACATGTGCCAGAGGGTCTTCCAAAAGTAACTGGTGAACCTAACATCTCTGTCGGACACAATTGTCTTAGGTAGGCCATGAATTCTAACTATCTCATCTAAGAATAGTTTGGCTACCTTAGAGGCATCATAAGATTGGTTGCATGGCAGGAAGTGGGCCATCTTGGAGAATCTATCAACCACAACAAAGATTGAATCATGTTTCCTTTGGGTTCTAGGTAATCCTAACACAAAATTCATACTCAAATCCTGCCAAGGGCAACTAGGGATGGGCAAAGGGGTGTACAAGCCAGTGTTCTGCTTTCAATGTTTTGCAACAGTGCACGTTCGGCACCTAGTCACAATTTAGGCAACATCCCTTTTCAGACCTGGCCAAAAGAAATGTTCCTCTACATCTAGGATGGTCTTATTCTTCCTGAAATGGCCAGCTAAACCTCCTGCGTGCATCTCCCAGACCAAAAACTCCCTCACAGACATTCTTGGGATGCATAGCCTATTCTCCTTAAACAGGTAACCATCTAACAAGGTATACTGACTGTGTTCCTTAGATGGTCCGATACTCAAGGCTTGGTGAATCTTTCTGAAATCAGGACAGGTATCGTACTGCTCTTTAATCTGGTTAAACCCTACAACCTCGGTTCTAACAGTGCTCAGAAGTAAAGATCGTCGGCTCAGGGCGTCGACTACCTTATTGTCAGTTCCCGCTCGATGTTTCAGAACAAAGGTATACGCCTGGATATACTCTACCCACTTAGCATGTCTAGGGTTCAACTTCTTTTGGGAACTCAGATACCTCAATGCCTCGTGATCAGAGTACAAGACAAATTCATTAGGTAAAAGGTAATGTCTCCAATATCTTAGTGCTTGTACTAAGGCATAAAATTCCTTGTCATAGGTAGAATACCTAAGCTTAGCCTCATTGAACTTCTCACTAAAAAAGGCTACCGGGTGGTTCTCTTGGCTTAGGACTCCTATTCCTACCCCTAAGGCATCACATGCTACCTTGAACACTTTGGAAAAATCGGGCAATCATAGGACGGGGGCCTGGGTCATTTTCTCTTTCAGCTCTAAGAAGACTTTATCAGCATCTTTGGTCCACTCGAAAGCTCCCTTCCTAATGCAATCAGTGATGGGTGAGACAACGGTGCTGAATGGTGCGGATACCAAAGGCACCAGAATAAGGCAGAGGCTTCTCAACCCTCTGTGAATTGATCAATAATTTTTGAGTCCATCTGTAATAAGGGCTTAGCCCATCTGAGTCCTTTTTTTAGTTGTTGTTTGAGTCTTTTGAGTTGTTATTTCAGTTCTGTACTAGTCAGCTTATGTTGAGCTAGTTCAGTCCAATGCTAGTCAGCTCATGTTGAGCTTATTTTATTTTTTTGAGTCCTGTCCAAGCATACTGAAGACTCAAGACTATATCATACAAGTGAAGACCAAGTCCAACTAGATTGAAGACATGGAAGTATAGCACAAGTCCAACCCAGCTTAAAGATTTGAAGACCCCAGGAGCAAAATTCAGAAAACCCTGATTTCTTGTAGATGCCCTCTAGATGCCCAGATTCCCTTCCAGATGCCAAAGTATATTTATAGATAAGGTCATCCATGATTCCAGAGGTCCATCTGCATCCTAGCCCAAAGAAATCAAGCCCAGGTGCCAAGCCCAAGCCCCTAAGAAGCAAGATACCAGGGAATATTCCTGCTACCTGGCTACCAGGCCACCCCAGCTTCCAGAGGCCCAAACCCATGCACCCAAGCCCCTTTGGGCTGGCCTTTTGCTGCTCCTAGAAGCTCAACACGCCCCCCTAGGCATCCTTGGAGTCTTGACCAAGTCAAGAAAATTTTTAGGGATTTTTCTACCTAATATTTTCTTATTTTCTAGCTAGGGTTTGAGAGGGAAAATGATTCTTATGTAAAGACTTATGTACCCTTACTTGGAGCCCAAGGTTAAGGGTCTATTTAAGGGACCCTAGCCTCTTGTATGAAGGGGAATTTTTGATGAATGAAAACCTTGAGTTCTTCTATTGAGTGGTGTGATACCCTGCTGTGTGCATAAAGGGGTTTGTGAGAGTTCTTCTTCCCGGTGTTTGCAATCATCTTCCTGCTGCCAACAAACCCTCCAGATCCCTGGACGCCCACTCCAAAAGAAGCCTTTCCTTGCTATTTTTACTTTGTTTTCTTGTTCCTTTGTGAGCTTTCTAACCCCTGACAGGTCGTTTGCAGGTCCCTGAGTTCCTACAAATCCAACGACTCCAGCCAAGCCTCAATCGGATCACCGAGCAGAAAGCCAGGTATCCGCGGGTCTTTGGCTCGGTTTTCCAGGCCGCATCCATCGAGGAACAAGAGACCCCTTCGCTGCGATCTTCACAGACGTTGTCAGGTACACCCCTCTACCTCCAGTAGTTTTATTGTAGGAGAACTTGCCCTAACCGAGGCTTCTCAGCCCGGCGGTCCTTCTTTGCTACTTTTCTAGGTCCTAATCTGCATGCTGATTTTCAAAAATTCATACAAAATTTCTTACAAATAATTTTGATCTAAAATTTGGGAATTAATCACCTAACTCAACATGTAAAACATACAAAAAAAATTGCATGCATATTAGTTCCCCATCATTTGGTATCAGAGCTTAGATTAGGGCTTATTTTCTGCAATTTTTCAGTCTATATATACTCTGTTATTTTAATTATTTCTCCCTGATAAAAACTCCAAAAATTCTAAAATTTATTTTTTTGGATTCATCATAATTCACAGTAATTTTAAAAATTTCTGTAGATTTTATTATGACCTGTGAATTTTCTTCAAGCCAAAATACATCCTACAAATTTTCAGCTCTATTTTTTCAGCAAGACAAGTTTGGAAGTTTTAGGTTTTTGTTTAGCAATTTTTGCATATTTTTTAATTTTAGTATATTTCCTGCATATTAGGCCATGATTTGCAAGTTTTCTTCTATTTAAAAAATACCAAAAAAAAAATTACATATTCTCCAAAAATACCAAAAAAAAAAATATCTAAACCCTAATTTGCATCCTCATCTGCCTGCCATCATTGCATAATTTACTTTTAAGGGCACTCTTGCTATATCAGATAAGGGGAGGAGTTGATAACCTCTCCTTAGCCCAAAACCACATCCCTTGCATTCGGTCCCAAGCCTTAACCTAAAATTAATTAGACTTAATTTGCCCTAGTGGGCTAGGGACACCAACTGGTCGGGTCCGGACTAGTGTTAGATCACTGTGTTAAGTTAACCTGTGTGTGCCTTGTGCTCAGTATCTAGAATGGTGGTTTAGGGATTCAATCCTGAAGGACTTGTGTGCTGGTCCGCCTACCTGGCCAATCTCTGATTGGTGTCTAGGATTGGCAATCAGGGACCTAACACTCCCCTTACACCTGCCTGGCTGAGTACAGGGTTACTATAGGCTAGTTTGCCACCTTGATTGAGCATCTAGTTTGGACTCTAGGTCTAGTCAGCTATAGTCGGTCTGATCAAGTCTTGCATGAGCACTAGATCAGGAGTTTCATATCACCCACCTCCTTCACAAATGTCTGAACCCATGGAAAATTTACAAGCCCAAATAAAAGCCCTAGCTGATCAAATGGCCCAGATGGCTACCCAGATAACTACCCAGATAACTACCCAGATGACCCAGTTAACTCAGTCTCTATTCAAACCAATGATAGAATTGACCATCTTGCCAATAGATTTGATCAGTTAAAAGTCCGGGTAGGGACCCTAGAAAAAAACCATGGATCACAGTCTGAGCCAGATCCTAATTCCCCTCAACCTAGGAGGACCCCAAACCCTAATCCATACCCTGAGGTCGAACCTAGGAGAGCCCCTCATCCTGACCCATACTATAACCCTCAGCCTAGGAGGACCCCAGACCCTGACCCATACCAAGAGGTCGAACTTAGGAGAGCCCATCGTCATGACCCAATCCCTAAGGTTAGTCCTAGAAGACCCAATCAGGATTTTATAGACCAGGAAGATAGATCCTATTTACCCTCTCCCTATAAGCCTAGTATACCTACAACCTATAGATCTTATGACTCCAAATCCTATGAACCTAGAACCTATGAATCCATAACCTATGAACCTAGATCCTATGACTCTAGATCCCATGATCATAGATCCTATGCACCCACACTCTATGAGCCTAGTAGACCCAACACCCAATATTCTGACCCATATAGGGAGTCCAACCCTAGGAGGACCCAATATTCTAACCCATATAGGGAGTCCAACCCTAGGAGAACCTAGTATTCTGACCCATATAGGGAGTCCAATCCTAGAAGGACCCAATATCCTGACCCATATAGAGAGCCCAACCTTAGGAGGACCCCATACCTTGATCCATCCTTAGAACCTGATCATAGAGCTGACCCAAAATCCTATGACCTCAGATCCTATAATCCCATGACCCATAGATCTGCACCCTTGTCCTATGAGCCTAGAGAACCCAAAACCCCTAAGTATCAGCCTAGTACTAGTCATGCTTTCCCTAGTCAACTTGAACCCCATAGGATTAGTATCCCTAAATATGAACCCAATAGTGAGCCACTACCTCTTATACAACCTGAACCTACTAGGAGTAGAACCCATAATCAGAGACCAGAACCTAACCAATTTCCTGCTAACCGACCTTCTCCAACCATTCCTGAGATTCGCAAGGCTTACATTAACACGGAAGTGTATGAAGCTGATGTGAGCCTAGTGGATGAGTATGAGGGAGAAGAGGAGACACCTTTAGATGACCTAGAATTAGCTGACCCAGTAGATACCCAGGTAGAAACCAACCCAGAGCTAATTGACCTTGACCACATCCAACCTAAAGCTATAGTGGAAGAACAAATAGTGGAAGAGAACCTAGGTATTGCTGCTAGAGCCTTACCTGAGGAAACCATAGAGGAGAGCCAAATTATAGAGTCTAGTCCTAAAATACAAGAACCAGAAGAATTTATTAAGGACCTTATCTCTTTGAATCAATACCTTCAAGATGAGTCCCCTCCTATAGTTCCCATTAAGGACCTCTTCCCCGAAATTGGCGACCCATCCTTCCATTATGCAAACCCTGTAGATATAGCTCAACCTCGTAAGGTTAACCTCATTAGTATAGGATTAGTTCCTGGTACCCCGTCTTTTATCCTACTTTATCCAACTAACCATGAACCTTTTTCTCTACCTTACCAAACTAATTCTGAACCCACTTCCTATTTTCTGCCCTTTCCTGACACCTCCAGCATTTCTAGGATCATTAGATTGCATTTAGCTGAGATTAGCATACTGCATGCATTCATCACGCATGTTAGGTTTGCATCTTACTTCTGGCATACTCTTTGGAATTTGCTAGGAGTTCACTGTAAATTTTCATGTGCATGTCAAGCTAGGATCAAACATAGAGAACCTATAATCTATTAGGTTTAGATCTAAAGAGTTCAATAAAATTTTCTTCGATAGGAATGCATAGTCGAGTCTGTTAGGTGTCAGTATGAGTCCTTTGCATCATTTGTTAGGAGTCTGCATGTGCCTAGCATGTTCACCACCCGCACTAATTTTAAAACAACTGGCTAATTCCCGAAGAAGGGTCAAAGAATTTGATGTAGTGGATTCTATCTTGGTTAGGCTTAGGCCTAAAAGAAGCTTCATGCTCGCAGAGCCGGACCTTTTAAAGTGATAGAGAAGGATTGGGTCAAATGCCTAGGTGTTAGACTTGCCTTCGGATTTGGGCATTAGTTCTACCTTCAATATTACAGACCTGGTTGAGTATAGGAAACCGGCAGCGCTACCTAGTGAGGCCTTTGGACCTATTCCTTTTCATTGTGAGTGACCCTAACCTAGAGTGTCCACAAACAAATTTGGCCTGAGAGAGGAGAACGAATCGAGCGTATCCTGGACAATCAAGCCATCACGACCCAGGGCCATGACTATCAACGCTTCCTGGTCCGATGGCAAGGCCGTCCAGAGTCGGACGATTCATGGACTTCTCGAGAGGACTTGCAATGCCTCAACCCAGACCTTCTCGAGAGATATGTGAGCCAGTCTGACCTTCACTCGACAGGGTCGAGTTCCTCCCACCCCGGGAGAATTGGTGCGGACACCAAAGGCACCAGAATAAGGCAGAGGCTTCTCAACCCTCTGTGAATTGATCAATAATTTTTGAGTCCATCTGTAATAAGGGCTTAGCCCATCTGAGTCCTTTTTTTAGTTGTTGTTTGAGTCTTTTGAGTTGTTATTTCAGTTCTGTACTAGTCAGCTTATGTTGAGCTAGTTCAGTCCAATGCTAGTCAGCTCATGTTGAGCTTATTTTATTTTTTTGAGTCCTGTCCAAGCATACTGAAGACTCAAGACTATATCATACAAGTGAAGACCAAGTCTAACTAGATTGAAGACATGGAAGTATAGCACAAGTCCAACCCAGCTTGAAGATTTGAAGACCCTAGGAGCAAAATTCAGAAAACCCTGATTTCTTGCAGATGCCCTCCAGATGCCTAGATTCCCTTCCAGATGCCAAAGTATATTTATAGATAAGGTCATCCATGATTCCAGAGGTCCATCTGCATCCTAGCCCAAAAAAATCAAGCCCAGGTGCCAAGCCCAAGCCCCTAAGAAGCAAGATACCAGGGAATATTCCTGCTACCTGGCTACCAGGCCACCCCAGCTTCCAGAGGCCCAAACCCATGCACCCAAGCCCCTTTGGGCTGGCCTTTTGCTGCTCCTAGAAGCCCAACACGCCCCCCTAGGCATCCTTGGAGTCTTGACCAAGTCAAGAAAATTTTTAGGGATTTTTCTACCTAATATTTCCTTATTTTCTAGCTAGGGTTTGAGAGGGAAAATGATTCTTATGTAAAGACTTATGTACCCTTACTTGGAGCCCAAGGTTAAGGGTCTATTTAAGGGACCCTAGCCTCTTGTATGAAGGGGAATTTTGATGAATGAAAACCTTGAGTTCTTCTATTGAGTGGTGTGATACCCTGCTGTGTGCATAAAGGGGTTTGTGAGAGTTCTTCTTCCCGGTGTTTGCAATCATCTTCCTGCTGCCAACAAACCCTCCAGATCCCTGGACGCCCACTCCAAAAGAAGCCTTCCCTTGCTATTTTTACTTTGTTTTCTTGTTCCTTTGTGAGCTTTCTAACCCCTGACAGGTCGTTTGCAGGTCCCTGAGTTCCTACGAATCCAACGACTCCAGCCAAGCCTCAATCGGATCACCGAGCAGAAAGCCGAGTATCCGCGGGTCTTTGGCTTGGTTTTCCAGGCCGCATCCATCGAGGAACGAGAGACCCCTTCGCTGCGATCTTCACAGACATTGTCAGGTACACCCCTCTACCTCCAGTAGTTTTATTGTAGGAGAACTTGCCCTAACCGAGGCTTCTCAGCCCCGGCGGTCCTTCTTTGCTACTTTTCTAGGTCCTAATCTGCATGCTGATTTTCAAAAGGCAAGACTACCCACTCATACAAACCATCCTTAGTCTTGAATGCTGTCTTCCATTCATCCCCTGGTCGGATTCTAACTTGATGGTAGCCACTCTTAAGGTCAATCTTGGAGAAAATTGTGGCTCCAGCAATCATGTCTAAGAGGTCGTCTAGGCGAGTATGGGAAACCGATATTTGATGGTGATCTTGTTAATAGCTCGACTGTCTACGCACATTCGCCATGTTGGTAGGGGATGCAAAGTGAAGATGAAACTATGCAACTCTAAAGGAGATTAGCAAAGATTAATTGGCAAGTTCTATCGACATATGAAGAGTTCAGCATAATTTATCAAAGATAAGTTAATGAAGCAAACTTGAATGATCATGCATAACCCTAATTACCGAGACTTCGAAATAATAAAGAAATAGGACATAATTAAAACCACCAGTCATGCTAGTCAGATTAATGTCTCAGACCTAATTGATACTGACTTACCTGGCATTGATTTTTCAATAAGAATAAGATCACTCTTGAGGGGGTCTTCCAGATGACCAGGCCATGCTACAGGTTGGAGACTCTTCTTGTTTTCTGGATTGGTGGCAAGAGATCCTTCCACTTGAAGTCGGAATTCCAGAGAACCCTGCAACAAAGAAATCCCTAAGATGAAAGAACTTAACAAAACATGAAATGGAGAAAGGGAAAGAGAGGTTGATGAAGCATTGATGGGGATCCTTCTTGGTGCCATGGTGGAGTGCTTGAGATGGAACAGGTTGGTCTCCTTGTGTTGATCCTCTTGATTCACCATTGCATGTTGAAGGCTCGCTTGAGATTGGAGAGGAAGAAAGGAGTCCTTGGGTGCTGGAGATGGAAGAAGGGAGGAACTAGAGTGGGCGTGGAAGAGGAGAAAGACTAAACCACATAGATACAAAGACAATCACATAGAAAGAATAATCCAAGCCAAAAATTTTATTCATCCATTACCCTTACAATAGGGCATCCCAAAGTCTTTAATAGGAGCCTTACAAATCTTTAAAATTTGAAAATCCCTAAAATGTGGAGGATTACAAGGAGAGTTAGAGGATTTGTAGGCCTTGATGCTTGATTTGTGAAAGAGGGTAAATCTTTAAAATTTGAAAATCCCTAAAATGTGGAGGATTATAAGGAGAGTTAGAGGATTTGTAGGCCTTGATGCTTGATTTGTGGAAGAGGGTGGCCAACCATCATTTTGAATTAAAATTTTCTTCTTGGGCGCCCTCTTGGAGTTCCTTCAACCCATGACAAGTGGCACCAAAGTGGGGACCACTTGATGAGGTGGCTTCTAGCTGAGATGGCGCTGAGGTGGCAAGTGGTAGCTGATGTGGCGCTGAGGTGGCAAGTGGCATGTGGCACCACTTGGCTTTGGACTTGTCTTGATGCTTCAAAATCTGACTTTCAACTGGACTAAGGCTTCAAATTGGACTCGAAATTAATTACAAGATTATTTGGACTCAAAATTGAAAGAGAAATTACAGGACTAATTACAGGACTAATCCAACCATAAGGACTCAGACTTGAATTGAATAGGTTGGAGTCTTTTCCTGATTCTGGTTCCCACACCAATTCTCCCGGGGTGGGAGGAACTCGACCCTATCGAGTGAGGGTTGGCTTGATAAGCTTCTAATGCATCTGGGTCGATTTGTTGTAGGTCCTCTCGGGAAATCCAGGAGTCTTTAGATTTAGGACATCCTTGCCATCTAACCAGATAACGTTGGTAGCCTTTATTTCTAGTAGTAATGATCTGGTCATTCAAGATCCTTTCAATTCTCTCCTTTCTCTCAGGAACACTTGGTGGTGGACACTCATTTGGTGTTTCACACTCAAAAGAAACATTAGGACCAAAAAACTCACTAGGTATCAATGCAGGTTCTTTGTATTCTTTTAAGTCTGAAACATTAAAGGTTGAACTAATGCCATAACCTGGTGGTAATTCCAATACATAAGCATTGGGTCCAATTTTCTTTATTATTTTGAAGGGTCCGGCTCCCCGGGCATGGAGTTTCTTCATAGTTCCCGGTGAAAACCTTTCAGGTTTAAATTTGATCATAACAGAGTCCCCTTCATTAAATTCTTTTAACCGTTTATGTGAATTAGTCATATGCTGATAGAGTTCATTGCTCGATTGGATCTTTTGGCTAATCTCCTTATGCAATTCCCTAATATGCTGTGCATATGACTCAGCAGACTCAGATACTCGTGCATGTGTGGGTAATGGGGCTAGGTCTAAAGGTTTCCTAGGTCTGTATCCATGGACCACTTCGAACGGACTTTTCCCAATAGACCTATTAACTGAGTTGTTGTGGGCAAACTTAGCACGAGAAAGTAATAGGTCCCAGTTTCCCAGGTTGTCACCAACCAAACATCTCAACAGATTTCCTAAGCTTCGATTTACTACCTCTGTCTGGCCATTGGTTTGAGGATGATAGGCAATAGAGAATTTCAGCTTGGTACCTAACATGTGCCAGAGGGTTTTCCAGAAATAGCTAGTAAATTTGACATCTCTATCGGACACAATGGTTTTGGGTAAACCATGAAGCCTAACGACCTGATCGAGAAAAAGCTTGGCCACCTTCGAAGCATCTATAGTTTGAGAACAAGGAATGAAGTCAGCCATCTTAGAGAAACGATCGACAACCACAAAGACAGAATCATGCTTCCTAGATGTCTTAGGGAGGCCTACTACAAAATCCATACTGATATCCTGCCATGGACAATCAGGGACAGGTAAGGGTGTGTACAGACGGGTGTTCTGTCTTTGCTATTTTGCAACAGCACAGGTACGGCACTGAGCTACAATCTGGGCCACATTTCTTTTGAGACCAGGCCAAAAGAATTGGTCTTCTATTGCTAAGATGGTCTTATTCCTACCAAAATGTCCTGACAAGCCTCCAGCATGAACTTCCCAGATCAGAAATTCCCTAACAAAGGTCTTGGGAATACACAACTGATTTCCTTTGAAAAGGTATCCAACTAAAAGGGTATAATCACTATGCTTACTAGATGGTCCTTGTTGAAGGGATCGATAGATGTTACCAAAATCAGGGCATGTAGGATACTCCTCTTTCAATCTATCAAACCCTACTACCTCAGTGCTCACAGAAGTCAACAACATGGAACGACGACTCAACGCATCGGCTACCCTATTTTCAGTATCGGCACGATGTTTCAGTACGAACGTATAAGCTTGTATGAACTCTACCCATTTCCCATGCCTAGGGTTCAATTTCTTCTGAGAACTAAGGAACCTAAGAGCTTCGTGGTCAGAAAATAGGATAAACTCTTGCGGTAGAAGATAATGCCTCCAATAACGTAATGCCTGAACTACCGCATACAGCTCCCTATCATAGGTGGAATACCTTAGTCTCACTTCATTTAACTTTTCACTAAAATATGCTACTGGGTGATTCTCTTGACTCAAGACACCTCCAATTCCTACCCCAGAAGCATCACAAGCAACCTCAAACACTTTGGTAAAATCGGGTAACCTCAAGATGGGTGCGTGGTGCGGGCACCAGACTCAGAAGAAGACTTCAAGGCTCCATCTGGATCTCTGATTGACCTTGCCCGAAGAATTAGGGTTTTCTGGTTTTGTAATAAGGGTTGACCTGATCAACTCAATTTTGAGTCTGTAATTTTGTCATTTCAATTTTTGTTGGATCATGTTGACTCAGTCCAAGTCCAAGGCCCAGGTAGGTGTCATTCCCTTTGCCATAGGGCACCACATTTTCCAGCTACAAGTGGATGCCACACTTCCTGCCACATCTCCATCCAGTGTACCTTGGTCCCCATGCCTCAAGTAAGCAGGTTCTTTTTTCTTGCACCACTTGGGGGAGAAATCCATCAAGATACCTCAATCCAAGGAGGAGCCAACTTCTTTCCAGATAAACCCAAGCCAGGATTGCAAGAATTTTTCTTGAAGAGAGGATCAAGGAGGTGCCCCATAATGTTCCATAAAAATCCAAGTTATAAAAGGGAAGAGAGCATGTCTTGAGGAGAAAATGAAGGAGGCACTCAAAAGTTTCCAAAAGTGCCAAAGCCATGAAAGGAAGAAGCCTAAACTTGTGGAGCAAGACTAGGAGGTGTCCAAAAGAGCCAAACCATGAAGGGAAAATCCTTGATTCATAGAGAGATACTAGGAGACACCCCCATAACCTGCCATTTGGAGCTGATTTTCAAGTTTTCTTGGAGTTTTTGGGCTGCCCACTCATGGAAGGAGTCTTGGGAAGAGAATTTGATGCCTAAAGTATGGGTTAGCCCTATTAGTCCCACATGGAAAATGTATAAAATTTTATTTCTTTGTTATGTCTATATATTCAACTCTATGTAACTCTTGAAGAAAATGATGAATGAAATCAATTTCTTTGTGAGCAACTTTGTGTTTCTCTCTTCCGCACTTGTATTCAAGTATTGAGCTCCGTGAGGGAGTAAATCCGGGTTCCCTAGGAACCTTGAGGAGGTGTGAGATCTCCAACCCCAAAACTTTAGCTTAGTTCACCCATCTCTACTCCACCACCACCAAACCCTAATTTTCCATCTACATCCCACGGCCCCTCTCTTCCACATAGAGGCCGGCCACCAGCATCCAGGTTCAGATCAACTGTTTCAACTACAGAGCAAGTTCAAAGAAGAGTCAGATCAGTATCAAGATCTCCGGAACTTCTACATCCAACAATCTTCATTAAGTCCTCAGGTCAGTGTCTTTCTTTAAGTTTCTGGTTCTTTTTTTTTTTGTTCTTCTTCTTCCAGATCCTGAGTTCGAGAAGAAGGCCAACCTTGCCATAGGACTACAATCCAAGGATCCATTGCGAAGATACCCCATCTCCAAGGATCCTACAATTTGCTCGAGAGTGTCCTTCAATTGAAGCAACGAGAGATATCACAGTCAGGTATAAAACCTTCTCTTCTCTCTTCGTCTGTTTCTTGAAAGAGGAGTAAACCCTAGGTCTGGGGGGTTCTCAATCCCCAGCGATCCTACTTCTGAGTTACTCTGATAATCCACTCCTTTTAATTATGATTTCTGTCATTTCTTAGTTTCCTTCAACATTAGTTTATCTTTCCTTTGAATCAAAGCCGACTTCTGAAAATAAATAAATAAATAAATAATATAATTTTTTAATTTACTTCTGCATCGCATCATCTTTTTTGTTCTGCATCAGTGCGTGTGTCATTTTTTTCTTAATTGTTAGGAAGGCTTTGTCTGCTGCTTTAGTCCACTCAAAAGTTCCCTTCCTAATACAATCAGTGATTGGAGCCACTATCGTACTGAACCCTCTAATGAATCTCCTATAGAAGGTGGCTAAACCATGGAAACTACGGATATCATGAATGCTTTTGGGTATAGGCCACTCTACTATGGACTTAATTTTTGCAGGGTCAGCGGACACTCCTTCAGATGTGACTATGAATCCTAGAAAGATAACTCTATGTGTTAAGAAATCACACTTCTTGATATTGGCATAGAGGCTATCCTTTCTAAGAACTTGGCAAACTTGCCTTAGGTGGGTTAAATGGTCTGCCTTAGTCTTGCTATAGATAAGAATGTCATCAAAGTAGACCACCACAAATTTCTCGATGAAGGTTTTCAACACCTGATTCATAATTCTCATAAAGGTGCTGGGTGCATTGGACAGACCGAACGGCATGACTAACCACTCATATAATCCATCTTTAGTCTTAAAAGCGGTCTTCCATTCATCTCCAGGCCTAACCCTAACCTGGTTATAGCCACTCTTTAAGTCTATCTTGGAGAAAATCGTTGATCCGGCTATCATGTCTAACATATCATCCAGTCTTGGAATTGGAAACCTATATTTAACAGTAATCTTGTTGATGGCACGGCTGTCTACACACATCCTCCAGGTGCCATCCTTCTTAGGGGTTAACAAGGCAGGGACTGCACATGGGCTTAAACTTTCTCTAACAAACCCCTTTCTAAGAAGTTCACTGACTTGCCTTTGTAACTCCTGATGTTCAGTTGGATTCATCCTATAATGAGGCAAATTAGGTAAAGTCGCGCCAGGGACTAAATCTATGGCATGCTGTATGTCCCTTAAAGGTGGAAGATTATCGGGAAGATCCTCGGAAAACACATCTTCAAATTCTTTCGATAATTGGACCACCTCTTGAGGGTGTTCTACAAGGGTGTGGTCCATAGTTTCCTTAGCAGCTACCATCCAAATAGGTGCTCCCTCATTAATGTCTTTTTCTAATTCTCTTGCACCTATCAAATTTAATCCAGTGCTTTTTTCTTTCAGGCTGCTAGCTTCTCTTTTAGTGTTGTCCTTAGGCTGGGTTGGATGAATGACAATTTTCTTGCCATTGAAATTGAAAGCATAGGAGTTTGTTCGACCAAAAATTGTCACATCATGGTCAAACAGCCATGGCCTACCTAGGATGATGACTTACTCCCATAGGGAGCACATCACACCAGATTCGTTCCTGATAGGACTGAAGTTGGATTCGGACCTGACATCTCTGCTTGATTGGGATAGAAGTGGAATCGATCCAGGATACCTTATATGGATTGGGATGTGGTTCAGTGGGTAATCCTAGACTCTTGGCTGCACTAGTGGAAATGGCATTGACACAGCTTCCACTATCGATCACGATCTTACAGACCTTTTCTCCTATTTTGACAAATGTGTGTAGGATGCTAGTCCTATGCCAGTCTTCCTGCTCCTTGGTCTGTGTCATGATACATCTCACAACTCCTAACACATCTGATGAGTCTACATTTTCTTCATCTCCTTCATACTCATCAACCAAGCAATCCCCTGCTTCATAAACCTCCTCCTCATCATTCTCTAGGGGTTCTAATTCTCCTTCTTTTGCCTCCCCTATATGTAAAGCTCTAGAGGGACATTGGCTCACGAAATGACCTGGTTTACGACACTTATAGCAGACTCGCTCCCTCTCACCTCGAACTTCAGGGCTCTTTCCTTTGTCTTCTCTAGGAATTGGGGGAATGGCAGGGTTGGGTCTAGGGGTTGGATTCGAGCTGGATCTTGGTCTATTGGTTGTACCAGGGACTAAACTAGGTCGACTAACAGGAGGATTAAACCTAATGGGCTCAGGTCACCTAAATGTAGCTCTCCTTTGAAACCTCTCATAGTCCATGGAAACTTGGTATGCTTGATCTAAATCATGGACTTCTCTCAAAAATAGTTCCCCTTTTATATCTTCATTCAATCCTGATCTAAACCTCGACAATGTGGCTAACTCAGACTCAACTACGTTGCATCGCATCACAAACTCATCAAATTTAGCAACGTATTTCGAAACGGTCCTATTACCTTGTGTCAACCGTTGCCATTGATCTAACAACCTTTGCTGATAAGACATAGGCAGATATTTCTCTCTAAGCTTTCTCTTCATGTCTCTCCAGGTCACTATAGGTAAGTCTCCCCTCTGCCTAGCTATGCGTTCGATGTTTCCCCAATACAACCTAGCCTGACGGACTAGTCTAATTTTGGCAAACTTGAATCTTCTCTCTTCAGACATATCATACCAGTCAAAATATTGTTCCATGTCAGCCTCCCAGTCTATGTACACCTTAGGATCTAGGCTTCCCTCAAAGGTTGGTGCATCTAGACAGATATTCCTTAAGGCCCGATCATCCTGATCAAAAGTATCATGGCGAGGTCTTCTA
This sequence comes from Areca catechu, assembly GCA_021397845.1. Classification (NCBI taxonomy): domain Eukaryota; kingdom Viridiplantae; phylum Streptophyta; class Magnoliopsida; order Arecales; family Arecaceae; genus Areca; species Areca catechu. The sequence goes on along the minus strand of CM038044.1, from coordinate 79,107,993 downwards.
GGATATGGCTCTGGAGTGTGATCAGCATAATCCTGATGTGGCCTTCTATGAATTGGATCAGGTGTATGTTCCTGTCGTTGGGCTCTAGGGCGAACTGAAGGTAACCTAGGTGAAGGTGGTTCAGTTGGGGTCAACCTAAATTCCTCTAGGTTTCCTATCCTTTCCTCGAATTGATCAAACCTAGAATCTAAACGTTCAAGTCGCTCAATCATAGATCTCATAAGGGTTTCCATACTAGTGTCAATGGATGAACTTGGTTGGTCTTGTGAAGGGTGGTAAGGAGTTCCTGATCTAGTTGTCATGCAAACAATTTGACTCAAACTCGGGCTAAGGATTTCTAGACCTAGAGTACGAATTAGAGATCTAATTAAAAGGACCAACTAGCTAGTAGTAACTTACGTGACTTAGCCAGGTATGTGGGAAAGGGAGTGGAGGTCCCTGTTCTGCCAACCTTAGACACCAATCTGTGATTGGCCAGGTAGGCGGACCAACCCACAAGCCCTAATACACCAATCCTAGACACCAAGCTCATAAGCACACACCAATTAGTGGACACAATCAACTTGACCCTAATCCGAACCCGACTCGTTGGTGTCCCTAACCCACTAGGGTGATTAAGTCTAATTGGTTTTAATTAAGGATTGGGATCGAGATGATGGGTTGTGGTTTTGGGCTAAGGACAAGTGATGAACTCTTGCCCCCATGTCATATTGATGCCCTTAAGATGTTTTTAAATGAATGCAAAATTTTTTTTTTTTTTTTGTGTGTTTTATGAGCTGACTTAATTAATTAACTTGATTAGTTTTCAAACAATTTCAAATTCAAACTTAAATTTTAAAATTTAAATTTCAAACTCCAAGTTTCAGATTCTATAATGTCAGAATTTTAAAATTTTAAAATTTAAAATTTGAACTTCAAATTCAAAAATTTTCTGAGATTGGTTATTGCTGGAATTTCAGTTCAGATTGAATCTCAGAGAGTATTTCGAATGCTAGAAATTCTAACAATCGAAATAAAATCTGAAAAGTTTTTGAGAAATAATATGAATTATGAGGATCCCAGCAAAACAAAAATCAAGAAATTTTGATCTGTCTATATAGAGAAATAATAAAAATAACAGACCATGTACTGCAGACTATTTCAGCAGGACAGAAGATTGAAGTAGGAATTTTAGTATTTTTCATGAATTTCTTCTGATGCTGAAACTTTGTGTGATTATAACTAACCTTATATGGAATCAAAAAAAAAAATTATGGCAATGCAAAATGTACTATTTTTCTTTTTTTGAATTTTTTTTTTATCACAGTCAGCAGATTCAGATTCACAGAAAAAAAGAAATTAAAGGAATTGTGATGCTTTACCAAACTCTAATCTAGAACTTCACGTCCGGCCCGGAGGCTCATTTCCATGGGTCATGACAGTGTACTGGAGTACACCCGCTCAGGAGGCGTGAGTTTTTTATCTAGTTTGGATTTAAGAGAAAACTATTCTACCCTAATGCAACCTGGCTTCTGATACCAAGAATGGTAGGGGATGCAAAGTGAAGATGAAACTATGCAACTCTAAAGGAGACTAGCGAAGATTAATTGGCAAGTTCTATCGACATATGAAGAGTTCAGCATAATTTATCAAAGATAAGTTAATGAAGCAAACTTGAATGATCATGCATAACCCTAATTACCGAGACTTCGAAATAATAAAGAAATAGGACAGAATTAAAACCACCAATCATGCTAGTCAGATTAATGTCTCAGACCTAATTGATACTGACTTACCTGGCATTGATTTTCCAATAAGAATAAGATCACTCTTGAGGGGATCTTCCAGATGACCAGGCCATGCTACAGGTTGGAGATTCTTCTTGTTTTCTGGATTGGTGGCAAGAGATCCTTCTTCTTGAAGTCGAAATTCTAGAGAACCCTGCAACAAAGAAATCCCTAAGATGAAAGAACTTAACAAAACATGAAATGGAGAAAGGGAAGAGAGGTTGATGAAGCATTGATGGGGATCCTTCTTGGCACCATGGTGGAGTGCTTGAGATGGAACAGGTTGGTCTCCTTGTGTTGATCCTCTTGATTCACCATTGCATGTTGAAGGCTTGCTTGAGATTGGAGAGGAAGAAAGGAGTCCTTGGGCGTTGGAGATGGAAGAAGGGAGGAACTAGAGTGGGCGTGGAAGAGGAGAAAGACTAAACCACATAGACACAAAGACAATCACATAGAAAGAATAATCCAAGCCAAAAATTTTATTCATCCATTACCCTTACAATAGGGCATCCCAAAGTCTTTAATAGGAGCCTTACAAATCTTTAAAATTTGAAAATCCCTAAAATGTGGAGGATTTCAAGGAGAGTTAGAGGATTTGTAGGCCTTGATGCTTGATTTGTGGAAAAGGGTAAATCTTTAAAATTTGAAAATCCCTAAAATGTGGAGGATTACAAGGAGAGTTAGAGGATATGTAGGCCTTGATGCTTGATTTGTGGAAGAGGGTGGCCAACCATCATTTTGAATTCAAACTTTCTTCTTGGGCGCCCTCTTGGAGTTCCTTCAACCCATGACAAGTGGCACCAAAGTGGGGACCACTTGATGAGGTGGCTTCTAGCTGAGATGGCGCTGAGGTGGCAAGTGGTAGCTGATGTGGCGCTGAGGTGGCAAGTGGCATGTGGCACCACTTGGCTTTGGACTTGTCTTGATGCTTCAAAATCTAACTTTCAACTGGACTAAGGCTTCAAATTGGACTCGAAATTAATTACAAGATTATTTGGACTCAAAATTGAAAGAGAAATTACAGGACTAATTACAGGACTAATCCAACCATAATGACTCAACTTGAATTGAATAGGTTGGAGTCTTTTCCTGATTCTGGTTCCCACACCACATGTGCCATCCTTTTTGGGTGTCAAAAGGGCTGGGATGGCACAAGGACTCAAACTCTCTCTGATAAAACCTTTATTCAACAACTCACTAACTTGCTTATGGAGCTCTAAATGTTCCTTGGAGTTCTTCCAGTATTGGGGCAGGTTAGGCAAAGTGGATCCTGGGACAAGGTCAATGGCATGCTGGATGTCCCTAAGGGGTGGAAGTTGGTCGGGCAGATCATCTTGAAATACATCCTTAAATTCTTCCAAAACTTCCAAGACTCCCTGAGGTGGGTCTTCTAAGGTTGGTTTCTTAACTTCCTTGGAGGATACTAACCAAACAGGTGAACCTTCCACAATCTCCCTTTCTAACTCTTTGGAACTAATCAGATTTAATCCAGATGTCTTCTTTTTCAAAGAGCTAGCTCCCTTCTTGACTTCATCCTTAGGGGGCACTGGGTTAATGACTATCTTCTTCCCTAAGTGGTTGAAGGAACAGGAGTTGGACTTGCCAAACAGAGTGACATCATGGTCATAGAGCCAGGGTCGTCCTAAAATGATGCTGCTAACCCTCATGGGCAGCACATCACACCACACTTTATCCTTGTACGACTGTAATTGGATGAGGACTTGACACTGGAGCTTGATGGGAATGGAGCTGGAATCTATCCAGGACACCTTGTAAGGGCTAGGATGGGGAATTGGGGTTAGCCCTAAAGTCTTGACAGTGCTAGCAGAAATGGCATTGATACAACTGCCACTATCTAGGATAACCTTACAAACCTTCTCTCCAACCTTAATGAAAGTGTGTAGGATGTTGGTCCTATGCCAGTCTTCTTGTTCCTTAGATTGTGCAAGGATACGTCTAACTACTCCACACAAGGTAGTGGGGTCACAGGTTTCCTCATCTCCCTCGTACTCTTCTGCTAAAGTCAGTCCTTCCTCATACACTTCTTCTTCCAACTCATGAATAGTCTCGGGGTTCTCTTCTTCCTCTAAACCACCTATATGGAGGGATCTAGTAGGACATTCACTGGAGTAATGGCCGGGCTGGTGACATCTAAAACAAATGCCAGGTTTTCTGGGGACCTCTACAGATTTACCTTTATTATCTTGAGGCCGGCTGGGACTGGGTCTACTAGACTCGAGTCAACTAGGGTCAGTCCGGTTTTGGTCAGGACGACTCGGATTTGGACGGGCAGGGTAAGGTCGGCTTGGATTAGGCTGGGCTGGTCTAGGGTATAGACTCCTAGCAGGTTCAATCTTTCGATAGGCGAGAGTCCTATGGAACTGCTCAAAATCCCTAGCTACCTGGTAGGCCTGCTCTAGATCTTTTACCTCCCTCAGGTAAAGCTCTCTCTTTAACTCCTCTCTCAAACCAGACCTAAATCTAGACAAAATCACGGCCTCAGATTCGTTCATCCCACACCTCATGGCCAACTCATCAAAATGGGCAATATACTCTGTGGCACTCTTGTTTCCTTGAATCAACCTATGCCACTGATCTAAAAGGCGTTGGTGGTAAGACACAGGTATGTACTTTTCCCTAAGCCTAGCTTTTAACTCTCCCCAGGTGGCTACGGGTTCCTGTCCTCTTTGCCTCATTAGTCTCTCAATAGTATCCCAATACATCCGGGCTTGGCGAATTAACCTAAGCTTGGCAAACTTAAATTTCCTACCCTCCGTCATCTCGTACCACTCGAAATATTGGTCCATTTCCTTTTCCCAGTCCAGGTATACCTTGGTGTCCAGGGTGCCATCAAATGTGGGGGCTTCTAGTCTAATGCTCTTAAAAGCCCTATCCTCCAGATCAACAAACTCCTGATGGGGTCTTCTAGGAGGATGATCTCGGTATGGGTCAGGTTGCTGGGCCCTCCTAGGATGTGGTTCCTCGAATGGGTCAAAAGTTCTTTCTCTCCTAGGGTTAGGCTCTTCGAAAGGATCAAGATTTCTAGCCCTCCTAGGGTGTGTCATCGAAGCTGGGGTGCTAGGGTCGGGCTCAGAACGCTGCTGCTGGGCTCTCTCTATGGTGTCCAATCTAGCCTCAAACTGATTCAACCGGTTATGTAAGTGATTGGCCAATTGGGCAGATAACTAGGCTGACATTTGGGCAAAATGCTCTGACATAGTTCTTAGTAAAGCCTCTTGAGGGTTATCCATAGGTGTCTCGGGCTGATATGATGTCCCTGCCCTAGTAGACATGAATCAAGCACACAAGCAGAAAATTCGACTAAGGGTAACTAGACCTAGAATCTCAACTGGGGCCTAACTCAATGCAACAGGCTAACCTGTAGTAACCCTTATCCTTGGCCAGGTAGGTGTAGGGGAGTGAAGGTCCCTTTCTGCCAACCTTAGACACCAATCGAGGATTGGCCAGGTACGGCGGACCAACTCACAAGCCCTAGGTTTACCAGCCTAGACACCAAGAATAGTGGCACACACAAGATAGACTGACACAAGGAGTAGACTCAAAGTCTTGACTCAACCGTGTTGGTGTCCCTATGGCTCTCTTGAGCAAGGTAGTACGTTGCTAATTGATTTTAAATTTAAAGGCTTAGGTTCGAAAATGAGGGTGGTTGTTGTGGACTAAGGAGAAGTAATGACGTCCTCCCCTTTGTTATGAAATTGCCGCCCTTAAATAGATTTATCATGAGATGGAATGAAACATGCAATGAACCCTAGTCTAATGGTGCAAAAAAAAAAAAAAAAAAAAAAAAAAATCCAAAAATTCCAAAAAAGTCACAATAAACACTTAACACATCAATAGCATACCAGATGAAAGGATTTAGACAAATAAAACCTATGATATTCTAAACATGTCTTGGAACTTAACTAAAATGGAAGAGTCAGCAAAACAGCATGCAGACAGCAAAGGATTTCAGAAATTTTAACTTTTTTTGTAATTTTTTTCTGAGGAAGAGATTTTAAACAAAGATAGATAACTGAAAATGCTACAAGGAAAAAAATATAAACAAGATAAACTAACTACTTTTATATAGAGATTTAAGTAGATTACAGGCAGAAAACGTAACTAATACAGAAAAATAGTAAACAGTAAACAGGACAGCAACAACTTGCAGGAATTTTAATTGTTTTTTTTATAATTTTTTTCTAAAGATGAAATTTTAAACTAAGACAGCTAACTAAAAATGATACAAAGAAAAAAATACAAAACAAAGAAACCAACTACTCTTATATTGAAATTAAAATGGATTACAGGTATGTCACAAGTGAAAACAAAAACCCTGAAGTGCAGAGACTGGAACAAGTCCTAATCTAACCTTCTCTGATACCAAATATGAAGGGGAACCTATGGACTAGGATGGCATGAAAATGATGAGAGATGCAATGCAAAGAAAATCACCCTTAAATCTGATTAAATTGAGACTCATAAAAAGCAAGGATGATAGAAAACAACTTAAGAAAGGTATCATCTCATACAACCTCTCATGCTGGACCCCAAAATTAAGTGAGCAGAATAATAGACCCAGGACTCAGAGATTAAGAAATCCCCGATCTAGGACATGCAAACAATTAATAAAATAGATCTTAAGGATAAGGAGGTGAGGTAAAATGACACAACAGTAAATAAATATTCTCAAAGCACTAGGGTCACTCTTCCTGGGAAGATGCGGCCTAGATGATCAATAATCAGCTGCTCAACGGGTGGCATCGTGCTAAATATATGTTGGCAAGGTTCCTTCGGGGGATCGTTACCAGAGAAAGACCTTGAAATCTTCGATCTTCTGGAGCACGACGGTGAGGATTATGGATGATGGAATGGATGATAGGGGGGCTTAGACAGCTGGAAAATGGTAGGATAAATAGGGCCTCGCGCCCCTCGACGCCGCGGGTGCAGCGAAGGCAGTCAGAGCCTCACACTCCTCGACGTTGCAATGCAACGAAGGCAGGGTTAGGGCCTCACACCCCTCAATGTTACAATTGTAACAAAGGCACTAGAGAAAGCACTCCAACAATATTTCATTTCATCTATCCCTTCTTCTTTTTCATACAAGAGAACCATCCCTATTTATAGGCTCAAGAACACCCTCTTGAATCCTCTATATAAAGATTAGTTTAATTTTGCAAAATCTGGGGCTGCAGGAATCATGATGAAGACAAGAGAACCATCCCTATTTATAGGCTCAAGAACACCCTCTAGAACCCTCTATATAAAGATTAGTTTAATTTTTAAATGGGTACAATGCTTCAGGATCTGCACGGTGGTGCATGCTCTTGCTTTAAAACTCACAAAACTTTTCCTTCCTTGTTGGCTTAAGAAATGTATGACACATGCTTTAAAAATGGGAAAATTTTTCCTTCTTTGCTAGCTTCTCTTGATGTTTGGCAACAAAAGACTTCATACTTTAAAACCCAAAAACAATTACAGGGTTGCATTTGCTGGATGGTTCAGAGTCTGGATCTTCCCTACGAGATCCATAGTGAGTTCTGAAATTTTGTGAAGGTGTCCTCACCATGCTGCCCTCCATCCTAAAATCTTCCTCATCCAAACTCTCTCTACTCGGTGGTACCCCATCCATTGTAAGGATTTCTTAGAGTATTTGTCTGTATGAAGTAGGGGTATGCTATCCTCACAGTCAGGTCTATACCACAATCCTGGAATAAGAGAGTAAAAGCCATGCCATAGGACAGACATGCCCTAGCCCTCCTAGCTGCATCCCTGATCTGGCTCATCATAATTAAAAGGTAGATTGAGGGCCTCCTCCTCAATCAGGTACCTCATAAACATTAGGTCTCTCTCATTTACCCAGTCGAATCTCTTAGTCTGGGTAAGAACACTCTACTGATAATGTTATATAGCAGCCTCATTTCCAATGAAAGAATGTTAGCTTGTAAATTTGTAATTCCATCAACATTACTTCTTTCAAAAACTATCCTCAAGGTCCTCTATCTATCCTTTAGATTCAAATAGCACTTCCTAGCTTTAGGCAATTGAAGAACTCTACTTAACCTAGTTTCATCAATAAACATGGTAACTCCCTTTATTGTGGATAGGATCTAATTTGCTCTAAGTGTGACATGCTCAAAAAATGTCTAACTAGTGTGGGGTAAGTAGGAATGTCCAATGAACAAAAATATTTCCAACCCTGAGTTTCAATCTAATCTCCAATTCAAAATCCTTGATTTTCAAGAAAAGTAAAATCTATTTTTCTTTCTGAAGTAACTGAATGATTACCCATTAGAATGATTTGCCTCTATGGAGCTTGATGTTCTTGGGTTTCGTGGTGAGTTGGCTCATCCTCCCTTCACTTGGATCTCCTCTTGGCTTGAACTGTGATGGGTGCTGCTCGCTTGGATCTCTTGGCCATGGCTCTCTTAGGTGCCATAGGATCAAGATCTAAGGGGTAATGGAAGGGTTGAGTGGTCCCAAAGTTTAGAGTGGAAAGTGGTCCCTAGGGCTCAGTTTTAACAGTGAATGGGAAAGTGAAATGAAATTTCTAGGGCATTCGGCTTTTATGTAGGCTCGTTGTTCGAGTCGGCTCGGCTAGAAGGTTTTTCTTCTTGAGTCGGCTCAAGCAAAAATAGAGAAAAAGAGGCAAAAATTCAGGGAAATGATTTTTCCTCCTATAAAAATACTAAAATGGGTGTGTATCTAGCTTAGATAAGTTATGAAGATTTCTAGATAATTTTTCCTTAATTTTTGAAGAAATTAGATAAAAATCCTAAAAAGGATCACAAATGTCTAATTCTTCTATAATCATTTAAAATCTATCCTTACTAAGTTGTTTAGTAAAGATGTCAGTTAATTATTTTCAGTACATGCAAATTCAAGTTCAATATCACCATTTGTACATGAGCCCTATTGAAATGATGTCTAATTTCAATATGTTTCATTCTTGAATGCTGGATAAGATTTTTTGTTAAGTTAATAGCACTTGTGTTATAATTTGATTGGAATTTTAGATTGAATAATACTATAATCTTCTAGTTGTTGCTTAATTTATAACACTTGAGCACAACAACTCCTTATAGCCACATACTCTGCTTCAATAATAGATAGTGCCACGGAATTTTGTTTCTTATTGTGCCATGAGATTAAGTTCAATCCTAGAAATTGACATATGATACTAATGCTCTTTCTATCAATTCTACAATCATCATAATCAGCATCAGAATAACCAATTAAATTTAAAGATGAAAGTTTAGAATACCATAATTTTAAATTAGATGTACGTTTAAGATATCTTATGATTCTTTTAACAGCAAGTATATGTAATTCTTTAGGATTAGATTGAAATCTTGCACATATACAAACACTAAACATATATCAGGTCTACTTGCAGTTAAATAAAGTAGAGACCGATCATACCTTGATATAGTTTTTCATCAACTTTGTTACTTTCCTCATCTTTGTCAAGTTTGCAGGTTGGGCTTATGGGTGTGCCAATTTTTTTTACAGATTCTATCCCAAACTTCTTTAATAGTTCTATGATGTACTTCATTTGGTTGATGAATATCCCTTCCTTTGTTTGCTTGATTTGTAGGCCAAGGAAGAAAGTGAGTTTACCCATCATACTCATTTTAAATTCTCCCTGCATTAGCTTAGCAAATTCTTGACATAAAGTTTCATTAGTTGTACCAAAGATTATATCATCAATATATATATGTACAACTAATAATTCATCATCTTTTCTCTTGATAAACAGAGTATATCCACTTTACTTCTTTTAAAATCATTTTTTAAAAGAAATTTGCTCAACCTCTCATATCATGCTCTAGGTGCTTGTTTTAAACCATATAAAGTTTTGTTTAGTTTGAAAACATGGTTTGGAAAAGAGTGATTTTCAAATCCTAGAGGTTGTTCTACAAAAACTTTTTCAATATAGCCATTCAAGAAAGCACTTTTTACATCCATTTGAAAAAGTTTAAATTCCATGTGACATGCAAACACAAGTAAGAGTCTTATGGCTTCTAATCTTGCTACAGGTGCATAAGTTTCATCAAAATCTATTCCTTCTTCTTGGTTATATTCTTTAGCAACTAATTTGACTTTGTTTCTAACTACATTACCTTTGTCATCTAATTTATTTCTAAAGATTCATTTTAAACCTATGACAGGATGTTCTTTAAATCGAGCTATACTAAGGTCTATACATTGTTTCTTTCAAATTGATTAAGTTCTTCCTGCATAGCCATCATCCAATATGGATCATTTTCAGCTTTCTCTATGCATTTAGGTTCAACTTGAGATCAAATGCTAAGTAATCAAAGGTGTTTCTAAAGGATGACCTAGTTCTTACTCCTTGTGAGGGATCACCAATACTTAACTGTTTAGGATGAGAATGTGCATACCTCCAATCCTTTGGTAGCTCATCATGTTCTGTGCTTACCTTTTCTTTTTCTTGCTTAACTTGCTTTTCCTTTAAGCTCAAGTCCTTCACTCCATCATTCAGGGAACCTGCATCATTATTAATACACTCTTCTTTTCTTGAAGGTGTGAGGTTAAACTCATCGAAAATAATATGAATTAATTCTTCAACAGTTAAAGTTCTTTTGTTGAAAACTCTATATCCTTTACTAGTAATTGAATATCCAAGAAATATGCCTTGATCAGATTTTGTATCAAATTTACCTAAGTTATCTTTTTTATTGTTTAAAATATAACATTTACATCCAAAAATATGAAAGTAATGAATATTTGGTTTTCTATTATTCCAATGCTCATAGGGGTTTTCTTCAAAATTGGTCTAATCAAAATATGGTTTAGTTTGTAATAAGCAGTGTTCACAGCTTCTGTCCAAAAGTACCTTAAAAGATTACCTTCACACAACATGGTTCGGCCATCTCTTTCAATGTTATATTTTTTCTTTCTACAACACTATTTTGTTATGGTATTCTAGGGGCTGAAAAATTATGATCAATGTCATGTTCAGTGCAAAATTCTTCGAAGTATTGATTTTTAAATTCTGTACCATGATCACTTTTAATTGAAATAATTGAAAGATTTTTCTGATTTGAAACTTTTTTGTGAAATTTTTGAAAAACTTTAAAAGCTTCATCTTTGTATGCAAGAAAAAAAACCCATGTGAATCGTGAAAATTCATCTACTATCACAAGTCCAAATTTTATACCTCCTAGGCTTGTAGTCCTAGTTGATCCAAATAAGTCTATGTATAGCAGTTCTAAGGGTCTTGATGTTGAACTAATATTTTTTGATTTAAAACTCTCCCTAGTTTGTTTACCATATTGACATGCATCATAAACATGATCAAAATTAACTTTAAATTTAGGTAAACCTCTAACTAAGTCTTTGTAAATTAATTTGGCTAAAGTATGCATGCTAGCATGATCCAATCTTCTATGCCAAAGAAAACTAAATTCCTTGGTTTTAGCATTAAAAGCCAGTAGACTTGTACTACTTGATATTGCTAGATCATTCAAATCTACAATATAGATATTTTCAAGTCTATTACCAACAAATCTAATGCTGGAATCAAGAGAGCTAGTTACTATATACAATGAAGACTCAAATACAACTTTGAAGCCTTTATCATTTTATTGACTAATACTCAATAAATTATGTTCAATTTGTCTACTAGCAATACATTTTCAATATAAGTAGAAGGGGTTATTTTGATCTTACCAATTCCAATAATTTTTTTCTTGCCATTATCACCAAACATTACCATTCCACCATCTTTCATTTAAAGGATGATGAATTGATCTTTGTCACCCGTCATATGTCTTGAACAATTGCTATTTAGATACCATCTCTATTAGATGTATGCCCTGAAAGCCATGTTGGCTTAACACATCTTATATTTTAGGGCATGAACTTTGTACTTAATTGTTATTATTAATAAAAGGGTATTAGTTTCATTCATATTGATGTGTCTATGAATCGTCCATGGAGTTAATGGACAATGACACATATTCTCAAGAGTTGAGAATCTGAGGTATGTGTCTTTATAGATTAACTCCTAAAGGCTCCCGATTGTTGGAATATCACAAGGACGATGATTGATCCATTAAAATTGGTGCACAGATCACTTTCCTTTCTGGGTAGATGAGTATCTGACCTACAGTGTGGTGATACTGGAGTGAAAGTGCAGGTAGTTGAAGGAGATCAATAGTACCGAGCATGACCAAGTACAGGAAGTTATACAGATGACTACTCACTCGTTGATAACTTCCTGATGCTGTAGTTATGTGAATAGTTTCTTGACCTAGAGTATCTCAGCTACTACAATAAGGTTGATGTAGTTTGATAGCACAATCACATGATTCCTATCCATACGGGACCTTGCGGTGTTCGTTGGCTATAGTAAGTTTATTGTAGGAGTAGGGTGTTCACTTGTAGGGATCTATCAGCTTTAGTAGTAAGGTATAATCCTATGCAAGCTTAATGAGACTAAGTCCAGAAGTTTATGGCCATAGCAGGGTGATAATGAAAAGGTGTTTTCATTAGTATCACAATTGGACTTGAGTCGATTAGGTTAAGCATATGATTGATGGGTTTGACAAGTATCCGTAACCAACGTCATGTCAGGATTTTGATAGAGAAACCGAATCACATGGTAACTACACCTAGGGGTTTCAATCTTATTATGCTGGGTTGCCACTACATACTACTAGGTATCATTGGTGGATTATGAGAGCTCGTTAGGATCATTCTCGGATTGATGATCCTAATTAGGGTTGAACTGAAATTGTTTCAGTCCATCGAAAGGAGTTTTGATGATGTATAATGGAGATTATAGCATGTCTTATTACTAGACAGGATAGGACCTGAGGGGTCACACATATTAGGAGCTCAAGTAACCAATCAGCAAATCAATTTAGACCTAATTATAAGTGTTACAATTAATATTTGACCTAATTATAAATGTTACAATTAATTGATTATAAATTAATTGATAATTAAATTAAATTAGATTTAATTTAATTGAGTTAGACTCAATTAATTAATCTTAATTGATTCGGGTCAATGTCCACTTCGAAATGGTTTGATCGGATTTAAAATCGGCTTCAGTTTGACTATAAAATCATTGAGTTTGAACCAAAACCTAAAGTTCAGTTAGACTAGGACTCTCTCTCCATGTTTACCCCTCCCTCTACACGCCTACCAAGTGGGCCCCTTGAGTTTGGGTGACAAATGAGATGGGGCATGAAAACCAAGGTGCTAATATTAGTTTGGCATGAAGGAAATAAGAGAGGGAAGAGTCCTTCTCTTCCACTCCTCTTAATTTTCAACTGGTTGAAATTGAAACACCGGTGTTTTGGTTTAAAGGGATGGGAGACTTGAATTTAAAAAGGAAAAAATGTGGCTAACCAAGAGATCTGATTATTGGCATGAATAGTTCTCTCCTTCCACCGTGAATTAATTTGTGGCATCTTCTCTTCTCTTGGATGATATACCAGGGGTTCTCTCTCCTAATGCCAAGATACTATTCTTCTCCATTTATTTGTTTTCTCTTTTCTTCTATGAGATCTAGAGAGATGAACTACTAGAGAAAGAAGAGAGAAAAGGGTCCAAGGTCATACAGATCTAAGATTGCAAGACAGAAGTTGAAAGTCGGTCCGAATTCGGATCAGCGCAGTTTTTAAAGCGAGCGATTTGTTGAAAGAGGAGAGGGCTGCAAGGTTCTAGCAGTCTGGTGCCCCCTATGACTCGGTTGTGAGAGATTTGTGTGTATACCAGTAGAGACCAGGCGATTGCATGGCTCCGACAGAATCCTGACTTTTTTGTAGCAGATCTGCATGCTTTTCAGAGCAGGCCAAAATAGCGATCCAAGTATGTATTTCATGCTTAAAATAATTTTTATTTCAGATCTAATATTTTTTAATGTTATTCAGCATGTCAGAAATTTATGATAAATAAATTAGATTTATTTATGATTTGCATGATTAGATATAAAATCATTTTTATATCTGCTTCCGTTGGTCAAGCTTTTCATGCCTGATTTTATGCAACATACTTTCCTGTTCCTGGGAGAATTCTAACAGTGGTATCAGAGCCATGGTTCTCTCTTTAACATGCATGCATGAGAATCTGATCTGAAAAATAATCAGATCAGATAGATAATTATGATTGTATTTGATCTATGTTGAACATGAGATTGTTCTAGCATAGAATTTTATGTTTTGAAAATTTATTTTTGAAATTAAAATCATAATTTTTAGATCTGAAATTAAATTTAATAATCTAAAATTAAATTGATCAAAGATTACATAAAGTAACATAAGGTTATCCTATTATAGGGTTTACCCCTTATAGTGCAAAGGTTGTCCTACTTTGATGTATACCGATTTTGAACAAGGATTTTCAAAAGGGTTTTGATCGATTTATGATTATTGATATTAATGTATTCAATGCACCAATTTAGAGTTTAGATCTTAAATGTGATTCATGATCATAACCATTAAAATCATGCACTTGAACCTAATTTTAAAATTAATTTGATCTAGAAAATTAAATATGTGCATGAGGGTTTGGGTTGAACAAATTAGGTCTAGAGATTGGGTTGCGTGATTATGGCTTGATTAGATCAACTAGTAACCCTAATGTGATTTCGAGCAAGTGACTTAACCTAATCGGATAATGATTTGGGTTAGGTCAAGTGTGCTCAAAATTGGTTTTAGATGTAGTCTGGTCAGATTGATTCATTTGAATCAATAAGTTAAGACCTAATTTGGCTCAGTGATGAGCCCAGATCATTAGATGTCCTAATTGAATCTTGTCAGTCAATTGGTGTTTAAGGAAGGTTTCGATCATGTTTGCTAATTGGGGCTAACTCTTTCTCAACCAACTAGTTTGGCGGAAAGAGGATATATTGGCAGAACCCTCCCATGGATCAAACTGACCTGGCAAATTTGGTTGATTAAGTTTTCAAAAGGGTCACTTTTGATTTGAGTTCACCCATACTAGTTATATTAAGTCAGACATGAGATTGTGCTGACCTAATGTAACTAGTCAGACATGAAATTGTGCTGACTGAATGTAATTGGTTAGTCTTGATTTGGCTGATCAATTTAGAAGAGACATGAATCTAAGCTCCCAATAAATATTAAGTTATAGGTCTTCCACCATTGTAGGTGTGCAGGTGTCCTACTGGTGTTGATTATTCTCGGCAAGTTACAGTGGTCTAGTTGTATCGGGAAGACACAACCACCCTATTAGGCATGAGATGTTGCTAGGCACTGATGGGGTTGGGCCCAATAAATGGGCACGTTGAGGGACTCAATGATGGCTTTGTCTAGCAGGAATGATGGGTCTGACTTAACTAATGACTGGACCAATAAACGGGCATGTTGAGGTTCCATAATTTAGAGACCAAGAGCTACAATTTATATTAGATACATTGGACAAGAGTTGGCCACTTATTGGTGTAGCATGTTACCAATAACCGGATATGGTGAGGTGCCGCACATCGATGGGACCGTAGTACCCACTAGAAACCTAGAGTTGCAGGGTTTTCACATCTCCACGGGGAGTGTGAGAAATCCGAGAAAATAGTGGAAGTTCTAAAATTATTTCTTAAAGACCCTAGAATAATTTTTATGATTAAGTATAAAGCATCTAATTTGAATCTTCTACTCTTACAGTTAACCATGTCTGCTTTAAATCCCTTAGTCCGTATTCTAGAGACAAATCAACTAGTTCACCTCAATTTTAAAGATTGGTTGAGAAACATCAAAATTGTTTTGAGTTCTGAGAAATTAGGCTATGTGCTTGACCAAGAACCCCCTATCTTACCTGACCATCCAAATGCTCATCAAACGACTGCATATGAGAAATGGATGAAAGATGATAATAAGGTTAAGTGTTATATGTTGGCCTCAATGTCGAATGAATTGCAGAGCCAACATGAGGATATGCCAACTGCTAAATCGATTCTGATTCACCTACAAGAGTTATATGGTGAACAAAGTCGAATAGCACGCTTCGAAGTATCGAAAATGCTTTTCAATAACAAGATGCATGAAGGGCAGTCAATGCATGATCATTGTTTGACAATGATCAAGGACATCGAACAGCTTAAGAAGCTGGGCATTCCTATTCACAAGGAGCTTCAGGTAGATTTGATTCTCCAGTCCTTGACTAGTTCATATGCTCAGTTCGTAATGAACTATAATATGAATAAGTTAAATTACACTTTGCCTGAATTATTGAACATGCTGGTAAGTAATGAGGGGACCCTGAAGAGTTTAAGGGGCTCTATTTTCTCTGTAGAGCAGTCTTCCTCCAAAAGAAAGTCTACTTGGAAGAAGAAGAAACCTGCGAAGAAGCAGAAGAAGGAGAACAAACAGAAGAAGAAGGACACTTCTAAGAAAGCCAAGGTTAGCAAAGAAAAATGTTTTTATTGCAATATAGATGGCCACTGGAAAAGGAATTGTCCTCTCTACCTAGAAAGCCTAAAGAAATAGAAAGAGGTTGCACCTTCTGAAGGTAAGCCTATACTCATTATTGACTCTAACCAACGGTTTCATCTACTTCCAACTGGATTTTAGACTCTGGCTCTAGTGCTCATATATGCATTTCAATGCAGGGTCTGGAAAGAAGTAGAATACTGAGAGAAGGTGAGATGGTCCTGCATGTCAGAAATGGAGCAAAAGTTGCTGCTCAAGCCATTGGATCATATTCTCTAATGTTACCTTTAGGGTTTAGATTAGTTCTTAGTGACTGTTATTTTGTGCCTGGAGCTAGTAGAAATTTGATTTCTGTCTCTATGCTAACATAGGAAGGATTTGAATTTATATTCAATAAAGACTTTTATAGTATTTATTTGAGAAATAATTTAGTTGTAAAAGTTATTTTAATTGACAGTCTTTATCATTTGCATGCTAATGCATCTTTGAATATTAACGAGAAAATTGAAGTGAATGCCATAGGACATAAACGTCCTAGAGATGACCTAAATGAAAAATACATGTGGCACCTAAAGCCCGATCATATAGATGAGGACAGAATAAACAAACTAGAAAGGGATGGGATCCTAGATTTAGTTAATTCTGAATCATACCCACCTTGTGAGTCATGTCTTCAAGGCAAGATGACCAAGTTATCCTTTGTAGGACATGGGGAAAGGGCCACATAATTACTTGCCCTGGTACACACTGATGTGTGTGGTCCATTTGATGTGCAGTCCAGGGGTGGTTTTTACTATTTCATAACCTTTACTGATGATTATTCATGGTATGGTTATGTGTTTCTTATAAGACATAAATATGAAGCTTTTTAAAAGTTCAAGGAATTCAGAAATGAGGTAGAAAAATAAATAGATAAAATACTTAAGGTTCTTCGATCAGATCGGGGAAGAGAATACCTTAGTATAGAATTTTTAGGTTATCTTAAGGATAATGGCATAGTCTCACAATGGATTCCACCTGGTACGCCTCAGCTCATGGGGTGTCTGAGAGGAGAAACAGGACATTATTAGATATGGTCTGATCCATCATGAGCTTCGCTAACTTGCCTTTATTTTTTTGGGGATATGACTTACAAACTTCAATTTATATTCTAAATAGGGTTCCATCTAAATCTGTTCCTACCACACCATATAAGATTTGGCATGGTAAGAAACCAAGTCTTGCCCATTTCAAGATTTGGGGATGTCCAGCTTATGTCAAAAGATTAATGGCAGATAAGTTGGAATCTAGATCTATGAAAGCTCAGTTTATAGGATATCTTAAAGAAACTTTAGGATATTATTTTTACCTTCTAGAAGATCATAATGTAATTGTGAGCAGACATGCCACATTTCTTGAAAAATAGTTTATTCAGGAAGGTGGTAGTGGGAGGTTAATTGAGCTCGATGAGAAAGCTTTGAACAGCAGCCGCTGTAGAACAGATCAAACCTAATCAAACAATATATATACGTGCTCTTCCACCTCGTAGGTCTATTAGAGTCTCTAAACCTCCTGAAAGATACTTGGGTATGCTTATAAAGGATTTAAAGGAAATGTTTCTTGTTGGGGACAAGGATCAATTGATTGATCCTAAGATTTATGTGAGGCAATGTTAGACATCAACTCCAAGAAATGGTTGAATGCTATGAAATCAGAAATTGATTCAATACATTCTAACCAAGTTTGGTCCTTAGTGGATCCACCAGAGGGTATTGTACCTATTGGTTGTAAATGGATCTACAAAAAGAAAATAGATGCAAATGGTAAGGTAAAGACCTTTAAAGCTAGATTGGTGGTGAAAGGGTATAGTCAACATGAAGGCATTGACTATCATGACACCTTTTCACCAGTAGCTATGCTGAAGTCCATCCATACATTGCTTGCAATTACAGCATATCATGATTATGAGATATTGCAGATGGATGTCAAAACTGCATTCCTAAATGGATATCTTGAGAAAGATATCTATATGGAGTAGCCTTTAGATTTCACTTCCAATGATGAAGATCATAAGGTCTACAAGCTGCATAGATCAATCTATAGATTGAAGCAAGCTTCTCAGAGTTAGAATACTCATTTTAATGATGTAATTAAATCATTTGATTTTATCAAGAATAAGGATAAGCCATGTATTTACAGGAAGGCCAGTGGGAGGGCAGTGACATTCCTCATATTGTACATGGATGACATCCTCCTTATAGGGAATGATATTCCTATGTTGACTTCGATCAAAAGTTGGTTATCTAAGGAATTCCTTATGAAAGACTTAGGTGAAGTATCTTATATTTTAGGGATTAAGATCTATAAAGATAGATCTAATCGGATGCTTGGCCTTTCACAAAAATTATACATAGAGGAAGTGCTAAAAAGGTTCAGCATGGAGAACTCTAAAAAAGGATTGTTACCTCTTCGGCATGGCATTAATCTCTCCAAAAAAATGTATCCTAACACACCTGAAGAGATTCAACGCATGAGCAAGATTTCATATGCTTCGGCAATTAGAAGCCTTATGTACGTCATGTTGTGTACTCGACCTAATATAGCTCTTACTGTGAGTATCACGAGCAGATATCAGTCGAATCCAGGTGAAGAACACTGGATAGCTGTGAAGAACATTCTTAAGTACTTGAGAAGGACTAAAGATTTGTTCTTAGTCTTTGGAGGGTGTTCAAAATTAGGGATACACAGACTCAGACTTTATGTCTGATCCTGATGATAGAAAGTCTACATCAAGGTCTGTGTTTTTGTACAATAGTGGGATAACTAGTTGGAAAAGTTCCAAGCAGCCCATCATAGCAAATTCAACAATGGAAGCAGAGTACATCGCTGCCTCTAAAGCTGCAAAAAAAGCCTTCCAGTACAAAAAACTCGTTGCGGAGCTTGGAGTGATGCCATCTGATGCCATCCCCATATATTATGACAATAATGGTGCAATAGCTATTGCTAAAGAGCTCAGGTCTCACCAGAAGTCTAAGTATATTGAGTGGCGGTTTCATATCATACACGACTATCTCGAGAAGAAATATGTTGAGGTGCGAAGAGTAGATTCCACGAATAATGTAGTAGACCCACTGACTAAGACTCTGAGCCAACAGAAGGCTGAAGTCTACTTTGAGAAAATGGGACATAGATATGTAGCCAATTAGCTTTAGTGCAAGTGGAAGATTGTTAGATGTATACCCTGAAAGCCATGTTGGCTTGACACATCTTATATTTTAGGGCATGAACTTTGTACTCAATTTTTCTTGTTAATAAAAGGGCATTAGTTTCATTCATATTGTTCTGTTTATGAATCATCCATGGAGTTAATGGACAATGACACATATTCTCAAGAGTTGAGAATCTGAGGCATGTGTCTTTATAGATTAACTCCTAAAGGCTCTCGATTGTTGGAATATCATGAGGATGATGATTGATCCATTAAAATTGGTGCACAGATCACTTTCCTTTCTAGGTAGATGAGTATCTGACCTATAGTGTGGTTACACTGGAGTGAGAGTGCAGGCAGTTGATAAAGATCAACGGTACCGAGCATGACTAAGTACAGGAAGTTATACGGATGACTACTCACTCGTCGATAACTTCTTGATGCTGTAGTTATGTGAATAGTTTCTTGACCTAGAGTATCTCGGCTACTCATAATAAGGTTGCTGTAGTTTGACAGCACAATCACATGATTCCTATCCATACGGGACCTTGCGATGTTTGTTGGCTGCAGTAAGTTTATTGTAGGAGTAGGGTGTTCACTTGTAGGGATCTATCAGTCTTAGTAATAAGGTATAATCCTATGCAAGCTTAATAAGACTAAGTCCAGAAGTTTATGACCATAGCAGGGTGATAATGAAAAGGTGTTTTCATTAGTATCATAATTGGACTTTAGTCGATTAGGTTAAGCATATGACTGATGGGTTTGACGAGTATTCGTAACCAACATCATGTCGAGATTTTGATAGAGAAACCGAATCACATGGTAACTACACCTAGGGGTTCCAATCTTATTCTGCTGAGTTGCTACTACATACTGCTAGGTATCACTGGTGGATTATAAGAGCCCGTTAGGATCATTCTCGAATCGATGATCCTAATTAGGGTTGAACTAAACTTATTTCAGTCCATCGAAAGGAGTTTCGATGATGTATAATGGAGATTATAGCATGTCTCATTACCAAACAGGATAGGACCTAAGGGGTCACACATATTGGGAGCTCAAGTAACCAATCAGCAAATCAATTTAGACCTAATTGTAAGTGCTACAATTAATATTTGACCTAATTATAAATATTACAATTAATTGATTATGGATTAATTATTAATTAAATTAAATTAGATTTAATTTAATTGAGTTAGACTCAATTAAATTAAATTAGATTTAATTTAATTGAGTTAGACTCAATTAATTAATCCTAATTGATTCAGATAAATGTCTGCTTCGAAATGGTTCGATCGGATTTAAAATCGGCTTCAGTTTGACTATAAAATCATTGAGTTTGGACCAAAATCTAGAGTCTAGTTAGACTGGGACTCTCTCTCCATGTCTCCCCCTCCCTCTACATGCTTACCAAGTGGGCCCCTTGAGTTTGGGTGACAAATGAGATGGGGCGTGAAAACCAAGGCACTAATATTAGTTTGGCGTGAAGGAAATAAGAGAGGGAAGAGTCCTCTTCCACTCCTCTTAATTTTCAACCGATTGAAATTGAAACACCGATGTTTTGGTTTAAAGGAATGGGAGGCTTGAATTTAAAAAGGAAGAAATGTGGTCGACCAAGAGATCTGATTATTGGCGTGAATAGTTCTCTCCTTCCATCATGAATTAATTTGTGGCATCTTCTCTTCTCTTGGGTGCTATACCAGGGGTTCTCTCTCCTAATGCCAAGATACTATTCTTCTCCCTTTATTTGATTTCTCTTTTCTTCTATGAGATCTAGAGAGATGCTCTACTAGAGAAAGAAGAGAGGAAAGGATCCAAGGTCTTATAGATCTAAGATTGCAAGACAGAAGCCGAAAGCCTGTCCGGATTCGGATCGGCATAGTTTTTAAAGCGAGTGATTTGCTGAAAGAGGATAAGGCTGCAAGGATCTAGCAGTCCGGTGTCCTCTACGACTCAGTTGAGAGAGTTTCGTATGAATACCAGCAGAGGCCGGACGATTGCGCGGCTTCGATAGAATCCCGGCTTTTCCGTAGTGGATCTACATGCTTTTTAGACATGCCAAGATAGCGATCCGGTAAGTATTTTTTGCTTAAAATATTTTTTATTTCAGATCTAATATTTTTTTCATGTTATTCAGCATGTTAGAAATTTATGATAAATAAATTAAATTTATTTATGATTTACATTATTAGATATAAAATCATTTTTATATCTGCTTTCGCTGGTCAGGCTTTTGATGCCTGATTTTATGCGACATACTTTCCTATTCCTGGGAGAACTCCAACAATCTCTTCTTTGAATTTTGGACTATAAGACATTCCAGAAAAATAGTCAAGTTGAATTTTTAGGTACCCAAGCTTTCTTAGATCCTTGATGGTTAGTAGCTATGATTCATTTAGGAACCCAAATATTTTTCACTTTATTTTTATTCTTCCATCTCATATTACATTCATAAGCTTTATGACCAATATTATTACAACAAAAACATATTACTTTTGGCTTTTGAAAAGAAATGGTTGTTGAAAACTTTGATGCATAATATTGTAGAGCTAAAAACTTATTTGTATGTGTTGACTCTGGTCTTGATTTTGATGATTGACAAAATATTTAAGTATATATGAGTACTAATGCATGTTAAAAGTGTTTATTAGATTTAGGTACTCATTAATGTTGAAAGATTGAAAAGATTGTCATTCAGTTGAAGAAGTCATGAAATTTCAAGTTATGGACCTTGGAACATATATTGAAGACCTTGAAAGACCCAAATATTAAATTTGGACAAGTTTCGACACTGGTCAAGTCATGTGTCGACATATGGAAGTGTCGACACATGGACTGATATGCAAAAAAAAAATTTATCTGGCACGCTGAAATGTCGACACGTGGAAACCAAGTGTCGACTCAAAGTGTCGACACATGAACAGTGAAGTATCGACTCAAGGCCTAAGACCAAACAGAAGACAGAACTAGGTAATTTCAGGGTTTGGTCAAGTGTCAACTCACGGACTCAATGTGTTGACTCAAAGTGTTGACTCACCAGATAAAGTGTCAACTCACCAGTGCAGAACAAAAAACTTCAGAAGACATTTTTTGATCAAGTGTCGACTCACTGCTCCAAGTGTTGACCCTAAGTATCGACACATGACCTGAAGTGTCGACACCTGAATGGACGACAGCTTTGTAATGGCTAGTTTTCTGAAGAACGAAACTTTCCCAAAATGTTTATAACGGCTAGTTTTTCCTCTCCAACGGTCTCTAACGGTCATTTAAGATTTGGAGAGCTATATAATCAACACAAATCAAATGGGGAGGCAATCCTTCGAGAAGAAAAGTTCCATACACTTTAAGGATTCATATTTTGAGAGAGTTGAGCCTTCAAGTATCCCATTTCAAAGAGAGCTTCCAAGTCCACAACATCAAGCTTCATTCAAAGGCTTCAACAAATTGAAAACAAGCTTCTTCAACATCATCCAAGAGCTTCAAAGAGATATTTGCTTTATTTTAGAAAGCTTTTATTATTTCTTCGTTTCAAACTTATATTTGTTGTAAAGGATATTGGTTAGCCTATTGAAAAACTAAGGAGGTTATTAGTAAGCCTTTGAAAACCAATTAGGTTCTTGGTTAGCCCGCAAAACCAAGGAAAGTTGTTAGTTAGCTTTGAAAACCAATTAGGTTCTTGGTTAGCCCGTAAAACCAAGGAAGGTTGGTGGTGAGCCTTAAAACCATTTAGGTTCTTGGTTAGCCCGTAAAACCAAGTGAGGTTTTGACACGTTGGCCTTGTGAAAATAAGTTTGATTTTTGATTAGTGAGCCCGGAAAACTAATCAATTGTAATCGATAGAGATTATAATGAATTTCTAAAGGGATCTTGGGGAGTGGATGTAGGTGCCTTTGAGTGCACCGAACCATTATATATTGTTGTGTTTGTGCTTGCTTTTTTAGTGCTTATTTACTCTTGTGCATTTACTTTATTAATTCCGTTGCATATAATTTTGAAACACACAAATACTTTAGCAAATCACAAGCAACTTAAATTGAATTAGCTCATACTTATTTAGTTTATTGCAAATAGTTTGAAAGTTTTATAAAATCCAATTTATCCACCCTCTTGGGTTGCATCTTCACTGGGCAACAATTGGTATCAGAGCCTAGTACTCTATTTTGAAAATCTAATGATTTTGAGTAAAAGATCATGGCAACCCTTGTAGGTATTAGTGTTAGACCATCATTTTTCAAAGGCACAAATTACACATATTGGAAAACACGCATGCATATTCATATTCAATCTATAAATTATTATCTTTGAAAAATTATTGTTAATGGTCCACATATTCCTTCAATATTGGTTAATGGCGTTTCCATTCCAAAACTTGAAAAGGATTGGGATGAAAATGACATTAAGCAATCTAAGCTTAATGCCAAAGCAATGAACTTGCTTTATTGCGCATTGGATCCTAATGAATTCAATAGGATCTCTATATGCAAAAAAGCGAAGGAAATATGGGATACACTTGAGGTTACTCATGAGGATACTCTTCAAGTGAAAAATACTAAAATTAATTTACTTATACATTCTTTTGAAATATTTAAAATGTTGCACTATGAATCTATATCTGATATGTATGGAAGATTTATGAATATTATTAATGAATTGAAAAGTCTTGGCAAAGTCTATACTAATGCTGATTTGGTTAATAAAATTCTTAGATCTTTACCAATATCATGGGATCCAAAGGTGACGGTGATCCAAGAAGCTAAAAATATAGAAACAATGCCTTTGGAGGAGCTCATCGGTTAACTCATGACCTATGAGTTGAACTTATGGCAAAAGGAAGTGGATGCTAATGTAAACAATAAAATAATCACTTTTAAATCCACACTATACAACATGAGTCTTCAAGTGAGGAGTCGTAAGATAGTGAAGGTGAAGATGAGATGGAAGTTTTGGCTCATAAATTTCAAAGATTCATGAAAAAAATAGCCAAAAAGAAATACACAAAGAAGGCAATGATGGCAACTTGGAGCGATAGCGAAGATTCAAGTTCGGATGATAAAGTTGCCCATCTTTGCTTCATAGCAAATGAGAAAGAGATATGTTCTGAAAATGATTATGATTTTATCTATGATGAACTACATGATACATTCAATGATCTTGTACATGATATAGATTGTTAAAAATTGAGCACAAGAATCTAAAGAAACATGCTAATTCATTCTCTTTTGAAAATAACAATCTTAGAATTGAAAATAAAGAATTAAGAACTAAGATTGCTATCTAGCAAAATGAAAAGAATGATTTTTCTAAAGAAAAAGAGATTTTGAAAAAGAAATTATTGATTTGAAAAATTTATGCAATAAGTTTTCAAATGAGAAAATTGATTTATTTAATGAATTAGAAATCTTAAGAAGATCCAAGATTTTTGTATCAAATGATGACCTTTTAAAGAAAAATCTTGAGTTGAAAAACAAGAACTTCTTTATTAATGTATTTTCCAATTTGACTTGCTTTAATTATGAAAAAATTATATTTAATGCATATCCTTGTAAAATAAGAAAAGTTTGGGTTCCAAAAGGAACCATAATCACTAACCCGAAAGGACCCAAGAAAGTTTGGATACCAAAATTGTCCACTTAGTGTGTTTTGCAGGAATGTCTTGCAGCCCAACATGAAAAAAAAAAGTTTTTGAAAAGTGGCTGTACAAGATAATTTAAAGAAGTGGACAAGCTACATTTGGACTAAATGGTAAAGGAAGGATTATACATATTGGTAAATTCTAAACATTTCCTTCCATAATTGAAAATGTAGTTGAATATTTATTATAAATGTTGCATCAATTATTTTAAAAAATATTTAATTAGAATCAAGTTTAGACTTATAGTCATTGGCTATTATTGCCGATCTTACCATAGTGGCCTGTAGCTCCTGAGCTGGCGGCGGTCTCGGACTCTCTCACCCCGAGATCTCCAATCTTCCGGACCTGCAAAACAAAGTCAGAGACCCGGGCCAGGGATTCTGGTGGGGGCACTCCGACGGTCAAGTTAGAGAGCGGCAAGATGGAACAGGACCTCTAAGGCGGGTTCCCGAAGGATTCCCGTGCTTAGAGGAGAAGTAGATGAAAGAAGTGTAGGGATGAGAGGGGTTGAAGCCCAGCTTCCTGTGTTGTATTCACTGAGCTCGCGCCTGAGGACTTCTTGGGGGTCCCCGGATCGTTCTCTCGATGTTCTCTCCCCCTTCCCCACTTACCTTTCCATCTGCTTTCTCGGTCCCTTTTATACCACCGGACTGCCTTAAGTCCACGTCCCCTGCTGGGGGCTCCCCGAGATCTCTGGATCCTCCCCCCTCCTTCTCCTTCAAGCCCGGGAGTTAAGTGGTCGGCACGCCTCGTCCATCGTGTGTCATGAAAGGGGGAAAGACTGACGAGACCTTGGGCCAAGTGCAGGAGCTTTCCTTTCAGAGCGTTGACGGTGGGCTTCTAGCCGTTTCAGGCTCCTGCCAGTAAGAATTTCATTCTTCGATTGCGGGGCCCTGTTTAACTGATGTAAATGAGGTTTCGCGCATCACTGCAGGCCATACTGGCACCCGGTACGGGGCATGGCACGCGTCGGCTCTAATGGTGACCTCATGGCCCGTGTCTCTGCCTCCCAGAGGCTTTACAGAGTAGGGCTGATTCGATCGAGGTAGACCCGTCAGAGGGTGCCACCTGGTAGAGGAGCAGGGGCTACCAGCATCTATCAAGGTGGACCCCTCCTGGGTGGACACCTAGCGGAGTGACAGAGAGATGCTCGACTTCGACCGAGGTGGACCCGTCTTGGGGAGCCACCTGGCGAAGGAGCAAGAGGGCCCGGCTCGACCTCGGCAGAGGTGACCCATCTTGGGGTGCCACCTGGCGAGGGAGCAAAAGGCCGCTAGCTTCGGTCTAGGTGGACCACTCCTAGGTGGACACCTAGCGAAGCGGCAGAGAGGTGCTCGACTTCGATCGAGGTGGACCCGTCTTGGGGCGCCACCTAGCGGAGGAGCAGGAGGGCCCGGCTCGACCTCGGCAGAGGTGGACCCATCTTGGGGTGCCACCTGGCGAGGGAGCAAGGGGCCGCCAGCTTCGACCGAGATGGACCCCTCTTGGGTGGACACCTAGCGGAGTAGTAGAGAGGTGCTCGACATCGACCGAGGTGGACCCGTCTTGGGGCGCCACCTGGCGGAGGAGCAGGAGGGCTCGGCTCGACCTCGGCAGAGGTGGACCCATCTTGGGGTGCCACCTGGCAAGGGAGCAAGGGGCCACAAGCTTCGGTTGAGGTGGACCCCTCCTGGGTGGACACCTGGCGGGGTGGCAGAGAGGTGCTCGACTTCGGTCGAGGTGGATCCATCTTGGGGCACAACCTGGCGAAGGAGCAGGAGGGCCCGGCTCGATCTCGAAAGTGGTGGACCCGTCTTGGGGTGCCACCTGGCGAGGGAGCAAGGGGCCGCCAGCTCCGGCTGAGGTGGACCTCTCATGGGTGGACACCTAGCGGAGCGGCAGAGAGGTGCTCGACTTCAACCGAGGTGGACCCATCTTGGGGTGCCATGTGGCGGAGGAGCAGGAGGGCCCGGCTTAACCTCGATAGAGGTGGACCCATCTTGGGGTGCTACCTGGCGAGGGAGCAAGGGGCCGCCAGCTTCAGCTGAGGTGGACCCATCCTGGGTGGACACCTGGCGGGGTGGCAGAGAGGTGCTAGACTTCGGCTGAGGTCGACCCATCTTGGGGCGCCACCTGGCGAAGGAGCAGGAGGGCCCGGCTCGACCTCGGCAGTGGTGGACCCGTCTTGGGGTGCCACCTGGCGGAGGAGCAGGAGGGCCCGGCTCGACCTCGATAGAGGTGGACTCGTCTTGAGGTGCCACCTGGCGAGGGAGTAAGGGGCCGCCAGCTCCGACCGAGGTGGATCCCTCCTGGGTGGACACCTGGAGGAGTGGTAGAGAGGTGCTCGACTTCGACCGAGGTGGACCCATCTTGGGGTGCCACCTGGCGAAGGAGCAGGAGGGCTCGGCTTGACCTCGGCAGAGGTGGACCCATCTTGGGGTGCCACCTGGCGAGGGAGCAAGGGGTCGCCAGCTTTGGCCATGGTGGACCCCTCCTGGGTGGACACCTGGCAGAGTGGCAGAGAGGTGCTCGACTTCGACCAAGGTGGACCCAGCTTGGGGCACCACCTGGCGAGGAGCAGGAGGGCCCGGCTTGACCTTGGCTGTGGTCGACCCGTCTTGGGGTGCCACCTGGTGAGGGAGCAGGGGGCCGCCAGCTTCGGTCGAGGTGGACCCCTCCTGGGTGGACACTTGGCGGAGCGGCAGAGAGGTGCTCGACATCGACCGAGGTGGACCCGTCTTGGGGCGCCACCTAGTGGAGGAGCAGGAGGGCCCGGCTCGACCTCGGTAGAGGTGGACCCATCTTGGGGTGCCACCCGGTGAGGGTGCAAGGGGCCGCCAAGTCCGGCCGAGGTGGACCCCTCCTGGGTGGACACCTGGCGGAGTGGCAGAGTGGTGCTCGACTTCGACCAAAGTGGGCCCGTCTTGGGGCACCACCTGGCGAAGGAGCAGGAGGGCCCAGCTCGACCTCGGTAGTGGTGGACCCGTCTTGGGGTGCCACCTAGCGAGGGAGCATGGGGCCGCCAGCTTCGGCTGAGGTGGACCCCTCTTGTGTGGACACCTGGCGGAGCGACAGAGAGGTGCTCGACTTCGACCGAGATGGACCCATCTTGGGTCGCCACCTGGCGGAGGAGCGGGAGGGCCTGGCTCGACCTCGATAGAGGTGGACCCATCATGGGGTGCCACCTAGCGAGGGAGCAAGGGGCCACCAGCTTCGACCAAGGTGGACCCCTCTTGGGTGGACACCTGGCAGAGCGGCAGAGAGGTGCTTGACTTCGACCGAGATGGACCTATCTTGGGGCGCCACCTGGCGAAGGAGCAAGAGGGCCCGGCTCGACCTCGGTAGAGGTGACCCGTCTTGGGGTGCCACCTGGCGAGGGAGCAAGGGGCCGCCAGCTTCGATCGAGGTGGACCCCTCCTGGGTGGACACCTGGCGGAGTGGCAGAGAGGTGCTCAACATCGGTCGAGGTGGACCCATCTTGGCGTGCCACCTGGCGAAGGAGCAGGAATTTTGGAAGAAAAATCCACATGGCATCGATGGCATCCAACTGGACCTGACACACGTTCCACGTCATCGATGTAGCCATTTCAGTTGTGCCCCATCCCCAGGTCCCATCAGAGCGTCGCGGCTTGGGGCATGGAGAGTTAATGCGGAGATGACGTGGAGAAGGCAAGAATCCCGCGCCATAATTACCATGATCCTTGTCGCCACTTCTGTTGCGCCCGAGACCCTATGAGAGGTTGCCACGTGCGCACGTTTGACGAGCCATTAATGCAACATTTCAAAACCAAGGCCGTTTCCATTGAACCGAAGCGTCGATGTCGGGCGTGCCTCCACGTGGTAGTCATCTGATGAACCGGGATGGAAAGTGGCGTACGGCTGCTGTTGATTGAGTTTGAAAAGGAGGGGGACGTTCCAGAAACGAGGTCTCTCTGCTTTCTCACACCTCGCCGGAGGTTGCAGTGGTCTCCCTTCATCTTCCTGGGATCGCCATTCCTTTGGTTCAAAACATTTCGGTGAGTGCTTGTGCCCATTTCTCTTTTTCTCTCATCTCCCAACCCCTGTGCTTATCCTTTTTGTTTCTTCCTCCTTTATGTCGCGTCATCATCATGTTTCTTCAAACCCGGACGAGGCCGGTCCTTCCCGGCTGAGGACTCCATCGTCTTCCTCCTCGGAGGGGGAAGAGATCCCGAACGAGGTCCGGAGGCAGCTCCAACCTGGGGCCGTGACCATAGGCATCCCTAGGGGTCCTAGGTCCCCTCCCATAGTTTTCGTACATCCCATTTCTTCTCTTCCTCCTCTGGAGGCCTCTTCCTCTGGTCCCTCTGGTTATGCCTCGACGATGACCGGGGATGATCTTTCTTGGATCCAAGATACCTATGGGGTCCCTGATTCAATCCGTCTTTCCCTCCCAAGGCCTAGAGACCGAGTAACCTCGAGTGGCCCTGGGAGGGTCGCCTTCTACGAGGACTTCCTTGTTGGGGGTCTTCGTTTTTCCCTTTATCCCTTCTTTCTTTCGTTTCTCAGTCACTATCATCTTGTCCTGGCCTAGTTGGCTCCTAATGCCATTCGAGTCATCTTCGCTTTCATCGTCTTCTGCCACTTCCACAGGTTCGTTGCCCATTTCTCCCTTTTTAGGGCTCTCTTCATCTTGAAATGTTACTCCACCGATGATGGCTGGTGGTATATTTCGCCCGGGCCTAGGTGCCTTAGGTTCGACCTCCCTTCATTGATCAAGGGTTGGAAGAACTGCTTTTTCTTTGCCTCGGTCGAGGATGTCGACTGGGCCTGGACTGAGCCGAACCGGTCCCCGAACTGGAATCCCAGGTTGAGCCGGCAGATCAGGATGTCCATGCATAGCTACTGGGTGACGTGGTCCCAGCCCTCGATGTTATACTCTCATAGAAGAATTTATTCGAGGCAGGGATCAGTCCCATCTGGGAGTTGGGTGAGGCCCTGGATCTTCTTTCTCTACCTTAATTTTCTGCTATGCACTTCTTTTCTTTTATACTGGCCTAACTGACATTTTTTCCTCAGGTATGAAGTTCTCCATAGAAAGCTTAATGGAGGGCATCCTGGAGAGGGACGTTGCCGAAGGGATTGTGGACCCCCCAGCGAAGAGGGCTTGCATTGAGGCGAGCCGGGGCCTGCGCCCACCACCGCCATCACCGGTCCTAGGGCAATGGCTCCTGCTCCCAGGTTGCCTCGGGCTCGGGCGCCCGACGTCCCTATCGTCGACCTCGACAGGGTCGGGGGAGAGAGGAGGCCGGAACCCCCCCGGGCGATGCCTGATCCAGCTGCTGTGCCAGTCATCTCCACGGTGGCCAACGGGGCGGTGATAGCTCCACCGATGGCCGCATCGCCCGGCGAAGGGACGGCCGCCCAGCCCACTGCGGATGACCTCATTCTACCACTGAGCCTCACCAGCCATTGTTCCATGATCCGTGATCAAGGGCTCGTGGAGAGGGTGATAGAGTTTGCGAGCACCTCCCGGGATCGTCGTCTGAGGGGCGGCCGGGACAACTCTGAGGCACTGCTCGGGATCCTCCTCCTACTTTTTACGGTAAGTTCCGAGCTCTGACCTTTTAAAGTTCCAGTTGGATCATACTAATATCTTGTATCTTTTTCGATACAGATCAGGATAGACGTTCTCTTGCTGAGGAACTTCCTCGTTGGCTATGCCAAGAAGGACGCCGAGAAGGAGGAGAAGCTCGGCAAACTCGCAGCCAACGTCAAGGACCTCATATAGAAGGGGGTCGAGCTGCGAGCGAACAACCAGGCCATTCGGGCGGACCTGGGCCGTGCCGAGGGGCGCATGAAGGAGCTCGAGACCTCTCTGTCGGAGGAGAGGATCTCAAACCAGCACCGCGCGGAGGAAGATGCAGCAGAGAAGACTTGCCTTAGGGCTCAGTCCCGGTCATTGGAGCGCCGGGTCAAAGAGGTCCTCAAGGAGCTGAGTGCAACCAAGGAGAAGAACTCTTACGTCAACGGGCTGCTGGAGGCGTCCAAGAGGGAGGCACAGGAGGCTGTGCCGAAGTTCCGGGCCTCCGAAGAATACGTTGCGGAGGTGCATGAGGCAGCCATGGACTCCTTTCTGAAGGGCTTCCAGGTGTGCCGGGAGAAGGTGAGCTCCTTCTATCCCGAGCTCGACCTTAGCGGAGTCGTTCTAGGTGGCCAGAGAGAAGAGCCCACCGAAGGAGCTTTGACTGCAGCGGTTGCTGAGGTGATGGCTCTCGATCAGCCTTCTGACGACACCGCCAGTGGAGAGGATGCCCCCTAGCCCCAGGAGGATGCTGCCGCATCGAAGTAGCTCTGCAACTTCACCTCTTTCTCTTTATTTTTGCATGATTATGTACTCCTTTCTTTCTTTTTTTTTGGGGGGGGGGGGGGTGGGGGGTCACTTGGCCTGTCGAGGCCCTTTTTGTAAGGAACTGTTACTAATGAAAAATCTTTCTTCCATTAACTTGTTCCGACATGTTTGCTTTCTTCTTCTTTTCTCTTTTTCTTTGGGCATCTTCCGGACTGAACCCCGGTGCTAGGCAATGGGACTATGTCCAGTGGGGCATTCCGAGCTGAACTCCGGGATTGCATAGGAGAACTGGGTTCTGCCCCACCTTCCAGATCGAAGTCTAGGACTTCACTTTGGAACCAGGTTCCTTAAGAGCATTCGAACTGAACCCCGAGGCCGCATGCTGGATTTGAGCCTTGCGCAGCTTGCCGAGCTATTCTCCGACATTTTGTAGGATCGGGACCTAAGTCTCCGGGACCTCTTCCGGACTGAACTCCGGGGCCACATGTCAGAATTTAATTCCGTACGACACTCCAGACTGAACTTCGAGATTTTTGTCGGAGGAGACTCGCACCTTCGCGGATCTTCCGCCATATCCATGCTCGTCGAACCTAGAGCTGGATAGCTTTTGTCCTACGAGACGAGAGTAGGCATTTGATGAAAAAGATTTTATTGCTAAAGTTTAAGGAGCCTTACACTATTGGTAGTACATCCTCAAGTTTGAGGCATTCCAAGTCCGAGGGAATCGGGATCTGCCTAGCTCCTCCAGGTAGTACGCCCTGTGGGGGAGTGCCTCTGCCACCCTATAAGGGCCTTCCCAATTCGGGGAGAGCTTCCCGCACTCCCGAGGTTGGGAAGCTTCAGCTCGGCGTAGCACCAAGTCTCCCTAGCGGAAGGACTTCGGTCGTACCCTAGAGTTGTAGTATCTGGCCACTCGTTGCCGATAAGCTGCCATCCGAACTCGGGCCCTATCTCTCGTTTCTTCGAGGAGGTCCAGGTTCAGTAGCATCCGGGCCAGGTTCTCTATCTCGTCATATTGCTCCATGTGTAGGGTAGGTAGGCTGAGCTCAACTAGGATAACTGCTTTCGCCTCGAAGACAAGGTTGAACGGGGTCTCATCCGTAGCCATCCTTGGGGTAGTGTGATACATCCAAAGGACGCTCGGGAGCTCTTCTGCCCACCTCCCCTTGGCCTGGTTTAGTCTTGTCCGGAGGCCTTGCAAGATGGTTATGTTCGTTACCTCGGCCTCTCCATTTGTCTGAGGATGTGCCACCAAGGTAAAATAGTGATGGATACCGAGGCCATCGCAAAACTCCTCGAACTCCCGACAATCAAACTGGTGTCCGTTGTCGGTGATGATGGTATGGGGTAAGCCGAAGTGGCAGATAATCGACTTCCAAAGGAACTTGGTGACATTTGCCTCCGTGATCCAGGCCAAGGGCTCGGCCTCGACCCATTTCATGAAGTAGTCGATTGCCATGATCAGGAATTTCTGCTGCCCGGATGCCAGAGGAAAAGGTCCAAGGAGATCCATGCCCCATTGAGCAAACGGCCATGGGGCGGAGAGTTGGAAGAGTGGAGCAGCGGGCTGACATTGCACCACAGCATGTTGCTGACATCGGTCGCACCTCTTTATGAAGTCAGCTGCGTCTTCTCTCATTGTCTCCCAGAAATAACCTTGATGGAGGGCCTCATACGCCAGCATCCTGCCCCCCACATGGTTCTCACAGATGCCCTCATGGATCTCCTAGAGCACGAGCATAGCTTCCGTGGGTCTCGGACACTTGAGGAGCGGGTAGGAGTAGGATCACCGATACAGTAGCCCATCCATCAATACGAACCGTGCGGCCTTCCTCTTAATGAGGCCGGCCGCCACGCGATCCTCTGGCAGGGTGCTGTTGGTGATATACTCGATGTACTTATCCATCCAGCTGGGCTCGGGGTTAACCTGCTGGACCTCCATGGGCATCTCGTAGCTTGGGGCTTTGAGATGCTCGATGTAAGCACGGCCCAGTGATGAGTCCGGCAGGGTTGCAAGGCAGGAGAGGGCGTCCGTGCGAGCGTTTTTCCCGCGAGGGATATGGGAGACACTGAAGCACCGAAATCCTGCCGCGCTCATTCGCATGAGTTCTAGGTATTTTGCCATTTGGGGGTCCCGTGCCTCGTACTCCCCTGAGACCTGCCCGGCCACAAGCTACGAGTCTGTGAAGACCCTGAGGCAAGACACGTCCAGCTCGCGGGACACTCTTAGCCTCGCGAGGAGCGCTTCATACTCCGCTTGGTTATTGGTGGCGATAAACTGGAAGCGGAGCGCACACTCGGCAATGACCCCTTCACCGTTGGCAAGGATGAGTCCAGCTCCGCTCCTGCTGAAGTTCGAGGCTTCGTCGACGTGAAGGATCCAGACATCCTCCTCCGGTCCTAGCTCTGGCTACCGGTCTTGGGGGCTTTCTTCTGGCCCCTCGCCCATGCCTACACACTCAACCAAGAAATCAACGAGTACCTGTGCCTTCATGTCCGACCTCAGCCTGTAGGTGATGTCGAACTCGCTGAGCTTGAGCACCCACTTTGCCAGGCGTCCAGATGTGTCTGGTCGACTGAGCACCACTTTCAGCGGTTGATCCGTCAGGACCGTAATGGGGTGTGCTTGGAAATAAGGCCTGAGACGCTGGGCGGACATGATTAGCACAAAAATCAGTTTCTCAGAGTGAGAATACCTGAGTTCCGCATCGTGGAGGAGTTTGCTCGTATAGTACACCGGCCTCTGCATCCCTTTATCGACCGTCCGAACTAGGACCGAGGGGATACCCGGCATGTCAGTAGCAGACTAGGCGAACACGTCGGCATTCACCCGGAGGAATTCCAACAAATGAGTCCACTCTTCTTCCGGGAGCTAGGCTCCTATCTGCACCATCTTCTAAGGGTCCGAGCCAAGGGGATACGTCAATAAGTGCTCCACGGGGCCTCCCCTGGGATCTTGCGCTCTTAAATCGAGGTCGCCGACGTCGGAACCGACCTCGGCACTCCGGGCCCCTAGGACTGTCTGCAGATAATGTGGAATGGGTTGGGCTGTCCCTCTCATTTCTTTCATCCCAGAGGCGGTAGGGAACTGCACCAGCAACCTCTTGGTTGAAATAACTACATCCAGCTGGTTGAGCCCTGAATGGCCAAGGATAGCATTGTAAGGCGATGGGAGCCTGACGACGGTAAATGTCATCATGACCGTACTCTGTCGAGGTGGGGATCAGGTGGTGACTGGGAGAATTATCTCTCCTTCGACCCCCACTAAATCTCCGGTGAAGCCCAAAGAGGGGTGTGCACCAGCTTTAGTTGATCATGAGACAAATTTATTCAGAAGAAAGCATCGTAAAAAAGTATGTCAATAGAGCTCGCACTATCTACCATAATGCAATGTACAGGATGCTTAGTATTGGTCATCCCGACCACCACCATATCATTGTTTACATTTTCATTTTCATTCCCATTTTCATAAGGGAGTACATTCTCTAGATCTCCCGCCTCCCGAGCTCTCTTCGTCGCATGCCCTATCCCTTAAGAGATCATGCCCACTGGCTTCTCCGTTGGACAGTTGTCAATTGCAGGAACGGGGGGAAGGGCTGCGAGTGGCTGACCCTCCGGCAGGGCTTCGTTCCTCATGAACTTCCTGAGGTAGCCCCTCTTGATCAGCTCCTCGATCTCCCGCTTTAGATTGCGGCATTCCTCCATGTCGTGGCCATGCTCGTGGTGAAATTGACAATACTTTATCTTGTCACGGATGTTCCTTGGGTTCTGAGGAGGAGGTTGGTGGAGGTAGTGCTCACCCTCAATCTCTATGAGGATCATCGTTCTGGGAGCAAGGAGAGGGGTGAAGGTCCGCTCCGGGGTAGCATCATTTTTCGGCTTCGGACTTGGATGAAAGTACGCAGGTGGTCCAGGCCTCTGGGTTCCAAGGACATCTCTTGGGGCAGGCTTCTTCGAAGGCTTCCTGTCCAGCTCTCACCTGGTACGGTCGGCCTCCTCAGCTCGGATGTACTTGTGGACATGGAGGAGGAGCTCAGAATACATCTTGGAGGGCTTCTTGTCCAGGGAATACATCAGACGGGAGGTCTTGAGCCCGTGCTTCAACACCAGCATGGCGACGGGCTCATCTAGGCTCTAAATTTCTAGGGCAGCGGTCTTGAAGTGGGAGACATAATCCCGCAACAGCTCCTGGTCTTGCTGGCGGATTGAGAAGAGGCTATCTACCTCCCTTGGCACCTTTCGGCAAGCATCGAAGTGTGCCACAAACTTCCCTTCCAGCTGATGGAAGGAGCTGATGGATTCCGGCTCGAGACGGGTGAACCAAACTCGAGCAGCCTTCCGAAGAGTGGCTGGGAAGGCAATGCATAGAAGAGCGTCCGTCACTCCTTGGACCCTCATGAGAGCCTTGTAGCTCTCTAAGTGGTCCAAGGGGTCAGTGGTCCCATCGTAGGGATCCACCTGAGGCATGCGGAACCGATTCAGGATCGGTTCCTCTTGGATTTCCCGGGAGAATGGTGGTCGGGCGTCGTAGCCCGCTGGATCAGTTGGGGAGTTATGCATGTCGGCAAAGCGACGGGAGAACTCCGCCAACTTGCGCTCATGCTCCTCCAAGCACCTCTCAGCCTGGCGCCTGATGGCCTCATCGGTGGAATCTTCCACTGAGGCCGCTGGAGAAGGAGGTGTCGATCGGTCTCGGCGAGGGGCCTTGCCCCGATGGTGCCATACCACTTCGGCATCGTCAGTCAAGGATCGACTCTCGTGATCCGTCAAAGTGGAGTGGTTTCTTTTCGCGGGAGTTTGGTGGCTCCCGTGGGGATTGGAAACTGCCCACGGATGGGAAGGCCTACCTTGGATGGAGCGCAAGCTTCCGTGGGGGCCTGTGGCTCGGGCCGCAGGGGTCCCTGGCTGGGGCTGGGTGGCCAGGGAGCACTGCTAGCGCTGCAGTTGCCGCACAACAGTAGTCAGAGTTTGCAGCTGCTGGACAACAGCTGCGAAAGGACCATCGACCGAGGATGGCAGAGGAGGAGGAGGAGGAGCAGTAAATTCCCTCTCCGGGCTGTGCGGCCCCTGGGGAGAAGGAACCTCTCCAGCTCGGCTGGTGGATGCTTCACGCCCACGCATCACCACCATGGTTGGAGCACGCTTTCGTCTACTGAGAGCTTGCTTGTGCAGGGGTTGTTATTCTGCCCCCCACCTGGTGTGCCAATCTGTTACCGATCTTACCGCGGTGACCTGTAGCTCATGAGCTGGCATCGGTTCTCGGACTCTCTCACCCCGAGATCTCCAAGCTTCCGGACCTGCAAAACAAAGTCAGAGACCCGGGTTGAGGATTTCGGCAGGGGCACTCCGACAGTCAAGTTAAAGAGAGGCAAGATGGAACAGGACCTCTAAGGCGGGTTCCCGAAGGA
Organism: Areca catechu; assembly: GCA_021397845.1. Taxonomy (NCBI): domain Eukaryota; kingdom Viridiplantae; phylum Streptophyta; class Magnoliopsida; order Arecales; family Arecaceae; genus Areca; species Areca catechu. Next base: position 79,071,288 of record CM038044.1, on the reverse strand, counting down.
TTCCCGTGCTTAGAGGAGAAGTAGATGAAAGAAGTGTAGGGAAGATAGGGGTTGAAGCTCGGCTTCCTGTGCTGGGTTCACTGAGCTCGCGCCTGAGGACTTCTTGGGGGTCCCCGGATCGTTCTCTCGATGTTCTCTTCCCCTTACCCACTTACCTTGCTTTCTCCGTCCCTTTTATACCACCAGACTGCCTTAAGTCCACATCCCCTGATGGGGGCTCCCCGAGATCTCTGGATCCTCCTTCCACCTTCTCCTTCAAGCCCGGGAGTTAAGTGGACGGCACGCCTCGTCCGTCGTGTGTCACGAAAGAGGGAAAGACTGGCAAGGCCTTAGGCCAAGTGCGGGAGCTTTCCTTTCGGGGCGTTGATGGTGGGCTTCTAGCCATTTCAGGCTCCTGCCCACAAGGATTTCATTCCTCGGTTACGGGGCCCTGTTTAACTGATGTAAATAAGGTTTCGCATATCACTACAGGCCATACTGGCGCCCAGTATAGGGCACGGCATGCGTCGGCTCTAGTGGCGACCTCGTGGCCCGTGTCTCTGCCTTCCCGAGGATTTGCAGAGTATGGCTGATTCGGTCGAGGTAGACCCATCAGGGGGTGCCACCTGGCAGAGGATCAGGGGCGGCCAGCATCGGCCGAGGTGGACCCCCCTAGGTGGACACCTGGTGGAGTGGCAAAGAGGTGCTCGACTTCAACCGTGGTGGACCCGTCTTGGGGCGCCACCTGGCGAAGGAGCAGGAGGGCCCGACTCAACCTCGATAGAGGTGACCCATCTTGGGGTGCCACCTGGTGAGGGAGCAAGGGGCCGCTAGCTTCGGCCTAGGTGGACCCCTCCTGGGTGGACACCTGGCGGAGCAGCAGAGAGGTGCTCGACTTCGACTGAGATGGATCCATCTTGGGGCACCACCTGACGAAGGAGCAGGAGGGCTTGGCTCGACCTCGGTAGAGGTGGACCTATCTTGGGGTGCCACCTGGCGAGGGAGCAAGGGGCCGCCAGCTCCGGTCGAGGTGGACCCCTCCTAGGTGGACACCTGGCGGAGCGGTAGAGAGGTGCTCGACTTCGACCGAGGTGGACCCATCTTGGGGCCCACCTGGTGGAGGAGTAGGAGGGCCCGACTCGATCTCGACAGAGGTGGACCCATCTTGGGGTGCCACCTGGTAAGGGAGCAAGGGGCCGCCAGCTTTGGTGAGGTGGACCCCTCCTAGGTGGACACCTGGCGAGGTGGCAGAGAGGTGCTTGACTTCAGTCGAGGTGGACCCGTCTTGGGGTGCCACCTGGTGAAGGAGCAGGAGGGCCCGGCTCGACCTCGGCAGTGGTGGACCCGTCTTGGGGTACCACTTGGCGAGGGAGCAAGGGGCCGCCAGCTCCGGCCAAGGTGGACCCATCCTGGGTGGACACTTGGTGGAGCGGCAAAGAGGTGCTCGACTTCGGCCGAGGTGGACCCGTCTTGGGGCGCCACCTGGCGGAGGAGCAGGAGGGCCCGGCTCGACCTTGTTAGAGGTGGACCCATCTTTAGGTGCCACTTGGCGAGGGAGCAAGGGGCCGCTAGCTTCGACTAAGGTGGATCCCTCCTGGGTGAACACTTGGCGGGGTGGCAGAGAGATGCTCGACTTCGACCGAGGTAGATCCATCTTGGGGTGCCACCTAGCGAAGGAGCAGGAGGGCCCGGCTCGACCTCGGCAGTGGTGGACCCGTCTTGGGGTGCCACCTGGCAGAGGAGTAGGAGGGCCCGGCTCGACCTCAGTAGAGATGGACCCGTCTTGGGGTGCCACCTAACGATGGAGCAAGGAGCTGCCAGCTTCGGCCGAGGTGGACCCCTCCTGGGTGGACACCTGGAGGAGTGGCAGAGAGGTGCTCGACTTCGGCCGAGGTGGACCCGTCTTGGGGCGCCACCTGGCGGAGGAGCAGGAGGGCCCGACTCAACCTCGGCAGAGGTGGACCCATCTTAGGGTGCCACCTAGCGGGGAGCAAGGGGCCGTCAGCTTCGGCCGAGGTGGACCCCTCCTGGGTGGACACCTGGTGGAGTGGCAGAGAGGTGCTCGACTTTGGCCAAGGTGGACCCATCTTGGGGCGCCACCTGACGAAGGAGCAGGAGAGCCCGGCTTAACCTCGGCAATGGTGGACCCGTCTTGGGGTGCCACCTGGCGAGGGAGCAGGGGGCCGCCAGCTTCGGCCGAGGTGAACCCCTCCTGGGTGGACACCTGGCGGAGCGGCAGAGGGTGCTCGACTTCGGCCGAGGTGGACCCGTCTTGGGGCGCCACCTGGTGGAGGAGCGGGAGGGCCCGGCTCGACCTCGACAGAGGTTGACCCGTCTTGGGGTGTCACCTGGCGCGGGAGCAAGGGGCCGCCAGCTCTGGCCGAGGTGGACCCCTCTTGGGTTGACACCTGGTAGAGTGGCAGAGAGGTGCTCGACTTCGGTCGAGGTGGACCCGTCTTGGGGCGCCACCTGGCGAAGTAGCAGGAGGGCCCGACTCGACCTCGGCAGTGGTGGACCCGTCATGGGGTACCACCTGGCGAGGGAGCAGGGGGCGCCAGCTTCGGCCGAGGTGGACCCCTCCTGGGTGGACACCTGGCGGAGCAACAGAGAGGTGCTCGACTTCAGCCGATGTCGACCCTTCTTGGGGCGCCACCTGGCGAAGGAGCGGGAGGACCCGGCTTGACCTCAGCAGAGGTGGACCCGTCTTGGGGTGCCACCTAGTTAGGGAGCAAGGGGCCGCCAACTTCGGTCGAGGTGGACCCCTCCTGGGTGGACACCTGGTGGAGCGGTAGAGAGGTACTCGACTTTAATCGAGGTGGACCCGTCTTGGGGCGCCACCTGGCGAAGGAGTAGGAGGGCCCGGCTCGACCTTGGTAGAGGTGACCCATCTTGGGGTGCCACCTGGTGAGGGAGTATGGGGCTGCCAGCTTCGGCCGAGATGGACCCCTCCTAGGTGGACACCTGGCGGAGTGGCAGAGAGGTGCTCGACTTCGGTCGAGGTGGACCGTCTTGGCGTGCCACCTGGTGAAGGAGCAAGAATTTTTAAAGAAAAATCCACGTGGCACCGACGGCGTCCAGCTAGACCTGACACACGTTCCACGTCAGCGATGTTGCCATATCAGCTATGATATTGAACTTTTTAATATTGATGAATTTCATGCTATCATGATTAAATTTATGATTATAAGACCTTCACTTGATTTTGATTAATGTATCTTAAATTACTTAATAAAAAATATTTTTAAAAGTTGAATATTGCTTTGAAAATTTTTTCAATTAATTAATCAGAATCGAGTTTAAACTAATAGTCATTTGTTGTGATCATGAACCTTCTTGATGTTGATGGATTTCATGCTCTCATGAATAAGCTTGTGATTATTAGACTTTCACTTGATTTTGATTAATATAGTTTTAAACTATTTCAAGTGAAATGCTATGATTTATGTATATTCATTTTTTACGTCTATGCTTTAATTAGAAATGATTTGAAACAAGTATAGAAATGGTAATTAAGGATCATATTTAAGAACAAGGTGTGCATATTGATAAACCCTTAATCCAGTAGCTAGACTTGCTATCGAATTACTTCTAGCATTTGTATGGATATCAAATTATTTTAAATGAATTTGAAATCATGCTAAAAGTTTTTAAATGTTCAATTCTTTGCATTTTGAAAATCTTGATAAATTCAAATCTTTGCTTTCAGACTTAGTATTTATGTTTACATCTAAAATTATCTGAAAGTATGATACTTGTGCTTTCATGTTTTATTCCTCAAAATGAATTCATATTTTTAAGGGAAAATAATATTTAGGGGGAGCATCCAAAGATTTGTTATCATTATATACATGTATGATGCTTTCAATGTTTGCTTGATATCATGCTTTATTTATATTGCTCTATTACTCCTCCTTGCATTCAAATCTATTTTCTTTGAGGGGAGTTACCTTCAATTAGTATCATATTCAAGTGATACCATGATTAATTGATTTCATAAATTGATTTTGATGATCTACTTGCTATTCTTTCTACCTTCATTCTCATTTTGTATTGCCTTTCACCCTTTTTCATGATGATAAAAAGGGGGAGAAATATGTTAAGTATGAAAAAGAAAAAGATTGGATAAACATGAAAAATCATATGGGAAATGAAAGAAAGTGCAAAAGGGGGAGAAGAAAGCAAAATGTTATAATCTTAAGAGAAGAATTAGTAAGGGAGAAAATGTTTAAAAATTTTTGCATGTTTTGAAAAATTTTTGAAAATCTTTTGGATCATATTTTGAGGGGGAACTTGATGCTTATTGATTTTGAGCTTACATGTTTATACTATTGTTAATCCTTTTAAGCTTATCCTATTTTTATACTTAAAGATTTTGTCATCATCAAAAAGGGGGAGATTGTTGACTCTGGTCTTGATTTTGATAATTGACAAAATATTTAAATATATATGAGTACTAATGCATGTTAAAAATGTTTATCAGATTCAGGTACTCATTAATGTTGAAAGATTGAAAAGATTGTCATTCAGCTGAAGAAGCAATGAAATTTCAAGTTATGGACCTTGGAATATATATTGATGACCTTGAAGGACTCAAATATTAAATTTGGACAAGTTTCGACACTGGTTAAGTCATGTGTTGACACTTGGAAGTGTCGACACATGGATTGATATGCAGAAATTTTTTTTCATCCAACATGCTGAAGTGTCGACATGTGGAAAACAAGTGTCGACACATGAACAGTAAAGTATCAACTCAAGACCTGAGACCAAATAGAAGACAGAACGGGATAATTTCAGAGTTTGGTCAAGTGTCGACTCACGGACTCAATATGTCGACTCAAAGTGTTGTCTCACCAGATAAAGTGTCGACTCACGAGTACAAAACTGGAAAACTTCAGAAGACATTTTTTGATCAAGTGTCGACTCACTGCTCTAAGTGTCGACTCTAAGTATCGACACATGACATGAAGTGTCGATACCTGAATGGACGACATCTCTGCAATGGCTAGTTTTCTGAAGAACATAACTTTTCTAAAATATTTGTAACGGCTAGTTTTTCCTCTCCAACGGTCTCAGACAGTCATTTAAGATTTGGAGAGCTATATAATCAAGACAAATCAAATGAAGAGGCAATTCTTAAGAAGAAAAGTTTCATATACTTTAAGGATTCATATTTTGAGAGAGTTGAGCCTTCAAGCATCCAATGTCAAAGAGAGCTTCCAAGTCCACAACATCAAGCTTCATTCAAAAGCTTCAACAAATTGAAGACAAGCTTCTTCAATATCATCCAAGAGCTTCAAAGAGATATTTGCTTTATTTTAGAAAGCTTTCATTGTTTCTTTATTTCAAACTTATATTTATTGTAAAGGTTATTGGTTAGCCTATTGGAAAACCAAGGAGGTTATTGGTAAGCCTTTGAAAATCAATTAGGTTCTTGGTTAGCCCACAAAACCAAGGAAGGTTTTTGGTTAGCCTTGAAAATCAATTAGGTTATTGGTTAGCCCGTAAAACCAAGGGAGGTTGGTGGTAAGCTTTAAAACTATTTAGGTTCTTGGTTAGCCCGTAAAATCAAGTGAGGTTTTGACTTGTTGGTCTTGTGAAAATAAGTTGAGTTTTTGATTAGTAAGCCCGAAAAACTAATCAACTGTAATCGGTAGAGATTATAGTAAATTCCCAAGAAAATCTTGGAAAGTGGATGTAGGTGCCTTTGAGTGCACCGAACCACTATATATTATTGTGTTTGTGCTTGCTTTTTTTGTGCTTATTTACTCTTGTACATTTACTTTATTAATTCCGTTGCATATTATTTTGAAGCACAAACACTTTGGCAAATCACAAGCAACTTGAATTGAATTGGCTCATACTTATTTAGTTTATTGCAAATAATTTGAAAGTTTTATAAAACCCAATTCATCCCCCCTCTTGGATTGCATCTTCACTAGGCAACAATTGGTATCAGAGCCCGATACTCTGTTTGAAAATCTAAAGATTTTGAGAAAAAGAGCATGGCAACCCTTGTAGGTATTAATGTTAGACCATTTTTTAATGGCACAAATTACACATATTGAAAAACACGCATGCACATTCATATTCAATCTATAGATTATTATCTTTGGAAAATGATTGTTAATGGTCCAAATATTCCTTCAATATTAGTTAATGGTGTTTCCATTTCAAAACTCGAAGAAGTTTGGGATGAAAATGACATTAAGCAATCGGAGCTTAATGCCAAAGCAATGAACTTGCTTTATTGCGCATTGGACCCTAATGAATTCAATAGGATCTCCACATGCGAAACAACGAAGGAAATATGGGACATACTTGAGATTACTCGTGAGGGTACTCTTCAAGTGAAGAATAGTAAAATTAATTTGCTCGTACATTCTTTTGAAATATTTAAAATGTTGCACTATGAATCTATATCTAATATGTATGAAAGATTTATGAATATTATTAATGAATTGAAAAGTCTTGGCAAAGTCTATACTAATGTTGATTTGGTTAATAAAATTCTTAGATCTTTACCAATATCATGGGATCCAAAGGTGACGACGATCCAAGAAGCTAAAAATATAGAAATCTTGCCTTTGGAGGAGCTCATTAGTTCACTCATGACCTATGAGTTGAACTTATGGTAAAAGGAAGTGGATGCTGATGTAAAGAAGAAAATAATCGCTTTTAAATCCACTATACAAGATGAGTCTTCAAGTGAGGAGTCGAAAAATAGTGAAGATGAAGATGAGATGGAAGTTTTGGCTCATAAATTTCGAAGATTCATGAGAAAAAGGGCCAAAAAGAAATACACAAAAAAGGCAATGATGGCAATTTGGAGCGATAGCGAAGATTTAAGATCGGATGATGAAGTTGCCCATCTTTGCTTCATGGCAAATGAGAAAAAGGTATGTTTTGAAAATGATTATGATTTTATCTTTGATGAACTACATGATACATTCAATGATCTTGTGCATGAATATAAATTATTAAAAATTAAGCACAAGAAATTAAAAAACATACTAATTCATTATCTTTTAAAAATAACAATCTTAGAATTGAAAATGAAGAATTAAGAGCCAATATTGCTATCTTGCAAAATGAAAAGAATGATTTTTCTAAAGAAAAAGAGATTTTGGAAAAAGAAATTATTGATTTGAAAAATTTATGCAATAAGTTTTCAAATGAGAAAACTGATTTATTTAATGAATTAGAAATATTAAGAAGATCCAAGATTTTTGTATCAAATGATGACCTTTTAAAAAAAATCTTAAGTTGAAAAACAAGAACTTCTTTATTAATGCATCTTCCAATCTGACTTACTTTAATTATGAAAAATTTGGATTTAATACATATCCTTGTAAAATAAGAAAAGTTTGGGTTCCAAAAGGAACCATAATTACTAACCCGAAAGGATCCAAAAAGTTTGGATACCAAAATTATCCACTTAATATGTTTTACAGGAATATCTTACAACCCAACATGAAGAAAGGAAGTTTTTGAAAAATGGCTGTATGGGACAATTTAAAGAAGTAGACAAGCTACATTTGGACTAAATGGTAAATGAAGGATTATACATATTGGTAAATTATAAGCATTTCCTTCTATAATTGAAAATATAGTTGAATATTTATTATAAATGTTGCATCAATTATTTTGAAAAATGTTTAATTAAAATCAAGTTTAGACTTATAGTCATTGGCTATGATCATGAACTTTTTGATGTTGATGAATTTCATGCTATCATGATTAAATTTATGATTACATGACCTTCACTTGATTTTGATTAATGTATTATAAATTACTTTATAAAAAATATTTTTAAAAGTTGAATATTGCTTTGAAAATTATTTCAATTAATTAATCAGAATCGAGTTTAAACTAATAGTCATTTGTTATGATCATGAACCTTCTTGATGTTGATGGATTTCACGCTCTCATGATTAAACTTGTGATTAATAGACTTTTCACTTGATTTTGATTAATATAATTTTAAACTATTTCAAGTGAAATGCTATGATTTATGTGTATTCATTTTTGACATCTATGTTTTAGTTAGAAATGATTTGAAACAAGTATAGAACTGGTAGTTAAGGATCACATTTAAGAAGATGGTGTGCATATTGATAAATCCTTAATCTAGTAGCTAGACTTGCTATCGAATTACTTCTAGCATTTGTATGGATATCAAATCATTTTAAATGGATTTGAAATCATGCTAAAAGTTTTTGAATGTTCAATACTTTGCATTTTGAAAATCTTGAAAAATTTAAATCTTTGCTTTCAGACTTAGTATTTATGTTTACATCTAAAATTATTGGAAAGTATGATACTTGTGCTTTCATGTTTTATTTCTCAAATGAATGCATACTTTTAAGGAAAATAACATTTAGGGGGAGCATCCAAATATTTGTTATCATTATATACATGTATGATGCTTTCAATGTTTGTTTGATATCATGCTTTATTTATATTGCTCTATTACTCCTCCTTGCATTCAAATATATTTTCTTTGAGGGGAGTTACATTCAATTAGTATCATATTCAAGTGATACCATGATTAATTGATTTCATGAATTGATTTTGATGATATACTTGCTATTCTTTCCACCTTCATTCTCATTTTGTATTGCCTTTCATTCTTTTTCATGATGACAAAAAGGGAGAGAAATATGTTAAGTATTAAAAAGAAAAATATTGTATAAACATGAAAAATCATATGAGAAATGAAAGAAAGTGCAGAAGGGGGAGAAGAAAGCAAAATGTTATAATCTTAAGGGAAGAATTAGTAAGGGAGAGAATGTTTAAAAATTTTTGCATGTTTTGAAAAATTTTTGAAAATCTTTTGGATCATATTTTGAGGGGAAGCTTGATGCTTATTGATTTTGAGCTTACATGTTTATACTATTGTTAATCTTTTTAAGCTTATCCTATTTTTATACTTAAAGGTTTTGTCATCATAAAAAAGAGAGAGGTTGTTGACTTTGGTCTTGATTTTGATGATTGACAAAACATTTAAGTATATATAAGTACTAATACATGTTAAAAGTGTTTATCATATTTAGGTACTCATTAATGTTGAAAGATTGAAAAGATTGTCATTCAGTTGAAGAAGCCATACAATTTGAAATTATGGACCTTGAAACATATATTGAAGACCTTGAAGGACTCAAATATTAAATTTGGACAAGTTTCGACACTAGTTAAGTCATGTGTCGACACATGAAAGTGTCGACACATGGAAGTGTCGACACATGGACTGATACACATAAATTTTTTTTCATCCGGCATGCTGAAGTGTCGACACGTGGAAACCAAGTATCGACTCAAAATGTTGATACATGAACAGTGAAGTGTCGACTCAAGGCCTGAGACCAAACAGAAGACAAAACGAGGTAATTTCAGGATTTGGTCTAGTGTCGACTCACGGACTCAATGTGTCGACTCAAAGTATCGACTCACCAGATAAAGGTCGACTCACTAGTGCAGAACAGAAGACTTTATAAGTCATTTTTTGATCAAGTGTCAACTCACTGCTCCAAGTGTCGACCCTAAGTATCGACACATGATCCGATATTTTGACACCTGAACGGACGATAGCTCTGCAATGTCTAGTTTTCTGAAGAACAGAAATTCTCCAAAATATTTGTAACGGCTAGTTTTTCCTCTCCAATGGTCTCTAACGGTCATTTAAGATTTGGAGAGCTATATAATCAACACAAATCAAATGGAGAGGCAATCCTTTGAGAAGAAAAGTTTCATACACTTTAAGGATTCATATTTTGAGAGAGTTGAGCCTTCAAGCATCCAATTTCAAAGAAGGCTTCCAAGTCCACAACATCAAGCTTCTTTCAAAGGCTTAAACAAATTGAAGACAAGCTTCTTCAACATCATCCAAGAGCTTCAAAGAGATATTTGCTTTATTTTAGAAAGCTTTCATTGTTTATTTGTTTCAAAGTTATATTTGTTATAAAGGTTATTGGTTAGCCTATTGGAAAACCAAAGAGGTTATTGGTAAGCCTTTGAAAACCAATTAGGTTCTTGATTAGCCTGCAAAACCAAGGAAGATTGTTGGTTAGTCTTGAAAATCAATTAGGTTCTTGGTTAGCCGGTAAAATTAAGGAAGGTTTGTGGTGAGCCTTAAAACCATTTAGGTTCTTGGTTAGCCCATAAAACCAAGTGAGGTTTTGACTGTTGGCCTTTTAAAAACAAGTTGGGTTTTTGATTAGTGAGCCCAGAAAACTAATCAACTGTAATCGGTAGAAATTATAGTGAATTTCCAAGGGAATCTTGGGAAGTGGATGCAGGTGCCTTGAAGTGCACCGAACCACATATATTGTTGTGTTTGTGCTTGCTTCTTTAGTGCTTATTTACTCTTGTTCATTTATTTTATTAATTTCGTTGCATATTATTTTGAAGCACACAATTACATTACCAAAACACAAGCATTGAATTGATCTAGCACATACTTGCTTTAGTTTATTACAAGTAGTTTGAAAGTTTTATAAAACCCAATTCACTCCCCCTCTTGGGTTGTATCTTCGCTGGACAACAGTATGCATTGAATTATACATAATTCTAGCTTTATTATTAGATATCCTTTGATTTTTTAAAATTAACTCAAGTTTGTTAGAACTTAAAGTTAATTTGTCAACAAGAGATTTGAGTCTATTCATTTCATTTTACAAACTCTTATTCTTTTCAAAATATTCATCTTTTTCTGTTTGCAATATTTTGCATTTTTTAGAAACCTTAATTAATTCCTTTTGTAATAGATTGTTCTTTTATGAAATTTCATTCTTTTCTTTTAATAACGTATCATAATTATTTTTCATGGTTTTAATTTTCAAACCAGCTTTCTTGTATTCAGTCAGAAGTTCGTAAAAAGTAGTATGTAATTCATCATAAATAAATTCATCAGTGGGTTCAGTAGATGTTACCTCATCTTCTAGACCCATTAAATATATGTTTGTCGACTTTGATATCTCTTCCTTTTCATTTGAAGTAGATTCATCGCTGTCGCTTCATGTAGCCATCATGGCTTTCTTCTTTTTCTTCTTATATCTCTTTTTCAATGTAGGATACTCTGAACAGTAGTGCCCCGGCTTCTTGCATTCATAACATATGGGTTGTTGCTCCTTTTTTTTATCTTTATCTTTCTCTTTCTCCTTACTTTGTTGACCCTTGCCAAGATGCTTCCTCTAATATCTTGATTTTCTTTTGTCCATAAATCTCCTGAATCTTCTCATAACTAAGACTATATCATCATCTCCTAGTTCTTCATCCGAGGAGGGGCTTTCTTCATTTTTTTCTTCTTCTTATTTCTTAATTTCAGCTACAGCCTTGAACGCTATAGATTTCTTTTTCTTGTTGTCATCTATGCTGCGGCGCTGCATTGTTAGTTCATGAGTAATTAAAGATCCAAGAAGTTCATCAAGTGGAAGTGTGTTTAAGTCCTTAGCTTCTTGAATTACAGTGACCTTGGGATCCCATTTATTTGGTAAACATCTAAGGATCTTTTGGACAATATTAGCATTAGAATATACCATACCAAGACTTTTCAAAGTGTTAATAATATCCGTAGATCTAGCAAACATTTCAGATATGGTTTCATTTTAAAAAGCTCATAATTGTGCACAAGAATATTAATTTTGGAGGTCTTTACTTGTGTTGTGCCTTCATGGGTAACTTGTAGTTTATCCTAAATTTCCTTTGCTAAAGTGCAAGTATAAATCTGGTTAAACTCATTAGCATCCAAAGCACAATAAAGAAGGTTTATGGGTTTGGCATTTAGTTCACCCATTTTCATATCATATTTATCCCATTCTTCTTTCAGTTTAGGGATGTTTATGCCATCAATTTTCTTAATGGGTATATGAAGTCCTTTCAAAATGATCTTCCGTAATTGAAAATCAACAGCTTGAATATAAATTTTCATTCTTGCTTTCTAATAAGTATAATTGGTGTCGGTGAACAGTGGAGGTCTATTGCTTGATTGACCTTCAGCCAAAAATGTGCTCATTTGGATTGCCATTGAACTTTTCTTTTAATCGTTAGATTAATAGCACTGAGACATGTCTCTGATACCACTTGTTACTCAGTTGGCCAATATAAGAGGGGGGTGAATTGGGTTTGAAAATAATTTCAATAAGTATGTGCGTTTTGAAAACTTTGTGTGGGAGTGAAGTGTATAAAGTATTGTGTGCAGAAGCAAATGAGTATACAAAGATAAGAACAATCACAAACACCATAAATTTAGAGTGGTTCGGAGCAACCCAGCTCCTACGTCCACTACTCAAGGTGCACACTTGGGATTTTTACTATATTCTTCCCGAATACAGCCAGCTTATTTTCCTACAGGCTCATGATCCAAAACCCAATACAATGTTAGTTTTTTTGGGCTTACTAATAACCCAACTTGATTTTCAAGGCTCACTAATAACCTAAAAACAATTCACAAGTTACAACCACCTGCTATACTTGAAACAACTCAAAATAGAGTATCAAAAGAAGCAACACAAAGACAAACCAAAAGAGTCGGATGGATGCAGTTGAAGCTCTTAATGAAGCTTTTTTGATTGCTTTTTCAATGTTCTTCAAGGCTCACTTAATTCCTCAAATTATAACTCAAGAAGTTGGTGGGAAGTTGTTGAAAAACTTGAATTTTTCTCTTGAAAGCATTTAGAATATTCAATGCTATCTTCTCTCTTGTAAAAGCTTGAAAAAACTCTTTTTTCTTCACTTAAATCCTTCATTTATAGCTTCTTAAAGCGTTCCTAAGTGAATATGGCCGTTATAATTTCTTGGAAGTTGAAAACTAGCCATTGTGGAGGCTTTTTCTTCAATAAATTTGAATTCTGGAACTAGTCGTTACTGTTCAAAAACTGGGATTAGAGTCAGCTTGGATGATTGAGTCAGCTCGGATGCTCAGAGAAAAATTTTTGAAGTTTTATGATAGTCGGCTCATTTCAATTAAAGTCGGCTTAAATGACTAGATTCTCAGAACTTATTTTTGTCAGTTTGAAGGAGTCGGCTCTATTCTCAGAACTTATTTTTGTCCATTTGAAATATCCTACATTTGAAAAGTGTCAGTATCAAATGCATGTTCCAATATTTTGTTATCACAAAAATCATTTCATGGGTCAATAGAGTTAATAGGTATTGATCATCTGAAAGCTCTGATCAAATACTACTCAACCATTTAAAGTTAATGGATGTTGATTATCTAAATGCTTTGATCAAATATTACCTAATTACTCGAAATCAATGGATGCTGGTTGATCTTGGGAATCTGATCGACTCAAGGACTTTGATTGATTTAAGATCAATTAAAATCAATGAATGGTTAGGATTCTAATATAGCGCTACTCCAAAATGGGTGAGGGCCAAGCAATGATCAGGCGTTGCCAGTCCGTTGGAACAAAACAGACCGGCAAGAAACAATCTAAATTCTAAGCAACTCTTCTCCCCGCCTGCTTCTCCGCTCCCCTTCTCCGAGAGATCTCTCTGTACCAAAAGACTTCCGGATCGCTCGACTGGTGTAAACCCTCGGGTCTCTTCCACCCACCAAAACGAAGAGAACTCCGGGGAGGGAGCTCCATGACTGCTGCTCCTCTACCCCTCTCAACGTGCCACCGCTGCATCGCCCCAAATCCCTCCCCCGTTTCCCGTTATTCTTCTCCTGCTACCACTAATCATGATCACATTTATACGAAGAGCAAGGTGGAGGTAAAGGAGAAGAAGAAACATCTCGGCGCGGCTGTTGTCGCAGCGGCTGCAGCGATGTCCCATTCCGACAGGACGAGCAGCAGCGGAGGCGGCGACAAGGAGAAGGAGGCGAGGGAGAAGAGGGAGGAGGTGAACTGCAGGATCGCCTCCAAGAAGGCCATCTCCATCATCTTGAGAAGGGAGGCTGCTAAGGCTATCATCGAGAAGAAAGGAAGCTCAACCAATTCAAAGAAGCTTCTTCCACGCACTGTCCTCGAGGCCCTCCACGAGAGGATCGGCGCCCTCCGTTGGGAATCTGCCCTCAAGGTCCTCTCTTTTTTTGTTCCCCTCCTTTTTCATCTGTTAACATTTATATGAGTAGAATTCGGGATCCTAACAAGTTTGTTTGGGAGGTATAATTCATGCTGCTACTTCGTGTGAAATTTACTGTTTGAAAAAAGAAGATTGTGATTCTTGTAGATGCATGAACTTCTATCTAGCGTTTGTGAATTTCGCAATTTGCTTATTGGGGGATATCCTTTGAATCAGCCAATCTGCCGACCTGCGATTAATGCGACAATGGCTTATAATTTAACAGAAAAGAATGCATGATGTTGTATGATGCGTAGCAGAGTAGGGTGATGGAAGGAGAAGATTTCTTTGGAGAATTATGCTGCCTTCTCATTTGGTTGAGGAGCCTATTGGGAGTATACTATGTCCTGAAAAATAGTTTTGATAATGTCGGTTCATGCTTGAACGCCGGAGTATGCTAGAGAAGAGATACTTGCAGCTGTACCTACAAAAAAGCTCTAGTTGGAGGTAGCTCCGGCGAAGTCCTTCGATGCCCAAATCAGTATTTCAGGTCATAGAGAGGAAGAAAGTAGAATAAAATTTTAGAGAGAGGGCTCATTATCTTGGGAGCTCTCAGGGAGCTCCCTTTTATAGGCAAACGATAAGGATATTTCTGTAAAGCTGAAATCCTTAGTGGGTTGGTGGGGATTGACCGGATGTCAATCCATATCAGAAGATCTGAGAGAGAAATCATTCCATTTATCTGGAATGTCCGCCTCCCATTAATAGAATCTTTGTTTTATTCACGTTGCCGGTCATTTTTTTAAATGGTGACAGGGATTATAGCCTGATATGGATCATATTCCCTTAATTGCTAGGATTTGTCATGGATTATAGAATGTCTTTTTGTCTGCACTGAGATATGCATGAAAATAAGCATCTATAGGATTCTCCTTTGGCTATAGAATGTTGTTAAGGAGCCTTATTTTACCCTTGGACACAAGGGCTTAAAGTTGGCCTAGGAACCAAGATCGGGACCAAAGGGTTGACAGGCCAAGGTCTTTAGAATATCATATTGGCACACCCTGGGGCAGTTGGAACTTGATCGTCGAGGGTAGGATGAAAATTGCTAGAGCCTTGGGTTGGCTTGATCGAGGTTCCGTGGGACCTAAGTGCTTGAGGTATTGAGGGTCCATTAGACCGAGACTTTTGGGCATGTCCTTGCCCCTTTTGGAGGATCATATCACCAGAGGGAGTTTTCATCTTAGTCAGCTTCGTGAACCAAGAAAGATCTCCCTTTTGCATTTGAGGGTCGGATAAGCTGAGGGTGTTAGAGTATTATTCTTGACCAGTTCAGAAGGGACTACCCTAAATATTGGAAGGGTTAAGGTCACTTATCAAGTCTGAAGGAACAATAGCATTGACTCGCCCTTGGGTGCGAGGGTAAATGTTGGATAAGGCATCTCATAAGGATGACATGTAATTAATGTTGTTCCATCAGGAAACTCAGGAGGTGATTTTGATTATATTGCTTCATCTCTGCTATAGATGTTTGATTATATTGCACATAAACATTCCAAGGGTGAAGTGTCTGATGCTGAGGGTCGATGGCTAGGGATGGCAACAAAATCCAAACCAATGGATATCCGACCTGGCCCGACCCGATTGGGCCGGGTAGTGAATGCTTTGATTGGGTTTGGGCCAGATTTGAGTAAAACCCGAATGCTTAATTTTCGATTTGGACCGGAACTGGATAGATATACACCCGACCCGAACCTGGCCCAAATTATTTTTAATATTTAAATATATATAATTAATATATATTATATTAAATATATTATATTAATTATTAATTATTAGTTATTAAATTTTAAAATACTTAAACCCTTTATCCTAATCATTATTTTTCATAAATAAGGGAATTCTAAATTGTAATTTGTAATCGGTAAACTCCAATTAATTTCTAGCTCCTCTCTTTCTTTTCGGCGACTCTTCTTCCTCTCGGATCAGTGTTGAACTAAAAATGTAGTTAAATTTTATTTGTTTAATGTATGTATGATTTATAAAATGATAGATGATTTTAAAGTTGATAAAAATGAAAAAAAATTTATTATGACTAAATTGGATTTGGGCCGGATAAACTCGAATTATCCAATACCCGATTGAGATGAGTTTGGGTAAAAAAACCAGTCCCGATAGTGTTTGGACTGGGTTTGGGTAGTTTATTGAGTATTCGGGTTTGTGTTTGGATAATTATGTACCTGGCCTATTGCCATCCCTATCGATGGTATCGAGGGAGGCTGGAACGTGGCCTTGCCTTATCTTGAAGACGGTCGACTCTTGCTTATGCCTTTATCCTATTTGAGAATCCTTGGGATATCGAGGGTGGGAGGTTCTTCAATATCATTTGCTTCCCACTCTTTAGTTCAAATGCGAAGTATTCTTGATCATGTTAGTGTTCATAATCCTATTCTTGTCATTTCTTTTCTAAAATTTAATTCAATTCTTTACTTGATTTCCTTTTCTAGAAAATCAAATTCATGTAAAAAGAAAATCAAATTCATGTTTCACATGATTAAGTGTTTTAAAGTGATGCAAGCATTAATTAGCATCCACAAACATCTTTTTGAACCTAAAAATATTTAATAAATCTTAAAAAATTAATTTGAGATCAAAAGAAATCCAAAAAAATTGGTGTGCCGGTCCCATATCGAGTGTTAGTATGGTACGGAACCGATACCATACCATATCAATCAGCAACTGGTATGGGTGCTGGTACTGGTACCGAAAACCTTGCTTTGATATTAATCTAGCTTTGTTTTTAGCTACATTACCTTTTCATCTAATTTATCCCTAGATATCCATTTGGTACCTATGATTGGATATTCTTTAGATCTACTAACTAAAGTCCAAATATTGTTTCTTTTAAATTGATTCAACTCTTCTTGCATAGCCATCATCTAATTTGGATGTTTTTCAGCTTTCTCTATATAATTGGATTCAATTTGAGAAATAAAAGCAAGGTAATCAAAAGTATTTCTAAATGATGACCTAGTCCCAATGCCTTGTGAGGGATCAT
This sequence comes from Areca catechu, assembly GCA_021397845.1. NCBI lineage: Eukaryota > Viridiplantae > Streptophyta > Magnoliopsida > Arecales > Arecaceae > Areca > Areca catechu. The sequence continues at coordinate 79,054,241 of CM038044.1, read as the reverse complement.
CTATGATTAAGTCTTTAGGTTGGTGATGTGCATACCTCAATTCCTCAGGCAAGTCACCATGCTCTTTCCTTACCTCTTCCTTTTCTTTTTTAATTGATTTGTCTTTCAAGCTCAAATCCTTCATTTCTTTATTCAATGTATTTGCATCATCATTAATGCACTCTTCTTTTCTAAAAAGTGAGGGATTAGATTCATCAAAGATAATATGAATGAATTCTCAATAGTTAAAGTTTTTTTATTAAAAACTTTATAAGCCTTACTTGAAGTTGAATATCCAAGAAAGATACCTTTATTAGACTTTGCATCAAATTTTTCGAGATTATCTTTTCTATTGTTTAAAATGAAATATTTGCAATCAAAGTTATGAAAGTAACTTATATTAGGTTTTCTATCATTTCAAAGTTCATAGAGCATTTTCTTTAAAATGGATATAATGAGAACACTGTTTAAAATATAGCATGCAATGTTCAAAGCTTCAGTCCAAAAATATTTTGGAAGATTGTTTTTATATAACATTGCTCGAGCCATCTCTTTCAATGTTCTATTCTCTCTCCACAACATTATTTGTTGTAGTGTTCTTGGAGCTAAAAAGTTGTGATCAATGCTATATTCATTACAAATTCTTCAAAATTTTGATTTTAAAATTCTGTGCCATAATCACTTCTAATTGAGGCAATTAAAAGATTTTTCTGATTTGAAACATTTTTATGAAATTTTTGAAAAACAGTAAATGCATCGTTTTTATATGCCAAAAATAGTGTTTAAGTGAATCTTGAAAAGTCATCTACCATCACAAGTCTATATTTCTTTCTATCTAGGTTTGTAGTCCTAGTTGGTCCATAACTCCAAATAAATCCATATGAAGTAGTTCTAGTGGTCTAGATATTGAAATGATGTTTTTGGATTTAAAGCTTTTCCTAGTTTGTTTATTGAATTGATAAGCATCACATACATGATCATTTTTAAAATTAAATTTTTGTAAGCTTTTAGTTAAATCTTTTGAAATCAATTTAGACAATGTATGCATATTAGCATGTTCTAATCTTCTATGGCAAAGCTAACTAGTTTTTTTGATTATAGCATTTATGGCCACTAGACTTGTACTACTTTTCATGGTTAGATCATTCAAGTCTACTATGTATATATTTTCAAGTCTATGTCCTACAAACTTAAAGCTTGGCATCAAAAGAACTAGTAACTATGCATATTAAAGATTTAAATATAATCTTGAAACCTTTATCATATAATTGACTAATACTTAAAAGATTATACTTTAAGTTATCTACTAATAATACATTCTCAATGTAAGTAGAAGGGATGCTTTTAATCTTACCAATACCAATGATTCTTCCTTTACCATTATCGCCAAAAGTTACAATACTTTGTTTCATCTTTAGGATGAAAAATTATTCCTTATCACTCATCATATGTCTTGAACAGCCACTATTTAAATTCATCTTCTTTTACATCCTTGGACTACAAGACATTCCTGCAAAATAAATTAAGCTTTTTAGATATCCAAGCTTTCTTGGATCCTTTGGGGATAGTTATCATGTTCCTTTAGGAATCCAAACTTTCTTAAATTCGTTTCCATTTTTTCTTCTTAAATTATATTTATAGGCTTTATGACCAGTTCCTTTACAACAGAAATAAATAATATTTGATTTTTGTGATGTATTAGGTGCTGAAAACTTGGTTGCAGAAAATCTATTTTTGAAGCTTGAATTATAACCAATTCTAGCTTATCATGTGATTTTCTTTAGTTTTTAAGAATTAACTCAAGTTTTTTGGAACTTAAGGTCAGCTTATCAACCAAAGATTTGAGTTTTTGAACTTCTATTTGAGGATTTTCATTTTCTTATTTTACAACTTTAAGTTTCTCAAAATCTTCATTCTTTTTCTTTTCTAAGACTTTATTTCTTTGAAGTATATCATTCAACTCATTTTGCAATGCATCATGTTTCTTTATACATTCATCTTTTTCTGTTTGTAAAGCTTCATTAGCTTACTTTAATGTTTTGTTCTTTACACCTAGCTTTTTAAATTCATCTAGTAAATCATAGAAAGCATAATGGAGTTAATCAAATGTAAACTCAATATTCAGTTTAGCACATACCTTATCTTCCAAAGCCATTAAGCATATGTTGGCTGATTTTGTTTGCTCTTCTTCATTGGAGCTCGATTCATTGCTGTTGCTTTATGTGGCAACCATGGTCTTCTTCTTCTTGCTCTTCTTGTAGGCTTTTTTTAGATTTGGACAATTGGATTAATAATGCATCAATTTCTTGCACTCATAACATATGGATTATTGATCTTTGTCTTTTTCCTTTTCTTTTTCTTTGCTTGGCTCTCTTAAGAATGTCTTCTTCTATATTTCGATCGGCCCTTATCCAAGAATCTTCTAATTCTTCTCATTATAAGGGCCATGTTCTCATCTTCTAACTCTTTCTCTGATGAGAGACTTTTTTCTTCTTCCTTTTTCTCTTCAATCACTGCCTTGAGAGCTATGGTTTTCTTTTTTCTTCTTTCTTCGCTGTGGTGCTTCATGTTTAATTTATGAGTCATCAAAGATCCAAGAAGCTCTTCCAAAGATAAGTTGTTGAAGTTCTTTGCTTCTTGAATTGCGTGACTGGGACTTTTGAAACCATGCTGAACCGCTCAGTTTGGGATGTACCGAACCGTACTGGCCAAAAATCTATACGGTTCGGCCATGGAAAATGGTTCAGAAATCCGGACAGTCAAAATGGCCTTGAACCATAATTGTATGGTATGGTATGGTACCATAATTGTATGGTATGGTATGATATCGTACCATTGAATTTCATCCGGTTCAGTCCGGTTTGGGTCTGGCTCGTATCAGACAATGTAAGCCATGGAAGAGGGGAGGGTTTTTTCTAGTTTCATGAAACTTGGTATGGGGCTTGGCCCGGTATGGTATGGTACCGTACCATACTGGTCAGCGACCGGTATGGATCCTGGTATCGATTTTTGGATCCTTGGCAGTGACTTTTGCATCCCGCTTGTCCGGTAATGATTTGAGGTTCTTTTCTACTAAATCACTTCGGTGATCGGTACGGGTCATGCTATCGGTTCTTGGATCCTTGGTAGTGATTTTTGCATCATACTTATTTGGTAATGATCTGAAGATCTTTTTTACTAAATTACTATTGGAGTTTGTCATGCCAAGACTTTTGAGACCGTTAGTAAATTAGTGAATTTTGTGAACATTTCAGAAATGGTCTCAATAGGTTTCATTTTAAATAACTCTTAGTTGTGCACCAGCAAGTTAACTTGAGTTTTTGACTTGGTTAGTGCTGTTACGAGTAACTTGAAGTCTATCCCAAATTTCCTTTACTGAATTGCAAGTGAAAATCCTGTTGAATTTAATGGGATTTGGTGCACAATACAAAAAATTTATAGCTTTTGCATTTAGCTCAGCCATTTTCATGTCATGATCATCCCATTTATCTTATGGTTTTGGGATGTCAATGCCATCAACCTTCTTTATGTGTGTGTGAGGGCCTTTAATAATAACTCTCCATAATTGAAAGTTTATTACTTGAATATAAATCCTCATTCTAGCTTTCCAGTATGTAAATTGATGCCATTGAATAGTGGTCTATTGCTAAATTGTCCTTCGGCTAGTGAAGTGCTCATGTAGGTTGCCATGATCTTTTCTCTTAATCGTTGGATTAACGGTACTGAGACGTGGCTTTCATACCACTTGATGTCCAGATCGATAATCCAAGAGGGGAGGTGAATTGGGTTTTCGAAAATTAAAACAAATACGTGCCTTTCAAAGCTTAAATGAATATGAGTCGAGTATTGTGTCAAGTGAAGTGTGCAAATGCTGAAATTTAAGTAAGAGAGATAGAGAGATAATCACATACAAATACAATAATATTAATAGTGGTTTGGAGCAATCCCAACTCCTACATCCATTACCCAAGGACCTCTTGAGATTTTCACTATTCTCACAAGAATACAACCGATTTGTTTTCTCCCAGGCCTATAAACCAAAATCCTAATACAACTGTTTGTTTTCTGGGGTCACAAACAATCCAATTGGTTTTCCAAGATCAACCAATCAAAACTTTAACCCAATCCCATATTTCAGCTCCCTACTAAAATAAATAACAACACGAAAACTAGAAAATACAGAGCAACCACACTCTCAAAAGAGTGGAAGGTTGCTGATGAAGCTTCTTTTAAAGATTCTTTAAGTTTTCAATGATTGATCTTCAAAGCTCACTAAATGCTCACTTAATGCTTCAAGAGTATTAGTTGGAAGAAGTTAAGAGCTCTTGAGTTTTCAGGTGACTTCTCACTTGTTTTCAATGATTGGCAAGAATATTCTCAAGAAATGTTGGCCTTTGACTTTGAATCCAAACATTTGTACTTTTCTAAGTGTTTTCCCATTGGTTCTTAGTTATTTCTAGCCATTTTTAGTTACTGGGAGATGAAAAATAGCCGTTAGAAGTCTTGGAAATTGAAATCTAGAAGTTCTGGACTAGTTATTACTGTAGCAATTCGTGTTCTGCAAGTCGGCTCGCTTGGTAGGAGTCGGTTCATGTATATTATTTTTCAGAAAACAAGCTCTATTTTTTGAGAGAGTTGGATCGTTTGTTGCAAGTCGGCTCTTCTTAATTGTGTCCAAAAATCATGCTTTCTATCATTCTTGAGAGAGAAGGCTTATTTGAAGGAGTTAGCTCTTCTGTTCTGAGTTGAAAAGTATAGCTTTCTATATGTTTGAGAGACAGCTCGAATCCTGCGAGTCGGCTCTTGTACAGTGCCAAGTTCTGCATGTCGTGCCAACATGCCAGAGTTGGCACTTCATAGAGGAGTCAGCTCTTTCAGTCTAGCTTTACTTTTTACATGGATTTCACTATGTTTAGGCTTTCAAAACTTCCAAAGGACTTCTGAACACATGCTCTCTAAGATACAAATGAACTTTCCAAACATGTCTAGCAACAAAATTGAAGTCACTATTCTTTCCATGATATGTACTTTCTTAAAGTACTAAAAGAATTTTTCAAGTGTACATATAATTTCTCTAACCATTCAAAGGACTATATACTAGTTTCTAATCTTCATGAATTATTCCTTTAAGTTTGTGAGCTCCTACAAAAACATTCTTAACCATTTAAAATTGTTAATATACTAATCATGCTCCAATACTTTGTAATCATCAAAATTATTCCAGGGTCAACGCCTTCTTTATTATGACCATATTGGAGATCCATTATGGGTAGGTCTTTTTGATAAAGCCAGCATTGAGCAACTTGTCAAGCTCCTTGGTTATCCCCTTTGGCGCTTGGGTGCAAAATTTCGCTTCTTTTGTTTGAAGGGTCGGTGCTTTGGGTCTACATTCAGTTGGTTCACCATTATCAAGGGGTCGATGCCTGGCATGTTTGCTAGTTTCTAGGTGAAGATGTTGGTGTTTTCCTGCAAACATGAAGCTTTTGGTTACCTGATCTAGATTAGAGTTGATTCGAACAGTGTGCTCTAGGTTGCCATCTACTAGGGATATGGAGATAAGATCCTCAGCCAGTTTTTTTCGCTGCTCAGCTTGGTCATCACAAGTGTCCAATCCTTCAATCGGGTAGGTGTCAGTGGTCTTGGTTCCTTGGAGCGCAATGTGGTAGTGGTGGTGTGCCAGACTTTGGTCCCTGCAAATCTCTCCAACTCCATACGCTATCGGAAACTTTATCTTCAAACAATAGGTAACACAACGGCTTTAAAGGCATTGAGTTCCAATCATCTGAGGATGGCATTGTAAGCCAAAGGTGCTTGGATAACGAGGAAATCAACTTGGATAATGGATCTGCGAGGATAATGTCCTATCCTCACGAGCAAGGTGATAGCTCCCTCTACTTGGATTGCATCCCTGTGAAGCCGATCGAAGGTGAGTCTACTCTTCCAAGCCGATGAGGGGATATTCCCATTTTAACAAAAGCATCATAGTATAAAACTTTGGCTAAGCTTCCATTATCTGTGAGGATGAGGCATACATCATAGTTTTCGACATTTAAGGTTACAACCACCGCATTGTTATGCTGGAACTGAACCCTTAGATTGTCTTCTTCCATGAAGATTTGGTTCTCCAACCCATCTTTTGGTTGGAAATCCCTCGTCACTGAGGTCATCGTGTTGGCAGCCCCCAGTGATGGTGCCCACGGTCCCAGATGGAAGTGGGTCGCTCTTTTCTTGAGGTTTATGTTGCTATGGATGTTCGGTTGCTTGGGGCGACCTTGATCGATCCCCTTACTCTCTTTGGTGCTAGATAATCGATCGAGGTGACCTCGCCTGATGAGCTCCTCGATCTCATCTTGGAGCTAGATGTATTCATTGGTATCATGACTATGATCGCAATGATATAGGTAGAATTTGTTTGGATTCCTTCAAGCTGGTAGGGACCGTAGCTTCCAGGCTTTTGTGAGTTGCTCTTTGATCTCCATCAGCACTTTTTTCCTTGGTGTGTTCAGTGGAGTGTAGGTGTTGAATTTCCTTGGTGGAGATGCTTGGCGGCCTTCTCTGCAAGGGCTCTTGGGTCGGCGATCCCAGAGGGTTTTGTTTTTCTTCCTTTGAGGCAGGGACCTGGAGCGCAGCCGGATTCTTTCCTCTTGCCTTGAGAAGTGTTTTTGATCAGCTTGTGTTTTCTCACCACCTCCTAGTGATGGAGTGGCAGGAACTTTTTGCATAAAGGCATCCTCTGTTCGTGCATATTTTTCTGCTTGAGCCGGCATATTAGCCAATTCTTGGGATAGGTCTTTATTATCGATTTTTTGAGATCATTCTTCAGTAAGCCGCTCATCAGAGCTGACAGCGACCGACTGGTCTAAGTTGTATATCTCCAGGGTGGCTGCATTGAAGCGGTTGACAAAGGCTCGTATTGACTGCCTCTTTTTTTGCTTGAGGTTGTGGAAATAATTTGACTGTCTTTGCTGCTTCTGGTTACTGACAAAATGATTAGTGAACGATTGGCTTAGCTGCTCAAAAGAGTGCACCGATCCCAGCTTCAAACTTGAATACCAATATTGAGCCACTCCCTTTAGAGTAGATGGGAAGGCTTGGCAGAGGATAGGATCAGGAGTCGAGCATTGTTGCCCTAAAGCTTGCCAAGTGATCGACGGGGTCAGTGGTCCCATCCAGGGTTTGCGGTACCATCCCGTACTGAACCATTTGGTACGGGGCGCACCGTACCATACCGGCCAAAAGCCGGTACAGTTCATATATATAAAACGGTTCAGCATTCGGATCGTTAAAAAAATTAAATTCCGTACGGTATGGTATGGTACTGTAGCGTACCGTACTCTACCACCCGGTTCAGTCTGGTTCGGGCTTGGTTTGTCTCGATTCGGGCCTGGTTCATGTTTGGTTCAACAATTCTTGCTTAAGAGAGGGAGGAAGAGTTTTTTCTCAATTTTTTAAGCTCGGTACACGTACCGGTACGGTACGGACCGTACCATACCATACGGGTCGCTGACTGGTACGGGCCCCGATACCGATTTAGCGATCCTTGGTCTCATCGTAATTTTCAAATTGCAGAATTTTGGAATGTCAGGGAAGTGAGGCCTGCATTATCTTGACATCAAAAGGTAGGTCGTTGAACCCATCCTGCGGTGTGGAGAGTTTGCGGATCACTTTGATCCACTGGTCCAGCTCTTTAAGCTTCTGCTCGACTTCGGGATCTCGGATGTTGGGGGTCTTTGATTGTCAAGGGAATTGCTAGCCCGGAGTTGAGTCATGCCTTGATGGGGGCTCGGAGGTCGCCATCTCTTTAGTTCGGGCCTTTGGGGCAATGATGGTGAACGATCCTTCTCAGGTCCTTAAGGACTTGTGACTATTATAGTGGTGATGGCTCCGCTTGTGGTGCTGGTTGAAGAAGCGGTGCTGTGGGAGGCATGGTGGAAACTGGATGCACCACGGGCTGGGAGGCCATGATAGGTGCCGTCGGAGGAGGCTGCACCACATGTGGCGGCATGGGGGTGGCTTGAATAGCCTTCATGGCTGCAACCAAGTTCTGGACTTATAGAAAGAGCTGGTTAAATTGCTTTGCGCTAATCGTAGCCATCTACGGAGACGGCGAAGCCTCTATGGGCATAGGCTGGAGCTGATCATTGGCTTGGCTTTCTGCTAGTCTTTCCACTTACCAAGAGGCTGCTATGTTAGTGTGGCGGGACACAGTTTTCTTAGACGGCATTGTTAATCCACTTTTAGGTCACGCTCCTCAAAGTTATAAGCCCTTCCTCTCTTCTGTTAGTGCTGAAATTTGTTGAATGCCGAAAATGCTGGAGCTAGTGGCGCAAGCGGCTTTCCGGGAGATGGAACCTGTAAAAAAGTCCTGGCCGGAGGTGGCTCCGGTGCGGGCCCTCCGATGCTCAAGTTATTTCTTAGACACCAACAATATAAGGAGCATGGCAGGGAGGATTTTGCATAGCTTTTAGGGATCCCATGGAGTCTTATGTATAGGTAAAAGATCAGAGCATTTTTGAAATGACAAGAATCTTAGTGGATCCGGTGAGAAGTGATGGCTTATCATGTAGGCTATCTGGAATTTCTTGTTGGCGGGGAATGTCTTGCTCTTTTTAATGTAACTTTGTCATTTTCGTGGAGTTTGCCACGCTTCTTTAATGGTAAGTTGAATTATTGCATAAGTCTAGGAACGCCTCTCTTAAATGCATAGATATGGCAAGGATTAAGGATCTCAAGGTGTGACATGGCATCTAGCCTCGTGGTAGAGGCTATGGTAGTGAGTGTCTTATTATTGGGCTTTGGAGGGTTCAAGTGATGTACCGTCTAAGGGTCCTCTTGGGATTGGCCCGAGCATTTCTCTCGGATTTGAGTCCTGGTCAGCCAGGGAAACTTGTCCAAACAATTCTAGTTAGTGGGATGCATCCGATGACTGAGACGTCCAGGTCATGGTGGTTGGCCACTATCGAGGCTGGGTCAGATCGAGATGGCAGATGACATCAAGCATGGCTCGGCCGACTAGGGTGTTCTTCCTGACGAGCTAATAGGACAAGGTGGTTGCCGTGCGACGAGCACGTGGCCAGATTTGATGAGCGACCAGCAAGCGCTTGCTGATAGCTTTCGGGTTCCAGATGTTCATTGCTGCCGATGCTTGCTCGGATGCAGATTTTTGGTGATTCGGTGCTCGACTGGGTCTGGCCGGTCGGAATGGGCTTGCCTCTCAGTGAGTGGTCGGGGGGATGAAGCGGACGTTTGTATGGCAAGCATTCAACCAAGCCTCTCCAGATTGGGGTTACTTGGAGGTCTGGTGCCTGGTCAGTCGGTCAGGGGAGGTGTTATGTCTCTTGACGAGGGGTCGGCCAAAGGATGAGGTTAGCCCTGTGCAAGTGGTGGTCTTGCCCGATAGCATTGGTGCCACAGTTAGTCTTTCTCTGATCAGGGTCCCTATTCGATGAATGGTCGACGTATTGGTGCCAAACTGCCTGATAGCATTGAAGTCAAGCCTTTGCCTGGGGGCTCAATCTGATGCATGGTCGGGGAGTGCATGGTGGATTTACTCCGTCAGCACTACCTGCCAGGCCATTTAATCAGTTTACCAAGCCATTCGGTGTTGGGTTTAAGGGATAGCCCCCTGGTGATTATCTACACCAATATGATGAATGGTCGGATGACGCGTGCCATTGGATCATCTGATGCAGCTCATTTTTGGGCTTTATATTCTTGGTCGGTGATTATGTAGCTAGGCCGATGGGCCACATTGGCTAGTTTGAGCTCATATCCCAGGCTCTAGCATATTTCTCACCAACAAGTATAATTTGTCATTAAAAAGAGATGATTTATTGGTAGATTGTCCTTCATTAATTGAAGTACCAATTGGGCTTGCCATGATCTTTAGCTTTAGATGGTTAAATCAAAGTAATGAGCACCTGCTTTGATACCACTTGTTGCCTAAAGAAAGCAATTCAAGAGAGGGGGTGAATTGGGTTGTTAAAAAACTTTTGCTGGATTTTGAAAACTTTTACTTTAAGAAAAATAGTGAAAGAATGAGTGCAACCAATGACATAATGAAATCAGAGTGAAAAATTGAATTAAAACTTTAATTGAACTTTCGAAAACTGTGGCAATGTATGCGCACTAAACAACTCAAAGTAATCAGAGTATAAAGCATAATTAAAGATGGAAGAAGATTAATAAGACATGAAGGAAGAAAGCAAGGAAGCAATTGGCACACAAGCTCAAACACAATAATTTTATAATAGTTTAGTGCCAATCCTTGTGCCTATGTCCATTCTCCAAGTTCATCCACTTGGAAATTCCATTATAATCTTCGCACGATTGCGGCAAGATTGTTTTCTCGGGTTCATAATCCAAACTTAGCTAGTTTTTGCAGGTTTTTCAACCAAAACCTTTTCCAAACTAAATACCGTTGGCTTAGTTTAATACAAACAATCAATTATGAACTTGGTTAGGCCTTTCTTCCCAAGTTTCTTAATCCAAGAAATTTGTTACAACACCAGAGTACAAGAGATAATAAATTTAAAGCACAATAAATGAAACTCTTGAAAGTTGAAACTTTAAGGAGGTTGTTGAAGTTGCAACTCAATTATGAAGAACTCTTTTATTGCTTTAAGTCGAGGGCTTGAAAATGGACTTAATATAGATTCTTTGTAATAGGTACACTCATTCAATATGCTCAAGCTCTTTACTCTCAATTATGAAGGCCATAAATTCTCTCAAGAAGTGCTTTTTCTTCTTTTTCTTTTCTTTCTCAAACGATTTCCAATAGAATATTAAAAAAATATTTTATTTTCAAACCAATTCTTGTGCTTAAATAAGTCCATGGAATGCTAGAAAACTTGAAATGACCATTAGAAACTATGAACTAGTCATTTATAGCTGTTGGAGAAAAAGGTTGACAAACTAGCCATTTACCCTCAGAATCTAATAGAGTCGGCTCTTAATCTTTAGGCACCAGCTTGGTTTTTGCTGGAATTGATTCGGCTTCTTGCTAGGGTCAACTCGAATTTGGTATCGGATCTTGAAAGCTTTGGAGTCAGCTCGAACTAAAGAATTCAAATTTTGCTACTCTCTATCTTTCTGCTCCGAAGCATCAATGGGGTTGATTTTTGAATATCTGGGATCGGCTCTATATCAGGGTCAACTCATGAGGTTTCTAGAGTTGGCTCAAGTTCACCATGCTCCAAAACATAGCTCTCTATCTTGCCTTCTGAAACCAGAGTGGGGTCGACTCTTGAAATGATGGGGTTGACTCAATTTAAGGGTCGACTTGAGAGAATACTAGAGTCAACTTGATATGTTAGTAGGGTTGACTCAAGAGGTTATAGGAGTCATTGCAGATCTTTTGATACATCGATGTGCCAGAATGTGCCAGAACTGGTTCTTGTCCATATCAAAATTGATTTTTGAGTAGCTTTACTTGATGAACAATATTTCTGAGCTAGACTTACTATTCCAAAATGAGCAACTTGATAACATAGAGAGACTTTACCTACATATTCTTAAGCATTCTCCTTAGTATCAAAAGTACCTAAAGTATTTTAGCATTATCAAAATCTATTCTTGGATCAACAAAATAAAAATATAAATGTTAGGTGCAAGACACTTAAATACAGTAGGTGCGGCAATAGATCAAGCCTGATCACTTTAAGTACACCTACAAAATCATGAGGATTGTTGATCCGGTTTGGGTCATGTCAAGTTAGAATGATACAATTGGTATGCATGACTGGTACTCAGCCCAACCTGACATTGGGTTGATTAAACCTGCTAATTGGTTGAAGCTAAAACACGACCCAACCCAATCATCTCATGGCATAACCTACATTACCCGGTCCAATCCACCTCAACTTAACTTCTATCACCCTATCTAAGATGGCTTGTTTGTAAGCTAACCCAAAATGATTCTGAAATCTATGGCGCAAAGAAAATAAACAGGAACCCAAATTGCTTGAACAGAACCAACGTGACAACATAGTTGATAATAAGCAATTTAGAATAGCATCAACATAAAGAAAGAAATCTATTGATTTCTTTTAGCTAACTGAGCCAATCTGACCCATAAATACCTTTATCATGATCATGTTGGTTCTAGTCCAGCTTTTACACAATTCATTTAGAGTTGGAAAGTCTGACCCTGACTGAGCCCGAACCTTGCCCAAAAAGAGCCCAGTTAATTTGGATCACTGGTTCAGATAAATTTTTTCACAACCCTATAGACAATGTTAACCAACATGAATAACAGACCTTGTCTTGCCTATATGGATTTAGCTTTAGTAACAAGCCACAACCTCTGGTACTTCAGGCCTCCTTAAGTCTTATCTAGTTCCTACAGTTTCTGTTTCAGTCTTGTTTGATCAACTTTTCTTTTTCAAGGAATTTCTTGATGCTCAATTCATGCAATTGATGCGGTACCAGCTCTGATACCAAAGTTGATGCGGGATGGATGCAAAGACTAATCTAACAATTAAGAGTTTAATTTTAATGAGAATGGTAGCAAACTCAGATAAGCTATCAAATTAATTTAATGAAAATAGACTAAGTCTCTACTAGCTACCCACAATATAATCAGCATGTAATCACATAAAGAACCCTGATCCGATGATTGAAAAACCACCGAAACTAGAACGTCTTGACATCAAACAACCAGATCTAATGAGATTCGGATGGTTACTTACCAATAACGCTTTTCCCTCCTTCGTTTCAACATATCTGGATTCAACTCTCAAGATCTCGCGATAGGATTGTAAACTTCAGTTCCTTCGGAGCAGATCTTCTCGTTGATGGTTGGATGGCAAGGGAAACCTCCTCTTCTGATCGGGAACTCTAGGGATCCTGCAAAGAACTGTAATTAGTAGTGTAGAAAAGATGTGGAAATGTAAAAAGGAGGGAATGAGGGATGGTTGGCTTGGATCTGGATTTGGGCTGGATGTCGGAGATGACGATGTCTGGCTACTTGGATCTTGGACTCTTGGAATATAACTAGGCTTCGGCATTCCACACACACTAATGCAATGCTTAACCAGCAGAGCACATTATAATGCTTAACCAGTAATTGTAAGATACATTACAATGCTTAACCAGCAATTGTAAGACATTGCAATGCTTAACCAGCAATTGTAAGACATTGCAATGCTTAACCAGCAATTGTAAGATACATTACAATGCTTAACCAGCAATTGTAAAAAAAACTGACAGAGTTTCATTAATAATTCAGAAGATGGTTTACAAGAGGGGAATGGGATGGTATTTATAGACCCCTTATATAGTAGCTTGATAAGAACAAACTCATGGTAGCAAGATAAGAAAGAATTCTTTTGAATACAAGAGTAGATAAAATAGCCTCCTATCTTCTTCTTGAACTCAAACTAGGTAGATGCATCCTTGAATTTGAACTCCTTGTTGGTGACAAAATGATGCTTCATAAGGGCGACAAGATGAGAAGAGTTGGCGTCCCATTTCTCTCACAAATAGCGCTAATCCCTCTCTCCTTTTGGCGTGAAATCCTTCTTAGCGTTAGATGAAGCTTCTTGATAAGAGAGAACTCTTTGAGTTTGAATCTTGGATGAAGGGATATGACTTGATAAGAGAGAACTCTTTGAGTTTGATTTTTAGATGAACCTTCCATTTGAATTTGAAACTTAATGCTTGAGTTTGTCGACCATCCTTGGAGTGGACGACAAATGGGAAATGTGGGAGGAGTCTTTCTACTTTACTCTTAAATGTTTTCAAATGAGCGACAAAAAAAATGAGGCGCCCTCCTTTCCTTTCTTGATTGGCGTCTTCTTGCATTTGAAAATGGGATCAAGATAACCTCTATCTTGTCTTGGATTGAGACTCCTTGTTTTGGATTTAAATGGACTTCTTGAATTTAAACGATCTCCATGGATTACACTCGAAATTTGAAAGTTATAGGATCACCCTTGGACTCTTCATGATAGGCGCCCATTTAAATTCAAGCTCCTCCATTTGGGACGGCAAAAAGAGGGTGAGATGAGACATCCTTCCATTTTACTCTTAAAAAATGAGCGCCAAATGAGAAGAAATCATGGGTGCCCTCTTTTGGATAGATATCTAAATGTCCCGATGTCTAAATGTCCGGATGTCCCGATGTCCGGATGTCCCGATGTCCGGATGTCTAGTAAAAATTTTGGACAACCTTCTTTTGACATGGAATTGACCCATCAAGGTGATGTGGCGTGGCATAATGACATGGCATGGTGACATGGCTTCAACAATTGGGCTTGACCTTGGTTAACAATTGGACTTGAACCCCCTTGACTAATTCAATTACAAGACTCAACTTCAAGTAAACCTATCCTGACTAACTTGCGAATCAAAGCAAACTAATTTATTTATAGGACTCAAGCTGAAATTAAAATAGAATAACTACTCATTGGTGATCCACAATGAGCTTGGAGGGTTCTGACGTCTCTTCCTAGTTCTGGTGTCCTCTCCATCCGGGATATGTGCTGTTCCGGGATATGTGCCGCATCGACTTCAGGATTTGGGGCTTCAGAGTTTGGGCTGGGCTGGCTTCAGATTCTGGCTAGTCGATGTCCCCATCATTCCCTTGAGGTGGGGAGAACTCGACTCCGTCGAGTCAGGCTTCAGCAATCTTCTGGCTCCACGACGCACATGATCGGCAAACCAATTTTTTTTAATACAAATAATGCAATTAAAATAAAAATGACCAACCTAACCTAACCCTTGCTCTGATACCAAAATTGATGCGGGACGGACCCCGATCAAGATTATTTTAGAGAAGGGTGGATCGTTGGTCGCTAGAAAACGACCTTTAGGCTAGGTTCAACCAAGCCCAAATTATTTTTTCCAATTTTTTTATTCAAATAAACCCTTTTTTTCATTTTTTCTCTCTTTTTTTTCAATAATTCATCGTCTAATTTTTATTTGAAGAATGATAAAATAATTAAATATGCTAATATGAGATATCCGATATCCTGATCTCAGATATCTTAACCTCAATCCTAATACATTCAAACTATTAAAACAAACTAATCCAACTAAATCCTAAAACAACGATAAAAATAAATTCTCCAACTAAATCCTAAAACAATGATAAAAATATATTCTAAAACAACATACAGAAACTAATCCTAAAATTTCGAGATATCCCAATCCCTCGTATATTCATAAAAAAATTTACACTTATCTTCATTTGGATGTGCTTCGAGATTTGTGCTGCTCCAGGATCCATGCTGTTCCGGGATATGTGCTGCATTGACTTCAGGATCTGGGGCTTTAGGGTTTGGGCTGGGCTGGCTTCAGGTTCTGGGCTGGGCTGCTTCAGATTCTGGCTAGTCGATGTCCCCATCACGGTCCTAGCTCTAGGACTCTAACCTATCTTAGACCCCTGAAAACATTGCCATGATCAGAATTCTCCTAGCTTCCTAAGGCTAGGGAGCACCACAATTGCACTTACAGGGTCAACGAAGCCTGAAAGAAGTATATTCTGAAAGCCAATCATAGTTATTGTATCAATGGCATTTTTATATTTTCCCAACTCAAAATTGATATTAATAAAGACAATTTCTTGATTCATCATATGCTGTCTTGTGTTTTAGTTTTAAGATTATGATGAACCCTATAGATTAGGATAATGGTTTCAGGGTTACAAGGATAACAGTGAGACCTAAAATTTATAAACCCTAATCTAGAATATTCCTAGTCATAGGATTATCGATTCGGGGATCGATGAATCCGGATAGACAAGCACATCCTATGTATGCTCGATGGAGAGGGTGGTTGGTCACGCGACCACTTGTGTAGTGACAGTAATACCAGGATGTGGGTGCTCATTAGGTTATGAATTCACTGAATTGATCTGACAAGAGAATATCTAATGGAATTCTTATTAAAAAAATATTCTCTTAGTGGGAGTTGTGCATGTGATCCTTAGACCTAAGACTACCATAGTATTTTATGCACATGAATCCATGTTTTGGTGCATACTCATTCATGGTAATTAAGTCATGTACGGGATGCTTCTGGATATGATGGATTATGATGAAGGTAATGAATAGGTTAACAAGGAAAAACAAATCATGAAATTTTATTGTAATGCTTTATAGCTTTATCTGAATGAATTGAAGTTGCATATATGAATCAGGAAAACCTCTCTCTTGCATATTCTGTGATGAATGCCAAACTTTTTTCATTTTTGGGACTCGTTTTCATTATCTTGAATATGCTATCACCTCAGTTTTTCTGTTTGAGCCTTGATTGTCCAATATACCAACTAACAATATACTTGGCCTTAATTCAATCAACTTTAATTGGGACAAACTCATGTCGAAGTCATAATAATAATATTAGGACTGCTGTAAGAATGGTAAGCAGTAGGAACACATTTTGAAGAGGGAAAGCAAATTCATTTGACTTTTATCAAGTAATATAAGATCATTATAGGGAACATCTATTAATAGTGAAAGAAGGGGAATTTCCTTGAAAATGTGCAAAAGGCAGTCATGTAGCAGGTCTTTAAAGCTAGTGTAGATATATGGTGCCAATCAAGGTTTTAAATGTCGTAGGACGAGGATGTCTTGATTTTTTCATGAAATGGGACGTGCCGGCATCCCGCCCCGTCCTGAGTATCGGGACGGAAGATGTTCCAAGGCATCCCGATTGGGACACTGGGACACTAGCGGGACGTCTTGTCCCAACACATGGGATGGTACCCCATCCCGGTGTCCCATGGGATGTCCCGCCGGGACCTGAATCCTAGGTGCCAATAGTTACATTTTGATTATGTTAGACAGCTGTGTATTAGTTGTCAAGATACACCTATCTAGTTTTCTTTATTAATGTATAAAATATTAGGAAGAATATTGTCTAGAATATTCTTAGATATGATCTTTGGGATTGCTAGAATATTCAACATAATCTTTGGGATTGCTAGAATATTCTACATGATCTTTGAAATTAGGAGGATCTTGTGATTACCTGTCTAATTCTCTTCACCTTTACATAAAGATGTATATATCATAATGAAAGGCATGGAAATTTTTCTCGCTTGCTTTTGATTCTCTTCTTCATTTCTCCTATCATGGTATCAGAGCATTAAGACTCAAGTCTTAGATCCCAACTATGCCACCACGCCGCCTCGTCCTAGGCTGCGTCATGCTGTCCTACCATGGCTTCTAGTTCGATTACTACGGCTCTTCCAGTCATCAACATCAAGAATCTTGTCACCATCGAGTTGACTGAGAACAACTTACTTTGAAAGAAGGTTTTTCTAATATTCTTTCTATCTTTAAGGTGTTAGGACATGTGAATAGATTAGCCTCCTACCTTCTATGTTTTTGAAGATGATTCAAAAAATCATCCTCCTAATTTGGTATTTAAGACCTGGCAGGAGAAGGATAGCACTGTTCAGCTATGGCTCATTACCACCATGTCCCCTATTATGCTTCAACACATTCTTTCTGATATTGAGAACACTGTTAGGAACATGTAGCTTATCATTAAGAAGCACTTTGGTGATAAGATCACCGCTATGGAGTTTTAGTTAGAGATTGAGCTTCGCCTTTTGAAGGACACTATATCTGTCTCTGACTATATCCTAAAATTTAAGGATATTGGTCAGAGTCTTCACTCCATTGATAGTCATGGCACAGATCGTGAACTTATGGTGGCTGCTCTTCATGATCTTCCTGAGGAGTATAAGAGTTTTATTACCACTATTACTATGCATGGTAATCTTCTTGATCTTGAGGAGCTTTGCCTGCTACTTTAGTAGGAACAACAAGATTAATGCTTTAGTGCTCTTTGTATTTCCACTCCTCTCACTGGCGATTCTACTACTTTGTGGCCACACGTGGTGATGGTCGGCCAGATAATCAGGGTGGCCATGAAGATCAGTCTCGTGGAGGCAGAGACAATCGTGGAGGACGATGCCAGGGACTATGACAGATGACTAACTATCAATATGGTGCTTAGCCCAACTAGTACCAGCAGTAACATCCACACTACTGAGCCCCATTACCTCCCAAACCTTTTCCCTTTTTCAAAAGCAATTTGGCCTCATGTACTAGATATGTGGTAAATTTAATCACATAGCAATTTAGTATAGACAATGCTTTAATCATAATTATATATCCTATGATATACCACAATCCTTTACTGTCATGAGTATTTCATAGGATGAGTTTGACCAGGAGGTGTGGTACCCTGAATGGGGACGACAAACCACATGACTGCCAAATCAGGTATACATTCGCACTCTCAACCTTATCACGGTAATGATAGTATTCTAGTAGGAAATGGAGAACAAATTGCTATTCATGCTATTAGTGAATCTAGGTTACATACACCTCATACTAACTTTGCTTTTCATAATATTTTAGTCATTCCTTTCATTGAAAAAATTATTATCTGTTCGATAATTTTGTCGTGATAATAATTGTTCTATAAAATTTGATTCATCTGGTTTTTATGTAAAAGATCTAAGAACAAGGAAAGAGCTTCTTCGGTTCAATAGTCCTGGCTTGTTATTTTACCTTATTGCTTCTCAAGTTTCTACTATCGATGTTAGGAATAAGACAACATTAGTAGCTGTCTAGTTGAGTCTTGAACTTTGGCATAGGAGATTAGGTCATCCTAGTAATGATGTTTTGCTTTGTTTCTTGAAAGATATTAATAATGTTTCACATGCATTTGTTAAGTCTGTTCGATTCAATAATTGCAATGCTTATCATCTTGGAAAGTATGTCAAATTATCTTTTAATGTTTCTTGATCAAAATCTTCTTATTCATTTGAACAAATTCAATTTGATGTTTGGCAATCACCTGTTCTTTTTCCTTCTAGATACCGGTATTGTGTTGTTTATTGATAATTTTTTTCGATGTGTTTGGATATATACTCATAGATTTAAACATGAAGTTTATGATAAATTTGTGGAATGTCATGCCATGGTGAAAAATATTTACAAAGCAAATATTTGTTGCTTTCATTCTGATGGGGGAAAAGAGTTTGTTAATAAGTCTTTTACTGATTTTCTGAGTACCAATGATATTTTTCATAGATTATTGTCCCTATATGCACTCAGCAATGCTATTGCTGAGCGCAAAAATAGACATATAGCAAATGTTGTTAGCATCTTTTATTTCAACGACTCAGAGTGGGGGAGCATGTTGTAGAGGCAATATGCTCAGTGCTGAGTGCTCAAGGTTGTGCTTCGATTCCATGTGTGGATAGGAGCCCACGAATGTGAAAGTCTACTAGTTTGTCGCTACAGGATGGAATTCAGGATGAAGAGTGCTTGGGAATGCTGAAGCAATTGGGCTATATGCAAAGTGCAAGGCAGAGCATCTCGAGGGACTAGAATTTGCATAGAGGCAAAGCTGGGGATATGGACTAAGAAGGTACTAGGGTGTGTCTGTAGTGCAAAGGAGGATGTAGCATCCAAATTTTATCAGTGCAGGTTGAGGTGAAGGCTTGGAGAGTCGAGGGACCTAGGTGCACAAAGATATAGGACATTTGAAAGAGCCATTTTTGTGTGGGCGACTATGGCATGGGAACACTTGAATGGCAAATTTGAATTGAACTTCGGGGAACTGCTCTCAGGGTGAAGGCATGGAAAGCCGAGGTACTAGAGACAGTAGAACTATTTACAAGTTGAAGGCATGGAAAGCCGAGGTACTGGAGGTAGTGGAACTATTTACAAGTTGAAGGCATGGAAAGCCCAGGTACTGGAGGTAGTGGAACTACTCTCAAGGTGAAAGCATAGGAAAACCAAGGGTACTAGAGGCTGATATTTGGCCAAGGGTGCTTGCTCGCTACATAGACTTGCGATGTTAGGTTGCAGGAGGTGAGGCACGAGGGCCATGCAGTTGGCCAAGGTGGCCGTGGTGCAGAGGCACTGGGGTTGGACATGCTATAAGGCACTATCAGGCTCAGATATTAGATGCAGAGGGTGTCGAGGTACTGGAGTCAGAGGAGTGAGGCAGGCTAGTGGGGTAGCCTTACGTTGGTACTTTGGACTCAGGGTGAAGACATTAAAAGACAATCAAGACATGCTAAGTATTTCGGCAAGTAGCATGAACAGCAGTTCTGCAGAGGCACACTTGGTGCTCAGAGTGAAGACTGTTATGTCGAGGGACTCGAGCAAGGTAGGAAGTGGCCTTGATCGGATATCAGGGTCCTGCTTGGTAGTAGCCATAGATTTGCATTGGTATGGGACAGTGCAGAAAAGTGGAGGCGACTTGTTAGTACTTGCATCGATGCGGTGTGGAAGGTCCATAGGCATGGTGCTGAACAAAAAGGTCGAAATTACCACAGGGCCGCAAGGAGGGTATGAAGCAAGACCAAACATTTAAGGATGAGTTGCCAGAGGGGACTCATGGGATTGGTCACTCCTAAATCCAATTGGATAGGAGTTAAGCCTTGGATGCAGTCTAAGGTGTGCCATTTTGTATTGCTAGAAGTGAGCTTAAGGAGGATTCTTTGGCAGAAGTAGTGGCCGCTCTCAGATCAGGATAATCGGGAGTTAAGTTTTGGAAGGTTTCGAGGAGTGTCGCTAGGATTTTCAGCCAAAGTTGAAGGTCAGAGGATTGCCAAGAGCTCAAAGGATGCAGTGGCCGCTCTCAGATTGGGATAATCGAGAGTCAAGCCTTAGAAGAGTCTAAGGAGTGTCATGCAATTGGAGGGTTAGAGGACCACAGAAAGCTCAAAGGATGCAGTGGCCACTTTCAGATTGGTGTAATCGGGAGTCGAGCCTTGGAGGAGTTCGAGGAGTGCTATGCAGTTTGGAAGGTCAGAGGACTATAGTGATGTCAAGGGTAGAAGTTGACATCAGGTTTGGGAAGAGTTAGTGTGGTGTGGATGATGATTCTCAATGGTGGAGAAAGGATTAAGGACACCATGGCCATGGAGCTCTAGCTTGAGGAACCATGGTTGTAGCAGACTTTGGTCGTGGTGACCAATATGCCAAGTAATTTGGACATTGATGAGGGCGTCGACATTTGAGTGGGGGAGAATTGTCATGGACTTAGCCACAGGCTTGTCGCATGGGGTGCCAGTATAGGCGTGGCACGGTGCCACGAAGGGTTGGCATGGCCCAAAATTTACAATGCTCCTCGATACCATGGAACCCTAGGGTAGAGTTTAGCTGGATGCCTCGTTAAGGTAGTGAGGAGAGTAATGGTTCACCGTGGAGTGGCATTATCATGGCATGATATCGTGGGGCTTGGGAGGCTTGATATTTGGCATGGCGATGGTTCTCCAAGATATATGTTGAGACTCAAGAAATCTTCTTGGTCTTGGGAGGGATGAGGGGCTTGGGAGGCTTGATATTCCTGACTCCCCCAGACCCATAGAGTACAGGTCCGTCATGGCATAGTTGCAGGGCAAGGTGGTGCCATGCTCGAATGGTTTCGCGCGGAGACATTCTGGGCAATGCTGGTCGGATAAGCTGGCCATATTGTGCAGGGATGGGGATTTCTGAGAGGTTGAGCCTCGAGGAATTGTCTAGGCTACTCTATGCATTCTTGATCTTTATGGTGGAGCAAAGAGGTGATAGAGGATCAGTTGGGCAAGGATTTGGCCTACCGAACAGGCAAGTCTTGTGAGCATTACAAGGGTGATGTCTTGCGGGGATCTATGGAAGCCGATCAGCCATGGAGTTCAAGTGTGGCTTATGGAAGTTCAATCGGATTTATACCATGGAGCTGGGCCAAGGATCAAGGGTGATCAAGAGGGTCATGCCAAGGAGAGGACAGCAGGATGCAAGGATCAGTCGGTCGAAGATATTTACTTGATGGATAGATTTGGATGCCAATATCATGGCAGTGCACAGGGTGCGAATAGGTCGTGGACATAGAATGTTGGACGGTATAGTCATGGGTCTTCAGGACCATGGCAATATGCAGTGATGGACAAGCAGGCCGTGAATAGTGTCAAGCTATATGGCATTGATGGGAAGGCATGCTGAGGATGTAAGATCGGGATCGTGGTACAAGAGCTTGTGGGGGAGCTTGGAAAGGCAGAACCCGGGAGAGCTTTGGGACGTGCTCGATCAATCGTAGCTTTGTGGAGCTACGGGGGGCGTGTTGGCTTGGTGGATTGGCTAGGCGGCATTGGAGATGGTTTGCCTAAGCCTCATGCAGAGTAGAGGCATTGTGTGATCGTATCATGTGAATTTGGTCTGTGTATTCCTGAAGGTAGCATGGTGGCTTGCGCATTAGTAGCATAGTGGTTATGTTATGGCATGAAAGTATTCAAAGATTTGGTACATCTCGGATGAGCAGTACTTGGCTAAAGAAGGAAAGCCATCGGGCTGGCACAGAGGTGTCGAGTTATGGAGCACTCTTGGAAAGAGTCTAATGTTATGGCACGGAGGTATGCATGAGCGTTGCAGTTGACCTGAGGGTTACTTGCGGGTACTTGAGAGTGTTGCATGTATTCAGTTTGATAGTATTGCTGGGCAGGGGCATGGAGGTGCATGCTTGGCAATGTGGCTAGACTGCTGCACGTTTATATGTATATCCAAGAAAAGGACTCAGGAGGGCTGGTCTTGATATGTGGCATGTCGGGGCACCACATGGGTGTTTGAGCAAGAACACACTTACCCCGTGACATGATGGTGCTCAGCAACTTGGCTCCAGCACTCGAGCGTCCCTAGCTTGTAGCCCTTTATGAAGGTCTCGTGCTAAAGGCAATGCATGCATCAGCGAACTCCTTCGATACTCGGAAGCCCTCCATCGTGCGGGCCATGTCTGCAGCAAAGTCCACGAAGGCCTTGTATTTTTTTATGGCGGCCTCTACCTCTTGCCTCAGCTTCCCCTCGGTCGTCACCACTTCAACCTCTCTTTTTTGTGTAACTCCAAATCGGCCCATGCCATCACCATGTTGGCCTTCACCTCTATCAAGCTGCTCTGTGCAGTGCTCAGACTAGTCTCAGATTTAGCGAGCACTTTCCTTAACCACTGGCCTCAGTTTAGAATGCCTTGGCCTTTCGGCTGGCCTCAGCAACATTCTCATCTTGCTGCTCATGGGCCTTTTGGCCGTCCAAATCTTAATTCAGCAAGCCCGTGGTGAAGTGAATCACCTATCCAGTCAAACAGAATATCAAATGAAGAAGGCAAAGAATTAATGAAGTACCTGTTGAAAGAGCCACCATACACTACTGCCTCAGGTCTTGGAAGTCCATATTTTGGACTCGTTCTACTCCCCCAAGGAATAGGGCACTCTCAAGAGATTCCCGAATTTTCTTTAAATCTTAAGGGAATTACCCTCCAGACTGCCTGCCAAGGGCTTGGAGCTACGAGTAGCCTTCTTGGCACCCTGGGCTGGAGTAGTGGAAGGGAACAATTAAGGAATCGATATAGTTTGTGGTAGAGCAGGCCTTGGTGAGACGTTCGGATGTCAGGAACAGCCTCGACCACCATAGGAGCAAGCTCGGATGAATTAGCTTTAGCTGACTTGGGCATAGAAATTTTAATCCTCTTTGGAGCAGATGAGGAGGCCTTCCCTTTCCTCTTTTGCTGCTAAGCTAGACCCTCTCTTAGCATTTCTAGCTATTCGGGGGTCATACCTATACATTGATAAGATCGGTCAGACACTAAATAACAACCGAAAGAAAGGGACTGGAGCCCGAAATTCGCCTTCATGAAGCCGGCTAAGCCCTGCCTTACAAAGAGACTAATAAAAGGAGTTATAGTCAAGGGACTTTAATGGCCTTCAGAATTGCGAAGAAGCTCCTTGTCGCTAAGCTCTGGGGGATCTAAGTTGGAAACATCTGGTCAATCCCTGTTTGACAAATCCCAACTATTTAAAGAGGGATAGGAGACAAACAAAAAGCGCTCCTTCCATCCTTTGATGGCGGTCAGAGCACCTTTGATCAGTGGTTCTATCCCCTTCTAGGTGGTAAGGTACCACCACGACTTGGCATAATGGTGAATCAAAGTGGTAAAAGAAGCTTGGAATAAAGAAAGGGTTGGTTGGATTTCGGTCAGGAGAACTTGGAATCCTTGATGTGTTGGATGGAATTGGGAGTCAGGATATAATGAAATTCTGCAAAAATGAAGGACCTCCAAAACAAAGAAAGAAAGAGGAAACCTAAGTCCGACCTCAAGTGCTTCCTTGTACACTACTAGATGGCTAGGGGGCAGGTCATTAGCTCGAGCACTTGGACTTGGCAGCTCTAACTCAAACTCATCCAGCACATAGTATGCCAACCATATAAAGGAGAGATCCTTCTTATCCATCGAAGATGGATATGCCTTCGAGTTGGCAGTAGCCAGCGCAGCATGCTTCCATGGAGCGTCGGGGTCTTTCACCCCTTCCCTTCTAGGCGCCTTTGGCTTTCTATGGTCCTTAAGGCTCGACATTTATCTCAAATCATAAAAATAAAGGAAAACTGCTACAAGGAAAAGAAAGCCAACATGATATTTGGACGTGGACGAGGTGGAGGATCAAAGGTACAAAACACTCCAAGGGAGACGACGAGAGACAGGAACAAGGTCGGTGCTCGAAACTGGAGACGATAACCAGAGGCCCTAAGAGAAGAAATTCCAAGCTCAGAACGTAGAAGAAACCATAGAAAGGTAGACTCATCCTTTTAAATAATTAGGCGAACATGCCCCAAATGGCTTCGAAGTACTCAACTAGCACCGTGTAGCAAATTCTCACTATATCAAGCTATCATAAGTCATCCGAAAGTAAATATGGCATGTCCTGCGAAGTGCCATTAGGAAATATAAGGCATGGCTGATCATTACCTTGCTTGTTCGGATCCGTCTCATAGATGGTGCGCCTCTAGCTTAGGGGTCCCCATGCCCCCGATCCTCTTTTAGAATACTTTCGTGATATGGCTGAATCCAAGATTAGAAAGTAGGAGGTATCTGTTGGTAGAAAATATATTCGGATCAAGCACATGGAATCTATGATGGTACAAGCATTTTATTGGCTGAGCAATATGCACTTGAATCAAGACACCAGCCGGGACAGGCATGGATGGACATGATGTGCTCCAACCGGCTAAGGCATTAGCAAGCCTTGCCGACACCCCTAAGGTACTCAACTAGAAGCCTCCAAGCGGAGACCACAAAGGCCAATTCCTATACTCCAAGGCATCAGTGAGCCCTGCCGACCGTCTCCAAGGCACTAGGCCAGAAGCCTTCGAGTAGACAATGGCAGAGGCCAAGTCCTATATCCCAAGGCATCAGTGTGCCCAGCCAATAGTCTCTAAGGCACTTCGCCAGAAGCCTCCGAGCAGATGATAGTAGAGGTCAATTCTTATGCCTTAAGGCATAAGCGAGCCTTGCCGATCACTTCTAAGGTGCTCGGCCATAAGCCCTCGAGCGGATGATGGTAGAGGCCAATTCCTATGCCCTAAGGCGTTGCGAGCCATGTTGATCATCCCTAAGGCGCTCGGCCATATGTCCCTAAGTGGATGATGACAGAAGCCAATTCCTATGCTCCAAGGTATTAGCAAGCCCTGCCGATCGCTCCTAAAGTGCTCAGCCAGAAGTCTCTGAGCGGACAACGGTAGAGGCCAGTTCCTATGCCCCAAGGCATCAACGAGCCCTGTCGGCCATCCTTAAGGTGCTCGACTAGAATGTTGGTCGGTATTGCCTTAGGACACCCACTCTAAGCTCCCATAGCGCAGCACTCTGACGCTCATCACCACTACCACATAACACTACTAGGTAGAGCTCTCCATTACATCCTAAAATCACCAAATCATTACTGGATCTTTACAAGAGTGATGAGCATGCTTGGAGGCCTCGTAACTTGAGCCACTATTCAATAAAGTGTGGCTTACCTTGGACGAATGACAAGGATGCATTTAGAGAGACAAGATGCCTCTTTGTCAGCTAAAAGGCCTAAGGCGACATGGAGGTCCAGCCAGCTTTCACTAGATCCACAAGATCCTGGTCTCACCAGAAATACCCTGGACTATCCCTTTACAAGAAGGGTTCCAAGCAAGCTCCTAGAGGTATGCGAGCCTTCTTGCTTACACTCTCCCACTATTGATATTGATCAAGGTTTTCCGAACTGTGCCGAACCGGCCGGTTCGGGGCGTACTGAACCGGACCGATGGCCGGCTGGCACGGTTCGGCCTTAAAAAACGGCACAGCCCAATTAAAAAACTAAAAAAAAAATACTTACCGCACCGAACCGGACCCGAATCGCACCCGAACTGGGGCGAACCGGTCCCGAACTGGCCGGTTTGGCCCGGTTCGGGTCGGTACAGTTGGGAAGAGGGGGCAAATTTTTTTTGATTTGTCACATGGCTACTGTAGCCATGCGACCTTTTGGAAAGGAGGGCTTGCCTTGCTTTTTAAGTAAGGAAAAGGCAGAGAGCTTTACGAGCTCTCTGCTACAGAGTCGTGGAAGGAAAAACGATCCAAAAAAAATTCGTCGATCATTTTCAATCCAATCCAACATGCAAAAGTCGAAGAGGAAGGTAGAATCAAGGTACGTGTACCTTTCTTTTTCCGTATTTTCGTCTTTCGTATCGTTATTTTTTGTTAAAATTTATGCAAAATAGAAAATTGAGAAGAAATGTTGTCAAAATTTATTTGTTGGCTATGATTTTACAGTATATGGTAGATCTAGGATAGATCTGTACAGTGATACTAAAATCTTAATTTTTTGTTAAGTATATAATTTTTTTAAATTAAAAATTAATTTCAGATTAATAAATTAATTAAAAAAATAATTAGAAAAAAAACTGTAATTATAAATTATTAATCTAGGGCTTGTAAGCTACTTTCATTATAAATTTCATGTCGATTTATTCAAGTTTTGTGCATCTCATGAATAGTGCTTGTAGGTCTTAAATTGAAAAAAATTGACTTTTAATGCATTTATAGAATCTTAAAAAAATATATGTAGCATTTATGATGGAATCTTACATGAATCTAAAATTTATTTTTTTTTATTTTTTGAATTTTTTAAATTAAAAAAATAAATTAAATTTTAAAAATTAGGTTGATAAACTGTTAATTAATAAACATTATTATTGACCTTATATGTAATTTAAATATTCAGGTATGGATCCATCGAGGAAGGATCCGGAGCGGGATATTGGCTGGTCACATGGAGAGATGATCTCGGGTTGGCATCACTGGAGGTGTAAATGGTACAATACGGAATTCAAAGATGGGGGGTAACAAGATTGAAGTAGCACTTGGTTGGTGGCTATTCTGATGTATTTGCATGCTGATAATGTTCACAGGAGGTCCGTTAGCTGATGAAGAAATACTTTGCTGATTTTAAAGTTGGGAAGGAAAGAGCAGCAAAGAAGAAGGCAGAGATGGACCGCAGAGCCGCAGAACCACCTTATTACTCCATGGAGTCAGAGGGAGCATCTATTCCATCTGATGAGGAGGCACAGATGGAGGCTGCTATTCAGGCGAGCTTGTATGAGTAGAGGCAGTAGGAGGAGGCAGCTAGGCATAGACAGCGATTCGGGCCATCAGCTTTTGAGTCAGGATCGGGATCCGCTTCTGTTAGTGCTCCAGGAGAGTCTGAGACAGTTTAGGAGGACCTTCTCAGTTAGAGAGCCCGTTAGGAGAGGCACCGGCCGTATTGCATCCATGTTGGGAGCATTTGGCAATAGAAGGAAGTCTTCCAGGGACATTTCAGAGGGAGCCACTATCTATGATGTCGATCCACATGTATTTTTCAGTAGAGATTCCAAGCAACAGATGATTGACACAATGCTGAAAAAGGATAAGAAGAAGGATATGTGGTGGGCTATCTCCTCCTGGTTTCATTTTAGTCATATCCCAGCCCATGCAGCAGACAATCCATATTATAGCTCTGCTATTTCGTTTATATAGGCTGCTGGTGCAGGTGTGGATCCTTTATCATTGAGGGATATCTATGGTCATCTTTTGGACAGTAATAAGGAGCTAGAAAGATGGATATCCTCATATCAGAGCAAGTGGCCCGTGTATGGATTGACGGTAATGTGTGATGGTTGGACTGGTCCTACTAGACGGAGCATCATCAATTTCTTGACTTATTGTGATGGGAAGATTTTTTTCCAGAAATTTATTGATGCTTCAGATCAGGTGCACGATGCCAGTTATATCCTCAGATTGATGGAGGAGGTGATTGATCAGGTGGGAGAGCATAATATCGTGCAGGTCATCACTGATAATGGACCACAGTACAGGGCCGCAGGGCAGATCTTGATGGAGCGGCGGCCATATGTTCTGAATCCCTTGTGCTGCACATTGTATAGATCTCATGTTGATGAATATTGAAAAAATTCGTAGGGTGCAGAAGATTGTTGAGCTAGCACAGTCTATCACCAGATTTATATATAACCATACATGGGTCTTATCATTGATGAGGAGCTTTACAGGAAAAAGTATTGAGACCGGTGGTTACACGGTTTATTACTAATTACATTGCACTTGATAGTCTTCTTGATAAGAAAGCAGAGCTGCGTCAGATGTTTGTCAGTCAGGACTGGCAGCAGAGCAGATATGCTAGGACAAATATTGAGGGAAGCAATGTGGAAAATTTAGTGACGAGACAGACATTCTGGCAGCGGCCTGAGAGGGTAGTGGATGCTATCAAGCCTTTATATGAGATACTTCGTACCATGGACTCCGAGAGGTATACTCAGATGGGCTTCTTATATTTCATGATGCAAAGGGCAAAGGAAAATATCCAGGAGGTAGATCCATCATATGCATCTGAGTATATCCGGATCATTGATGGACGGTGGAGTTATCAAATGAGTTCGGATTTGCATCTAGCAGGTACATAGTAATTTCTGAAGTCCCTAAAAATTAGTTTCAATTAGATTCATACAAGTACGCTTGACTAATTCTTAAAATATATGTGTGCAGCTTACTATCTAAATCCAAGATTTTAGTACTCCGTACCGGATATTGCCATGGATGAGGATCTTATGTCTGTCCTATGCAATGTTATATATAAGATGGAGCCCGATCCAGATATCGCTGCTATGTGCCTTGAAAAAGTAAGATTGAAATTATTGAATGATTTTTAAGAGCATTAATTTCAACAAGCTAACAAATTTTTTTTCTGACAGACGAAATTAATAGGGAGGGCACAGATTCATTTGGATCCACTGTAGCAGTCAGAAGTGAATCAAAGATGAATCCTGGTAGGTACTACTAAGGAGTAAGTCTAATATTATATTTGGATTAAATTTTTTGTTTTGTCAAATCTAAAATTTTAAATGATGTAATGTCTTTTGCAGCTGAATGGTGGGTGCATTTTGGTGGATCTGCTAAAAATTTGAAGATTCTTGCAGTGAAGATCCTCTCCCAGACGGTGTCATCCAGTGGATGTGAGCGCAACTGGTCTACATTTGGTCTTATCCACTCAAAGCAGAGGAATCATCTGAAATAGAAACGCTTCAACGATCTTGTGTATGTACACTATAATTTAAGGTTGAGGTTAAAATATACTCAGGAAGAATTGAAATATCCCGATTCCACTGTAAGTTCATATATTGATGAGGATAAAGATCCAATGATTGGGTGGATCATGGGTTAGCAGTAGAATGCTAGAGCTTGATGAGCCAGGATCGCCTCCTCGACCAGCCAGTTTTGTAGCTAATGAGGCTGGGGTGGATGCTGGACAATGGGCAACAAGTCATATTCCTTACAGGGCTCCAGCAGATACAGCACATCATCCGTCCCCACCATCTAGTAGACATGGAGATAGAGGAAAAGGAAAGGCATTGCACCTCCATCGGAGCACTCAGTCCACTCAGATTCAGATACCAGAGACAGTGATGATAGTGCTTCAGATAGTGGAGGATCTAGTGATCAGGGAGGGGTAAGAGGACAGGAGTCGCAGCCACCTATTCCTATTCGATTCACTGGGGAGTCGCAATTTTGCCATGCCACGCAGGATACAGATTATGGAGTACCATCTGATAGATCCCGTGGTGATACGATTCCATATAGGCAATGGGCTCTGCATGGTCATTCGGGACACGATACAGCTGCAACTCTTGCTCGTGGAGTAGGATCAATGGATGTATCTGGATCATCCTCATATTCAGGATCCTCTTATCCGTAGCTACTGACAGCTTCTGGTCTATATGATCTATATGGTGTATCTGAGACGTCAGCATCCAGTGGTCATTATCTCATGCAGCCCGAAGCATCTTATGGATCTGATTTTGTTGCTGGTATATTTGGATGGACCCCTGCACTGCCATATCATCAGTCTTTGGATAGCTCTCAGAGTCGGGACATCAGAGAGGGATCTGCGATTAGTTATGATCCATCATGCATACCTCCTGGGATGAGCTTAGAGGAGTATCATGCTGCCTGGTAGGAGGGACATGCCGAATTTCCTACAGAGTACATACATGATCCCTATATTTATGGACATCGTCACTCTACCCGATTTTAGACATTGGTATGTAATTATATATTTATGCTACATTTCACTTTCATTAATTGCTGATAATCTTAGTTTAATTATTATTTTTTATTCTATTTCAATTGAAAATAGTCCTAAATATTAGTATTTAGTCCTAAATCCTAAACCGGTACGTTACCTTAAACCCTAAAAGCCTAAATCCTAGGGCCTAAACCCTAAACCCTAAACCCTAAATACTAAATTCTTCCTAAACCCTAAACCGGTATGCCACCCTAAACCCTAAACCTTAAACCCTAGGGCCTAAACCCTAAACCCTAGGGCCTAAACCCTAAACCCTAAACCCTAAATACTAAATTCTCCCTGAACCCTAAACTCCTAAAAAATAAAATAAAAACCTTAAAATTACAAAAAACAACAAAAAAAATCAAAAAAAAAAAATTGGGCATACCGGTTTGAACCAGTATGCCACGCCTACCGTGTCAGCACGGTACGGTACGGCACCGTACCGGTACCGACCGGCCACCTGTACGGCTCCCGGTACCGGTACCGGGAATCTTGGTATTGATACTGACTTGAGCATTGGAGTGCCATTACCGGTGCCACCCCCGACGGGGTTTTTTTACAGGTACCTCTTCCTGAAGACTAGCCTGCACCACCTGCTCCAGCATTTCTAGCTCCCCTTCTGGTGCTCAACGAATTTTGGCACCAATATCTTGCAATTAAGTCTTCCTTTAACTTGCTCTTAGCAAGTTCTCTCTTGTAACTTTTATAAATTATTTCAATCATCAATCATATTGATAATTGGATCCTACTACGATTCAAAAAGACGAATCATTCATTAGATCAAGTCAAATCCCTATTATGTATGATTCCATATATTTTATTTTGTCTGGTAATAAGATATGCTTGATTTCTATCAGAGTATCATTGAAGCTCTTTTCAATGGATTGGAACAATTCCAATTCTCTCCCACCAGAATCATTGATTATTAAGATGATCTTGTGAGTTTTACAATCCACCAATGATACCTAGTAGCATGTAATGGCAATCCAGTATAACAGAAGTTAACCTCTAGGTGTAGTCATTGTGTGATTCAGTTCTTCTATCATGAATTTTGACAAGATGCAGTTCATGGAAAACTAGTCAAACCACATCATCTGCATATATAAGATTTGTTTGAGTCAAGTTCTGACAAGATGGAGGTTATGGAACGCTCCCTTTCTGTGTTATATGGATGTCCCTTCCTTGGCCTATCGATTGTTCTGCTAGCTAGATTGCCATTAGTCTCCTAGCCTCATTCTTTCAAAAGGAGTAGTTCACCGCAGGGAGGTTAAAGTCCTTTTTTTTCATGTTAACCATAAGGAGTGAATCAAGAGTCATGTCAAAGAGGAAAAGCAAGCTTATTTAGCCTAGGTTCCATTCATATTTCCAACTCAAGAATACGCGAGGTTGAGTAGTCCCAGTTACCTTTGATTCTATAATGTCTTCGAAGATTATCACTCGACATGATAGAAAAACTTCAATTCTTGCCTTTTGATCGTTTATCGTAGGGCAGTCAAAAATAAATCATAACTTACTACCATAGCTAAGATGAGTAGGCATCGTATCCTTGGAGATCTAGGATAATTATTTAACGAAGAAAAGATAAAAGTTTAAATCTTTAAAAGCAGGTAATATTTTAATTAAAACTAACCTAAATTAAAGATGAAATCGAGTGGTTTATGTGGTAAAAAGACGTCTTTCGGTTCCTAGATAATTACAAACACAAATTTTGATATTTGTTCTAATCCAAGCAATCAAAGTTCGTAATTAATTAGGAATTTTGAAATCTAATCCCTAGCATAGGCTATCTTGTTGAGTACAAACCATATCTTGTTAAGATCATGGCAGGTTCTAAAATATGAGCTATCCAACGATTTAATTGAACAGATCCTAACAAGTTAATTATATGAAAATGAAATTCTAGAACCAATTATCTATGCTGAGCATGAACCATATCGTGTCAAGATCATGATCCATTCCATCTATAGGTAATGTATTCAGGAAAACAAACATATAAAAAACTAAAATAGAAATTGCAAGTATTTATTCAATTACATAAAATAGAAAAGAAATACAAGAAAATATGTACGGACATTGGCTGTCTAGACTAGACTAGTTACAAAATAAAATAAAAACTAAACTTGGCCACCGACATCCGGTTCTCTCCTGCTTCTTTCCACTTCTCCCTTTAAATAAGCCTCGGTGGAGACTAATTCCCAGTGAAATTGGAAGAGGAATTGGAGTTGCATTGGTCTTGAATCGCATTAATTGCTTCCCACTATCCGATTTTCATCCAAGGGCCGAAATCCTGTTGAAATCTCGCTATTAAATGCCCATCACAGGTTGGAATACTTCTTGGCCATTGGATTCAAGTTCTCTTCGCTTGTGGGCCATCAAAGTGCGCATCTTGGGGCGTTAAAAGCATTGAGAAATCCTTCATCCAATCGGCCACGGTTCTGGCCATTGGATCTTTGCCTTGGAGTTTCATCTACCGCAGAATCCAGCCTTGCACTGTGCCTCAAATCCCCTGGACCGCTTGAATATAGCTTTTGCATAAGTCTTGGGGAGCCATGTGAAAGTTCACCAGGCGGGCTGCTGAATTCTCCCATGAAAGGCCTCTAACTCGAGCCGTATTGTAACTCCTCTATTAAATGATTGTTAGGGGGAACTGTGGGAAGCCATATAGAGACCGAAGCCTGACCTCCATTTCCTGTGATCGATATGATGAAAGTGATCGTGGAAAGGAAAAGTTTGACTTTGGCTACCTTCTCTTTTTGCCCATTTAATATCTGGTTACCTTCACTTCATGTGCAAATATCCTCCAAACAGTTCCATTTGAACTCCATTTTAAATTCTATTTTCATCATTTAAATTTACAAATCAAGCTCTTTTATTTATGATTGCTATTCCTGCAAACATAAATAAAAACATTAAGTTATAAGAAATTAAGATTAATTAATATTTATTTTGATGCTTTTATTGCGATATTTATTAGACTTATCACACCTTCCAACTTGAGCTTTGCTCATGCTCAAGTAAAGAAAAAATTAATGCTAGATACCGTCATACTCTAAAATGGATATTTTATCAAGCAAATTTCTAAATGATCAATTGATAATCAGAAGAATATTGTTGAGATAAGTCATAAGGATATTAATATTCACTAATATGATGGTTAAATAAAGAACAAAAATTATTTCCAAGCTTTTTTCTAGATCATCTTTTACTTTTATCTTCAAATTATCTACTTTAATATAAGCAAGTTCAAAGTAACTCTTGTTCTCTCTTTTTGTTGAATAGCGATATTTTCACATTGTCCAATTTTTGATGCGAACAGCAATGCTTACTTAAACGAAGGGGCCCGGTTACTTGGTGAGAGGCCAATGTTTAGAATTGCCCTTCTTTTTTATCAAATTCTTTTGTATTTTCACCTTTTGATGCGAGACTCAACTCTTAGACGAAGAAGCCCGGTTACTTGGTGAGAATGGTTGGAACCTTATTTTTTCCCCTTTTTTCCAAAAGGAACGTGTAGATACTTTACTAATGCTTATAAAAAGTGAACCCTTATTTGATGCCAGTAGGAAGAGATAGAAAGGTTAGAATGATTTCTGTTCTAGACTTAACCATTTATTAGATTTTTTTAATACTTGATCCCTTGGTGTCTTAAAAATTTTCTAGTTGAACATCAATTGATGTTTTAAAATTTGTTTGATTCGACTCAAATCTAGGATAATCGTGTGCCTAAACACTAAATACTCACTTATTTGAATTTTTTTTTTAAAAATAATTTATTTATTTATCCTTACCTCCCAACTTAATTGTCATTGTCCTAAATGAAGTAAGGAAAAATAAAATAGAGACAAGTAAATAAAATAAGGAGAGATACACCTGGATTAGATATGCATCGTGTAGTATTAGTTGCATCCGTAAGGAGTGGTCCATTAGTTCTATAAAAATGAAAATCACTAAAGCAAATGTCAGAAAAATAAAGAGCTTGGGTTGCCTTCCAAAAAGTGCTAAGTTTAATGTCTTTAGCTGTACCTTTTAGAGTTTTTATTCCTACCCGAATCTTAATGTGGGTTTGTAATTCTCTACGTGATTTAGGATCTATTTCAGAATATTTCCTGCATAAGACCATTATGTGACCCATTCCTCTAAAAGCTAACAACTCTTTTTCTATAATTAGATCTAGGTATAACTTAAGTACTAGTTGAATTCTTAAGGACTTAGATCTATATATTCGATATGCTCGATGTACTGAGGGAGTATTTCAGGATCCCTTTTTGGTGTCTCTTTCTTTGTAGGCAAAGGTGCAACTAGTGTCATGAGGGGTTCAACGAATAATTCTAGTCCTAGCATAATTCTTTTATAATCTATAATCTGGTACTTTTTTCCAAATTAACAATAACTCTGAATCTATATATCATTTCAGTATTGCATATAAATTTTGGAGGCAGACCTTGAAAGTAGCACTAAATATAAAGGGATCAGATAAAAATTTTGAAATCGTTATCCCTTATATCAGCAATATTCCATCCAACTTTTTTATGTGCTTTTAGAATACCTACAAGTTGGGCTTCCTGATTATATATTATTGGTAGGGTATCAGTGGATGCGACAGGAAGTGGCTTTAGTTCTAGATCAGGTGATGACTAACAAGAGAGCTAGTGGGGAGTTGGGTGGTGGCTCATATTTGTTGATCCAAAGTGTAGTGTTGGGGTAGGGTATTTCTACTAGGTCATTCATTTCTATGGTATACCCATCTATATCAAAATTGTTTACCTCAAAATGAGCCATACAGGGGTTTAACAAATCATGGAGGAGAAATTTATGTTTAGTTTCCTCTATTGTAGTATGCATTTGTGATCCTTGGAAAGTTTCAATTATTTTCATCATTGCACTTATTTGTTCTCCCTTCTCGTTAAAAGCAATGAACGATTCTGGGGCATTAAGAAATGGGGCTATAGATAAGTGGATGATGATGGAAGTAGTTTCTCTCCATTCTAATTTCTCTGTATATGTTTCTGCCTTAGTTGAATTATCTAGGTTAGTTATTTTAGTTATGCAGGGTTGCTCCATGACCATTCATTCCCGAAAGTCATAATTGATTGTTCAAGGACAGTTATAGCAATATTAAAGCTTTCACTAGGTATTATCCCTTACCGTCACTCTTGGATTGACTAGGTAGCTCTTCTTCACTCATAGCCATGGCTAACTTGACTCAATTATATTTCTAAACGGACAATTGCCTGAGTGTTGGTAGTTACCCATTGGCTCATGGTCTGCCTGAAGCTATTTAGGATAGCATTGGTGCTATTAATTATTGCATAGATATCAGCATGGGATTTTGACAGAGCAGCATTGGTGTCAGCATTAGATTTAGCCAGAGCTTTTAGGCTTTTTTCTAGAGAACTGAATCCTTATGATCTAAATCTAGTTAATTGTTTAGTGCTTGGTTAGGCCTTAAGTATGGCTGCTCAATAATGTGGGGTCCTAATGTTGCATCCTGTGACCACATAAAATTAAGACGATTTCTCCATCCTAGGTTATAGGTTGGTGTATAAGGCTCAGTCATATATCTTTCATTGATTGCATCTTCCTGTATGAACCCATTTTGGATTGGATGCATCAAATAAAGACATTCCTCCACAACATGATCTGGTGCATCGCAGGCAGTGCACATGGGTGTTGGCACATTGTTTAATTGGGTATATCCTTTATGTTCTAAGGCTTCAATTTTATGGATCAAAGTTGCAAATATATCTTCTTCTGACTCTTGTATAATTGTATGCATCTTCTAATCTAGTGAATTTAGGAAGCATGTCAATTAGTTGAGGTCTCTTCGTAAAATTGTTAATTGGAATCTAATTCTTGACGGTTGGAAGAGTCAATCGGGTATCAATAGTCCTGTAGGATTTTAGGTCAAACACGAGTCCATTTCTCTCTTAGGGTACAATAATCTCTTAGGATTTTAGATTGAGCATTGGAATCCATTTCTCCTTCAGTGACTTTATAATCTTGTGGGGCTTAGATTATGTCTGACCAATCATCATTTTGTCTTAGTAGGAAATAATTTTTTTAAAGAGGAGAAGGGAAAAGAAAGAAGAAAGAGAGAAGAGTTCTAAAGATGAAAACCTAAGAAGTCATAAATCTAGAGAGGATAGAAAAGAATTAGTTAAGGTTTAATATTAACTGCAAATAAGTTAGCACACAATGGACTCTATCCTAGGGTTAACGTATATGTAGACAGCTCCTAACTACCAAGGCCACCTTGGAGCCCTCCAAGTCAGAAACTAACTAGTCAACTAGCCAGGTAAGGGTAAGGTCGGTAGGGGTCCCTTTTGTTGCTTTCCTTAAACACCAAATAAATTGACCAGGTCAGTCAACGGAACTAATTAAAGAATCACCTTCAGGGCTATGTCATCCTTGAACCTTTTTCCTAGACACCAGTCAATAAGCCAATCTCAACTCGATCCAACTCTTCCGAGTGCCTGTTCTACTAAGCTCGAATATCCTAGGATCAATGTGTAATTAATTTTAAATTAAAGGTCTAGGTTAATACAATATACAGGGTGGTGGTTTATGGACCAAGGATGATGAAATCCTTGCCTAATCTTGTTTAATGGGTTAGTACCCTTAAAGTGTTTTATAGAGTATGCAATGCAAATAAAATAAGGTGTCCAACTAAGTTAGAAAGTTTTTATATTTTTTATATTTCTTTAAATTAAGTATCATGGAAAGGGTTTTTCTTGGGTTATTTAAGGTAGTTAAATTAAAAGAAAAACTTAATTAGCTTATAGGAGTCAACTTGTGAATAAAAAGGAAAGCAAATATTTATATTTTTCTTTTTTTTTTTTGGTAAACAAAAGAGATAGGGGGATGAACCTGGTATAGCTACCCCTGTAGGCCCCCATCTAGCCGGGAAATATTCGATTCAAGGTACTAGATTTTTGCAGCCTTTTCCTACCCGAAGGTGAGTACGTCAACCCGACACCACCAAGGTACCAGCTGGTTAGAATGGGGATTGGAGGGAGATCCTGGCCTCTTACTCCACCAACCGTCACGGGTCCTAGGAGATAACTCCTGGATTTAATCAAGTCTTCTGCAGAGTCATGCCTCGAACCCGTGACCAAGTTGGTTGTGAGGTGAGGCCCCAACCAATTGGGCTATCGCCTGCATAAGAATAAAAGGTAAACTAGAAAATAAAGTAATTAGAGTAATGCAATAATAATTAGAATAAGAGGTAATTAGAATAAAAGATAAACTAGAAAATAAAGTAATTAGAATAAGAATAAAAGGTAAACTAGAAAATAAAGTAAACTAGAAAATAAAAAGTAAACCAGAAAATAAAGTAATTAGAATAATGCAATAATAATTCAAGAGGGCAATAAAATTAAAGAAAGCAAAAAATCAAATAAAAATTTAAAAATATTTTTTTCGAAAAATAATCATACCTAGGTCCCTGGCAACGGTGCCAAAATTTGATCGCTTGTCGTAGGACGATCAAAAATAAAACCTAACTCACTACTATAGATAGGATGAGTAGGGATTGTATTCTTGGGATCTAGGATAATTGTTTAATGAAGAAAAAGATAAAAGTTTAAATCTTTAAAAGTAGGATAAAACTAACTAATCTTAATTAAAGATGAAAAAAAAGATTCTTCAATTTTCCAGGTAATTACAAACACATTCTGATATTTGTTCTAATCCAAGCAATCAAAATCCATAATTAATTAGGAATCTTGCAAATTAATTCCTAGCATAGGCTATCTTGCTGAGTACGAACCATATCCCATTAAAATCATGGCCTGTCCCACAAGTATAGGTTATCAAACGATTTGGTTGAATAGATCCTAATAGGTTAATTACGTGAAAATAAAATCCTAGAACTAATTATCTATGTTGAGCATGATCATATCGTGTCAAGATCATAATCCATCCCATCTATAGATAATTTATTCATGGAAACAAACATATAAGAAATTGAAATAGAAATTGCAAGTATTTATTCAATTGCCTAGAATAGAAAAGAAATACAAGAAAATATATATGGGCACCTGTACTTTCCTATAGATTGCATCTTAATCGAGCATGTCTCCTGCATACATCGTCTCGAATATTTGGGATTCTATCATGGTACCTCATCTCCTTGAAGAATTTCTTTTCTTTATTCCTCTCCCTCTCTTTTAGACTAGACTAGTTACAAAATAAAATAAAAACTAAACTTGGCCATCGGCTATCTGGTTCTCTCCCGCTTCTTCCCACTGCTTCTTTTAAATAAGCCTCGGTGGAGACTAATTCCCAGTGAAATTGGAAGAGGAATTGGAGTTGCATTGGTCCTGGATTGCGTTAATTGCTTCCCACTATCCGATTTTCATCAAAGGGCCAAAATCCTGTTGAAATCTCACTGTTAAATGCCCATCACATGTCGAATACTTCTTGGACATTGGATTCAAAGTTCTCTTGTGCTTGTGGGCCATCAGAGTGTGCATCCTGGGGCATTAAAAGCATTGAGAAATCCTTCATCCAATTGGCCATGGTTTTGGTCGTTGGATCTTTGCCTTGGAGTTTTATCCGCTGCAGAACCCAGCCCTGCACTGTGCCTCAAATCCCTTAGACTACGTGAATATAGCTTTTGTGGAAGTCCTGGGGAGCCATGTGAAAGTTCACCAGGTGGGCTGCTGAATTCTCCCATGAAAAGCCTCTAACTTGAGCCATATTGTAATTCCCGTATTAAATGATTGTCATGGGAAACATGGGAAGCCATTTAAAGACCGAAGCATGACCTCCATTTCCTGTGAGCACATATGATTAAAGTGACCGTGGAAAGGAAAAGTTTGACTTTGGCTACCTTTCCTTTTGCCTATTTTTTGTTTCTAGTTACATTCACTTCATGTACAGATATCTTCCAAACAATTCTGTTTGAACTCTATTTTAAATTCTGTTTACATCCTTTAAATTTACAAATCAAGCTTGTTGGCGTAGAATCCCTTTTCCCGACTGGGCGAAGCTACTGGATCGCAGGTCCGCTTCCTGGTTTACCTGCAAAACAAATTCCTAGCCGGATTTACTCCGATGCCTAAGTCAGAGGCGGGCTCTAGCCATAGAATGGAGAAGATTTTGAGGATAAATGATGAGGAAAGGATTGAGATTTTCAAGATTATGTTGTGCCTTACCTGGAGCATCCCCTCTTACCAGTATTTATATTGATTCGTCCGGTCTGCGGTTCCATTCCCTTTCCTGCGGTTACGATGGGGAGAGTTAATTCATTCCCCTCCGTTCGTAATTGTGGACGGTTATTAAACGGTTCCGGCCAAGCCGGAGATGTTGCTGCTGGAGTTAATGATCACATGGCCATTTTGACGTGGTTGTGTTTTGGAGATAGTTAGACAGTCGATTATAACCGTTATCCACCACGTTCGTCGGGACTTGGGACAAATCGGAGATCTGTCTTTAAGCTTCTTCTTTGGGAGCATCCATGGTTGGATTGGAGGGGTGCTTTCGTCTCTAGACGCCCTTGAGACAGCATCTGTGGCTGCTGTTGAAGATCATGTCTTCGGCGTAGGCTGAAGATTACGCATTCGGCCAGTCATGGAGACCATGCCTTCGGCTAAGGCTGAGAGCCCTGTCTTCAGCAGGGGCCGAAGGCTGACTCTTCGGTTGAAGTTGAGAGCTTCGGCTTCAGCTTGTCTGTCAGTTGTTCGGCTTCTTCCGGGCAGTTTGGTTCGAAGTGCATGGTTCGGGAGAGACGTCTTCGGCCGGCCGAAGCGGTGGCTGATCTGTGCTTGAACCGACATATCCTAACAGTTGCCCTCCACTCTTAGTTTTCGAAGCGATGATCTGCCTCGAAGAGTGAGTATCACTGGGTTGTCGTTTTTTCCTAAGGAATGGTGCGGCAGATGATTGCGAAATCTTTGATTGGACCGTTTGCCATGTTGGTTGATTCGAGGATCAGGTGACGGACAGCTGTCGCCCCCTGATTGGGGTGTGAAAAAGGAGCGGGCGGACCAGGGATTGTCCCTCCTTTTTCTGTTTTGCGACGGTTTAGCCGATCTTTTCATTGGGATTTGGGTGGAGGTCGTGGCCTCTTCTAGTCCCTTGGAAAGGGCACGTGCTCCATCTTCGCCGTTGATTGGTGTTGCGTGGAGTTGCACAGATTATGATCTTCGGTCCCTTCCGCGTCAAATCAGTTTAGGGCTGTTTGGGATTGTGCACCCATCTCGAGTGTCCGTGGCAGACTTGGGGAGATGGTTCCCCTTATCGAGGTGTCGCCCTGGAGTCTCCTTGTCCCTTTATGAGGAGAAAAGGTCTGGTTGAGGAAGCTTCTTCATCCTTGCATACCTTCAGCTTTGGCCTAGCTTTCCCTGTTCTTGGCTATCGGTTCCTTCCGCAGGTAGAACCTTCCTTTTGTTTATTTGTTCCTTTTTCTTGTCATGGCTGAGACCGTAGGAAGTTAAGGAAAAAATGCTGGGCCCTCTGGGACTGATGATGTGGTGAGTCCGGAGTTAATTTCCAGCTCCGTCTCACCGGGGAAGATTGCCCACCTTTGGGAGCGTTATCATGTTCTCGAAGGGTTTCCTCTAGTACTTTCCACATCTGAAGAGTGGGTGCATAAACCTCCCATCGAGTGTCTTGCCATATACGAAGATCATCTGAAGGCTGGTCTTCGATTTTCTCTGCATCCCTTCTTCGTTAAAGTTTTTCGCATGTACCAAATAGTGCCTGCGCAGTTGACTCTGAACAGTATTCGGAATATCTACGGGTTCTTGGTCCGGTGTCATAGCCAATATGAGGCCCGGGACCAATTTATTCACTGCTTTTTTTGTTCTTAAGAGGGATTTCTATGGTCGCGGATGGTTGGTGATCGGTCCTTGGCCTGGTCGCAAGATCATAAGGGATATGCCCAGTGCCATCCATGGGTGGAAGTCCAATTTTATTTTTGTTTCGTCTACCGAACCGTGGGATTTTAGTAGTGAGTGGAGGGAGCCATACCTGGTTGCCAATGATGGGAAAAATGTTTTGGCGGCCGATCAGTCCGATTATGCCTTACTGACCGGTTCGGAGGCCACTCCCATCCGCGAACTGTTGGAGGAGAGGAATCTCCATCTCGCAGGGATCAGCGAGTTTCCTGTGTTAGGTATAAATGGTAGAAGTTTTCAGCTCTGTTCTAACTTTGTGGCTCGGCTGATTCAGAAAGGTATCTTTATTTGTAGGTGGCGGAATGAGGCCTGATTTGGGCTGGCTTTGTGAGTCTTCCAAAAGGAAGGCGGCTCAAGCTCCTCCTTCAGGATAGAGGTCCGGAAGAAGACATGGGGGGATGATCCTGAGAGAAGTAGAAGCACTTCGTCCTCCAGAGAAACATCTGGGAAAATGGGATATCGACGATGGAGGCTCCAGGAGGGCCTCTGCTAGTTGAATCTCTGCCGATGGCTAGCTCTCCAGTTCAGATAAGGGAGAGTCCATCTCCGGTGGTCGATGCGCCACCGCCCTGCCCCCCTGCGGTGGATAGGGGCAAGGCACCGCAACTCGAGGAGTCCGTCCGGGAGGTTCCCCTAAGTGGGGGTCATCCCGTGGACTCTTCGGAGCTCTCCCCTATGGGGGGTCTTTTGGTCCTGCCATTGCTAGGCAGGCACTGGAGGATACTTTGCTGCCTCACGATTTGGCAGTCATCCAAGGTCGAAGCCTTGCTAGGGTATCCGATTCTGCCTATTCTTCCCTGTAACAGGTGATATCTTCATCGTTCCTCCTTTGCCCGATGGGTCGTTCAGTTTGCGACTGGTTTTACATCTTGTTTTGCTGGTATAGCTGGTCTACGACATTACTTTTATGGAAGAGGGCCTGGGGAGCGTTGATAGCCTCATTCACAGTTTGAAGGAGGAGCTCCAAGTGGCCAGGGCCGAAAGGGAGGTGGCCGAGGAACTGAAGCAGTCCATGGAGAATCAGCTCACTCGCGTGGATGCCGAAGTTCGGGGCCTGAAGGGTGAATTGAAGAATGCCCACTTGACGATATCAGGGCAGGAGGCGGAGTTGAGGAGGAATAAGAAGCGGATTGACTCCTTGGAACATTCTGCTAAAAAGAGCCAGGAGAGGGCTGAAGACCTGGCCAGGGTGGCTGAGGAGGCGACCAAGAGGGCCAAGGAAGCATCTTTGAGAGCCGAAGAGGCATCTTCAAGAGCCGAAAAGGCGGCCCTGAAGGCCAAAGTAGCCAGGAGGGAGTTCGAAGCTATGAGAGAGCAGGCGGCTAGAGCTGTTGTGGATTTCAGAAAATCTTCACAGTTCAAAATGGAAATGAACAAAGCAAGCTTGTACAGCTATCAACATGGCTTTAATGATGGACTCGCCAAGGTCAGCGCGGTCTTCTCCGATCTTGATCTTTCCAGCATCCCTGCGTTCGACATTGAGGAGGAAGAGGAGGTTGGGGCCGCTGAGGAGGTTGAAGAGATGCCGAGCCGAGGTAGAGAAATCCCGATCATAGCTGAGGATCTGGGCATAGTTCCAGTCCAGGCTGAAGAGGGAGTCCAGGCCGAAGGTTCTCCGGCCTTGGCCTAGGTTGAGATCTTTTCTGTCCATATTGATGAGATACTCCGTACTGCCAACGCGGGGTCTTTCTCGGCTGATCTGTAGGGACTTGTCAGGCTTTGGGCTCGTATCCCTTCTTTTTCTTCTTTTGGCATGTAACCAATGAATTCTCTTGAATTAATGAGCATTCTTTTTTTTTCCTTTTCTGTGTATACTATGATACTTTCCAAGTATGGCATTTTTCGGATTTGGTTTAGGTAGGGTCATTGGTTTTGGCGACGGACTGAATCATGCAGCCCTTTGTCGAGTCGATTTTTATGAACATAGGCTCTTCCTTTTGGACTGCAAAACATATAGGGAAGTTCCTACGTGAGGGGAACCTCTAGCTTACTGGCTTATCGGGGGTGTGGTGACTGTCATGCTGTCGCCTGGAGAGGTGGTGGTGATCAGGGTCATAATGACTGTGCGTGGGAATAGGGATCATCGTGGCTGCAGCCTTTTAGTGGTCCTTCCCAACACCAATTGAGGCCTTGATTTATTAGGGCGAACGTGCATGGCGTGCCTAGGAGCCCGCTGCAAATGAGGGCATTTGACCTGGGCCTCGCCCGTCTCAATATAAGGAAGAGGATTTCCTTGGATCAACTACCATTCGCTCCTGACAACACCATTTCCAACACCGTTCCCGCCTCTCCATCCTTGCATCGTTTTGAGGGTTTGTCGCGGCATGAAGCCGAACTTAGCACAACTTAGGCAGGCAGCCAAGGAGAGGCTTCCAGGTGAGGAGATCAGATCGGAGGCGGAGGTGTGTGCTAGCGTTGCCGTGCGCCCAGGCCGGGAGTAGTGATTCTGTCGAGATAAGTTCTTCCTCAGGGGAGGAACCGGTTTCTCTCGGGAGGGCCATGCTGGCCGAGCCATCTGAGAGGCCGAGCCCACGGGATGTCGGTGGGGTTTCCTCGCACGTCGAAGATGCTAAGCCTGCGGCTCCGGACGCGAGAGAGAGAGATCCGGTGGGGTACGACACACCTGCCACTGGAACCGGGAGGCAGGAATCAGGGAATCCTTTTCCTGCCCTCCTTGGGATATATAACAGGTAGCCTTCGGCATACGTGTTGCATGTCTGCATTCGTCGGTTGGACTGACCTTGTACGTACTTTCTATTTCGCAGATTTCTCGCCACCTTTCTTCGCTGGAGAAAGGTGCTCATGAATCCATCAACTTCAGCGAAGATCTCCGAAGCCGAATGGCCGTGGCTATAGCTGAAAAAGATGTTGTCGAAAAGCTTCGGGCTGCCGCAGAAGAGGAGATGGGCAAGGCAATTGCCTCGAACGACGTTTTGAGAAGACAGCTGGGTACTCTTTAGGCACAGGTGGCCGAAATGGCAATCATTGCACAGGAGAGGAGGAAGGTGGTTTCTCTTGAACGGATGCTAAGGGAGACTCTATGGGATGCTGCTGAGGAGTCGAAGTCTCGTCAGGCCGAATTGAAGAGAAATATCGATGAATTGGAGACAAGCCTTTCAGCGACCAACCAAAGGGCTGCGCAGGCTGAAGAGAGGTCTTCCAGGGTCGTTGAGGCTTACAAAATTTCTCAGGCCTTCAAGGATGAGGCAAGCAAAGCCGCATCGGAGGGCAACTCTTTTGGTTACGCCGATTGCCTGGGTAAAATTAAGGAACTTTATCCCAGTCTGGACTTGTCCTTGCTTGCCGTTCCGGAGGATAAAGTTGAAGACTCCAAGGTTCAGCCTGAAACGGCGTCGACCCTTACTCTTGTTTCGATTGCCGAAGAGGTTGGTAAGAAGTAAACTTGCTGTATTTTTTCTTTTTTCAGCTATCTGTAATGTCTTCACTCTGGATGAGGGTTTTTTCTCTTCGAAATAAATTTCATTCTTTTGAAACTAGTCTATTTTGAATTGACTCTTTTCTTGTGGGTGAACCGATGACATGGCCAGTTCGAG
Organism: Areca catechu; assembly: GCA_021397845.1. Lineage (NCBI taxonomy): Eukaryota > Viridiplantae > Streptophyta > Magnoliopsida > Arecales > Arecaceae > Areca > Areca catechu. The sequence goes on along the minus strand of CM038044.1, from coordinate 79,009,386 downwards.
CCGATGTTCTCGACCTAATTGAAGACGAACTCCGAAGTGTGGTCGTAATACGTTACTGATTTCTCTGGTACGGTTGACCAGGTCAGAATCGGGATTAACCCCAGTTGAGTTGATGTTGATCATCCACCATTATTGTCCTTTTCGTATTGGTGATAGCGTAGCGGACATGTGTCTCTTTGTCATTGGCGGTCTGTTAGAAGACATTAAGCATATTTTTCGCTATCCGTGTCAAGTGTGCGGATATTCGATCGATCGCATCCCCGTGCATCCTAAATGCCGCCAAATTTTTCCTTTTCGAGAAATGGCCATTGATGTTGTAACTGTTCGAGGGAGATCGTTCTGGGTTCGAAGCACCGTCGATCTCTATCCTCGAGAGCAGTTATTGGCGAGCACACCTTTCCCAGAGCGGCCACCTGGGTTTCGAAGCGTTGTTTTGATGTGTGGCACCTCCTGGCAAGCTTGGGGAAAGATGGGGAGCGCGTTTTTCGGCGACCGCTCGTGGGCGCAGGATCCTGTTAAATAGGACCTGGTTCTTCCCTTTCGTAGACCATCGAAATTTCAAACTTATACTTGAAAGTTGCCCTCCTTTTCTCAGCACATCTCAGAAATGAAGTTTAGCACTTCCGAACTTCGAAGGATGGCCAAGAAGAGGGCTTCTAGCTCTCAAGTGGAAGGCGAGCCCAGTGGCAAGACTCTCCGGGGGGACGATGATGACGACCCGTAGGGGGACATAGCTCGGTTGGAAAGGAAAGTACGGGTTTTGGAGGCCCGTCTGGAGGAGGCCAGGGCTCGAGTCAAGGCGGCCGTTGCAGAGGCGGAGGAAGCCAGAAAGAAGGCGGCGGAGGCCGTCTCGAATTTCATGGCATCTTCTGCTTATAAGGACGAGGTCGCCGAGGTGGTTCTGGACTCTTTCCACCGGGGGTTCTGGGAGCACCGGGACAAGACTTTCAGGTTCTATCATTTGAAGGGCATGGAAAACATTAGGCCTTCCGTCCCCTTCCCTGGTCACGAATTTGACTCTGACTTCGAATAGGAGTTGGAGTCTGAATCAGAAGGGAACTCCGGAGCCTCCCCGTCCTCCTTTTAGAACTTCGACACCCCTCGCCGGCATGGGAAAGGGCCGACAGGTGGTCTCTAAATCTGCTTTCCCGTTATCTGCACTGTTCTCTTCTCTTTTTTTTTTTTTGTAAAGTTTCCGAAAGACTCAATGAAGAAAGTAACTTTCTTTTCCCTTCTTTCTTTCTCTGTGAATGGTCTGTGAATGGTGTACCTTAGGATGCTACGAAGTATAGACTTTGCAGAGCGATTAGAGATTTGCAAACGGGATGGAATCGATTAAGCCATCTCATCAAGTGTTTGCGGCTGACAGGGTGAGTGATGTAGATCATTTCAGCACGTTTTCGGATTTACCGTAGGGTAGGGCATCTGAGCCATCCCTGTGCGTCCCTGTCGTAGCTAAGGTAGGCTATTCAAGCCCACCTCGGCGCGTCTTCGGATTTACCGCAGGGTAGGTTATATGAACCATCCCTGCGCCTTCTTTAGTATAAGGTAGGCTGGTTAGGCCCGCCCCGGCGCGTCTTCGGATTCACTGTGGGGTAGGTTATATGAACCATCCCTGCGCCTTCTTTAGTATAAGGTAGGCTGGTTAGGCCCATCCCGGCGCGTCTTCGGATTCACCGTAGGGTAGGTCGTATGGACTATCCTTGCGCCTTTGATCATTTGGCAGCCTGATTAGGCTGTCCGTTGCGCTCGTCGGGCATATCGATAAGGTGAGTGGATCAGACTCGCCTTTGCGCTACTAGCCGATTCTTTTGATCGGGCCGTTGAAACCGTTGTCGTACTGTTGGTGCAGTGGGCTGTTTAGAGTTGAACAGATTTTCATAAAAGACACTGGGATCTGTTTATTGATAGTACTTATGAAGGTTTTGTACATTCCAGGACCGGGATAGGACAACGCCATCCAGGGTCTTGAGTCGATACGTTTCTAGACGAACGACTTCTTCGACTTGGTATGGTCCTTTCCAGTTGGGGGATAGCTTGTCCTGCTACGTCGGCCTAGACACTTCAGTTCTTCGCAGCACCACATCCCCAATGCGGAAGATCTGCTCTTTTACTCTGGAGTTGTAATATTTGGTGACTTTTTGTTGATATGTCGCCATTTTCATTTAGGCTTGGAGCCTGGTGCTCGGTAGTAGGTCCAAGTCAACTCTTCTGTGATCGGAGTTCTCATGCTCTTCATACTTGTCGATTCTCAAAGATTGGAGGGAGGCTTCGATAGGGAGGACTGCTTCGGTACCATATGCTAAGTTGAACGGAGACTCGCCGGTGGCCGTTCTCGGGGTCGTCCTGATGCCCAGAGAATGGAGGTCAGCTCTTATATCCAAAGTCCTTTGGCAGCGTTTAACCTCGTCTTCAGGCCATGGAGAATGGTCTGATTTGTCACTTCGGCCTCTTCATTAGATTGCTGGTGGGCGACGGAGGTCAGCCTGTGTTGCACGTGGTACCGAGCGTAGACGTCTTTAAACTTTGGATTGTCAAACTGTTTCCCGTTGTCGGTGATAATTGTATGTGGAATTCCAAACCGGAATATGATGAATTTCTGACAAAATTCTCGACTTTGCCTTCCGTGATGTGTGCCAGTGGTTCGGCCTCGACCCACTTAGTAAAGTAGTCGATGGCCACAATGAGAAACTTCCTTTGCTCGAAGGTCAGTGGAAATGGGCCAAGGATATCCATGCCCTATTGGGCGAAGGGCCAAGGTGCCGTCAGTTGGGTCAAATGACTCGTTGGCTATCTTTGTATATTGGCATACCTCTGGGATTGATCACACTCCGTACAAAGTCGGCTGAATCTTTTTGAATGGAGGGCCAATAGTATCCCTGGCGTATTATTTTATACGCCAAAGACTTGCCCCCCAGGTGATCTCCACATATTCCTTCATGGACTTTTCTCAAAGCATAGTCAGTGTCTGATGGTCCCAAGCATTTCAGCAGAGATTGGGAGAATGACCTCTTGTAGAGGGTTCCATCTAAGATGACGTATTGGGACGCCGTCCAGCGGATCCTTTTGGCCTTCGCTTTATCTTCTGGCAGTATGCCCTCATTTAAATACTTGAGGATGGAATCCATCCAACTAGGTTCGGTCTCGATTTGGTGCACCTCCAAAGTTTCTTCAGCCATACTCGAAGTTTCAAGGTATTCAATGAAGGTGCGACCAAAGGACTCCAGAGTGGTGATGGCAAGACTTGACAATGCATCCGCCCGGGAGTTCTCCGATCGGGGAACATGAATGATTTCGAAGAACTCCAATTAAGAGGATAGGGCTTGTACCTTCTCCAGGTACTGTACTATGATAGGATCTCTATTCTCCTTTGACCTGGTTTACCACCAATTGGGAGTCCGAAAAGGCCTAGTGTCTCTGAACCCCTAAGCTCTTGGCAATTCGGAGTCCTGCAAGCAAGGCTTCATACTCGGCCTGATTGTTTGAAGCGCGAAAGGAAAACCAGAGTGCGTACTCTAATGTATGTCCATTCGGTCAGCAAGTATGAGGCCAGCTCCACATCCAGCAGAGTTGGAGGCTCCGTCTACATGGAGTACCCAAATAGACTCCATGTCCTTCGGAATTTCTTCTTCGGCTGGATATGCTTCGTCTCCATCTTCGGACTTCCAGGTGCATTCAGCCAAGAAATCTGACAGCACCTGGGCTTTCATAACCGATCGAGGCTGGAAGCTGATGTCAAACTCACTTAACTTCACAGCCCATTTGGCTATTCTTCTCGAAGTATCAAGACATCGGACAATGGCCTTTAGAGACTGATTAGTCAGCATCACGATGGCATGGGTGTGGAAATAAGGCCGTAGTCGCTTTGCAGCAATTATTAAAGAGTAAATCAGCTTCTGCATTTTTTGAATATCTTGTTTCAGCATCGTGCAGAACTTTGTTAATATAGTAAATCGGCTTGTGGGAGCCGTATTCTCTTCGGATGAGGACCGAACTGACTGCTTTGTCCGAAGCGGAAAGGTATAGGTAGAGTACTTCCCCCTCTTGAGGTTTAGAGAGCAAAGGTGGGGTCTCCAAGTACTTCAGTTCTTCAAAAGCAATGCGGCGGTCTTCGGTCCATTCGAAGCCTCGAGATTGCCGAAGTACTTTGAAGAAAGGGAGGTATTTCTCGGCCGATCGGGAGATGAATCTGCTTAAGGAAGCGATTCTTCTTGTTAGCTGTTGTACCTCCTTGCAGGAAGGATGCCACATATCTTTAAGGGCCTGGATTTTTTTAGGATTTGCTTCAATCCCTCGCTTGATAACGAGGAACCCCAAGAACTTGCCCGAAGTTACCCCGAAGGCACATTTCGTTGGATTCAGCTTCATTTGGTGGCGTCGTAAGGCATCGAATGATTCTTCTAGGTCTTTGATATGATCCTCTCTCAGAAGGCTTTTGACGATCATGTCGTCGACATAGGCCTCCATGTTTCTCCCCAATTGCTCCTTGAAGACCTTGTTAATCAATCTCGAATCTAATTGATCCCAAGTTGTAGGATTGTTGTATTGCTTGTCTTGGATCATCAAGCATTGTCGTGCCGTTCTCTGATCTCCCTTTGCTTCCCCGACGCCACTCCTGGTAGGAAAACGCACCAGGAGGTGATAAGTTGACATCATGGCCTGGAATTTGTTCAGGGTGGGTTGTCCCAAAATCATGTTGTAGACCGATGGGGTTTAGACTACTGTGAAGTTGATTGGTAGTGTCTTTTGTCGAGGTTCGGTGCTGAGGGTTATAGGCAATACTATTTCTCCCTCGACATCAACCTGGTTGCCTCCGAAATTAGTGAGCGGTATAGGAGATCTTTGCAATTTGTTTTTAGGCAGGCACATCCGAGAGAATGCATCGTAGAGCAAGACGTCCGCAGAACTTCCATTATCAACTAAGATACGGCTTACACCATAATTGGCCACAATGGTTGATATTACAACAGGGTCATCATGCGGGAGTTGGACTCCTGCGAGGTCATCGTCAGAGAAGAGTATAGCGTTGTTGTCCTTGAGCCGCTTTGGGGCATCATCTTCGGCTCTTCTCCAGTTGGTAGGTTGATGTATCTCGGCAGTTCAGCCTCTTCAAGGGCCCTCTAGGGAATCGTAGCTTCCGACCTGGGTCCTTGGCGACCAACGTACCGCGCTAGATAACCTCTCTTGATAAGATCCTGTATGGCATCTCTCAGCTGGATGCATTCTTCAGTGTTATGGCCATGGTCCCGGTGGAATCGGCAGTATTTGTTCCTATTCCTTGCAGAAGAGGGATGCCTTCATGGGACGTGGTCGTTGGAGATAGCTTTCTTTTTCTATCTCCAGTAGGATCTTTTCTCGTGGGAGGTTGAGGGGGGTATAGGAGTCGAATCTCCCGCTCGATGCTCTGGACCTGGGACTCTGTCATCGGTCAGTATATTTGTTGTTATTAATAAGGCCCCCTGCCATTCTTCTTCTTCGGGAGGGGCTTTCCTTCGGCTAACCGTCGATTCGCCGCTTGCTCTTCGGCGTTAGCGTATTTCCGAGCTCTTGACAGGAGCTCAGCGTAGCTTGTAGGGAACTTTTTGTCCAGGAAAAAAGTAAGCCTGGACGTACGGAGCCCCTTCTTCAATGCAGACATGGCCACGTGCTCGTTGAGATCAGGGATCTCGAGCGTGGCCGAATTAAATCTGGAGATATAATCTCGCAGACTTTCTCCTTCGTTCTGGTGAAGGAGGAATAGGGTATCGGTGTTGCGGGGGGTCTTGCGGCAAGTCCTGAAATGCAAGACATAATTTTTCTAGCTCGGAAAAGGAATCGATGGTACCTAGGCGTATGCTCGAGTACGACATTCGTGCGGCTTTCTTCAGAGTGGCCGGGAATGCAAGACAGTACAGCGATCCGAAGCTCCTTGAATCATCATGTGGGCTTTGAAGCTGCCCAAGTGATAAAGAGGATCGGAGGTGCCGTCATAGGGCTCCATCTAAGGGATCCTAAAGTGCCGAGGAACAACTTCGGCCATGATGCGGTCGGTGTAAGGAGGGCATAATTCACACCAAGGTTCGCTGAATCGGTACCGGGATCCGTACCGGTCAGCGGGCGGTATGGTACGGTACGGTCCGTACCATACCGTATGGTGTACCGGCATGCCAAATTAAATAAAAAAACAATCTTTCTTCCCCCTTCTCCCTGAACCGACCTTGAACCGACCCAAACCGACCTGAACCGGGCCGAACTGAGCCTGAACCGACCCGAACCGGGCGGTTTCGTACCGTTTCGGTATGAAATTTTTTTTTGTTTTTGTCAACGGTCCGGTGTCCGGACCGTTTTTAGGTGGCGAACCGTACCGGCTCTTGGTCGGTACGGTATGGAATGCCCCGTACCGGGCAGTACGGGACGGTTCCAGGAACCTTGGTTCACACGCCACTAGATCATTTTGGTCCCTTCGCTCTCGAAGCTTCGCAACCACCGATTTGAGGGCTTTAAACTTTTCATCGTAATTGGGGAGAACTTGCTTCGGTGGATTCTCCACGGGAGTAGAGTCTTCAGAGGAAGGAGAGTGAGTTTGCTTAGGCCTTTTTCCTCTTTACAGGGAATCGGTGGGCCTAGGCATTCTTGAGCTTCAGCCCTCAGGGGAGGGTCGAAGACGGAGGGAAAAATGGGTGGACCCCTCTCGAGGGGATCTTTTCCTCTGGGATCGAGAGTTATGTCTGAAGGTGGCTGGCGGATGCCCCACTTGGAAAGCTTTATTCTGGAAGTCCTGAACCATGGTTGTGAATGTGTTGACCTGATTTAGGAGAGTCTCAAACTGCTGCTGTCCCACGACAAGCATGGGAGGTAGAATGCCGTTCCCTACTGAGGGTTTACCTCCTTGGGAGGGAATGCAACTTCGACTTGCTGAGGCATTCTGAGTCTTTCTTTTTGCCATCGGGAACTTCTTACACTTCTCCTTTTTCAAGGAAGGGAGCTAATAATAGATGCTTAGTTGCTATCAACCTCTTCCTGGCGTGCCAATCTGTTGGCATAGAATCCCTTTTCCGACTGGGCAAAGCTACTCGATCGCAGGTCCGCTCCCTGGTTTACCTGCAAAACAAATTCCTGGCCGGATTTGCTCCAGCAGGGGACACTCCGATGCTTAAGTCAGAGGCGGGCTCCAGTCACAGAATGGGGAAGATTCCGAGGATAAATGATGAGGAAAGGACTCTAAGATTTTTAGGATTATGTTGTGCCTTACTTGGAGCGTCCCCTCTTACCAGTATTTATATTGATTCGTCCGGTCTGCGGTTCCGTTCCCTTTCCTGCGGTTACGATGGGGGAGTTATTTCATTCTCCATTCGCAATCGTGAGCGGTTATTAAACAGTTCCGGCTAGGCCGGAGACGTTGTTGCTGGAGTTAATGATCACGTGGCCATTTTGATGTGGTTGTGTTTTGGCGATAGTTAGACAGTCGATTATAACCGTTATCCACCACGTTCGTGGGGACTTGGGATAGATCGGAGATCTGTCTTCAGGCTTCTTCTTTGGGAGCATCCATGGTTGGATTGGAGGGGTGCTTTCGTCTCTAGACGCCCTCGAGACAGCGTCTGTGGCTGATGTTGAAGATCATGTCTTCGACGTAGGCCGAAGATTACGCATTCGGCCAGTCATGGAGACCATGCCTTCGGCTGAGGCTGAGAGCCCTGTCTTCAGCAGGGGCCGAAGGCTGACTCTTCGGTTGAAGTTGAGAGCTTCGGCTTCAGCTTGTCCTTCAGCTGTTCGGCTTCTTCCGGGCACTTTGGCTCGAAGTGCATGGTTCGGGAGGGACGTCTTTGTCCGGCTGAACCGGTGGCTAATCTGTGCTTGAACCGACATATCCTAACAAAGCTCTTTTTATTTATGATTGCCATCTTGCAAAACATAAATAAAAACATCAAGTTTTAAGAAGTTAAAATTAATTAATATTTTTTTATGCTTTTATTGGATATTTATTAGACTTATCATCCCAATGTCTTCCTCTTTTTCCTTCTATACCCTCGCTTTTCCAATAACTACTACTTGTTTTACTTTTCATCTTGCTTCACTATTGGACTCCTTTTACCTAGCCTAGCCCGATCATGCTTATCTCTGTGGGGTCATATTATCCACTCCTTAATCAAGTTTAGGTTGACCGGACCAGGATTGAGTCGAGTATGACCCAACTCTAGAGGTGAACCAGGCATTTGACACGAAAGTGTGCCAGCAGTAGCCTAAGCTCACCCTTGCTTCTTCTTTGTTTCCAAGTTAGCTGATCCTACTTATGATCTTTGATGCACTAGCAGAAAGACCTATTGAACCATTATGGCTCCAGCTGAGTAAATTCTTGGAGATTAAATGGAGACAACTAGCATACACCTGTACATAAAACTCATCCTCATGTCCATATAACTAGTTTGTCTAAATTTTGAAGAAACGGTGGGTCATGTTATTGATGTATAAATGAAATAATTTGCATACGCTGAAGTTATACTAGTATGCTGGTTTCTAGCATATGCACATCAACTTGCTTTACTATTTGCATATGTGAGCAAATAGTTATTTTGCATGACTTTGTGTCTGTTAGAGTTGACTTGGTGCAGTATGAGTATATGGTCTAGATTTGGTTATAAGAGTTTTATAGAGACTACCCATGACCTCCAGGTAACTTAGGCTTGTGTGTTTCAACTTATGCATGTTGAAAAAAGAGAAAATATGTATATTGTAAATGATACGAAGCAAGGTTACAAATACCGGTACTAGAACATTGTACCAACTTTTTGTTTGAATAATAATGTACCAACTAGTGATACACGGTATGGGATTGCATCATACACTGGCACATTGTGTACCAATTTTGAAAATTTGCTGGAATGATACATCATTTATACCATCCTGTTCCAATGATATTTGAAACCTTGAATTGCCAATTTTTTTAAAGGGTTTGTAATGAACCTTAATATTCACACTCTGCAAAAGCTTGGAAATGTTGATAACACTATTTATATAATTGAGTAGTAAAGGTGATGAAATGTGTTATACTTTACACCCTCGATACGACATCTGGGGCATCTTAGGTTATGTTACAAAAAATGATTAACTAATGTTGCCCAGTAAGCAACCCAAGAGGGAGGGTGAATTGGGTCTCTAAAAATTAAAACGGCAAGCTATTAACTTAACAAAACTTGATACTAAGCAAAGTAATCCAATTCAACAAATATATAGGCAAGGTACTAAGATTCAAATGCAATGCTCTAAACTATAAGTGCAGTGGAAATTAAGAGCAATAAATAAAGAGCAAAGTGAGAGAGATTAAGCAATCACAAATACCAAGAACTATAGTGGTTCGGTGCTATACAATGTACCTACATCCACTCCTCAAGATCCTCTTGGAAATTCACTATAATCACAAGATTACAGTTGATTAGTTTTCTGGGCTCACTAATCAAAACCCGACTTGTTTTTACAAGGCTCACAAGTCACAACTTCACTTGGTTTTACGGGCTAACCAAGAACCTAATTGGTTTTCACAAGGCTAACCAACAACCTCCCTTGGTTTTCCGGGCTAACCAAGAACCTTAGTGGTTTTGCGGGCTAACCACAAACCTAATTAGTTTTCCAAGGCTTACCAGTAACCTCACTTGGTTTTACAATAGGCTAACCAAGAACCCTTACAAGAAATAAGGTTTAGAAATAAAGAACCAATATAAACTTTCAATAACAAAGCGAATATCTCAATGTGGTTCGATGTAGAGTTGCTTTGCACTTGTTGAAGCCTTTTGAATGCCCAAGTATGGATGATCTTCAATGCTCTTGAATGCTTGGAGGCTTCCTTTAGCTTGAAGGTGGTTGAAACTTGAAGGAATAGGAGTTAAAGTTCACTTCTCTTTTCTTTTCTCAAAGCTCTTTAATGTTCTTCAATAATAATGCTTTTTGATTTGACTTTGGAGCATATAAATACCCTTCCAAGGCCTCAAAACCAATTTCTAGCCGTTACACTTGAAAAACTAGCTGTTGGGGGCATTTTGGGCGAGTTCTGTTTTTGAAAAAACTAGCCGTTACTGTTGCCAGAACTCCATGTATCGACACTTCCTCAGTTGAGTCGACACTTAGTTCAAAAAGCTCCAATCAGATTTTCTGGAAATCTTAGATGTGTCGACACCTTCTCAGTTGAGTCGAAATCTTGCTTCCATGTGTCGACACTTCAGCTGTTCCTTCAACTTCTGCAAGTTCTGTGGCTTGAAAGTCTCAGGCGATGTGTTGATCCATGTGTTGACACCTTGAGTCGACACCTTAGGTCCATGTATCGACACTTCATCTGTGCTATTTGAAACATTGCTGCATACTGGCCTCAGTCGACACTTCTTCTTCATGTGTTGACACTTCATGTCATGTGTCGACACTTTGAGTCGACACTTGAAAAATACACAGAAACTGCTGAACTTGAGCTGGAACAAGTTTCCACTTGACTTAGCCATCCATTCAACCATTTCTTAGGTGTCCAAGTCTTCTTTTTGAGCAAACTTCTCATTCAACTTGGCTTTTTCAAAACAATTGGGCTTCATCAAATTTTGTGAGCATCTTTTCAATAAAAATACACTTAAAGCAAATCATTAGTCCTCAACTTATACTTAACTGTTTTGCTTATCATCAAAATCAATTAGTGGAGTCAACAACTAATAAATTACTTGATGAATGCACATTAAATCTACAATATGTTAATGAGTGTTAGTTATAGATGTTCTTTGGAGTCTTTTAATTCTAAACCTTTTAGGGAAAAATTTCCCGTAGTAGAATTTAGGTGGGATGGAGGAGTTGCTAACTTTAGTAATGTAATGTGAATGCTTAGTTGACCAATTTTTTTTTTTAATGCCATATAGTTGATCTAGATATTAATTAGTCACAAAAACCAATTTTTTAATAAAATTAGCAAATGGCAAAGAATTTCGAGCTTCAAGTTTTAGGTTCTTTGTCTAGATGTTTGGGATTGAAATGCTTAAGTCTGCAGAGGTGCCACTACTGCTATATGATTCTAGAATTCAAGAAGGAATCATAGTAAGATATGATCAGCATCAATCAAGTGATGATTACTCGGGATTATCTTTCTAGTTCTTGATCTTTGTATGATGGATCTCATGATGGGTAGCCACTTTCGTGTTCCAATGCATAAGTTTAGCTGGTCCATGGTTGTATCTCATCGTAAGCTATTTGGTGTTGCCTAGGTTTTCTAAAGTTGGAGATACCATTCTCTAGTGTTTTTGTTCACTATATTGTTTATTGATGACCACTTAACAATGTAATAATTCTTCTCTTGCAAAAGGTTACATCTTTCACACAATTTGTGGAGCACTGTGTGTTGACTCTCTGATGATATTTTATAAATCTAATTGAGTGGTAGGGTTTTTTGTCTTCAATAGTGATTCTTCAACAATCTGTTAGATGACCAGAAAGTATGAGGCTACCTTTAATCTAGCTTAGATGATAGGTATTGCACCATGGCCAACACAGCAACATAGTTTATTTGGTTCTGCCATTTACTTGTAAACTTTTGTATCACCATATATTAGTCCTGGTTCATTTTACCTTAGCAATAGTATAATTTATTTTAGATTGCTAAAACTTTTGTTTTGTTGTTGAGGATAGATCATGAAGATTGATCACTATTGTTCCTGCCATTATTTTATTTTGGATCTTTTCCCTCTTGGTGCCTCTTCACTGTTGATTAGATTGTTGATCTCTTCATTAAAGTTAGATGTAGTATTGTGATTTCATTACTCAAGAAAGGTCAATCTACGCCAATTGTAGGGGAATTGCTAGAGCATATGTGCATGGCAAGGGGAATATGTTTCTTTGTGGTGTTTCATTTCCACTCTCAAGTTGATATGCATACCTTTTTGCTTGTCAAGTTGAAAATATTTTATATATTCTCACCTGCATGCTCAATCACATTATAGAACTTAATAGATTTATTAAACTGCTCATTTTCACTTATTTTTTGTAGCTGCTTCCACCCTTTTTCATGGTTAAGTGATAATTTCAAAAAACATCCAAAACTGCAGATGATCTGGTTGATTTAGCACAATCTAGATGCCTTTGGAAAGTTATGAGTCAAGCCCAGTTTAGTTTAAATCATTATTTAATCTTAGGGTTTGAATCATATTTTATTTGTGTAAAGACTTGTGTAAATTTTCTATAAATCCCATCAGTGGAATGCTCTTTTTTCAACTCTAGTACTACCTTGGATGCTTATTAATGTAGTCTGTTCAACTCATTTGATGAAATACCTCAAACTTGTTGCCAAGTGTATGACATTGTAAAAACAAGAATGATCTTTTTGTCAACTCTAGTACCATTTCTTTTGGTTTTGCTTGTACAATGATGTCCATGTTGACTTTTGCATCTCTCTGTCTTGCAGTACTGGGCATATCAACATTGTATCAGCATAGGGTCTGGTACCAGGATGGTGAACCTTGTTTAGTATAATTCAAATAATATCTTCATTCTATGTATAAGCATAATTTATAGTGAGGTATGCCATACTGTGCCAAATTGGGCTGTACAGGATGTACTATATTGTGTTGATTTAGTATTAGTACACAGTGCAGGGGGTATACCGACACTTGGTATGCCAAATCAGCCTCTGCACTGAGCGTACCCACATATTGACAGGGTAGCACTGGTATGGGGCCTGGTACCATGATGGCATACCTTGATTTATAGAATTGCAAACAACTGAGTGTCTTATGCACCTCTATGTTTGTGCATCTATTAGATTTTTTCCCCTCATATTGTAATGTCAATGGAAATCTCATGCAACAAGGTTGACATGACAAACGACTATAAGCAAGTACCTGCTGAATATTCTTACACACCTCTTCTTTTCATTCAAAGTATCTTAGTTCTTATAGTTGGATGACTTAGGTGTTTGAACTACTCCGTGAGCAGCTTTGGTACAAGCCCAACACTGGCATATATATTAAACTCATTATCATGCTTGGAAAATGCAAACAACCTGAAAAGGCCCATGCGCTCTTCCAAGTCATGGTTGATGAAGGTTGCGTCATAAACCATGAATCATACACTGCCCTCATTTCAGCATATAGTAGGAGTGGCCTCTTTGACCAAGCATTCTCTCTGCTCAACAAGATGAAAATTACAGAGGGCTGCCATCCGGATGTCCAGACATATTCCATTCTCATCAAGTCTTGTTTGCAAGTCTTTGCATTTGACAAAGTTCAGATTCTGCTTTCTGATATGGAGAGCCAGGGGATAAGGCCCAACACCATCACATACAACACACTCATTGATGCTTATGGAAAAGCTGGCAGGTATATTAACTCTTGCTTTATACAGTTTGATCTCTCCTTCTCATACATCAACAGTTCATTTTTTTCCCACTGCCATCTGCCACAAACAGTAAGCTAAAATAACGCATGTTTTCCACCCTCATCCATGCCCACATTGGTTTAATCAAATTACTGATTGCCTCCATATTTGGATATAGCTGGAAGTCAGAAACATCAAAGTTCACTGACCTTCCCTTCAACTGTTTCCCAAAACTTCGTTTGCTTGGTTAGGTTAGTGGGTGACTGAATATTGAAGTACCTTTCCAAGTCAATTATCTGTTTACCAAATCTTGTAGAGTACCTAATGGAGCGTAATGCCCCATATCAACCACTTAGCACTTGAAGGAGAGGATAAGTTGTTTTTGCTTACACTTGGAAATTATAACAGAGCTACCTGGTAACAACAAATGTGTTTCAAAAGTTTAAAGGTAAAACCAACCATTGAGTGCATCAAAGAGAACAGGATATTTTTAGCTTCAGTTTATAGGACTAATAGAGTTAAACTTGTCTGCGTAGCAAATCTTCTTTATCATATATTTGCCTTTAGTTCAATTCTGCAATCATTTTATATGTGAACAGTTGGTCATATCTTGTTTCTATTTTCCAAGAAGGTTTTGGGAGATGGAGTCAACACTCATGGAAATGCTCTCTAACCATGATTGCAAACCTGATGTATGGACCATGAATGCTACACTTCGAGCCTTTGGTGGTAGTGGGCAAATTGAGACAATGGAGGAGTGCTATGACAAGTTCCAAAGTTCTGGCATTTCCCCCAACATCAAAACTTTCAACATACTACTAGATTCCTATGGCAAAGCTAGGAAGTATGAAAAGATGGGTGCTGTGATGGAATACATGCAGAAGTACTACTACTCCTGGTCGGTGGTTACTTATAACGTGGTTATCGATGCATTTGGTAGGGTAGGAGACCTAAAGCAGATGGAGTATATCTTTAGATTGATGAAGTCTGAGAGGATCAAGCCCAATTGTGTTACACTCTGTTCACTTGTTAGAGCCTATGGAAGGGCAGGGAATCTGGATAAAATAAAAGCACTATTAAGATTTATTGAGAATTCAGATGTGATGTTAGATACTGTATTCTTCAACTGCTTGGTGGATGCATATGGGAGGGCTGGGTGCTTGGCAGAGATGAGGGAGGTGCTGGAAATGATGAAGACAAGAGGCTGCACACCAGACAAGATAACTTACAGCACCATGATTAAGGCATATCTCAGCAGAGGGATTGATGATCATCATGTTCAGGATCTTTGCAATATCAGCAGAGTACGGACTGCCACACTGGAGGATCCTACTTTGCAAACTTGAACAATGGTGTAATAGACATTTTTTGTAGTAGACAATGAGTAATAAATTGTATGTGACAATATAACTTACAGCACCATGATTAAGGCATATCTCAGCAGAGGGATTGATGATCATCATGTTCAGGATCTTTGCAATATCAGCAGAGTACGGACTGCCACACTGGAGGATCTTACTTTGCAAACTTGAACAATGGTGTAATAGACATTTTTTGTAGTAGACAATGAGTAATAAATTGTATGTTGTTTTCTTCTTCCTAAAGGAGAAGGAAAGATTTGCCATGATTTGCCATGATTTATTCACCATGGCTCCATCCGTGCAATTTAACTCAAATTTAAGGGGAGCTAGCAATTGCTACTGTTTTTCTTCTTGTTTTGATCATGCATTGAAGTTATAATATGTTAAATACAAGCAGACTGACAGTACTTTCTTTCCATGGTTTGCTGTCATAATTATTATAGCATTGATGGACCATGGCTGATCGGCTGCATTTACTCTGTCTAGATTTGAATCATCTAACGTTTAATCCATCAAATTTTAGATATGGAGGATCAGTTGTATCTGGAAGATATAGAGGAAAGATGCTTCATAATAATTTTGAAATGCCTGTGATTAAACTAAGAGTAATTAAGAATAAGTTGTGACGATGATCTAATGTTTGGTTCACTGTATTTTGCCATCGTTCTTTTTATGCTTAACCTGTATAATTAAAGTGGTGCGATACATGTGCATTAGTTAAATGGAACTAACTTTTGAAAATGGTCGCAATCCCATTACGAGTGATTCATGTGTAGTTGCTATACTCCCATCAACCAAATACTGTCTTGGATTAAGGAATTTTTGCCATACTATTTTATTTATGTGAATGATGCTGCATTTGCACATCATGCATGCAACTGATTTTGATTAGTATTTGATGGATGGCTGCTATTTTGTATCAATAAATTGTTTAAATTATACTTGAGGAGGTCAACGTTACGGGGTTTATCAGGGCTTTTTCTCTAAATGGACTTCAAACAGAATAGACATTTTGTTGGATGTTAGGCCGTTAGATGGGCCCTATTGGCGTTGAATCCCCGTTCCGGTCGGTCGAAGCTATCGGATCGCAAGTCTGCTCCTGGTTTACTTGCAAAATAGATATTTGGCCGGATGTTCTCTGGCGGGGAACATTTTGATACCTAAGTCAGAGGTGGGTTCCAGGAACAGAATGGGGAAGATTCTGAGGAGGGAGATGGCAAAGGAAGGAAGCTTGGTTTTTCAGGGTTTTGTTGTGCCTTCCCTCGAGTTTCCTCTCTCCTATGGTTATGATGAGGGCTAATTGATTCCCCTCGTAACCGTGGGCGATTGTTTGAACGGCTTCGGTCAGGCCGGAGGCGTTACCGTTGGAGTTGGAGTTAGTGTCCACGTGGCCGCTTTGACGTAGTTATACTTTGGAGGTGATAGCTAGGCAGCTGATTGCGATTGTTACCCCCCACGTTCATGCGGGTTTGAGGTTTGGTCGGAGATCTATCTTCGAGTTTCTTCTCTAGGAGTGACAGTTGCTGGATCGGAGGGATGCCTTCGTTTCGAGATGTGATTGGCACCCATGGCTGAAGCTGAAGACCGTGTCTTCGGTTGAGGCCGAAGACCGTGTCTTCGGTTGAGGCCGAAGACCATGTCTTCGTCTGGGGTCGAGGGTTATATCGCCGCCTCGTCCGCTAACCATTCGACTTCCTCCGGGTACTTTGGTTCGACGTGCTCGATTCGGGGGAGAGTGTACGACCAATCAAACCTGGCGGCTGATTTATGCCTGAATCGACATATCCCAATAGTTACCTCCCACTCTGAGTTTTCGAAGCAGCGATCTGCCTCGAAGAGTGAGAGTATCGCCGGATTGTCGTTTTCCTTTAAGGAGCGGTGTGGCTGATGATTGCGAAATCTCTGATTTGATCATTCATCCTAACTACCAGTTGATTCGAGGATCAGGTAGTGGACAGTTGTCATCCCCTGATTGGAGTGTGAAAAAGGAATGGGTGGACTAGGAGGTCGCCTCTCTTTTTCTGTTTCGCGGTGGTTCAACCGATCTTTTTATTAGGATTTGGGTGAAAGTCGTGGCCCTTTCCTGTCCTTCGGAAAAGACATGAGCTCCATCTTCACCGTTGATTGGCATCGCGCGGATCATGACCTTCAGTCCTTTCCATGTCAAATCAGCTTAGGGCTGTTTGGGATTCCACATCCGTCTCCAGCATCTGTGGTGGACTCAGAGAGATGGTCCATTCTATCGAGGCGGTGTCCTGGAGTCTTCTTGTCCCTTTATGAGGGGAAGGGAGGACTGGTTGAGGAAGCTTCTCCACCTTTAGCCCAACTTTCCCTGCTTCTGGCTATCGATCTCTTCTGCTGGTAGGACCTTTCTCCTGTTTTCTTGTTTCTTTTTGCTATCATGGATGTGGCCGTAGGAACTCAAGGGGGGGAGGTTGGGCCTGCCAGTATTGATGATGTGGTGAGTCCGGAGCTAGTCTCTAGCTCCATTTCGCTGGGGATGATAGCTCATCTCCGGGAGCGCTATCATGTTCCCAAAGGGTTTCCTCTGATACTTCCGACGACTGAAGAGCGGGTGCATAAGCCTCCCACCTGGTCCATTGCTGTGTATGAAGATCATCTAAAGGATGATCCTCGTTTTTCGCTGCATCCTTTCTTCATCAAAGTCTTCCATATGTATCGGATCGTGCCTGCGTAGTTGACTCCGACTAGTATTCGGAATATCTGCGAGTTCCTGGTCCGGTGCCACATAGCCAATGTGAGGCCTCGGACCAACTTATTCACTTCTCTCTTTGTTCTCAAGAAGGATTTCCATGGTCATGGATGGTGGGTTATCGATCCTCGACTGGGTCGCAAAATCATGAGGGACATGCCCAGCACCATCCATGGGTGGAAGCCCAATTTTATTTTTAATTCTTCCACCGAACCATGGGGTTTTAGTAGTGAGTGGGGGGAGCCACACCTGGATGCTAACACTAGAAAAAAGATTTTGGCAGCCGATCAGTCTGATTATGCCTTACTGTCTGGTTCGGAGGCCATTTCCATCCATAAATTGTTGGAGGAAAGAAATCTCCAACTTGCGGGTGTTAGGTATAAGCGGTAGAGGTTTTGGCTTTCCTCTTTTAGTTTCTCTATGGTCCAGTTGATTCTAAAGGGCGTTTTTGTTTGCAGGCGATGGGATGAGGCCTGACTTGGGTTGGCTTCGCCAGTCTTCCAGAGGAAGGCAGCCCAGGTTCTCCCTTCAGGATCAGAAGTCTAGAAGAAGGTCTGGGGGGATGATCCTGGTAGAAGCAGAAGCACTTCGTCCTCCAGAGAAACATCTGGAGGGGACGGGATGCCGATGGTCGACTCTCTGGTTTGGATTAGGGAAAGCTCGTCTCTGATGGCTGATGCACCATCGCCTTGCCCCCTACGGCGAACAAGGGCAAGGCACCACAAGTCAAGGAGGAGCCTGTCTGGGGGGCTCCTTAAGGTGGAGGTGATCCTGCGGACCCCTTGGAGCTTTCCATCATGGGGGGTCTTTCAATCCGTGCCATAGCTAGGTTGGTACTGAAGGACATTTTATTGCCCCACGATTTGGCAATTATCCGGGGTCGGAGCCTCACCAAGGTGTCCGATTCTGCTTTTTCCTTTATGTTACAGGTAGGGTCTTCATCATCTCTTTTGTGTCCGATGGACCATTTTATTCATGACCGATCTCACGCCTTATCTTGTTGGTGCAGCTAGTCTACGACATCACCTTCTTGGAAGAGAGTTTGGGGAGCGTTGATAGCCTCATTCATGGTTTGAAGGAGGAGCTCCAAGTAGCCAGAGCCGAGAGGGAGGTGGCCAAGGAGCTGAAGCTATCCATGAAGAATCAGCTCACCCGTGTGGATGCCGAGGTTCAGGGTTTGAAGGGTGAATTGAAGAATGCCCATCTGAAGATCTCTGAGTAGGAGGCGAAGCTAAGGAGGAAGAAGAAGCGGATCGATTCCTTGGAGCATTATGTTAAGGAGAGCCAGGAGAAGGCCAAAGGCCTAGCTAGGATGGCTAAGGAGGTGGCCAGGAGTGCTGAAGAGGCATCTTCGCAGGCCGAAGAGGCAGCTCTGAAGGCCGAAGCGGCCACGAGAGAGTCCAAAGCCATGAGAGAGTGGCTAGCTAAAGCCGTTGAAGACTTTAGAAAGTCTTCGCAGTTCCAGATGGAAGTAAATGAAGCAAGCCTGTTTAGTTATCAGTATGGCTTCAATGATGGACTTGCTAAGGTTAGCGAGGCTTTCCCTGATCTTGATCTTTCGGGTGTCCCTGCGTATGATATTGAGAAGGAAAGAGAGGAAGAGGTCAAGGCCCCCGCTAAGGTTGAAGAGATGCCAAGCCAAAATGAAGAAGTCCCAATCGTAGTCGAGGAGTTGGCCATGGGCGATCCGGTGGTTTCAGCCCAAACCGAAGAGGATGTTCAAACCAGAGAGGAGGTTCAGGCCGAAGGTGCCTCGGCTTTAGCCCAGATCGAGGAAATCCTTCATGCCCAAATTGATGAGATACTCCGTTCTACTGAGTCTGGGGCTCTCTTGGCTGATCTGTAGGGGCTCGATAGGCATCGAGTTTTGTACTCCTTTTTCCTTTCTTGGCATGTAATCAATGATTTCCCCTGGATTAATGAATATCTCTCATTTTTTCCTTTTGTGGATGCTAGGGGCTCCCCTAAGTGTGGAGTCTTCGAGCTTGGCTTTGGTAGGGCCATCAATTTTGGCGACTGGCTGAGTTGTGCAGTTCCTTGTTGGGTCGATCCTTTCTGAACGTGGGCCCATCCTTTAGACCTTAAAATATATAGAAAATCCTTATGTGGGGGAAACTTTTGGTTCACCGGGGGTTTGGTGACCGTGGTGTTGTCACCTGGAGAGAGGATGTCGATTAGAGTCATAACGACTACGCTTTGAAGAAGGGATCATCGTGGCTATAGCCTTTTAGTGATCCTTCCCAACATGCGATGGTTCTCTCTAGTGCTCCCCTCCAGCGCGTAAGTTGGGGGCCCTCGTTAATTAGGGCAAGCATGTTGGCGTGTCCAGGGATTTGTTGTAAATGAGGGCATTTGACCTAGGCCTTGCTAGTCTTGATATAAGGAAGAGGGTTTTCCTGGATCAAATGTCATCTGCTCCTGGCAAAGTCACTCCCAACACCATTTCCGTCTCCTCATCTTCATGTGGCTTGAAGGACTTGTTGTGATATGAGGTCGGACCTAGAACAGCTTAGACGGGCGGCAAGGGAGAGGCCGATGAGAGGTTTTCAGGTGAGGAGATCAGATTGGAAGTGGAGGTGCGTGCTGGCATTGCCGTGCATCCAGGCTGGGAGTAGTGTCCCAATTGAGATAGGTTCTTCTTTAGGGGAGGAACTGGCTTCTCCTAGGAGGGCCATGCCGGCTGGGTCATCCAGGATGTCAAGCTCGCGAGACATTGGCGGGGTTCCCTCGTGTGTCGAAGATGTCAAGCCTGCGGCTCCAGCTCAGGGAGAAAGGAGTCCCGTGGGGCGTGATGTACCTACCACCAGAACTAGGAGGCAGGAGTCTGGGGACCCTTTTTCTGCCGTCTTTCTTGGAATATAATAGGTAGACTCTGGCATGCGCGTTGCCTGTCTATGTGTATTGGCTAGATTGACTTTTTGGGCGCTTCTCTCTTGACAGGTTTCTCACGGCCTTTCTTTGCTAGAGAGAGGCACCCACGAATCCGTCAGTTTTGGTGAAGACCTCCGAAGTCAGGTGGCTTCGGCTGTAGTTGAGAAAGATGTTGCCAAAAGACTCCGGATTGCTGCAGAAGAGGAGGT
Source organism: Areca catechu (assembly GCA_021397845.1). Classification (NCBI taxonomy): domain Eukaryota; kingdom Viridiplantae; phylum Streptophyta; class Magnoliopsida; order Arecales; family Arecaceae; genus Areca; species Areca catechu. The sequence continues at coordinate 78,988,918 of CM038044.1, read as the reverse complement.
GGGTAAGGTTGTTGCCTTCAACGATGTCCTGAGAAGACAACTGAGGACTCTTCAGGCGCAGGCGGCTGATGTGGCGATTGATTTGCAGAAGAAGAGAGGGAAGGTGGTCTCTCTCAAACTGCTGCTGAGGGAGAACCTTCGGGACACTGAGGGACTGAAGTCCCAACAGGTTGAAATGGAAAGGAAGATTGATAAAATGAAGACAGGTCTTTTAGTGGCCAATCAGAGGGCTGCGCAAGTCGAGGAGAGGTCTTCTGAGGCTGTCGAAGCTTACAAAAACTCTCAGGCCTTCAAAGATGAAGTGCACGAAGCCGCATTGGAGAGTTACCTCCTAGGTCATGCCGACTGCCTGGGCAAGGTTAAGAAACTTTACCCTAGCTTGGACTTTTTCTTGGCCATTGTTCCAAGAGACAGGGCCGAAGACTTAGAGGTTCAGTCCGAATGGGCATCGACGTGCCCTGGTGAAGGCAGTGAAATGGTCACTGGTGAAGCTTCGATCCCTGCTCATGTTTCGATCGCTGAAGGGGTTGATAGAGAATAAAATTGTTATATTTTTTCTTTTGTCAACCAATTGTAATGCCTCCCTTCTGGATGAGAGTTTTTTCTCCTTGAAATAAATTACTAATTTCCTTTAAACTAGTCTCTTCTGAGTCAATTCCTTTCCAGTGGGTAAGCCAAAGATCGACCATTTCGGGGCTGATATTTTTGGCTTGGTTGAAGATGAACTCCGAAGTGGGGTCATGATGCTGTCGGACCATTGCTGATTTCTCCAACATGGTTGATTGGATCAGAAAGGACTTGATCGATCCTTTGGATCGAGGTTAATTTCAGTTGGATTGATGTCGATTATCCACCATAATTGTCCTCTTTGCATTGGTGGTAGTGTGGTGGACAGATGTCATCTCATCATTGGCGACTGGCTGGGGGACATTGAGCCCTTTTTTTGTTGTCTGTGTTGAGTTTGTTGGTATTCAAATGGTCGCATCTTTGCATGTCCTGGGTGCCGCCAAGGTTTCCTTTCCCGAAAAGCGGTCATTAATGTTGTAACTGCCCGAGGGGGATCGATTTAGGTTCGAAACACTGCCGACCTCTATCCTTGAGAGCATTTACTGGCAACTGTACCATCTCCAGAATGGCCATTCGGGTTTCGATGCGTCATTACGACACGTGGCATCCTTTGGCTGGTTTGGGAAAGGGCATCGGGCATATTTTCCTGCGATCGTCCGAGGGTGTGGGATCCCATTAAATAGGACCTAGCTTTTTCCTTTCTGGAGGCCATCGAGATATCAGAAGGGCAAACCTCTATTTCAAAGGTTGTCCTCCCTCTTCTCCTTAGTACATCACGAAGATGAAGTTCAATGTTGCTGAGCTCCGAAGGATGGCCCGGAAGAGGGCTTCCAGCTCCAAGGCGGAGGGTGAGCTTAGCGGGAGGGCTCACCGAGGGGACAACGATGACCACTACCATGGTGACGTGGCTCGTTTGGAGAGGAAGATACGGGTCTTAGAGGCCTAATTGGAGGAAGCCAAGGCTCAAGTTGCGGAGGCCATTACGAAGGTGGTAGAGGCCAGAAGAGAGGTGGTGGAGGCTGTTACGAAATTCCTGGCATCACTGGCCTTCAAGGATGAGGTTGCCGAGGCAGCCTTGGACTACTACCATCGGGGGTTCCAGGAGCACAAGGATAAGGCCTTTCATTACTATAACTTGAAAGGCCTAGAGAACATCAGGCCCTCCGTCCCCTTCCCTGACCATGAATATGATTCTGACTTTGAAGTGGAGTCAGAGTCTAGATCGGAAGGGAAGTTCGGAGCCTCCCCGAGTGCCTTTCAGAGATTCGACACCCCCCACCGGCATGGAAAGGGGCTGGCGGGTGGTCCTTAAATCCTTGGATCTGCCTTTCCATTGCCTGTTCCTCTTCTTCTCTCCTTTTCTTTCTTTTTTTTTTGTAAAGCTTCCTCGATGAAATGAAAGTATCCTTCTTTTCTTTTCTTTTTCTTTTCTGTGAAAGGCATACCCTGAGACATTGCGGAGTGCGGATTCTCTAGTGTGATAACCGAGTGACAAACTTGTAGAGCTATTTGAGATTTGTTGTTGATAAGGTGAGTGATCTAGGCTTACTTCGGCACGTCTTCGGATTTATCGTAAGGTAAGGCGTCTAGGCCATCCCTGTGCCTTTCTATTGAAGTTAAGGTAGGCTGATTTGGCCCGCCCTGGCGTGTCTTCGGATTTACCATAGGGTAGGTTGTTTGAACCGTCCATACGCCTTCTTTCATAATTAAGGTAGGCTGGTTAGGCCCGCCCTGGTGTATCTTTGGATTCACCGTAGGGTAGGTTATGTGGCCATCCTTGCACTTTTGATCATTCGACAGCCTGGCTTGGCTTTCCTTTGTGCTCGTCGGACATACCGATAAGGTGAGTGGATCAGACTCACCTTTGCACTTTTGGTTGATTCCGTTGAATGGATCATTGAGAACATTGATGCACCACTGGTGTGGTGGGCTGTTTAGACTTATTCTCGAACAGCGTTCCATGAAAATCTTTGGGGCATGTTTATTGGTAGTTCTTGCAAAGATTTTGTACATTCTAGGGCCAAGGTAGCAGCACAACACTGTCCAGGGTCTCTAGTCGATATGTTCCTAGATGCACAACTTCTTTGATTTGGTACGGTCCCTTCCAGTTGGGGGAGAGCTTTCCTTGCTCCATTGGCCTGGATACTTCAGTTCTTTGTAGTACCATATCTCCAGTATGGAAGGTCTGCTCTTTCACCTTAGAGTTGTAATACTTGGCAACTTTTTGTTGATATGCTGCCATTTTTATTTGAGCCTGGAGTCTGGCACTTGGTAGCAGATCCAAGTCCATCCTCCTGCATTTAGAGTTCCAGGCTCCTTGTACTTATGGATTCTCAAAGATTGCAAGGTGATTTCGATAGGGAGGACTCCTTCGATACCATATGCCAAGTTGAACGGGGACTCACCGGTGGCCATTCTTTGGGTCGTCCGGTATGCCCAAAGAATGTAGGTCAGCTCCTCTGCCCAAAGTCCATTGGCATCGTTCAGTCGTGTCTTCAAACCATGGAGAATGGTCCGATTCATCACTTCAGCCTCCTCGTTAGATTGCGGATGGTCGACAATATCAACTTGTGCTGCACATGGTACCGAGCACAGAAGTCTTTAAATTTGGGGTTATCAAATTGCCTTTTGTTGTCAGTGATTATAGTATGTGGAATTTCGAACCGGAATATGATGTAATTCCTGATGAAACTTTTGACTTTCCCTTTTATGATGTGAGCCAGTGGTTGGGCCTCGACCCACTTGGTAAAGTAGTCGATGGCCATGATGAGGAACTTCCTTTGCCTGGATGCTGTTGGGAATGGGCCAAGGATGTCCATGCCCCATTGGGCAAAGGGCCAGGGAGCCGTCAGTTGAGTCAAATAGCTCGCTGGTTGCCTTTGGACATTGGCATACCTCTGGCATTGATCACATCTCTGGACAAAGTCGGCCGAATCCTTTTGAATAGTGGGCCAATAGAATCCCTGGCATATTATTTTATATGCCAGAGACCTGCCCCCCAGATGATCTCTACATATGCCTTCATGGACTTCCCTTAGGGCATAGTTGACATCCGATGGTACCAAATACTTCAACAGAGGTTGGGAGAACGATCTCTTATACAGGGTCCCGTCTAAAATGACATATTGGGATGCCATCTAGCGGGTCCTCTTGGCCTCCGCCTTATCTTCTGGTAGCGTACCCTCATTCAGAAACTTAAGGATGGGATCCATCCAACTGGGTTCTGTCTCGATTTAGTGCACCTCTAAAGTTTCTTTGGTTATACTTGGAGCCTCGAGGTGTTCGATGAAGGTGCGACCGAGGGACTTTGAAATGGTAGTGGCGAGCCTAGATAGTGCATCTACCCAGGAGTTCTCCGATCGGGGGACATGACTGATTTCAAAAGACTCCAATTGAGAGGATAAGGCCTGCACCTTCTCCAGGTATTGAAGCATCATAGGGTCTCTGGCTTCAAACTCACCTTTGACCTGGTTCACCACTAGCTGGGAATCCATGAAGGCCTGGAGTCTTCGGATCCCCAGGTTTTTGGTGATTCGAAGTCTTGCAAGTAGGGCTTCGTACTTGGCCTGGTTGTTTGAAGTGCAGAAGGAGAATCGGAGTGCATACTTACTATGTGTCCATCTGGTTCGGCTAGTATGAGGCCTGCTCCGCACCCAGTGGAGTTGGAGGCTCCATCAACATGGAGTACCCAGACGGATCCCATGTCTTTCGGAGCACCTCCTTCTTTGGTTGGTTGTACTTCATCTTTGGACTTCCATGTGCATTCAGCCAAGAAGTCGGACAGCACCTGGGCTTTCATAGCCGATCGGGGCTGGAAGCTGATATCGAACTCACTCAAATTCATGGCCCATTTAGCTATTCTCCCCGAAGTGTCAGGATATCGAAGAACGACCTTAAGGGGCTGGTCAGTCAAAACCATGATGGCATGGGCATGGAAATAAGGCCGTAGCCACTTTGCCACAATTATCAAGGAGTAAATCAGCTTTTGCATCTTTGAATATCTTGTTTTAGCATCGTGCAAGACTTTGCTCATGTAGTAGATGATCTTATGGAGGCTATCTTCCTCTCTTTAGATGAGGATCGAATTGACTGCTTCATCCGTAGCAGAGAGGTACAAATAGAGCATCTCCCCTTCTTAAGGTTTGGAGAGCAAGGACGAGGTCTCCAAGTATTTCTTCAACTCTTCAAAAGCAAGGCGGCATTCTTCAGTCCATTCGAAGCCTTAGGACTGTTGGAGTATCTTAAAGAAAGGGAGGCATTTCTCGGCCGACCGGGAGATGAATCTGCTCAATGAAGCGATTCTTCCTATCAGCTGTTGTACCTTCTTCTTGCAAGAGGGGTGTCTCATATCCCTAAGATCTTGGATCTTTTCGAGGTTTGCCTTGATCCCTCATTTAATAATGAGGAACCCCAGGAACTTACCCAAAGTTACCTCGAAGGCACACTTTGTTGGGTTCAACTTCATATGGTGGCATCGTAGGGCACTGAACGATTCTTCCAGGTCCTTGATATGGTCTTCTTTAAGGAGGCTTTTGACAATCATGTCATCGACGTAGGCCTCCATGTTCCTTCCCAATTATCCTTTGAACACCTTATTAATCAACCTTTGGAATGTCGTCCCGGCATTCTTTAGCCCAAACGGCATCATTTTGTAACAGTAAAGGCCTTTTCAGTGATGAAGGCTATCTTTTCTTCATCTTGGGGATCCATTCAGATCTAGTTGTATCCGAAGAAGGCATCCATGAAGCTTAGTAGCTGATGGCCCGCAGTGGCATCAACCAATTGGTCAATTTTTGGAAGGAAAAAGCTATCTTTTAGGTAGGCTTTATTGAGGTATGTATAGTCAATATAGATCTTTCACTTACCACTAGCTTTCTTTACCATCACCACGTTGGCTAGCCATTCAGGATAGTGTGCTTCTCGGATAAATCCTGCTTTGATGAGCTTGTTTACTTCTTCATCTATTGCCTTCTATCTTTCAAGGGCGAAATTCCTTTTCTTTTGCCTAACCGGCTTGTACTCGGGAGCAACCTCTAGCCGATGAGTAATCACTTTGGCCGGGATCCCAAGCATACCGAAGGCAGACCATGTGAAAATATCAGAGTTGTTCATGAGGAAATGGATCAGCTTCTTCTTGGTTTCCTCGTCGAGCAGACTTCCGATTTGCACAACCTTGGTGGGATCTCCCTCGATTAGCTATATCAGAATGGTTCTCTCCATGGGTTCACCGGAGTCTGTGGTTGGGTCTCTCAGATCCAACTGATCCCAAGTTATGGGTCACTGGACTACTTGTCTTGTATCTGTAGGGTTTGATGGCAAGGCGGAAACATAGATTTCAAAATTTTATTTTTATCTTTTGAAATCTTCACCAAACCTCTAACCCAAGATCTCCTTAAAAGAATTAAAACATATAAAATGTATATATAAGATTTAATCTCAAATTAAGATACTAACCTGTATCGCAAAATCCAAACTCTGAATCTCCACCAGGTGCCCAAATGTTCACCCTCCAATGGTGATCCACACAGAAAAAGATGAAGACAACAATTTCTAGTTCTTGGCTCCTCTTCTTGAATTCTTTTTCAAGAATTCAATTCTTGGACTTTTAGGCTGAAATTTTCTTTCTTGAAAATTTCTTTTCTTCCTTCTTTCCTCTTCTTGAATTTGCTTCAAGAATTCCCTATCTTGAATCCCTTTTCTTGAATTGAATTGGAAGAAAAATTAAGACAGGCAAAGTCTTAATTCAAGAAGGAAAAGAAAAAGAACATATCCTTTCCTTTTTCTTTCCTTTACCGTTCAAGACCTTCTTCTTATTCTTGTTTAGGGTCAGAGTTTCGACAGAGGATACCTCTATAAGGGAAACAATACCCAACAAGAACAAGGGGAAGGAGTATTCTGGAGAGGAAGAAAGGGAATTGGATCTCTGAATTATGTTACGTGAAAACCCCCGAGAACCCAACCCTATTTATAGATCTCAGAGGGGTGTCATCTCAAAACAACGCAACCCTCTGAAACCCCAGGGATCACGATCCCTCATTCCTCACGCGTCCCCTCAACCAAAAATCATGATTCTCTGATTTAATTTTCGTTTTTTCGACGAGGACTCTTGGAAAAACTTTAGGAAGAATCACAACTTTTGGAGACGGATTTGCGACCGAAAAGGGACGGATCTTTTCCTTAATTTTTTCTGGCCATCAGATCCAGATCCAAGGGTGCCAGACAAGGATCTGTAATGCCCCTTTTTCAGATATTTCTCCGACGTTTTCCTTCTCACGCGTTTTAATAGAAGTCCACGCGCGTGGACTCTCTTTCTTGGCGCGCGCGGGTGAGAAAAGGGAGGGGGCGGCTTGGAGAGAGGGTCTCAGTGAACTAAACTCACTTGGGTTCAGCCATGGGTTAGCCCAATGTCCTAAAAATTAAATTGGACCTTAATCTGGTTCAATTAGAACCCAATTAAGCCCAATTCGGAACCAAATTCGAATCAGATTCGAATAGAAATTTGGTCTGCAACACATGCTAGTGTGTTTATCCTGCAAACATGATTTAATTCCAAATTAAATCCTTCATCAATTTTCTTTTGTGTGTGACCCATTGGGTTCCACACCTAGCCAATAGTAGGTTCGAGTTCTATTTGACTTAATTCGGTTAGATCTCAACTAAGCCGATTTAGGTCAACTCAAACTAGCTCGACTCGGTCAATTAGAATCTAATTCAAATTAACTGATTTGAATTACCATGACTCAATCATATACCTACAAGACAAGATTGACGTCTAGCAATGTATCATGTCTACCCGGAAGATGTGGAATTTTGGTGGAATTACCAAAATACCCTTCAGTGGTGAGTTACCGGGCAATTCAGTCCTTTGATCAACTTGCATCCCGAATATGATTATGAATATGGATACTTGTCAAATCCAATTTCATATTCATCCCTAGCTCAATCTTTATAATGATGATTCATTAATGAACCATTAGAAAATAACTCTAATGTTCATACTTTGATCAAAGGTTTCCTGAATCCATCATTTGAAATTAGCTGGATGCTATTCCCTCTTACTAGGGCTGATCAATTCCTTGTTGACCTACTCACAACCTCCATATACAATCCACCATAACCAGAATCACCTCGTGCATGACTCAGTGTCATGATTGATTGCGAACCAAAGTATGGATTCATATATATAAGGTACTATGGTAGTCTCAGGTCAAAGGACCACATGCACTACTCCCACTATGAGAATTATCTATTGACAAACAGATAAGGTTCCATTAGATATTCTCAATCTGGATCAATCAGTGAACTCATTCTCTAATGAACACTCACATCCTAGTATTAGTGTCAAACACAAGTGACTGTGAGATCAGTCACCCTCATTACAAAACATATATAGGATGTGCTGGTCTTGCCGGAAACATTGATCCCTAACTCAATGTCCCATCGACCAGGAATATTTTAGATTAGGGTTTTAAGGCTTTAGGTCTCACTGGTATGATCTCATCATAACCCTAGAACCATAGCCCTAATCTATGGGGTTCATCATAAAATCAAAAAGACACAGCAAATGATGAAAATAATGCCTTTATAAAATGTCAATTCATTGATTTTGGGATCAAAATTACAATATTTCAATTGGCTTTCAGGGCACAATCTTTCAATCTCCCACTTGCACTAAAGCCAATCGCCTTTAAATCTTAACCCCATACAATCAAGGTGGCGATCAAACTCTCGCTGTGATAGAGCCTTAGTGAACGGGTCTGCTACGTTGTTCTTCGTTTCTACCCTTTTAATGCAGACTTCTTGTCTTTCGACAATCTCTCGAATGAGATGGAAGCGTCTCAGAATGTGCTTTGATTTGTGATGAGCTCTTGGTTCCTTTGCTTGAGCAACAGCCCCCGTATTATCACAGTAAAGTGATACTGGACCTTCAATCTCAGGAACTACGCCCAACTCTGATATGAACTTCTTCATCCAGACAGCTTCCTTGGCAGCTTCACTAACAGCAATGTACTCTGCCTCAGTTGTTGAGTCAGCTATAGTTTGCTGTTTAGAACTTTTCCAGCTTACAGCTCCTCCATTAAGGGTAAAAACATACCCAGATATAGATTTGCTGTCATCTGGATCTGATTGAAAACTAGAATCTGAATAAGCTTCTAGTTTAAGATCAGATCCTCCGTATATTAGAAAAATATCCTTAGTTCTTCTTAAGTACTTAAGAATATTTTTCACAGCCTTCCAATGATCCTCTCCTGGATCAGCCTGAAACCTGCTGGCTATACCTAAGGCATATGCCACATCAGGCCTAGTACATAACATAGCATACATAATAGACCCTACTGCCGAAGCATAAGGTACCGAATTCATTCTATTTCTTTCTTCAGGTGTCTTAGGAGACATCTTCTTAGAAAGATGTATGCCATGACCAATAGGTAAGTAACCTCTTTTACTTTCCTCCATGCTAAATCTTTTTAGCACTTGGTCAATGTACCTAGACTGGGATAAACCTAGCATCCTCCTAGATCTATCTCTATAGATCTTGATGCCTAGTATATAAGATGCTTCTCCCAAGTCTTTCATGGAAAACTATTTAGATAACCATACCTTGACCGATTGTAACATTGGGATATCATTCCCAATGAGGAGTATGTCATCTACATACAGAACCAAGAAAACTATGGCACTCCCACTAGTCTTCTTGTACACACAAGGTTCATCCTCATTTTTGATAAAGTCAAATTCTTTGACTGTCTTATCAAATCGGATGTTCCAACTCCTAGATGCTTGCTTTAATCCATAAATAGATTTCTTTAGCCTACATACCTGATTAGGTTTAGTCTCCAAGACAAAACCTTCTGGCTGTGATATATAAACCTCTTCCTCAAGGAAACCATTGAGGAATGCAGTTTTCACATCCATCTGCCAGATTTCATAATCATGATATGCTGCTATAGCAAGCATGATCCGAATAGATTTGAGCATGGCAACAGGAGAAAATGTTTCATCATAATCTATTCCCTGTTTTTGTCTGAAACCCTTAGCCACTAATCTGGCTTTATAAGTTTCAACTTGGCCATCTGCCCCAATCTTTTTCTTATAGACCCATTTGCATCCAATAGGGTTAACACTCTCTGGTGCATCAACCAAAGTCCAGACTTGGTTGACATACATGGAGTCCATCTCGGATCTCATGGCTTCCAGCCATTTGTCTGAGTCACTACTTATGACAGCATCCGTATATGTTAGAGGCTCATCATTATCAATGATTCGGGCTTCATTATTTTCAATAATGAACCCATACCTTTCAGGTGCATGTCGCACTCTATCAGACTTACGGATAGGAGTGGTGTGTTCAGGTTCTATACTAACTGTGTTATGATTTTGTTGAGATGCATCTACTTGTTGAACTTCTTCAAGTTCAATATTTCTCCCACTGCCCTTTTGTAGGATGAATTCTTTTTCCATAAAAATGGCATGCCTACTGACTAAAACCTTTTGTTCAGTAGGGTGGTAGAATAGATATCCTATACTATCTTTGGGATATCCAACAAATAGACATTTTTCTGCTCTAACATCAAGCTTTTGTCCAAAATTTCTTTTGACATAAGCTGGACATCCCCATTTCTTAAGGTGCTTAAGATTGGGTTTCTTTCCCCACCATAACTCATATGGAATGCTAGATACAGATTTGGATGGTACTCTATTCAAAATATTAGCCGCTGTTTCCAAGGCATATCCCCAGAAAGAAACAGGTAAGTCTGTGAAGCACATCATGGACCGTACCATATCTAATAAAGTACGATTTCTCCTTTCAGCAATACCATTTAATTGTGGTGTGTAAGGAGGAGTCCATTCAGAGATGATTCCCTTTTGTTTAAGGTGATCAAGAAACTCGGTGGATAAGTATTCACCTCCTCTATCTGATCGAAGGATCTTAATACTTTTCTCTGTTTGTTTCTCTACCATACTTTGATACTCTAAAAATTTTTCAAAAGCTTCGGACTTATGTTTCATTAGATACACAAATCCGTACCTTGAAAAACCATCAGTGAATGTGATGAAATAAGAGTATCCACCCTTGGCCTGAGTTGTCATAGGTCCACATACATCAGTGTGCATGAGTCCTAATAACTCTGTTGTCCTTTCATTATGTCCACTAAATGGAGTCTTGGTCATTTTACCCATGAGACATGATTCACAAGTTCCTAATGATTCATAGTCATAAGGATTAAGGAATTTTTCCTTGTATAACTTGTTAATCCTCTGCTCACTAATATGTCCAAGACGACAGTGCCAAAGTAAAGTATTGTTTACTTCATCTCTTTTTCGTTTATTACTAACATGTAGTATATTGTCATCAGAAGATAAAGTTAAGAGACCATTGCAAAATATGCCATTAAATATTATTTCATTAGAAAAACTGATTGAGCAGCCACTGCTCATTACATTCATAATATATCCTTGTTTAAGTAACAAGGGTACAGATATGATGTTTCTAATGATTCTAGGCATAAAATAATAATTTTTTAACTCTAAAATATTCCCAGAAGGCAGCTTCAACATATAAGTCCCTACAGCTTCTGCTTGGATGGAATCTCCTCCAGCACCGTAGAGCTCGAAGTCGCCTTCCTTCAAAACTCTAATGTTCTGTAGTCCCTGCAATGATTTGCAGATATGATGACCACAAGCAGTATCCAATACCCAAGAGTTTGAATTAGAAGAGTCTAATGACAAAATTGCATGTATCTCATACATACCTTTTGGTGCATCACTAGCACCAGGCTTCACACTTGCAAGGTAAACCTTGCAGTTTCTTTTCCAGTGACCCGGCTTGCCACAATGAAAGCAGGTCATTTGTCCGGAGGCCTTCTTTCCTTTCTTTTTCTTGATGCCCCCTTTTGGGTTTAACCTCCTCTTGGAACCCTTTTTGCCTATTTTCTTCTTGTTTACACCATCTACAAGAAGAAGTGGAGCCTTATTTTTCTTTAAATGGCTCTCTGCTATTTTTAACATATTCAACAGCTCAGGCAAGGAAGTGTTAAGTTTGTTCATATGATAATTAAGAACAAACTGTGAAAATGACTCTGGGAGTGACTGCAGGATTAAATCCTGATTCAACTCCCCATCCATAACAAAACCCAATTGACCCAATCGGGTGATTAGGTTAATAACCTTTAATACATGGTCTTGTACGGATGTACCTTCTATCATCCTTGCACGGAATAACTGCTTAGATATTTCATATCTTGCAGTTCGACTATGTTCTCCATAAAGTTCTTTTAAATTGAGCAATATGGAGTTTGTGTCCATGCTTTCATGTTGCCTCTGTAACTCATTGGTCATAGAGGCAAGCATTATACACTTGACAGTAAGTGAGTCATTTTGCCACGTGTTATATGTGGTCTTATCCTCTTGCGAGGCATCTTCCCCTAATGGTTCCAAGGTTGGGGTATCAAGAATATAAGAAATTCTTTCTTAGCTGAGTACTATCTTCAGGTTTCTCAACCAATCAACATAGTTTGGTCCAGTCAATTTATTTGTATCAAGAATGCTACGGAGTGAGAGTGAAGATGCCATTTAATCTACATTAACAAACAACATTACATAAGCAAACAATCAATGTTGACAAAACATAATTAAATTAGGACTTTAACTTAATTATGTCTCCCACTATTTTATCAAGCATCATAACCCTCAATGTGATGATCGAGAAAACCCTAATTGGTTCTCTTAGGGGGGTTGAGATCCTAATTCCTCATAAAAGACCTTGTGTGTACACAACAAATCTTATATAAGTTCAAAGGTAGGAAAACTCTTTCCAATTGTAATTCATACAATTCTCAACTTATCTTGGCCTCTAAAATATTAATAGCTTTGTGTGTACACAACAAACTATAATATTTTAGTTAAGTTAGACCCTTCATTACTATATAGTCATGATATTAATTATAATATCCTTGTGTGTACACAACAAAGTATTATATTAAATCATTCCATAAGCATCAAATGTACCAAGCAAAAATTATGTTAGTCACCATAAAGAAAAAGGCCTTGTGTGTACACAACAAACCTAATATGGATCATAACATAATAATGACTTGGCATGAAGGAAGGCCATATGTAGTGAATATTACACTGAGCATATCAATCAATAATTAAGTTAATCATACCGGCCAGGTAAGTGGGAGAGTGGTGGGAGTCCCCCCGTTGCTTTCCTTAGACACCAATAAGAATTGGCCAGGTCAGTCAACGGAACCAATTAAAAACCACGTCCTCTTTACCGATCATGAACCACTTTTCCTAGACACCGAATGATAAACTAATCATATTGATTATTTTTGCTTTTGGTATATGACACTACAACTTAATATGTTTTTAAAGAGGGCTTTATTAAAACAAAGCACATTTTAGCAAATATGTGCCATAGTGTGCCATCATACTAGGACAACCATTTACCACATAATGGATCCACCATTATGCCAGGGCAACCTTATTTCAGTATGATGACTAGAAGGCTAAACATATCTCTATGCAAATTAAGGTTTAAGTGAAAACCTTAATTAGTGGCATACATCAAACATATATGCATAATTAACACAAATATGTGATTAGTGTGTCATCATACTAGGACAACCATTTACCACATAATGGATCCACCATTATGCCAGGGCAACCTTATTTCAGTATGATGACTAGATCTCTATGCATATCTCTACAACAATTAGGGTTTGAGTGAAAACCCTAATTGGTGACATTACAACAAACATATATTACATCTCATGTTACTTATATAAATATGCATCTAAAATTCAGAATATATATTTTAATCTTAATAAGGAGGCTCTGATACCACTGTAGGGTTTGATGGCAAGGCGGAAACATAGATTTCAAAATTTTATTTTTATCTTTTGAAATCTTCACCAAACCTCTAACCCAAGATCTCCTTAAAAGAATTAAAACATATAAAATGTATATATAAGATTTAATCTCAAATTAAGATACTAACCTATATCGCAAAATCCAAACTCTGAATCTCCACCAGGTGCCCAAATGTTCACCCTCCAATGGTGATCCACACAGAAAAAGATGAAGACAACAATTTCTAGTTCTTGGCTCCTCTTCTTGAATTCTTTTTCAAGAATTCAATTCTTGGAATTTTAGGCTAAAATTTTCTTTCTTGAAAATTTCTTTTCTTCCTTCTTTCCTCTTCTTGAATTTTCTTCAAGAATTTCCTTTCTTGAATCCCTTTTCTTGAATTGAATTGGAAGAAAAATTAAGACAGGCAAAGTCTTAATTCAAGAAGGAAAAGAAGAAGAACATATCCTTTCCTTTTTCTTTCCTTTACCGTTCAAGACCTTCTTCTTATTCTTGTTTAGGGTCAGAGTTTCGACAGAGGATACCTCTGTAAGGGAAACAATACCCAACAAGAACAAGGGGAAGGAGTATTCTGGAGAGGAAGAAAGGGAATTGGATCTCTAAATTATGTTACGTGAAAACCCCCGAGAACCCAACCCTATTTATAGATCTCAGAGGGGTGTCATCTCAAAACAACGCAACCCTCTGAAACCCCAGGGATCACGATCCCTCATTCCTCATGCATCCCCTCAACCAAAAATCATGATTCTCTGATTTAATTTTCGTTTTTCCGACGAGGAGGACTCTCGGAAAAACTTCAGGAAGAATCACGACTTTTGGAGACGGATTTGCGACCGAAAAGCGACGGATCTTTTCCTTAATTTTTTCTGGCCATCAGATCCAGATCCAAGGGCACCAGACAAGGATCTGAAATGCCCCTTTTTCAGATATTTCTCCGACGTTTTCCTTCTCACGCATTTTAAAAGAAGTCCACGTGCGTGGACTCTCTTTCTTGGCACGCGCGGGTGAGAAAAGGGAGGGGGCAGCTTGGAGAGAGGGTCTCAGTGAACTAAATTCACTTGGGTTCAGCCATGGGTTAGCCCAATGTCCTAAAAATTAAATTGGACCTTAATCTGGTTCAATTAGAACCCAATTAAGCCCAATTCGGAACCAAATTCGAATCAGATTCAAATAGAAATTTGGTCTGCAACACATGCTAGTGTGTTTATCCTGCAAACATGATTTAATTCTAAATTAAATCCTTCATCAATTTTTTTTGTGTGTGACCCATTGGGTTCCACACCTAGCCAGCAGTAGGTTCGAGTTCTATTTGACTTAATTCGGTTAGATCTCAACTAAGCCGATTTAGGTCAACTCAAACTAGCTCGACTCGGTCAATTAGAATCTAATTCAAATTAACTGATTTGAATTACCATGACTCAATCATATACCTACAAGACAAGATTGACGTCTAGCAACGTATCATGTATACCCGGAAGATGTGAAATTTTGGTGGTATTACCAAAATACCCTTCAGTGGTGAGTTACCAAGCAATTCAGTCCTTTGATCAACTTGCATCCCGAATATGATTATGAATATGGATACTTGTCAAATCCAATTTCATATTCATCCCTAGCTCAATCTTTATAATGATGATTCATTAATGAACCATTAGAAAATAACTCTAATGTTCATACTTTGATCAAAGGTTTCCTGAATCCATCATTTGAAATTAGCTGGATGCTATTCCCTCTTACTAGGGCTGATCAATTCCTTGTTGACCTACTCACAACCTCCATATACAATCCACCATAACCAGTATCACCTCGTGCATGACTCAGTGTCATGATTGATTGCGAACCAAAGTATGGATTCATATATATAAGGTACTATGGTAGTCTCAGGTCAAAGGACCACATGCACTACTCCCACTATGAGAATTATCTATTGACAAACAGATAAGGTTCCATTAGATATTCTCAATCTGGATCAATTCAGTGAACTCATTCTCTAATGAACACTCACATCCTAGTATTAGTGTCAAACACAAGTGACTGTGAGATCAGTCACCCTCATTACAAAACATATATAGGATGTGCTGGTCTTGCCGGAAACATTGATCCCCAACTCAATGTCCCATCGACCAGGAATATTTTAGATTAGGGTTTTAAGGCTTTAGGTCTCACTGGTATGATCTCATCATAATCCTAGAACCATAGCCCTAATCTATGGGGTTCATCATAAAATCAAAAAGACACAGCAAATGATGAAAATAATGCCTTTATAAAATGTCAATTCATTGATTTTGGGATCAAAATTACAATATTTCAATTGGCTTTCAGGGCACAATCTTTCAGTATCATCAAGCATTGTCGTGCCATTCTTTGATCTCCCTTTGCTTCTCCGCCATCGCTCCTGGTGGGGAAATGCCTCAGGAGGTGATAAGTTGATACTATGGCTCGGAATCTGTTCAGGACAGGTCATCCCAAAATCATGTTGTAGGCCGAAGGGGTTCGAACTATCATAAGGTTAATCGATATTGGCCTTCTGTCGGAATTCGGTGCCGAGGATTACAAGTAGTACTATCTCACCCTCGACATGATCGGTTGCCTCCGAAGCCAATGAGCGGCATAGAGAATTTTTGTAGTTTATTTTTAGGCAGACACATCTGAGAGAACACATCATAGAGTAAGACATCAACAGAGCTTCCATTATCGACCATGATGCATTTTACATCATAATTGGCCACAATGGCCGATATTATAACAGGGTCATCTTGCAGGAGTTGGACCCCCGCAATGTCCTTGTCGGAGAAGAGAATGGTATTATTGTCTTTGAGCCACTTCGGGGCATCGTCTTCGGCCCTTCTCCAGTCAATTGGTCGATGTAGCATCCCTATGTTCCCATTGGTGGGCCTTTGATTTGGCAATTCAGCTTCTTCAGGGGCCCTTTAGGGAGCTGTAGCCTTTGGCCGGGATCCTTGGTGGCCGATGACCATCCCAGGTAACCTCTCTTGATAAGATCTTCAATGGCATCTCTAAGTTGGATGCACTCTTCAGTATCGTGGCCATGGTCCCGGTGAAATCGATAGTATTTGTTCCTGTTCCTCACGAAAGAGGATGCCTTCATAGGACGTGGCCATTAGAGGTAGCTTTCTTTTTCTATCTCCAACAGGATCTTTTCTCTAGGAAGGTTGAGGGGGGTATAGGAGTCGAATCTCTCACCCAGTGCTCTGGGCCTGGGACTTCATCATCGATCGGGATATTTGTTGTTGTTGTTGTTATTGCTGTTCTTCTTCTTCAGGAGGGGCTTCCCCTTGGCTAGCCGCCGGTTCATCGCTTGCTCATCGACATTGGCGTACTTCTGATCTCTCGATAGGAGCTCAGCGTAGCTTGTGAAAAACTTTTTATCTAGGAAAAAAGTGAGCCTGGACATTCAGAGCCCCTTCTTTAATGCAGACATGGCCATGTACTCGTTGAGATCAGGGATCTCGAGTGTAGTCGAGTTGAATTTAGAGATATAATCTTGTAGACTTTCTCCCTCGTTCTGGTGAAGGAGGAATAGGGTGTCCATGTTGCGGGGCATCTTGCGGCAGGTCCTGAAATGCAAGACAAATAATTTCTCTAGCTCGAAAAAGGAATCGATGGTACTTGGATGTATACTCGAGTACCACATCCAAGCAGCTTTCCTCAAAGTGGCTGGGAAGGTGAGGTAGTACAGCACATCTGAAGCTCCTTGAATCATCATGTGGGCTTTGAAACTGCCCAGGTGATCAAGTGGGTCAGTGGTACCATCGTAGGGCTCCATCTGGGGGACCCTAAAGTACTGTGGTACAGCTTCAGTCATGATGTGGGAGGTGAACGGAGGGCGTAGTTCGCATGCCACAAGGTCACCGTGGTCCCTCTGCTCCCGAAGCTTCACGACCTCCGATTCGAGGGCCTTAAACTTTTCCTCGTAATCGGGGTGGACTTCCTTTGGTAGATCTCTGTTAGAAGTGGAGTCTTCAAAGGAGGTAGAGAGAGACTGTCTGGGCCTCTTTCTTATTCACAGCAAGTCAGTTGGTCTTGGAATTCGAGAACTTTGGCCCTCGGGTGAGGGTCGGTCATGGAGGGAAAGATGGGTGGATCGATCCCGGGGGGCTCTTTTCTTGTGGGACTGATGGCTATGTCTAGAGGTGGCTGGCGGATGCCCCACCTGAAAGGCTTATCTTGAAAATTCTGAACCATAGTCGTGAGAGCGTTGACTTGGTTCAGGAGTGTCTCAAACTGCTACTGTCCCACAACAAGCTGTGGGAGGTGGAATGTCATTTCCTACTAGGGGTTCTCCCCTCTGGGAAGGAACGTGACTTTTGCTTGCTGAGGCATTTTGCATTTTTCCTTTTGCCATTGGAGCCTCCGTACACCTCACCTTTTCTAAGGAAGGGAGCTTAACGATAGATGCTTAATACAGTGCATTTCCATCGCCCCTACCTGGCATGCCAATATGTTGGCATAGAATCCCCGTTTTGACAAATTGGAGCTGTCGGATCGCAGGTTCACTTCCTGGTTTACCTGCAAAACAGATCCATGACCGGATATTCTCCGATGGGGGACACTCGGATGTCTAAATCTATTGGCATAGAATCCCCGTTCCAATCGGTCGGCGCTGCCGGATCGAAGGTTCGCTCCCTGGTTTACCTGCAAAATAGATCCCTGGTTGGATGTTCTTCAACAGGGGACACTTCGATGCCTAAGTCAGAGGTGGGTTCCAGTAATAGAATGGGGAAGATTTTGAGGAGGGAGATGGCGAAGGAAGGAAGCTTGGTTTTTCATGGTTTCGTTGTGCCTTCCCTCGAGTGTCCCCTCTTATTGGTATTTATATCGGCTAGCCCGGTCTGCGGCTTTGCCCTCTCTCCTACACTATGATGAGGGCTAATTGATTCCCCTCATAATAGTGGGCAATTGTTTGAACGGCTCTGGACAGGCCGGAGGTGCTACTGTTGGAGTTGGAGTTAGTGTCCACGTGGCCGCTTCGACGTAGTTGTACTTTGGAGGTGATAGCTAGGGAGCCGATTATGACCGTTAACCCCCACGTTCATGCAGGTTCGAGGTTTGGTCGGAGATCTGTCTCCGGGCCTCTTCTCCAAGAGTGACAGTTGCTGGATCGGAGGGATGCCTTCATTTCGAGATGTCTTCATCTTGAGACATCTTCGGATCGGCACCCGCGACTGAAGCCGAAGACCGTGTCTTCGACTAAGACCGAAGATCGTGTCTCCGGTCGAGGCCGAAGACCAAGTCTTCATCCGGGGCCAAGTGTTACATCACCACCTCGCCCGTTAACCATTCGGCTTCCTCCGAGCATTTTGATTTGACGTGCCCGGTTCGGGGGAGAGTGTATGACCGGTCGAACCGGGTGGCTGATTTATGCCTGAATCGACATATCCCAACAGGCCCAAACATTGATTGCCAACAGAGTCTAAAAATTGTTGGCTTAGACATTAGCCTGCTAACCTCGAAATTCAAGCTTTAGGTAGATGGATCGTGGATGTAAGCCATTTCTTGGTATAGGAGTTGTGGTAATTTGGCTTGATGCAAAATAATTGCCGGTTCATCAATCAGATCGGTTTTATTTGGACCCGCCAACCAAGTAGTACGCCTGAAGATGATCTCTAAAGTTTAACAAGGGCTACAATCTATCTTTATGAAGCAAATTCTAACTACACATTCCTGACAATTACATTTTGTGAATCAGTATTTAGCTTGGTCCGAAGAGAATATTTATGAAGCACAAAGTTTGTCCGCTTCGGTTTCATGATAAATTGTTCTTTATCTCTTGACCCATTTCGAAGGGAATAATTTCGAAGCATATAAGCTAATGCTTCTTTGGCCTACTCCGAAGAGGATAGTCCGACGACAACAATTAAATTTGTTTCAGATTTTCTCTAAGAAGAATGCATCCGAAGCATATAAATGGTCCCTTGATCAGAAGCGGTTAGAAGTCATTCTGATTGTTATAACCACCCACATGGTCGATAGCCTTGGCTTCGATAACAAGATTTTCGATAGCCACTACTTACGGTTACGAGGAAGTTATGCTAACTAACTCCCATAACCATAATCAATTACACTCATGCCTATAAATATTGATAAGAGGGGACACCTAGGGGGAGGTTTTTGGAGGCAAGTTAGAGCCAGTCCATAAGTAGCTCTCTCAATTCCATCTAAACTTACTCCCTTTCTTTCCTATCCTTGTCCATTTTATTTTCGAAGTTCTCCATTCTGTGGCCTAGACCCTTACTGACTTTGGCATCAGAATGTTCCCCACCAAAGAATTCTGGTCAAGGAATTTGATTTGCAGGATTTCATCAAGGTCTCATCAAAGGTGAATCGATGAGCAAATCACTTCAACCAGTCCGTGAGGATTTAGCATCAACAGATTGGCATGCCAGGTAGGGAAAAAGAATTTCCTCTGTTAAGGAGAACTTTGAAAAAATAAGAATTGTTAAAGGAATGGTCTAGAATGCTTCTGCAAGTAGGGAGCACCCTGCTCCTCAATTGAATAATCCTCCGGTGGAAAATGATATGCCACCCCCTATGTTGGCTATAGGGCAACAACAATTTGAGGCCCTTCTGAATTAAGTGATGCCTTGACAACCTTAGTCCAAACATTTAAAGAAAATGCTATCTAGAAACAATGCCCACCAGCCACTTTTCAACACAGTCATCGAACTAGAGGAAGGGCCGACCGACGCTGAGAACCTATCCCATGTTCTTCATGAACTTGGTTTTCTCGCGAGCATTACAAATTTCTGCCCGGTAGACCAATGGAGGGTTGATTTGACAAGAAGAGAACCAGGTGTTCCTCTCTATTTCTTCTAGAAGTTCTACACCTGGTGGAGTCAGGTGAAAGGAAATCGATCTCAATTATGAAGAGAAGTTCAAGTTATTCGAGTCACAAATAGCTTGGCTCACTGATCAGAGAAGGGGTGACGAAATTATGACTTTTAATTCACGACCTCCTTTCTCCAATCGAATTATGGAAGAAGTCATTCCTCGGCACTTCAAGATTTCTCAAGTGGAGGCTTATGATGGAACTACCAATCTCCTTGATCTTTTAGGAATCTTCAAAGCTCATATGATGATACAAGGAGCATCCGATATGTTGCATTGTCTTGCTTTCCCTGCCATCTTAAGAAAAGCTGCTCGAATATGATATTCGAGCATACAGCCAGTCACTATTCATTCTTTTGCTGAATTGGAGCAGTTGTTCATTTCACATTTCCGAACCTATCAAAGGATGCCTCGGAATACAGATAGATTATTCCTCCTTCAGCAAAATGAAGGATAAAGTCTTAAAGAGTTTGTCATTCGATTCAATTCGGCCACTCTTGAGATCCTTGATCTTAATGAGCACATGGCCATGTCAGCCCTGAAGAAAGGTCTCAGATCGTCCAGGTTCACTTTTTTCCTAGACAAAAGATTCCCTACGAATTATACCGAACTACTGGCAAGGGCCCAGAAGTATGTTGCTGCTGAGGAGCAGGCGACGAGTCGACGACTCATTGAGGGGAGATTCTCTTCCAAGAAAAAGAATGGCAAAGGACCAAATGTGCCCACATCTTTTAACGATGCATTGGTTCCATGCCGAAGTCCTAAACCTAAGCCATTAGGCACGCGATTTGAGCCCTACACTCCTCTCAACTTTCCAAGAAAAAAGATTTTGCAGAAATAGAGAAGGAAAATTACTTGCAAAGGCCACATCCTATGAAGACCTCTGCCAATGTGAGGAACAAGAATAAATATTGTCGATTCCATCAGGACCACGACCATAATACTGAGGAGTGCTTTCAGCTCCGAGATGCTATAGAAGACCTAATCAAAAGAGGGTATCTAGGAAAATATGTTAGTCATCTAGAATCTCAAGTCGAAGCAACCGCCTCTCAAAGAACTACCGATGAAGCCAAACTGCCTCACCAAAGGCCGATCGATAGGAGGGTAGGCAAGCTTCATCAGTTAATTGGTTGGAGAATTGAAGCTGAAGAGGATAATCCCAAGAGACTTAGGGGCAATAATTCCATTTATTTTTCGGATGAAGATCTCCAAGGAGTTCAACTCCCACATGATGACCCTATTGTGGTTTCAGCTATAATAGTAAGATATGATGAAGAAGAATTCTGATAGATAATGGAAGTTCTGCAAAGTTTTACTGTATGATGCATTTCTTAGAATGTGTTTATCTAAAAGTAAGCTGCAGAGGTCTCTTATTCCTCTGACCGGGTTCGGAGGAAATCAAATTGCAGTTGAAGGGGAAATAGTTTTACCGGTGACTCTTGGCACTGAGCCATATCAAAAGATGCTTCCCATTAACTTCATAGTAGTACAAACATATTCAGCTTATAATGCAATTTAGGGACGACCTACTTTAAATAAATTCTGGGCCATAGTATCGACCTATCACCTTTTGGTGTGGTTTTCCACTAGAAATGGCATTGGAGAAATGAAAGGAGATTAGAAGGTTGCTCGCCAATGTCTAATAATCCAGGATAAATAATTGGCTAATCCTTTAACACTTGATCAGCTAAATCTGAGAGACAGAACTGAAGACTATGGAAAACCTATAGAAAGGATCATTTCTATGCCTTTGTCCAAAGATGACCCAATAAAATTTGTGTAGATTGGCAATCTATTAGATGAAAAGACAAAGGCAAAGTTAATTTACTTTCTCTAAAGTAATGCTGATATCTACACTTGGGCAGCTTCGGATATGCCTAGAATTCCATCCAAAATAATTACACACCGATTGAAAGTAACTCCTAACTATAAGCCTGTTCGGTAGAAGAAGAGGAACTTTACTCTGGAGAGATAGAGGGTTATTAACGAAGAAGTCAACAAGCTCCTTGAAGACAAATTTATAAAGGAAGTACAGTATCTGGATTGGTTGGCCAATGTTGTGATGGTGAAGAAGTCTAATAGCAAGTAGAGGATCTGCATTGATTATACGGATCTTAATAAGTCTTACCCAAAAGACGGCTTTCCTTTGCCAAAGATAGATTAGTTAGTTGATGCTACCACTGGTCATCAGTTGCTGAGCTTCATGGATGCTTTCTCAGGATATAACCAGATACGAATGGATCCTGAAGATAAAGAAAAGACCGCTTTCATCACAGAAATAGGGCTTTACTGTTACAAAGTGATGCCATTTGGGTTAAAAATACCGGAGCAACCTTCCAAAGTATCAGATAGGGAGAAATATGGAAGCTTATATTGATGATATGATTATGAAGAGTCTTCATAAGTCTGACCATATTGAAGATCTAAAAGAATTCTTTGATGCCCTTAGACACCATCAAATGAAGCTGAATCCGACTAAGTACACTTTTGGTGTGATCTCAGGAAAGTTTTTGGGATTCTTAGTTATCAAGCGAGGAATTGAAGTTAATCCAGAAAAAACTCAAGCCATTCGAAGCATGAGACATCCCTCTTGCATGAAAGAAGTATAGTGGTTGACAGGAAGAATTGCCTCTCTAAGTCAATTTATTTTTCGATCAGCAGAAAGGTGTCTCCCATTTTTCAAAGTTCTCCATCAAACTCAAAGTCTTAAATGGTCAGACGATTGCAAGTTTTCCTTTAATAAGTTGAAAGAATACTTGGAAAACCCTTATCTACTTTCTAAACCTTGTGAAGGGGAAACTCTTTATTTGTACCTTTCTATCTCGGACGAAGCGGTTAGTTCGGTACTTGTTCGAAAAGATGCTGACTACTTACAGAAGCCGATCTACTACACTAGCGAGGTATTATACGAGGTGGAAGTACAATATCCTAGAATACAAAAACTCATCTTTTCATTAATGGTTGTGGCAAAATGTTTGTGACCCTATTTTCAAGCCCACACTAGTGTAGTTGATGGATCAGCCCCTGAAGGCCATCTTGCATTGCCCCGACACTTCAGGAAGGATAGTTAAATGGGCCATCAAGTTGGTAGAATTTGACATTGACTTTCAGCCTAGGTCGGCAATGAAAGTGCAAGTCCTGGCTGATTTCATAACTGAATGCACTTGGGAATAGGAGATGGTCAATAAAGGGCTGAAGAGGAAGGAACCACCAAAGAAGATCTGGAATCTGTTTGGGTGCTCCATGTGGATGGTGCCTCCAATGCCAATAACTGTGGAGCTGGTCTCATTCTGGCTAGTCCGAATGGTCAGATCATAGAGTATGCTCTCCATTTTTTTTTTCAAGCTTCGAATAATCAAGCATAGTATGAAGCCCTTATTGCTAGACTCAAAATTGCTCAAAAATTAGAGATTCAAAAGGTTAAAGTTTTTCAGATTCTTAGTTGGTGGTGAATCAAGTGAAAGCTAAATTCAAAGCTCGAGATCCCATTATGATTCAATATCTGGTGAAGGTACAAGATCTAATATCCCAGCTGGAATATTTTAAAATTGCTTATGTGCCTCGGACAAAAAATTCTTAGGTTGATGCTCTTTCATGCCTCGCGACCACCACCCCAGATTCCCTTGGTTGGACATATGTAGATATCTTGAAGACCCCAGCATATCTGAATATGTAGTGGAGGTATATCAGATTGAACATAAGCCATCTTGGATGGATCCCATCCTTAAATTCTTGAATGAAGGAACATTGCCTGCAAATAAGCTTGAAGCTAAACAGCTTCGTTGGATAGCTTCCCAGTATGTGGCTTTAGATGGGACTTTGTATAAAAGATTTTTTACATAATCTCTGTTAAAATGTCTAGGGCCATCAGATGCCGATTATGCTCTTTGAGAAGTGCATGAAGGTATATACGGATATCACCTCGGGGGAAGATCCTTGACTTACAAAATAATTCATCAAGGCTACTATTGGCCAACTATCCAGAAGGATTCTGTAGATTTTGTCCGAAGATGTGATCAGTGTCAAAAGTATTATAATATACAAAGATAGCTTGCAAATTAGCTGACTCTGTTGACAGCTCCTTGGCCTTTTGCTCAAAAGGGAATGGAGATTCTTGGTCCATTCCCTCCAGCTTCCGGACAACGAAAATTTCTTATAGTGGCTATTGACTATTTCACTAAGTGAGTTGAGGCTAAACCTACCAATACTCTAGCTAGAAGATGCCCCACCACCATCCAAAGAAGTTCTTCTAAATTCCAACCAAGGCTTCTTCACCATTTCCTCTCTTAAAGGTCGCCAACTCCAATCTTCAAAGAGGCTTCTATAGCAGATTTTGGATGCCATTCCTTACTATCATGGGATGCCAACTCCAGTTGCAGTTCAAGGAGTCCAAGGAGATTACATTTCAAACACTAAATGAAGCCACTTGATCTCCTCCAACTCCATCATATTATTCTTCCTTGAAGTTTTAGTAACTTTCATTTTCTTGTTATCTCAAGTCTTTAATCCCTTTTCTTTCTAGGGTTCTCTAAGATCACAAGTTGAAGAGGAAGTTGGACTTGCCCTTGGAACCTTTCAAGCCAGAGGTCTGCATCTCTTGGAGTGATAGTTTATAGTACCAATCTCAATTCGAGAGTGCTGAAATTGAATCCCTACCAATGGCGTGAGACATCAATATTGGTAAGAAAACCTTCCTTATTTCATAGGTCTGAATCTTTGAATGGTCTATGCCCTAGATAGGATGGTTTCACAAGCCTTAGGTTCAATCTTCATGGATAAACATGCAGCCCTAGTTTGAGTTATCCCTTATTTAGTTTTTCCTTCATATGACTCTTTTCCATTTTGTGATTGAATTAAGTTTATATTCGTAGGGATCATTGCTCAACAAATTAAATCATCCACTAAATTAGAAATCATTCATCTCACCCCACATCAAATCTGGTATCAGAGCATGGTTGCATTAGTAGCATAGTCTTTATACTTGCTATGATTTCTTTTTTAAAATCCAATCCAGATCTAAGGTTCACACCTCTTGAGTGGGTGTATACCAGTACACTGTCACGACCCATGGGAATAATGAGCCATGGCCGGACATGAATCCTTAGGTTGAAGATTTGGTATTTGAATTCCCTTACATGTTTAAATTATGTTTCCTGATTTCTGTGTTAGGGACTGAAACCTAGGACTGTTTTACCATCAAGCTTTCACTGTTTTAGCTTGATTTTTGCATCAATTAATATCCACTTAATCCATTGTTTATTGTAATTTTTATGAGATTTTACTGATTCAAAAACTGAGTGTTATCTATCTATGAAAATAGCCCTACTAAAGTTTCTGCACACTGAATTTGCATTGGTAGTTTGAACTTTAGTCTGATTCACCAATCAATCTCTGTTGTTTTTGTCTGATTTTTGTACTATTTATTCTTTGATTAGTTTTCTTAATTTTTGTTATTTTATCATGATTTTTTAAATTCAAAAAAATAAAAAAAATTCTGCAAACAAAATAGGCCTGCTGAAAATTCTGTATGTATTGTTGGGTTGAAATTAAAATCACTTCCAAACACCCCCAATCCCAAGCCATTTTGTTTGATCATTAATCAACTGAAATTCAAACTTGTCACTTCATAAAACACAAAAAAGCAATTCATTCATTTTAAACTATTTAAGGCCGTCAATATCATAAGATAAGGGAAGGAGGTCATTACCTTTCCTTAGCCCAAAAATAACCAACCCCATGTTGCATCGAACCCAGACCTTTTAATTAAAATTGAGTAGCAACCTAATTAGATTAGGGACACCAACAAGTAAAGCTCAATTAGTGTGTCAAGAAAAGTGTAAATCATTGCTTCATCTACTCCTAGAAAGTGGTGTCTAAGGCTAGGGGTCCAAAGGCAAACGCCTTAAGAGGATTTGTGGTTTTTTAATTGGGTCCTCGCGAAAGCGGGGGGGGGGCCTCCCACAATCTCACCTCTTACCTGGCCATTTAAAAGGGTATTTATAGTCTTGGTCTATACTAAGTCAATTTATATTACATTAGACTTTTAGATCTAGCAAACCTTAGATCGAATTTTGTATTGAATGACTACTAGATCAGGAACATTCTTTCAACATTCACTTGACCATTCTAGTTCTTCCATGGATCCCAATCTAGAAACCCTGATGAGAACTATGATTGAGCAGTTCAAGCAATTGAACACTAGGTTTGATCAAATGGAAGAGAGAATAAGAATCCTTGAAAAGACCCATTTGACCCCTACTAAGCCACAATCACCCAAATTGCCACCTGTCCATCCTAGAGTCCAACACCAGGATTTACTCCTGACCCACATCCAAGGAGAGCTCACCATGATTATGTTGACCAGGATGAGAGAGCCCTTAGAAACATTCGTCTAGATACACCCATATTTGATGGAAACTTGGATTCTAAGGTGTATATAGACTGGGAGGGCGATATGGATCAATATTTTGATTGGTATGAAATGTCAGAAGATAGGAAATCTAAGTTTGCCAAACTTAGATTGGTCCATCATGCTAGATTATATTGGGGTAACATTAAGTGCATGAGTCGACAGAGGGATAACATGCCCATAGCCACTTGGAGAGCTATGAATATGAAACTTAGGGAGAAGTATTTACCAATGTCCTATGAACAAAGACTCTTGGATCAATGGCAATGATTAACTCAAGGGAATAAGATAGTGTCCAAATATATTGCCAAGTTTGATGAGTTCGTGATGAGATGCAACATGGTTGAGTCGAGTAGCAACCTTGTCTAGGTTTAGAGTAGGTCTACATGAGGAGATCTAGAGAGAACTATTTTTGAGAGAAGTCCATGAACTAGACCAAGCCTACCAAGTTGCTAGGGACTGTGAGAGATTCCAGATGAGACCTTTATTTCGCTGACCTGAGCCCACTAGGATTAATCTCCCTGGAAGTAGGCCCAGCCCAAACCTAAGCCAATCCAACAGACCCAATCCTACTACTCTAGTAGCCCATGGAGATGACAAAGGAAAAAGCCCTGAAGTTCGAAGAGGAGGTAGTGTCCATTATTTTAGGTATTGTCAGGAAGGTCATATTGCAAGCCAATGTCCCATCAGAGCATTACACATAGGAGAAATAGATGAGGACGTCCCTGAACCCATAGAAGATTGTGAGGAAGAGATGTATGAAGCTGGTGAGAACCTAGCTGATGAGTATGAAGGGGATGAAGAGATCATAGACTTATCTGAATTCCTAGGAGTTGTGAGATGTATCTTGACCCAGGGTAAGGAATAGGAAGATTGGCGTAGGACCAACATCCTGCAAACTTTTGTTAAGATAGAGGAAAAGGTCAGCAAAATCATTTTAGATAGTGGAAGTTGTGTCAATGCTATATCAACTGGTATGGTCAAGAACTTAGGATTGCCCACTGTATCCCATCCCAACCCATATAAGGTATCCTAGATGGATTCGACCTCGATTCCCATCAAATTTAGGTGCCAAGTCACAATCCAAATCCAGTCCTACCAAGAAAAGGTTTGGTGCGATGTTCTTCCTATGGGGGTAAGCAACATCATATTAGGATGACCATGGTTGTATGACCATGATGCTATACTCTATGGTTGCTCTAATTCTTGTTCTTTTACTCATAACGGGAAGAAGATTGTAATCAATTCTTCACCACCTAAGGACCAAATTAAGAGAGGATCAAGTCACTTGAAAGATAAGAAACAAGGAGTAAACCTGATTAGTGCTAAGAAATTGGAGCAGGAGATTAGTGGTGGTTCCCTAATGTGGATTTTGACAACTAGGAAAACCCATGACCATCCCCATAAGGAACAACCCCAGGAAGTGTTAAGGTTTCTAGAGGAGTTTCAAGACATATTTCCAGAAGACCTTCCTAATCACCTTCCACCCTTGAGAGACATTCAACATGCAATATATTTGTTCCCAGGATCCATGTTACCGAACCTTCCCCATAATAAAATGAACCCTACAGAACACTCTGAGTTACAACATCAAGTTGGAGAACTTCTCCAAAAGGGATTCATTGAGAGAGCCTAAGTCCATGTGCAGTACCAGCCCTTCTAACCCCTAAAAAAGATGGTACATGAAGAATGTGTGTAGATAGTAGGGCCATAAATAAGATCACCATTAAGTATCATTTTCCTATTCCCCGTTTAGATGACATGTTGGATATGATGGCCGAAGCCAAGATTTTCTCCAAAATTGATCTTAAGAGTGGCTATCATCAAGTAAGAATTAGGCCCGGGATGAATGGAAGACTGCTTTCAAAACCAAAGATGGCCCATATGAGTGGGTAATAATGCCTTTCGGTCTGTCTAATGCACCTAATACCTTCATGAGAATCATGACACAGGTTTTAAGGACATTCATAGGGAAATTCATAGTGGTCTACTTTGATGACATTCTCATCTACAGTAGAACAAAGGAAGACCTCTTGGACCATCTTAGGCAAGTTTGCCAAGCTCTTATACAAGATAGTCTCTATGCCAACCACAAGAAATATGAATTCATGACCCATAGAGTTATCTTTCTAGGATTTGTTGTCACCACTGAAGGGGTGTCTGCCGACCCCGAAAAGGTCAAGTCCATAGTCGAGTGGCCCGTACCCAAGAGCATCCATGATGTTTGTAGTTTCCATGGTTTAGCCACCTTCTATAGGAGATTCATTCGAGGATTCAGCATAATAGTGGCACCCATTAATGACTGCATTAGGAAGGGAACCTTTGAATGGACAAAACCCATCGATAGAGCCTTCCTAGAAATAAAAAAGAAAATGACACAAGCATCTATTTTGAGGTTACCCGATTTTTCAAAGGTATATGAGGTTGCTTGTGATGCTTCTGGAATAGGAATTGGAGGAGTTTTGAGTCAAGAAGATCATCCAGTGGCACTCTTTAGCGAAAAGTTGAATGAGATGAGAATGAAATACTCAACATATGATAGAAAATTGTATGCGGTAGTACAAGCCTTGAGGTATTGGAGACACTACTTACTACCATAAAAATTTGTTCTTTATTCTGATCACGAAGCCTTACGATTCCTTAGTTCTCAAAAGAAACTAAACCCTAGGCATGGAAAATGGGTATAATTCATCCAAGCATATACCTTTGTTCTGAAACACCGTACCAGCACTGAGAATAGGGTTGTAGATGCATTAAGCCGGAGATCCATGCTTTTGACTTCAGTTAGCACCGAGGTTGTAGGGTTTGATAGACTAAAAGAAGAATATCATAAGTGTCCAGACTTTAGTGAGATCTATCAATCCCTCCAACGAGGACCATCTAGTGTAGATAGTGACTATACTCTCTTAGATGGATTTTTTTTCAAAGGAAATCAACTATGTATTCCCCGAACTTTTATTAGAGAATTTTTGATCTGGGAAGTTCATGCTAGAGGCTTAGCCAGCCATTTTGGAAGAAATATGACATCCTAGCGGTAGAAGATCAATTTTTTTGGCCTAGTCTTAAGAGGAATGTAGCCCAAGTTGTAGCGCAATGTCGAACATGTGCTGTTGCCAAACAGCAAAAGTAGAACACTGGGTTGTACACTCCTCTACCAGTCCCTGATTGTCCATGACAGGATCTTAGTATGGACTTTGTACTAGGACTCCCAAAGACCTCTAGGAGACACAATTCCATCTTCATTATAGTCGATCGATTTTCTAAGATGGCTCACTTCATCCCATGTTCCTAAACCTTAGATGCTTCAAGAATGGCCAAACTTTTCCTTGATGAGGTAGTTAGATTACATGGTTTACCCAAAACCATTATTTCAGATAGAGATGTTAGGTTTACTAGCTATTTTTGGAAGACCCTTTGGCATATGCTAGGAACCAAGCTGAAATTTTCTACTGAGTATCATCCTCAGACTGATGGCCAAACTGAAGTAGTCAATCAGAGTCTGGAAACCTTCTGAGTTGTTTAGTTGGTGACAGTATGGGAAATTGGGACCTCTTACTCTCTCGTGCTGAATTTGCTTATAACAGCTCAGTCAATAGATCTACTGAGAAGAGTCCTTTTGAGATGGTCCATGGTTACAAACCTATGAAACCCTTAGATCTTATCCCTTTACCCATACATGCATGAGTCTCTGAGTTTGCTAAGTCATATGCACAGAATGTTACGGACTTGCATAAAGAAATCAATAAAAAAATCAATATGAGCAATGAATCCTACAGGCGTATTGCTAATTCACATAGGAAAATCAAAGAGTTCTTTGAAGGAGACTATGTAATGGTTAGACTAAAACCCGAATGGTACCCACCTGGAACTATGAAAAGATTACATGCCTGCAGTGCAGGGCCATTCAAAATCCTAAAGAAGATTGGACCTAATGCGTATGTATTGGAACTACCATCTGACCTAGGTATCGCTCAACCTTTAACGTTTCAGACTTAGTAGAATACAAGGAGCCAATATTGATACCTAGTGAGCCTTTTGGGCCTGAACCACTATTGATAGTGACCCTACTCCTGAGTGTCCACTAGCCTCTATACCAGAGAGGCGAGACCGAATTGAGAGAATTTTGGATGACAAAACTATCACTACCAGAAATAAAGACTATCAACGCTATTTGGTGCAATGGCAAGGTCGACCAGAATCTGATAACTCATGGATCACTCGGAAGGACCTACAACGAATCAACCCGGACTTACTAGAATATTATAAGAGTCAGAGAGACCCATACTCGACAGGGTCGAGTCATTCCCACCTCGGAAGAATTGGTGTGGGCACTACAGTTCGAAAGAAGCTTCAATCCAATTTTATCAAGCCAAATTCATTATGGATTTCAATTGATTGAGTTAATGTCACTTTTGATTTCAATTTTATTTCTTTTATTGACATGTATTTTATAAATAGGGAAATTTATTTCTCTGGTCAAGTTTGAGTCTTGTAATTAGGGTTGAGCTTATTTCAATTTGGTCTTTTGAGTCCAATTAAGGTCAATTTGGTCTTGTAATTAGTGAATTTACAAGTTGGGTTCAAGTTTGGTTTGGTTTGGGTTCAAATGAAGCATGAAGACATAAAGATTAGGTGAGGCAAACCACTTTAACAAACCTTGCCAAGTTGGAGCACCACATCATCAAACTTATATGGAAGACACCTCATCTCCCAAGCCCACATGGAAGCCACCTCATGAGGCCACCTCACTCCATCTTGGTCGACCAAGGTTTAAATTCAAAGAGGGTGGCCAACCAAGCATTCAAGGCATGAATCAAGGATGATTTCAACTTCCCTACTTATCAAGGCATGAATCAAGGATGGTTTCAACTTCTCTACTTATCTCTCCATGATTTATGTAACCTCCTTTTGAATTCAAAATTTCAAATGACTTTGGAGAGGCTATAAATACCACTCCAAACCCCTTATAAAGGAGATTATTGATGAATGAAATCAAAAGAGTTTTTCTTCCACTTGTTATATGCAATGTGTCCTCCGAGAGGGAGTGGGTGAGAGACCAAAAATATCATCCTTTGGCCATCCTAGTATTCTTTTAAACCCACCAATACTCTAGCTAGAAGATGCCCCACCACCATCCAAAGAAGTTCTTCCAAAATCCAACCAAGGCTTCTTCACCATTTCCTCTCTTCAAGGTCGCCAACTCCAACCTTCAAAGAGGCTTCTAGAACAGATTTTGGATGCCATTCCTTACTATCATGGGATGCCAACTCTAGTTGCAGTTCAAGGAGTCCAAGGAGATTACATTCCAGATACTGAATGAAGCCACTTGATCTCCTCCACCTCTATCATATTATTCTTCCTTGAAGTTTTAGTAATTTTCATTTTCTTGTCATTTTAAGTCTTTAATCCCTTTTCTTTCTAGGGTTCTCCAAGATCACAAGTTGAAGAGGAAGTTGGCCTTGCCCTTGGAACCTTTTAAGCCAGAGGTCTGCATCTCTTGGAGTGATAGTTTCTAGTACCAATCTCAATTCAAGAGTGCTGAAATTGAATCCCTACCAATGGCGTGAGACATCAATATTGGTAAGAAAACCTTCCTTATTTCTTAGGTCTGAATCTTTGAATGGTCTATGCCCTAGATAGGATGGTTTCACAAGCCTTAGGTCCAATCTTCATGGATAAACATGCAGCCCTAGTTTGAGTTATCCCTTATTTAGTTTTTCCTTCATATGACTCTTTTCCATTTTGTGATTGAATTAAGTTTATGTTCGTAGAGATCATTGCTCAACAAATTAAATCATCCACTAAATTAGAAATCATTCATCTCACCCCACATCATGGGCCTAACTAGCCTATCTTATTCTCTATCAAAGGCACGAGGATGACCTATATGGTTTATTCTATGACAAATCCGATGAAGTATAGAGTAAATCCGGTGACACACTGAAGTATATCCAATCAATATATATTATTTTCCATCAGCAATGATCTAAGCAGCCAATCTCAGTAGAAAAGTTGATGAATGACAAGTTTAATTACTTTGGATCTTCTTATTCACCAAAGGAAAAGAAGCATGATAACGGTATTTCATTTGCATGATTATTTTATTATTATTATATCTTCGTGGAAGATGGAGATGATTTCATATATCAAACTTCTTCATTCGATATATTAATGGTAGAAGTGTCTAAAGTTTGGTTTTCTGTTTGACTGATCCTGTTCAGTATAATTTGAAGAGTCTGAATTTAGAAATAGAAAGATCACTTATATGGTAAGCCAAATTGTTTGGATTCTTTGAAGCCTATGTTTACATTGTGACTAAGCCCGAAGACATTATATTACTTTAAGTCCGAAGACTTTATCCTTAAACAAATTTACATTCAAAATTTTAGGGTTGATTGTTGATGTGTTTGTTAGGAATATTGCTTACTCGCAGACTTTATCGATTAGAGAGATTGTTATTCAGCATCTTACCTCTGATGAATCTATACTTGGTAAATTTCTCATTACAGCATAATTTATCTTGAAAGAAAGATGTTTCATTCATGAAGAAGTAAGTACATGTATGTTATCTTTCTTATAACAAGATCAAAAAGGAAAAGAGGTACAAAAATTGGGTGACTCTGCATCAGCTACTTATGATGGGTTAGGTTCAGCCAAAACCACTTCGGCTTGAGTTGGGTTGATTGGGTCTGTAGCTGCTAATACTTCTTCTTCAGTAGCTTCTTTGGTTGTAGCACAAGCCTCTTTAATGTGACCCGATATTTTTTTAGTAACTATGGGAGATCCAGGCTCCTCTGTTCCTTCAAGTTTGTATAGCCGAATCTTTGAGATATCAAGGTTTGGATAAAGATTTTGCAATTCATTCACCCCATCATTGTAACATGCACGGTAGCTGAATGCTCCTGATTCAGTCATTTCATCATTGAATGCCGAAGACTTCTTATAGTTTTCGATCGCCCAATTTACTTGATCTTTTAAAGCTTTTATTTATTCAGCCGCTGCTTCAGCTCTTTTGACCGCTTCATCGACTTTTTTGACTGCTTCTTCGATCTTTTATTGAGCTTCTTTGGCTGAATGTTCTAAAGATCGAATCTTCTTCTTTCTCTTCTTGACCTTTGCCTCTTGCTCATAAGCCCTCGATTGAGCCTTTTCTAATTTGGCTTTTAAATTCTGGATCGTAGCATCACTCAAAAAAAGCTTCTCCTCCATGACCTTCTTTAACTTTTTAGCTACTTCCTTCTCGGCTATGACCATTTAGAGTTTTTATTGAGTTCTTTTATGGTAATCTCTAAAATCAAATATGCTCTCTTCCATAAGAGTAATATCATGAATCAGCTGCATTGACAATGTAGAATGTGAAGTTAACCAAGTTAAATACTATATATAAAAAAAAAGAGAGAAGAAGAAAGGAAATAATACTTACCTTCAGCATAGATGAGAACACCAAATCAGATATTTCCTCAATATTTCAGGTTTTGTTGACTTCCTAGTCTCGAGAGAGGAGAGTGTACTTCAATATCCTTCTAGCTAATTTGAGGTGCACCATGCCTCGTGCATCAGAAAGAACTGCAAAGTTCACATTGCATTCTCTATTTGTCGGAGTGTCTCTCATTAGACCTTCTTTAGTTTGTGGAGCTTTTCCTTTATCCTTTGAAGAAGGATGAATCGGCTCTTCGATAATCAGATCTGGGATAGGTTGTTCTGGAGAAGGTAATGGAGGAGAAATCCTTGACAGAGGCTCTGTCATAGAAGCATCATCTTTATCTGG
This sequence comes from Areca catechu, assembly GCA_021397845.1. Taxonomy (NCBI): domain Eukaryota; kingdom Viridiplantae; phylum Streptophyta; class Magnoliopsida; order Arecales; family Arecaceae; genus Areca; species Areca catechu. The sequence goes on along the minus strand of CM038044.1, from coordinate 78,954,452 downwards.
CATAACACTTGTTGGGCTTGTTCTTAAGGTTTCCTCATCCTTGATTTTCTTTTGGACTTTTGTTTCCTTTTGATGAACTGGTACTGCTCTTTTTCTGGATGCTTGTCGGAGTTTTTCAAGATTGGGCTTCATTTTTTTACCTACAAACAGAGAGAAAAGGTTTCTCAGATCAGCCATTGGAAATGCAAAATAGGTTCTGGAAGGAATTAAAGCCAACTATTTACTATACCTAATGTTGGAAGCTCGCTGACATGAGCGAGATGGAGGTTTTGTTCCCTTGGTAGTTCCTTGACCAAAGGAACCTCTGAATTGGATAATATCTCAAAATCCTTCTGATCGGCTTTCAAGATTCTTTTTTTGGCATTTGCATCTAAGCATGGAGTCTTCCATTCAGGGTCAAAGCCCCATGATTGGTAATAAATAAAGAAGAAGCAGGGTTTCCACTCATGTATGGCACTAGACATCCCTTTAATTAGTCTTCGACCCGGATGGGGGCCGATGACCCACCATCCTTGGCCATGAAAATCTTTCTTCATTACAAAGAGAGAAGTAAATAATGAGGTTTTGGGCACTACTTTATGGAGTTTGCAACGAACTAAGAATCTGTAGATATTTCTAAAGCTGTTTGGCATCAACTGAGCTGGGACTACCTGATAAAGGGTGAATAACTTCACCAGGAAAGGATGAAGAGGAAACATAAGGCCAGCCTTTAAATGATCCTCGCATACGGCAATAGCCCCAGGAGGAGGATGAGTGACCCTTTCATCAGGTCTGGGAAGTAATGTTTTATAGATCCTAGGAATGTGGTAACATTCTTGAAGACTTTCTACCCTGGTAAAGGACAGAGAACTGGCAACCATTTCGGGAGATAGTTCAAAAATCTTTCTTCTAGCAGGACTTTTGCTCCTAGAAGGTTCATCACCTGCTGAACCTTTACTAGTGGTCGAGCTATCTAATAATTTAGACATTATGAAAATAGTGAAGAGAAAGACCCCTACCTCTAGATAAAAATAGGGTAACTTGTAAGAGAAGCACAATGGTGTCTAGTAAAAAAAAGAAGAAGGAAGTTCCAAGAAGGAGCATGAAAGTTCATTTCATGGGATGACCCCCTTTTTTTATATATGCAGGACTGTAGGGTTTTCTTAGAAAACTAATTATCTTCTCAGTCGCACGATCTATCGATGGCACCAATCATGGGTATGAACTACCAAGGAATGTCGATCGATGGATTGTCAGTTACGATCCGCTAGAAATGTCATAGACGGCCAAGATGAGTTTTCAACATAATGACTAGGGCTCAAGATGTCACCAAGTATACTTTCTCAATCGACTAAGAGTCCCATAAAAGTCTTTTTAACGAGAGGATCAGCCAGGCTTTCAAATCTACACCATCTTTTTAAATCATCAATAAGAGGCTAACACCTATCCTTAGCATGATCTTCGAATCATAAATCAATTATTATGAAAGGAAGAGTCAGCGATTCACCATCATTGATTATCTTATTTTCATCCATAAATGACAAACTATAACTACTCCCATTTTTTGAAATAAAGTTATTTCAAAATTGGGAGTGGTTGGCAGCTATTGTGGTAATTCGATTTGATGCAAAATAATTGCCGGTTCATCAATCAGATAGATTTATATGGACCCGCCAACCAAGTTAGTATGCTTGAAGATGATGTCTCTAAAGTTTAACAAGGGCTATAATCTATCTCTATGAAGCAAATTCTAACTACACCTTCCTTATAATTACATTTTATGAATCAGTCTTCAGCTTAGTCCAAAGAGAATACTTATGAAGCACAAAGTTTGTCTGCTTCAGTTTCATGATAAACAGTTCTTTATCTCTTGACCCATTCCGAAGGAAATAATTCCGAAGCATATAAGCTAATGCTTCTTTGCCAACTCTGAAGAGGATAGTTCGAAGATAATAATTAAATCTATTTCAGATTTTCTCTAAGAAGAATGCATCTGAAGCATATAAATAGTCCCTCGACCAGAAGCGGTTAGAAGTCATTATGATCGTTATAACCACCCACATGGTCAATAGCCTCGGTTTCAATAATAAGATTTTCCATAGCCACTACTTACGGTTATAAGGAAGTTATGCTAATTAACTCCCATAACCATAATCAATTACACTCATGCCTATAAATACTGGTATGAGGGGACACCCAGGGAGAGATTTTTGGAGGCAAGTTAGAGCTAGTCCATAACTAGCTCTCTCAACACCATATAAACTTACTCCCTTTCTTCCCTATCCTTGTCCATTCTATTTTTGAAGTTCTCCATTCTATGGCCTAAACCCTTACTAACTTTGGCATCGGAGTGTCCCCTACCAAAGAAATTCCGATCAGGAGATTTATTTTGCAGGATTTCATCAAGGTCTTATCAAAGGTGAATCGACAAGCAGATCACTTCAACCGGTCCATGAGAATTTAGCATCAACAGGAGTTTTACCCTTTTCCGATAAAAGGAGGAAATTTAGGAGTTCTACCAGACCTTCAAGTGCTAGGAAAGGTTTGAAGGTTGGATCACAAATATCTGCTTGTAGATTATGATAGTTCAGGTTTGGGAGTATTTAAAATTCATAATTCTCAATTCATTCATTCTCGACAACTTGTGCTCTATTGATATTGGCCGAAGAACTATATTTTCATAAATTTATATATTTTGTAGATATTTATATTTATCTTGAATTATGAGAAGTTTGTCAAATAATGGTGTGGATACCTAAGATATGTGAAATTAATATATAAATAATATAGAGAAGAATTAAGAGAAAAATATGAATATTTAGCATATTCAAAAATAGAAATTAGTGTATTATATGTTTATTTGAAGTCCCTGGTTCTTATATCTTGATATATTTGATTGAATTTTATTAGAAATAATGTATTATAAGTTTGTCAAATAGACATGATTCTAGCTCAATGGTCAGATGCAAGTCCCTAGACTAGGCTAATCAAAATCGATGAACCAATTGGTGTCTAAGGTAAGTTCAATATTTGATCATGTTTATTAATTGGGGTTACCTCTTACCTGGCCAACTATGTTGGTGTCTAAGAAAAGAGGTTAATGACAGAACCCTCTCATCTATCTCACTTACCTAGTCAATTTATCAATCAAATTTTGATTAGATAGCTCATCAATCCGAGCAAACCTATGCTAGTAAGGAAGATTAGTTTGACTTATCTAGGTACCCTTAGACTAATGTGATTCAACTCTCATCACTTGAAGAAGTCAGTGGAAGGATTGTTGATTGGTCTATATCTTCTTCTCTTTTTTCTATTTAATATAATTAAATCTTCTAAAATTATTAGATCTCTTAAATGACAAAATTATGGAGATAATTGAATCTTAGCCTCCCATTAAGAGAGTGTGAATAAGTCCAATAGTTAAGATGATCATTGGAGATCCAAAGACTTGGTACTTATCTGGATATTGAAAGTATTATTCATATTATGATGACTTAGTCGCTTCTTTCTAAATGATGGTCAGCTGAGCTGGCCAAAGTCAGGCTTGGCTATCGTTGGCTAGATGCACTTAGTTCTATGATTTTAATAGTTGGACCTAACCAGGATTTCCAGGGGTGCCCAAGGGCTAACTAATTAGTTTTTGGGGCAAAATTATTATCAAAAATTTTTTAAGAAAATAATTTGATAAGAACCTACCTTTAGATGCACATGAATGAGCCGACCAAAGTCAGGCTCATGTCCATTCTATTGGATTCTGGTCCTCGCTAAGGAATTAGTGCAATTTTTTAACTTCCCAATTTGATCAAAATAGTGGGAGAAACTTTAAAGTAAAGTTCAAGTCTTTAGGATTAAATGATTCATATACTAATTAGGTCATGTTCTTTTTTTAGATTAATATGGCCACCACTTTGTTGCTTTGTTCTTTATTATAGATAATAAAAATCTGACAGGAGTCAATTTTGATGGTTGGTATCAATAGTTAAAAATAATCCTGGAGCATGAATAGATCTCGTATGTATTGACAGATCCGACACCTGGGGAGCCTGCTCAGAATATTTTGGTGTGGTCCAAGACACTTACCAGAAGTGGCTTAGTGACTGAATCATGATTTGTTGCATTATGCGGGCATCTATGAATGATGAATTAAATCATAAATTTGAGGATGCCTAGTTAGAGGGCATACTTCAAGTGTTGATAGAATCCTTCGATAGTTCTGACGATATTGAAAGGCACAAAATATCTTGTACTATTTTTAACACTAGGATTAGGGAAGGGGTGCCAGTCATTGATCATGTATTGTACATGATCGAACTGATTGAGCACGTGAGCAAACATGGGTTTCCCTTATATGAACAACTAAGAAAAGATGTAATCCTTAATTCTTTGTCAAAGTCCTATATTGGCTTCTTTGATCATTATAAAATGGCTAGGCCTATAGTAAACTACCATGGTCTGCTGGGGTTACAGCAAACCTATGAGAAGGATCATCAGCTCCATATGAGATTAGTGAATGTAGTGGGAGGTTCGATAGGATATCATCCCTTTAAGAAAGAGAAGAAGAAAAATAAGAAAAAGGTGCATAGTGCTCCGGTGCTAAGCCCAGTAGACCAAGAAGTTTAAGGCTGACCAAACTCAAGCTGAATGTTTCTACTATAAGAAATAGGGATACTAGAAGAGGAATTATCCTCTTTACATTGCCTTGCTAGACTTGAACAGGCTAAGTAAGAAAAAGAACCAGCAAGGCATTATTAGACAAGGTACTTATATGATAATACCTTATAATTTTTCTATTTATGATACTGTTACCTGGGAATTAGATATCGAAAGCTCTATTAATATTTGTAATTTGTTGCAATGACTTCAGGTTAGTAAAAGATTCGAAGATGGCAAAAAATTCTTGAACATTGGAGATGGAAGATGTGTTTCAGTTCTAGCTATAGGAATAGTCTACCTTGTTTTTAATGGTAGTGCATTATTTTAGGTGATTGTCACTATTGTTCTAGATTTTTGATGAATGTGATCTCTGTAGTTCTTTTGTCCAAAAATGATTATCATTTATCAATAAAAAATAGTTATTATGATATCATTATGAATGGTGTTACTATAATGCTTGGACAACTAAATAATGATATTTATATATTTTCATAGCCTGTAAATTAATATACACGTCCAACAAATTTTGTAGGATAAAAAATATGTCTGATATTTATCTTTGGCATTTTAGGTTAGGTCATATCAATAAGAATAGGATGAACAAGTTATCTAAAGAGGGAATTTTCAAGGTCAATGATTTTGAATCATTGCCGACCTGTGAATCCTATATTCTTGGGAAGTTGATTAAGTCACATTTTATTGGAAAGGATGAAAGAGCCACTGAGATTCTGAGTCAATACATAGTGATGTATATGAACCCATGAACAGTTCAACCATAAGGGGATATCTCTGCTTCATCATGTTTACTGATGACCTTTCGAGGTATGGGTACATTTACTTAATAAGACATAAGTTTGAGTCATTTAAAATATTCAAACATTTTCATAATGAAGTAGAAAAACAAACTAGTAGGTATATCAAAACCCTTTGATTTGATCGAGGTGGTGAATTTCTTACCAGTGAGTTTATAATGTATTCGAAAGAAAATGTGATTCTCTCACAATGGAATTGATGCGGGACAGGGATTGGACTGGATCGCTGGTGAGCATGTAAGTCACCAGGGATTAGGATTTGCAAGGAGGAAGGAAGAGGGTGCAGGGTTAAGAAAAAATACTGGGGTTCACATAGATTCCCCAAGAAGAACAAGCACATAGCAAAGGGGCTCACACAGATGCCCTAGAAGAACAAGCACATAGCAAAGGGGCTCACATAGATGCCCTGGGCTCACACAGATGCCCAAAATCAGGGATCACACAGAAACCCTGGGAAGATGGAGAAGGGATCATACAGATACCCTAGGAGCACACAAGGAGCACACAGATCCTTCACACATAACAATAGAAATTTTATTCATCCATCCTCCTATTACAAAAGGCTGAGGGTGGTATTTATAGATTTTCCAACCCTCATTTGAATTTGAATACAAGATAAAAAGATAAGAACGAATCAAATTCAAATATAAGATAGGATAAGATAAGCCTATCCATATATCAATCCTAACCAACCAAATCCTAAATCAAATTCAAATATAAGATAGGATAAGATAAGCCTATCCATATATCAATCCTAACCAACCAAATCCTAATTCAAATTTTAAACAAAAGATAAATCCTAAATAAATTTATTCCAAAAATGCTTTTAGATCTGTGCCACTCCAAGAATTATGCTTGCTCCAAGATCCGTGCTTGAGATGTCCCCATCATTCTCCTACGGTGGGGAAAAAACTCGACTCTGTCGAGTTTGGGTCAGGCTCCGGCTTCAGCTTGACTTCAGCTCCGGGAACTCCAAACTTTTAGCTTGACATAACCATGATATTTTTTTTTTTTTTTTTTAATCAACTTTGCTTTGAAAATGGTGTGGCTTTGAAATCTGTGCTTTGAAAATGGGCTGCAGGCAGTTCTTGGAGAGCTTGGCATAGACGAAGCAGAAAACAGGGGTGAGGGATGGAAGGGAGGAATGGTGGTGGGTGACCGGCTGGGGGGAGGGTGGTCCGACGTCGATGTTGGGGAAGGATCCGTGGACGAGATTTGAAATAGGGAAGAAAGAGAATAGTGGGCCGGTGATGAAACAGAAAAATCCTAATCCTTTAGCTCTGATACCATTTGATGCGGGACAGGGATTGGACTGGATCGCTGGTGAGCATGTAAGTCACCAGGGATTAGGATTTGCAAGGAGGAAAGAAGAGGGTGCAGGGTTAAGAAAAAATACTGGGGTTCACATAGATTCCCCAAGAAGAACAAGCACATAGCAAAGGGGCTCACACAGATGCCCTAGAAGAACAAGCACATAGCAAAGGAGCTCACATAGATGCCCTGGGCTCACACAGATGCCCAAAATCAGGGATCACACAGAAACCCTGGGAAGATGGAGAAGGGATCATACAGATACCCTAGGAGCACACAAGGAGCACACAGATCCTTCACACATAACAATAGAAATTTTATTCATCCATCCTCCTATTACAAAAGGCTGAGGGTGGTATTTATAGATTTTCCAACCCTCATTTGAATTTGAATACAAGATAAAAAGATAAGAACGAATCAAATTCAAATATAAGATAGGATAAGATAAGCCTATCCATATATCAATCCTAACCAACCAAATCCTAAATCAAATTCAAATATAAGATAGGATAAGATAAGCCTATCCATATATCAATCCTAACCAACCAAATCCTAATTCAAATTTTAAACAAAAGATAAATCCTAAATAAATTTATTCCAAAAATGCTTTTAGATCTGTGCCACTCCAAGAATTATGCTTGCTCCAAGATCCGTGCTTGAGATGTCCCCATCAGGAATCCTCCTAGGGCACCTCAACATGATAGAGTGTCTGAAAGGAGGAATCAAACCCTATAGATATGGTTTGACTCATGATGTGATTTGGAAATCCACCTATCTCCTTCTAGGGATATGCAATAGAATCGGCTTGTTATATTCTAAATATAGTTCTTAACAAGTTTGTAAACAAAACACTGTATGAGATATGGACAGGGCATAAGCAAGTACTCTCACACCTTAGGATCTAGGGATGTCCAACTTATGTTAAACATTTGAAAATTGACAAGCTTGGGCCTAGGTCTGATAGGTGTACACTTATAGGGTACCCAAGGAAAACTAAGAGATACTATACTGATGAACACAAAGTGTTCATTAGTAAAAAGGCAATCTTTTTGGAAAGAGAGTTCCTTAGGAAAAGAACTAATGCCTCTAAGTTTGAACTTGAAGTAGTTCGATAGGTAGAAGAACTGACACAAACTGAACCAATTCAATCAAATTTGATTAGATCAAATCTGGAGCCGTTGTAGAGGCAACCTAAAGGAGATCTGTTAGAGTACCGCATTAGCCAGACAAATACTATGGTTCCTTGATTCGGGACATGGGCCCTGTTGAACTTGATAAAAACAACGAGGATCCGATCACCTATATAGATGTGATGCAGAGTTTTGACTCTGAGAAATGGTTTGAAGCCATGAATTCAAAATGGAGCCCATGGAGATCAATAGTGTGTGGATACTAGTTGATCCACCTGAAAGGATAAAATCCATTGGGTGTAAATGGATTTTTAAAAAGAAAAGGGGTGAAGATAGGATGGTGGAGACCTATAAAGCCCATCTGGTTGCCAAGGAATATATCAGTGATAGGATCATGATGTTATCATTAAGACACTGCAGCTATCAATTTAATTAATTGACTTCTAAATTAAACTAAGAACATGTAGAAAGAGTCAGTCGGGTCAAATCCATGGAGAAGTAGTGCATAAAAGAAATTGAAATCTTTGATTTTAATAGAAAAAGAAAAGAATGATTTGAAATAAAAAAAATAGATGTTCAAAGTGCAACAAAGAATTGAAACTTGGTATGTTCGAGCCGCTAGTTAGGTCTTAGCAGCTACTTGTAAGAAGAATAAAAAAGAAAAATAAATTATAAGAAAATAAACTTAATATTAATTAAACCAAGATCCTATTATAGGAAATTAAAAAATGTACTTGAATGAAATCAAAAGAAACTAAAAAGAAAGTTGTAACAAAGATTGGAAGGGGGTCGGCATAGCTTCATCGGGAAGATGGTCAATGAGCTCCCTTCTTCCTTCGTACTCTTCTAAGCAAACTAGGCCTCACTTCTTCTTTTTCTCTAGTTCTTGATCTTGAAGATGACTCAGCTTGAAGATGGTGTGGGGATGGCACTCCTCTCCAAGATATCCTATTCTCAGAGGTCAACCTATAACCCAAGTGGTGCCCTTTATGCTGTACCGTGCTCTCTCCCGAATGATTTCTTCGTAGCATGGTCCTTTAAATAGAGTTCATCTAGGGCTTCCTCCCAATCAAATTTAGAGTCAATCGGCTCAAGATCGGCCATATAACACATGAAAAACTCTCAGCCATTCATCCTACATCACAGCCTTAGATCGCACCAGAAGTCATGCAACACAACTTTCTTTCCTTCTCAGCTAAACAGAGTCTAATGCAGATTCTTTGAATCTATGGGACTCCTCCTAGGACTTGGATTCTCCTCTCTCGATCTCGGTAGATGGTGGACGATAGCAAGAGGTGGCAGCCAGCAATGGAGATGATGAATCTGGGGTGGTGGTTGTATTAGCAATAGGAAACTGTGAACAGAGAGGAGGCAGCGATGCTGGGCGATGGCAATGGGAGAAGATGACCGGTAGTAACACGATGAGAGGGTAGCAGGAGAATGGAGAGGAAGGAGGCCCAGCAATGATGGGGGTGGTGGGCAACCTATGATGACTGAATGGAGGAAGAAGGGGTTCCTGATCAAAAAAATGGGTCTCTCGGCCTCCTTTGGCTATGGTAGGCTCTCAGCATCTCTTTCGACAATGGGCAATAGCGGGCAGTGACGGGTGATGGAAAACATGGCTCGGGAAGGGGTTGGTCCATGCATAAGGCTCAAGGACTGGTAGCAATAGCTATCGATAGACTAGTTTGCATTTTATAGACCCAGCGACCGGTCCATGGTGAATCAGCTACTTTAAAATGTTGTAGTTTCTATACTAAACTTCAAAATCAAATTCTAGGCTCATTTGAACTCTAATTTGAGTGCTATCTACACCATTGGACTCCAAAAACTAATTTCTTTCCATCTATGAACTCTTTTTTATAAAGTATCACTAAAAAGTATCAATTCTAAATAAATATAAACTAATTAATATTTCTTTTAATGATTAAATTGGGATAATTCATATACTTATCACACTCCCCAACTTAATCATTGCTAGTTCCTTAGCAATGTAATTAAAATAAAATCACATGTCACTAAGATCCTCCTTTGCAACATTAGATCTATGCTTAAGGTTAAAAGAAGTTAGCTAGTATCACTAGGTATTGAGTTTTCGTAGTAAATTTTATAGTCAGAACTATTAGAAACTTTCTTAGAGTTCATCTAAAGATCTGCAACACTCGTGCTTGTGATGGCTAACTTAGTATTTCGAAATTAGAATATAAGAAATAATGGTATCTTCGCTTATCACCTACTTTGGTTAATTTTTATACACCCTCAATTTAAGCACATGAACTGATTTAGCTTTCATATTATCTGATTTTTTTTCTTTGATGATATCTTCACACTACCTATTTTTTGATGCGAACAACAATGCTTACTTAGGCATAGGTGCCCGATTTCTCGATAGGAAACCAATATTTAGAACTTTTCCTATTTTTTTCTTTATATATATATCAGCTAGGTAGCTCTTTCCTCAAGTTCAAGTTTCTCTAATGGGATGTATATCAATTACCAATTTTTAATAATAATTGAATCTCCAATTGACCTTACAACTAATACCTAGTTTACCTCATCAGTATGCATGTGTGATGGAAGTGCTAATAGCCGTTAGGTGACCTATGTAGGCCACTAAATGTCTGACTAGCTAATCTATCCCTTGGCTCACTATGGTAGTTAGTACATATTTTCTAACTCTATTATCTTTTTCTAGCCTATTTTGCATAAGAATCTCTTTCATGGCATATGGTTTAAAAAATATTTCAAAATTTTTCAAAGATTGCCAAGGTAATTTAAAATTTCAAAAAGGTTTTCCCTTACCCCCCAACTTAAGTTTCATTGTCCTCAATGGAGTAAGGAAAAATTAGGATATGAATATAAGACAAGGAAAGGTACCATCTGGACTAGATATACATCGTGAGTTGCCAAGGATGTCTATAAAGAGTTATCCATTATTCCTATAAAAGTCACTAAAATAAAAATCAGTAAAGAGATTGGGTTGCCTCTTAACAAGCACTAAGTTTATCATCTTCAACCAGACACACAATACTTAGTTCAATGTGGATCAGTTAAGGTTACTTGATCAATGATTTGATTTGATGATATCTCTTCAATGTATGGTTTTAATTGTTGACCATTTACTTTAAAGAAATGTCCCGATCTAGGATCATGAATTTTGAGCGCACCTTATTGGAATACTTAATTTACTATGTAAGGTCCATCCCATCTAGATCGTAGTTTTCCGGGAAACAGTCGGAGCCTTGAATTAAATAACCAAACTCGTTGATTTGGCTCAAAAATCTTTCTAGAGATGTTCTTATTATGAAAGGCTTTCATTTTCTCTTTATAAATACATGAATTTTCATAGGCCTCTCATCTCAGTTCATCTAGTTCACTTAGCTATAACATCTGATTAGAACTAGCTTGTTTCAAATCAAAGTTTAATTGCTTAATTGCCTAATATGCTTTATGTTCAAGTTCTACTAGAAGATGACATGCTTTTCCATAGACCAGCCTATAGGGAGACATGCCAATAGGGTTCTTATAAGCTATTCTATAGGCCCATAATGCATCATTTAATCATTCTAACCAGTCTTTATGATTAGGCTTAAAAGTCTTTGCAGGATGTTCTTGATCTCTCTATTAGACACTTCAACCTGACCACTAGTTTGTGGGTAATACAGTGTAGCTACCTTATGTGTGACCCCATATTTTGGTAGTAATATTTAAAACTGGTAGTTTGTGAAATGTGTACCTTCATCACTAATGATGGCACGTGGAAATCCAAACCTGAAAAAGATATTCTTTTGAACAAATCTTATAACTACCTTATGGTCATTGGTTCAGGTTAACATTGTCTCAATTCATTTAGAAACTTAATCGATGGCTACCAAAATATATTCAAAACCATTGGAGGGTGGAAAGGGCCCCATGAAATCAATTCCCCAAACATCAAATATTTCAACAACCAAGATGGGATTTAAAGGCATCATGTCTTTTCTTGAAATATTTCCTAAGGCTTGATATTTGGAACATTCTTGGCTAAAAGTATGGGCATCCTTAAATAATGTGGGCCGATAAAATCCACTTTGCAACACCTTAGCTATAGTTTTCTACTAGAGAAGTATCCTCCGCAAGCAAGAGTGTGACAAGAATTTAAGATACTCGGTTGTTCAAACTAAGAGACACATCTACGAATGATTTGATCAGCACAAATTCAAAAAAGTTCCAGATCTTTTCAGAAGTAATACTTGATTTAAGTAAAGAATCTATCCTTTCATTCTTAGACCAGCCATCTGGAACTTGTCCAACCACTAAACAATTGACTATATCCGCAAACTATGGAGCTTTTGTATATGAAACTGCTAGGAGTTGTTCATCAAGAAAAAATTCTTCAATTAATGTAGATTCATAATTTTTCACTAGGATTCTAGATAGATGGTCTGCTACAACATTTTTTGATTCCTTCTTATCTCAAATTTCAATATCAAATTTCTATAGCAATAAGATCCATCAATCAAGCATGGTTTAGCATCTTTCTTTGAGAGCAGGTAGAGCAGGTATCTCAAAGCTGAGTGATCCGAATAAACCACGATCTTGGATCCTAATAAATAAGATCAAAGTTTTTCTAGGGCAAACACTATAGCTAGTAACACTTTCTTAGTGGTTGTATAATTTTTTTGGGCTTCATTTAGAGTTCTACTGGCATAATAAACTACTATAGGATATTTGTTTACTCTCTGGCCCAAAATAGCTCCTATGGCAAAATCTGAAGTGTCACACATTATTTCAAAAGGTAGTGACCAACCTGGGGGTTGGATGATTGGGGCTTTGGTCATAGCTTCTTTTAAAAACTCATAGACCTATCGTCTTCATCAAAGTTAAAAGGGATATCCTTAGTGAGTAGATTATATAAAGGATAGTTTGGAGAAGTCTTTGATGAAGCAATGGTAGAATTCTACATGGCGAAGAAAATATCGAATTTGTTTGATAGAATTGGATGGAGAATGTTTAGAAATTAATTTGATCTTAGCTCTATCAACCTCAATCCCTCTTTCTGACATAATATGCCCTAGGACGATCCCTTCTTGAACCATGAAATGACTTTTCTCCTAGCTTAAAACTAGGTTGGCCTTGATGCATCATTTTAATATCTTCTTAAAATTGTTGAGGCAACTCTCAAAAGATTCTCCAAAGATTGAAAAGTCATCCATGAAGATTTCTAAGAAATCTTTCACCATATTCAAAAGAATCAAAATATGCACCTTTGAAAGGTTGTAGGTGCATTACACAATCCATAGGGCATTCTACGAAAAGCAAAGGTTCTATAGGGACAAGTGAAAGTGGTTTTTTTCTAGTCTCCTGGATAGATTGCTACTTGATTGTATCCAGAGTATCCATCTAAAAAGCAAATGTATCGTTGGCTAGCTAGGCTCTCCAAAATCTGGTCAATGAAGGGTAAGGGGAAATGGTCTTTGCAGGTAGCTGCATTAAGTTTTTGATAATCGATACAACCATGCCACCTAGTGGAAAGTCTCATTGGCACTAGATCCCTTTGGTCAATGTGGACAACCGTAGTCTAGATTTCTTGGGAACAACTTGAGTGGGACTCACCCAATGCTATCAAAAATGGGATAGATGATACCAGCATCTAACCATTTAATTACTTCCTTCTTGACCACTTCTTGCATGTTTAGGTTAAGCTATCTTTGCATTTCTTTGGTTGGTTTAGCATTATCCTCTGTATAAATGTGGTGCATGCAAATTGATGGACAAATATATTTCAAGTCAGCAATGGTCCAACCTATAGCCTCTCTATGTATCTTTAGAACATCTATTAATTGATCTTCCTGCTCATGGGTTAGGTTAGAAGCAATGATTACTGGTAGGGTTTTCTTAGGTCCTAAGAATACACGTACTTGAGTGATTCGAGCAAAGGTTTCAATTCTAGTTATGGTGGGACCTGAGTTCAAGGACATAATGGTGCGGTTCCTAGATCAGGTAAAGGTTTAGTTATCATTGGCCTAGGTCATAAAGGTGATGGATGAGGTGAATCAAGCAGGACATTTACCTCCTAGACTTGGGTTTCTTCAATAAGCTCATTATCATCCATCAAATTGGAGGAAGAATCAGATTCAACTAGTTCAACTATCAACTCAATCATAGAACAACTTTCTTCCTCTTGAACAAATTTTGAGGCATAAAAATATTAATTTTTACCTTTTGATCCCCAAAAGAAATGTGCGTGGCTCCTGTTTTACAATTAATATTAGCATTAGCAGTGGCTAGGAATGGATGGCCTAAAATTATGGGAGTTTGATTTAGCTCCGAGGATGGTTCCATGTTAAGTATAAGGAGTCTATCGGGAAATACCACTGGTTTACTCTAACTAGAACATCCTCAATCAAACAACGTGGAGTCTTAACATATTTATCTGCTAGTTGTAAAATGACTGACATAGGTTTTAGTTCTCCTATCCCAAAGTTTTTATAAACTGAGGTTGGAAGAAGGTGCTTGCTCATAAATCCAATAAGGCTTGATTAAAGGTAGTGCCTCCTATAATGCAGGAAATCAATGGAGCACTGGGATCTTTCATTTTCTAAGGTAATTGGTTTAACTGGATCGCACTTACATCCTTAGATAATACAATTCTCTTCGTACTACGTGGCTCATATTTTTGCATCAAAGTTCCTTGAGAAATTTAAAATAAATCAGAACATGCTGAATTGCATCAAGAAGTGGTAAATTTATATGTACTTTCTTAAATAATTTCATCAATTCCTCATTACATGCTCCTTACTTCTTCCATGAAGAGTCGGCTTCTAGGGCTAAAGGGAACTCTAGGTTTATATGTATCAAGCAACTCATCTCCTCTCTTTTTTTCTTTGTCTTTCTCATTCAGACTTGGACTGGCATCAATACCTATTTTGGGCTCAGGTTCTTTCACAAGGTTAGTCTCAGTATGAGCATCTTCTTCTAAGTTCAGCTTTTGGCTAGCATTAGTACTAGCCTCTCCCACTTGGTCTAGGTATGGGTCTCTAAGAGATTGCTTTGGCATTCTCAAATTAGGGATTCTTAGGTGGGACATTTGAGTGAAGGTTGGGTGGGTTGTTCCTGGGATTTGCTATCGATTGGCTTGGTAGTTAACCTGGTTCTCTCCTTATGATGGACTTAGCTATTTGTTTTATTTGTGCTTCTAGCCTAGTGATTGATTGTTGTTGAGCCATGATTAATTATTGGAGTTGAATAAACCTATCATCGGCTAGATTGGTCTATTGAGGAGGTTGGTATGATAACTGATTATGATAAGATGGCTGTGTAGGCTGACTAGGTTGATTCGGCTAACCTCTATTATAGGCATAGTTTTGGTATTAGGGTCTATTTTGAATGTTTTGCACATGAGGTGTTTAGGTTGGCACCTGAGTCTGTTGAGTCTTCCAAGAAAAATTGGGATGGTTCCTCCAACCTGGGTTATATGTATTTGAGAATGTATCATTAACTGGCTTGGAGTAACCTTGGGCATCTTAGACTTGTTCTTGGATGAATGGTGGTAATTATGCAACCGTAAGACATTCATTCACATGATGGGTTGGCTAGCACAGAAAGAATAGATCTCCTGATGATTAGAAGGTGATGGGTATTGTGCAAGAGACTATTGACCGAGGGCTAGGACTTGATCTATTTTATGGGCAAGAAGGTTGACTATATCTAATCTCTAGGCTATCAGATTCAAGTTGACATTAGAAGTAGAATTTGACTATTTAATTTCATAAACTCCTGCTTGTTTTTGATGAGGAATTGATCTTTCATATAAAGATAGTGAAGCATGGTTTTATGAATTTTCACTTAGGGTTTCAAATATGATATAGGCTTCATCCTTACTCTTACTCATGAATGCACCTCCACAAGATGCTCCCAACATCTATCTATATTTGTCTCCTAGACCCTCATAGAAGGCTTGAACAATTTGCCACTTAGATAGACCATGGTGTGGACATTTTCTAAAAAGTTTCTCAAGTCTTTCCCATAATTTATAATTTAATTCTCCTGGGAGTTGACCAAATCTAGTGATAGCTCACCTTATGGTATTGGTTCTACCTATGGGATAGAATTTCTTAAGGAATTCATGCTACATCTCATTCCAAGTTCGAATTGGTCTTCCTTCCTATTGTACCAAGCCAGTACTTAGCTTTATCCTTAAGTGAGAAGGGAAATAAGGTCAAGCCAAGTGAATCATTAGTAAAATCATGGATATTCACCGTAGAGTGGATTTTTAAAAATTCAACTAAATACTTGTAAGGGTCTTCATTGGTGTTCCCATAGAAAGATGGGTGCATTTGGATGGTGATGGACTTGATCTTATAGTTTCTATCAGGTATATTGGGTAGGTGGATACAAGTCGATGAATTATAGGTAGTAGGAATGAAGTACTCTTTCATATGCCTGGGTGGTTATTCAGGGTTTTCAGCCATTTGATTATCTAGTGTGATATGGATCAATCATTCAATTACAAGGTTGGGTTTGACCAGGTCAGGAAATAAAGATCTCCTATCTTTCATATACCAATGTAATCCTAATATGTAACTCAAATTTTTTTTTAAAAAGTTGTTTTAAAAAAATCAGAAAAGAATGAAGGAGATCTAAGGAGAAAACCCTAAGAGTCCTTAATCTAAGAGGATAGAGAAGAGTTAGTTTTTTTTATTATTTTTCTGAATTTCAAATACTTGTCAAATAGATTCCTATCCTAGGTTGTTCTAATTCTAGACAGCTCCTAACATCCAAGGAAGCCTTGGAGCCCTCAATGTAAAAAACTAACTAATCAGCAATCCAAGTAAGGGTAAGATCGGTTAAGGTCCCCCCGTCGCTTTCTATTGCCCAGGTGGCTACCCAAGAGGGGGGTGAATTGGGTCTTTTAAAAAATTGAAGGTAAGTAATGTGCAATTCAAAATCCTTTGCAAGTGGTAGGTGCTTGTGATAGAATTATAAAATGCAGAAGCTAAACAGAGTCAAGAAAGCACAACACAGACACACCAAATTTATAGTGGTTCAGAGCAACCCAACTTCTACATCTACTACCCAAGATACCGCTTGGGATTTTCACTATATTCACACCCGAATATAGTATGATTGTTTTACAGGATCACAATCCAAAACCTCTACACTTTGGTTTTACGGGATCACCAAAGAAAACCCAACACCCTTTAGTTTTAACAGGTTTACCAAAGAAACCCAGCTTGGTTTTCATAGGATCACCAAGAACCTAACCCTTGGTTTTAACGAGGCTCACCAAGAACCTATTTGGTTTTTCAACCGGGCTCACCAATAACATAACAATTCAAAAGTTGAATTGAAAATAAATGCAACAAGAATGACAAACTCAATTTGTTGGATAGTTGCCGATGCAGCTTGTTGGAAGACCACTAGAATGCACTTGAATAATCTTTAATGACTTTAGTGGCTTCTTCCAAAAGTTGTTTCAAGCCTCAGATTGGAGTTGTTGAAGACTTGAAAGCTTGACTTGAATGCTCTTATGCTCTTTTGCTGTTGGTAGGTAGAATATTCAATGAAGCTCTTTTTTCTTTGAAGAACTCTCTAATTCATTGCTTCAAGGAAGTTCAAATCCTTCAAATTTAAAGTCTTCTATCATCCCAGGGTAGTTCTAGCCATTGTAGACCATTGGAAAATGATTTGTGACTGTTGGAGCACCTTTTAGCATTCAAAAATAAATTTTGGAACTAGCCGTTGGATACCTAAAAACGACATTCAAGTCGGCTTGGATTCCTTCGAGTCGGCTCGGATCCGTTGAGTCGATGGGTCGAGTCGTCAGATCTTCAATGCAGTCGGCTCTTTGTCTCAGGGTGCAAAACATCACTCTAGATGAGTCGGCTCTTGATAGCTCGGGTCGGCTCGAACTTGAATCTTGAAAATTTTGAACTCGGGGAGTTGGCTCTTTTCTGCTTGGGTCAGCTCTTCTTCTCAGGTTCGAAAAACCTTACTCTGGAAGAGTCGGCTTGGTGCAGTTCGGGTCGTCTCTCTTTCTCAAGCTTTCAGAATTAGGTCTGACAAAGTCGGCTCTTTTTGGTTCGGGTCGGCTCGCCTTCCATCGAGTCGGCTCGGATTGCTGCATTCCAAAATCCTTACTGCGTGCCAGTAAGCAGAGTCGGCTCTTCATCACTTGGGGTCGGCTCGAGTGTCTTCTTTAGGACTTTTAATATTGAACTTAAAGAAAGCTCTCACCAACTCTTTTATAATTTCACACGAACTAACTCAAACTAAAATTCATTGCACACACACACTCACAGAAGTAACCCTTTTAATGGATTTTTCTTAACATTTTTGAATGGGTTCTTCTTTACAGAAACATTTACAATACAACTCAACCAAGAAAACAGAAGTGTAGGAGTTGAAGTTTGAACATATTATTCATCCTACAAAAACATGTCAAACACTTGAAGAGTTGTCAAAAATAAATGTACATGCTCCAATGTTTGGTTATCATCAAAATCACTTATGGGGTCAACAATCTCCCCCTTTTTGATGATGACAAACACTGGGCATGAAAAATCAATATAAAACTTTATGATTATTTGTATAATAGTATTTGCAGGAGTATATGAACAAGTAGAATAAATTAACTTCAATTAGTGCAAAACAATGAGAGGAGAATTAGGGCTTAAAGAGATAATCTCCCCCTCATAAAATACTCCATGTTTTGGCATACTTCTCATTCAATTTTACATTTCAAAGCTCAAAAACTTTGATTAACAGAGCTAACAAATGTTGAAGTGTAAAACATTATGTATTAGAGTTTGTAACAATTATAATTCAAGGCTTTAAATATTATAAGTCAGAACTTAAAGTATTAGAGCTTGAAATATCAATACATGTTCTTTTCAAGTATCAGAGTAACTATGTATCGGAGCTTTGAAGTATCAATATTTTATCCTTTTCATGCAATACTTTCTCTCCCTTTTTGTCAATCAATCAAAAAGGTTGAGTAAGAATTAAGCTTAGATTTTAAAATAGATTGAGAAAGTATTTAAAATTGTTTGAGATAATTTCACTTTGTCATATTTATCTTGAAATTCTAATTAAAAGAATAATCATTGTAAGAGTAATCAAACATTTAATTCATAGATAAATTGCAAAATTTATGAGACAAAAGATGTACTTTCATTTTATTTCAAAAGTTCAGTACAAAGTACAAAAAGGTAATACATTTAGTCACTATCTATATAGGTTTTGAAGGAGTTTGGCTAGGAATTTGAATGCCAAGTGGTAGAGAAGCAATAGGATCAATAAATTGTGGAATATTATGGAATTCAGGTGTCCTAATGTATGGAGCAGGTTGTCTTGGATGGCCTGAATGACTAGGAAAGGATCTAAAAGAAGCATTGAGAGTAGCTTGGATATCTTCAATCTTGCCCATCATTTTTCATAGAAAACTGTTCATTGATTTCAATTTGGCTTCAACTTTCTTTACTCTTCTAGAAGTAGCCAAGTCTTCTATTCCTTCTTTGATTTCTGCCACTTCTTTTTGTAGTGTAAGCATTTCTGAAGCTAGAATATTAGCAAATGCTTCGGCTGAACCTCTCAATCTTCCAAATTCACTTCTAATTATACCAATACCTTTGGTATAATCTTCCTCCATCCTTTTTCCTGCTTCAAGTGATCCCATTATGACCCTTAAGTTATCCATCTCAGTTCTGTAGGCTTCAAGGATTTGAGTGACTGAGCTTTTGATAGAATCTGAACTTGATGTAATCAATTGAAGGATCGGTTGGACATCTGTCATAGTTGTACTAGTTGCTGTAGTTTTGGAGGTCTCAATATTGTCAATTCTTCCTTTTAGATCATTTATTTGTTCTCCAAACTGGGTTAGCCTATCATCAACTGATTTTTGAAGTACTCCAAACATCTCACCCATAGAAGACTTAATGGATTCAGTCATACTATTCATTTATTATGCCAAGAAGTCTTGTATCATTGAAGTGTTCATACTAGGAGCAGTAGCAGTTTGATCATGACTTGGAATGTTTGTAGCCTGAGCAAAGGTAGGTGTGCTGTATGGCATGTCAAGCAAGTCAGGGATAGAGATATCTGGAAAAGAAGTATCAAAGTCCATCTGGATAGGGGATTCCTGCTATGGCTGTGGCTCAAGGATGTGCATTGTGGTGCCTCCTCTAGCTTCTTCTTCTATTTGTTCTTGGACTTCTTCAGTCACTTCAACTATAGGAGTGTCAGTTTTTTTCTTCCAGGTACCATCTGTTAACAAGTATCCCATTCTCTGAAGGGTCTTGGCTGTGTATGTGTCAGTGTGGAGTAATGCCTTACTGTCTTCTCCTGTCAAATCTAAACTTGCTCTTTAAAAGAAGATTGAAAGAATCATTCCATATGGTAAATAGGCTTTAACTTTCCTAATTGCCTCCTTCATTTGGCTAATCATAATTACAAGCAAATTAATCTTTTCTCCATTAATTAAGAGCTCCATAAAACATAAATCCTTTCACTTACCCAATCGAATCGACCTGTTCTAGGTAAGAAGATCTGGCTTATGAAGTTATGTAGGAGTCTCATCTCAATGGACAACATGTTTGCTTAGAGAATCCCAATCTCATTTACCTTAGCTCTTTCCAAAACTGTCTGTAATGCCTTGGTTCTGTCCTTCAGTACAAGATATTCTGTTCCTTTAAAAGGCATTTCCAAAACACTTCCTAGAATTTTTGCAGAATTAATTATCCTCTTTCCTTCAACTGAGGACTCAATGAAATTCTCTCCAAACCTTAAATTTTCATAGAACATTCTTACTAGGTTTGGATAGGTCTTAATATCCAGTGAACACAAATTCCTCCAACCTTGGTTTTCAATAAGATCTCCAATCACAAAATCGATTTCCCTTAGATATTCGAATAAAATACGTTGGCCGGTAGTGATTGGTCTCATACCTAGGGACATTTGATGGCTTGGATAAACCGGGCTTACTTCTTCTTCAGGCTGTGGTTCATTCTGGGAGACATTATCTTCTCAGAATTTCGTTCTTCGTTCTTGTGGAGCCGCATCACCAACTCTCCCAGATTTCTTCCCAACTACTCTCCTTGGTGCCAGTGTAAAGAAATTGAGTTTAGTAAAGGTTTATAGAAGTTTAGAGAAGTTTGGAAAGTTTCTTGGAGGGAATGGAATGAGGTTTTGGAGTAAGAATGGTAAAAACAAAACCCTATAGCTCGAACAAAAAAAAAAAGATGGCTCGACATCCAAGCTGGCTCGACCAACAATTCATCTGCTCGAGTCGGCTCGAGCAGAGGGAGCTCAAAAAATAATTTTTGTATTTCAATCAAGGCTCATAAAATTTTGGGATTTGGATCAGAAGGTTATCTAGATACATTGTCCTTAAGACTCTGGAGGTGTTTCTAAATAGGATCACATAATCCTAGTTCATTTCTAATCATTGCAAACCTATCTAAATTCAATGGTTTGGTAAAGATATCAGCAAGTTGGTTTTCAGTTGGCACATATTCAAGAGTAATATCATTATTCAAAACATGTTCTCTTATAAAATGGTGCCTAATTTCAATGTATTTGGTTCGTGAATGCTGAACAGGATTTTTTGTTAAATTAATGGCGCTTGTATTATCACATTTGATTGGAATTTTAGATTGTGTAACACCAAAATCTTCTAACTGTTGTTTAATCCATAACACTTGAGCACAACAACTACCAGCAGCAACGTATTCTGCTTCGGCAGTAGACAATGCTACGGAGTTTTGCTTCTTACAGTGCCATGAAATTAAATTCAACCCTAGAAATTGGCATGTACCACTAGTGTTCTTCTATCAATTTTGCAACCAGCATAGTCAGCATCAGAAAAGCCAATTAAATTTAAAGATGATTCTTTAGAATACCAAAGACCTAAGTTATTTGTACCTTTCAAGTATTTGAAAATTCTTTTAACAGCAAGCATATGTGTTTCTTTAGGATTACATTGAAATCTAGCACAAACACATACACTGTACAAGATATCAGGCCTACTGGCTATCAAATATAAAAGGAATCTGATCATACCTTTATATAGCTTTTGGTCAACGTTGGATCCACTTTCATCTTTGTCTAGCCTACAGGTGGACTCATGGGTGTGCTAGCCTCTTTGCTTGTTTCCATGCCAAATTTCTTGATTAATTCCTTGATGTACTTGGCTTGGCTTATAAAGATTTCTTCCTTCATTTGTTTGACTTGTAATCCAAGGAAGTAGTTGATCTCACCCATAAAGCTTATTTCAAACTCAACCAACATTAGCTCAGTAAATTCTTCACGAAAACTTTCATTAGTTGTACCAAAGATAATATCATCAATGTATATTTGTACAACTAACATGTCATTCCCTTTGTTCTTAATATAAAGAGTTTTGTTAACATTTCCTCTTTTGAAATTATTTTCGAGTAAAAACATGCTCAATCTATCATACCAGGCCCTAGGTGCTTGTTTCAAACCATATAAAGCTTTGTTCAACTTAAGCACATGATTTGGAAAAGCATGATTTTCAAAACCTGATGGCTGTTCTACAAAAACTTGTTCAAAAATAAATTCATTTAGAAAAGCACTTTTGACATTCATTTGAAAGAGTTTAAAGTTCATGTAGCAAGCAAAAGTAGGAAGTAATCTAATGGTCTCAGGTCTTGGGCCGGAGCATAAGTTTCATCAAAATCGATATCCTCTTTTTGATTGAATTCATTTGCTTCCAACCTTGCTTTATTCCTTATTACTTTACCATTTTCATCTAGTGTGTTCCTATAGATCCATTTGGTTTTTATTATTGGATGGTCTGTAGGTCTACTAACTAGTGTCCAAACATTATTCCTTTCTGACTGGTTTAATTCATCATGCATGGCCATCATCCAGCTATAATCAGTTTCAGCTTCTTCTAAACTATGTGGTTCAATTTGAGAGACAAAGGCTAGGTAGTCATGTGCATCTCTATGTGCTGACCTAGTCCTAACACCATGAGAAGGATCACCAATGATTAAATCTTTGGGATGTAAAGTTACATACCTCCATTCCTTTGGTAAATCAGCATGATCCTTGCTTACCATTTCACTTCCTTCTTGCGTTGGCTTGTCTTGAATGTTTAGATCGTTCATTTCCTTTTGTAGTATACCTACATCATTATCTATGCACTCATCTTTTCTAGATGGTGAGGGGTTAGCTTCATCAAAGACAACATGAATTGACTGTTCTACAGTAAGAGTCCTCTTGTTAAACACTCTATATGCTTTGCTATGTAATGAATAACCAAGGAATGTAGATTCATTAGATTTTGCATCAAACTTTCCTAGATTATCCTTACCATTATTTAACACAAAGCATTTACACCCAAAAACATGAAAATAATTAATATTTGGTTTTCTTCTATTCTAAAGCTCATAGGGGGTTTTCTTTGAAATTGGTCGTATCAAAACTCGGTTTAGTATATAACAGGCAGTGTTCACAGCTTCTGCCCAAAAGTACCTTAGAAGATTACCTTCACATAACATTGTTCTGGCCATCTCTTCCAAAGTCCTAGTCTTCCTCTCTACAACACCATTTTGTTGTGGTGTTCTAGGAGCGGAGAAGTTATGATCAATGCCATGCTCAGTGCAATATTCATCAAAGAATTGATTTTGAAATTTAGTTCCATGATCACTTCTAATAGAAATAACAGAAAGATTTTTCTCATTTGAAATATGTTTATGAAAATTTTGAAATACATCAAAAGTTTCATCTTTATGTGCAATAAATAATACCCATGTGAATCTAGAAAAGTTATCTACAATCATAAGGCCATATTTCATACCTCCTAGGCTTGTGGTCCTAGTTGGTCCAAATAAGTCCATGTGAAGTAGCTCAAGGGGTATGGTTATTGAAATAACATTTTTCGATTTAAAACTCCCCCTAGTTTGTTTGCCTAATTGACAAGCATCACATACATAATCAAGATCAACTTTGAAATGAGGCAAACCTCTAACTAGATTCTTTGAAATTAATTTGGCAATAGTTTGTATGCTAGCATAACCTAATCGTCTATGCCATAATAAACATGACTCCTTGGTTTTAGCATTCATTGCTCCTAGACTGGAACTACTAGACATGGCTAGATCATTTAGATCTACCATATAGATATTTTCGAGTCTATGGCCAATGAATTTGTTGCTAGAGTCAAGAGAGTTAGTTACTATACACATAGATGATTCAAAGATAACTTTGAAGCCTTTATCACATAATTGACTAATACTCAATAAATTATACTTCAATTTATCTACTAGCAACACATCTTCAATAAAAGTACAGGGGGTTATTTTAATCTTACCAATTCTGATTATTCTCCCCTTGCCATTATCTCCAAAAGTAACTAATCCTCCTTCTTTCATTTGTAGGGTGATAAACTGATCCTTGTCACCCATCATATGCCTTGAATAGCCACTGTCAAGATACCATCTTTTCTTTAATTTTTGGTCTGCAAGGCAATCTGCAAAACAATCAAGGAGTGATTTTAGGTACCCAAGCTAACTTGGGTCCTTTCGGGTTAGCAGAATAGGTTCCCTTTGGAACCCAAATGGTTCTATATTTTAATGCACTAATCATGAGATTTTTTAAGGAATTGCATTGATAAGATTTATGCCTAAGTCTATGACATGCATAACAAATAATTTTGTCATTTTTGAATGATGCATGCTTTGAAGCTATAACAGATGCAGAAATAGGAATACTTGATTTGAAGGATTTTTGCATAGTATTCTTAGGAACATATTTCAAGCCATTTGAAATTGATTTCGATGGAAAACCTTTTTCAAATTTAGCATTTACAGCTGAAGCTTTTGAAGATACAAATTTTGTTGCTGAAATTCCTTTAGCATTTATAGCATTTAATCCAATTCCAGCTTTACTTTTAGAGTCCTTTTGTTCTTTCAAAATTAGCTCAAGCTTATTGGAACTCAGGGTCAATTTTTCTACTAAAGGCTTAAGCTTTTCAACCTCCTTTTTCAAATCAGTATTTTTGGCAACTAAAATATTGTTTGTCTTATTTAACATAGTTTTTTCATTGTTCAAGACAATAACATTTTTAGAAAGGTTATTCAATTTTCTTTGTAAAATGTTATTCTTTCCAAAGATTTCATCCTTGTCCTTTAATAAAACATTGTTTTGTTTCTTTAAGGACTTGATTTTAACCCCAGCTTTCTTGAATTCGATGAGTATATCATGAAATGCAGAATTCAGTTCATCATATATAAATTCAGTTTAAAGCTCAGGGGATGATACCTCATTTTCGAGACCCATCAAACAAAGATTCACAGATTTCGGAGCCTTTTCATCTTCATTTGATGAGGATGCTTCGCTATTGATCCACGTCGCTACCATTGCTTTCTTTTTCTATTTCTTAAAACCCTTTTTCAATAAAGGACAATCTGGTCAGATGTGCTCCAGCTTTTTGCACTCATAACATATGGGCACTTCTTTTTCTTTCTCCTTTTCCTTATCCTTTCCTTACTGAACTCTTTGTTCTTGTGGGATTTTCTAAAATATCTTCCTTTCTTTCTTCCCAAGAACTTTTTGAATTTTTTGATGACCATGGCAACGTCTTCGTCTTCCATGTCGCTTTCAACAGAGGAGCTTTCTTCTTCCGATTCTTCATCTCTTTTAGAATCCATAGTAGCTTTAAAAGCGATCGATCTCCTTTTCTTTTGATCTTCTTCAGTTCGATGCTGCATTGTCAGTTCTGTGTGATGAGAGATCCTAGCAGTTCTTCCAGCAATAAGGTATTCAAATCTTTTGCTTCCTGGATGGCGGTCACTTTCGGATCCTACTTGTTCGGAAGAGATCTTAGAATCTTCTGTAATAGATCTGCATTAGTGTATACCCTGCCAAGACTTTTTAAGCCATTAATAATATCAGTGAAATGTGAAAACATGGCAGAGATTGTTTCATTTGGTTCCATCTTAAATAATTCATAACTATGTACAAGAAGATTAATTTTAGAAGACTTCACTTGTGAAGTTCCTTTATGGATCACTTCGAGTTTATCCCAAATTTCTTTTATCGAGGAGCAAATTGAAATTTGATTAAACTCATTACTATCCAAAGCACAATATAACAAGTTCATGGCTTTGGCATTTAAGTCTCCCATCTTCATGTCGTGTTCGTCCCAATCCTCTTCATGTTTAGGAACATCCACTCCATCAATTTTAACCATGGGAATATGAGGACCCTTTAGAATGACCTTCCACAACTGAAAATACACTGCTTGAATATAGATCATCATTCTAGCTTTCCAATATGCATAATTTGTGCCAATGAAGAGTGGAGGTCTATTAGTTGATTGGCCTTCCGTCAAGGATATACTCATTGGATGAGCCATCAATCTTTATTCTAATGTATTCAGAGATACTACTCTGATACCAGTTATTGCCCAGGTGGCTATCCAAGAGGGGGGTGAATTAGGTCTTTTAAAAAATTGAAGGCAAGTAATGTGAAATTCAAAATCCTTTGCAAGTGGTAGGTGCTTGTGATAGAATTGTAAAATGCAGAAGCTAAACAGAGTCAAGAAAGCACAACACAAACCACCAAATTTAAAGTAGTTCAGAGCAACCCAGCTCCTACATCCACTACCCAAGATACCACTTGGGATTTCCACTATATTCACACCCGAATATAGAAGGATTGTTTTACAGGATTACCATCTAAAATCTCTACACTTTGGTTTTACGGGATCACCAAAGAAAACCCAACACCCTTTGGTTTTAACAGGCTCACCAAAGAAACCCAACTTGATTTTCACAGGATCACCAAGAACCTAACCCTTAGTTTTAACAAGGCTCACCAAGAACCTATTTGGTTTTTCAACCGGGCTCACCAATAACCCAACAATTCAAAAGTTGAATTGAAAATAAATGCAACAAGAATGACAAACTCAATTTGTCGGATAGTTATCGGTGCAGCTTGTTGGAAGACCACTTGAATGCACTTGAATAATCTTTAATGACTTTAGTGGCTTCTTTCCAAAGTTGTTTCAAGCCTTAGATTGGAGTGGGTGAAGACTTGAAAGCTTGACTTGAATGCTCTTGTGCTCTTTTACTGTTGGTAGGTAGGATATTCAATGAAGCACTCTTTTCTTTGAAGAACTCTCTAATTCATTGCTTCAAGGAAGTTCAAATCCTTCAAATTTAAAGTCTTCTATCATTCCAAGATAGTTTTAGCCATTGTAGACTGTTGGGAAATGATTTATGACCGTTGGAGCACCTTTTAGCATTCAAAAATAAATTCTAGAACTAGTCGTTGGATACCTGAAAACGATGTTCAAGTTGGCTCGGATTCCTTCGAGTCGGCTCTGATCCTTTGAGTCGATGGGTCGAGTCACCAGATCTTCAATGCAGTCGGCTCTTTGTCTCAGGGCGCAAAACATCACTCTAGACGAGTCGGCTCTTGATACCTCGGGTCGGCTCGAACTTGATTCTTGAAAATTTTGAACTTTAGGAGTCAGCTCTTTTCAGCTTGGATCGGCTCTTCTTCTCAGGTTCGAAAAACCTTATTTTGAAAGAGTCGGCTCGGTGTAGTTCAAGTCGGCTCGCTTTCTCAAGCTTTCAGAATTTGGTCTGGCAGAGTCGGCTCTTTTTGGTTCAGGTCGGGTCGCCTTCCATCGAGTCGGCTCAGATTGCTGCATTACAGAATCCTTGCTGCGTGCCAGTAAGCAGAGTTGGCTGTTCATCACTTGGGGTTGGCTCGAGTGTCTTCTTCAGGATTTTTATAATTAAACTTAAAGAAAACTCTCACCAACTCTTTTACAATTTCACACGAACCATCTCAAACTAAAATTCATGGCACACACACACTCACAGAAGTAACCCTTTTAATGGATTTTTATTAGCATTTTTGAATGGGTTCTTCTTTATAGAATCATTTATAATACAACTCAACCAAGAAAATAGAAGTGTAGGAGTTGAAGTTTGAACATGTTATTCATCCTACAAAAACTTGTCAAACACTTGAAGAGTTGTCAGAAATAAATGTACATGCTCCAATGTTTGGTTATCATCAAAATCACTTATGGGGTCAATACTTTCGTTAGACACCAATTAAAATTAGCTAGGTCGGTCAACATAACTAATTAAAAATCACATTTCTTCAAGGCTACATCATCTTTGAACCCCTTTTTTAGGCTCCAGCCAATCAGCCAATCTTGACCTGGTCCAACTCTTTTAGTTGCCTTGTCCTATTTAGCTTGAGTTCCTTAGGGGCTAACTTTAGTTAATTTTAATTAGTAGGCTTAGGTATGCTGAATGCGAGGTGGTGGTTTTTGGGCTAAGGAAAGGTGATCAAATCCCCACCTTATCTTATTTATGGGTTAATGCCCTTAAGATAGTTTATAGAAATATGAAATGCAAAATAGGAAAGTGTCCCAAACAAGTAATAATCTTTTAAGGTTTAGTTAGTTTCTCTATTTTAGTTAACTATTATATGGAATGTTTGTTTTCTTTCTATGTTGTGTTATTTAAAGCAAGAGAGATAAAAGGTAGGTTTTAATCTTGTTTAATTAGATGTGAAAAAAATGACTAAAATTAGGTTAAGCAAATAAAGAAATTATAGGTCTCATAATTAAGGCAAGAAATTAAATCAGTATTTAAGGTAGTCAATTAAAAAGTTAAGTAAGATTTTTTTAGGTTAATTTAAAAAGGAAGAAACTAAAAAAGAATTTTTTTTAGGTTAGTTTGAAAAGAAAGAAACTAATTAAAAAGAAGAAACTAAAAAGAGTTTTTTTTTTATTTTATGTTAATTTGAAAAGGTTGATAATAGTAAAAAAAGGAAACAAATAAAAAAAATTAGATAGATTTAAAAAAAAGAAGACTAATCAAAGGAAACAAAAAAAAAAAATTTTTTTTTGGTGAATATAGAATGGCAGAAGTTAATTAGAAGTACAAAAAAAAGAAAAAAAATCTAGGGTTATGATTTATTTCACCAAAAATTATAGACTTTTTCTTTCCCCTCTTTTTTTCTTTTTATTTTTTTAATCTGCAAAAAAGAACAAGACAAATTAGTATACTGAATTTACAAAAAAATCAAAGAGATTAAAAATATTAGCATTTGTGCCTTTCCTGGCAATGGTGCCAACAATTTGATAGGATCACGATGTTATCATTAAGACATCGTAGCTATCAATTTAATTAATCGACTTCTAAATTAAATTAAAAATATATAGAAAAAGTGAGTCGGATTGAATCCACAGAGAAGGCAATGTGTAAAAAAATTTAAATATTTGTTTTTAATAGAAAAAGGAAACAATGATTTGAAATCGAAAAAAATAGATGTTCAAAGTACAATAATGATTTGAAACTTGGTACGTTCAATCCACTAGTCGAGTCTTAGCTTCTATGTGCAAGAAGAGGAAAAAAGAGAAATTTAAAATGTAAGAAAAATAAACATTATTAATTAAACCAGGATCGTATTATAGGAAATTAAAAAGTGTATTTGAATGAAATTAAAAGCAACTAAAAAGAAAGCTATAACAAAGATTGGAAGGAGGTTGGCGCAGCTTCGTCGGGAAGACAGTTGATGAACTCCCTTCTTCCTTCGTATTCATTGGAGTGAGCTGGGCCTCGCTGCTTCTTCTTCTCTGGTTTTTGATCTTGAAGATGATGTCAGCTTGAAGATGGTGTAGGGACAGCACTCCTCTCTAAGATACCCCACTCTTAGAGATTAACTTGCAACCCAAGTATTGTCCTCTATGCTATACCGCACTCTCTCTAAGACATTTATTCTTAGCACATGGGTCCTTTAAATAGAGCTCATTTAGGGCTTCCTCTTGGTCAAATTTAGAGTCAATTAAGCTCAAGATCGACCAGATATCACAAAAAAAATTCTCAGCCATTCATTCTACATCATATAGCCTTAGATCATGCTAGAATTCGTGCAACATAGCTTTCTTTCCTTCTTGTCCGAATAGAGCCCAATCCGAACTCTTCGAATCCATGGAACTCCTCTTAGGACTTGGATTCTCCTCTACTGATCTTGGTAGATGGTGGACGGTGGCAAGAGGTGGTGATCGATAGTGGAGATGAGGAACTAGGGTAGTGATTGAATAAGCAACAGGAAACCATGAACAGAGAGGAGGCAGTGGTGCTGGGCGAAGATGACTGGCTATAACATGATGGGAGGGCAGTGGGAGGATGGCGAGGAAGGAGGCCCGGCAGTGATGGGGATGGTGGGCAGCCTATGATGACCAAACAGAGGAAGAAGGGGTGTTTGGCCAGAAAAACAGGTCTCCCAGCATCTCCTCCGATCGTGGTGGGCCTCTCGACATCTTTTCTAACGACGGGCAATGATGGGCAATTGAAAACATGGCTTGGGAAGGAGTTGGTCCATGAATAGGGCTCATGGAATGGTAGCAATGGCAGCTAATAGACCAGTTCACATTCTGTAGATCCAGTAGCTGGTCCATGGTGGACTGACTGCTTTAAAATGAGTACATTTTTTTATTGAACTTCAAAATTGAATTTTGGGCTCATTTGTACTTTGATTTGGGTGCCATCTATGTCGTTGGACTCCAAAAATTGAGCTCTTTCCATCTATGAAATCTTTTTTATAAAAATCAATAAAAAGTAACATTTCTAAATAAATATAAAGTAATTAATATTTATTTTAATGGTTAAATTGGGGTAATTAATAAACTTATCAATCAGCATTATGGTATTGACTATGTTAAGACATTTTCACCTATGGCAATTCTCAAATTCATTTGGATTATACTTGCGATAGTGGCACATCTTGATTTTGAGATCTGGCAAATAAATGGATGTTAAAATTGCTTTCCAAAATGGAGAGTTAGAAGAAGAGGTGTATATGATACATCCTCAAGAGTTCACATCAATAGATGAATCAAAGGTGTATAAGTTTTAGAACTCTATTTATGGATTGAAGCAAGCATCTTGGAGTTGTAACATGTGTTTAGATAAGGTGATCAGAATGTATGGCTTCATTAAGAATGATGAAGAACCCTACATATACAAATGGACTAATAGTTCAGTAGTTGTATTTCTTGTTTTGTATGTGGATGACATTCTCTTAATAGAAAATGACATTCCTACAATGTCGGGAATAGATGTTTGGCTGTCATTCCAATTCTCCATAAAGTACCTAGGAGAAGTGACCTACATTTTTGGGATGAAGATATATAGAGAGAGATTTAAAAGATTGCTAGGGTTATCCAAGATGACATATATTGATATTATGCTGAAGTGGTTCAGCACGGTTAATTCCAAGAAAGGCTATTTTCCAATAAGCCATGGAATTTCTCTCTAGGGAGGATTTTCCAACAACTCCTCAAGAGAGAGAGTGTGTAAGTAGGATTCCATATGCCTCGATGGTAGGATCCATTATGTACACCATGATATGTACATGACCAAATGTGGCATACTCACTAGTTGTAGTGAGTAGATACCAATCAGATCTAGGTGAAAACTATTGGAAGGTCGTAAAAACTATTCTTAGGTATTTATGAAATACTAAGGACCAATAGTTAGTTTATGAAGATTTTGACTTGAAACAAGTTGATTATACTGACTCCAATTTTTAGTCGGACTGGGATGATACCAAAATGAAAGAATAGTGCCCTAAAAGCCAATCATATTCCTTATTAAACAGAGGCTTATCTATAAAATTATCCTGACTCATGTATGATATTAATAAAAGGTATTTTATATCATCATATGCTATGTCTTATACTTTATTATTTTAAGATTATAATAAACTCTATAAATTAGGACAATGATTTTAGGATTATGATAGAGTTCGTTCATAATAGTGAGATCAAAGATCTTATAAATCATAATCTAAAATATTTCTTGTTATAGGATTATCGAGTCGGGGATCGATGTTTTTGGAGAGACTAGCACATTCTACGTATGCTCGATGGAGAGAGTGGTTGGTCTCATGACCACTTATATAGGGACATTAATACAAGGATGTGGGTGCTCATCAGGGTATGAGTTTATTAATTTGATCCATCATGAGAACATCTTATGTAAGTCTTACTTGTCAAAAGATGATTTTCTTAATAGAAGTTGTGCAAGTGATCCTTAGACCTGAGATCACCATGGTATCTTATACACATGAATCCTGTTTTGGTTTATACTCATTCATGACTTAGTCATGTATGGGAAGTTCATGGATATGGTAAATTGTATATGAAAGTTATGGTAGGTCAACAAGGAATCGATCACTCATAGTAAGAGATGTATTATCCCATGTATTCTCATCAAATGATGACTTAAGAAGTCTTTGATCAAAGTAGGATGAAATTAAAAAAGGGTTTCTAATCTTTCATCGATCAAGTCTTCATTAGTGATTTGAGGTTCAAATGAAAAAAGTGTGAGGGTTTGACAAATTTCCATACCCATCACTTATTCTGGATAAAGGAAGATTGAATTGCATGGTAACTTGCCACTGAAGGATATTTTGATAATTTTCATCAAATCTCTCATCTTTAGATAGACATGACATGTTGTTAGAGTCATGTCTTGTAGGTTATCATGAATTAATTTGATTGAATTCATGAGTTAATTTGGAAGATGGTTCAAATTGATAGCTGGGTTAGCTCAATTTAACCTAATTCGGTAAGTTAATTTTTAATTAAACTAAATTGACATGAACCTAGACCTACTGCTGGCTAGATGAGGAGTCCAAAGGGTTATACACATTAAGGAATTCATCAAGGAAGTCATTTGTATTTTTATTAGGGTCATAGGATCCTAATTGGCTAGATAGCATAACTCCTAACCTACTTAGGACGGGTTTAAATGCCTGCTATTTGGGTTAACTAATTTAAGTAAGACTTAAATTAGGTTGAGCCTTAAGTAAGATAGCCAAATTGGGATTTATCTTGATCTTATGCCTTTATCCATGTTTTAAACCAAGAGTCCCAAGGGCTTGGGACTCTTGGTGCCAATATTGGCATGCACACACATTAAGAGGCATAGAAAGACCATGAGTCCTACAATT
Source organism: Areca catechu (assembly GCA_021397845.1). NCBI lineage: Eukaryota > Viridiplantae > Streptophyta > Magnoliopsida > Arecales > Arecaceae > Areca > Areca catechu. The sequence goes on along the minus strand of CM038044.1, from coordinate 78,921,571 downwards.
AAATATCCATTTTGGTGATAAACTTTAGCTCTTATTCTCTCTAATACATGCCCATTTGGATTGGTTTTTACCAGTCAAATTGATTAATTATGGGTATGATTTCATGAAGTGATGCGATGCTTGGAATATATGGCACATGGGATGGCCTAGAGTCCTACTTATCAATCTCCTTTTTCTAGATAAGTCTCTCTATTTTATACATCTATTGGGGTGTTGGACCAAGTTTTTAATTTTGAAATTAAAGACTAATTATCAAAATTTTTCCAAAGAGTTGCGATAAGCAACTCTTGGTGCAAAATATTAGGGAAACAACGTTTCATTTTGCATCTTTCTGCCTAGAGACTCCTTTTGCTTGAAGGGTCTCATCGGATATGTTAAATATCAAATTAGGGGTTGATGAAATAGTGTTTTAGGTGCATCCTCTCTTCCTATTTAAAGGCTATCGGTGATTAAAATCAAAGCATCTAAAGTTTATCCTCACAACTCTCTTCCTTCCCTTGTTAGGATAAGTCTTTTATTTTAAGACAAGTCTATCATTTTAATACAAGGGCTTAGAAAGTGAATTAGAAAGGATAATAGGATAGTAAGAGAGTTTTTGGAAAAGTTTTGGGATACTCTTTGAAATGGAAAAGGTCCTAGAAGAGAAGAAAGGTTGCTAGAAGGGTCGAGCAAGAAAGAGGAGTGCTTCTTTGATCCAGTTCCTATATGGATCACCTCTAGAGGGCAAACACTTGTGTGCCTAGTAGAATAAAGGATACTAGCATTACATATATTCTTCTATTTTCTAATATTTGCCCTGTTAATTGATATAATCAAGGGAGTTCTGGGTCTAGGATTTCGGTTGACTAGAGTTTCAAGGATTAAAATTTTGAAATCCAGTCTTCCACTATACAACTATAACCCAACACAAAAGTATGTTGAGTTATGTCTTTATCTTTAATATAGGAGCTATTTGCTAAAAAAGTTCCAAGCAGTACATTATTGCTGATTCAATATGCAAGGTGAAGTACATTGCGGTATCTAATGCTGCAAAGGAAGCTATATGGTTACGAATATTTATCACTGAGCTTGGAGTAGCCCCTCCATTCATAGTCTAGTTGTTCAGCACTGTGATAGCACTGGAGCCATTGCTCAAGTGAAGGAACCAAAGGCACATTAGTGAACCAAGCATGATTTGCATTGCTTCCATCTTGTCTAAGAGATTATGGAATGAGGTCACTCGACCTTCAAAAGATCAACTGAAAGGAGAACCTGACTGATCCATTTACTAAAGCCCTCAAAATTAAAGAGTTTGATGATCACAAGTGGAAGATGGGTACACGATACTATTTTGATTGGCTCTAGTCCAAGTGGGAGTTATTTGAAAAAGTATCCTAAAGCCAATCATTTAGGTTATAGATGGTTGAGCTATCTTATAAATATTTATTAATTATAAATAAAATAAATATTATTTGTCATCTTCTTATGAGCTCTAATGTATTAAAGTCCTTAGAACTACATTTATTTGATAAAGAAGGATTTATTGAGTGGTTTGTAAATCGGTTCATGACCAAATGATATATTATTGTTTCCTAGGATGACAATGTTTTATCGAGAATATGTTGTTATGTACCATATAGGTTGGTTGTTCTCTTAACCAAAGGGTGTGAAAATATAGGAATGGCATGTAGGTGAGTGTAGGAGTACATTTCACTAAACAGTTATGAACTCTCAGAGTACTCTATTGTTAGGAGTATCTCGTAGAACCATATGGGTATGGTATCCTTCTGAGCTGAGACTATTATAGTGAGTAGGCAAGCAACTCACTATACTGTGGTCCAGGCTACCTGGACTTCTAATCCAATAATAGAAGGTTTCTGGGTATAGTCAAGTACTTATTAAGTTGGTATTGAGTCAAGAAGGGATTGACCACTCCAAGTTACTAGAGTAAATGCTTGGCAGTATTTCAATTTAGCAAAATTTAGGCCTGAGTAATCCTGGTGAGAAGTTATAGGATTTAGCAAGTTGACACACATACAGATGCACTGATTAAGAGTTGGCAGTTAACTCTTAAGTTATCCTGAGCATTAGGTCAAAAAGATGAATTACTATGTAACCATAGAATGGGTTCTTGAATGTTGCTTTGCCATCATTTGACCTATCTAGATGTCGATCACCATTGCTAGATGGTCACATCAATTAGTTCAAAAAATAGTTCTTGAGCTATCGGCTTAGGGATGGAACCTATGAGGTCACATACAGTAGAAGTTTCTGATTGATCATGATGGTTGATCGATGATTAAAAATCATTCAGTGAGAAAATTATAAATATAATTAACAATTAACCTTATACAAATATTATAAATAAATAAATAATTAAATATTAATTAATTTTAAGAGGATTAATTAGCAATTATATTACTATTAGCTTAATTTGATTGAACAAAGAGGATTTGGTCAGGTCTTTAAATTTGGTCCAATTAGATTTTACCCGATTAGGTTATTCGATGACCTATTACTAAGAAATTTTAATCTTGATTTAATTTGAATTTAGACTTGATTAATTTCTAATTAATTAAGTTTATTTAGAGCCTAATTATATTAGGTTTAAACTATTTAAATAGATCAAATCAAATTAAACTTGGATTTGAATTTATTTTGAACAAGTCAAATTAAGAATCTCTTTCCTTGTGCCATATATCTCTCCATGCTAAATTGTTTTTTGCATGAAGCATCTCCATGACAAATCTTGACTAGCATCTCCCCTACTTCCTATTTTGATCAGGATTAAGGCAAGATAATTTTTTAAAATGAGTTTTAATTAGGATTAGTATCCATTTTATTGCCTAGAAATGGAGCCCAAGAGGGGGGGTGAATTGGATCTTTAAAAATTTAAAGCAATTATGTGCCAGTCTTTGAAGTGTTTGTGAGCAAAGTGAATAACTCAATGATATGCAGTAGAAATAGAAAATTAAATGCTAAAAGCAAGAAATAAGAAAAGCAATCACACACAAACATCAAGTTTTATAGTGGTTCGTGCAAACCAAGCACCTACGTCCACTCCCCAAGCCACCCTTGGGAATTTCTCTATAATCTTTTCAAGATTATAGCCAACTTATTTTACAAGGCTCACAAGTCAAAACCTAAGTTGGTTTTGTCACCTAGGGTCACCAACAACTTTTACAACTTGTTTTGTCTTCGGGCTCACAAGTCAAACCCTAGTTGGTTTTATCCTTTTAGCTTATCAACAACCACAACAACCTACTTTCAAGAAACCTTTGAAAGCTAGGTCAACAAGGAATAAAGATAAAGATACAATAATGAAAGCACAAGCAAACTCTCTTCAAAGAGTGGAATGTAAAGCTTTGAGGCTCTTGTAGATGCTTGTCTTGTCTTCTCTTTGGAATCTTCTTCAAGCTCTCTTTTTGGAAGGATGAAATGATAGGCTTGTAAGCTTTTTCAGAGAATCTCTTCTTTTATGACTTTTGGAAGTGAAGTTCGTAAGGGAATATTGACTTTTTGAATGTTCAATGGAGTTCAATGCTTCATGAATGAGCTTGGTGAAGCTTAAATACTTCAAAAACTTCCAAAAAATGATTTAAGACTATTGGAGGATCAAACCTAGCCGTTGGGAGCTTGAAAAGACCAAATCTACAACTCAGAAAATAGATTTGTTGAAGTTGTCAGAACTCGTGAGTCGACACCCGACTTCCTGGTGTCGATACTTGGTTTCCAGGTATCGACACTTGGTCCTACAGGTGTCGACACTTGAATTTCAGGTGTCGACACTTGACACAAAAACCCTCGAAATGGCAAGTTCTGTATTTTCAAAAAATCTCAGTCCTTGAGTCGACACATGGATTCTAGGTGTCGACACTTATGTCTCAGGTGTTGACACTTGGCATGCCAGTGAAGAATTCTTGCATGCCATTCATTGAAGTGTCGACACTGGGCAAACTTGAGTTGACACTTGAGTCTGAAAAACCAAGTGTCGACACTTGGCATGCCAGTGAAGAATTTTTGCATGCCATTCACTGAAGTGTCGACACTGGGCAAACTTGAGTCGATACTTGAGTCTGAAAATTGCCAAAATGAGTGCCAAATCTTCTAAAAACATAAAGATATATAATCAAACTTTAAATACACTTATGCAAACCATAATTGAACATTTTTGGGGCCTTTTTCATGGTGAGAAGACTTCTTAAAACATGAATTTTGTTCGGCTTCAAGATACTTTCATGTTGAAAATTTGAGGTGCCTGTATCCTGTAACTCATAACCATAATTGAAACATCAGTATAAAATATGTACTCAACATTTTGTTAATCATCAAAATCAAGGGCAAACCCAACAATCTCCCCCTTTTTGACGATGGCAAAACCTTAAGTATATAAGCATTCAATTTTCAAATTTGAATATGATATCTCATAAACATAAACTTGAAACTCATACAATATAGTTTTGATGAGGAAGAGGTACAAATTAAGTATGAAGTTAAATTTACTCTTCCCCATAGTGAGTTAAGATATGAAACATTTCATAATTAAATAAAAATTTGAAATTTATATCTTACTCCCCCTTTTTGTCAGCATTAAACAATAAAGGGAGTAGACTCCCCCTCAATAAATGTATTAAGATAAATAAACTGGTTAGGGGTCATGATACAGGATTAGATTTGCAATAATTAATAGGTATCAGAGCCAATGAATAAGGTATTAGAGAAAAATTTAAACATTATAAATTCAATCATTATTAAAGATTGATAATCAAGTCAGAAAGTGAAATGCTAGTCTGCATATATAAAAGTATTTCCAGTTAAAATTTGCTGATATAATCAGCATATACTGAAACATAACAAGTACAGTCATGAAATACATAGATAACAGAAGATAAACACTAATACATAACATCAAACAATAGAATAGTCATCTGTGAGGCTACTCCTCATCAGATGGAAGCTCAAAGAAGATATGACCGCTAACCCTAGATCTAGGAACTAGAGCTCTAGGGGTCTTCATGATACTATCACTCCTAGTCCTGGTCGAAGGTCCTATATGGGGTACAACCCTAGATGTTGTGGATGGCAGTGGAAGAGTCTCAGCAGGTGTTACAAAAATTGGAGCAGTCGAGATCGGTGTGTCACATGGATCAGCAGGTGGAACAGCAGGAGTCTGAGTCTCTCGGATGACCAACTCAAAGTCATATGCTCTATCATCACTATCACTGCCACCATTAATAACATCTATCTCTCTGTCATCGTCGCCATCATCAGCTCGGTCACCACCACCAAGTGTATCATCATGTCCCTCATGGTGGTCACCATCATCATCATCATCATCAGGAGGAGGTGGAGCTGCATATGCTACTGGAGGGAGGAGTGATCTAAGTAAATCCTGAGCAAATCCAGCCTCCATAGTCCGATGCATCTCAGTATGTTGCTCAGCTATATGGGCTCTAAAGCCCTCAATCTCTATGCATAGCTGAGTGGTACGGACTCCCAATTCGATCATCTCACTTTGAATATCTGCAAACTCTTGTCTGACCAGCTCCTCAAAAGATGTACGAACAATAAAAGGAGGAGCATCAGGAGGTGAAATGATTAGTGCTGGAGCTGGAGTGACTGGATCACTGGGTGTTGCTAGTGCTGATCGAGGAGGTGTAACTGAAGGCTCTAATGGCCCTGCCTCAGCCTCTCGGATCTTATCCTCCTTATCTGGCTCCTGGCGCACCCTCCGCTCAGCAACTTGTCTATATCCCATGCGGTGGAATGATCGCTCATCGTACATGTCTATATGAAAGATATCCTTGGAGGTCTCCCTCTCTAAAGGAATAGAGTAGGCTCAAAACAAACATGTCAGTGCCATGTCAATGTCTCCTCTGAGTGGCAGCATCTCTCATCTGAGCTAAAATCATTGCTGGAAGGCTGACCACCATCCTTTGAGTCAAACAGACCATCACCATCAACTCTCGCTCTGTAATGAAGTCAAACCTCCTGGTCTTCGACAGAAGAATCCGGGCAGTGATGTGATGTAGAAGACACATCTCCACAGATAGCTGGTTCACGGTGACCGTGGCCACACTGCAAACATCCTCGTGCTCTAAGATGCATCTGAATGCCTCCTCACGGTCCTCTATAGATGGCATATTGATCCCATGGTGCAGGATCTCCCAGATACTACTAATGACCTCCTCTGAAAGTGGAATATGGATACCCCTGACAGTCGCACTCCAAAGCAAACTGCTGTAATCGAGACTACCGTAGAACTCTCGGATCAGGTGGGGGTAGAACTTCTCCTACATCATGCAGAAGGGGATCAACCCAGCAGCCTCAAGAACCTGTCCGATATGGAAGCCTTGTCTATTGAAGAAGCCCAAATCTACTCATCTGCCAGCTGTGATCACCTTCCTAGACATCCTCGCTACTGAAGGTGAAGCTGGAGCTGCTGTACTGCCAGTCTGATGTCCGTCATCATTTCTAGCTTTCATTCTTCTCTCTACTAAAGCTTGTCCTGTTTTTCTCTTAAAAGCCAACTGCTTTCTAGGTCCCATGATAACTAGCTGAGGGAAGGAATGGAAATAGTAAGGATATGGAACAAGGAACAATCAAATAGGAAATGGAGAGGAAACAAGGAGAAATGAGGAAAAGAGAGCCCAAAAAACAAGGGGCAGGCTAAGAAAATGACCTAAAAAAAGAGCAAAAATCAGTGCATGGTTCTGATTTAAATCAAGAAGGATCCAAAGAAAATCAAATAGGGATCGGTCCAAAAGGGAAGAAATCAACTGGGGCTGAGGTTGGCTCAAAATCTTCAATGAAATAGTGAAACCGTGAAGAACCGAGCTAAAACAAGGCAAGAACAGGAAGAGCAAAGTAAAAGATTGGTCCAAAAGAGAAACAATACATGAGTTTGAGCACAATCCCAAGAACAATAGTCAAAGAGTGATTTATGGTGGGAAAAGGGGCAAAACACGGGAAAAACGGTGAAGAATCGGTGAAAAATCATGAATCAAACAAAAAAACATGAAGAAAAGAGATGGGATTTACCATATAGTGGAGGGCACGAAGGGAAGAGCACTATTCCGTGGCCTAAGGATGGTTGAGGGACCATTAGGGCACAAGAGGAGAGAAAAAAATATAAAACAAAAGGTTCGGTGATGCCCTAGAAAAATAGGAATTTTCGCCCGAGTGTCGACACTTGGTCAGGTGTCGACACTTGGGATTTTTCAAGTGTCGACACTTGGCCAAGAAAATCCCAGAAAAATCCAATAAAAACACTAAAATTTAGGGGAACTCTAGTGAAGAGTTTAGGACTTAAAGAATATGAATTTGAGCACTAAGAATTGATCATGAATAGATTTGAGAGAGTTCTAAGAAAAGGGGTCTATGATTCCTAACTCTCTTCTAATCATGCTAAACCTTTCTTCACCCAAGGATTTGGTAAAAATATCAGCTAATTGAGCATCAGTACCAACAAATTAAAGCCTCACATTAGAGTTTTACACATGATCTCTTATGAAGTGGTGTCTTATTTCAATGTGTTTACTTCTTGAATATTGCACATGATTCTTAGTTAATTGATTGCACTAGTATTGTCACATCTTATGGGTGTCTTAGTTTGATGCCAAAATCTTCGAGTTGTTGTTTGATCCATAGAATTGGAGCACAACAGCTTCCAACATCATATATTCGGCTTTCGTCATAGATAGAGCAATCGAATTCTATTTCTTGGTACTCCATGAAATCAAATTAACTCCAAGAAATTGACAAGTTCTACTATTACTTTTTCTATCAAATTTACACCCAGCAAAATCAGTATCAGAATAAGCAATCAATTCAATTGAAGAATCTCTAGAGTACCAAATACCAATATCAATAGAGCCAGATAGATATCTAAGTATGCGTTTAACAGCCAAAAGATAAGATTTTTTAGGATCAGACTGATATCTTGCACACATACAAATACTGAACATAATATCTGGCCTACTAGCAGTTAGATATAACAATGAACCAATCATTCCTCTATATAGCTTTTGGTCAACATATTTACCTGATTCATCTTTGTCAAGTCTACAAGAAGAGCTTATAGGCATACCTAATGGCTTGGTGTTCTCCATCCCAAATTTCTTTAATATTTTCTTTGTGTACTTGGTTTGGTTGATGAAGATCCCCTTTTTTGTTTGCTATATTTGGAGTATGAGAAAGAAATTTAGTTCTCCCATCATGCTCATTTCGAACTCATCCTACATTAACTTTGCAAACTCCTGACAAAGACATTCATTAGTAGCACTGAATATGATATCATCCATATAAACTTGTACTACTAAGAGATCATCATTCTTCTTTTTCAAAAATAAAGTATATCTACATTACCTCTAGAAAAACCATTTTTAAGCAAGAAAGAACTTAATCTATCGTACCTAGCTCTTGGAGCTTGTTTCAAACCATACAAAGCTTTTTGAAGTTTAAAAACATGGTTTGGAAATTCATGATTTTCAAAACCGGGGGATTGTTCAACATAAACTTCTTCTTCGATAAAACCATTTAAAAATATACTTTTAACATCCATTTGAAATAATTTAAAATCCATAAAATAAGCAAATGCCAATAATATCTTAATTTCCTCAAGTCTAGCACTGCAGCAAAGGTTTCATCAAAATCAATCTCTTCCTCTTGATTGTATCCTTTGGCAACTAGTCTAGCTTTATTTCTAGTAACAATACCATTTTCATCAAGCTTATTTCTAAAAATTTATTTTGTGCCAATTATTGAAACATTAGTGGGTCTATCAACCAAAGTCCAAACATCATTTCTTTTAAATTGATTTAGTTCATCTTGCATAGCATTAATCCAATTACAATCATTTTTAGCTTCTTCAATATATTTAGGTTCTACTTGAGATACAAAAGTTAAATAATCATATATATTTCTAAAAGATGAACGAATGCTTACACCTTTTGATGGATCACCATGATAAGTTCTTTGGGGTGTCCATGTGCATACCTCCATTCTTTAGGTAGAGAATTAACTGTAGATGTGTTTTTATCTCCTTGTGCTTGATATCTTTCATTGTTTTGATTGTCATCTTGCTCTTTGATGGGTTCTTCATTGTTGTTCACTTCTTCATTTCTTTGGATATCTGTATCATCATCAGGAATATCTTCTTTTCTAGAAGATTTTTGGTCAATCTCATCAAACACAACATGGATGGATTCTTTAATAACAAGTGTCCTTCTGTTAAAGACCCTATATGCCTTGCTAGATATAGAGTAGCCTAAAAAGACACCCTCATCTGACTTGGCATCAAATCTGCTTAGGTTATCCTTACCATTGTTTTAGATGAAACAACAGCATCCAAAAATATGAAAATATTTGATTGAAGGTTTTCTACCTTTCCAAAGTTCATAAGGTGTTTTCTCTAAAACAGGTCAGATCAAAACATGATTTAAAATATAACATGCTGTTTTTATGGCTTCCGTCCAAAAATATCTAGGTAAATCATTTTCGCAAAGCATGGTGCATGCCATTTCTTCAAGAGTTTTATTTTTTTTTCTACCACCCCATTTTGTTGAGGTATCCTAGATGCAAAAAAGTTATGATGAATGCCATTTTCACTACAAAATTTTTCAAAATCATGGTTTTCAAATACTGTGCCATGATCACTTCTTAAAGATATAATTGAAACATCTTTTTCATTTGAAACTCTTTTATGAAATCTAATGAATGCAGAAAAGGTTTCATCTTTATGAGCTAAAAACATCACCCATGTAAAATGAGAGAAATCATCTACAATGACTAGACCATACTTCTTACCTCCTAAACTAGATGTTCTAGTCGGTCCAAAGAGGTCCATATAAAGTAATTCTAAGGATCTAGATGTAGAGACTACTCCTTTAGGTTTAAAAGATGATTTTGTTTATTTTCCAAGTTGACAAGCAGTACAAATCTTATCTTTTTCAAAACTAAGTTTTGGCAATCTTTTATCAAATCCTTTATCAAATCCTTTTTACAAAGTTTTGAAATCAAATGCATGCTAGCATGTCCTAGTCTATGATGCCAAAACCAACTAGTTTCATTGATCTTGGCTTCCATTTCTACTAGGCATTGACCATTTTAAACATGTGGATCATCAAGATCTACCATATAAATATTGCCATGCCTATGACCAATAAACTTGATGCCATTGTCATCAAGACTGGAAACAATGCACATGGAAGATTTGAAAATAACTTTAAAATCCTTGTCACAAAACTGACTAATGCTAAGTAAATTATGCTTTAAACCATCAACATATAGAACATTATCAATATAGGTAGAGCGGGTGATATGGACTTTATCAATTTTGACAATCTTGCCCTTTCCATTATCACCAAAAGTAATATTACCACCACTTTGATACTCAAGTGAGAAGAACTGCTTCACAACTCTAGTCATGTGCCTTGAGCAACCACTATCGAGGTACCACATTCTTCTTTTGTTGGTTGCAAGACACACCTACAATAAAAGATCAAGTGGAGACTTTAGGTATCCAAGTCATCTTGGGTCCTTTAAGGTTAGTGGTGATGGTTCCTTTTGGAACCCAAACTTTTCTAACTTTGCTCATTTTTCTTTTATTGCATAAATAAGATTTATGACCTACTTTACCACAAGAATAACAAGTAATTAAAGATGAAGCAGGGATAAAGAAATTCTTAAAAAATTTTTGTTGCTTTTGTATTTTGAAACCCAAATCAGCCTTGTTAAAAATAGCTCTTTGGTTATTTAAAAGCATATTTAGTTTTTCAGAACTGTAAGTAAATTTCTCAACAAATGGTTTCAATTTTTCAAGTTCATCTTTATATTTCTTGTTTTCTTCCAAAATCTCTTTATTTTGTTTTGTAAAATTTTCATTTGATGCGAAAGAAATTTTCTTTTTCAAATCTTCCTTTTCTTTTTCAAGAAAAATAATTTTATCATTTAGCTTTTTGTTTTGAAGAAGCAAGCAATCATTTTCATTTAAAAGCTTATTATTTGTTTTAACTAAATCCAGATTTTGCTTCTTTAGTTATTTATACTTCAATTTTAGTTTTTGAAATTCAATAACAAGTTCATCAAAAAATTCATGCAAGTCATCAAATGTAAACTCTTCTCAGGTTCAGATGTTACCTCATCATTGTTGGCTATTAGACAGAAGCTTGCAACCTCTTGTTGCTCTTCTTCGGAGCTTAAATCCTCACTGTCGCTCCAGGTTGCCATCATAGCTTTCTTTCTCAATCTTTTTCTACTTTTCTTGAGTAAGGGGCAGACCATCTTGAAGTGGCCAGGTTTCTTGCATTCAAAGTATGTGGGCTGCTCTTTTTCTTTCTCTTTATCCTTCTCTTTGCTAGTCTCTCACTTTTGAGGTTTCTTCTTGAGGTTAAACTTCTTCTTTCTCATGAACCTCCTAAACTTTCTAGCCATGAGAGCCATCTCATCTTCTTCATCTTCTTCTTCAAACTCATCACTTGACTCTTCTCTTGTGGTGGACTTGAAGGCTATCACTTACTTTTCCTTATTAATGTCCACATTCTTTTGTTTCAAGGAGTGCTCATAGGTCATCAATGAGCCCAAAAGTTGCTCGAGAGGAAGTGTATTAATGTCCTTGGCTTCTTCTATAATAGTGACTTTTGCATCCCAAGAAGTCGGAAGAGACCTGAGGAGTTTATTGATAAGTTCACCATTAGATATAATCTTTCCTAAACTTCTCATGCCATTCATAATATTAGTGAACCTAGTATACATTTCACTAATAGATTCAGTAGGTTCCATTTTGAACATTTCATATGTATGAATGAGCATGTTAACTTTAGTAGTTTTTACTTGATGTGTACCCTCAAGGGTAACCTCAAGTGTGTCCCATATTTCCTTTGCAGAGAGATAATTTGAAATTCTATTGAATTCACTCAAATCCAAAGAGCAAAATAATAGATTCATAGCCTTCCCATTAAGCTCTATTTGCTTAATGTCATTCTCATCCCAATCATCTTCCATTTTGAGAGTGGGAATGCCATTAATCAAGATAGTAGGCTGATGATAACCTTTAACAATAGTCCTCCAAATATTATAATCAATGGCTTGAATGAAAATGCACATGCGTGTCTTCAAATACGTGTAATTTGTGCCATTAAACGAGGGATGATTAGAGGCTTGACCTTCTATAACACCCATACCAATTGGGGCTGCCATGATCTTTCACTCAAGATCATTGGACTTACAAGTAGAGTACCGATGCTCTGATACTACTTGTTGCCTAGAAATGGAGTCCAAGAGGGGGGTGAATTGGGTTTTTAAAAATTTAAAGCAATTATGTACCAATCCTTGAAGTGTTTGTGAGCAAAGTGAATAACTCAATGATATGCTACAGAAATAGAAAATTAAATGCTAAAAGCAAGAAATAAGAAGAAGAATCATACAAAAACACCAAGTTTTATAGTGGTTCAGTGCAAACCAAGCACCTACGTCCATTCCCCAAGCCACCCTTGGGAATTCCACTATAATCTTTCTAAGATTACAGCCGACTTATTTTACAAGGCTCACAAGTCAAAACTTAAGTTGGTTTTGTCACCTAGGCTTACCAACAATCTTTACAACTTGTTTTATCTTCGGGCTCACAAGTCAAACCCTAGTTGGTTTTGTGTTGACCCCATAAGTGATTTTGATGATAACCAAACATTGGAGCATATATATTTATTTCTGACAACTCTTCAAGTGTTTGACAAGTTTTTGTAGGATGAATTAAATGTTTAATTTTCAACTCCTACACTTCTGTTTTCTTGTTTGAGTTATGTTGTAATGTGTTTTTGTAAAGAAGAATCCTATGAAAAAGCTAAGAAAAAATCATGTAAAAAGGGTTACTTCTATGTGTGTGTGTGTCATGAAATTTATTTTGAGCTGGTTTGTTTGAAAATGTAAAGAGTTGGTAAGAGTTTTTCTTTAAGTTCAAATGTAAAAATCCTGAAGATGATACTCGAGCCGACCCCACATGATGAAGAGCCGACTCTGTTTACTGGCATGAAGCAAGAATTCTAGAACGCAGCAATCTGAGCAAACTCGATGGAAAGTGAGCCGACTCTAGTGAATTCGAGTTGACTAGAATCAGTCCGAGCTGACTCCTCCAAAGTCCAATTTCTGAAGATTTCTGAGAACAGCCAGGCAAGCCAACCCGAATAAGAAAGAGCCGACTCTGCCAGACCTAATGTTGAAAGCCTGAGAAAGAGAGCTGACCTAAACTGCACCGAGCTGATTCTTCCAGAGTGAGATTTTTCGAACCTGAGAAGAAGAGCCGATCCAAGCTGAAAAGAGCCGACTCCTCGAGTTCAAGTTTGTCAAAGAAAGAAGTTCGAGCTGACCCGAGCTATCAAGAGCTGACTCGCCCAGAGTGATGTTTTGCACCTTAAGATAAAGAGCTGATTGCATTGAAGATTTGGCAACTTGACCCATCGACTCGAAGGATCCGAGCTGACTCGAAAGAATCTGAGCCGACTTGAACGTCATTTCCAGGTATCTAACGCTAGTTCCAGAAATTATTTTTGAATGCTAAAAGGTGCTCCAAAGGTCACAAATCATTTTCCAATGGTCTACAATGGCTAGAACTACCTTGGGATGATAGAAGACTTTAAATTTGAAGGATTTGAACTTCCTTGAAGCAATGAATTAGAGAGTTCTTCAAAGAAAAGAGAGCTTCATTGAATATCCTACCAACCAATAGCAAAAGAGCACAAGAGCATTCAAGTCAAGCTTTCAAGTCTTCACCAACTCCAATATGAAGCTTGAAGCAACTTTGGGAAGAAGCCACTAAAGTAACTAAAGTCTATTCAAGTGCATTCAAGTGGACTTCCAACAAGCTGCACCGATAACTATCCGACGACAAATTGAGTTTGTCATTATTATTGCATTTCTTTCAATTCAATTTTAAATTTTTGGGTTATTGGTAAGCCCGGTTGAAAAACCAAATAGGTTCTTGGTGAGCCTTGATAAAAACCAAGTGTTGGGTTCTTGGTTATCCTGGTAAAACCAAATTAGTTTTATTTGGTGAGCCTATTAAAACCAAAGGGTGTTGGGTTTTCTTTGGTGATCTCGTAAAATCAAAGTATAGAGATTTTGGATTGTGATTCTGTAAAACAATCCTACTATATTCGGGTATGAATATAGTGAAAATTCTAAGTGGTATCTTGGGTAGTGGATGTAGGAGCTGGGTTGCTCCGAACCACTATAAATTTGATGTGTTTGTGTTGTGCATACTTGACTCTTTTTAGCTTCTGCATCTTATAACTCTATCACAGCACCTCCTCTAGCAAAGGATTTTGAATTGCACATTATTTGCTTTAAATTTTCAAAAGTCGCAATTCAACCCCCTCTTGGGTAGCCACCTGGGCAACAACTGGTATCATAGCAGTGTTTCTGATTATCTTAGAGTAAAGATTGATGGCTCATCCAATGAGTACATCGTTGGCAGAAGGCCAATCAACTAATAGACCTCCACTCTTCACTGGCACAAATTATGCATATTGGAAAGCTAGAATGAAGATCTATATTCAAGTAGTTGATTTTCGGTTATGGAAGGTCATTTTAAAGGGTCCTTATATCCCCATGATTAAAATTGATGGAGTGGACATTCCTAAACCTGAAGAGGATTGGGATGAACACGACATGAAGATGGGTGAATTAAATGCCAAAGCCATGAACTTATTATATTGTGCTTTGGATAGTAATGAGTTTAATTGAATTTCTATTTGCTCTTCTGCAAAAGAAATTTGGGACAAACTCGAAGTGACCCACAAAGGAACTTCTCAAGTAAAGTCTTCTAAAATTAATCTTCTTGTACATAGTTATGAATTATTTAAGATGGAACCTAATGAAACAATATCTCCTATGTTTTCATGTTTCACTGATATTATTAACAGCTTAAAAAGTCTTGGCAAGGTATACTCTAATGCAGATCTAGTACAGAAGATTCTAAGATCTCTTCCAGACAAGTGGGATTCGAAAGTAACTGCCATCCAGGAAGCAAAAGATTTGAACACCTTATTGCTGGATGAACTACTAGGATCTCTCATCACACATGAATTGACCATGTAGCACCGAACTGAAGATGATTAAAAGAAGAAGAAATCTATCGCCTTCAAAGTTGCTATGGATTCTAGGAAGGATGAAGGATCGGAAGAAGAGAGCTCCTCTATTGAAAGTGACATGGAAGACGTTGCCATGGTCGTCAGAAAATTTTGAAAGTTCTTGGGAAGAAGAAAAGGAAGATATTTTAGAAAATTTCACAAGAACAAAGAGTTCAGTAAGGAGAAAGACAAGGAAAAGAAGAAAGAAAAAGAAGTGCCCACCTGTTATGAATGTAAAAAGCCAGGGCACATCCGACCAGATTGCCTTTTATTGAGAAAGGAATTTAAGAAAAAGAAAGCAATGGTAGCAACATGGAGCGATAGCGAAGCATCCTCATCCACTGAAGAAGAAGAGGCTTTGAAATTTATGAATCTTTGTTTGATGGGTCTTGAAAATGAGGTATCATTCCCTGAGCTACAAACTGAATTTTCATATGATGAACTGAACTCAGCATTTCATGATTTACTTATTGAATTTAAGAAAATTGGGGTTAAAATTAAATCCTTGAAGAAACAAAATGATGTTTTATCAAAAGACAAGGATGAGATTTCTGAAAAGAATAATCTGTTGCAAAAAGAATTGAATATCTTTTCTGACAATATTATTGTTTTGAATAATAAGATAAATATTTTGAATGAGATAAATAATATTTTAGTTGCCGAAAATACTGATTTGAAAAAGGAGGTTGAAAAGCTTAAGCCCTTAGTAGAAAAACTTATTTTGAGTTCTAATAAGCTTAAGCTAATTTTGAAAGAGCAAAAGGATTCAAAAAGTAAAGCTGGAATTGGATTTAATGTTTTAAATGCTAAAGGAATTTCAGCAACAAAATTTATATCTTCGAAAGCTTCAGCTTCAAATGCTAAACCTAAAAAAGCTTTTCCATCGAAACTAATTTCAAATGGCTTGAAATATGTTCCTAAGAATTCTATGCAAATATCTTTTGAACCAAATATTTTTGTTTCTACATCTTTTATAGCTTCAAAGCATGAATCATTCAAAAATGATGAAATTATTTGTTATGCATGTCATAGATCTGGACATAAATCCTATCAATGCAATTCATTGAAAAATTCCATGATTAGTGCATTGAAATTTAGAACCATTTAGGTTCCAAAGGGAACCAATTTTGCTAACCCGAAAGGACCCAAGTTAGCTTGGGTACTTAAAATCACTTCTTGATTATTTTGCAGTATTGTCTTGCAGCCCATAAATTAAAGAAAAGATGGTATCTTGACAGTGGCTGTTCAAGGCATATGACAGGTGACAAAGATCAGTTCATCACCCTACAAATGAAAGGAGGATTGGTGACATTTGAAGATAATGGCAAGGGGAGAATAATCGGAATTGATAAGATCAAAATAACATCCTGTACTTTTATTAAAGATGTATTGCTAGTAGATAAATTGAAGCATAATTTATTGAGCATTAGTCAATTGTGTGATAAAGGCTTCAAAGTTATCTTTGAATCATCTATGTGTATAGTAACTAACTTTCTTGACTCTAGCAACAAATTCATTGGCCATAGACTTGGAAACATCTATGTGGTAGATTTGAATGATCTAGCCATGTCCAGTAGTTCCAGTCTAGTAGCAATGAATACTAAGACCAAAGAGTCATGTTTATTATGTCATAGATGATTAGGTTATGCTAGCATGCATACTATTGCTAAATTAATCTCAAAGAATCTAGTTAGAGGTTTGCCATATTTTAAAGTCGATCTTGATTATGTATGTGATGCTTGTTAATTAGGCAAACAAACTAGGGGGAGCTTTAAATGAAAAAATGTTATTTCAACAACTAGACCCCTTGAGCTACTTCACATGGACTTATTTGGACCAACTAGGACCACAAGCCTAGGAGGTATGAAATATGGCCTTGTGATTGTAGATGACTTTTCTAGATTCACATGGGTATTATTTATTGCACATAAAGATGAAACTTTTGATGTATTTCAAAAATTTCATAAGAAAGTTTCAAATGAGAAAAATCTTTCTATTATTTCTATAAGAAGTGATCATGGAACTGAATTTCAAAATCAATTCTTTGATGAATATTGCACTGAGCACGGCATTGATCACAACTTCTCCGTTCCTAGAATACCATAACAAAATGGTGTTGTAGAGAGGAAGAATAGAACTTTGAAAGAAATGGCCCAAATAATGTTGTATGAAGGTAATCTTTCAAGGTACTTTTGGGAAGAAGTGGTGACACTGCCTGTTATATACTAAACCAAGTTTTAATGCACCCAATTTCAAAGAAAACCCCCCTATGAGCTTTGGAATGGAAGAAAACTAAATATCAATTACTTTCATGTTTTTGGGTGTAAATGCTTTGTGTTAAATAATGGCAAAGATAACCTATGAAAATTTGATGCAAAATCTGATGAATCTATATTCCTTGTTTATTCATTACATAGCAAATCATATAGAGTATTTAACAAAAGGACTCTTACTGTAGAAGAGGCAATTCATGTTGTTTTTGATGAAGCTAATCCCTCACCATCTAGAAAGGATGAGTGTATAGATAATGATGCAGGTACATTACACAAGGAAATGGAAGATCTAAACATTCAAGACAAGCCAACACAAGATGGAAGTGAAATGGTAAGAAAAGATCATGTTGATTTACCAAAGGAATGGAGGTATGTAACTTCACATCCCAAAGATCTAATTATTGGTGATCCTTCTCATGGTGTTAGGACTAGGTCAGCACATAGAGATGCACATGACTACCCAGCCTTTGTCTCTCAAATTGAACCACACAGTTTAGAAGAGGCTGAAACTGATCATAACTGGATGATGGCCATGCATGATGAATTAAACCAGTTAGAAAGAAACAATGTTTGGACACTAGTTAGTAGACCTACAGACCACCCAATTATAGGAACTAAATGGGTCTATAGGAACAAACTAGATAAGAATGGCAAAATTATAAGAAATAAAGCAAGGTTGGTAGCAAAAGAGTATAATCAAGAAGAGGGTATCGATTTTGATAATACTTATGCTCCCGTAGCAAGACCTGAAACTATTAGATTACTTCTTGCATTTGCTTGCTACATGAACTTTAAACTCTTTCAAATGGATATCAAAAGTGCTTTTCCAAATGAACTTACTTATGAACAAGTTTTAATAAAACAGCCACCAGGTTTTGAAAATCATGCTTTTCCAAATCATGTGTTTAAATTAAACAAAGCTTTATATGGTTTGAAACAAGCACATAGGGCCTGATATAATAGGCTGAGTATGTAAAAGAAGAAATGTTGATAAAACTCTCTTCATTAGAAAGAAAAATAATGAAACATTAGTTGTACAAATTTATGATGATGACTTTATCTTTGGTGCAATTAATGAAAGTTTTTGTGAAGAATTTGCTAAGCTAATGCAGGGTGAGTTTAAAATGAACCTTATGGATGAGCTTAACTACTTCCCTGGATTACAAGTCAAACAAATGAATGAAGGAACTTTCATATGCCAAGCCAAGTACATCAAAGAAATAATCAAGAAATTTGGCATGGAAACAAGCAAAGAAGCTAACACACCCATGAGCACTACCTGCATACTAGACAAAGATGGAAGTGGATCCAATGTTGACCAAAAGCTCTATAGAGGTATGATTGGATCCCTATTATATTTAACTATAAGTAGACCAGATATCTTATATAGTGTATGTGTATATGCTAGATTTCAATGCAATCCTAAAGAAACACATGCTTGCTGTTAAAAGAATTTTCAGATACCTTAAAGGTACAAGTAATCTGGGTCTTTGGTATTTTAATGAATCATCTTTGAATTTAATTGGTTTTTCTGACGCTGACTATGCTGGTTGCAAAATTGATAGAAAGAGCACAAGTGGTACATACCAATTTCTAGGGTTGAATTTAATTTCATGGTACTGTAAGAAACAAAACTCCATAGCATTGTCCACTGCAGAGGTAGAATATGTTGCTGCTGGTAGTTGTTGTGCTCAAGTATTATGGATTAAACAACAGCTAGAAGAATTTGGTGTTGCACTATCTAAAATTCCAATCAAATGTGATAACACAAGTGCTATCAATTTAACAAAAAATCCTATTCAGCATTCATGAACTAAGCACATTGAAATTAGGCACCATTTTATAAGAGAACATGTACTGAATAATGATATTGATCTTGAATATGTGCCAACTAAAAACCAACTTGCTGATATTTTTACCAAACCTTTGAATTTAGATAGATTTGCAATGATTAGAAATGAATTAGGATTATGTGATCCTATCTAGAAATACTTCCATAATCTTAAGGATAAATTATCTAGATAACCTTCTAACCCAAATCCTAAAATTTCATGAGCTCTGATTGAAATCAAAAATTCTATTTTTTTGTGCTCCCTCTGCTCGAGCCGACTCGAGCAGATGAACTGTTGGCCGAGTTGGCTTGGATGTCGAGCCGTCTCTTTTTAGTTCAAGCTGTAGGGTTTGCTTTTTCCATTTTACTTCTAAACCCTATTCCATCTCCCTCCAAGAAACTTTCCAAACTTCTCCAACTTCCAAAAACTATTTCGGGATTCAAATTTCTTTGCACTATGGTGCCAAAGAGAGCAATTGAAAAGAAATTAGGAAGAATTAGTGAATCGACTCAGCAAGAAAGGAGAACAAAATTTTGAGAAGACACTGTTTCCCAGAATCCACCACATTCTGAAGAAGAAGCTAGCCCGGTTTCTCCAAGTCATCAAATCTCTCTAGGTATGACGCAAATCACTACTGGAAGATGAATTTCTGAGAAGACACTGTTTCCCAGAATCCACCACATTCTGAAGAAGAAGCTAGCCCGATTTCTCCAAGTCATCAAATCTCTCTAGGTATGAGGCCAATCACTACTGGAAGATGAATTTTATTTGAATATTTGAAAGAGATAGGTTTTGTGATTGGTGATTTTATTGAGAATCAAGGATGGAGGAATATGTGTTCCCTAGACATTAAGATCTACCCAAACCTAGTAAGAATGTTCTATGAAAATTTAAGGTTTGGAGAGAACTTCATTGAATCCTCTGTTAAAGGAAAAAAGGATAATTATTTCTGCTAAAATTTTGGGAAGAGTTTTGGAAATGCCTTTTGAAGGCACAGAGTATCTAGTACTAAAAGATAGAACCAAGGCATTGCAAATAGTATTAGAGAGGAATGAGGTAAATGAGATAGGGATTCTCAAAGCAAGCATGTTATCAATTGAGATGAGAATCCTACATAATTTTATTAGCAGGATCTTCTTACCCAGAACTGGACGTTTTGATTGGGTAAGTGAAACAGATTTATGCTGTATGGAGCTCTTGATTAATGGTGATCAGATCAATTTGCGTACAGTTATGATTTGCCAAATGAAGGAGGCAGTTAAAAAAGTTAAAGCTTGCCTGCCCTATGGAATGGTCCTTTCTCTCTTTTCCAAATGCAAATGTAGATTTGACAGGAGAGGATAGTAAGACACTACTCCATACTGATACATACATTGCCAAAACCTTTCAAAGAATGGGATACTTATTGTCTGATGGCACCTGAAAGAAGAAGACTGATACTCCAGTGGTTGAAGAAAATGAAGAAGTCCAAGAACAAACTGAGTTAGAGGCTGGTGAGGGCACTACAATGCACTTTCTTGAACCATAGCCATAGTTGGGATCTCCAGTCTAGATGGACTTTGACACCTCTTTCCCAGACATCTCAGTTCTAGATGTGACTGATATGCCATACAGTGCACCTACCTTCAATCAGTCCACTAATATTCTAGTTCCCAGTCATGCTACTACTATTCTAGCTATGGATACTTCATTGTTACAAGACTTCATGGCACAGCAAATGAATAACATGACTGAAACTATAAAGTCTTCTATGGTTGCTATGTTTGGAGAACTTCAAAAGTCAATTGATGTTATATTAACACAATTTGGGGAATAGCTAAATGATCTGAAGGGAAGAATAGACAACATTGAAACTTCCAAAACTGCAGCAATTGGTACAACTGAGATAGATGTCCACCCAATCTTTGAATTGATTGCATCAAGTTCTGAATCTACTAAAAGGTCAGTCACTCAAGTTCTTGAAGCCTATAGAACTGAAATGGATAACTTGAGGATCAGAATGGGATCTGTAGAGGAAGGCAAAAGGATGGAGGAAGACTACACCAAAGGGATTGATATAATTAGAAGTGAATTTGGAAGATTAAGAGGCTCAGCTGAAGCATTTGCCAATACTCAAGCTTCAGAAATGTTTACAATGCAAAAGGGAGTAGCAGAAATAAAAAAAGCAATGGAAGACTTGGCTGCTTCTAAAAGTATAAAGAAAGTCGAAGCCGAACTGAAATCAATGAACAGCTTCCTGTGGAAAATGATGGGTAAAATTGAAGATATCTTAGCTGCTTAAAGTGCTTCTAGACCTTGTCATACCCATTCAGCTCATTCAAGACAACCTGCTCCACACATTAGGCCACCAGAACCATAACTTATTGACCCACTTGCT
Organism: Areca catechu; assembly: GCA_021397845.1. Lineage (NCBI taxonomy): Eukaryota > Viridiplantae > Streptophyta > Magnoliopsida > Arecales > Arecaceae > Areca > Areca catechu. The sequence goes on along the minus strand of CM038044.1, from coordinate 78,899,988 downwards.
TCTCTACCACCTGGCATTCAAATTCTTGGCCAAGTTCATTCAAAACCTAGCATAGATATAGATAGTGACTGAGTGTATTACTTTTCATCTTGAACTTTGTACTAAACTCTGTACTGAACTTCTTTGAAATGCAATGAAAAGTACACCTTTTGATCACTGAATTGCTCTATTGTGTTACACAAATGAATGTTCATATTCAATTGTTCATACAATGATTGACATTTTAATTAGTATTTCACGATAAATATGAGAAAGTGAAATTACATCAAACAAATTTCAAATACTTTCTCATTCTATTTAAAAATCTAAGTTTTCCCTTACTCTACCTTTTTGATTGATTGACAAAAAGAGAGAGATAGTTATGAAATTATTGCATGAAAAGGATAAAATATAGTCATGATTATATATTTTTGCTCTTATGCTTAAAGGCTCTCTATGCAAGCTCTGATACTTAATGTTTTATACTTTAAACATCCAATAGCTATGTTGTTCAAAGCTTTTAAGCTTTGAAATATAAAATTGCATGAAGTGTCTTATTGAGGGGAAGAAAGCTCTGATACTTAATATCTTATTAAGGGGGAGATTATCCTTCTTAGCCTTAATTCTCCTCCATAGTTTGACTCTAATTAAAAGTTAATGCTCATTACTTGTTCATATACACATGCAAATATAATTATACAAGTAATTGTAAGGTGTTATATTGCTTTTTCATACCCAGTATTTTGTCATCATCAAAAAGGGGAAGATTGTTGACCCCATAAGTGATTTTGATGATAACCAAATATTGGAGCATGTATATTTATTTCTGACAACTCTTCAAGTGTTTGACAAGTTTTAGTAGGATGAATTAAATGTTCAATCTTCAACTCTTACACTTCTATTTTCTTGTTTGAGTTGTGTTGTAATGTATTTTTGTGAAGAAGAACCAAATGAAAAAGCTAAGAAAAAATCATGTAAAAAGGGTTACTTCTATGTGTGTGTGTGTCATGAAATTAATTTTGAGTTGGTTTGTTTGAGAATGTAAAGAGTTGGTAAGAGTTTTTCTTTAAGTTCAAATGTAAAAATTCTGAAAAAGATACTCGAGCCGACCCGACATGATGAAGAGCCGACTTTGCTTACTGGCATGCAGCGAGGATTCTGGAATGCAGCAATCCAAGCTAACTCGATGGAAAGCGAGCCAACTCCAGTGAATCTGAGTCGACTGGAATCAGTCCGAGCCGACTCCTCCAGAGTCCAATTTTTGAAGATTTATGAGAACAGCTAGGAGAGCCAACCCGAACAAGAAAGAGCTGACTTTACCAGACCTAATGTTGAAAGCCTGAGAAAGCGAGCCGACCCGAACTGCACCGAGCCGACTCTTCTAGAGTGAGGTTTTCTGAACCTGAGAAGAAGAGCCGACCCAAGCTGAAAAGAGCTGACTCCTCATGTTCAAGTTTTTCAAAGAAAGAAGTTCGAGCCGACCCGAGCTATCAAGAGGCGACTTGTCCAGAGTGATGTTTTGCATCCTGAGACAAAGAGCTGACTGCATTGAAGATTTGGTGTCTTGACCCATCGACTCGAAGGATCCGAGCCGACTCAAAGGAATCCGAGTCGACTCGAAGGAATCCTAGCCAACTCAAACATTATTTCTAGGTATCTAACGGCTAGTTCCAGAAATTATTTCTAAATGCTAAAAGGTGCTCCAACGGTCACAAATCATTCTCCAATGGTCTACAATGGCTAGAACTACCTTGGGATTATAGAAGACTTTAAATTTGAAGGATTTGAACTTCCTTGAAGCAATGAATTAGAGAGTTCTTCAAAGAAAAGAGAGCTTCATTGAATATCCTACCAACCAACAGCAAAAGAGCACAACAGCATTCAAGTCAAGCTTTCAAGTCTTCATCAACTCCAATTTGAAGCTTGAAGCAACTTTGGGAAGAAGCCACTAATGTAATTAAAGTCTATTCATGTGTATTCAAGTGGACTTCCAACAAGCTGCACCGGTAACTATCCGACAAATTGAGTTTGTCATTATTGTTGCATTTCTTTCAGTTCAATTTTTGAATTGTTGGGTTATTGGTGAGCCCAGTTGAAAAACCAAATAGGTTCTTGGTGAGCCTTGATAAAAACCAAGTTTTGGGTTCTTGGTGATCCTGGTAAAACCAAGTTAGGTTTCTTTGGTGAGCCTGTTAAAATCAAAGGGTGTTGGGTTTTTTTTGGTGATCCCATAAAACCAAAGCATAGAGGTTTTGGATTGTGATCCTATAAAACAATCCTACTGTATTTGGGTGTGAATATAGTGAAAATCCCAAGTAGAATCTTGGGTAGTAGACGTAGGAGCTAGGTTGCTCCGAACCACTATAAATTTGGTGTGTTTGTGTTGTGCATACTTGACTCTTTTTAGCTTCTACATCTTATAACTCTATCACAGCACCTCCACTAGCAAAGGATTTTGTATTGCACATTATTTACTTTAAAATTTCAAAAGTCCCAATTCACCCCCCTCTTGGATAGCCATCTAGGCAACATTTTGTCCCTTTGGCTCACCACAACCACAACAACCTACTTTCAAGAAATCCTTGAAAGCTAGGTCAACAAGAAATAAAGATAAAGATACAATAATGAAAGCACAAGTAAACTCACTTCAAAGAGTGGAATGTGAAGCTTTGAGGCTCTTGTAGATGCTTGTCTTGTCTTCTCTTTGGAATCTTCTTCAAGCTCTCTTTTTGGAAGGATGAAATGATAGGCTTGTAAGCTTTTTCAGGGAATCTTTCCTTTTATGGCTTTTGGAAGTAAAGTTCTTGAGAGAATATTGACTTTTTGGATGTGCAATGGAGTTTAATACTTCATAAATGATTTTGGTGAAGCTTAAATACTTCAAAAACTTTCAAAAAATGGTTTGAGATCATTGGAGGATCAAAATTAGCCATTGGGAGCTTGGAAAGACCAAATCTGTAACTCAGAAAATAGTTCTGTTGAAGCTGTCAGAACCTGTGAGTCGATACTTGACTTCCAAGTATCGACACTTGGTTTCCATGTGTCGACACTTGATCCTGCAGGTGTCGACACTTGAATTCCAGGTGTCAACACTTGGTCCTGCAAGTGTCGACACTTGAATTTTAGGTGTCGACACTTGAAGCTTAGGTGTCGATACTTAACACAAAAACTCTCCAAATGGCAAGTTCTGTATTTTCAAAAAATCTCTGGCCTTGAGTCGACACTTGGGTTCTATGTGTCAACACTTGTATCTCAGGTGTCGACACTTGGTTTCTAGGTGTCGACACTTGGCGTGCCAGTGAAGAATTTTTGCACGCCATTCACTGAAGTGTCGACACTTGGCAAACTTGAGTCGACACTTGAGTCTAAAAATTATCAAAATGAGTGCCAAATCTCCCAAAAACATAAATATATATAATCAAACTTTAAATACACTTATGCAAACCATAATTGAACATTTTTGGGACCTTTTTCATGGTGAGAAGACTTCTTAAAACATGAATTTTGTTCGACTTCAAGATACTTTCATTTTGAGAATTTAAGGTGCCTGAATCCTGTAACTCATAACCATAATTGAAACATTAGTACAAAATATGTACTCAACATTTTGTTAATCATCAAAATCAAGGGAAAACCCAACACATTTTAACCAAGTCCAAATCCTATCTTGCACCACATTCTTCCTCATGCCAAATATGATTTTTTGCATGAAGAATCTCCATGCAAAATTATGATTAGCACCCTCCCACTTTTCCATTCTACTTAGATTTAATATTATTTAAATTTAAAAGAGTTTTAAGTTTAAATTAGTTTGAGTTTGAATTGGATCTAAACTCTAGACCTTATCTTTATTTAGATAGGATACTTAACCTAACCAAATTCTCTCTTTCTCCACACCTGTTTTAAATGGGATTTGTTTTGATATTGTGGGACATAACAGAGAGAGGATTACTGTGAGAAAAAGGGAGGAGGCCACCAAAAAAAAGAGAGAGGGATTTCGCATGGAAAAAGGATTGGACATGAGGAGTTGTTTTTGGTGATAGGGAGAAGAGAGAAAGAGAGGATGAAAGAAAAATAAGAAAAATTAGTTAGATTTTTTTTTTTATTCCATTATCTGATCCTCCTTGTCCTCTATCTTCTTATCTTCTTGGAGGGTTCGAGAAAATTTGAAGAAGGTCTTCAGATCAGCCATCTTCATCCTTTCACATGGAGCTAGCACTCTAGGAAAAGTGATCCCTGGGACTTCATGTGGACTATTTGTAGAGGCTAGATACCTTGTGCGGCTATGATGCAATGTTGATGCGGGACATATAAATAAATAATAAAAAATAGCAATTAATATTTTTTTTTATATTTTCAGATTTTAGAAGGAGAGCTCAAAGGATATTGTAAAGGAAACTAATAAGTCTATTAACCTGATTAGTAAACCTATAAACCAATTAAAAAGTAGGACCTGGTGGTTGAGAAACCACCATAAACTAGGATTTATTCAATGATTCAGAATTTATGAGAAGGGAAAGGCTCAGTGTCAGTAGCGACATTCATTGATCTGTGACCAGGTATGGGATTCAATGCTGTATATATTTATAGATTAGATCTATAACATGCACTAGTTAGATTGATGCATGCTGATTTTATTCAGCATCTATGTTCTATTCATATCTTATCTCGATTCTATAAGGTAGGTTTTTAGAATTGTTCTAATACATAATTTCATGATTAAAAGCATTTTTATCTAATATGCTTTTGCTGATTTTTAAAAAAAATACCATTCATGAAATCCTACCCTAGTTTTCCAACACAAATCACTTTTCAATGAGGGTTTGGGTTAGGAGGTCGAGTGGATAAGGAAGAGATAAGGGGAGAGAGGTTAGGGAGTTAAAACCAACTTATTTGAATTTGATATTTGTTGCCTAGGTGGCTTTTAAGAGGGGGATGAATTGGAAATTTAAAAAATTAAAGCAAGTATGTGCTCTTTAAAAACTTCTTTAGAGTGTTAAGTGCTATGGTTCAAATAATTAAAAGCAGAAGTGAAAAGCAGTTAGAGAAAGCACAACACAAACAAAAGAAATTTATAGTGGTTCGGAGCAACCCGCTCCTACGTCCACTACCCAAGATTACCACTTGGGATTTTCACTATATGCCCCACCGGAATACAATCAGATTATTTTAATAGGCTCACAATCCAAACCTAACTCCTTTGGTTTGGCTCATCAAAGAAATCCAACACTTGGTTTTACCAGGATCACCAAGAACCTAACACTTGGTTTTACCAAGATCACCAAGAACCCAACACTAGGTTTTACACAAGCTAACCAAGAATCTATTTGGTTTTTTAACCGGGCTCATCAATAACCCAACAATTTAGAAAAAAAATTGTAAAGAGAAAGAAATGAAATGACAAATAGATATTGTCAGATGGTTGCCGATGCAGCTTAAGAAAAGTCCTATTGATTTCACTTCAATGCACTTGAATGGCTTCTTTAACTTCTTCAATAATTGCTTCAAGCTTCTGATGAGAGTTGGTGAAGACTTGAAGACTATCTTGAATGCTCTTTAGTGCTCTCTTGCTTCCAAGGTTTTTTTGATATTCAAAATAAGCATTCTCTTTTCAAAAGTTGTCTCAATTCTTCATTTATAGTGTCTTGTACTCTTCTCAGGTAGTTTTAGTCATTATAGATCATTGGGATGTGATACTTGACCATTGGAGCACTTTTTAGATTCAAATTCTAAGTCCTGGAACGAGCCATTATAAGCCTGAAATCAACCTTCAAGTCAGCTCGGATCTACTCGAGTTGGCTCGGATCTATAGAGTAGTTCTGGTCAAGTCACCTCGCTTCATTTGGGTTGGCTTGGTTTCTCAGTAGCTTGATTCCTTACTTTGGAAGAGTCAGCTCACCTTACGTCGAGTTGGCTCGGATTCACAGGTGTTCAAAACTATACTCTGGAAGAGTCGGCTTGGGTTCCTCCGGGTTGGCTCTCCTAGCTATTCACTCAAAACTCTTCTTTCTGGACTTTGGAGGAGTTGGCTCGAATCTCTGAAGAGTCGGCTCGGATGTCTGACATAAAAATGTAGTCGACTCGGACTTCCTTCGGGTCGACTCGGTTGTCTGATTCAGAAATCATGTTCTGGATGAGTCAGCTCGGGTCCCTTAGAGTTGACTCGGATATCTGTGTGCCAAATCCTTCATGCGTGCCATGTGCTAGAGTCGGCTCCTTTGCTTAGAGTTGGCTCGGGTGAGTTTTTTATTAAAATCTTAGTTCTTCTCCAGAATTTATCTAGCTAGACTTTAAACATTCAAGATGCTTTCGAACTCTTCTAACAACATTCTCTAAGAAATCAAAAGCTTGAAACATATCTAGAAGTAACCCATTTTTATGATTTTTTCTTAACTTTTCTTTGGGTTCTTCTTTACATGATATACTGTAACACAACTTATAACAGAAAATAAGATTGTAGGAGTTGGATTTTGACCATATGAATCATCCTACAAAAACTAATAAAACACTTGAAGAGTTGTTAGCAAAACAAATACATGCTCCAATATTTTGTTATCATCAAATCCACTTAAGGGGTCAATAATCTTCCCCTTTTTGATGATGCCAAAACACTGGGCATGAAAAATTCTTTTCAATTACATGTATAATTGTATTTGAAAGTAAGCATTAACATATATTAGAGCTAACTGTATTTGACAGTAAATATTGACATGTATCAGAGATTTTGTATTGGAAATACTATACATGTATCAGTGTCAACGTTTTTATATGTATCAGAGTAACATAGCTTGTATGTAACAAAGTATCGAGCTAGCACAAACACAAAGTATCAGAGCTCAAGTTTGTAGTGTATTAGAACCTTTTGAAAAGTATCAGATCGTTTCTAAAAATGTCAGAGTTAATTCTTGAGCTAATTTTTGATGTATTCAGAGCAAATTACAAGTTTTGACTAAAGCCATTCAGTTTCAATAATTTTTCTCCCCCTTTTGTATGTTCTTAAAATTTTGAAACATGAAACATTTTCATGTCAATACTATTTTATTTTCATGCACATAGTCATATATGTTCTCCCCCTTTTTGTCAACAATCAAAAAGGTATTCATTTGATTTTTCAAAGCTCTATTTTTGAAATAGAATGAGAAAGATGTTAAGATTTGTTTGAGATAATTTGACTTTCTCATATCAATTTTGATAATCTAATTAAAATTGATATTGATTTGCATTGTACCAAGTGAAAATATCATTGAAAAACATTGTACAATCACAATTCATACACAGAAGTAAGATACCAAAAGATTCTTTCATATCATTTATAGAATTTTCAATACAAGTTACAAAATATTGAAAGCAAAGATAGAATCAATCTATTAATTATCACTAGGTACATCTACCTTAGTGCTAGTAGATGGTCCAAAAGATGGCATCGAGGCTATAGGATCCACATACTGTGGCTCAGAATCCTGGGGCCTAAGGTGTGGTGTAGGTTGCCTAGAATGTGCAGAAGGTTGAGTAGGTGTAGGTACAGGCTGAGGTCTAGGAGGTGGTGTAGGTACAAGCTGAGGTCTAGGAGTAGCAAAGGATGCAATGACTAAGGTTTGAAGCTCGGTGAGGGTCATCCAAACAGAACTAATCTCTTCCTCCATCTTTTTTATCCTAGTATTCAGTGAAAGCAATTCAGTAGCCTGGGCATTAGCAAAAGCTTCAGCTGACCCCCTAAGTCTACCAAACTCGGATCTCAGTATCCTAATGCCTTTGGTGTAATCTTGTTCCATCTTTTTTCCTTGCTCCATAGAGCCCATTCTGTAGCTCATCTCTCGAAGTTCTGTTCTGAACTCTTCAATACTCTTTGATCAACTGATTTTTTAATGATTTTAGAAGCAATCTTGAGAGTATCTGATATTGGCTACATGTCAACCTAGGGTACTGGTCTGCTGGACCTTTAATATCATGTCAACTCTAGAGCATAGCTCTCTGACCTCACCACCAATCTGATATAATCTGCTATCAACTGATTGGAAAAACTCGCCGAACATTGTAGTCATGGAACTGGCCAAAATAGCAGTCATGGAACTGGTCAAAGTATCTGTCAGTGACCTTATTTGCTATGCAATGTGATCCTGAGTCACTGAAATACCTAATCTATCAATAGATGGTCCCTGTGCAGAAGATCCTGGAGCAGAAGGTGCAGTTGGAACAAATGGCGAGACTGGTACTGGTGGAGAACCAGGTGATGGAGAAAATCTAGGACTCCCATACTCAGTGTGCACAGTCTCCACAACCTTAGCAGTATAAGCAGGTTCAGTCTTAGCATGGCAGCAACAGGCACATCACCAATAGGCACATCAATAATAGGCTCAATATAAGCAGGCTCAAGTGAAGGAGGTCCAATAGTAATCTCTCTAGGCAGCTCTTCACTATCACTGTCATCCTCATTGCTGCTAGAGGCTTCTATAGCTCTTACTTCAGATCCTTTTTTTTTCCAAATTCCCCCACTTAGGTGATATTCCATTCGAAGCAAAGACTTGGAGGAATATGTGTCTATGTGATGTAGGGGTCTTCCATCTTCCCCAACTAAACTTACTCTTAAGGCCTGAAATAGCAACGTAAGCACCATACCGTAGGGTAGACATGCTTTAACTCTTCTTACTGCCTCTCTCATTTGCATTATCATTATATATGGCAAATTGAGGGCCTCCCCTTAATTATGTGCTCCATAAAACATAGGTCTTTTTCATTGACCCAGTCAAATCTGCTTATCCTTGGAAGAAAAATCTGGCTAATGAAATAATGTAGGAGCCTCATTTTAAGCGATAAAGTGTTGGCCATAACATTTCCAATATCACTAATGTCAGCCCTATTCAGTATAGTCCTGAGGGTCTTCTCTTTATCCTTTAGTACTAAGTGTTTTACACCCTCTTTTGGCATTTCCAACAAGCTACTCAGCCTTTCCTCAGTGATAATAACTCTTTGTCCTTTCATAGTAGATTCCATGTATTGAGCTTCAAGTCTTAGATTTTCATAAAAAGTTCTTACTAGGGTTGGATAAGTTAGCTCATTTAGAGAACAGAAAAAGCTCCACCCTAGTTCTTCAATTGAATCACCTATTTGTAACCCTATTTCTTTGAGAAATAAAAAAATTATTCTCCTACCACTAGTTATGGGCTGGTTTGACATGGACGTAACCTGTCTCGGAGATGGAGCTACAGCCATTTCCCTTTTTTCAGTGATTTCCTACTGTTCTTCCCTTTCTTCTGTTTGAGTCGGCTCCTCTTGCCGATGTTTGGTTCTTCTTTCAATCTCAGTTGAGGGAATAGCTCTCTTTGATCTTTTCCCATGGCCATTTTGGGTGCCATTGCTCTAATTTGGGAAGAAGGATGGAATTGGAGCTTAAGGAAGTGGATTTCTCAGGTTTTGGAAGTGTTATCGAGTGGAATGCTAGGGTTTAGAGTGAGAATAAAGAGTATGAAAGATTAGAATAAGTCAATCAGCTCTAATAAAAAATAGTTTGCTTGACATCTGAGTTGGCTCGATAAGCCCTAAATTGCTCGAGTCGACTCGAGCAGAGAAAGTCATACTCAATCATAAATCCGAGTCGGCTCGAATCGAGTGCAAAAGCCCAAGTCGACTCGAATCAAGATTCTTCAAAATAGTCAAAAAGAGATTAAAAATGAGAATTAATTCCAAAAAATCATAGGGAGAGATAGTCAAAGATATTAAATTAATGTAGGAGGCTTTCTAGATGATGTTTCCTTAGATATAAGGGAATTTAGGTCAAAAGAATCCTAAAGAGGGTCATAAAGTCCTAGTTCTCCTCTAATCATTTCAAATCTATCTTTATCAAAAGGTTTAATAAAAATATCAGCAAGTTGATTATCAATTGAAACAAATTCAAGCACAACATTAGCATTTAAAACATGATCTCTAGTAAAATGATGTCTAATTTCTATGTGCTTAGTTCTTGAATACTGAATTGGGTTTTCTGATAAATTTATAGCACTTGTGTTATTATACTTGATAGAAATTTTAGCTTGTGTAACACCTAAGTCTTTTAGTTGTTGTTTGATCCATAATACTTGTGCACAACAACTCCCTGCAGCAACATATTCTGTCTTAGCAGTAGATAGTGCTACCGAGTTTTATTTCTTACAGTACCATGAGATTAAATTCAACCCTAGAAATTGGCATGTGCCACTAGTACTTTTTCAATCTATTTTGCATCCACCAGAATCAGCATCAGAATAACCAAGTAAATTCAATGAAGAATGTTTTGAATACCATAGACCTAAATTATTTATTCCTCTTAGATATCTTATTATTTTTTTCACAGAAAGCATATGTGATTCTTTTGGATTAGATTGAAATCTAGCACAAACACATATGGTAAACAAGATATCAGGTCTACTTGCAGTTAAGTACAATAAAGATCTAATCATACCTCGATATAGCTTTTGATCAATGTTGTTGCCTTCTTCATCTTTATCCAATCTACAGGTTGAGCTCATGGGTGTGCTCATTTCTTTGCTTGTCTCCATACCAAACTTCTTGATGATTTCTTTGATGTACTTGGCTTGGTTTATGAAGATTCCATCCTTTGATTGTTTTACTTGAAGTCCAAGGAAGTAGTTTAGTTCACTTATTAGACTCATTTCAAATTCACCCTGCATCAATTTAGCAAATTATTCTTCATAAAGAGTTTCGTTAGTTGCACCAAATATAATATCATCAATATAAGTCTGTACAACCAATATATCATTGCTTTTCTTTTTGACAAAAAGAGTTTTATCAATATTTTCTCTTGTAAAATCATTTTCAAGCAAGAAAGTGCTATGTTTATCATACTAGGCCCTAGGTACTTATTTCAAACCATATAAAGCTTTATTGAGTTTAAAAATATGATTTGGAAAAGCATGGCTTTCAATACCTGGTGGTTGTTCTATAAAAACTTGTTCAGAAATGTGACCATTTAAAAATGCACTTTTCACATCCATTTGGAAAAGCTTAAAATTCATGTAGTAAGCAATGCAAGAAATAGTCTAATGACTTCTAGTCTTGCTAGGGGTGCATAGGTCTCATCAAAGTCTATACTTTCTTCTTGGTTATATCCTTTGGCTACTAGTCTAGCTTTGTTTCTAACTATATTTTCTTGTTCATCTAATTTGTTTCTATAGATCCATTTGGTTCCCATTATGGGATGGTCTGATGGTCTTTCAACTAAAGTCCATACATTATTTCTTTCAAACTGATTTAGTTCTTCATGCATGGCCATCATCCAATTTGCGTCAGATTCAGACTCTTCTAAGCTATGAGGTTCTATTTGTGATACAAAGGCTAGGTAATCATGTGCATCTTTATGTGATGACCTAGTCTTAACACCTTGTGAAGGATCACCAATAATTAAATCTCTTGGATGAGAAGTTACATATCTCCATTCCCATGGTAGATCAGCATGATCCTTACTTACCGTTTCTTCTCCTTCTTGAGTTGGTCTTTCTTGTATGCTCATATCTTCTATTTCTTTTTGAAGTGTACCTGCATTATCGTCTATGCACCCTTCTTTCTTTGAAGGTGAGGGGTTAGTTTTATCAAAAATGACATGCATTGATTCTTCTACAGTTAGAGTTCTTTTGTTAAATACTCTATATGCTTTACTTTGTAATGAATAACCAAGAAAAATTGCTTCATCAAATTTAGCATCAAATTTTTCTAGATTATCCTTACCATTATTAAGCACAAAGTATTTATAACCAAATACATGAAAGTAATTAATGTTGGGTTTCTTTTCATTCCAAAGCTCATAAGGGGTTTTCTTAATAATTGGATGAATCAAAACATAGTTCAAAATATAACAAGCAGTGTTCATGGCTTCTGCCCAAAAGTACCTTGAAAGATTGCCTTCACATAATATTGTTTAGGCCATCTCTTCTAAAGTTCTATTTTTTCTCTCTACAACACCATTTTGTTGTGGTGTTCTAGGAGTGGAGAAGTTGTGATCAATACCATTTTCTGTGTAATAATCATCGAAAAATTGATTTTCAAATTCCATGCCGTGATCACTCCTAATTGAGACTATTGAAAGATTTTTCTGATTTAAAACTTTTTTATGAAATTTTTCAAAGACTTTAAAAGTTTCATCTTTATGAGCAATAAACAAAACCCAAGTAAATTGAGATAAATCATCTACTATCACAAGAGCATATTTCATACCACCTAGGCTTGTGGTCATAGTTGGTCCAAATAAGTTCATGTGAAGTAGCTTAAAGGGTCTAGTAGTTGAAATCATATTTTTGGATTTAAAACTCCTTCTAGTTTGTTAATTTACAAGCATCATAAACATGTTCAAAATCTACTTTAAACTTAGGCAAACCTCTAACAAGATTCTTTAAAATTAACTTGGCAATAGTATGCATGCTAGCATGACCTAATCATCTATGCTAAAGTAAACAGGACTCCTTGGTCTTAGCATTCATTGCTACAAAACTCGAACTACTAGACATAGCTTGATCATTAAGATCTACTACATAAATATTTTCAAGTCTATGTCCAATGAATTTGTTGCTAGAATCAAGAGAGTTTGTTACAATATGCATAGATGATTCAACGATAACCTTAAAGCCTTTATCACATAATTGACTAATGCTTAACAAATTATACTTCAATTTGTCTACTAGCAATACATTTTCAATAAAAATACAGGGGGTTATTTTGATCTTATCGATTTCGATTATTTTTTCCTTGTCATTATCTCCAAAAGTTACCATACCTCCTTCTTTCATCTCTAAGGTGATAAATTGATCCTTGTCACCTATCATATACCTTGAATAGCCACTGTCAAGATACCATCTTTTCTTCAATTTTTGGGCTGCAAGATATTCCTGCAAGATAATCAAGAAGTTCTTTTAGGTACCCAAGCTAACTTGGATCCTTTCAGGTTAGCAGAGGTGGTTCCTTTGGGAACCCAAATCTTTTTAATTCTATTTTTAGAATGTGTATTTTTCATTAATGAATTACATTGAAAGAATTTATGTCTAACCCCATGACATGCATAACATACAATTCAAGAATTCTGAAAAGATGTATGTTTTGGAGTTATAGATGTTGATGCATATGTAAACTTTTTCTTATAAAAGATTTTCTATTTAAATTCTTAGGTACATACATTATAACTATAGAAATGGAAGCAAAAGGATTAGATATAAAAGCTTCTTGAGATATTGATTTTGGAACATAAGCTTTGAAGGTATGAATTTAGTAGCTGAAATTCTATTTGAACTAGAAGAATTAAAACCAATTCCAGCTTTATTTCTAGAAATTCTTTGTTCCTTTAAAATTAACTCAAGCTTATTTGAAGATAAAGTAAGTTTTTCAACTAGTGGCTTGAGTTTTTTAACCTCCTTTTTCATATCATTATTTTCAATAGTCAAAGCTTCATTTTTCTCAATACATGCATTTTTGTCAGTTTTTAAAGCTTTGTTCTTTTCAGAAAAGGCATGTATATCTCTTTGCAATAAATTATTCTTTTCTAAAATCTCTTCCTTCTCTTTTTGTAAAGAATCATTTATATTCTTTAGAGCTCTTATCTTTACTCCAGCCTTTTTATATTCAGATAATAGAACATGAAAAGCAGAATTCAATCGTTTGAATGTAAATTCTATTTGAGGTTCGAGGGATGTTACCTCATCTTCGAGACCCATTAGGTATAGATTTACAGTCTTTGTGATCTCTTATTCTTCGATTGAAGTCGACTCCTCACTATCATTCTATGTAGCAATCATTGCTTTCTTCTTCTTTTGCTTAAACATCTTTTTTAGTAGAGGATAGTCTGGATAGATGTGCCCGGGCTTCTTGCATTCATAGCACGTGGGCATCTATTCTTTCTCTTTTTCTTTATTCTTGTCCTTGTCCTTGGAGTGCTCACCTCATTTATGAAATTTTCTATAGTATCTTCCTTTCTCTTTTTCCATAAACCTTTTAAAACTCCTCACAACCATAGCAATATCTTCATCTTCCAAGTTATCTTTAGAGGAGGAGCATTCATTTTTTGATTCTCCTTATCTTTCTTTGAATCTGATGCAGCTTTGAAGGCTATTATTTTCATTTTTTTCTGATCATCATCAGTTCTATGCTGCATGGCAAGTTCACGTGTGATGAGTGAACCTATTAGTTCATCTAGAGGTAAAGTGTTTAGAGCTTTCGCTTCTTGGATGGTAGTCACTTTGGAGTCCCACTTATCTGGAAGTGATCTAAGAATCTTCTATACTATATCAGCATTTGAATAGACATTGCCAAGACTTTTCAAATCATTAATAATATATGTAAAGTGAGAAAACATGGCAGAGATAGATTCATTTTGTTCCATCTTAAATAACTCATAGTTGTGCACCAGAAGATTAATTTTGGAGGTCTTCACTTGGGAAGTTCCCTCATGGGTCACTTCGAGTTTATCCCAAATTTTCTTTGCTGAAAGCAAGTGAAAATTCGATTGAACCCGTTAGCATCCAAAGCATAATATAATAAATTTATGGCTTTGGCATTCAATTCCCCCATCTTCATGTCGTGTTCATCCCAATCCTCTTCAGGTTTTGGAACATCCATGCCATCAATTTTAATCATGGGTATACTTGGACCCTTTAAGATGACCTTCCATAACTGAAAATCTACAGCTTGAATGTATATTTTCATTCGAGCTTTCCAGAAAGAATAAATTATGCCAGTGAAGAGTGGAGGTCTATTAGTAGATTGGCCTTCGGCCAAAGATGTACTCATGGGATGAGCCATCAATCTTTACTCTAAAAGTATCTAGAGACATTGCTTTGATGCCAGCTGTTGCCCAGGTGGCTTTCCTAAGAGGTGGGTGAATTAGAAATTTAAAAAATTAAAGCAAGTATGTGCTCTTTAAAAACTTCTTTGGAGTGTTAAGTGCTATGGTTCAAATAATTTAAAGTATAAGTGAAAGCAGTTAGAGAAAGCACAACACAAACAAAAAAAAATTATAGTGGTTCGGAGCAACCCACTCCTACGTCCACTATCCAATATTACCACTTGGGATTTCTACTATATCCCCCACTGGAATACAGTCGGATTGTTTTAACAGGCTCATAATCCAAACCAACTCCCATTGGTTTCTAAACCTGGCTCACTAAAGAAATTCAACACTGGGTTTTACCAGGATCATCAAGAACCTAACACTTGGTTTTACCAAGATCACCAAGAACCTAACACTTGGTTTTACATAGGCTAACCAAGAACCTATTTGGTTTTTAAACCAGGCTCACCAATAACCAAATA
Organism: Areca catechu; assembly: GCA_021397845.1. NCBI lineage: Eukaryota > Viridiplantae > Streptophyta > Magnoliopsida > Arecales > Arecaceae > Areca > Areca catechu. The sequence continues at coordinate 78,884,724 of CM038044.1, read as the reverse complement.
ATTTATAAAAAAATTATAAAGAGAAAGCAATGAAATGATAAACAGATGTTGTCAGATGGTTGTCGATGTAGCTCAAGAGAAGCCCTATTGATTTCACTTCAATGCACTTGAATGGCTTCTTTAACTTCTTCAATAATTGCTTCAAGCTCTTGATGAGAGTTGGTGAAGACTTGAAGACTATCTTGAATGCTCTTTAGTGCTCTCTTGCTCTCAAGGTTTCTTTGATATTCAAAATAAGCATTCTCTTTTCAAAAGTTGTCTCAATTCTTCATTTATAGTGTCTTGTACTCTTCTGAGGTAGTTTTAGTCAGTGTAGACCATTGGGATGTGACACTTGACCATTGGAGGACTTTTTGGATTCAAATTCTAAGTTTTGGAACTAGCCGTTATAAGCCTGAAATCAACCTTCGAGTTGGCTCGGATCTACTCGAGTTGGCTCGAATCTATAGAGTAGTTTTGGTTGACTTGCCTTCCTTTATTTGGGTTTGCTCGATTTCTTAGTAGCTTGATTCCTTACTTTGGAAGAGTTATCTTGCCTTACTTCGAGCCGGCTTGGATTCACAGGCATTCAAAACTATACTCTAGAAGAGTCGGCTCAGGTTCCTTTGGGTCGACTCTCCTGGCTGTTCACTCAGAACTCTTCTTTCTCGACTCTAGAGGAGTCAGCTCGAACCTTTGAAGAGTCAGCTCGGATGTCTGACAAAAAAATGTAGTCAGCTCAGACTTCCTTCGGGTCAGCTCGGTTGTCTGATTCAAAAAATCATGTTCTGGATGAGTCAGCTCGGGTCCCTTAGAGTCGACTTGGATATCTGCATGCTAGATCCTTCATGCATGCCATGTGCTAGAGTCGACTCCTTTGCTTCGAGTCGGCTCGGATGAAGTCTTTATTGAAATCTCAGTTCTTCTCCAGAATTCATCCAGCAAGACTTTAAACATTCAAGATGCTTTCGAACTCTTCTAACAACATTCTCTAAGAAATTTTAAGCTTGAAACATATCTAGAAGTGACGCATTTTTATGATTTTTTCTTAACTTTTCTTTGGGTTCTTCTTTACATGATATACTTTAACACAACTTATAACATAAAATAAGATTGTAGGAGTTGGATTTTGCCCACATGAATCATCCTACAAAAACTTGAAGAGTTGTTAGCAAAACAAATACATGATCCAATATTTTGTTATCATCAAAATCACTCAAGGGGTCAACAATATTCAAAATCTAAATTCAATTTTAATTTTAGATTCAAATTCAAATTATTTAAATTTAAATTCTAAATTCAAATTTTAAAATTCAAATCAAATGGTTTGGATGTATTGGTTAGGTCCGATCTAATTGGATCCAAACCCGAGTCTAAACTAAATCACATTTGGATTAACTCAAAACTCATTGCTTAATCAAATTAAGATAATTAGCAATCTAATTACTAATTAATCATTTCATAAATATCTTACAACATTGATACACTAAAAAATTTCAAGTGTTGACTTACCGAAGTGTCGACTTATAAAAGTGTCAACTCAAGGATAATCATCAATCTTATTGATAATTGATCCTAGTAATGATTCATAATCATTGATCAGCCATCAGGTTAGGTAGAAACTCTTATTGTGTTTGACCTCATAGGTTCTAATGCTAAGCTTGTAGCTTGGGAACAATTCTTGTACCAATCAATGCGATCATTTAGCAATAGTACCTGATGTCTGGATAGGTCAAATAGTTGTAGAGCAACATTCAAGAACTTTTGGCATATGGTTACCATATAATTCATCCCTTTGACCTTAATGCTCACGATGACTTCAAGATTTAATTACGAACACTTAAATAGTTTATCCACAATGTGTCTCAACTTTACAAGTCCTATGACTTCTTATAAAAACTATCCTGGCCAAGGTTTTGTTAAATTAAAGTACAATGAGATATTCACTCTAACACTTAGAGGAGTTAATCCCATCTTGACTTACACACCGACTTTTCAAGTACTTGACTGCACCTAAACACATTTCATTACTAGGTTAAAAATTCAGGTAGTCCAGCATCAAAGTATTGTGAGTTACTTGCAAGCCACCATGGTGATATCTGTTCACAGGGATACTTATATCCATATCCCTTCGCGAGCAATACTTGATAAAAAAATGCTCTATAGGTGGGTCACATTCTGTGAGATGTCCTACTCTTCTCCTGCATGCTATACCAGTGTCTCTGCACTCCTTATTTAATAGGACAACCAACACATATGGCACACAATGACCTATACTCGATACATTATCATCCTTTAACAATATATCATTTAGTCATGAATAGTTTTAAGAACCTCATGATAAATCCTCTCTTTATCATATAAAATATAGTTCTAAGGACTCTATCACAAAAGAGTTCATTATAGAAAGATGTAATGTGATGAAGTACCAATTAATATTTATTAATAATAATTCATATAAATACAATCATTTGCAAGTTAAATTATTGGTATTAGGATATATTTTCCAACATCGAGTTCTATCGAAGCCATGCATGTGCCTAGCCTCTACTGGTATTCATGCAGAGATCTCCAAATCAAAGTGCTGAGGACACTAGAGTGATAGCACTTTGTAGGCCTTGCTTCAGATGTTGGATGCTTCAGATGTTTGATCGAGCCCCTTGATGCATCTAAAAATTGTCATTCCTACATGGATGCCATGTGGCATGGCACCTCACCCGCCATCTCATTTCCAGGCCACCTCATTTGCTAGGTTAGACCATTTCACCTACTAGTTCAATGTAGTAAGCAAGCTCTAAGGCCTTGACATACAGCCTCTACTATCATGCAAGCAAACTCCATGTGCCCTCCTCCTATAGAGGGTAGGTGATCTTGTGTCATTGCTTCCTCAATGCTGGTCATTCTCCATTAATGCAGGTAGCATTCCTAAAGGTTTCCACACTGATGATGGCCACTCTCCAATAATATGGGAGCATAACTACCATGTAGAGGAGTTCCATGCCTACTTTGTCCACTCCTCTAAGGACATGTGCTCTATAGTGACATACTAACTACCTCTTCTTGCATCATGTGCCCCATAGGTGCTGGTACTTTGTATACCTTCTAAACCCCCCAAGTAAGTCTCTCTCCCTCTGGCAAGCTTATTGAAGCTCCTTTAGGAAACTCCTCCCTAGAGGCCATACTAGGAAGCTCTTTGTCCATGGGGGCCTTCCTTGGAAAGCATCTCTAAGAGTCTACAACCAATTGTCAGACTTCACAGTCCCCCGTGCATCACCTAAGAGTTTCAATCCTCTGTCTAGGTGTAGGCTAGACCACCTTGATGCATGAGAGCTTCATCTTGCCCTGCCTAAGACTCACTTTATCACAACCTCACCTTGCTTCATCAAGGCCTCACCTCACCTCACCAAGGCTCCATCTTGCCTTGCTTACTAATGAACACATAATTTAGATGCTAGAAGCATTGAATATTTTATTAATTAACTTTTATTAATTATAATTTGATGGTTTCTATTCTATTGTTTAGATAATTGAAAGATTGGATCTATGTAATCAATGAGGCTCAAATTAGATTTGACCTAAGCAAATCAAGAAACTCGAGTCCATGTCCAAGCCACATATGCATTCAAGTCAACAAAATCAAGGGACCAAATAAAGAATGATCCAAGGGAATACCAAATCCCAAATAAGAAAGTGTATAAGTGCGAGAATTAATTAGAGAAAGGGATGCATGTGCCAAATCCAAACAAGGAAAGGAGTGGGCACTAATTCATTTATGGCATTGAAAATCAAGGAGGTACATATTTTCTTGGAAGAATGGAAATCGGATTTGAAAGGGATGTAGCAAATTTTGTGGGAGCTTGATTCATAAAAAAATCAATCCAAATCTCTAGTTGGGGTGTGCCTAGATCAAATTAGGAAGGAATGGCATCCTAACTTCATGGGATTCCTAAGTTGTGTTGGGTTCGGTGACCAGTGCGGAAGTGTGGATTTCAAAAACTTTATGAAATCAGGTCCGAACCCTAATCCCAAAATCTCCTTATTAGCAATTAAAACTTATGACTACATGCATGTCCAAATTTAAACACAGTTTAGATACTAACCTCAGATCGATCGCTATATCCAATCTGATGTAGAAATAAACTCCAAATGGAGTAACCTTTTGAACACACCAGGCGTCCACTTGTCCGCCCTCCGATGGTGATCCACACGGGCAGATGATCAAGACAGTGACTCCTCAATTTGGGTTCCTTCCAATCAAGTTCTATCCCAAGAACTTGATATATGGGCTATTGGCTAGGACACCTTTAGCCAAACAGGGACTAAAACTTTCTCTCTTACCCTTCTCCCAGTTTTTGGCAGTTCTGGCCTCTTAAGACACTCTTGTCTTAAGAATAAGCCCTTGTCCTAAAATGAGACAAGGCTTGTCTTGGAGGGAGAAGAAGATTAAGACAAAGTTGTCTTAATGTAAGAAAGAAGAAAAGAGGCGCCTTCTTCCTTTACCGTCGGAGAGTTTCTCTCTCTGACTCTCCTTCTGTTCTGAGATTCGATAGAGCCTGGGCTCTGTAAAGGAATCAAAGAAGAAAGAGAGGAGGGGGAAACAGTCTTCTGGAGAGGGAGAAGGAAAGAGAAGCAAGGCTTCGCCGTAGAAAATCTGGAATGGATTTTTACGGTGAAGCCTTCTTCTTAAATAGGCGACAGAGAGGTGCCTTCTCCTTCTGAAAAATCCTCTCACGCCCCTCTCTCCCTTCTCACGTCTTCTCTCTTAATCTCACGGCCCTTGGGATTAATCTCACGGCCTTTGGGATTAATCTCACGGCCTTTGGGATGGACAGACGCGAAGAGGGATCGAGAAAAACTCAGAAGGGCGCGCGCAGAGAAAAGAGTCGCGCCCCTTCGGAGTTTTTTTTTTTTCTTTCTTTTCACCGTAATTCCCATTTTGAAGAGTCCACGCCTAGGTGGACTCTGATCCACGCCTCATCAGCCAAAAGACGCTGTTCCCTTCTTTCTTTTCACGCAAAAACGCGATTTGGAGAGAGTCCACGCGCGTGTGGACTCTTCTCCTTGCGCGCGCGCGTGGGAAGAGAGGGGGAGGGGTTTTAGGCGATGTGGGAAAGGGGTTTAGCCTCTTAGGTTAGCCCAATTGCTAGCCTATTGTTAGCCCAACGTTTTAAATCTTCAATTAGATTCAAACCGGAATGAATTTGGATCTAAAAAAGACCAAATCGGAACCCTAACTCGAATCCGATTCAAGTAGAAGTCATGGTTTGCAACACATGCTAGTGTGTTCATCTGCAAACGAGATTTAATTCCAAATTAAATCCTTGATTATCTGTCCTAAGTGTGTGACCCATTGGGTTCCATACTTAGCCAGCAGTGGGTCCGAGTGCAAGTTGACCTAATCTGATCAGAACTCATTCTAATCGATTTAGGTCAAATCGAGCTAACTCGAGTCAGTCAATTAGGACTCCTCCTAATTAGTGATCCAATTAAACCATTTAATTTGATCAACCCACAAGACAAGATTGACGTCTAGCAACGTGTCATGTCTACCCGGAAGATATGGAAATTCTGGTGTAATTCCAAAACTACCCTTCAGTGGAAAGTTCCCGTACAATTCGATCCTTCAATCATCTTGCATCCCGAATATAACTATGGATATGGAATCATGTCAAATCCAGTTTATACTCATTCCCAGCTCAGTCATACACTAATGATTCAATTAATTCGATATTAGAAATCATTTCTAATATCTGTACTTTGATCAAAGATTTCCTGAATCATCATCTGACCTAATTTGGCTGGATGCAATCTCCTCCTACTAGGAGTGATCAATTCCTTGTTGACCTACTCATTACCTTCATATACAATTCACCATACCCAGCATCAACCTCGTGCATGACCCAGTGTCATGATTGAGATTGAACCAAAGCATGGGTTCATGTACATAAGGTATTATGGCAGTCTCAGGTCATAGGACTACTTGTACAACTCCCACTATGTGAAACATCTATTGACATGCAGCTAAGGCTCCATTAGATGTTCTCAAACTGGATCTATTCAGTGGACTCATTCACTAATGAGCACCCACATCCTTGTATTAGTGTCCTACACAAATGACTGTGAGAGCAGTCACCCTTTTCAGCATACATAGGATGTGCCAGTCTTACCGGAAACCCTGATCCCCAACTCAGGGTTCCTATGACTAGGAATATTCTAGATTAGGGTTTTAAGGCCTTAGATCTCACTGGTATGATCTCATCATAGCCCTACAACCATAGCCCTAATATATGGGGTTCATCATATAATGACACAGCGAATGATAAAAAATTATTGCCTTTATTAATTTGTCAATTTACAATGGTCTGGGAGATGCAGACATTGGCTTATAGGGCATAATCCTTTCAATCTCCCACTTGCACTAAAGCCAATCGCTCTTATTCTTTAACCCCATACAATCGAGGTGGCGATCAAACTCCCGCTGTGGTAGAGCCTTAGTGAACGGGTCTGCTATGTTGTTCTTTGTATCTACTCTATTGATGCAGACTTCTTGTCTTTCGATTATCTCTCGGACAAGATGGAAGCGTCTCAGAATGTGCTTGGACTTGTGATGGGCTCTCGGTTCCTTAGCTTGAGCAACTGCTCCAGTGTTATCACAATAGAGTGGCACCGGGTTCTCAATCTCAGGAACTACTCCCAACTCTGTGATGAATTTCTTCATCCAGACAGCTTCCTTGGCGGCTTCACTGACAGCTATGTACTCTGCCTCGGTAGTTGAGTCAGCTACAGTCTGCTGTTTAGTGCTCTTCCAACTTACTGCTCCACCATTCAAGGTAAAGACATACCCTGAAATGGATTTACTATCATCTGGGTCTGATTGAAAACTAGAGTCTGAATAGGCTTCTAGTTTAAGATCAGATCCTCCGTATATAAGAAAAATATCCTTAGTCCTTCTCAGGTACTTAAGAATATTTTTCACAGCCTTCCAGTGATCCTCTCCTGGATCAGCCTGAAATCTACTGGCTACACCCAAGGCATATGCCACATCAGGCCTAGTACATAACATAGCATACATAATCGACCCTATAGCCGAAGCATAAGGTATAGAACTCATTCTATTTCTTTCTTCAGGTGTCTTAGGAGACATCCTCTTAGAAAGACGTATGCCATGACCAATAGGTAAGTAACCTCTTTTACTTTCCTCCATGCTAAATCTCTTTAGCACCTGGTTAATGTACCTAGACTGGGACAAGCCAAGCATCCTTCTTGATCTATCTCTATAGATCTTTATACCCAGTATATAGGATGCTTCTCCCAAGTCTTTCATGGAAAACTGTTTCGATAACCACACTTTGACTGATTGTAACATTGGGATATCATTCCCAATAATAAGTATATCATCAACATATAGAACTAAGAAAACTATGGCACTCCCACTAGTCTTCTTGTACACACAAGGTTCATCCTCATTTTTGAAAAACTCAAATTCTTTGACTGTTTTATCAAATCGGATGTTCCAACTCCTGGATGCTTGCTTTAATCCATAAATGGATTTCTTTAGCCTACATACCTGATTAGGTTTAGTTTCCAAGACAAAACCTTCTGGTTGTGACATATAAACCTCTTCCTCAAGGAAACCATTGAGGAATGCAGTTTTTACATCCATTTGCCAGATCTCATAATCATGATATGCTGCTATAGCAAGCATAATCCGAATGGATTTGAGCATGGCAACAGGGGAAAATGTTTCATCATAATCTATTCCCTGTTTTTGTCTGAAACCCTTAGCCACCAATCTGGCTTTATAAGTTTCAACTTGGCCATCTGCCCCAATCTTCCTTTTATAGACCCATTTACACCCAATAGGGTTAATACCCTCTGGTGCATCAACCAAAGACCATACTTGGTTGACATACATGGAGTCCATCTCGGATCTCATGGCTTCCAGCCATTTGTCTGAGTCTCTACTCATGACTGCTTCCGTATAGGTTAGAGGCTCATCATTTTGAATGATTTGGGCTTCATTATTTTCAATTATGAACCCATACCTCTCAGGTGCCTGTCGCACCCTATCAGACCTACGGATAGGAGTGTGTTCAGGTTCTATATTAACTATGTTGTTACTTGACTGAGAAGTGTCTATTTGTTGAATCTCATTAAGTTCGATATTTCTACCAGTGCCCTTTTGTAGGATAAATTCTTTTTCCATAAAAGTGGCATGCCTACTGACCAAAACTTTTTGTTCAGTAGGGTGGTAGAACACATATCCTATACTATCTCTAGGATATCCGAGAAATAGACATTTGTCTGCTCTAGCATCTAGTTTATGTCCAAAATTCCTTTTTACATAGGCTGGACATCCCCATATCTTAATATACTTAAGATTGGGCTTCTTACTTCTCCATAATTCATATGGAGTGCTAGAGACAGTTTTAGATGGTACTCTATTCAAGATATGTGTTGCTGTTTCCAAAGCATATCCCCAGAAAGAAAAAGGTAACTCCGTGAAGCACATCATGGACCGTACCATATCCAATAAAGTACGATTCCTCCTTTCAGCAACACCATTTAATTATGGTGTGTAAGGAGGAGTCCATTCAGAGATGATCCCCTTATCTTTAAGGTGATCAAGAAACTCAGTGGATAAATATTCACCTCCTCTATCTGATCGGAGGATCTTTATACTTTTTCCTGTCTGTTTCTCTACCATACTTTGATACTCTAAGAATTTTTCAAAAGCATCGGACTTATGTTTCATTAGATACACAAATCCATACCTTGAAAAATCATCAGTAAATGTGATGAAGTATGAGTATCCACCATAGGCTTGAGTTGTCATAGGCCCACATACATCTGTGTGTATGAGTCCTAATAACTCTTTTGTCCTTTCTCCATGTCCACTAAATGGAGTCTTGGTCATCTTACCCATGAGACATGATTCACAAGTTCCTAATGACTCATAGTCATAAGGATCAAAGAAATTTTCTTTGTACAACTTGTTAATCCTAGTCTCACTAATATGTCCAAGTCGACAATGCCAAAGTAAGGTATTGTTAACATCATCTCTTTTCCGTTTGTTAGAAACATGAAAAACATTGTCATTAGTGGAAAGAGTTAAGAGACCATTGCAGAATATGCCATAACATATAATTTCATTAGATAAAGAAATTGAGCAGCCACTGCTCATTACATTCATAGTATATCCTTGTTTAAGTAACAAGGGTACAGATATGATATTTCTAATGATTTTTGGCATATAGTAACAATTCCTTAGCTCCAAGATCTTCCCTGAAGGTAACTTCAAAACATAAGTCCCTACAGCTTCTGCTTGGATGGGGTCCCCTCCAGCACCGTAGAGCTCAAAGTTACCTTCCTTCAATACTTTAAGCCCCTGAAGTCCCTGCAATGATTTGCAGCTGTTGTGACCACAGGCGGTATCCAACACCCAAGTATTTGAAATGGAAGAATCCAATGACAAAATAGTATGAACTTCTTTCATACCTTTTGGTGCCTCTGATGCACCAGGCTTCAAACTTGCAAGGTAAACCTTGCAGTTTCTTTTCCAATGACCCGGCTTGCCACAATGAAAGCAGGTCATCTGTCCGGAGGCCTTCTTTCCTTTCTTCTTCTTAATGCCCCCTTTGGGATTCATCCTCTTATTGGAACCCCTTTTGCCTGTCTTCTTCTTATCCACAAGAAGAACTGGAGCCTTATTTTTCTTTACATGGCTCTCTGCTGTTTTCAACATATTCAACAGCTCAGGCAAGGAAGAATTAAGTTTGTTCATATGGTAATTAAGAACAAACTGTGAAAATGACTCTGGGAGTGATTGCAAGATCAAGTCTTGATTCAACTCCCCATCCATTACAAAACCTAATTGAACTAATCGAGTGATTAGATCAATTATCTTTAATACATGGTCTTGTACTGATGTACCTTCTGTCATCCTTGCACGGAACAACTGCTTAGATATTTCATATCTAGCAGTTCTACTGTGTTCTCCATAAAGCTCTTTTAAACTTAGCAGTATGGAGTTAGTATCCATGCTATCATGCTGCCTCTGTAACTCGTTAGTCATAGAGGTAAGCATAACACATTTGACAGTAAGTGAGTCATTTTGCCACATATTATATGTGGTCTTCTCCTCTTGCGAGGCATCTTCCCTTGGTGGTTCCAAAATCGGGGTATCAAGAATATAGGAAATTCTTTCTTGACTGAGTACTATTTTCAAATTTCTCAGCCAATCAACATAATTTGGCCCAGTCAATTTGTTGGCATCTAAAATACTACGGAGTGAGAGTGAAGAGGCCATTTATCTACATTTAAACAAAGAACGAAAATATAAGCAAACAACCATGAAATGACAACACATAATTAAATTAGGACTTTAATTTAATTATGTCTCCCACTATTTTATCGAGCATCATAACCCTCCATACGATGATCGAGAAAACCTTAATTGATCTTTCTTAGTGGGGTTGAGATCCCAATCCCTCATAAAAGACCTTGTGTGTACACAACAAATCTTATATAAGTTCATAGGTAGGAAAACTCTTTCCAATTGTAAACTGTACAATTCTCAACTTATCTCGGCCTCTAAAATATTAATAGCCTTGTGTATACACAACAAACTATAATATTTTAGTTAAGTAAGACCCTTCATAGCCATGACTTTAATAGTAATACCCTTGTGTGTACACAACAAAATATTACTTTAAATCATGCCATAAACAAATAATTGTATTAGGCCAAAAATTGTGTTAGTCACCATATTAGGTCTTGTGTGTACACAACAAACCTAGTATAGATCGTAACACAATGATGACCTATCATGAAGGAAGGCCAATAATAGTATTTTAACACTAAGCATGTTAGTCAAGAATTAAATCAATCAGATCGGCCAGGCTAGTGGAAGAGATGTGGGGGTCCCCCCGTTGCTTTCCTAGACACCAATTTAAAATTGGCCAGGTCAGTCAACGGAACCAATTAAAAACCACGATTCCCTTTACCTTCCCAGAACCACCTTTCTAGACACCGAAATGACTAATTATCCATCATGACTAATAATGCTTATCGGTTAACTATACTACCACTTAATATAATTTTAAGAGGGGTTCATGCAATGCCAGCACATTCAATTTAAAAGCTATCACATATATTAATACATGCTTTAAACTAAGCAAATATGTGAAATGTGTGCCATCATACTAGGACAACCATTTACCACATAATGGATACACCATTATGCCAGGGCAACCTTATTTCAGTATGATGGCTCCAGGGCTAATCATATCTCTAAGACAATTAGGGTTTCAGTGGAAAACCCTAACTGGTGGCAATCATCAAACTCATGTTCAATCAAAGACATGCACTGTGCATCAATATAAAAACTTTAACATGATACTACATCATGAATTGAACTTCATAAGTATTAATCCTAATAAGGATGCTCTGATACCACTGTTGGGTTCGGTGACCAGTGCGGAAGTGTGGATTTCAAAAACTTTATGAAATCAGGTCCGAACCCTAATCCCAAAATCTCCTTATTAGCAATTAAAACTTATGACTACATGCATGTCCAAATTTAAACACAGTTTAGATACTAACCTCAGATCGCTATATCCAATCTGATGTAGAAATAAACTCCAAATGGAGTAACCTTTTGAACACACCAGGCATCCACTTGTCCGCCCTCCGATGGTGATCCACACGGGCAGATGATCAAGACAGTGACTCCTCAATTTGGGTTCCTTCCAATCAAGTTCTACCCCAAGAACTTGATATATGGGCTATTGGCTAGGACACCTTTAGCCAAACAGGGACTAAAACTTTCTCTCTTACCCTTCTCCCAGTTTTTGGCAGTTCTGGCCTCTTAAGACACTCTTGTCTTAAGAATAAGCCCTTGTCCTAAAATGAGACAAGGCTTGTCTTGGAGGGAGAAGAAGATTAAGACAAAGTTGTCTTAATGTAAGAAAGAAGAAAAGAGGCGCCTTCTTCCTTTACCGTCGGAGAGTTTCTCTCTCTGACTCTCCTTCTGTTCTGAGATTCGACAGAGCCTGGGCTCTGTAAAGGAATCAAAGAAGAAAGAGAGGAGGGGGAAACAGTCTTCTGGAGAGGGAGAAGGAAAGAGAAGCAAGGCTTCGCCGTAGAAAATCTGGAATGGATTTTTACGGTGAAGCCTTCTTCTTAAATAGGCGACAGAGAGGCGCCTTCTCCTTCTGAAAAATCCTCTCACGCCCCTCTCTCCCTTCTCACATCTTCTCTCTTAATCTCACGGCCCTTGGGATTAATCTCACGGCCTTTGGGATTAATCTCACGGCCTTTGGGATGGACAGACGCGAAGAGGGATCGAGAAAAACTCAGAAGGGCGCGCGCAGAGAAAAGAGTCGCGCCCCTTCGGAGTTTTTTTTTTTTTCTTTCTTTTCACCGTAATTCCCATTTTGAAGAGTCCACGCCTAGGTGGACTCTGATCCATGCCTCATCAGCCAAAAGACGCTGTTCCCTTCTTTCTTTTCACGCAAAAATGCGATTTGGAGAGAGTCCACGCGCGTGTGGACTCTTCTCCTTGCGCGCGCGCGTGGGAAGAGAGGGGGAGGGGTTTTAGGCGATGTGGGAAAGGGGTTTAGCCTCTTAGGTTAGCCCAATTGCTAGCCTATTGTTAGCCCAACATTTTAAATCTTCAATTAGATTCAAACCGGAATGAATTTGGATCTAAAAAAGACCAAATCGGAACCCTAACTCGAATCCGATTCAAGTAGAAGTCATGGTTTGCAACACATGCTAGTGTGTTCATCTGCAAACGAGATTTAATTCCAAATTAAATCCTTGATTATCTGTCCTAAGTGTGTGACCCATTGGGTTCCATACTTAGCCAGCAGTGGGTCCGAGTGCAAGTTGACCTAATCTGATCAGAACTCATTCTAATCGATTTAGGTCAAATCGAGCTAACTCGAGTCAGTCAATTAGGACTCCTCCTAATTAGTGATCCAATTAAACCATTTAATTTGATCAACCCACAAGACAAGATTGACGTCTAGCAACGTGTCATGTCTACCCGGAAGATATGGAAATTCTGGTGTAATTCCAAAACTACCCTTCAGTGGAAAGTTCCCGTACAATTCGATCCTTCAATCATCTTGCATCCCGAATATAACTATGGATATGGAATCATGTCAAATCCAGTTTATACTCATTCCCAGCTCAGTCATACACTAATGATTCAATTAATTCGATATTAGAAATCATTTCTAATATCTGTACTTTGATCAAAGATTTCCTGAATCATCATCTGACCTAATTTGGCTGGATGCAATCTCCTCCTACTAGGAGTGATCAATTCCTTGTTGACCTACTCATTACCTTCATATACAATTCACCATACCCAGCATCAACCTCGTGCATGACCCAGTGTCATGATTGAGATTGAACCAAAGCATGGGTTCATGTACATAAGGTATTATGGCAGTCTCAGGTCATAGGACTACTTGTACAACTCCCACTATGTGAAACATCTATTGACATGCAGCTAAGGCTCCATTAGATGTTCTCAAACTGGATCTATTCAGTGGACTCATTCACTAATGAGCACCCACATCCTTGTATTAGTGTCCTACACAAATGACTGTGAGAGCAGTCACCCTTTTCAGCATACATAGGATGTGCCAGTCTTACCGGAAACCCTGATCCCCAACTCAGGGTTCCTATGACTAGGAATATTCTAGATTAGGGTTTTAAGGCCTTAGATCTCACTGGTATGATCTCATCATAGCCCTACAACCATAGCCCTAATCTATGGGGTTCATCATATAATGACACAGCGAATGATAAAAAATTATTGCCTTTATTAATTTGTCAATTTACAATGGTCTGGGAGATGCAGACATTGGCTTATAGGGCATAATCCTTTCAAGTTGTGTGTTAAATCAAATAGGAGTCAAATTTCTTAGAGGAAAGCATGAATAAAGATCTAAGATAGAAGAAAGGTGTTATCAAAGAAGAGGTTCTGATTTGAGGAAGCTCTTGGCATGAAATTTGATTTGAGGATGCATGGAGTATGAAGACTACTAATTGGGCATCAAACAAAATAAGAAAACAAGATGTTTTGTGGTGACAAAGATCAAGAGGCATGCACATTTTTTAAAGATAGATTTTGTTCCAATGGATGTTGATTCTTGGAGCCTTTGCCATGAAGATTGATAAGGAAAGATAGTAAATGAGTTTTGGCATGAAGAGACCTATTGCAAATTTAAATCAAAGAGATTTATGGTGAGAACATAATGCAACAAGGGGCAGTAAAATCAGATTATATTTGGGGCAACATCAATCAAAGATTTGATGGAGCATTTTTGAAAATGCTTATAAAAGGAGGGGAGCAATCAATCAATGAAGCCATATTCCACCCTCTCCTAAACCTTTCACTCTTCCATGCTACCGCCATCTTCTTTCTCCACACCTCTCTAATGTTTATAGCCTTCAAATCCTCCATAGCCTCCACCATCTCCCAATCAAGCCTGGAATCCTTCGCTCCTCCATAGACTTTACACCATCTACCATCCTTCACCATACCATAAACCTTCGTCCCCTCATAAACCTATTCCTCCACTTTCCTACCTTCTAGTTTGCTATCCTAGGCTCTATTCTAGTTTGAGGATGATGGCGACGAACTACTGCATGGAAGGCTAAACCCCACTATCTCAAAAAATCCTTGTGATGCTTGTAATAGGCAATGTATAATTTTCTTATTTTATCTTTTGTATGTCCCTTTGCTATGGAATAAAATATCTGATTTCAATTTTATATCTTGTTATAGTTTTTATTTGAACTCTTATTTAGAATAGTCTGTGCTCTTCGAATGAGCCATGATCTATGGATTCGATTCTTACTCTTGAGATAAATTATCTTTAAGTAGGATTCCTAATACTTTATATTCACCTTATATTGACTAGTTTATACTGTAGAGGGATGTGCCATGATCCTAGGATATGGACCATGGTCTCATTAGATAGGCTATATCTTGATAGGTAGCATATATATAGATTAGATAGTAAGGTAAGTACCTATTGTTTGCTGAGTTTCCAGGTGAAATCCTGAGATACTTCTATCATATTTGGATCAAGTATTAATTAGTATTTTCCTTTACTTTGTTATTACTTGTTCATTTCATTTTACTTTAAGCACTTAATCAACATTTATTTTCCTTTCAATCTATTACTTGAACACAACTCAGTTCACGGTCCTCGTGGATATGAACTTGACTCACTATTATCTGATAGTTTTGAGTTAGAGATTTATCTTTGTTGCCCAATAAGCAACCCAAGAGGGGGGGTGAATTGGATCTCTTAAAACTATTACTTGATGCAATGCAATAGTGTGTGATTCAATCCAATAATTAAACAAGTACTATGAATTCAAAAGAAATGCTCTTAAGTAAATGTGTAGCAGAAAAATAGAGCAATAAAAGTAAGAGCAAGTAAAGGAGACAAGCAACCACAAACACAAAAAAGTATAGTGGTTCGGTGCTATCCAATGCACCTACATCCACTCCCCAAGATCCCCTTGGAAATTCACTATAATCTCAATCGATTACAACCGATTAGTTTTCCGGGCTTACTAATCAAAACTCGACTTATTTTCACAAAGCTCACAAGTCAAAACCTCACTTGGTTTTACGGGCTAACAAAGAACCAAAATGGTTTTAAGGCTCACCACCAACCTTTCTTGGTTTTTTGGGCTAACCAAGAACCTAATTGGTTTTCAAAGGCTCACCAATAACCTTCCTTGGTTTTGCAATAGGCTAACCAAGAACCCTTACAACAAATAAAGTTTGAAGTAGAGAAACAATATAAGCTTTCAAATAAAAAATGAGTATCTCTTTGAAGCTAGTAGTTGTGATACTTTCAACTTGATGAAGCCTCTTTGATTGCTCAAGAATGGTTGATCTTTAATGCTCTTGAAGTCTCTTGAATTCTTGGAGGCTTGCTTTTGCTTGAGAGTGGTTGAACATCAATGAATAGGAGTGAATGCTCTCTTTTCTTCTCTCTTGGATATTCCTATTTTATTTCCATCAATAAATTATGTTTTGATTTGATTTGGAGCATATAAATACCTTCCCAAGGTCTTAAATTCAGTTTCTAGCCGTTAGACATGAAAATCTAGCCATTGGGGGTGAAAAGAGACAAGTTCTGTGTTTCAAAAAATAGCTGTTACTGTTCCCAGAACTTCATGTGTTTACACTTCAGGCTGTGAGTCGATACTTCAAGTCGACACTTGAACTTCTTGAGTCGACACCTAGTTCAAATATCTTCAATCTAGCTTTTTGGAATTCTTAGATGTGTGACACTTCTTCAGGTGAGTCGACACTTTGAGTCGACACTTCATATCCATGTGTTGACACTTCAGTAGTTCTTCATCTTCAGCAAGTTTTGTGACTTAAAAATCTCAAGCGATGAGCTGATTCATGTGTCAACACTTTAAGTCCACGTGTTGACACTTCAGCCATGCCATTTGAAACTTTCTTTGCGTATCGGCTTGAGTCGATACTTCACTATCATGTATCGATACTTGGTGTCATGTGTCGACACTTTGAGTCGACACTTCACTAAGATCTTTACAAAAATACTTGAACTTGTACTGAATCAAATTTATATTTTACTCAAGTATCTATTCAAGCAAACTTTAACTGCCAACTCTTCTTTGAGCAGATCTTTCATTTAAATTTAGCTTCTTCAATCAAACAATCTTTTTCAAATTGATGAGCACCTTTTTCTATAAAAACATACTTCAAAGAAATCATTAGTACTCAACTTATCTTAACCATTTTGCTTATCATCAAAATCAATAACAGAGTCAACAATCTTTGATCACATATGATAGTAATCAAATTTTGGCATCGTTGCTGGGAACATTAGCATGGCTATGTCAAAAAAAAATTAATTTTTTTTTCTTGTTTTAGGTTATCTTTATTTTTTATATCAAATTTTGACATCATTGTTGGAAACATAGTTTTGAGTTATAGAGGATAAGTTGTTTTTGCTTACACTTGGAAAATATAACATAGCTACCTGGTAACAGCAAATGTGTTCAAAAGTTTAAAGGTAAAAGCAACCATTGAGTGCATCAAAGAGAACAAGGTATTTTTGGCTTCAGTTTATATGGACTAATAGAGTTAAACTTGTATGTGTAGCAAATCTTCTTTATCATATATTTGCCTTTAGTTTAATTCTGCAATCATTTTATATGTGAATAGTTGTCATATCTTGTTTCTATTTTCCAAGAAGGTTTTGGGAGATGGAGTCAACACTCATGGAAATGCTCTCTAACCATGATTGCAAACCTGATGTATGGACCATGAATGCTATACTTTGAGCCTTTGGTGGTAGCAGGCAAATTGAGATAATGGAGAAGTGCTACGACAAGTTCCAAAGTTTTGGCATTTCCCCCAACATCAAAACTTTCAACATAATACTAGATTCCTATGGCAAAGCTAGGAAGTATGAAAAGATGGGTTCTGTGATGGAATACATGCAGAAGTACTATTTCTCCTGGTCGGTGGTTACTTATAACATGGTTATTGATGCATTCCGTAGGGTAGGAGACCTAAAGCAGATGGAGTATATCTTTAGATTGATGAAGTTTGAGAGGATCAAGCCCAATTGTGTTACACTCTATTCACTTGTTAGAGCTTATGGAAAGGCAGGGAATCTTGATAAAATAAAAGCACTATTAAGATTTATTGAGAATTCAGATGTGATGCTAGATACTGCATTATTCAACTGCTTGGTGGATGCATATGGGAGGGCTGGGTGCTTGAAAAAGATGAGGGAGGTGCTAGAAATGATGAAGACAAGAGGCTGCACACCAGACAAGATAACTTACAGCACCATGATTAAGGCATATCTTGTAAGAATTTTCTTAATTTGGGCTAACATTAATTAAATTTTTTTCTTTTATAAAAATTGGGTTGATTTTATGGTCCATGTTGATAGACGTAGGTTGAATCCATTGTTATGTGATCATTTTTGGACTAGGAGCACCTCATGTGGGTTGGTATGGTTGAGGCGGCATAGTGTAGGCCTAGGCCCAACTAGCCCATGATGGGAGGGCCTATTAGGGTTTGCTTATAAATAATAGGCTAGGTCCCCTCTCCACTCCTTGATATAATATGATTATTCTATGTGAGATTTGTTCTCATGGCTTTCCCTATCTATGAGCAGCCTACTGTGAGGATGCTGGAGATGGCTCTGCCTTTGATGTTCATGTGAGCATCACTTCCAGGTTTTAGGATTCATGGCACAGGTATGCATTGCAATGCTTTTTCTCAAATCTATTTACATGATTCTAATCATTTGATAGATCCTAGGGATTTAGAAAATTATTTTTCCTACATTTGGTATCAGAGCGGGTTGTAACCCAATAACCCATTAATCCAAAATCCTTTAAAACATTCTCTTCATCCTTCCCCTTTAATCCCAACCAAGACTTTCCAAAAAACTTCAGTAATGGCTTCTCCAAGCTTGGGATCTTTTTTCAAGGAGAGCCACTAGCCAAACCGACCACTAGCGGCCATTCCATGGCCACTGGTGACCCAAAGTTCAAGAAGAAATAAGAACGAAGCGACACAAGAGAGCCATCGACCACTCATCTCGTTGTCCAAGAAGTCCACCACAGTATTCACTACAAGTCAGGCGGGGTCCAGCAATTTGGTAATAGCCTCTACTATCTCCTTCCAGAAGATGGAGAGGTCCCTATGATGAGACACTCTGAATTGCCAAAGTCTAGTGGGATCCATCTGGCGGTAGTACAGTATAGGATCACTTGAGGTCCTCAAGAAAATAGAGCTAGGTGCAGCATCCCAAGGGCTCAGCATCGCTTAACACCAGCACCAGTGGACGAGCCTTAGTCGCCACTGTCTGAATAATCATCAGTCAATCACTATAGGATGCTTCTAGCAAGGTATAAATTTAGTCCAAATTGAAGAACTGGCCGGATCCAATTACATTAGGCCTGTTTTAACTTTGAGATTAAGGAGTTTTTTTGCACTTAAGCCCCTATTAATTAGATATGAGTCCATATAAACTTATGATAGATCTTGTTATTTCTGAAATTATGTTTTACAAGAATGTTTCTATATTTTTGAAATTTATGGTTTGGTCCTTTACTATTATTTTTGATAAAAATCGCTATAACTTATTCATTTTATATTTGATTTGAGCGATTTTTGACCATTGGACTCATTTTAATTTGAAGAACATTTTAGTTGAGTTCTTCATATATAATAAAATATATAAATAATTTAAAATTATTTATATATATAATTCTACTCACTATTATATAATTCGAGTATGTTTTTGCATAGCCTCAAAGAGTTCGCAGCACTCTATAAATTTTGAATAGTTGAGTTATTAAAAATTAATTATTTATCTTTTATTATATTTAGAATTGCATATTGATGTCTCAATATAGTTACCCAAAATTGATTATAATTAATTATGACACTTACTACATACTATAATTCTTGCTTAAAGATATTTTATAATTATGTAGTAAGTATTATTGATAGAAGTGGTAGTTAGAATGTATTATTATGTTATGATATGATCAGTGAGGTGCATGTTGTAGAGTATCTCATTTTGGACTGATCTTTGTGACATATATATCATTAAAGTGTGTCATTTTGTATTTATTTAGGCATTTATTTTTTTTCTATATGAATAATTTTTGGATTAGCATAAGTATTTATCACCAAAGTGGTTTATTTATGTTATCCATGAGTTTTTTATTATGAGAGGATTTTTGATTATTGCATACAACCACCTGCCCAAAGAAGGTTTTTGTATGTTTTAATCTCGAAAAGTTATATGAGGCATTGTGTTGCAATGGTACTCTAGATTTCATGGATCTATTTGTCCAAAGGAGATAAGTTCATGACTGTTAGGATGTTTCATTTGCTTGTGGCTTCATGTGAAGAGTACTTATGCATATTATATGTTTTGCCCAAAGGAAAATATATGATATTGTATTTGGGCTCTTGTATATTATTTATGGTATATGCCTATTGATTAGTATTTTGCATTCTAGCTATCTTTGATTATACAGTCATTTATGTTAATAATAATGTTGTTATTCAATTTTTGACTGGGTCAAAATATCAAAGGTAGAGATATATTGGGCTCAAAAAATTTGTCTATCCAAAGGGGATAGATTTTTGAATGCCTTGTATCCTTATTGTGTTAACCTTTATTTTCTTTGAAAAGAAATATATATTAGGTTAAGAAATTTGTTTACCCAAATGAAGATATATTTTCAAAATTTGTATTTTCATTATATTGACCTCATTTTTGAAGCTCAAAAGTTCTTCATATTCTTTGTCTAAAGGAGAGTTTTATGATGATACACATGGTACATTTATTGAAAATGGCTTATTATATTCAAAGTCTTTATTGATTTATTGTTTGTACCTCAAATATGTTGCATCGTATATAAGCTTGATTGATATTTTATATATCTTATGGCACCTCAAAGGTCAAGGCTTGATAATCTCTAATTAGAAGGTTTGTGAATATGAGATGGATGGTATGATGGTGTTAGGGTTTATTTTTTAAAACTAAAGAGTATTGCAACTAAAATTTGTATTATGAGATTTCTATTTCTAATACATTGGTCACTCATTATATTTTGGTTTTCTTGCTATGCAGTTTAGAGAACTTAAAATCATATGCATGAAATAATTAATAATTATATCTTTTTTGTTCAGAAATTTTGATACTTTTGAGAGAAAAAAATGGATACTTTAAGAATCTTTTGATTTTTTGGATCAGTAGGAGTTTGATGTATTTATACATTGACTTGATTGATAAATTTTATTTATCAATGATTGCTAGATTGTAATCCAAGGATACAATAAGTGTCGGGTGCATGTGTATAAAGTCCATATTGGTTGATCCTCTGACCAAATATTTGAAGCTCATATGCTTTACAAAGCATGTTAAAAATATGGGCATATTGAATTTTTTTGTTATGCTTAGTCAGTGAGTGTGACTTTATGTTTGTGCTTTATTATATAAAGCTTGGTTTTATTTAATTTTTTTATCATGTATATTTATATACATCGTTGACATGATAGTTAAAGAGTTGTATTCCTATATGGTTTTATATGTACACATGTGTAACAAAATATAACATAGTATCTCAAGAATATGTTTTATCTTGAGAACGATAGTTGTATGGGTATGTCTCATTTGATAATTATGAGATCTCATTATGTTTGAAGATATATAGACTTCTTTTGAAGTCATGGAATTTCTTTGGCTTGTACATGTGGTTAAAGAGAAATCATAATTGAGGGTACATATATTTAATTTATTTTGATTATGAGATATCTCTTTTGGTTATATACCTAACTAAGACCAGGTGTCGAGTCTCAGATTTGTTGTGCTATCTCATCATTGACACCATTGTTGAGTATGTGAGATAGAATGGCTTATTATTTGATGCCATTAAAATTTATCTTGTTTATTTTGTTTCTAAGCATGTTGAAGAGAAATTGAAGGACTGATAATGAAAATAGCATGTTTTATTTTGATCACCTTGATGCTATTTTCTTGCTACACTACCACACCAAGACTCATGTTGATGGTGTTCATGATGCTTGTAACCATGGATAAGTCTTGTATCGGTTAAGTAGTAAAATAATTCCATGATTCGGCATCATGGATACTATTAGGCCGGTCATTTGTAGATGCTATCTATGGATCATATGGTGGTCACAATTTATTTTCAACCCGAGAGTAATTTTTTAAAATAAATTATTTTTAAAATTATAATTAATATAGTCCAAGTGGAAGAATGTAAGAATTTTTTTAATTTAGGCTAACATTAATTAAAATCTTTTTATTAAAACTGAGTTGATTTTATGGTCCATGTTGATAGACATAGGTTGAGCCCATTATTATATGATCATTGTATGGCTAGGAGCACCTCATGTGGGTTGGTGTGGTTGAGGTGGCATAGTGTAAGCCTTGGCCCAACTGGCCCATGATGGGAGGGCCTTTTAAGATTTGTTTATAAATAATAGACTAGGTCCCCTCTCCATTTCTCGATATAATATGATTATTCTATGGGAGTTGCCTACCGTGAGGATGTTGGTGAGAAGGACTCTGCCTTCAATGTTCATGTAAGCTTCACTTCTAGTTTTTGGGATTCATGGCACAAGTATGCATTGTAATGCTCTCTCAGATCTATTTACATGATTCTAATCATTTGATCGATCCTAGGGATTTAGGAAATTATTTTGCCTACATATCTCAGTAGAGGGATTGATGATCATCATGTTCAGGATCTTTGCAATATTAGCAGAGTATGGACTACCACACTGGAGGATCCTACTTTGCAAACTTGAACAATGGTGTAATAGACATTTTTTGTAGTAGACAATGAGTAATAAATTATATGTGACAAGATAACTTACAGCACCATGATTAAGGCATATCTCAGTAGAGGGATTGATGATCATCATGTTCAGGACTTTTGCAATATCAGTAGAGTACGGACTGCCACACTGGAGGATCTACTTTGCAAACTTGAACAATGGTGTAATAGACATTTTTTGTAGTAGATAATGAGTAATAAATTGTATGTTGATTTCCTCTTCCTAAAGGAAAAGGAAAGATTTGATGATTTGCCATGATTTATTCACCATGGCTCCATCTATGTAATTTAACTCAAATTTAGTGGGAGCTAGCAATTGCTACTATTTTTCTTCTTGTTTTGATCATGCATTAAAGTTATAATATGTTAAATACAAGTAGACTAACAAGACTTTCTTTCCATGGTTTGCTATCATAATTACTATAGCATTGATGAACCATGGCTGATCGGCTACATTTACTTTGTCTAGATTTGAATCATCTAATGTTTAATCCATTAAATTTTAGATATGGAGGATCAGTTGTATCTTGAAGATATAGAGGAAAGATGCTTCATAATAATTTTGAAATGCCTGTGATTAAACTAAGAGTAATTAAGAATAAATTGTGACGATGATCTAATGTTTGGTTCATTGTATTTTGCCATCATTCTTTTAATGCTTAACCTATATAATTCAAGTGGTGCGATACATGTGCATTAGTTAAATGGAACTAACTTTTGAAAATGGTCGCAATCCCACTACGAGTGATTCATGTGTAGTTGCTATACTCCCATCAACTAATTACTGTCTTGGATTAAGGAATTTTTGACATACTATTTTATTTATGTGAATGATGCTGCATTTGCACATCATGCATGCAATTGATTTTGATTAGTATTTGATGGATGGCTACTATTTTGTATCAATAAATTATTTAAGTTAAACATGAGGAGGTCAAAGGTGTTTATCAGGGCTTTTTGTCTAATTGGACTTCTAACAGAAGTCAGACATTTTGTTGGATGTTAGGCTATTAGATGGGCCCAAACATTGATTGTCAACATAGTCTAAAAATTGTTGGCTTAGACATCAGCCTGCTAACCTCGAAATTCAAGCTTTAGGTAGATGGATAGTGGGTGTAAGCCATTTCTTGGTATAGAAGTTTTACCCTTTTCTGATAAAAGGAGGAATTTTAGGAGTTCTACCATACATTCAAGTGCTAGGAAAGGTTTGAAGGTTGGATCACAAATATCTGCTTGTAGATTAGGACAGTTCAGGTTTGGGAGTATTTAAAATTCACAATTCTCAATTCATTCATTCTTGACAACTTGTGCTCTCTTGATATTGGCTGAAGGACATATTTTCTTAAATTTATATATTCATGCAAATAATTATATTTATTACGAATTATGAGAAGTTTGTTAAATAGTGGTGTGGATACCTAACATATGTGAGATTAATATATAAATAATATAGAGGAGAATTAAGAGAAAAACATGAATATTTAGGATATTCATTCAACAATAGAAATTAATGTATTATATGTTTATTTGAAGTCCCTGGTTTTTCTATCTTGACATATTTGACTGAATTTTATTGGAAATAACATATTATAAGTTTGTCAAATGGTCATGATTCTGGCCCAATGGTCAGATCCAAGTCCCTAGACTAGTCTAATTGAAATCGATGAACCAAGTGGTGTCTAAGGTACATTTAGTATTTGATCCTGGTTATTAATTGGGGCTACCTCTTACTTGGCCAATTATGTTGGTGTCTAAGAAAAGAGGTTAATGGTGGAACCCTCCCATCTATCTCACTTATCTAGTCAATTTATTAATCAAATTTTGATTAGATAGCTCATCGATCCGAGCAAACCTATGCCAGTAAGGAACAATAGTTTGACTTATCTAGGTACCCTTAGACTAATGTGATTCGACCCTCATCACTTGAAGAAGTCAGTGGAAGGATTGTTGATTGGTCTATATCTTTTTCTCTTTTTTCTATTTAATCTAATTAAATCCTTTAAAATTGTTAGATCTCTTAAGTGACAAAATTATGGAGATAATTGAGTCTTAGCCTTCCATTATGGGAGTGGTAATGAGTCCAATAGTTAAGATGATCATTTAAGGTCCAAAGACATAGTGCTTATGTGGCTATTAAAAGTATTATTCATACTATGATGACTTAGTCGCTTCTTTCTAAATGATGGTCATGTGAGCTGGCTAAAGTCAGGCTTGGCCATCGTTGGCTAAACACACTTAGTTCTATCATTTTAATAGTTGGACCTAACTAAGATTTCCAGGGGTGCCCAAGGACTTACTAATTAGTTTTTGGGGCAAAATTATTATCAAAAGCTTTTTAAGAAAATAATTTGTTAATAACCTACGTTTAGATGCACATGGATGAGCCAACCAAAGTTAGGCTCATGTCCATTCTATTGGATTCTAGTCCCTGCTAAGGAATTAGTGCAATTCCTCGAATTGGAGGTAAAGGCTACCAATTTGATCAAAATAGAAGGAGAAACTTTAAAGTAAAGTTCAAGTCTTTATGATTAAATGATTCATATACTAATTAGGTCTTGTTCTTTCTTTAGATAAATATGGAACAAAATCTGATAGGAGTCAATTTTGATGGTTGGTATCAAAAGATAAAAATAATCCTGGAGCATGAACAGATCTTGTATGTATTGATAGATCTGACACGTGTGGAGCCTACTCAAAACATTTTGGTGTGGTCCAAGACACTTACCAGAAGTGGTTCAATGACTGAATTATGATTTGTTGCATTATGCGGGCATCTATGAATGATGAATTAAATCATAAATTTGAGGATGCTCAGTTGGAGGACATACTTCAAGTATTGAAAGAATCCTTCGATACTTCTAATGACATTGAAAGGCACAAATCATCTTGTTACCATTTTTAACACTAGGATGAGGGTGGGGGTGCCAGTCATTGATCATGTATTGTACATGATCAAACTGATTGAGCACATGAGCAAACTTGGGTTTCCCTTATATGAACAACTAAGGAAAGATGTAATCCTTAATTCTTTGTCAAAGTCCTACATTGGCTTCCTTGATCGTTATAGAATGACTATGCCTACAGTAAACTACCATGGTCTACTGGGGTTACTACAGACCTACGAGAAGGATCATCAGCTCCATATGAGATTAGTGAATGTAGTGGGAGGTTCGACATGATATCATCCCTTTAAGAAAGGGAAGAAGAAAAATAAGAAAAATGTGCATAGTGCTTTAGTGCTAAACCAAATAGACCAAGAAGTTTAAGGTTGACCAAACTTAAGCTGAATGCTTTACTGTAAGAAACAGGGACATTATAAGAGGAATTGTCTTCTTTATATTGCCTTTTTAGACTTGAATAGGCTAAGTAAGAAAAAGAACCAGCAAGGCATTGTTAGACAAGGTACTTATATGATAATACCTTGTAATTTTTCTATTTATGATATTGTTACCTAGGAATTAGATACTGAAAGCTCTATTAATATTTGTAATTCATTGTAAGGACTTCAGGTCAGTAAAAGATTCAAAAATGGCAAAAAATTCTTGAACATTAGAGGTGGAAGATGTGTTTCAGTTCTAGATATAGGAATAGTCAACCTTATTTTTAATGGTAGTGCATTATTTTAGGTGATTGTCACTATTGTTCTAGATTTTTGATGAATGTGATCTCTATAGTTCTTTTTTCCAAAAATGGTTATTATTTATTAATAAAAAGTAGTTATTATGATATTATTATGAATGGTGTTACTACATGCTTGGACAACTGAATAATGATATTTATATATTTTTATAGCTTGTAAGTTAATATACATGTCCAACAAATTTTGTAGGATAAAAAATGTGTCTGATATTTATCTTTGGCATTTTAGGCTAGGTCATATCAACAAGAATAGGTTGAACAAGTTATCTAAAGAGGGAATCCTCAAGGTCGATGATTTTGAATCATTGTCGACCCGTGAATCCTGTCTTCTTAAAAAGTTGATTAAGTCACCTTTTATTGGAAAGGATCAAAGAGCCACTGAGGTTCTGAGTCTAATACTTAGTAATGTATGTGGACCCATGAACACTTTAGCCCTAAGGAGATATCTCTACTTCATCACATTTACTGATGATCTATTGAGGTATGGGTACATTTACTTAATGAGGCATAAGTTTGAGTCATTTAAAATATTCAAACATTTTTGTAATGAAGTAGAAAAATAAACTAGCGGGTAATCAAAATCCTTTGATCTGATCGAGTAGGTGAATTTATTACCATTGAGTTTATAATGTAGTAGGAAGATATTGTCATTCTCTCACAATGGACTCCTAGGGCACCTCAGCATGATAAAATGTCTAAAACAAGGAATCAAACCCTGTAGATATGGTTCGGTCATGATGTGATTTGGGAATCCACCTATCTCCTTCTAGGGATATGCACTATAATCGACTTATTATATTCTAAATAGAGTTCCTAACAAGTTTGTAAACAAAACACCATATGAGATTTGGACAGGGAATAAGCTGGTACTCTCACCCTTAGGATCTGGGGATGTCCAACTTATATTAAACATTTGAAATGGACAAGCTTGGGCCTAGGTCTGATAGGTGTTCGCTTATAGGGTACCCAAGGAAAACTAAGAGTTATTTCTTCTACCATACTGATGAACACAAAGTGTTCGTTAGTAAAAAGGCAATCTTTTTGGAAAGAGAGTTCCTCAGGAAAGGAACTAATGCCTCTAAGTTTAAACTTGAAGTAGTTCTATAGGTAGAAGAACAGATACAAACTGAACCAATTTAATCAAATTTGATTAGATCAAATCTAGAGCCTGTTGTAGAGGCAACCTCAAGGAGATCTGGTAGAGTACCGTATTAGCTAGATAAATACTATGGTTCCTTGTTGAACTTGATAAAAACAATGAGGATCTGATCACCTATATAGATGTGATGCAGAGTTTTGACTCTAAGAAATGGTTTGAAGCCATGAATTCAAAATGGAGTCCATGGAGATCAATAGTGCATGGACACTAGTTAATCCACTTGAAAGGGTAAAATCCATAAGGTGTAAATGGATTTTCAAAAAGAAAAGGGGTGAAGATAGGATGGTGGAGACCTATAAAACCTATCTTGTTGCCAAGGGATATCATCGATGATAGGATAATAATGTTATCATTAAGACACCGTAGCTATCAGTTTAATTAATCAACTTCTAAATTAAATTAAGAACATATAGAAAGAGTGAGTTGGGTCAAATCCATATAGATGGCAGTGCATAAAAGAAATTAAAATCTTTTATTTTAATAGGAAAAGAAAAGAATGATTTGAAGTCAAAGAAATAGATGTTCAAAGTGCAACAAAGAATTGAAACTTGGTACATTCGATCCGCTAGTTAGGTCTTAGCATCTACTTGCAAGAAGAGAAAAAAAAATTTAAATTATAAGAAAATAAACTTAATATTAATTAAACTAGGATCCTATTATAGGAAATTAAAAAATGTACTTGAATGAAGTCAAAAGCAACTAAAAAGAAAGTTGTAACAAAGATTGGAAGGAGGTCGGCATAGCTTCATCGGGAAGATGTCAATGAACTCTGTTCTTCCTTCATACTCTTCAGAGCAAACTAGGCTTTGCTTCTTCTTCTTCTCTAGTTCTTGATCTTGAAAATGACTCGGCTTAAAGATGGTGTAGGGACAGCACTCTTCTCCAAGATATCCCACTCTCAGAGGTCAACCTATATAACCCAAGTAGTGCCCTCTACCTTGTACCTCACTCTCTCCAGGATGATTTCTTCGTAGCATGGTCCTTTAAATATAATTCATTTAGGGCTTCCTCCTGATCAAATTTGGAGTCAATCAGGCTCAAGATCGGCTAGATATCGCATGAAAAATACTCAGCCATTCATTCTGCACCACAGCCTTAGATCGCACCAGCTTTCTTTCCTTCTCAACCAAACAGAGTTTGATGCGGACTCTTCGAATCTATGGGACTCCTCCTAGGACTTGGATTCTCCTCTCCCAATCCCGGTAGATGGTGGAAGGCTACAAAAGGTGGCAGCCAGCGATGGAGATGATGAATCGGGGTGGTGGTTGAATAAGCAATAGGAAACTATGAACAGAGATGAGGTAACGGTGCTGGGCGGCGGCGATGGGATAAGATGACCGATAGTAACACGACGGGAGGGTAGTGGGAGGATAGCGAGGAAGGAGGCCCATCGATGATGGGGGTGGTGGGCAGCATGTGATGACTAAATGGAGGAAAAAGGGGTGCCTGATCAAAAAAATGGGTCTCTGGCATCTCCTTTGGCTGTGGTAGGCCTCTCGGCATCTCTTCTGATGACGAGCAGTAGTGGGCGGTGACGGGTGACAAAAAATATGGCTCGAGAAGGAGTTGGTCCATGCATAGGGCTCGAGGACTGGTAGCAATGGCTATCGATAGACTAGTTTGCATTTTGTAGACCCAACGACCAGTCCATGGTGAATTAGATACTTTAAAATGTGTATTGTTTATGTACTAAACTTCAAAATTGAATTCCAGGCTTGTTTGAACTTCAATTGAGTGCTGTCTACAATGTTGGACTTCAAAAATCAAGCACTTTCCATCTATGAGCTCTTTTTCTATAAAATATTACTAAAAAGTATCAATTCTAAATAAATATAAACTAATTAATATTTCTTTTAATGGTTAAATTGTGATAATTAATTGACTTATAACACTTTCCAAGTTAATCATTGCTAGTCCCTTAGCAATGTAATTAAATTAAAATCACGTGTCACTAAGATCCTCCTTTGCAACATTAGATCAAGGCTTGAGGTTAAAAGAAGCTAGCTAGTATCACTAATGATGCGGAATGATGTGATACAGTGTAAGATGATCTAATTTTAGTCTAAGATGTTTTAAAGAGCAATGATCATAGTAGTAAGCAACTAATCATAATAGACTAAAGAAATTAAAGAAAGTAACTAACTACTTACTCGCAATCTGATCCGCAAGTTATAAAGAATAAGGACCCGACAGCTAGGAAACCATCAAGATTATGCTATTCCATGCTTCAACTACCAAATCTAATGAGAAAGGATTGGTTGCTTATCCTAATGGAGATTCTCTATGACTCGAGATAGATTGGCTGCTTGGTCACTCAGATCTCGTAGTAGGATGAAGATCGGGACTCCAGATTTCAGATCTACTGTTAGATCTCGATTTGGAAGCAAAGGATCCATCCTCTAAAGTCCTTGAACACCTGGGATCTGTAGAGAAGGTATCAAACAAAACTTGAAGAATGAAGTAATTCGGTTCAAAATGAAAAAAAAATTTGAAGGGTTGGATGCGTAGAGCTTGAAGAAGATCGGTAGCAGTTTGTCGAATCTGGCAGAACCTCCACTCAAGGACCTCACTGCCTTGAGCTCTCAAGGACCTCCCCGCCTTGATCTCTTAAGGACCTCCCCGCCCTTAGGGAAAATCACTAAAACCTAACCCAGCTTTGTAGAAGAAAAAATGCAGCATTTCAGTTCATGAATCAATAATTAATTCAATTACAAGGGGTATGGGGTCCTATTTATAGGGTTCTTCACACATGAAGATATCAAAAGACTCCTTTGAATTCAAATTACATTTAAATTTAAATACTCCTTGGCTTCTTGGCTTCTTCCTTGAATTTGAAATTTAAATCCCTTTTTTCATGGCTTAGGCGACTTCATAAAAAAATATGCGACAGAATGGAGATGGGGCGCTAATCTTCTTCTCATTTGGTGCAAATCCTTCTCAATCTGATTTTTTAATCCTTCTTCATCAGCACCATGAGATAAGAAGGCCTTTGAATGCTTGAATTAAAATCCTTTCTTGAATTTGAATTAGGATGAAGATATCTCTTCCTTTGAATTGGGATGAACCTCCATGGAACTTGGACTCCTTTGAAATTTAGATGTAGTAGAAGATAACTCCACTTATCTTGGACTCCATTTGAAATATAGATGAAGGGATATAACTTGATAAGGGAGAACTCTTTGATTTTTGGATGAAACTCCTTTTGAATTTGAAATCTTCTTGGATGAACTTCCCTTTAAGTTTGAATTCAAATTTGAGTTGGCAAACCATTGTAGAGAAGGCGACAATTCAAGAGAAATGGCATGAAATGGGAGGAGAATCCTTCTGCTTTACTTCTCCTAATTGGCATCTTCATGGGATTTAAAATGGGCGATGAAAACTCCATTTGAATTTCAAATGGGCTATGAGAAGATAGTTTGGATGGCACCTCCCTTGGATAAACTTGGATTTTAAATGTTGTCCCAATGTCTAGATGTCCCAATGTCTGGATGTCCGGATGTCTGGATGTCTAGATGTCTAGATGTCCAGATGTTCGAATGTTTGGTGAAAAATTTAGACAATCCTTTTTTGACCTAGAATTGATCCACCAAGGTAATGATGACTTGGGTCTTGGGTACTTATGAAACCCCTTGACTTATTCAAGCACTAATTACAGGACTCAAATTGGATAATTCACCTAATAAAGCAAATTAATGCTAATTACAAGACTCTTAAACCAATTGATGGACTCAATGGACTTAATTGGTAACTCAACAACCCTAATTGACCAAATTACACTCAATTTGATCAAATTACAACTCAATTTGGCCTAATTACAAACTCAAAACAACTGGGACTCAAGTGTTCTTTGTGAAGAACACATGGACTTACTCATTGGTGATCCAAATTGAATTGAAAAAGGTTTGTTTCCTCTTTCTAGCTCTTGTATCCTCACCAATTCTCTTGGGGTCGGAGGAACTCGACCCCGTCGAGTATGGGTCAATTTGGCTCTAGTAATATTCTAGCAAGTCAGGGTTCAACTTTTAAAGATCGTCTCTAGTGATCCAAGAATCCTCAGACTCAGGTCTCCCATGCCAACAAACCAAATATCTTTGGTAGTTCTTATTTCTAGTAGTTATGATCTTATCATCCATGATCTGCTCAATCTTTTTTCTCCTCTCTGGTAATTGGCTGGTGGACATTCTGGGATAGGGTCACTCTCAAAGGTGGGATCAGGCTCAAATAGCTCACTAGGTATCACCATTGGTTCCTTAAACTCGACTAGATCAGATATATTGAAGGTTGGACTAATACCTAACTCAGATGGTAATTCTAGCATTTAAGCATTAGGTCCAATCTTCTTTATAATCCTATATGGCCCAGCACTATCGGCGTGTAGTTTTTTCATGGTTCCGACTGGAAACTGTTCAGGTCGTAACCTGATCATGACGAAGTCCCCTTCGTTAAACTCTTTAAATCTCTTATGTAAGTTAGCCTCGTGCTCATATGATTCATTGCTCTTTTTAATTTTGTCACTGATTTCTTTATGCAATGCTTTGACATGTTATGCAAATGACTCTGTTGACTCTGGGACTCAGACTGACACTTGACAAAAAACAAACTCAACTATGTAATTCTAGTGAGAGAAATTTTATTGGACTCTTAGGGTCTAAACCTAGATGATTGATTCTCTAGGTTTGACCCTGGTTTGGCATGCACATGAAAAGTTACCATGGATCCCTAGCAAATGCCATAAGGTCTTCCAAAAGTAGGTAGCAAAAGGGATGGACTTTAAGGGCTCATGCAACCTGATAATCTCTTCAAAATGAAACCTAATGGCTCTAGAAGCATGATAAGGGAAGGGTAGGAAATAAGAATTGGAGTCTTGGGGTAACTTAAGGGAAACATGAAATAGACCTTGGCTACTCAAGATGTCCTTAAGATTTGAATATTGATATATTAGTGTAAGATCTATGGCAGGCAAGATGCTTCTAGGTGGCGAAAGGTCATCTGGAAGGTCTTCAGGAATTTCATCTTGAAAGTCTTCTAAAATAATGTCGACCTCCTTGGGTTGTTCCTCAGGGACTTGAAGGAGGTCTTGTGTCGAGGCTAAAGGATAGGGTTCTTCCTGAGGGCATTGAGTTACGGGAAACAAGTCCTCACTAATTTCTTCTTGTTATGATGTTTCAGGACTAGGCTCAACAATCTTTTCTTTTCCAAGGATTTCCTCAGGTAAGGTACTAGAGTTGTCCTCCTCGAAGTCTTCTCCTTCGTATTTATCCATTAGGTTTTCTCCAGCTTCATATATTTCCACTACCGTTTCAGCTTAAGTAACCTTCTGGTCAATTAACTCTAAGTCTGTAATAGATATTTCCTCTTCAAGGTCATTCTTAGGAACAAACGGGGTCATAGGAGTGGATCATCTCGGATTAGGGTTTAGTTGGCTCTGATGAAAATTGGGTTGACTCTATTGTAGAATGGGTCAAATCGGGTGGACTAGGCTAGATCTTGATTTTTGATAAGGGGCACTAATCCAAATGGGTTCTGGCCAATGAATTCTGGGTCCAGGGAAAGTCGATTTAGGTGAACCAGGGTTAGTCCAGGCCCTACAGGTTCTTTTTAGGTTGTCGAGTCGCTTATCTAGTCAGTCACACCTATCGTCCATCAGGGCACATTGTTCATTGAAGGTCCTCAGTAAAATTTCTATAGTGGACTCCATGATTAGACTGGGTTGGGTTTGGCTTGTTCTAGTTGTTATGCAATGCAAACATTACAAAACAACCTAAGTCTAGGGTTCCTAGACCTAAGGACCAATATAGTGCTTAGTCAAGGTAATAACCAAGACTGTAGTAACTCCTCGATTGGCCAGGTAAGAGGTAGGGTGGTGGGAGGCTCCCCTCACTTTCGTGAGGTTCTAATTAAAGAACCACCAGTTCGCTTAGGGTGTTTGCCTCCGGACCTCTAGCCTTAGACACTAATTCTCAGAAGCACACACAGAAGTGACTATTACAATGGGTTAACACGTATATAAAACTTGGCCTATTACTGTCCCTAGCTTTAAGTGCTACTCGATTTTAACTAAGGCTTAGGACTATGCAAATGGGGTTGGTTGTTTTGGGCTAAGGAAAGGGTCTCAATCCTTCCCTAATGTTATCTTGCTTGCCCTTAAGTGTTTTCAAGTAAAATGAATGTACAATCAAGATAAGATAGCACTAGAAATTCAAAATTTAAACTTTAAATTTCAAATTTTAAGTTTAGATTTCAGATTTGGATTTTAAATTTTAAATTTTAAATTGCAAAAATTAAACTTTTATGGAATTTAAACTATATGCTGAAATTCTGAAATAGAAATGTTCTTAGGTAGTAATCAGGCTTGCAGAAATTCTACCGACTGAATTAAATCCTAAGAAAATTTTCAAAAATAAAACCAAATGTAACGAATCCAACAAAATAAATATCAGAATTCTATAATCTTCTTACATGTAGAAATAATTAAAATAACAGACTATGTACTGGAATGGATGGGATGCAGAAAATTAATCCTAAAGATGCATTTCTCTTCATTTACTTCTTCAGGGGTCAATTCACAGTGGCGCCCCTACATGCCATGAGAAATCTCCTTTGAATGAGATGTGAGGGTTTTGCAACCCTACTTTTTCCTATGACCGGACGGCCATGGTGAAGCACCCGATCCGAGTACTTAAAGAGAATTCAACAAGCATGAAATCCTAATCACACCTAATGCTCTGATACCAATAAGATTATGCGGAATGATGCGATATGATATAAGATGATCTAATTTTAGTCTAAGATGTTTTAAAGAGCAATGATCATAGCAGTAAGCAACTAATCATAATAGACTAAAGAAATTAAAGAAAGTAACTAACTACTTATCCACAATCTGATCCGCAAGCTATAAAGAATAAGGACCCGATGGCTAGGAAACCATCTAAGATTAGGCTATTCCATGCTTCAACTACCAAATCTAATGATAAAGGATTGATTGCTTACCCCAATAGAAATTCTCTTTGACTCAAGATAGATCGGCTATTTGGTCACTCAGATCTCGCAGCGGGATGAAGATCGGGACTCCAGATTTTAGATCTACCGTCAGATCTCGGTTTGGAAGCAAAGGATCCATCCTCTAAAGTCCTTGAATACCTGGGATCTGTAGAGAAGGCAGCAAACAAAACTTTAAGAATGAAGTAATTCAGTTTAAAATGGAAAAAAAAACTAAAGGGTTGGATGCGTAGAGCTTGAAGAAGATCGATAGCAGTTTGTCGAATCCGGCAGAACCTCCAGTCAAGGACCTCACCGCCTTAAGATCTCAAGGGCCTCCCTGCCTTGAGATATTAAGGACCTCCCTGCCCTTAGAGAAAATCACTAAAGCCTAACCCAGCTTTGTGGAAGAAAAAATGCAGCATTTCATTTCATGAGTCAATAATTAATTCAATTACAAGGGGTATGGGGTCCTATTTATAGGGTTCTTCACACATGAAGATATCATAGGACTCCTTTGAATTCAAATTACATTTAAATTTAAATACTCCTTGGCTTCTTGGATTCTTCCTTGAATTTGAAATTTAAATCCCTTTTTTCATGGCTTGGGCTACTTCATGAAAAAATGTGCGATAGAATGGAGATGGGGCGCTAATCTTCTTCTCATTTGGGGCAAATCCTTCTCAATCTAATTTTTTAATCCTTCTTGATTGGCAACATGAGATAAGAAGGCCTTTGAATGCTTGAATTAAAATCCTTTCTTGAATTTGAATTAGGATGAAGATATCTCTCCCTTTGAATTTGGGATGAACCTCCATGGAACTTGGACTCCTTTGAAATTTAGATGTAGATAGAAGATAACTGCACTTATCTTGGACTCCATTTGAAATATAGATGAAGGGATATAACTTGATAAGGGAGAACTCTTTGATTTTTGGATGAAACTCCTTTTGAATTTGAAATCTTCTTGGATGAACTTCTCTTTAAATTTGAATTCAAATTTGAGTTGGCCGACCATTATGGAGAAGGTGACAATTCAAGAGAAATGGCATGAAATGGGAGGAGAATCCTTCTACTTCTCCTAATTGGCATCTTCATGGGATTTAACATGGGCGATGAAAACTCTATTTGAATTTCAAATGGGCTATGAGAAGAGAGTTTGGATGGCACCTCCCTTGGATAAACTTGGATTTTAAATGTTGTCCCAATGTCTGGATGTCCGGATGTCAGGATGTCTGGATGTCCAGATGTCTGAATGTCTGGTGAAAAATTTGGACAACCCTTTTTTGACCTAGAATTGATCAACCAAGGTAATGATGACTTGGGTCTTGGGTACTTATGACACCCCTTGACTTATTCAAGCACTAATTACAGGACTTAAATTGGACAATTCACCAAACAAAGCAAATTAATGCTATTTACAAGACTCTTAAACCAATTGATGGACTCAATGGACTTAATTGGTAACTCAACAACCCTAATTGACCAAATTACACTCAATTTGATCAAATTACAACTCGATTTGACCTAATTACAAACTCAAAACAACTCGGACTTGAGTATTCTTTGTGAAGAACACATGGACTTACTTATTGGTGATCCAAATTGAATTGAAAAAGGTTTGCTTCCTCTTCCTGGCTCTTGTGTCCTCACCAACTAAGTATTGAGTTTCCATAGTAAATTTTGTAGTCAAAACTATTAGAAACTTTCTTAGAGTTTATCCAAAGATCTACAGCACTCGTGCTTGTGATGGCTAACTTAGTATTTCGATACTAGATTGTAAGGAATAATGGTATCTTCGCTTATCACCTACTTTGGTCAATTTTTTATACACCCTTAATTTAAGCACATGAATTGAGGTAGATTTCACATTACTTGATTTTTTTTTTTGGCGATATCTTCACACTATCGACATTTTGATGCGAACAACAATTCTTACTTAGACGTAGGTGCCCGATTTCTCAGTGGGAAACTAATATTTAGAACTTGTTCTATTTTTTTTCTTTATATATATATATATCAGCCAGGTAGCACTTTCCTCAAGTTCAAGTTTCTCTAATAGGGTGTATATCAATTACCAATTTTTAGTAATAATTGAATCTCCAATTTACCTTTCAAATAATATCTAGTTTACCTCATTAGTGTGCATGTGCGATAGAAGTGCTAATAGCCTTTAGGTGACTTAAGTAGGCCACTAAATGTCTGACTAGCTAATCTACCCTTTGGCTCGCTACGGTAGTTAGTACATAGTTTCTAACTCTATTACCTTTTCATAGCCTATTTTGTATGAGAGTCTCTTTCATGGCACATGGTTTAAAAATGTTTCAAAATTTTTCAAAGATTGCCAAGGTATTTTAAAATTTCAAAAAGTTTTTCCCTTACCCCCCAACATAATTTCCATTGTCCTCAATGGAGTAAGGAAAAATTAGGATATGAATATAAGATAAGGAGAGGTACCACCTGGACTAGATATACATCATGAGTTGCCAAGCATGTCTATAAAGAGTTATCCATTATTCATACAAAAGTTATTAAAACAAAAATCAGTAAAGAGATTGGGTTGCCACTCAACGAGCACTAAGTTTAATATCTTCAACCAGACACACAACACTTAGTTTAATGTGGATCAGTTAAGGTTACTTGATCAATGGTTCGATTTGATGATATCATTTTAATGTATGATTTTAATTGTTGACCATTTACTTTAAAAAAATGTCCCAATCTAGGATCATGAATTTTGACCGCACCGTGTGGGAATACTTAATTTACTATGTAAGGTCTATCCCATCTAGATCTTAGTTTTCCGAGAAATAGTCGGAGCCTTGAATTAAATAACCAAACTCGTTAATTTGGCTCAAAGATCTTCCTAGAGATGTGCTTATCATGAAAGGCTTTAATTTTCTCTTTATAAACACATGAATTTTCATAGGTCTCTCATCTTAGTTCATCTAGTTTACTTAGCTATAACATCTGATTAGAACCAGCTTGTTTCAAATCAAAGTTTAATTGCTTAATTGCCCAATATGCTTTATGTTTAAGTTCTACTAGAAGATGACAAGCTTTTTCATAGACCAACCTATAGGGAGACATGCCAATAGGTTTCTTATAAGCTATCCTATAGGCCCATAATGCATCATCTAATCATTCTAACCAATCTTTACAATTAGGCTTAATAGTTTTTTACAGGGTGTTCTTGATCTCTTTATTAGACACTTCCACTTGACCACTAGTTTGTGGGTGGTATGGTGTAGCTACCTTATGTGTGTGACCCCATATTTTTGTAGTAATGTTTAAAATTGGTAGTTTGTGAAATGTGTACCTCCGTCACTAATGATGGCACGTGGAAATCCAAATCTAGAAAAGATATTCTTTTGAACAAATTTTATAACTACCTTATGGTCATTGGTTTGGGTTAACATTGTCTCAATTCATTTAGAAACATAATCGATGGCTACCAAAATGTATTCACAACCATTGGAGGGTGGAAAGGGCCCCATGAAATCAATTCCCCAAACATCAAATATTTCAACTACCAAGATGGGGTTTAAAGGCATCATATCTTTTCTTGAAATATTTCCTAAGGATTGATATTTGGAACATTCTTGGCTAAAAGTATGGGTATCCTTAAATAATGTGGGCCAGTAAAATCCACTTTGCAACACCTTAGCTATAGTTTTTCTACTAGAGAAGTGTCCTCCACAAGCAAGAGTGTGACAAAAATTCAAGATACTTAGTTGTTCAAACTAAGAAACACATCTACGAATGATCTGATCAGTACAAATTCAAAAATGTTCTAGATCTTTTTAGAAATAATACTTGATTTAAGCAAAGAATCTATCCTTTCATTCTTACACCAGCCATCCAGAACTTGTCCAACCACTAAACAATTGATTATATCCGCAAACTAAGGAGCTTTTGCATGTGAAATTGCTAGGAGTTATTCACCAGAAAAAGATTTTTCAATTAATGTAGATTCATAATTTTCCACTAGGATTCTAGAAAGATGGCCTGCTACAACATTTTTTGATCCATTGTTTATCTCAAATTTCAATATCAAAGGGATGAATTATGCGGTAACTATATGCCAGAGGTTCTAAAGAGTTGCTCTACATCTTTGACCTATTCGGACATTGGGCATCATTGCTAGATGATGACTTTGACTGGTACTGGAAACATTCTAGTATTACCGGCTTAGTGTTTGAACCTATAGGGTCACACACCATAAAGGTTTCTACCTGATCTAAAGGCCGATCGAAGATTAAGAATTGTTTAGCATCACTATGGGGTCAAATGATTGACCATGATCCAAATGTCGACACTTCCATAAGTCGATACTTGGCTGTGACAAGATTTTTAACTAATTCGATTAGTAAATTTTTGGAGGACTTATTTGCAATATGATTGCAATCTGATTGGTCAAGCCAAATATGGTTTGGCTTAGGATCCAATTAGATTTGATTTGTCATGCTCACTTTCCTTTAAAATATTCAAATTTGAATTTTGAATTCAAAGTTCAATCTTGGATGAAATTTTTTCCAAGGTTTTTTATGGAATGCTTTATTTGGAATGCAGGTTTTCTTCCTTATAAACCTAGAGCTAATTTGGTTCAACCCTTAACCCTCTCCCCCAATAACTCATCCTTCCATATCTCTCTCCCTCTTTGCTGTTACTATAAATAGGTTTCTTTGTAGGGGCAGCAAGGTTAGTTAAGGTTGACTTTTCTTGGTCTTTTCTAGGAGAGGGAGGGAAGGTATCTTTAGAGTGGGGTTTGAGAGGATTTGGGTTTTTGGGTATGAGCCTACCTAGAATCAAGCTAGGGTTTGGAAAAAAAGAGTTAGTTGGGAAGGGTTCCACTTCTACTTCTCCCCATTGTTCCCCAACTAGATTTTCCAGCAGCTTCAAGAAAGTCTTGCAGGTCCAAGGAAGGAAAAGATCGGCCTCCGAATCCTGAGGAGCTAGCACTCCAAGGAAGTTGATTGGGATCGAGCCCTGGTGTGAACTATCCGCAGAGGCCAGACATTTTTATGGCTTAGCGGCTCTTCATCACTTGCATCTAAAGGTTAAAGGTAACGTACCCTTTCCTTATCTTTACTCTTGATATCTCTACATGCACTTTTATTATGTCGGATCCTGTTGCAGGCAGATTGGTAGATCGACTTGATCATCTACCAAGTCCTTCGCTATACTATACTTTAAAACAATTTTAAAATATAGTCTATTTGCCTGCTATGCCTTTTAAACTTTCATTGGTATCAGAACAAGGTTGCTGGTAGCATAATAACAGTAGCATGTTAAGATAACATTAGCTTTCCTCACAAAGTACTTGGATTAAGGTGGATTCGCCATGGCCGTCTGGTCATAGGAGAGAAGTATGGTTTGAAGGCCATCACTTTCCATTCAATGGGGTTCTCTTATGGCATGTAGGGGTTCCACTGCATCATGACCTTATGAAGAAAAAAGTGAGAGATTTGATAGGTTAAAATAGTTTTAATCTATGGATGTTTGATCGAAAAACTTTGAATAGTTCAAGTAAAATGCATGAATTTGAAGTCACTATTTACTGCCTGGCAGACGAGTCGACTCGACCCCTGCTCGAGCTGATTCATTTTTGTAGATAGATCAGTCTATCTGTTCTATGTGTTGGATGAGCTGACTCGACCCTTACTCGAGTCGACTCGTCTCTGCAGGCAGAATAATCAGTCAGTTTTTAGTTCTGGACGAGCTGACTCATATTTTGCATGAGTCAACTTGACCAAAAAATCTTGAAACAGTGAATTCAAATTCTATATGCTTATATAATTATTTTACAATATAAATTAAAATTATTTTGATTTATGAAGAATATTGAACTTAATTAAGAATTAAGTTATCTTGAATGATAAAGTGATCTAGGAATATGATTCAAAGACTCTAAGTCATTTCAATAACCTTTAAGGGTCATGGGTTAGCTTCAATTAGGTCCTTAATTGGGTTAGACCTAAGTTTAGATGAACAACAATTTTAGTTGCCAATTTGAGGAAGCCTGGCCATAGGAGATCCTTCAAAAGTTGAAGGAGTCCTTCGGTATACCAGATGATGTTGAGAGGTACATGATCTCCTGTGATATCTACAATGCATGGATGCTTGATGAGGCCTTAGTCACTGATCATGTATTGTATATGATCGAGATGATTGAGTACATGGGCAAGCTCAGATGTCCCTTTCATGAATAGCTCGGGAAAGATGTGATATTGAATTCCCTGATATCTTCTTATCTAGACCTTCTCGATCATTTTAGATTGAATAAGCTTGCAGTTAACTACCACAATTTGTTGGGGTTACTGCAGACTTATGAGAAAGACCACCAAAGGGGTGGTAAATCTAGTGGGAGGATCCTCTGCAGGGCATTGTCCTTTTAAGAAAGGGAAAAGGAAAAATAAAGGGAAGAAGGTGCAAAATACTTCTGGGCCCATCAGGTGAAGAAGGTGAAGGCTGATAAAAGCCAGGCGGAGTGTTTCTTCTATAAGAAGCAGGGTCATTGGAAGAGGAATTGTCCTCTTTATATTGCATCCTTTGGCCCGAACAGGTCCAAGAAGAGGAAGTAGTAGGGCAGTGCTAGACAAGGTATTTATATGATAACACATAGTAGTTTCTCTATCCGTGACACAACTAACTGGGTATTGGATACTAGAAGTCCAACTCACATTTGCAATTCTTTGCAAGGACTTCAAGTATGTGTGAGATTTGACGACGGCGAGAGATCCTTGAACATGGGAAATAGAAGCCAAGTTCTAGTCCTAGCATTGGGAACCTTCAAATTAGTTTTCGAGTCTTATACAATCATTTTGAATGAGTGTCACCATTATTCATCTTTCATTTTGAATGTCATTTTTGTAGGCTAGTTGGCCATGTATAGTTATGAACTATCAATAAAGAATGATATTTGCAAAATCATTTGGAATGGTCCTATTGTGATGAATGGATAATGAATAATGGTATTTATATACTATCGTGACCTGTTAGTGTAGTGTACACATCTAGCAAATGCCCTAGGATAGATAATATTAGCGAAGTATATCTATGGCATTGTAGGCTAGGTCATATCAACAAGAATAGGATAAATAGGTTGAAAAGCGAGGTCTTCTCGAGATTAGTGAATGTGATTCGCTACCAACCTATGAGTCCTGTCTTCTTGGAAAGATGACAAAATCATCTTTTACTGAAAAAGGTGAATGAGCCAAAGAAATTCTAAGTTTGGTACATACTAATGTATGTGGACCTATGAATATTAGTGCCAGAGGTGGGTACAATTATTTCATTATATTTACAGATAACCTTTCGAGGTATGGTTATGTCTTCTTGATGAGACATAAATCTGAATCATTTGAAATATTCAAACGATATCGTAATAAAGTAGAAAAATGAATTGGAAAGTATATCAAAACCCTTCGATCAGATCAAGGTGGTGAATATCTTTCCAGTGATTTTCTGACATATCTTAAGGAGAATGGGATTCTCTCTCAATGGACACCTCCAGGGACACCTCAATTAAATGGAGTGTCTGAAAGGAGGAATCGAACCCTATTAGACATGGTTCGATCCATGATAGGCTTTTCTTATCTACCGCTATCTTTTTGGGGATATGCTCTAGAGTTAGCCTGCTATCTTTTAAATAGGGTTTCGAGTAAGTCAGTTAGCAAAACCCTATATGAGATATGGACTGGACGTAAGCCGATACTCGCACACCTTCGGGTCTAGGGTTGCCCAGCTTATGTCAAACATTTGAAAATGGATAAGCTTGGACCTAGGTCTGATAGATGCCTATTTGTTAGGTATCTAAATGAGTCTAAGGGATACTACTTCTACTTGGCTAAGAAACAAAAGTTGTTCGTCAGTCTTAGGACTATCTTTTTGAAAAAGGAGTTCCTTGGTGAAGGAACTATAGTCGCTAAGATTGAACTTAGTGAAGTTCAACAAGTATAAGAACTGACATACTTAAGGAACAACATAGAATCGGTTGTGATTAGATCACACCCAGAGCCAAGCAGGAGCCATTAAGGAGACCCAGTAGGATACTGCATCGATTGGACAGATACTACTGTTTCGTGGTCTAGGACGGTGATCCCATTGAACTCGATGAGAACAATGAAGACCTGATCACCTATGTGGATGCAATGCAAAGGTCTGACTCTGAACTATGGCTAGGAGCCATGGGATCCAAAATGGAGTCCATGGAAATCAACAATGTATGGACATTGGTTGATCCACCGGAGGGAATAAAACCCATTGCATGCAAATGGATTTTCAAAAGAAAAAGGGGCACAGACGGGCAGGTAGAGACCTATAAAGCCTGTCTGGTTGCCAAGGGGTATCGTCAATGTTATGGTATTGACTATGACAAGATGTTCTCTCATGTGGCAAAGCTCAAATCTATTCGGATTATGCTTTCTTTAGCGGCACACTTTGACTATGAAATCTGGAAAATTAATGTCCGAACAGCTTTCCTGAATGGTGAGCTGGAAGAGGAGGTGTACATGGTACAACTTAAAGGGCTCACATCCATAGACGCGTCAAATGTGTGCAAACTTCAAAGGTCCATCTATGGACTGAAGCAAGCATCTCGGAGTTGGAACATGCAATTTGATAAGTGTATCAAGTCGTATGGCTTCATTAGGAATGGAGAAGAACCTTGCATTTATAAATGGGCTAATGCTTTTGTGATTATATTCCTTGTATTGTATGTGGATGATATTATCTTAATTGGAAATAACATCCCAGCACTACAAAGAATAAAGGTCTGGTTGTCATCCCAGCTTTCTATGAAGGACTTGGGTGAAGCCTCTTACATACTAGGTATGAAGATTTATAGAGATAGATCTAAAAGGCTTTTAGGACTATCCCAGTCTACGTACATTGATACTATGCTGAAGAATTTTAGCGTGGAGAATTTCAAGAAAGGGTATCTCCCCATAGGCCCTGGAATTACACTATCTAAAAGTGATTATGCGAGAACTCCTAAGGAGAGAGAGCGTATTAGTAAAATCCCATATGTTTCGGCAATGGGTTCTATCATATATGCCATGACATGTATTAGACTAGACATGGTATACTCACTAGGCATGGTGAACAGATACCAGTCTGACCTAAGTGAAGCTCATTGGAAAGTGGTAAAGACCATTCTTAAGTATCTATAAAATACTAAGGACCAATGGCTGATATATGGAGAACCTGACTTGAAACTTGTGGGGTATACTGACTCGAGTTTTCTGTTAGATAGGGATGACAGCAAGAGTGTGTCAGAGTTTATCTTTACCCTAAATAGGGGAGCGATATGCTGAAAAAGTTTTAAGCAGCTTACTGTTGCCGACTTAGTATGTGAAGCAGAATACATTGCAGCATCGGATGCAACAAAGAAAGCTGTGTGGTTACGAAAGTTCCTAAGCAAGCTGGGAGTGGTACCTTTCCTAGATGGTCTTATTTCAATGTATTGTGATAGCACTAGAGCCATTGTTCAAGCCAAAGAGCCAAAGTCCCATCACCGCACCAAACACATTTTGCGGTGCTATCACCTTGTGCAAGAAATCATGGAACGAGGTGACATCGACCTTCAGAAGATCGATGGAAAGGAGAACCTGGCTGACCCCTTTACTAAAGCTGTCAGAGTTCAAGAGTTCAACAATTGTAAAAGGAAAATGGGAATAAGATTTTGTACGATTGGCTTTAGTACAAGTGGGAGTTGTTAGGAATAGTATCCCAAAGCCAATCATCTAGGGTGTAGATGGTTATGCTATTTTGTAATTATATATAAATTTTTAAATGAATAAAAGTTATTCTTTTAGCTATTCATCACATGTGCATTTCCTGAAAAGAACTCTTGTGTGATGGAGTCCTTAGAACTGCATTATATTTGATACAAAGAGGATGTATCGAATAGTTCTTAAACTGGTTCACAATCAAAGGATACATTGTTATAGGATAACGTATATCAAGCGTAGGTTATTGTATGTCACATTGGTTGGTTGTCCTCTTAACCAAGGAGTGTAGAGACAGTAATATGATATACAGGTAAAATGTATGATGTCTTATTGAATGTGACCATCTACGAAGCTCCCTTCTACCAAAGGGTTGCTTGCGAAGGGATATAGGTATATGTATCCCTCAGACCTGAGGTCATCATGGTAGCTTATAAGAAACTCATTGTACTTTGGTACTGCACTACTTGGATTTCTAATCCAATGATGGAAGGTTTCTAGGTACAGTCAAGTACTTGTGGAGCAGTGGTGGATCAAGATGGGGACCCTTCCAAATTATTTGGAGTGAATGACTCACTATATCTCAATTTAGCAAAACCTTGGCCAGGGTAG
Organism: Areca catechu; assembly: GCA_021397845.1. Classification (NCBI taxonomy): domain Eukaryota; kingdom Viridiplantae; phylum Streptophyta; class Magnoliopsida; order Arecales; family Arecaceae; genus Areca; species Areca catechu. Next base: position 78,840,204 of record CM038044.1, on the reverse strand, counting down.
TTCATGTAAGGAGTCACAGAATTTGTAAGGTTAAGACATGATTTGGATGTACTAAATTAAGGTGGCAGTCAAATCCTAGGTCATCCTAAGCATTATAATGTCAAAGGGATGAATTATACAGTAACCATATGCCAGAGGTTCTAAAGAGTTGCTCTGCATCTTTGACCTATCCGGACGTTGGGTGTCATTGCTATATGATGACTTTGACTGGTGCTGGAAATGTTCCAGTGCTACTAGCTTAGTATTCGGTCCTGTAGGGTCATACAGCATAGGGATTTCTACCTGATCTAAAGGCTAATCGATGATTGAGGATCGTTTAGCATCACTATGGGGTCAATATGATTGACCATGATCCAAATGTCGACACTTCCATAAGTCGACACTTGGCTATGACAAGGATTTTTCACTAATTCGATTAGTAAATTTTTGGAGGACTTATTTGCAATATGATTGCAATCTGATGGGTCAAGCCAAATGTGATTTGGCTTAGGATCAAATTAGATTTAATTTTTCATGCTCACTTTCCTTTAAAAGATTCAATTTTAATTTTGAATTCAAATTTCAAATCTTGGCTAAAATTGGCTCCAAGGTTTTTTATGGAATGCATTATTTGGAATGCAGATTTTCTCCTATATAAACCTAGAGCTAATTTGGTTCAACCGTTAACCCTCTCCCTCAATCACTTCTCCTTCCATATCTCTCTCCCTCTTTGCTACTACTATAAATAGGTGTCTTTGTAGGGGCAGCAGAGTTATTTGAGGTTGACTTTTGCTGGGCTTTTTTAAGAGAGGGATGGAAGGTATCCTTAGAGTGGGGTTTGAGAGGATTTTGGTTTTTGGGTTTGAGCATACCTTGTAATCAAGCTAGGGTTTGGGAAGAAAGAGTTAGTTGGGAAGGGTTCCACTTCTACTTCTCTCCATTATTCCCTAACCAGATTTTCTAGCAGCTTCAAGAAAGTCTTGCAGGTCCAAGGAAGGAAAAGATCAGCCTCAAGGATCCCAAGGAGCTAGCACCCCAAGGGAGTTGATTGGGATCGAGCCCTGGTGTGAACTACCTGTAGAGGCCAGACATGTGGCTCAGTGGCTCTTCATCACCAGCATTCAAAGGTTAAAGGTAACGTACCATTTCTTTATCTTTGCTCTTGATATCTCTACATGCACTTTTATTATGTTGCTTCCCGTTGCAGGCAGATTGGTAGATCTACTTGATCGATCTACCAAGTCCTTCGTTGTCCTATACTTTAAAATAATTTTAAAATATAGTCTATCTACCTACTATGCCTTTTAAACTTTCATTGGTATCAGAGCAAGGTTACTGTAGCATAATAATAGTAGCTTGTTAAGATATCATTAGCTTTCCTTACAAAGTACTTGGATTAAGGTGGATTTGCCATGGCTATCTAGTCATAGGAAAGAAGTATGGTTTGAAGGCCATCACTTTCCATTCAATGGGGTTCTCCTATGGCATGTAGGGGTGCTACTGCGTCATGACCTTATGAAGAAGAAAGTGAGAGATTTGATAGGTTAAAATAGTCTTAATCTATGGATGTTTGATCAAAAAACTTTGAAAATAGTTCAAGTAAAATGCATGAATTTGAAGTCACTATTTACTACCCCGACAGACGAGCCGACTCGACCCCTACTAGAGCTGACTCATTTTTGTAGACAGAATAGTCTGTCTATTCTATGTTCTGGATGAGCCGACTCGAGCAGGACTTTTTACTACCCCGACAGACGAGCTGACTCGACCCCTACTAGAGCTGACTCATTTTTGTAGACAGAATAGTCTGTCTGTTCTATGTTCTGGATGAGCCGACTCGAGCCCTGCTCGAGCCGACTTGTCTCTACAGATAGAAAAATCTATCAGTTTTAGTTCTGGATAAGCTGACTCACATTCTGCATGATTTGACTTGACCAGAAAATCCTAAAAGAGTGAATTCAAATTCTATATGCTTATAAAATTATTTTACAATATCAATTAAAATTATTTTGATTTATGAAGATTATTGAACTTAATTAAGAATTAAGTTATCTTGAATGACAAAGTGATCTAGGAATATGATTCAAATACTCTATGTCATTTCAATAACCTTTAATGGTTATGGGTTAGCTTCAATTAGGTCCTTAATTGGGTTAGACCTAAGTTTAGATGAATGGATCAAATAGAGAACTAATCTAATCAAATATTGAGTTAGGATTTCTTCTCTATAGATCTCTCTAATAGTTAGATTGATTAGTCCATAAATCTAAATGGACCTGATTTGTGGCTTAGTGGTTAGCCCGAGTCTTTAAGCTAGTCTAATCGAGTCTGAAGAACCAATTGGTATCTAAGATAAGTATGGCATTTGATCATAGTTTTATAGGGCTACCTCTTACCTGGCTAACCCAGTTGGAGTCTAAGGCAAGATGGTTAATGGTGGAACCCATCCCGTGATCTACCTGGCCAATGTGGTCAATCAGAATTGATTGGGTAGCTCACTGACTCGTGTTAACCCATGTCACCTAAGGTTAATTAGTCTTGACTGATTTTAGGTTCCTATGGATCATTAGTTTTTGAAACCCTCTTTTATGACTAATGTAGTCAGTGGGAGGTTGATCCATGTCTTCTTATCTATTTCATCTATCACATTAAAGTTAAACCCTCTAAATTATTAGGTCCATAAAAGGATGAAGTTATGGGGATAACTAAGTTCTAGCCTCTTATTAAGTGGAATGATAATGGGTCCAATAGTTAGGTATTCATCAGCAGATCCAAAGATCGGGTGTTCATCGGGCTATTGGAATTACCATTCCTAATATGATGGCTCATTGCGACTCTCTTAACGATGGCCAGGTGGGCCAGCCAAAGTCGGGCTTGACTATTCGTTGGTTGGAAGCATTGAATTTTTTCATGTTATTGGTTGGACCTAATCGGGACCTTCAATAGGAGGCCCAAAGGTCAATTGAAGTACACCTTGGGACAAAATCTAATTACTAGAAGTTACTTGGAGAAGTAATCGGTTAAATAATCTACCTTAAATGTGCATGGGTGGGCTGGCCAAAGTTGGCCTCATGTGTTGTCTATTGGGTTCTAGTACCCACTAAGGAATTAAAGTAATTTCTCGGATTGGAGGTAGAGGCTACCAGTCTGAACAAAATAGTGGAAGGGCCTTTAGACTAAAGTCCATGTCTTTGGGTTAATAACTCATATCCACTAATAAGTTTTGGTTTTCCTTTAAGATGTCTACCAACTTGTCACTTCGATCTCTTCTCGATAATGAGAAGCTCAAGGATCCCAACTTCGATAGCTAGTATCGAAGGCTTAGGATTATCCTAAAGCATGAATGGATCTTATATGTGATAACGGATCTGGCGCCTGAAATCCCTGCTCCCAATGCTCAGGGTTCCATTAGAGACACTTATCAAAAGTGTCTCTCTGATAGGACCACTATCCGATGCATCATGTTGGCAGCGATGAACGACGAGTTCAGTTGCAAATTCGAGGAAGCCCAGCTAGAGGAGATCCTTCAAAAGTTGAAGGAGTCCTTTGGTACACCAGATGATGTTGAGAGGTACAGGATCTCCTGTGCTATCTACAATGCATGGATGCTTGATGGGGCCTCAGTCACTAATCATATATTGTACATAATCGAGATGATTAAGCGCATCTTGATTTTGAGATATAGCAAATGGACATTAAAATTGCTTTCCAAATGGATAGTTCGAAGAAGAGGTGTATATAATACATCCTCAAGGGTTCACATCCATAGATGAATCAAAGGTATGTAAGTTTTGGAGATTTATTTATGGATTGAAGCAAGCATCTTGGAGTTGGAACATGTGTTGAGATAAGGTGATCAGAATGCATGGCTTCATTAAGAATGATGAAGAACCCTGCATATACAAATGGGCTAATAGTTTAGTAGTTGTATTTCTTGTTTTTTATGTGGATGATATTCTCTTAATAGGAAATGACATTTCTACTATATCGAGAATAAAGGTTTGGCTGTCATTCCAATTCTCCATAAAGAACCTAGGAGAAGTGACCTACATCCTTGGGATGAAGATATATAGAGATAGATCTAACAGATTGCTAGGGTTATCCTAGATGACATACATTGATACTGTGCGAAAGTGGTTTAGCATGGTTAATTCCAAGAAAGGCTATTTTCTGGTAAGCCATGGAGTTTCTCTCTAGGCAGGATTTTTCAATAACTTCTCAAGAGAGAGAGTGTGAGTAGGATTCCATATGCCTCAATAGTAAGATCCATTATGTATACCATGATATGTACATGACCAAATATGGCATACTCACTAGTTATAGTGAGTAGATATCAATTAGATCTAGGTGAAAACTATTGGAAGGTCGTAAAAATTATTCTTAAGTATTTATGAAATACTAAGGACCTATAGTTGGTTTATGAAGATTTTGACTTGAAACAAGTCAATTATACTAACTCCAATTTTTAGTCAGACTGGGATGATACCAAAATGAAAGAATAGTGTCTTGAAAGCCAATTATATTTCTTATCAAACAAGGGCTTATCTATAAAATTCTCCTGATTCATGTATGATATTAATAAAAGGTATTTTGTTTCATCATATGCTATGTCTTATACTTTGTTATTTTAAGATTATGATAAACTCCATAAATTAGGGCAATAATTTTAGGATTATGATGGAGTTCTTTCATAATAGTGAGATCTAAGATCTTATAAATTCTAATCTAAAATATTTCTAGTTATAGGACATCGAGTCAGGGATTGGTATTTTTGGAGAGACTAGCACATCCTATTTATGCTCGATGGAGAGAGTGGTTGGTCTCATGACCACTTGTGTAGGGATATTAATACAAAGATATGGGTGCTCATCAAGGTATTAGTTTATTGAATTGATCCATCATGGAAACATCTTATGGAAGTCTTACTTGTCAAAAGATGATTTTCTTAGTGAAAGTTGTGCAAGTGATCCTTAGACCTGAGATCACTATAGTATCTTGTACATATGAATCTATGTTTTGGTTTATACTCATTCATGAGTTAGTCATGTACGGGAAGTTCATGGATATGGTAAATTTATATGAAGGTTATGAGTAGGTCAACAAGGAATCAATCACTCCTAATAAGAGATGTATTTATCCCATGTAATCTCATCAAATGATGACTAAAGAAGTCTTTGAACAAAGTAGGATGAAATTTGAAAAGGGTTTCTAACCTTTCATCGATCAAGTCTTCATTAGTGATTTGAGGTTCAAATAAATAAAGTGTGAGGGTTTGACAATTTTCCATACCCATCACCTATTTGGGATAAAGGAAGATTGAAGGATTGAATTGTATGGTAACTTGTCAGTGAAGGGTATTTTGATAATTTTTACCAAATTTCTCATCTTTTAGATAGACATGATATGTTGTTAGATGTTAATCATGTCTTGTAGGTTATCATGAATAATTGAATTGAATTCATGAGTCAATTTGAAAGATGGTTCAAATAGGTAGCTAGGGTTAGCTTGATTTAACCTAATTTGATTAGTTAATTTTTAATTGAACTAAATTGTCATGAACCTAGACCTACTGCTCGCTAGATGAGGAGCCCAAAGGGTCACACACATTAAGGAATTCATCAAAGAAGCTATTTGTATTGTTATTAGGGTCATAGGATCCTAATTGGCTAGCTAATTAACATACTAGCATATGTAGGCTAGCATAACTCCTAACCTAATTAGATTGGATTTAAATGCCTACTATTTGGGTTAACTTATTTGAGTGAGACTTAAATTGGGTTGATCCTTAAGTGGGATAGCAAGTTGGAATTTATCATGATCTTATAGCCTTTATCCATGTTTTAAACCAAGAGTCCCAAGGGCTTGGGACTCTTGGTGCCAATATTGGCATGCACACACATTAAGAGGCATAGAAAGACCATGAGTCCTACAATTAAATCACCATTTTGGTGATAAACTTTAGTTCTTATTCTCTCTAATACATGCCCATTTGGACTGGATTTTACTAGTCAAATTGATTAATTATGGGCATGATTTCATGAAGGGATGCACATGGGATGGCCTAGAGTCCTTCTGCTTGTCAATCTTCTTTTTCTAGATAAGCTTCTCTATTTTATATGCCTATTGGGGTGTTGGACCAAGTTATTAATTTTCAAATTAAAAACTAATTATCAGAGTTTTTTCAAAGGGTTGCGATAAGCAACTCTTGGTGCAAAATATTAGTGAAACAACGTTTCATTTTGCATCTTTCTTCTTACAGACTCCTCCTACTTGAAGGGTCTTATCTGATATGTTAAATATCAAATTAGGGGTTGATGAAAGAGTGTTTTAGGTGTATCTTCTCTTCTTATTTAAAGGCTATCAATGATTGAAACTAAAGCATCTAAAGTTTGTCCTCACAATTCTCTTCCTTTCCTTGTTAGGACAAGTCTTTTATTTTAAGACAAGTCTATCATTTAAGACAAGGACTTAGGAAAAGAATTAGAAAGGATAATAGGATAGTAAGTCAGCTTTTGGAAAGATTTTTAGCTACTCTTCGAAATGGAAAAGGCCCTAGAAGAGAAGAAAGGCTGCTAGAAGGGTCAAGCAAGAAAGAGGTGTGCTTCTTTGATCCAGTTCCTGTAAGGATCACCTCTAGAGGGCATACACTTTTGTGCCTAGTGGAATAAAGGATATTAGCATTACATGTATTCTTCTATTTCCTAATATTTTTCCTTGTTAATTGATATAATCAAGGGAGTCTTGGGTCTAGGATTTCGATTGACTAGAGTTTCAAGGATTAAAATTTTGAAATTCAGTCTTCCACTATACAACTATAACCCAACACAAAAGTATGTTGAGTTATGTCTTTACCCTTAATAGAATAGCTATTTGCTAGAAAAGTTCCAAGCAGCACATTATGGCTGATTCAATATGCGAGGCGAAGCACATTGTGGCATCTAATGCTGCAAAGGAAGCTGTATGGTTATGGATATTTATCACTGAGCTTGGAGTGGCAGCCTCCATCATGGTCTAGTTGTTTAGCACTGTGATAGCACTGGAGCCATTGCTTAATTAAAGGAACCAAAGGCATATTAGCGAACCAAGCATGTTTTGCTTTACTTCCATCATGTCTGAGAGATTATTGAATGAGATCACTCGACCTTCGAAAGATCGATGGAAAGGAGAACCTGACTGACCCATTTACTAAAACCCTTAAAATTAAAGAGTTTGATGATCACAAGTGAAAGATGGGTATACAATACTATTTCGATTGGCTCTATTCCAAGTGGGAGTTATTCAAAAAAGTATCCTAAAGCCAATCATTTAGGTTATAAATGGTTGAGCTATCTTATAAATATTTATTAATTATAAAAAAATAAATATTTTTTTTGGTAACTCAATATTATTTATCATCTTTTTGTGAACTCTAATATGTTAAAGTCCTTAGAACTACATTGATTTGATAAAGAAGGATTTATCGAGTGGTTCGTAAATCAGTTCATGACCAAATGATATATTATTATTTCTTAGGATGATAATGTTTTATCGAGAATAGGTTGTTATGTACTATATAGATTGCTTGTCCTCTTAACCAAAGAGTGTGGAGATATAGGCATGGCATGTAGGTGAGTGTAGGAGTACATCTCACTAAACAGTGACCAAATCTTAGAGTACTCTACTGTCAGGAGTATCTCGCAGAAAGGGTATGGATATAAGTATCCTTCTGACTAGAGACTATTATAGTGACTTGGTAAGTAACTCATTGTCTTTTGTTCCAGACTACCTAGATTTCTAATCCAATGATAGAAGGTTTTTAGGTACAGTCAAGTACTTGTTAACTCGATATTGAGTCAAGAAGGGATTGACCACTCCAAGTTACTAAAGTAAATGCTTGGCAGTATTTCAATTTAGCAAAACCTAGGCCAGAGTAATCCTGGTGAGAAGTCACAGGACTTAGCAAGTTGAGACACATACAGATGCACTTATTAAGAGTTGGCAGTTAACTGTTAAGTTATCCAAAGCAATAGGTCAAAAGGATGAATTATTCTGTAACAATATTATGAGTTCTTGAATGTTGCTTTACCATCATTCGACCAATCTAGATGTCGGTCACCATTGCTAGATGGTCCATCAATTACTTCAAAAAATAGTTCCTGAGCTACCGGCTTAGGGATGGAACCTATGAGGTCACATATAGTAAAAGTTTCTAATTGATCATGATGGTTGATTGACGATTAAAAATCATTCAGTGAGAAAATTATAAATATGATTAATAATTTACCTTATACAAATATTATAAATAAATAACTAATTAATTATTAATTAATTTTAGGAGTATTAATTAGCAATTATATTATTAATTGGCTTAATTTGATTGAACAAAGAGGATTTGGTCAAGTCTTTAAATTTGGTCCAATTAGATTTTACCCGATTAGGTTATTCGATGACCTAATTACTAAGAAATTTTAATCTTGATTTAATTTGAATTTGGACTTGATTATTTTCTAATTAATTAAGTTTATTTGAAGCCTAATTATATTAGTTTGAAGCTATTTAAATAGATCAAGTCAAATTAAATTGGGATTTGAATTTATTTCGACCAAGTCAAACTAAGAATCTCTTTCCTTGCACCACATATTTCTCCATGGTAAATTGTTTCTTGCATGAAGCATCTCCATGCCAAATCCTGGCTAGCACCTCCCCTACTTCCTATTCAGATCAGGATTAAGGCAAGATAATTTTTTAAAATGAGTTTTAATTAGGATTAGTATCCATTTTAACCAAGTAAAAATCCTATCTTGCACCACATCCTTTCTCATGGCAAATATGATTTTTTGCATGAAGAATCTCCATGAAAAATTATGATTAGAACCCTCTCTCTTTTCCATTCTAATTAGGATTATGGTTATTTAAATTTAAAATGAGTTTTAAGTTTAAATTAGTTTGAGTTTGAATTGGATCTAAACTCTAGACTTTATTATCTTCATCTAGATAGGATTCTTAACCTATCCAAGTTCTCTCCTTCTCCACACCTATCTTAAATGGGATTTGTTTTGATATTGTGGGACATAACTGAGAGAGGATTATAGAGAGAAAAAGGGAGGAGGCCACCAAAAAAAGAGAGGGATTTTGCATGGAAAAAAGATTGGGCATGAGGAGTTGTTTTTTGGTGCTAGGGAGAAGAGAGAAAGAGAGGAACAAAAAAAAATAAGAAAAAAATATTTAGGTTTTCTCTTTTCTTCCATGATTTGATCCTCCTTGTCATCTATTTTTCTTATCTTTTTGGAGGGTTTGAGAAAATTTGAAGAAGGTCTTCAGATCAGCCATCTTCATCCTTCGTATGGAGCTAGCACTCTAAGAAAAGTGATCCCTGGGACTTCATGTGGACTATTCATAGAGGCTAGATACCTTGTACAACTATGAGGCAATGTCCAAACCATGTACCATGCATCATTAGTAGCGACGTTCATCAATCTGTGACCAGGTATGGGATTCAGTGCCATATATATTTATATATTAGATCTATATCATGCACTAGTTAGATTGATGCATGCTGATTTTATTTTCAGCATCTATGTTCTATTCATATCTTGTCTCGATTCTATAAGGTAGGTTTTTAGAATTGTTATAATACATGATTTCATAATTAAAAGTATTTTTATCTAATATGATTTTGTTGATTTAAAAAAAAATCCATTCATGAAATCCTATCCTAGTTTTCCAACACAAACCCCTTTTCAATGGGGTCTAGGTTAGGAGGTTGAGTGGGTAAGGAAGAGAAAATTGGAGAGAGGTTAGGAAGTTAAAACCAACTTATTTGGATTCAATATTCAAAATCTAAATTCAATTTCAATTCTAGATTCAAATTCAAATTATTTAAATTTAAATTTTAAATTCAAATTTTAAAATACAAATCAAATGGCTTGAGTGTATAGGTCAGGTCCGATCTAATTGGATCCAAACTCGAGTCTAAACTAAATCACATTTTGGATTGACTCAGAACTCATTGCTTAATCAAATTAAGATAATTATCAATCTAATTACTAATTAATCATTTCATAAATATCTTATAACATTTGATACACAAATTAACCTCAAGTGTTGACTTACCAAAGTGTTGACTTATAAAAGTGTCAACTCAAGGATAATCATCAATCATATTGATAATTGATCCTAGTAATTTTTCATAATCATTGATCAGCCATCAGGTCAGGTAGAAACTCTTATTATGTATGACCTCATAGGTTCAATGCTAAGCCTATAGCATGGGAACAATTGTTGTGCCAATCAATGCGACCATCTAGCAATAGTACCTGATATCTGGATATGTCAAATAGTTGTAGAGCAACATTCAAGAACTTCTAGCATATGGTTATTATATAATTCATCCCTTTGACCCTTAATGCTCATGATGAGATCTAATTGTGAATACTTAAATAGTTCATCCACAATGTGTCTCAACCTTACAAGTCCTATGACTCCTTACAAGAACTATCCTGGTCAAGGTTTTGCTAAATTGAAATACAATGAGATATTCACTCCAACACTTGGAGGAGTTAATCCCATCTTGACTCACACATTGACATTTCAAATACTTGACTACACCTAAAAACATTCCATTACTAGGTTAAAAATCTAGGTAGTCCAACACCAAAGTATAGTGAGTTGTTTGCAAGCCACCATGGTGATATTGTTCAAAGGGATACTTATATCCATATCCTTTCATGAGCAATACTTGATAAAAAATGCTCTATAGGTAGGTCACGTTCAGTGAGATGTCCTACTCTTCACCTGCATGCTATATCAATATCTCTGCACTCCTTATTTAAGAGGATAACCAACACATATGGTACACAATGACCTATACTTGAACATTATCATCCTTTAACAACATATCATTTAGTCATGAATAGTTTTAAAAACCTCATGATAAATCCTCTCTTTATCGTATAAAATATAGTTCTAAGGACTCCATCACAAAAGAGTTCATTATAGAAAGATGCAATGTGATGAACTGCCAATTGATATTTATTAATAATAATTCATATATATTTACAAAATATAATCATTTGCAAGTTCAATTATTGGTATTAGGATACATTTTCCAACATCGAGTTCTATCGAAGCCATGCATGTGCCTGGCCTCCACTAGTATCCATGCAAGAGATCTCCTAATCGAAGGGTTAAGGACACCAGTGTGATAGCACTTGCAGGCCTTGCTTCAGATGTTGGATCGAGCCCCTTTAATGCATCTAAAAATTGTCATTCCTACGTGGATGCCATTTGGCATGGCACCTCATTCGCCAGCTCATTTCTAGGCCACCTTATTTGCCAGGTTAGACCATTTCACCTAATAGTTCGATGCAGTAAGCAAGCTCTAAGGCCTTGACACACAGCCTCTACTATCATACAAGCAAACTCCATGTGCCCTCCCCCTATAGGGGGTAGGTGATCTTGCATCATTGCTTTCTTAGCCCTAGCCATTCTCCATTAATGCAGGCAGCATTCCTAAAGGTTTCCACACTGATGCTGGCCACTCTCCAATAATATGGAAGCATGACTGCCATGTAGAAGAGTTCCATGCCTACTTGGTCCACTCCTCTAAGGACATGTGCTCTACAGTGACATACTGACAACCTCTTCTTGCATCACGTGCCCTATAGGTGCTAGTACTTTGTATACCTTGCCTATAAATTTATTTTCCAGACCCCCCAGGTAAGTCTCTCTCCCTCTGGCAAGCCTTATTGAAGCTCCTCCCTAGAGGCCATACTAGGAAGCTCCTCATCCAAGGGGGCCTTCCTTGGAAAGCATCTCTATGAGTCTACAACCAATTGTTAGACTTCACAGTCTCCCGTGCATCACCTAAGAGTTTCAATCCTCTGTCTGGGTGCAGGCTAGACCACCTTGATGCATGAGAGCTTCATCTTGCCCTACCTAAGCATCACTTTATCACAACCTCACCTTGCTTCATGGAGGCCTCACCTCACCTCACCAAGGCTCCATCTTGCCTTGCTTACTAATGAACACATAATTTAGATGCTAAAAGCATTGAATATTTTATTAATTGACTTTTATTAATTATAATTTGATGCTTTCTATTATATTGTTTAAATAATTGAAAGATTGGATCTATGTAATCACAAGGCTCAAATTGGATTTGACCTAAGCAAATCAAGAAACTCGAGTCCATGTCAGGAACTATAGGAGCGGGCTCATCCTGAGGGTAATGATTCAAAGAGATCAGGTCCTTAATAAATTCTTCTAGTTCTTGTATTTTAGGACTAGGCTCTATAATTAGGCTTTCTTCTAGTGGCTCCTCATGTAGATTCTAATAGAAGGGTTAGGTTCCTTAAGGACTTGTTCCTAGACCTCCTCTATGGACAACTCTTGTGAACCCTCACTTTCATCTATAATGTTTGATCCGGGCTCAGTCACTTCTTCTTCAAATTCTATAGTGGGTTCAGGATCTTTATCCTTTGATTCCTCAATGGGTTCACTCTCTTGTTCCTCTTCTTCACATTTCTCCTCAAAGTCTTCTCCTTCGTATTCATTCTAAACTTGGATCAGCCTTATATACTTCTATATTGGGTTCAACAATGGGTTCAGACTCATCTTTATCTAGCTCATGTAGGTGTAGGACACTGACTGGACACTAGCTAATAGAATGGCCTGGTTTGCAACATCTAAAACACACTCTTGAGGGAGTGGAACTCCTATGAACCTTTATAGACTTGTCTTTATCTTCTCTACGGGCCGTAGTGGTACTGGGCTGGGCTTGGCTCGGGTTGGGCTAGTTAGGATCTGGTCCAGGGCTAGGGGAACTAGTCTTAAAGGGTTTAGGTTGACTAAAGGGAAGTGGACTAACACTAGGCTCATATCTAGGGGTACTGATCTTATGGGATTCAGGCTAACTAGGGAAAAACTGATTGGCACTAGGCTGATACCTAGGGTTATGGATTTCTGGGGCTCATAGGACAAGGGTTCAGCTCTATAGGTCTGGGGTTTACTAGACTCATAGGATGTGGGTGCATAAGTTCTAGAGTCATAGGATCTATAGTCATAGGATTTATAGTTATAAGATCTAGAGTTATAGGATCTAGAGTCATAGGATTTGGGCTCAGACCTATAGGTCAGATCTCTTGGGCTCAGGGTATGGGTCAGGGTATTGGGCTCTCCTAGGTTGGTAGGTGTGGGACATGGGGTCCTAAGGTCAGGCTCATGTTTAGGTTTGATATGGGTCTCAAGGGTTTTCTTTAGGTTTCCTAATTGGTCTCCTATCTGGTCAGACCTATGGATCATCTGATCAAATCTATTATTCATTTGAGTAGTAAATTGGGCAAGCTGATTTTGGGATTGGGTAAAGGATTGGATCAGTTGGGTAATCAATTGGGCATTCCACTATTCATACAAGGTCTTTATGAGAGTTTCAAGATTTGATTCCATGGTTGAGCTGGGTTGGGGTTTAGACTGGTTGTACTGGGTTTCTAACCTAGTGGTCATACAAACAAACAAGCAAGGTGGTATGATACAGTCAAGCACACAATGGTTAACATGTACCACAGCTTGCTATACCTAGAGCCAAACTTGAATGGGTCTACTTAACTTACACTAAACTCAGCAACTAATCCTTCCACTGGCTAGGTAAGAGATGGGCTGCTGGGAGGCTCCCCCTGCCTATGACAGAGTCCTAATTAAAAATCACCAGTCCACTTAGGGCGTTTGCCTCTGGACCTCTAGCCTTAGACACCAGTTTTCAGTAATAGATGGGGAATTAGGTGTAATAGTTGGCCCACACAATTCGGACTTGACCTATTGGTATCCCTAAGATCACTAGAGCAATTAGGTTGCTAATTGATTTTAGTTAAGGCTTGGGTTCTGATGCTGGGTAGTTATTTTGGGCCCAGGACAGGTTAAGACCGTTTGCCCTGATCTGAGATATTGAGATTGCTCTTAAGATTAGCTTAATGAGATGATGACATTCAATGAACCTAATGCAATCTATAACAATCAGAAAAATAAAAAAAAATAACTTTTATGAGGTGGAAAATTAAATTTAAGTTGATTAAATTATCAAACAAAATTTGGTCTTGGGTGACGTAGGGTTTGGAAGTTGATTAGATTTGGTTCAATCAAGTATGCATAACAGAAATTAGGGTTTATTTGGAAGCAGAATTTAGTTTAGTTTTTGGTGTATAAAAAAATCAAAAAAAATTCAAGATAGAGGAATAACAATGTTGATGATCCCTAACAAATTTTATACAAATAAAAATTTAGATGATGATGCAAACCTAGGGTTTTTAGACTATATATAGAAGTTCAGGATTTCAATTAGGATTTCTAAGATGCAGTTTCTTTTTATATTTTGTTTTTTCTAAAAAAAATTAAAAATTATGAAAATTATCAGGACTAAATAGAGAGTATTCTATGAGAATTTAAACAAAAAATAAAATTTCAATGATGATGAACTAGACCAAAACTTAGACCCCTAATGCAAAGATAAGATGCAAAAGTTTTCTAGGGCAAAAGAAAATAGGCATGTAAAAATTCTATAGATCGAAATAAATCATGAAAAAAACTTAAAAAATACTATAAATTATGAGAAACCCAAAAAATTAAAATAAAAATTTTATGATCCACCTATGTATAGAAATAATAAAAATAATAGACCATCTATAGTAATTACGGGATGCAGAAACTAGCCCTAAAACATGCTCTAATACCAAATGATGCTTGACTATTCATGCATGCCAATTATTTTTCGTGTATTAGGAATTAAGTTAGGAGTTTGTATCCTGAATTTAAAGCCATGATATTAAGTTAAAAATTCTATAGAAAATTAGAAGTATAGGCATGCAGAAATAAACCATAAAAGTGAAGAAACAGGACCGCCAAGGCAAAGAAGCCCTAGTTAGGACTAGCTTTTCTACAATACCACTACCTGATGAGTCTAGGGGGTGTACCTGGTAGAGACTTGAAGATTGATCCATGAAGAGTTCTCTCTATGCTCTTGGATGTGGCCTAGAAAATAAAGCTATCAATCTTGTGGATTCACGACTTTCAATCCGGTGGCCCGAAAGCTGGTCGATGGAATCCTTGGATTTGTAAACTTTGAGGGACCTACAAATCACCTAACAGGGGTTAGAAAATAAGAAAGAAAAGGGTTAGATCATTGAAAGAAGAAGAAGGGGAAGAGGTTTGAGGAAGGCAGCCAAGGGATGAAGAAGGCTGGTGGCTTGGAGGCAGGGCGCAGGGATCACATAGATACCCGGAGGGATCACACAGATACCCTTAATCACATAGGAACCCACTCAGAATCTTGAGGAAAACTCGAGAAATTCATTCATAACAATTCATAATAATTGATCATTAGTTACAAGAGGGTAGAGGGGTGGGGTATTTATAGATGTTTCCATGCCCTCTCCTAGTTAGGATAGGAATACAAGATTTGATAGGGAGAAGGATTACAAATTAGCCTAGAACTAGGAGTACACAATTTGAGTAGAAATAAAATAGGATCTCCTTGTTAGAATTGATCTTCTCTCCTTCTTTGACCTGGTCAAAAGCTCCTTCTTGGGCTTGGATGCCTAAATGGGATTGGGCTTGGACTTTAGGGTAGCAAGGGCATCCTCCAATTGGGCTTTGGGCACATGGGCTTGATGGAAGGCTTGGGCGGCCTCCATGGTTGGTGCATGGGCTTGGTCCATGGTTGGCGCATGGGCTTGGTACTTGTCCCCTGGTGGGATGGAAACTCCTGGGTATCCATTTGAAGTTGGACTGGAATACACCTGGGGCATCATGGGCTTCACTTGAAATTTGACTTCTGGGCTGGGGTACCTGGAAGAAGAATATGCTTGGAATCTTTAAGTTGAGAGACTTCATGGCCTTCTACTTTGAGGCTGGTTCTCCTCCTCTAGTATAAAACTGGACTTATACTTACAAGACTCAATTGGACTGGACTAGGGTTGAGACAACTCAATTGGACTTCTAGTCTTAACTTAGTACAGGACTCAACTTACTTAACTGGACTGGATTAATTACAAAATTGACACATGATTAAGACCTCAAAATTGACAAATGGCCCATAATGAGCTGACTCGATCAACTAAGCTTGAATGTAATCCAAAGCTTGACTCATGAACCCTAATGTCATGTGTCGACTCTAGATACAGGACTCAAGTGTAATAGAGCTCAAGGCCCAAATACAGGACTCAATGGGCATAATCGGGCTTAACTGATCAAAACCCTAATTAAAGGACCTCAAGTGACTCAACTGACTTAAGCCCTACTTACAAGACTCAAAGGGCTATCAGGACTTGATTATTGGACTCAAAGACAAAATTGGAATCATGGCTAAGGGACTCAAAACTTAGGAACCCATAGTGAACTAGGGTTGACCTGATGTCCCCATGACTTGACCCTGGCCAGGAGCTGACCTTAGATGGAGCTGACTTCAGACAGGGGGCTCGCTTCATGAACTCTGCCTCGGTCGGGAGAGCCATCTCTACGAGCTTTGCCTCGATTGGGAGCTGGCATCAAAAGGGGGCTCGCTCCTCGAGCTCGACCCCGGTTGGGAACTGACATCGACAGAAAGCTCGCTCGACCCCGGTTGGGAGCTGACCCCGGCATTCCATTAAAGGCCACACCCAGGTGGTAGCCCCCACTCATGCAGCTACTGGCTGGTGGCTGTGTAGACTTTACGTCAGCAGATGTTGCCACATCAAGTTCATTACAAGAAGATGTAAAATGTGATGAATAGCCAGAATAATATTTTATTCAATATAATTCATATACAATTACAACGATTAGCTTTAGGACATATTTTCCAATACTAGGGTTATGCCCTAGAGACTGCTACCTACATACTGAACAAAGTGCCATCAAACGCAGTTAAAAGCACTCCAAATAAATTATAGAAAGGAAAAATGCCAAGTCTTAAGTATTTTAAGTTTGGGGTTGCCTTGCTTATGTCAGGAATGTTTTTGCACATAAGCTAAGTGCTTGGGTTGATAAGTGCAGGTTTGTAGGTTATCCTAAAGAAGGTATGGGATATGTTTTCTACCACCCTATTGATCAAAAAGTCTTTGTCGGTAGGCATGCCATATTCTTGAAAAAGGAGTTTATCCAAGAAGGGGGCAATGGGAGGATATTTGAACTTGAAGAAGTTCAACCAACACCTAAAGCAATTCCTCAACCATATTCATATAGTTCAGGAACAACCACAACACACACATCCTCCGTAGGTCAGAGAGAGTGCAAAGTACACCTCTCAGATATGGCTTTGTCATTAGGAATGACAATGAAGCTAGTATCATATAGGATGATGATCCTGTTGGATTTTGGTGGCATAGCGGAAGAATGGATTTCAAAATTTTTCATTTTGAAACTCCAAACAACTAGAAACCCTAAGCCCAAGATCCCTTATACATTACAATTAACAAGTCACTCAAATATGGTTTGGAAAAATACATGGAATGCTAATTCTTTCTTCTTTCCACTAGGCACTCAAGTGCATGCCCTCTAGAGGTGATCCATATAAGAATTGAACCTAGGAGCCACTCCTTAGTAGGTTGCTTAATCCATTAGGACTCTTCCAATGTTCTTTCTTCTTTTGGCAGCCTCTCCTTTTTTGCTCAGACCCTTTGCCCTCCAATAGAGCACTCTGAGCTCTCTCCAAAACCTTTCATCACTCTCTTTATCACTTCCTAATTCTCTTCCTAAGACCTTGTCTAAAATTGGTGGACTTGTCTTAAGGCGAGACCTATGTCCAAATAAGGGAAGGAAGAGATAAGGAAGACAAAATGGCAGAGTGAAAGAATGTAAGAAAGAAAGGACATCAGATTGCATTTGGCCTAAACATCGAAGGCTATTTATAAGAGATGGAGAGGTGCCAATTATGGCTTTTCATCATCCTTTGATTTCTCAAATAACAGATCATATAAGACCCTTCATTAAGAAGGAGTCTTATCTTGAAAGGTCAAGACCTTTCCTGTGCTAAGAGTCTTATTCATGACTTCTGGATAATCCTAGCTCTTGTCCTAATGCCATGTGGCATGTAACTAGAAGAGAGGCTTCTTAGATGGTGTGGAAATGAAGTGTCCTATCCAAGAGTCAAGTTTTTTCATAAAGGACTCTTGGATTTGAATCATCTGCGATTAATCATGAAGGGATGCAACCCTTCATGTGCGCACCAACTTACTTCACCACCCATTCCTTTTTTTTAATCGGTATTAAGCCAAGATATTCATGATAGCAAAACAGGGTTGCTAGTGCCTACACTAAGCATGCAACAGCACAAGGAGCAGGTTGGTATTTTAAAACAATTTTAAAATAATAGCAGAAAAAACCTACTTCACACTGGATCTAACATTTTCAAGATGCATGTATAGGCAAAAGAAGGCATGAAATAGGCATGTAATATTTATAAACAATTTGATAAACCTAAATCTAGGCGTGCATGAAAATTAAAACAAAAAATTTTACCTTATTCCTACTTGGAATAAAGCAGGGATAACAGGTGGAACAACTGGAATATCTTGAACAACTTTATTCCAGTCTTCTTCTTCCTGTAATCGATTGGAAAGTTTTTTTTATCTCTTCTCCAAAAGTAGCAAACCCAAACCAAAACTGGCTATACTTTGGTCTCTCCTCCTGCAATAACAACAAGGCAAATTCTTGACAGAACTTGCATCAATGGAGAGCAAATTTCATCATTCTTCCAACGTTGCTAAAGTCCGTTCACCCATAATTTCAGAATAGCATTTTCTGCAACCAAAAATAGAAAATACAAAATACAGCAGCAATGGAGGTTGATGCAGTTCATAGGTGCTCAAGAGAAGACCCTCTAGAAAGGGGACACACTTAGGCTTCCTCTGATCCAGCTTCTCGTGCGATGCTAGTCACCGGAAACCACTTGAAACGGTGAGAGGGGAGGAAAAACAGAACACTATGTTCTGTTATTATTTTCTCCAAAACAAAGCTTTCTTCCATCGATTGAGCACCAATAAAATAGGGAATCAAAGAAGTTTATCACTCCCAATCTCTCAACAAAAACTCAGGTCCAAAATCACCGATTGAAAGGATGATGGAAGCTCTCAAAAGAAGAATACACCCTGAATGTTTCACAGCCCAGAAAATATATTCAGCGTGAACCAAGTAATCTGTGATTTTGGGAGATTAGGAGACCTTCTGGGAATTTGATAGGCCATCACGTTTGAGAATGAATCGAATTCATTTTCAACATAGCAGTGAAGAGCCATTAAAGGTGATTTATTTCCAGCCAAAATGAGTGAAAACCTGAGAGAAAAAATCACCTTATAACCCCTGTTCACCCAAGCCATGTATACCGTATGAATGGGTTTAAAGCCGGTTCACAACCGGCTCAAACATCCTAAACCAGTTCTAAATACAATTAGATCAAAATCTAATTTATAAAATGCTTGTTCAAGTCCTGGTCACCTAAGAACAATTCCCGGTGGACCCGAATAATTTCTGATCGATCCAAAACCGGGTCAATCCAAAGTGTGCTCAATCAAACCGTTACCGAAATGATTCCTCATCATAAATCGGTACTTGGATCAGGGAGAAATCCTCTACGGCATGTGACCTCAAAGGTTCGAACCTAGGCGGTAGAACTAGAACAATTCCAGTACCAGCACAAGATACCATCTAGCATGAAAGGGATATGCCATACAAGCCAATCTATGTTGTATCTCCCAAACCATTGTAATTGATAATATTCAAATAAAGGCATTATTTTTCAACATACGCTGTGTTTATATTATATGATGAACCCCATAGATTAGGGCTATGATTTTAGGATTATGATGAGATCATACCAGTGAGACCTAAAGTCTCAAAACCTTAATCTAAAAAAATTCCTAGTCAAAGGAACCCTGAGTAGGGGATCAGGGTTTTCCGGTAAGACTAGCACATCCCATGTATACTGGAGAGGGTGACTGCTCTCACAGTCACTTGTGTATGACACTGATACTGGGATGTGGGTGCTCATTGGAGAATGAGTTCACTGATCTGATCCAACTTGAGAACATCTAATGGAGTCATAGCTACATGTCAATAGAAGGTTCTCATAGTGGGAGTGGTACAAGTAATCCTTTGACCTGAGACTACCATAAGTACCTTATGTACATGAACCCATGCTTTGGTTCAATTCTAATCATGACACTGAGTCATGCACAGGATTGACACTGGGAATGGTGAATTGGATATGAAAGTAATGAGTAGGTCAACAAGGAATCGATCACTCTTAGTAAGAGGAGATAGCATCCAGCTAGTTAACAATCGGATGATGATTCAGGGAATCTTTGATCAAAGTAAAGATATTAGAGATGGTTTCTAATATCAAGATAATTGAATCATCAATATAAGATTGAGCTAGAAATAAATATAATATTGGATTTGACATATATCCATATCCATAGTTATATTTTGGATGCAGGCTGATCGAAAGATTTAATTGTACGGTAACTCTCTACTGAAGGGTAATTTTGGTATTTCACCAGAATTTCCATATCTTCCGGGTAGACATGACACGTTGCTAGACGTCAATCTTGTCTTGTGGGTTGATCAAATTTAAAGATCACTTATTAGGAAGAGTCCTAATTGATCAAGTCGGGTAAGCCCGGTTTGACCTAAATCGATTAGAAAGAGTTCTAATCAAATTAGGTCAACTTGTATTCGAACCCACTGCTGGCTAGATGTGGAACCCAATGGGTCACACACTTAAGAGGATTGATCAAGAGTTTAATTTGTAATTAAATCATCTTTGCAGGATAACACTCTAGCAGGTGTTGCAAACCCTAGCTTCTATTCAAATTGGATTCGAATTAGGATTCCGGATTGGTTCAATTTGGGTTCTAATTGGATCTAATTAGACCCTAATTGAGGTTATAGGGATTATGGCTAACCCTATTGGCTAACCATGCACCTAGGCTAGCCCCCCACCCGCCCCTTAGCATTTTTCATGCCAAAATGCCAAGAGTCCATGCACTAATGGACTCTTGGCGCGCCATTTGGAAGAGTCCATGGTGCATGGACTCTTGGCGCGATCCATAAAAAACTCCGATGTTTGTATATGGGGTGGCTTCCTTTCTCATTATTAGCGCCTCACATGTGTGCCCTTGGATGGGAATCCAACGGTTGGGAAATTTTTGAGAAAGACAAAAGGCGTAGACTCTTCCCGGTTGCGCGAAATAACGTCTCTTCGTAGACCGAAACATCGCGACTCCCTTCTTCTAAAATTTCATGACTTTTCTTTTAGGAAAAGCCGTGAGTTTTAATCTAGAAGGTCGTGAGAAGGAGGGAAGGGGCGTGAGAAAATGAGAAAGGGCATGAGAAGTCTTTCACGGAGAGATGTGTGGGCGCCTATATGAGATCTATTTAAATGGTCGGGAAAATCAGAACTTGGTAATGTTTTCTTTTATTCCTTCTTCCTCTCCTAAAGACTCTTTCACTCTTTTCTTGCTCTTGCACTGTTTCCTTTACAGAGTACACCTCTATCGAAACTCTGCCACTGAACAAGAATAAGAGTGAAAGTCTCCGACGGTAAAGGAAAGAAAGGAGTTCTGATTTATTCCTTCTTTCTTACATTAAGACATTATTGTCTTAATTTCTCCTCCAACTTAAGACAAGCCTATATCCTCTTAGGACAAGGTCTTTTCTTCAAGACAAGGGTGTCTAAAGGGCCAAGGTCTTAGTGGAAGGAGGAGAAGAGATCAAGGAAAGGGAGGCTACCTCTTGTGTGGAAGAATTCAAGCCATTGTCCAAGCAATTGAGTTCTAGGAAGAAGAACTCAATAGGAAGAACCATTGAAAAAAAGATAGTGTTTCTTGATCATTGCTCTGTGTGGATCACCATCGGAGGGTGGACACCTGGACGCCTGGTGAATTCAGTTAGCCCCTTCAACTTCAAGTTTGTTGGAATAAGCGATTACAGGTTGGTACCCTAATCCTAATTTGCATAGATATGCTTGTCATATGTTCTAGTCTTATTTAAGGAGTTCCTGGTTTAGGGTTATTTGGTGTGAATTTAGTTTCAATTTTGAAATTACACTTCTGCTGCGTTGCACCGGAACCCAACATAGCAATGGGTCCTGGCATCCGGATAGGTCGAAGATGCGAGAGCAATCAATCGAACCTCTGGCATATGGTTACCATATAATTCATCCCTTAGACCTCCAATGCTCAGGATGACCTAGGGTTTGACTGCCAACCCTAACTGAGTCAATCCACAACATGTCTCAACCTTGTAAGTCCAGTGACTCCTCATTAGGACTACCCTGGCCGAGGATTTGCTAAATTAAGACACTACGAGACATTCAATCCAAACTATTTGGATAGATCAATTCCATCTTGGTCCACCACTGCTCCACAAGTACTTGCCTGTACTTAGAAACATTCCATCACCGGATTAGAAATCTAGGTAGTCCGGTACCAAAGCACAGGGAGTTGCTTGCAAGCTACCATGATGACCTCAGGTCGGAGGGACACATATACCCATATCCAATCGTGAGTATCCCTTTGGCAGGAAAGGGGCTACATGGAGTCACGTTCAATGAGATATCATATATCCCACTTACAGATCACATCAGTGTCACCACACTCTTTTGGTCAAAAGGACAACCAAACGATGTGAATCACAATAACCTACACTTGATACATTGTTGTCCAGTACAATGTATCCTTTGGTCGTGAACCTGGTTTAAGGACCACTCGATATATCCTCTCTATATTGAAGTCAATGTAGTCCTAAGGACTTCATCACATGAAAAAGAGTTCATTATAGGGAAAAGTTAGAATATGATGAGCTACCAAAATAATATTTATTAATTCATACAAAGAGTATAATACTCAGCTCAACTGTCTACAGCCTAGGAGATTGGCTTTGAGACATAATTCCCAACAACTCCCACTTGTACTAAAGCTAATCAGAACAGTATTGAATACCCATTTTCCTTTTACAAAAGTTGAACTCTTTTATTTCGAGGGCTTTAGTGAAAATGTCGGACAGATTTTCCTTTACATCGATCTTCATAAGATTGATGTGGCCTCGTTCTACGATCTCTCATACCAGGTGGTAGCGCCACAGAATATGCTTGGTGTGGTGATGAGCTTTCGGCTCCTTAGCTTGAGCAATGGCTCCAGTGCTATCACAGTACACTGGAACAGGACCATCTAGGAAAGATGCCACCCCTAGCTCTCCAAGAAAGTTTCATAACCACGCGGCTTCCTTCATTGCATCTGATGCTGCAAGGTACTCTGCCTCGCATACCGAGTCTGCAACTGTTGCCTGCTTGGAACTTTTCCAGCAAATCGCTCCTCCATTCAGGATAAATACAAATCCTAACACACTCTTGCTATCATCTCTGTCTAACTGAAAACTAGAGTCAGTATATCCCACAAGTTTCAAGTTAGATTCTCCATAAATAAGCCATTGGTCTTTAGTATTTCTTAAATACTTCAGGATGACTTAACCACTTTCCAATGCACCTCACCTGGGTCAGATTGGTATCTGCTCACTACTCCTAGTGAGTATGCCATGTCTGGTCTAGTACATGTCATAGCATACATGATAGAGCATACTGTAGAAGCATAAGGTACTCTACGCATGCACTCTCTTTCCTTAGGAGTTATCGTACAATCCTTCTTGGAAAGAGTAATTCCAGAACCTATCAAAAGATAGCCTTTCTTGGAATTTTCCATGCTGAACCGTTTCAGCACGGTATCAATGTACGTAGACTGGGACAATCCTAGAAGCCTCTTAGATCTATCTCTATAGATCTTCATACCTAGTATGTAAGAAGCTTCACCCAAGTCCTTCATGGAGAACTGAGATGGTAACCAGACCTTTATTCCTTGTAATGCTACGACGTCATTCCCGATTAAGAGAATGTCGTCAACATACAGTACCAGGAATACAATCATAGAACCATTAACCCACTTAGAGATGCACGGTTCTTCTCCATTCCTAATGAAGCCATATGATTTGATACACCTATCAAACCGTAAGTTCCAACTTCAAGATGCTTGCTTGAGTCCATAAATGGACCTCTGCAACTTGCATACTTTTGACTCATCTGAGGATGTGAACCCTTCAGGCTATATCATATACACCTCCTCTTCCAGCTCCCCTTTTAGGAAGGTGGTTCGGACATCCATCTGCCAGATCTCATAATCAAAATATGCTGCTAAAGCAAGCATGATCCAAATGGACTTGAGCATTGCCACATAAGAGAATGTCTCGTCATAATCGATACCATATCGCTGACGATACCCCTTGGCAACCAGACGGGCTTTTTAGGTCTCCACCTTCTCATCTGCACCCCTTTTCCTCTTGAAGATCCACTTGCACCCAATGGATTTTATCCCTTCAGGCGGATCAACCAATGTCCATACATTGTTGATCTCCATGGACTCCATTTTGGATCGCATGGCTCCAAGCCATGCCTCAGAGTCAGATCTCTGAAGTGCGTCCATATAGGTAATCAGATTCTCATTATTCTCGTCGAGCTCAATGGGACACCATCCCAGACCAAGAAACCATAGTATCTGTCCGGCTGATGCAGTACTCTACCGGATCTCCTAGTAATGGGTTCTGCGTGTGATCCAATCATAGCCGGTTCTATGATGTCCTTAGAGTGTGCACGTTCTTCTACTGGCTAAACTTCACCAAGTTAAATCTTAGAGGCTACAGTCCCTTTTCCAAGGAACTCTTTTTCCAAAAAAATAAACCTAAGAGCGATGAACACTTTCTGTTCATCCTCCAAGTAGAAGAAATATCCTTTGGTTTTCTTAGGATAACCAATAAATAGGCACCAATCAGACCTAGGATCAAGTTTATCTGAGTCTAAATGCTTTACATAAGCCGGACAACCCCAGACCTGAAGGTGTGAGGTTGAGGGCTTACGTCCAATCCATATCTCATATGGAGTGGAGACAACATACTTACTCAGAACATTATTTAACAAGTGACAAGCTATCTCAAGTGCATATCCCCAAAAGGATAGTCGTAGAGTTGCAAAGCCCATCATGGATCGAACCATGTCCAATAGGGTTCGATTCCTCCTTTCGGACACACCATTCAACTGTGGTGGTCCTAGAGGAGTCCACTGAGAGTGAGAGAGAATCCCATTCTCTTCAAGGTATGTCAAAAAATCACTAAAATAGGTATTCACCGCCTCGATCAGATCAAAGGGTTTTAATACTTTTTCCAGTTTGTTTCTTTACTTCATTATGATATCGTTTGAACATTTCAAACGAGTCAGATTTATATCTCATCAAAAAGACATAATCAAACCTCGAAAGGTCGTCTATAAATGTAATGAAATATCTGTATCCACCTCTTGCACTAACTGTCATGGGTCTGAATACATCCATATGTATGAGACTCAGAAGTTCTGTAGCTCGTTCACCTTTTCCAATAAAAGGTGACTTGGTCATTTTACCAAGTAAATAGAATTTACAAGTAGGCAGTGATTCAGAATCACTGACCTTGAGGAGGCCTTCTCCTCGCATCTTGTTTATTTTATTCTGGTTAACATGACCTAGTCTACAGTGCCAAAGATACAAATCACTAATATTTTCTAACCTTGGGCGTTTGTGAGATGTGTACATTACACTAACAGGCCATGACAGAACATAAATGCCATTATTTAACTTAGCTTTCATTATCACAGAGTTTTTCAAAGTAACTTGGCAAAAATCTCCTTTTATTGATAGTTCAAAATCATAATTGCCCAAAAGGCCTATAGAGATTATGCACATAATGAAACTAGGACAATAATTACAGTCGACTAACTTGACAGCACAGGACTCAAAGACAAGACTCAGAACTCCGATCGCTGGTACTGGAACATGATTTCCATTCCCAACGCTCAAGAACTGTTCCCTCTCCTCGAATCTCCTGCCAACCTGCAGTCCCTGTAATGAATTACAAACATGAATAGGACTACCAGTATCCAAAACCCAATTAGCAGTATCATAAATAGAGAAATTATAAGGTTTTATCATATAAATACCTTGTCCAGCAATCTGCTACTTTCCTTTCCTTGGCCTGTTCGGGTCTAGGGATGCTTGGTAAAGAGGATAATTCCACTTCCAGTGTCCCCGCTTCTTGCAGTAGAAGCATTCTACAGCAGATTGATCAGCTTTCACTTTCCTGGTCTGACTCAGGCCAGGAGCATTCAGCACCTTCTTTCCCTTCCTTTTATTCTTCCCTTTCTTAAAGGGACGATGACCTCTAGAACCTCCCACTAAATTCACCACCCCCTTGTTCAGTTGGTGGTCTTTCTCGTAAGTCTGCAGTAATCCCATCAAACCATGGTAATTGACTGCAGGCTTGTTCATTCTGTAATGGTGAAGAAAGTCAAGATAGGAGGAGGGCAGAGAATTCAAGATCGCATCCTTACTGAGCTGCTCGTGCAAGGAACATTCGAGCCTGCCCAACCTTTCAATCAGCTCAATCATGTACAATCTAGCAAACCAATTAGGATCCCATGTCCCTAATAAAATCCTAATTAACTTTCTAGGTCAATTTCCTGATGTGTGTGACCATTTGGATTCCACATCTAGCCAGCAGTAGGTCTAGGTGCAAGCCAATTCGATCCAATCAAACCCGATTGACCTAATTAGGTCAAATTGAGCTGACCTAAGTTGCCAATTCGAACTAGCTTTCGAATTGACTCATGAATCCAATCAAATTGATTCATGAAAACCTACAAGATATGATTAATGTTTGGCAACATGTAATGTGAAGGAAAAACATGCTAGGTAGAAAGAAAATATTTTAAAATAATTTTAAAATAAATAGTAGAAGGCTTGGTAGATCGATCAAAATGATCTACCAATCAGCTAGCAACAGGATCTAGTAAGATAATGTAGCTTGCAATATACATCAAGGGCAAGAAAAATAATCAAAGATATAAAAGTACATTACCGTTATACCTTTGATCAGGTAGAAATCCCTATGGTGTATGACCCCATAGGTTCGAACACTAAGCCGGTAGCATTGGAACACTTCTAGTACCAATCAAAGTTTTTATCTAGCAATGATACTCGATGTCCGGATAGGTCGAAGATTGCAGAGCAACTTTCAAAAACCTCTGGCATATGGTTACCGCATAATTCATCCCTTTGACCTTATAATGCTTAGGATGACCTAGGATTTTGACTGCCAACCCTAATTTGGTCCATCCAAATCATATCTCAACTTTACAAGTTCTGACTCCTCATAAGAACTACCCTGGCCAAGGTTTTGCTAAATTGAGACACAGCAGTCATTCACTCCAAACTATTTGGAGAGGTCAATTCCATCTTGATCTACCACCGCTCCACAAGTACTTGACTGCACCCAGAAACCTTCATCACTGGATTAGAAATTCAGGTAGTCCGGTACCAAAGTATAGTGAGTTGCTTGCAAGCTACCATAGCGACCTCAGGTCTGAGGGACACATATACCCATATCCCTTCGCGAGTAACCCTTTGGCAAAAGGGAGCTCCATAGATGGTTACGTTCAGTAAGATGTCATACATTTCACTTGAATGTCATACCAGTGTCTCCACACTCCATGGTTAAGAGGATAACCAACAAATGTGACATACAACAACCTATACTCGATACATCGTTGTCCTATAACAATGTATCCTTTGGTTGTGAACCAATTTAAGAACTACTTGATATATCCTCTCTATATCAAATAATATAGTTCTTAGGACTCCATCATACAAGAGTTCATTTCAGAAAAATATAAATATGATGAATAGCCAAAAGAATAACTTTTATTCATTAAAAATTCATATACAATTACAAAATTAGCACAACCATCTATAATCTAAATGATTGGCTTTGGGACACAATTCCCAACATCATGCCTACATGGAGATGAGAAATTTGGTAGAAAGTACTAAAATATCCTTCAGTGAAAAGTTACCATGCAATTCAATCTTTTGATCTCCATTTATCTCGAATAAGTGATGGGTATGGATAATTGTCAAATCCTAGCACTTAGTCATTTCAAATATCATTTTGATAATGAAGACTTTGCTGATGACTGATTAGAAAACACTTCTAATTTCATCCTACTTTGATCAAACACACCCTGAGTCATCAATCAAAGAGATTACATGGGATAACATTTCCTCTTACTAGGAATGATCGATTCCTTATTGATCCATTCACATCTTTCATACACCTTCCACCATATCCAAGAACACCCCGTACATGACTCAATGTCATGAATGATTATGAACCAAAACATGGCTTAGTGTGCATAAGGAACCATGGTGATATAAGGTCTAAAGATCACTTGCACAACTTCTACTATGAGAACTATCTCTTGACAAGTAGTAAGACTTCCATAAGATATTCTTAGTGTGGATCAGTTTAGTGAACTCATATCCTAATGAGCACCCTTATCCTTGTATTAGTGTCTCTACATAAATGGCTATGAGACCAACCATCCTCTCTATCGTGCATACATAGGATAAGCTAGTCTTTCCAAAAACATCAATCCCTGAATCGATGATCCAATGACTAGAAATATTTTAGATTAGAGTTTATAGGAATTTAGATCTCATCGTTATGATTTCTATCATAACCCTAATTCCTTTGCACTAAACTATGGGGTTCATCATAATATTTAAATAAGGCACAACAGTATGATGAAATAAAATACCTTTTATTAATATAATAATGTCATACAAGAGTTGGAAGATTATAAAAATGCCCTTACAAAGATTGGCTTTTAGGGCACTTTTCTTTCAGATCCTGTGACCTATATGGAAGCTGTCATGAGTAGAGACTCTGACAAATGGCTGGAAGCCATGAAATCCGAGATGGGCTCTATGTACTCTAATCAAGTTTGTACATTAGTTCATCCACTTGAGGGAGAAAACCTAATTAGGTAAATGGGTCTTCAAGAAGAAGATTGGAGCAAATGGTCGAGTAGAGACCTACAAGGCTAGGCTGGTGGCAAAAGGCTTTAGGCAAAAACATGGTATTGACTATGATGAAACTTTTTCACTGGTAGCCATGCTTAAGTCCATTCGGATATTGCTTGCCATAGTTGCATACTATGACTATGAGATCTGGCAGATGGATATAAAGATTGCTTTCCTTAATGGTCTTAAGGAAGAAGTCTATACGTCATAGCCAGAGAGGTTTGTTTCAAGTAACAGAGCAAACCAAGTATGTAGGCTTAAGAAATCCATTTATGAATTGAAGCAAGCATCGAGAAGTTCGAACATCCACTTTGATGAGACGATCAAAGAGTTTGTTTTCATTAAGAATGTGGATAAATCATGGGGTTATTAGAAGACAAGTTGGAGTGCCCTTGTTTTGTTGGTTTTGTATGTTGATGACATACTCATCATTGGGAATGATATACCAATGTTGCAATCGATCAAGTCCTGGCTATCAAAGCAATTTTCCATGAAAGATCTTGACGCGGGACACGAACCCGAATCAATTTTATTCCAAGGAGATTGGACCGTTGGTCGCTAGGAAACGACCATTAGGCTAGGTCAAATAGGCCCTAATTATTTCTTTTTTTCCCAATTTTTATTCAAAAAAAAATCCTTTTTTTCCCATTTTTTTTCTCATATTTTTTTTCTCTCCTTTTATTTTTTCCAACTAGTAACCCATACTTTTTTTATCTTTTTTTTTCTATTTTCTTTTCCTTTTTTTTTCACTTTTTCCCCACGTTTTTTTTTTTCCTTTTTTTTTCACGGCTTTTTTTTCCTAAAGTCGACGGAGGAGAGCCGGCTTTGCTCTGATGATCGTGTAGAGGAAATCGGCAAAGGGGAGAACGACCCTGCTTTCACGTTCGTGCAGGGTCTACTCCCATCTCCTCCAAGGAATGAACCAATAGCGAAGAGGATCGCCGGTTCGACGCTGGCGGAGAACGGTGGTGGCACGTGAAGGAGATGGCCGGACGGATGGGGTTCTGGTGGTTGGCGGCGTCCAGTGGGATCCGGTGGAGGCACTGATTGGATCTGGGCGGTCCAGACAGATCGATGGCCAGGCGGAGGAGACCCGGTGGGCTTCGCCGGAGACGGGGCGGCGGCACGGTGGGACGAAGTCATCACGGGATTGACAGAGACGGTGGCACGAACGAAGGAGGTCTCGATCGGTTGTGGCGATTTCTGGCAGAAGATTGGGTCACTGATGGGCTGCAGCAGGGAAGCAAGCGACCGCCGATGACGAGGCTGGGGGCTGGCGACGGTGGTGGCAATGGCGGAGTCTCAGGCGGTGCGACGTCTCGCGGATCGGGCAGGGAGCAGCTCAGGAAGATTTTCGTCGGGGTCGGTGCTGGCGGAGGCAGCGGATGGCGACTGGGAGTGGAGGAGTCGGATGGCCGACTGGAGACGTCCGGTCGGTGGCCGTGGAGAGCACGGTAGAAGGCTCTTTGTCGGTATCAGGCGTGGTACTCTCCGATCGGGAGGTGGCGGTTGGTTTGATCGGACAGATCCGGGGAAATGGGATCCAGTGGCGTCGATCAACGGTTCTTGTCACAGGCGAAGACTTGGAGGCTTTGGATCCGTTCGGATGTGAATGTTGATGATGATGAGCATGGGATTTGATTGAAGGTGACGAGAGAAGTATGAGAAAGAAGAATCCGAGAGGAAGAACGGGAAGAGAAGGGGAAAGTCAGTAGGGACACATCAAAAATCTCATTTCTCAAATAATCTTCATCCTCGCTAGTTTTATCTTCGCTCCTCCCTTTATTTCAATAAGAAACATCTTAAATAAACTATCAAAACCTGAAAGAGATCCGAATAAATCCTAAAATAATTGGAACTTCTCAACAGATTGAGAAATCCAAACGATAAATCCTAAAACAAATATTTAAACTAGATAATCAAATCCTAAAAACTGTTAAGATAAGATAATATCTTGAATTTAATTCAAGAGTGCTGCATCAGGATTAGTGCTCATCATGATCAGGATCTGGGTTGGGCTTCTAGATTGTGCTGGCTTCTGGTTTGGATTGATGTCCCTATCATTTTCCCTGAGGTGGGGAGAACTCGACTCCGTCGAGTCCAGCTTCAGCAATCTTCAAATTGATGCACTTCTGGCTCCAATGCACCACGTAATCTGCAGACTAAAAACTTTTATAGAAATAATGCAATTAAAATGACTAACCTAACCTAACCTAACTTGGCTCTGATACCAAGTTGACGCGGGACACGAACCCGAATCAATTTTATTCCAAGGAGATTGGACCGTTGGTCACTAGGAAACGATCCTTAAGCTAGGTCAAATTGGCCCCAATTATTTCTTTTTTTCCCAATTTTTATTCAAAAAAAAAATCCTTTTTTTCCCATTTTTTTTCTCATATTTTTTTTTTCCTTTTTTTTTTCCCACTAATAACCCATACTTTTTTTCTCTTTTTTTTTCTATTTTCTTTTCCTTTTTTTTTCACTTTTTCCCCACGTTTTTTTTTTCCTTTTTTTTTTCATGGCTTTTTTTTCCTAAAGTCAGCGGAGGAGAGCCGGCTTTGCTTTGATGATCGTGCAGAGGAAATTGGCAAAGGGGAGAACAACCCTGCTTTCATGTTCGTGCAGGGTCTACTCCCATCTCCTCCACGGAATGAACCAACAGCAGAGAGGATCGCCGGTGTCGATGCTGGCGGAGAACGGTGGCGGCACGCGAAGGACATGGCCGAACGGATGGGGTTCCGATGGTTGGCAGCCTCCAGTGGGATCCGGTGGAGGCGCTGATTGGATCTGGGCGGCCCGGACAGATCGACGGCCAGGCGGATGAGACCCGGTGGGCTTCGTCGGAGACTGGGCGGTGGCACGGTGGGATGAAGGCATCATGGGATTGACGGAGACAGCGGCACGAATGGAGGAGGTCTCGGTCGGCTGTGGCAATTTCTATCAGAAGATTGGGTCACCGAAGGGCTGCAGCAGTGCTTGGCAGCAGGGAAACAAGCGTCCGTCGATGACGAGGCTGGGGGCTAGCGACGGTGGTGGCCATGGCAGAGTCTCAGGCGGTGCGACATCTCGCGGATCGGGCAAGTGATGCATAACGAAAATGTGGAATGCGGAAGCAAATTAAAATTAATATATTTTTTTATTTATTTATTTTTAGAAGTCGGCTTTGACTCAAAGGAAAGATAAACTAATGTTGAAAGAAACTAAGAAATGATAGAAAACACAATTAAAAGGAGTGGATTATCAGAGTAACTCAGAAGCAGGATCGCTGGGGATTGAGAAACCCCCAGACCTAGGATTTACTCCTCTTTCAAGAAATAGACGAAGAGAGAAGAGAAGATTTTATACCTGACTGTGATATCTCTCATTGCTTCAATTGAAGGACACTCTCGAGCAGATTGTAGGATCCTTGGAGACGGGGTATCTTCGCAATGGATCCTCGGATTGTAGTCCTATGGCAAGGTTGGCCTTCTTCTCGAACTCAGGATCTGGAAAAAGAAGAACAAAAAAAAAGAACCAGAAACTCAAAGAAAGACACTGACCTGAGTACTTAATGAAGATTGTTGGATGTAGAAGTTCTGGAGATCTTGATACTGATCTGACTCTCCTTTGAACTGGCTCTGTAGTTGAAATAGTTGATCTGAACCTGGATGCTGGTGACCGGCTTCGATGTGGAAGAGAGGGGCCGTGGGATGAAGATGGAAAATTAGGGTTTGGTGGTGGTGGAGTAGAGATGGGTGGACTAAGCTAGGGTTTTGGGGTTGGAGATCTCACACCTCCTCAAGGTTCCTAGGGAACCCGGATTTACTCCCTCACGGAGCTCAACACCTGAATACAAGTGCGGAAGAGAGAAACACAAAGTTGCTCACACAGAAATTGATTTCATTCATCATTTAATTCAAGAGTTACATAGAGTTGAATATATAGACATAACAAAGAAATAAAATTTTATACATTTCCCATGTGGGACTAATAGGACTAACCCACACTTTAGGCATCAAATTTTCTTCCCAAGACTCCTTCCATGAGTGGGCAGCCCAAAAACTCTAAGAAAACTTGAAAATCAGCTCCAAATGGCAGGTTATGGGGGTGTCTCCTAGTATCTCTCCATGAATCAAGGATTTTCTATTCATGGTTTGGCTCATTTGGACACCTCCTAGTCTTGCTCCACAAGTTTAGGCTTCTTCCTTTCATGGCTTTGGCACTTTTGGAGACTTTTGGGTGCCTCCTTGATTTTCTCCCCAAGACATGCTCTCTTCCCTTTTATAACTTGGATTTTTATGGAACATTGTGGGGCACCTCCTTGATCCTCTCTTCAAGAAAAATTCTTGCCATCCTGGCTTGGGTTTATCTGGAAAGAAGTTGTCTCCTCCTTGGATTGAGGTATCTTGATGGATTTCTCCCCTAAGTGGTGCAAGAAAAAAGAACCTGCTTACTTGAGGCGTGGGGACCAAGGTACACTGGATGGAGATGTGGCAGGGAGTGTGGCACCCACTTGTAGCTGGAAAATGTGGTGCCCTATGGCAAAGGGAATGACACCTACCTGGGCCTTGGACTTGGACTGAGTCAACATGACCCAACAAAAATTGAAATGACAAAATTACAGACTCAAAATTGAATTGATCAGGTCAACCCTTATTACAAAACCAGAAAACCCTAATTCTTCGGGCAAGGTCAATCAGAGATCCAGATGGAGCCCTGAAGTCTTCTTCTGAGTCTGGTGCCGCACCAATTCTCCCGGGGTGGGAGGAACTCGACCTTGTCGAGTAAGGCTCAAGTTGGCTCTGGTATCTCTCCAAGAGGTCTGGATCCAAATCTTGTAGTTCTTCTCGGGAGATCCAAGAGTCATCAGAGTCTGGCCTTCCTTGCCAGCAGACCAGGTATCTTTGGTATCCTCGATTACGAGTAGAGATAACCTGATCATCCAGGATCTTTTCAATCTGCTCTTTCCTCACAGGCCAGTTTGTTGGTGGACACACAGGATCAGGATCACTCTCAATAACAGGATTAGGTTCAAAAGGCTCACTGGGAATCACAGCTGGCTCCCTGTACTCTACTAGGTCTGTAATGTTGAAAGTAGAGCTATTGCCTAGTTTTGGAGGCAACTCGAGCACATAGGCATTGGATCCTACTCTCTTCACTACTCTAAATGGTCCAGCTCCTCTAGCATGTAACTTTCTAACGGTTCCAGGAGAAAACCGCTCAGGCCTTAACCAAATCATTACATAGTCTCTCTCAACAAAAGTTTTGACTCGTCTTTGAGAATCAGCCAACTTCTTATAAGTTTCATTACTTAAAGTTATTTTGGCATGAATTTCTTTATGCAAGTCCTTTACATGCTATGCAAGTGCATCAAGAGACTTGTGTGTGTGGGCTAATAGTGAAATAAGATCAAGTGGTGTGTGAGGCTTGTATTCATGAACAATTTCAAAGGGACTCTAGCCTATAGACCTATTGATCGAAACATTGTATGCAAATTCAGCCCTGGGTAAATACAAATCCCAATTCCTGGTATTCTCACTCAACCAAAATCTGAGTCAATGTCCTAAACTCGACTGACGATGCATTCCTAAAGAATGGACTTTATTCAAAGGAACCCTAGGTCTAAACCTAACAAACTAAGGCTCTCTAGGTTTGACCTTGGGTCGGAGGATGGCATGCAGAGCATGAGAACTTATCATGGGTGCCTAGTAGGTGCCATAAGGTCTTCCAGAAGTAGGTGGCAAACCTAATAGGTTCTAAGGAGTCTTGCAACCTAGAAATCTCAGTAATGTGTAATCCCATAGCTCTAGAAACATGAGAAGATTCAGGGAAGGGTAGGAAATAAGAATCAGAGTTTTGAGGTGGCTTATAGGAAATAAGAAACATAACTTGGTTATTCAGGATGACCTTAAAATGAGGACATTGTTCTATAGGTGCACTCATCCAAACATCATGATTTGCTCTAGGAGGATCTACAAGTGCAAGTTATAGGGAAGGTTGGGTGCTCCTAGAATGTGGAAGGTTATCAGGAAGGTCTTTGGAATGTTTATCTAGAAAGTCTTCTAAGATACTGTCTTTTTCTTGTTCTTGGACCTTCTCAATGGGAAATTCTTGTGAACCCCTTCCTTCTTCACACTTCTCTACCAGATTTGACTCAGGGGTGTCTTCTTTGGATTCCTCAATGAGTTCAGGGGTATTCTCACTTAAACTCTCATTGGGTGCAATTTCCTCTTCCTGAACTTTCTCAAAAGGGTCTTCTCTTAGGGTTAGCTCCTGAATTCCTTGAGTGGCAGGGTCCCCTCAATAACCCCATCAGGCAGGAGTTGGTTAATTGAATTATCAGGAGAGATATCCTCAAATTCTTCTTCTTCAGATTTATCTATCAAACTTATGTCAGGCTCATATATTTCTTCCTCAATCTCACTGAAAGGTTCTAATCTATTCTCCTTTGATTCCTCTTTAAGTATGGCTCTGGTCAGGTCAACTAATTTTGGGATGGCCATGCCTAACTCCTTCTCAGTGTTATCCTTCTGGTCAAGATGGGACACAAGTGGGAATTGACAAACAAAAG
Source organism: Areca catechu (assembly GCA_021397845.1). Taxonomy (NCBI): domain Eukaryota; kingdom Viridiplantae; phylum Streptophyta; class Magnoliopsida; order Arecales; family Arecaceae; genus Areca; species Areca catechu. The sequence continues at coordinate 78,804,741 of CM038044.1, read as the reverse complement.
TCTGGTTCACTACGGGTGTCGGATCAATCGGAACTTGACTCAAGTTGGTAGAGGTTGGCTTTAAGTCCAAAGTACTTGATTGGTTATATCTTAAAGACCACTCATAGTCTTGGGCTTCTTGGTAGGCTTGGTCTAACTTATTGGTCTTTTCAAGGCATAGCTTCCTATAAATGTCTAGGTGTAACCCAACCCTAAACCTCGATGTGATCTGAGCTTCGATCTCAATGGTATTGCATTTCATGTCATACCACTGGAAGTCCTTGATATATTTAGACACAGGCCTATTACCTTGTCGCAATTGGTACCATTGGTCTAAAAGTCTTTTCTCATAGGATCTACCTAGGTACCTATCTCTCAACTTACTTCTCATATCTCTCCAAGTATATATTTCCTCTTTTCTTTGATAACACTCACGCTCAATAGCATACCAATGCGACCTAGCATGTTTGGTGAACTTGGTTTTGGCCAACCTAACTTGTCCTAATTCCGATATGTTAGTGCACTCAAAATACCGATCCATTTGTTCTTCCCACTTAATATATGTCTCTTGTCTTCCATCAAAAGTGGGTGCATAAGGTTCGGTGTTCCTAACGGGTCCCTTTTCTGAGTCAACCTAGTATGGATATAGGCTCCTAGGGTTATGCTCAGGATCACGGTATAAGGTCCTCCTAGGCTCCTGGCATGGGTGAGGTTGGGGCCTATTAAATTTTGGATCAGGGGTCTAATTTTGATGTCTACATTTCTCAAGTCCCTGGGCTCGGTCTCTAAACTGGGCAAAACCCTCATTCATATCCTGACTCAATTTGGTCATACTTTCGGTAAGAGTTCTAATCATGGCCTCTAAATCAGGTTGGGTTTGACCAGGTTGGTAGGGTACTCCATTCCGGGTGGACATGATGATGCAAGCAAGCACACCAAATGAGACTCGACTGGAATGACTACGGGCTAACTAGACCTAGAGCCCAAACTAGATGCCCAATCAGAGTGGCAAGCTAGCCTATAGTAACTCGGGACTCAGCCAGGCAGGTGTAAGGGGAGTGTTAGGTCCCTAATTGCCAATCCTAGACACCAATCAGTGATTGGCCAGGTAGGCGGACCAGCACACAAGCCCTTCGGGATAGAATCCCTGAACCACCATTCTAGACACTGAGTACAAAGCACACACAGAGTAACTAGACAAACTGACTCAACACTAGCCTAGACCCGACTTGTTGGTGTCCCTAGCCCACTAGGGCAAATTAAGTCTAATAAATTTTAAAATTAGGCTTAGGATCGAATGAATGGGTGGTGGTTTTGGGCTAAGGAGAAGTTATCAACTCCTCTCCTTATCTTAGATGCTCAATTGCCCTTAAGATGAATTAGGAGATGATCACTCAAAAAAATTGAATTGCAGAAACACAGAAATAGAAATGCTGTAATTTAACTCTCAAAAATCTTAAAGAAACCAATAAATTACAGTAAAATTATGTGAAATATTTTCAATTATACTGGTTCCACAAAAATAAAAATCATATAATTTGGAGTTACCTATAATGAGAAACAATTCCTACAACAGGGCAGTTACAGACTAAAAACAGAACGCTTCCCCCATTTACAATTCCTGCTACGAAGTTGTAACCCAGCGGATCCCCTACACGCCCTAGGAACACCCCGTGGAATGGGAAGAGGAGGTTTGCACCTCGCTTCGTTCCTAGGACCGGACATCCTGGGGAGTCTACTTCGAGCAGACAAAGTAAAAAGGTGAGAGACTTAAAATAAGCAAGCAAAACAGAAACCCTAGACAGGGCTCTGATACCAAAAATGATGCATAACGAAAATATGGAATGCGGAAGCAAATTAAAATTAATGTATTTATTTATTTATTTTTAGAAGTCGGCTTTGACTCAAAGGAAAGATAAACTAATGTTGAAAGAAACTAAGAAATGACAGAAAACACAATTAAAATGAGTGGATTATCAGAGTAACTCAGAAGTAGGATCGCTGGGGATTGAGAAACCCTTAGACCTAGGGTTTACTCCTCTTTCAAGAAATAGACAAAGAGAGAAGAGAAGGTTTTATACTTGACTGTGATATCTCTCATTGCTTCAATTGAAGGACACTCTCGAGCAGATTGTAGGATCCTTGGAGATGGGGTATCTTTGCAATGGATCCTCGGATTGTAGTCCTATGGCAAGGTTGGCCTTCTTCTCGAACTCAGGATCTGGAAAAAGAAGAATAAAAAAAAAGAACCAGAAACTCAAAGAAAGACACTGACCTGAGTACTTAATGAAGATTGTTGGATGTAGAAGTTCTGGAGATCTTGATACTGATCTGACTCTCCTTTGAACTGGCTCTGTAGTTGAAATAGTTGATCTGAACCTGGATGCTGGTGACCGGCTTCGATGTGGAAGAGAGGGGCCGTGGGATGAAGATGGAAAATTAGGGTTTGGTGGTGGTGGAGTAGAGATGGGTGGACTAAGCTAGGGTTTTGGGGTTGGAGATCTCACACCTCCTCAAGGTTCCTAGGGAACCCGGATTTACTCCCTCACGGAGCTCAACACCTGAATACAAGTACGGAAGAGAGAAACACAAAGTTGCTCACACAGAAATTGATTTCATTCATCATTTAATTCAAGAGTTACATAGAGTTGAATATATAGACATAACAAAGAAATAAAATTTTATACATTTCCCATGTGGGACTAATAGGACTAACCCACACTTTAGGCATCAAATTTTCTTCCCAAGACTCCTTCCATGAGTGGGCAGCCCAAAAACTCCAAGAAAACTTGAAAATCAGCTCCAAATGGCAGGTTATGGGGGTGTCTCCTAGTATCTCTCCATGAATCAAGGATTTTCCCTTCATGGTTTGGCTCATTTGGACACCTCCTAGTCTTGCTCCAAAAGTTTAGGCTTCTTCCTTTCATGGCTTTGGCACTTTTGGAGACTTTTGGGTGCCTCCTTGATTTTCTCCCCAAGACATGCTCTCTTCCCTTTTATAACTTGGATTTTTATGGAACATTGTGGGGCACCTCCTTGATCCTCTCTTCAAGAAAAATTCTTGCCATCCTGGCTTGGGTTTATCTGGAAAGAAGTTGTCTCCTCCTTGGATTGAGGTATCTTGATGGATTTCTCCCCCAAGTGGTGCAAGAAAAAAGAACCTGCTTACTTGAGGCGTGGGGACCAAGGTACACTGGATGGAGATGTGGCAGGGAGTGTGGCACCCACTTGTAGCTGGAAAATGTGGTGCCCTATGGCAAAGGGAATGACACCTACCTGGGCCTTGGACTTGGACTGAGTCAACATGATCCAACAAAAATTGAAATGACAAAATTACAGACTCAAAATTGAGTTGATCAGGTCAACCCTTATTACGAAACCAGAAAATCCTAATTCTTCAGGCAAGGTCAATCAGAGATCCAGATGGAGCCCTGAAGTCTTCTTCTGAGTCTGGTGCCCGCACCAGCAGGGAGCAGCTCAGGAAGATTTTTGCCGGGGTCGGTGCTGGCGGGGGCGGCGGATGGCGACTAGTAGTGGAGGAGTCGGATGGCCGGCTGGAGACGTCCGGTCGGCGGAGTAGGGCGCTTGGTCAGACGTCCGGTCGGTGGCCGTGGAGAGCACGGCAGCAGGCGCTTCGTTGTTATCGGGCGTGGTACTCTCCGATTGGGAGGTGGCGGTTGGTTTGATCGGACAGATCCGGGGAAATGGGATCCAGCGGCGTCGATCGACGGTTCTTGTCACAGGCGAAGACTTGGAGGCTTTGGACCCGTTCGGATGTGAATGTTGATGATGATGAGCGTGGGATCTGGTTGAAGGTGACGAGAGAATTATGAGAAAGAAGAATCCGAGAGGAAGAACGGGAAGAGAAGGGGAAAGTCAGTAGGGACACATCAAAATTCTCATTTCTCAAATAATCTTCATCCTCGCTAATTTTATCTTCGCTCCTCCCTTTATTTCAGTAAGAAACATCTTAAATAAACTATCGGAACCTGAAAGAGATCCGAATAAATCCTAAAATAATCGGAACTTCTCAACAGACTGAGAAATCCGAACGATAAGTCCTAAAACAAATATTTAAACTAGATAATCAAATCCTAAAAACTGTTAAGATAAGAAAATATCTTGAATTTAAATTCAAGAGTGCTGCATCAGGATTAGTGCTCATCATGATCAGGATCTGGGCTGGGCTTCTAGATTGGGCTGGCTTCTGGTTTGGATCGATTTCCCCATCATTTCCCCTGAGGTGGGGAGAACTCGACTCCGTCGAGTCCAGCCTCAGCAATCTTCAAATTGATGCACTTCTGGCTCCAATGCACCACGTAATCTGCAGACTAAAAATTTTTATAGAAATAATGCAATTAAAATGACTAACCTAACCTAGCCTAACTTGGCTCTGATACCAAGTTGACGCGGGACACGAACCCGAATCAATTTTATTCCAAGGAGATTGGACTGTTGGTCGCTAGGAAACGACCCTTGGGCTAGGTCAAATAGGTCCCAATTATTTCTTTTTTTCCCAATTTTTATTAAAAAAGAAAATCCTTTTTTTCCCATTTTTTTTTCTCATATTTTTTTTTCTCCTTTTATTTTTTCCCACTAATAACCCATACTTTTTTTCTCTTTTTTTTTTCTATTTTCTTTTCCTTTTTTTTTTTTCACTTTTTCCCCACGTTTTTTTTTCCTTTTTTTTCACGGCTTTTTTTTCCTAAAGTCGGCGGAGGAGAGCCGGCTTTGCTCTGATGATCGTGCAGAGGAAATCTGCAAAGGGGAGAACGACCCTGCTTTCACGTTCGTGCAGGGTCTACTCCCATCTCCTCCACGGAATGAACCGACAGCGGAGAGGATCGCCGGTGTCGACGCTGGCGGAGAACGGTGGTGGCACGTGAAGGAGATGGCCGGACGGATGGGGTTCCGGTGGTTGGCGGCGTCCAGTGGGATCCGGTGGAGGTGCTGATCGACGACCAGGCGGTCCGGACAGATCGACGACCAGGCGGAGGAGACTCGGTGGGCTTCGTTGGAGATGGGGTGGAGGCACGGTGCGACGAAGGCATCACAGATTGATGGAGATGGCGGCACGAACGGAGGAGGTCTCGGTCGGCTGTGGCAATTTCTGGCAGAAGATTGGGTCACCGATGGGCTGCAGTAGTGCTTGGCAGTAAGGAAACAAGCGACCGCCGGTGACGAGGCTGGGGGCTGGTGACGGTGGTGGCCATGGAAGAGTCTCAGGCGGTGCAACATCTCGTGGATCAGGCAGGGAGCAGCTCGGGAAGATTTTTGCCGGGGTCGGTGATGGCGGAGGTGGCGGATGGCGACTAGTAGTGGAGGAGTCGGATGGCCGGCTGGAGACGTCCAGTCAGCGGAGTAGGGCGCTTGGTCAGACGTCCGGTCGGTGGCCGTGGAGAGCACGGCAGTAGGCGCTTCATCGGTATCGGGCATGGTACTCTCCGATCGGGAGGTGGCGGTTGGTTTGATCTGACAGATCCGGGGAAATGGGATCCAGCGGCGTCGATCGATGGTTCTTGTCACAGGCGAAGACTTGGAGGCTTTGGATCCGTTCGGATGTGAATGTTGATGATGATGAGCGTGGGATCTGGTTGAAGGTGACGAGAGAAGTATGAGAAAGAAGAATCCGAGAGGAAGAACGGGAAGAGAAGGGGAAAGTCAGTAGGGACACATCAAAAATCCCATTTCTCAAATAATCTTCATCCTCGCTAATTTTATCTTCGCTCCTCCTTTTATTTCAGTAAGAAACATCTTAAATAAACTATCGGAACCTGAAAGAGATCCGAATAAATCCTAAAATAATCGAAACTTCTCAACAGACTGAGAAATCCGAACGATAAATCCTAAAACAAATATTTAAACTAGATAATCAAATCCTAAAAACTGTTAAGATAAGATAATATCTTGAATTTAAATTCAAGAGTGCTGCATCAGGATTAGTGCTCATCATGATCAGGATCTGGGCTGGGCTTCTAGATTGGGCTGGCTTCTGGTTTGGATCGATGTCCCCATCATTTCCCCTGAGGTGGGGAGAACTCGACTCCATCGAGTCCAGCTTCTGCAATCTTCAAATTGATGCACTTCTGGCTCCAATGCACCACGTAATCTGCAGACTAAAAATTTTTATAGAAATAATGCAATTAAAATGACTAACCTAACCTAACCTAACTTGGCTCTGATACCAAGTTGATGCGGGACACGAACCCGAATCAATTTTATTCCAAGGAGATTGGACCGTTGGTCGCTAGGAAACGACCCTTAAGCTAGGTGAAATAGGCCCCAATTATTTCTTTTTTTCCCAATTTTTATTAAAAAAAAATCTTTTTTTTCCAATTTTTTTTCTCATATTTTTTTTCTCCTTTTATTTTTTCCCACTAATAACCCATACTTTTTTTCGCTTTTTTTTTTCTATTTTCTTTTCCTTTTTTTTTCACTTTTTCCCCACATTTTTTTTCTTTTTTTTTTCACGACTTTTTTTCCTAAAGTCGGTGGAGGAGAGCCGGCTTTGCTCTGATGAACGTGCAGAGGAAATCGGCAAAGGGGAGAATGACCCTACTTTCATGTTCGTGCAGGGTCTACTCCCATCTCCTCCACGGAATGAACCAACAGCGGAGAGGATCGCCGGTGTCGACGCTGCCAGAGAACGGTGGTGGCACGCGAAGAAAATGGCCAGACGGATGGGTTTTCGGTGGTTGGCGGTGTCCAGTGGGATCCGATGGAGGCGCTGATTGGATCTGGGTGGTCCGGACAGATCGACGGCCAGGCGGAGGAGACCCGGTGGGCTTCGTCGGAGACGGGGCGGCGGCACGGTGGGACGAAGGCATCACAGGATTGACGGAAATGGCGGCACGAACGGAGGAGGTCTCGGTCGGCTGTGGCGATTTCTGGCAAAAGACTAGGTCACCGATGGGTTGCAGCAGTGCTTGGCTGCAGGGAAACAAGCGACCACCGATGACGAGGTTGGGGGCTGGCGACGGTGGTGGCCATGGCGGAGTCTCAGGCGGTGCGACGTCTCACGGATCGGGCAGGGAGCAGCTCGGGAAGATTTTCGCCGGGGTCGCTGCTGGCGGAGGTGGCGAATGGCGACTGGGAGTGGAGGAGTCAGATGGCCGGTTGGTGACGTCCGGTCGGCTGAGTAGGGCGCTTGGTCAGACATCCGGTCGGTAGCCGTGGAGAGCACGACAGCAGGCGCTTCGTCGGTATTGGGCGTGGTACTCTCCGATCGGGAGGTGGCAGTTGGTTTGATCGAACAAATCCAGGGAAATAGGATCTAGCGGCGTCGATCGATGGTTCTTGTCACAGGCGAAGACTTGGAGGCTTTGGATCCGTTTGGATGTGAATGTTGATGACAATGAGCGTGGGATCTGGTTGAAGGTGACGAGAGAAGTATGAGAAAGAAGAATCCGAGAGGAAGAATGGGAAGAGAAGGGGAAAGTCAGTAGGGACACATCAAAAATCTCATTTCTCAAATAATCTTCGTCCTCGCTAATTTTATCTTTGCTCCTCCCTTATTTCAGTAAGAAACATCTTAAATAAACTATCGGAACCTGAAAGAGATCCGAATAAATCCTAAAATAATCAAAACTTCTCAACAGACTGAGAAATCCGAACGATAAATCCTAAAACAAATATTTAAACTAGATAATCAAATCCTAAAAACTAAAAAGATAAGATAATATCTTGAATTTAAACTCAAGAGTGCTGCATCAGGATTAGTGCTCATCATGATCAGGATCTGTGCTCAGCAGGATCTGGGCTGGGCTTCTAGATTAGGCTGGCTTCAGGTTTGGATCGATGTCCCCATCATTTAAAATAAAAAGGGGTGAACCCAGCATCGGAGTCCTTTTTGATTGGTTTCAGTTCCATCAACCTCGCTCAGCCTGATTCGACGGAGTCGAGTTCACCCCACCATAGGAGAATGATGGGGACATCTCAAGCACGGATCTTGGAGCATACATAATTCTTGGAGTGGCACAGATCTTGAAGCATTTTTGGAATAAATTTATTTAGGATTTATCTTTTGTTTAAAATTTGAATTAGAATTTGGTTGGTTAGGATTGATATATGGATAGGCTTATCTTATCCTATCTTATATTTGAATTTGATTTGTTCTTATCTTTTTATCTTGTATTCAAATTCAAATGAGGGTTGGAAAATCTATAAATACCACCCTCAGCCTTTTGTAATAGGAGGATGGATGAATAAAATTTCTATTGTTCTGTGTGAAGAATCTGTGTGATCCTAGGGTATTTGTATGATCCCTTCTCCATCTTCCCAGGGTTTCTGTGTGATCCCTGATTTTGGGCATCTATGTGAGCCCAGGGCATCTATGTGAGCCCCTTTGCTATGTGCTTGTTCTTCCAGGGCATCTGTGTGATCCCCTTTGCTATGTGCTTGTTCTTCTTCGGGAATCTATGTGAACCCCAGTATCTTTTTCTTAACCCTGCACCCTCTTCTTTCCTCCTCCTTTGCAAATCCTAATCTCTGGTGACTTTCATGCTCACCAGCGATCCAGTCCAATCTCTGTCCCGCATCAGATTTGGGAGAGGCATCCTATGTACTATAGAGATAGATCTAAGAGGATGCTAGGCTTATCCCAATCTAGGTACATTGACTTAGTGTTGAAGAGATTCAACACGGAAGGAAGTAATGAGATTACTTGCCCATGAGTCAAGGCATAAATCTCTCCAACAAGATGTCTCCTAAGATACCAGAAGAAAGAGGATGAGTTTGATTCCTTATGCTTCGACTATAGGATCAATTATGTATGCCATGTTATGTACTAGGCTGAATGTTGCTTTTGACTTGGGCATGTAAGTAGATTCCAGGCTGATCTAGGGAAGGATTATTAGAAAGCTATGAAAGAACTTCTTAAGTACCTTAGAAGGATTAAAGATATTTTTCTAATATATGATGGACTAGAATTGAAACTAGAAGGGTATATGGATTCTAGTTTTTAATCAGATCCAGATGATAGCAAATTTATATCATGATATGTCTTCACCCTATATGGTGGTGCAGTGAGTTGGAAGAGTACAAAGTAGCAATCTGTAATTGACATAGTTACTGAGGTAGAGTACATAGCTACGAGTGAAGCCACAAAGGAAGTAGTGTGGATGAAGAAATTCATCATGAAATTGGGCATAGTTTCTAGTATACAACAATCGGTGCCACTTTATTGTGATAACACTAAGCTGTTGCGTAAGCTAAGAAACCAAGGTCTCATCAAAAGTCTAAGCACATCCTAAGATGCTTCTACCTTGTTCGAGAGATCATAGAAAGATAAAATGTTGTCATCGAACAAGTAGATACAAAGAACAACATAGTAGACCTATTCACTAAAGCACTACCATAGTAGTAGTTTGATTTCCACTTAAATTATATGGGTGTAAGATACAAGGATAATTGGGTTTAGTGCAAATGGAAGATTGAAAGAATTATGCCCTAAAAGCTAATTTTTATACGGGAATTTCTATAATCTTCCAACTCATATATGATATTATTTATTAATAAAAGGTAATTATTGATTCATCATACTGCTACATCTTATAAATATTATATGAACCCCATAGGTTAGTGTTGACTCCACTAATTGATTTTGATGATAAGCAAAATAGTTAAGTATAAGTTGAGGACTAATGATTTGTTTTGAGTGTGTTTTTATTGAAAAGGTGCTCACAAAATTTGATGAAGCCCAATTGTTTTGAAGAAGCCAAGTTGAATGAGAATTTTGCTCAAAAAGAAGACTTGGACACTTAAGAAATGGTTGAATGGATGGCTAAGTCAAGTGGAAACTTGTTCCAGCTCAAGTTCAATAGTTTATGTGTATTTTTCAAAGAAGTGTCGACTCAAAGTGTCGACACATGACATGAAGTGTCGACACATGAAGAAGTGTCGACTCAGACTAGTATGCAACAATGTTTCAAATGGTACAGATGAAGTATCGACACATGGACCTGAGGTGTCGACTCAAGGTATCGACACATGGATCAACACATCGCTTGAGACTTTTAAGCCACAAAACTTATAGAAGTTGAAGGAACAGCTGAAGTATCAACACATGGAAGCAAGGTGTCGACTCAAGGTGTCGACTCAATTGAGAAGGTGTTGACATATATGAGATTTCCAGAAAATCTGATTAGAGCTTTTTGAACTAAGTGTCGACTTAAGAAGAACATGTGTCGACCTTATATGTCGACTCAACTAAGGAAGTGTCGACACATGGAGTTCTGGAAACAGTAATGGATAGTTTTTTCAAATATAGAACTCGTCCAAAATGCCCCCAATGGCTAGTTTTTCAAGTCTAACAGCTAGAAATCAGTTTTGAGGCCTTGGGAGGATATTTATATGCTCCAAAGTCAAATGAAAAACAAGATTATTAAAGAACATTAAAGAGCTTTGAGAAAAGAGAAGAGAAGTGAGCTTTAACTCCTATTCCTTCAAGTTTCAACCACCTTCAAGCTAAAGAAAACCTCCAAGCATTCAAGAGCATTGAAGATCATCCATACTTGGGCATTCAAAAGGTTTCAACAAGTGCAAAGCAACTCTACATCGAGATATTCGCTTTGTTATTGAAAGCTTACATTGGTTCTTTATTTCTAAACCTTATTTCTTGTAAGGGTTCTTAGTTAGCCTATTAGAAAACCATGTGAGGTTATTGGTAAGCCTTGGAAAACCAATTAGGTTGGTGGTTAGCCCACAAAATTACTAAGGTTCTTGGTTAGCCCAGAAAACCAAGGGAGGTTGTTGGTTAGCCTTGTGAAAACCAATTAGGTTCTTGGTTAGCCTGTAAAACCAAGTGAGGTTGTGACTTGTGAGCCTTGTGAAAATAAGTTGGGTTTTGATTAGTGAACCCGAAAAACTAATCAGCTATAATCTTGTAATTATAGTGAATTCCCAAGGGGATCTTGGGCAGTGGATGTAGGTGAATTGTATAGCACCGAACAACTATAGTTCTTGGTGTTTGTGATTGCTTGATCTCTCTTACTTTGCTTTTTATTTATTGCTCTTAATTTTCACTGCACTTATAGTTCAGAGCATTGCATTTGAATCTTAGTACCTTGCTTATATATTTGTTGAATTGGATTGCTTTGCTTAGTATCAAGTTTTGTTAAGTTAATACTTGCTGTTTTAATTTTTAGAGACCCAATTTACCCCCCTCTTGGATTGCTTATTGGGCAACAAGTGGTATCAGAGCCCTGTTCTCAGTGTATAGGCTTTATTGCCTTGAGTAAAGATCTATGGCAACCCCAATTGGTACTAGTATAGTTGAGGGACAAGCCTCAAACATACCTCCATTTTTCAATGAAACAAATTATACTTAATAGAAAACTAGGATGAGAATTTATATGCATTCTATTGATTACAATTTATGGAAAGTAGTAGATAAGGGTCCTCATATTCCTTTGGTAGTGGTTAATGGTGTTTTCATCCCAAAACTTGAAGAGGATTGGGATGAAAATGACATTAAACAATCTGAGATTAATGCTAAGGCACTGAATCTCCTCTATTGTGCATTAGACCTAGCAAATTTAATAGGATATCTACATGCATGTTTGTCAAAGAAATATGGGACACACTTGATGTTATCCATGAGGGTACAGATCAAGTGAAGAACACTAAGGTTAATATGTTAGTGCACACATATGAGATGTTCTAGATGGAACCAAATGAATCCATCACTGATATGTATACACGATTCATAAATATAGTTAATGGTATGAGAAGTCTTGGTAAAGTCATGTCTAATGCTAATCTTGTGAATAAAATTATTAGGTCACTTCCAACTTCATGGGATCCGAAGGTGACCGTAATTCAAGAAGCAAACGATATCGACAAGCTACCTCTTGAGCAGCTAGTGGGATCGCTCATGACTTATGAGCTCAATCTAAAATAGAAATGCATGGACATTGACAAGAAGAAGAAGGGGATTGCTTTCAAGTCAAATATCTAAGAAGAATCCTCAATAGATGAGTCCGAAGATGAAGAGGAAGAAGAAGGTGAAGAAGCCCTCCTTGCACAAAAGTTTAGAAGATTCATGAAGAGGAGGAAATTTTTTTACACAAAGAAAAATCAATCTAAAGAAAAAGGAAAAGAAAAAGAGAAAGAAAAAGGAAAGAAAAAGGAGAAGGAAGTACCTATATGCTTCGAGTGCAAGAAGCTGGGACACTACAAGTTTGACTGTCCTCTCCTCAAGAAATCAAGAAAGAAATTAAGGAAGAAAGCAATGATGGTCACTTGGAGTGACAACGAAGACTCCAGTTCAAAAGAAGAGCATACTGAAGTTGCAAATCTCTGCTTCATGGCACATCAGGACAATGATGAGGTAAGTTCTGACACTGAAATTGATTTCACTTTTGATGAACTTAAGAACGCTTTTGAAGAACTCATGCATGATTATAAATTAGTTTTATCGGAAAATAAGAAATTGAAAAAGCATGCAAATAGTTTTTCTTTTGAAAATAACTCTTTATTTAATGATGTTAGTGCTTTGAAATCCAAATTATATATTTTGGAAAAGAAAAACAATGCTTTATCTAAGGAAAATGAAGTTTTAAAAAGATCTAAACATGTTATTTTTAACAATGATCTTTTAAAGAAAAACAAGGATTTAGAACTTGAAAATGCGAAATACAAAAATGACCTTGAAAAGATAAAACCTTTTGTTGAGAAATTCACTTACAGTTCAAAAAAGTTACATTTACTCTTAAACAATGAAAGAGCAGTTTTTAATAAGGCAGGTTTAGAATATAAATCACAGAAACAACAAAAGTATTTGAAGAACTTTTTTGTACCTGCATCATCTAGCATTACTTGTTTTACTTGCAAAAAGCTAGGTCATAAATCATATCAATGTAACTTTAGAAAAATCATTTCTTTTGATAAAATGTGGGTTCCAAAAGGAACCATTTTGAATGCAACCCTAAAGGACTCAAGTTGGCTTAGGTACCTAAAAACAAAGCTTGATTTTATTGCAGGTGTGTTTTGCAACCAAGGAAAATAAAAGAGTTTGGTATCTTGATAGTGGTTGCTCAAGACACATGACTGGAGATGTGAAGTAATTCACTTCTCTTGAAGCTTTGAATGGAGGGAGTGTGACCTTCGGTGATAATGGTAAAGAAAAAATCATTGGTATTGGTAAGGTTCACATAACTCCTTCTAGTAGATTAATAACGTACTTTTAGTAGATAGTTTAAAGCATAATCTTTTAAGCATCAGTCAGTTTTATGATAAAGGTTTTCAAGTAGTTTTTAAATTGTCATATTGCATGATTACTAGTCCGGATATAAATGGAATACAATTCATTGGAAAAAGGAGTGGAAATATCTATTTGGTAGACCTAGATGATCTATCATTGCCTAATGGTGAATGCCTTGCTGCAATGAATTCTACTAAGAAAAAGACTAATTGGCTATGGCATAGAAGGTTAGGGCATGCTAGTATGCACCTTATTTCAAAATTTTCTAAAAGGTTAGAGATTTACTTGAATTTTGTTTTGAAAAAGATTGAATTTGTCAAGCATGTCAATTTGGTAAACAGATCAAAACTTCTTTCAAACCAAAAGGATTTGTAACTACTAGTAGGCCACTTGAACTACTCCATATGGATCTATTTGGACTAACTAGAACATCAAGTCGAGGAGGTAAGAGATATGGATTAGTCATTGTGGATGATTTTTGAAGATTCACTTGGATTTTTTTTTTAGCACAAAAAGATGAATCATTTTCAGTATTTATAAAATTTTATCGAAAAGTTTCAAACGAGAAATGTGTTTCAGTTGTTTGTATCCATAGTGATCATGGAACTGAATTTGAAAATCAAGATTTTGAAAACTTTTGCAATGAAAAAGGAATAGAACATAATTTTTCTGCACCTAGGATATCTTAGCAGAATGGTGTAGTAGAAAGAAAAAATTATACTTTGGAAGAAATGGCACGCACTATGCTTTGTGAAAATGATTTGCCAAGGTAATTTTGGGTTGAAGCTATTAATATAGCTTGTTATATTCTAAATCGAGTTTTAATCCACCCTATTTTAAAGAAAACTTTTTATGAACTTTGGAACCAAAGAAAATCGACTTTGAAATATTTTCGAGTTTTTGGTTGCAAATGTTTTATTTTGAACAATGGAAAAGATCATCTTGGAAAGTTCGATGCTAAGTCTGATGAAGGTATCTTCTTAGGATACTCTACATCAAGCAGGGTATACAGAGTATTTAATAAACGAACTTTGGTTGTAGAAGAGTCAGTGCATGCTGTATTTGAAGAATGTATTAACAAATCCTCGAGAAAAGAGGATACATCTGATGAGTGTGCAAGTGCTGATAAGCTTCAGAAGCTAACATTGAATGATCAAGCTTAACCAAATGAAGAAGATCAAGACAAGGATGAGAAAGAAGATGACACTCCAAAGTATCAAGATCTACCTAAGGAGTGGAGGAATGCTCATGAACATCCTAAGGAGTTAATCTTAGATGATCCATCTAAAGGGATAAGAACTCGAGCTTCTATTAGAAATGAAAGTGATTATATAGTATTTGTATCTCAAGTAGAACCTAAATGTTTTGAAGAAGCTGAAAAAGACTCTAATTGGATCAATGCTATGCAAGAACTAATTTAATTTAATAGAAACAATATTTGGACACTTATAGAAAGACCATCTAATGTTTTAGTTATTGGCACTAAATGGGTATTTAGGAATAAATTAGATGAAAATGGTATTGTTATTAGAAATAAATCTAGGCTAGTTGCTAAAGGCTATAGTCAAGAGGAAGGGATTGACTTTGATGAAACTTTTGCTCCTGTTGCTAGACTTGAAGCAATTAGGCTATTATTAGCATTTTCTTATTTTATGAATTTTAAATTATTTCAAATGGATGTTAAGAGTGCTTTCTTAAATGGTTTTATATCTGAAAAAGTTTTTGTTGAACAACCACCTGGATTTGAAAATCATGCACATCCTGATCATGTTTTTAAATTAAACAAGCATTTTATGGATTAAATCAAGCACCTAGAGCATGGTATGAAAGACTATGCAAATTCTGATTGAAAATGAATTTTCTAGAGAAAATGTTGATAAAATACTATTTTTGAAAAGAAAAGATATTGATTTGTCAGTAGTGCAAATATATGTTGATGACATTATTTTCGTTGCTACTAATGAAATTCTTTGTCAAGAGTTTGCGAAGCTAATGCATGGTGAGTTCGAGATGAGCATGATGGGAGAACTCAATTTCTTTCTCGGACTCCAAATCAAGCAAACTACTAATAGTATCTTCATCAACCAAGCTAAGTATATAAGAGAAATTATCAAGAAGTTTGGAATGGAGACTACTAAACCAATAGGTATGCCTATGAGCCCCTCTTGTAGACTTGATAAAGATGAACATGATAAACTTGTAGATCAAAAGTTATATAGAGGTATGATAGGCTCCTTATTATATTTAACTGCTAGTAGGCCAGATATAATGTTTAGTGTTTGCATGTGTGCTAGATATCAGTCTGAATCTAAAGAATCACATCTTATGGCTATTAAGCGCATTATTAGATATCTATCTGGTACTATTAGTATTGATTTATGGTATTCTAGAAATTCATCTGCTGAATTGATTGGATATTCTGATGCAGATTTTGCTGGTTGTAAATTGGATAGAAAGAGTACTAGTGGACTTGCCAATTTCTTGGAGTTAACTTAATCTCATGGTTTAGCAAGAAACAAATTTCAGTTGCACTATCCACAGCTGAGGCTGAGTATATTGCAGCAAGAAGTTGTTATGCTTAAATCTTATGGATTAAGTAACAACTTGAAGACTTTGGAATCAAGTTGGCTAGTACACCTATTAAATATGATAATATCAGTGCTATTTGCTTGACTAAAAATTCTGTTCAATATTCTAGGAGTAAGCACATTGAAATTAGACATCATTTCATTAGGGATCATAGAGAAAACAATGATGTTTTGCTTGAATTTATTAGTACTAAATTTTAATTAGCTGATATTTTGACTAAACCTCTTTTGGAAGATCGATTCTGTATGACTAGAAGAGAGCTCGGGATCATCAATCCATTTGATTAAATTTTTCCTACATTTGACTCAAACTAGATCAATTTGACCTTAATCATGATAAATCATATTCAATCATTGTTGATTTGACTTCAAATTTATGTTATTTCAATTGATTTTGATCTGTCCATGAAATCCCAATTTTTTTTGGTTTTAAGTTGTTGAGTCGACACATTTATGTGTCGACACCAAATGTGTCGACACATGCGTGAGCCGACACATCAACGATAGCAGACTGAGATTTAAGGGGTTTTCGAACCATTTTTTTTCTCCAAATCTTTTCTCCTTCGAGCTGACATTAGGTTGCAAGGTACCCATACTGTTCATCTCTCTATTTCGTTGTTTTTGCCCGACATTTTCTTGGATTTGGAAGTTTGGTAGCCATTTTTTGTTGGATACCTTCATAGGTTTTGATTTCTAAACCCTAGAAACCCCTTTTTCCATCAAAAACCTTGCTCAAACTTTGAATCTAAGCAATGGGTCCTTGCAAACAAGTTGTTCATCGACCTCGTTAGTCAAATCAAGAAGAAGAGCGAAGGATGAAGGCCCGACATGAGTCTAGAGCTCCGGATCTGCCCGCACAACCCTTGTTTGCTCCATCTAGCCGGATGAGCTCGAAGATAGTGGTTGGAGGATGCCGAGTGGGTTTTTCATTTTTGGACCAGTGGCACTTTCGGATAGGAGATTGGATTTGATAGGCTGGTCTGACCAGTTTTTGTTCACTCAGTGAGAGGTATTATCCAGGGCTGATGAGAGAGTTCTATGGATCACTCGCCCACGGGTCTAATGGATGGATAGCACAGGTTAGAGGATGGGTTATCCCCATTTCTTCAGAGATTCTGAGCAGAGTATGGGATATACCGATGACAGGATCTGTTGTTGATAGTCTGATGGATCGAGTTATGGTCTTCAGTGTATTTACGAGTCCGACATTCTACCAGAGGGAGCCACTGTACCAGCATCTAGGTGTCTGCAAAGATGAGACTTCTGCACCACATCGTCACCCGGATTCTTCTATCGAAGACCGGATGTTTCGACTATATCACAGAGCGGGAGCTGCTCGTGATGGTCTCACTGGTTCAGCGTATGCTAGTATGCATTCCTGTACTGATGGTACATCATATTACAGAGGCATCGACTAGCTAGAGGCTCTACTTACCTTATGGCATGGGATTGACAGTATTATTTCGGGAGTATGGAGTCAGCTTTCAGGATGAACCTTATCGTACATTGCTTCACACCGATGTGTATGACATCAGGTCATTGCATCGGATGGGCTATCACTTATTTCAAGGCCAGTGGACATGCAGGATATCACGTTAGGCCGAGGACCGAGCTGATGATGACGATGCAGCAGAGGGGAGCGGTTTCACTTTGGTGAGGCAGGACTCAATGAGACTCAGCCTGAGATGGCACATAGCTAGCGGTTGCTCCTCAGTCTGATCCTTCTACATCTGCACAACCTCAGCCAGCGCAGATGGAGACTCCTGGTATTTCAGATAGTTTAGAGGACAGAGTTAGATGCATAGAGATTGACGTATTCATTATGAGGCAGCATCTTGACATATTTATAGCTGAGACGAGAGAGAGACATATTGGACTTAGTCATCGCATCTTGGCTATTCTTTCTGCACTGTCCAGATCTTCAACGAGTGCTCCAGCTACTGACACTGCTCCTACACCTGCTCATGTACATGCTCCCATATCAACTGATGATATTGTAGACATTGATACTGGTGTTGATACTGCTATTGGAGATGATATTGTTGGTGACACAGTTATTGGAGATGATGGAGACAAGGAGACTGACTCAGATAGATTTGACATTGCTGATCTTACTTTAGAGCTAGTTGTGGAGGTGATGGATGACTTGCCTACGAGCCTTGTTGTTGACCCATCTTGTCCACCTGTCCAGATTCCTATTCCATCTTCTCCTTCTAGATCAGATGATTGCATACCTGTTCCCATTCCTATCCTTACTCCAGTTATTGATACACCTGATATTGATTCCCCTGATATTGATACATCACTTGTACATACACCTATCATTGAGACCCCCACTATTGATACATCAATACATTCTACAGCTGATACTTCTATTCTTGATATGCCTGTTGTATCATTAATTGTTACCCCTATCTTTGACACACCGATTACTGATACTCCTACTCTTCATACATCATCATTGATTTGAAAGCTTTGGTTTTATACACCCGACTTTCAGCATCTCGACTCTGGACCTTCATTTGATTGCACACCTCTTCCAGCGGTGGCTGAGATTGTTGTTCCGATCACTTCTGTTTCTATGGAGGATATTGCATCTACCTCTACTGCTCCAGCCAGAGGTCGGGCATATACCTGTCGTAGAGGAAGTGGTC
The DNA here is from genome assembly GCA_021397845.1 of Areca catechu. Classification (NCBI taxonomy): domain Eukaryota; kingdom Viridiplantae; phylum Streptophyta; class Magnoliopsida; order Arecales; family Arecaceae; genus Areca; species Areca catechu. The sequence goes on along the minus strand of CM038044.1, from coordinate 78,786,319 downwards.
GTCGCACCCCTCCACAGCCGACCAGGACCATACTTAGAGATCTTCGATCAAGATGGCCGAGAGCTTGCTTCTTCGCTGATACAGGACCGATAGAGATCGGTTCATCTACTGATGATTCCATGGATGAGGATTAGGATTTTTATGTACTTCTAGATAGTTTACCTTCATGCTTCTATGTATTTTTACCTTTGTTATGTATTTGTTGTACAAGTTCTAAGCATATATAAAAAACTTTTTGATTCCTCTTCTCTATGTCTTTGATGCAAATGAATGTTATATCTTGAATTGCTTTTATGCTTCAATGTCCTCACTCTTCATTAAATGAATTTCTTACAAAAAAAAGGGGGAGAGTAATTTCGAAAATGAATTTATTAACCCAATGCTATATCTTTTCTACTCAATTTATTTATTTTCCTACCTTTTTAATGATAACAAAAAGGGGGAGTAATTTAGTGAGGGTTAAGTATAAATGTGTGTTCTTCTCAATCATTAAGGAGAAGTAGTTTTGATTTAGTTTTGATCTATATTTGTGATATGCAAGTATTATTTTTTATGCAAGTAGTATTTTTTTTAAAACCTGAATTGAAAATCATGTACAAAATTCCTTGAGAAAGGGGGAGCTTTACTTTATTTTCATTTGGAAATCCTGTCAAAATGAAATTCATCATAAAACCCCTCTTTCAATATTTGAAAAGATTCTTACAAATTTTATTATGAATCATTGATTCAGGGGGAGCTTTGTTGTTTGCTGAAATTTTCTTATAGAGTATCATGATACATATTTTCTACACATTCAAATGGATATCAAAACTCTGATACTCTCTATCTTTATAACAAGCTCTGGCACTATTACTTGTATTCTAAATTATCATATCAATTATGCAAGTAATGTTGATATTCTTAATGCTTTCAATTTTATGCACCTTGATTAATTCTCTTAAAAGCTTAATTTTAAAGTAATTTATACTTAAGGATTTTGTCATCATCAAAAAGGAAAAGATTGATGACTTCACTAATTGATTTTGATGATAAGAAAAATAGTTAAGTATAAGTTGAGGACTAATGATTTGCTTTGAGTGTGTTTTAATTGAAAAGGTGCTCACAAAATTTGATGAAGCCCAATTGTTTTGAAGAAGCCAAGTTGAATGAGAAGTTTGCTCAAAAAGAAGACTTGGACACTTAAGAAATAGTTAAATGGATGGCTAAGTCAAGTGGAAACTTGTTCCAACACAAGTTTAGCAGTTTCTGTGTATTTTTCAAAGAAGTGTCGACTCAAAGTGTTGACACATGACATGAAATATTGACACATGAAGAAGAAGTGTCGACTCAGGCTGGTATGCAGCAATGTTTCAAATTGCACTGATGAAGTGTCGACACATGGACCTAAGATGTTGACTCAAGGTGTCGACACATGGATCAACACATCGCCTGAGACTTTCAAGCCACTGAACTTATAAAAGGTGAAGGAACAGCTGAAGTGTTGACATATGAAAGCAAGGTATCGACTTAACTGAGAAGATGTCGACACATCTGAGATTTCCAGAAAATCTGATTGGAGATTTTTGAACTAAGTATCGACTCAAGAAGAACATGTGTCGACCTTATGTGTCGACTCAATTGAGAAAGTGTCGACTCAATTGAGAAAGTGTCGACACATGGCGTTCTGGAAATAGTAACGGCTAGTTTTTTCAAATGCAGAACTCACCCAAAATGCTCCCAATGGCTAGTTTTTCAAGTGTAATGGCTAAAAATCGATTTTAAGAACTTGGGAGGGTATTTATATGCTCCAAAGTCAAATAAAAAACAAGATTATTGAAGAACATTAAAGAGCTTTGAGAAAAGAGAAGAGAAGTGAGCTTTAACTCCTATTCCTTCAAGTTTCAACCACCTTCAAGCTAAAGGAAGCCTCCAAGCATTCAAGAGCATTAAAGATCATCCATACTTGGGCATTCAAAAGGCTTCAACAAGTGCAAAGCAACTCTACATCGAACCACATCGAGATATTCGCTTTGTTATTGAAAGTTTACATTGGTTCTTTATTTCTAAACCTTATTTCTTGTAAGGGTTCTTGGTTAGCCTATTGTAAAACCAAGTGAGATTATTGGTAAGCCTTGGAAAACCAATTAGGTTTGTGGTTAGCCCGCAAAACCACTAAGGTTCTTAGTTAGCCCGGAAAATCAAGGGAGGTTGTTGGTTAGCCTTGTGAAAACCTATTAGGTTCTTGGTTAGCTCATAAAACTAAGTGAGGTTGTGACTTATGAGCCTTATGAAAACAAGTCAAATTTTGATTAGTGAGCCCGGAAAACTAATCGGCTATAATCTTATGATTATAGTAAATTCCCAAGGAGATCTTGGGGAGTGGATGCAGGTGCATTGTATAGCACCGAACCACTATAGTTCTTGGTGTTTGTGATTGCTTGATCTCTCTCACTTTGCTCTTTATTTATTGCTCTTAATTTCCACTGCACTTATAGTTCAGAGCATTGCATTTGAATCTTAGTACCTTGCTTATATATTTGTTGAATTGGATTGCTTTGCTTAGTATCAAGTTTTGTTAAGTTAATAGCTTGTCGTTTTAATTTTTAGAGACCCAATTCACCCCCCTCTTGGGTTGCTTACTGGGCAACAGTTAGGGTAATGGAATTTGGGTTATGATAGAGATTATAATGGTAAGACCAAGTTCTTATAAATCCTAATCTAAAATGTTCTTAGTCATTGGATCATCGATTCAGGGATTGATGTTCCTAGAATGATAAGCACATCATATGTATGCTCGATGGAGAGGGTGGTTGGTTTCACAGCCACTTGTGTAGGGATACTAATATAAGGATATGGGTGCTCATTAAGGTACGAGTTCACTGAATTGATCCACCTTGGGAACATCTTATGGAGGTCTTACTACTTGTCAAAAGATGGTTCTCATAATGGGAGTTGTTGGCGTGGAGTCCCTGGATCGGCCGGTCGGAGCCACTGCATCGCAGGACCACTCCCTGGTTTACTTGCAAAATAGGTCCCTTGTCGGAGTTGTTCCGGTGGAGGACACTTCGATGCCTAAGTCAATGGTGGATTCCAGCCACAGAATAGGGAAGATATCGAGAGAGGAAGAGAAAAAGAGCTCTTGGAGGTTGAAAATGTGTATGTGCGAGATTATTCACACGTACCTCTCGAGCCATCCTCCTTACCCATATTTAAAAGATGGCCTCCGATCTGTGGCGCGCTCTTTTTTCGGAGATCATGGGGAGCCATTCACTCCAATGATAGTCGATCGTGGGTTGTCAATGAGTGGTTCTGGCCAGATCGGAGGTGTGGCTGCAGGAATTACGTGCCATGATCATGGCATGATGAGTGTCGATTGTAACCGTTGGTTATAGTTTCCATTTTGAAATAGATTGTGGTTCAAGCTTTGGGTTTCCCCTTGCATGGATCGAAGGCTTGATATTTCCCCGAGGTCGGAGATCATGTCTACGGTGGGGACCAAAGTTTGTGTCTTCAAAAGTCGATGAGTAGTTCAGACTTTGGCCGGGGCCGAAGGTGCCACCCGAAGGACTGGCCTCCAGATTCTGTAGTTCGGTGTAAAGCCTTGAGTTGCTTACAGTTGGCCTTCACTTAGTCCGAAGTTCGTAGTCCGGAGAACCGGGGCTTCGATAAGTCAAAACGGAGCCTGGTTCGTAGCTGAACCAGGATATCCCAACAGTTATTCCCCTACTCTCAGTTATCGAAGTGAAGATCTGCCTCGAGAAGTGAGATTATTATTGCCTTGTCGCTTTCTTCCTGAGAGACGGTGCAGTAAATGATTATGGGACCTCTATTGGGCTGCCCATCATGATCTGAGAATCAGATGGTGGACAGGTGCCATTCCCTGATTGGAGAAAAGTAGGTGGCCCTGAGGCTATCTCTCCTCGTCCTGTTGCACAGTGGTTGAGGCAATCTTTTGGTTGGGATTTGGATAGTTGTGGTGGCTGTTCTCTGCCCGTTGGATGAAGGATATATCTTATCCTAGCGGTCAGTCGTAAGTGGGTTACCTCCCAGGATAACCTTGAGTCAAATTAACCCTCTGTGAGGATCTAGAGACCCTTACTTTTCTTTTGGGGAAGACTGAAGGTCTGTGCAAGGAAGCTTCTTCAACCTCGTCTTATTCTCTGCCCAAACCGTTCTGGAGTACCAGTCTATTCTTCAGGTAGAATCCTCTTTCCACCCCTTTGCTTCATTCCTTTGTCATGGAGGAGACCGTAGAGAGTCAGGGGAAGCAAGTTGGGCCCTCGGGGGCCGGAGATATAGTAGGTCCGGAGTCGGTCCCCAGCTCGGTTTCTCAGAGCAAGGCAACCCTTCTTTGGGAATGTTACCGCATTCCTGAGAAATTTTCCTTCGTCCTCCCTGTGCCTGAGGAGCGGGCAAACGAAGCCCCCCTGGGTGCCTAGTTGTATACGAAGATCACCTGAAGGCTGGTCTTCGGTTTCCTCTGCATCCCTTCTTTGTTAAGATTTTTCGCTTGTACCAAGTGGTGCCAGCGCAGTTAACCCCAAATAGCATCAGGAACATCTGCAGGTTCCTGGTCATGTGTAGCATCGCCAATGTAGAGCCTAGGACCAACTTATTTTCGACCCTATTCATCCTCAAGAGGGACTTCCACAGCAATGGATGGTGGGTGATCAGTCCCAAATCGGGCCGCAGGATGATTAAGGATATGCTCAGCGCCATCCATGGGTGGAAACCTGTCTTTGTATTTGTGTTGTCCTTCGATCCATGGGGCTTCGACACTGAGTGGAAGAAGCCTCGCCTGACCGTCAATGATGGAAAGAAAGTCTTGGCGGTCGATCATTCGGATTATGATCTTCTGACCAACTTGGAAGTTGCTCCTATCAGGGAGTTGTTGGAGGAGAGGAACCTCCATCGAGCGGGAATCAGTAAATTCCCCTCACTAGGTATAGCAGTGAAAATTTCTGCCCTTCTTCTTTAGGTTTCATTGTAGCTCATTTAACTGAGGTGATCCCCTTTGCCAGCAGGTGGTGGGATGAAGCGCAATTTGAGCTGGCTTTGCCAGACTTCGGAGAGGAGGGTGGCACAGGCCCCTTCCACCAGGTCTGCAGCTCGAAAGAAAGCTCGAAGAGATGGTCTCGAAGGGGACCAAAGTACTTCATCTTCCCAAGGCATCTCGGGGGAAAATGCAGCGGCCGTGGAAGAGGTTCCAGTGAGGCCCTGCCTAGTCGAGACTCCAGCGGTGGTCGCCTCCCCAGTTGACACAACGGGGGGCTCGCTTCAAGGAGTGGATGTGCCGCCGGTTTGCCCATCTGCCGTTGATAGGGGCAAGGCATGGCAAGTCGAAGGAGAGTCCGTCTGCGGAGCTTCTTCAGCCGGAGGTTGCCCGACGAACCCTTCAGAGCTCCCGCCTATGGGAGAGCTGCTGGTTCCGGAGGAGGCCAGACAGGTGTTGAAGGGTACGATACATACCTGCAGCCTGGCAATTCTCCAGAATCGGAGCTTTCACAAAGTGTCTGATTCTGGCTTCGCTGCCCTGCAACAGGTATGACTATCACCGCCTCCTTTTCCTTGAGAGTTATTTGAGTCTCGATTCTTCTTTTTTAATGTAGTTGGTCTATGACTTCACCTTTATGGAGGAAGGCTTGGGGAACGTGGATAGCCTCATCTACGACCTCAAGGAGGAGCTTCAGACTGCTAGGGCTGCCAGGGAAGTAGCCGAGGAGCTGAAGCAATCCATGGAGGACCGTCTTGTCCGGGTGACTGATGAAGTTCATGACCTGAAGGGCGAACTAAAGAGGGTCCATTCGAGGATAGCAGGACAAGAGGCAGGGTGGAACAGGAGCAGGAGGCAAGTTGAATCCCTAGAGCGAACTGCCAGGGAGAACTAGGAGAGGATGGAGAGCCTATCCAAGGTGGCGGAGGAGGCTTCTAGGAGGGCCGAAGAGGCGATCCTAGAATCCGAAGCTACCAAGAGGGAGGCCGAAATCACCAGGAGGGAGTCCAAAGCTTTGAGGAAGCAGATGGACAATGCCATGGCTGACTTCAAGATGTCTTCGCAATTTTAGATAGAAATTGATGAAGCATCATTGTATGCCTACCAGCACGGCTTCAATGATAGGCTTTCCAAGGTAAAGGAGACCCTCCCTCACCTTGACCTTTTGAAGATCCCCTACTACAACATAATTGGAGAGGAAGGAGGAGAAACGGAGGAGGCCGAAGCCGCATGGGAGGTCGAGGAGTCACCATGTCCGGCAGAGGAGGTTGCTACCCTAGTCGAAAACCCGGAGGTGATCCCGGCTGTGATCTCGGCTCAGGAGGTGACTCAGGCTGGAGGAGTCCAGGTTGAAGGTTCTCCCATCCAGGCCCAGATTGATGAGACCATCTCCGATCAGGTTGATAGGTTGCTCCAGTCTTGTGGTGTGGAGACCTCTCCTGTTGATGTTGAGTGACCTGGATCACTCCGAATGTATTTTCTTCTTTTTCTACTTATATTTCCAATGAACTATGTGCCATAATTTTCCCAGATTTTGGAATGAATTCTCCATTCTTTGCATATGCGTTGTTGTGCCTCACGTGTTCATGTGTAGCATGAAACGATTCTATCATTTCTCTTTTGGCCTAATCGAACGATAGCCTTCGAAGGCCGTCCAGTTGATAAGAGCCGGTTTTACTGTTCTTTTTTCACCTAGTTGAATAGTCATGGCCGAAGGCCGTTCAGTCAGTAAGGACAAACCCTTGAACAGACCAGAACTCCATTGCATTGCCTTCCTTCGGACGATTAGCTTGTCTATTGGGGCGAACAGGAGTCATCTCCCCGCTAATCAATAATTAGGGAGATTTCATTAGGATCACCGTTGTCTATGTGGCACGTCAAAATTTGTACAGTCACGATCTCTTGCGCCTTATGAGCCGCCGGGCCTCTTTTTCCCAAAAAGAGACCATTAATGATGCCGTCGCATGACGCGGATTTCTCTGGATTCGAAGCGATGGCGGTTGCGGTCCTGGGGATGGCTTCTGAGAGACTTTCTGGTTCTCGAAGCGTAACCCAGACACGTGGCACCTTCTTAGTTGGTTGGGAAGGACGTGGGATGCGGCTCCTTGCAGTTGATTATGGGAGCAGGGTTTCTTTAAATAGGACCTTGCCCTCTACTGTCGAAGGCCATCATTTCTGTTGGTGTCTTCCTTCTATCAGCTATGAGGTTCAACACTTCCGAGCTTTGTCGTGCAGCGAAGAGGAGGGCTATTGACCCCGAGAGGAGGTGAAGTCTGGGGCCATCTTGGCCCGTCGGCGAAGAGGAGGAGCCTCTGGTTGACCGTCTCGAGAAGAAGGTCCGCCTACTGGAGGATCAGTTGAGGAAGGCTCGGGCCCAAGTCATGGCAGTGACCACGACGGCGGAGGAGGTGAAGAAGGAGGTGGCGGAGGCCGTCGCGAACTTCAGAACTTCTGCCTCATTCAAGGATGAGCTTGCCGGGGTGGCCTTGGACTCCTTCCACCAGGGGTTTCGGGAGTGCCGGAGGAAAGCCTCCAGGTTTTATGACCTGAAGGGCTTGGATAATATCAAACCCTCCGTTCCCTTCCTCGGCCACGAATTTGATTCTGACTCCGATGAGGGGTTGGACTCGAGTTCGGATGGGAATCCTGGGGGCCCTTCGTCGTCCCATCTGGTCTCTCCCCGACGGTACGGGAAAAATTTGTCGGGGAGTTAATGCAAACTTCCCAACCTACTGTTGCTGCTGCTGCTGCTGCTTTTTTTTTTTGTATCTCTCTTTATAGGATAGTTTCTTTCTTTTTTTTTCTTTATGTAAGAAAAATTGAAAGAAATGAAAGATCTTTTCTGTTATCTCTTCCCGTGTATTTTTTGCGATGTGTTGCATCATGACTTGTCCATAATGTAGACTCCATAAACCACTTGCGGTTTGTAGGGAAGTAGGGTCCGTTGGACCATTCTGAGAGTGTTTGTTGTTGACAGAGAGGACGACAATGGTCCTTTTAGGCACGTCTTCGGATTTACCATTGGGTGGGTTACGAAAACCATCCCTGTACACTTTCTGTCGTGATTAAGGTAGGCTGTTCACGCCCGCCTCGGCACGTGTTCGGATTCACCGTAGGGTAGGTTACAAAAACCAACCCTGCGCCTTTGATCATTTTGGTGGCCTGGTTAGGCCATCCATTGCACTCGTTGGGCATACCGATAAGGTGAGTGGATCAGACTCTCCTTTGCGTAGTTGACCGATTTTTTAGATCGGGTCATTTGGGCTGTTGTCGTTCAGTCGATGCAACTAGCCATTCTGAGTTGAGTAGGGTTGAGGAGCTTTGCACAAGAGTTTTTTGGAACTTTTTCATTGATAGTATTTGTGAAGGTTTTGTACATTCCATGGCCGAGATAGGGTCTTCCCCTCCAGGATCTTGAGTCGATATGTCCCTGGTCGAATGACTTCTTCTACTTGATATGGGCCTTCCCAGTTAGGGGAGAGTTTACCCTATTCTGTTGGCCTGGACACTTCTGCTCTTCGCAATACCATGTCCCCTGTGTGGAAAGTTTACTCCTTCACCCTTGCATCGTAGTACTTGGCGACTATGCCACCATTCTTATCTGGGCCTGTAGCCTGGTGCTTGATAGCAGATCCATATCGATCCTTCTGCGATCAGAATTCTCAGGCTCTTCATAGTTGTCAATTCTCAGGGACTGTAGGGAGACTTTGATAGGTAGCACGACTTCGGTACCATAGGCTAGGTTGAACGAAGACTCGCCGGTGGCTGTTATTGGGGTAGTTCAGTATGCCTAAAGGACAGATATCAGTTCTTCAGTCCAAAGCCCTTTGGCGGCGTTCAACCTTATCTTTAGACCATGGAGGATGGTCCAGTTGGTAACTTCGGCTTCTCCGTTGGACTGTGGATATGCAACGGATGTTAGCCAATGCTGGTTATGGTACCGAGAACAGAAGTCCTTAAACTTCAGATTATCGAATTGTCTCCCATTGTCCGTGATGATGACGTGTGGGATACCGAACCTGAAGATGATGGAGTTTTTCACAAAACTCTCCACCTTGCCCTCTGTGATTTGGGCCAATGGTTCGGCTTCCACCCATATTGTGAAGTAGTCGATGGCCACTAGGAGAAACTTCCTTTGCCCTGATGCTGGTAGGAATGGGCCAAGAATGTCCATCCCCCACTAGGCAAAGGGCCATGGGGCTGCCAACTGAGTCATGTGACTTGCAGGTTGTCTCTGCACATTGGCATACCTCTGGCATTGGTCGCACTTCCGCACGAAATCAGTTGAGTCCTTCTGGATGGAGGGCCAGTAATACCCTTGTCGAATAATCTTGTATGCTAGAGATCTACCTCCCAAGTGATCCCCGTATATACCCTCGTGGACCTCTCTCAATGCATAATCTACATCGGTGGGTCTGAGGCATTTCAGCAGTGGTTGGGAGAACGATCTCTTGTAGAGGGTTCTGTTTAAGATGATGTACTGAGATGCCATCCAGCGGATCTTCTTGGCCTCTGTCTTATCTTCGGGCAGTTCTCCTTCATTCAGGAATCTGATGATGGGATCCATCTAGCTTGGCTCAGCATCAATCTAGTACACCTCTACAGCCTCTTTGGCAATGCTTGGAGTCTCAAGATGTTCAACAAAGGTGCTCCCAAGAGACTCCGGTGCTGTAGTCGCCAATCGAGACAGTGCATCCGCCCAGGAGTTCTCTGATCGGGGAACATGAATAATTTCAAAATGTTCCAGTTGAGAGGATAAGGCCTAAACCTTCTCCAGGTATTGTACCATGGTTGGATCTTTGGTTGCGTACTCCCCATTAACTTGATTCACAACTAGTTGAGAGTTAGAGAAGGCTCGGAGTTGCCGGACTCCCAAATCTTTGGCGACCCGAAGTCCGGCGAGTAGGGCCTCATATTCGGCCTGATTATTGGAGGCGTGGAAGGAGAAACGAAGTGCATACTCTATAATCTGGCCGTCAGGTTCGGCCAACATGAGTCCAGCCCTGCACCCGGTAGCATTGGAAGCTCCGTCCACATGAAGCATCCAAACGGACTTCATCTCCTTCGGGGCTTCTTTTTCATCCAAAGAGGCTTCATCTTCGGACTTTCAGGTGCACTCAGCCAGAAAATTAGAGAGCTCCTGGGCCTTCATAGCAGCTCGGGACTGGAAGCTAATGTCAAATTCGCTTAGCTTCACAGCCCACTTGGCTATCCTTCCAGAAATGTCCGGAGATTGGAGAACGGCCTTGAGAGGTTGATCTGTCAGCACCACGATAGCGTGGGCCTGGAAATATGGCCGTAGTCGCTTTGCCGCAATCACTAAAGAGTAGATCAGCTTCTGCATCCTTGCATACCACGTTTCTGCATCATGCAGGATCTTTCTGATGTAGTAGATCGGCTTGTGGGACCCGTCTTCCTCCTTTCAGACAAGAACCGAGCTCACTGCTTCATTTGAAGTAGAGAGGTACAGGTGGAGGACCTCGCCTTCTTTTGGCTTGGAGAGCAATGGCGGGGTCTCCAAATACTTCTTCAATTCCTCAAAGGTAGCGTGACAGTCTTCGGACCATTTGAAGCCCTTTGATTGTCGAAGTTCCTTGAAGAACGGAAGACATTTCTCGGCGGACCGAGAGATAAATCTGCTTAGGGAGGCAATCCTCCCTGTCAACTGTTGGACTTCCTTTTTATAGGAGGGATGTCGCATATCCTTCAAGGCCTGGATCTTCTCGGGGTTGGCCTCAATCCCTCGTTTGGTGACAAGGAAGCCCAAGAATTTACCTGACGTGACCCTGAAGGTGCACTTCGCCAGGTTTAACTACATTTTGTAGCGCTGGAGAGCGCTAAATGACTCCTCCATGTCGCGGATGTGGTCTCTCCGATGGAGACTCTTGATGATCATGTTGTCAACATAGGCCTCCATATTCCTTTCCAGTTGCTTTTCAAACACCTTATTGATGAGTCTTTCAAATGTCGCTCCGGCATTCTTGAGGCTGAACGGCATCATCTTGTAGGAGTAGAGACCTTTGTCAATGATGAATGCCGTCTTCTCCTCATCCTGCGGATCCATTCTGATCTGGTTATAGCCAGAGAAGGCATCCATAAAGCTCAGCAACTGGTGGCCGGCGGTAGTGTCGACTAGTTGATCAATCTTTGGGAGAGTGAAGCTATCTTTTTGGCAAGCCTTATTGAGGTCTGTATAGTCGATGCAGATCCTCCACTTGCCGCTAGCTTTCTTCACCATTACCACATTGGCCAGCCACTCGGGGTAGCGGGCCTCTCTGATGAACCCTGCTTTGAGGAGCTTGCCAACCTCTTCATCAACATCTTGCTGTCTTTCGAGGATGAAGCTCCTCTTCTTTTGTCGCACCAGCTTGTACCTAGGGGTTACTTCCAGTCGATGAGTAATCACTTCGACGAGAATCCTGGGCATATCCGAAGCCAACTAGGTGAAGACATCGGCGTTGTTCCTGAGAAAATAGATTAGCTTCATTCTGGTTTCCTCGAAAAGGGCACTCCCGATTTGCACAACTCTGGAGGGATCTTCCTCATTCAAAGTTATCGGGATGGTCCTCTCCATGGGTTCACCAAGGTTTGTGGTTGAATCCCTCGGATCTAGCTGATCCGGGGTAGTCAAATCTTTGAAATGCCTATCTTCAATCATTAGACATTGTCGTGCCATCCTCTGGCTCCCTCTAACTTCTCCAACACCAATCCTAGTGGGGAAGCATACTAAGAGTTAGTGAGAGGAGATCACGGTCCGGAACCTATTCAGGGCGAGCCTCCCTAGAATAATATTATATGCAGAGGGGATCTGGACCACCGTGAAGTTGATCGGCAATGTCTTTTGTCGAGGCTCAGAGCTGAGGGTTACAGGCAACACTATCTCCCCTTCGGCATAAACTTGGTTACCCCCGAAATCGGAGAGTGGTATGGGGGATCTCTGTAGTTGATGTCTAGGAATACACATTTTGGAGAATGCATCGTACATCAAGACATCAGTCGAACTTCCATTATCAATAAGAACTCTCTGTACATCATAATTGGCCACTATGGCCGAAATTACAAGAGGGTCATCGTGCAGGAGCCGGACTCCCTCAAGGTCATCGTCGGAGAAGAGGATGGAGTTGTTATCTTTTAGTCGCTTTGAAGCTTCATCTTCATCCCTTCTCCAGTTGGCGGGCCAGTGTATCATCCCTACACCTCCGTTGGTGGGCCTTTGATTTGGCAATTCGGCCTCTTCGGGAGGTGGCTGGGGATCAGTTGCTTCCGATCGGGGCTCCTGGCGATCGATGTACCACCCCAGGTACCCTCTCTTGATGAGATCCTCAATTGCATCCCTCAGCTGGATGCATTCTTCTGTGTTGTGGCCGTGGTCCCGGTGGAATCGGCAGAATTTGTTCCTGTTCCTTGCGAAAGAGGAGGCCTTCATGGGACGGGGCTGTTGGAGATAGTTTTCTTTTTTTATCTCCATGAGGATCTTTTCTCGAGGGAGGTTGAGGGGGGTGTATGAGTTGAATCTTCCTCCCAATGCTCTGGGCTTGGAAGGCTTCTTTGGTGATCTGCATATCTACCGCCGTTGTTATTCGAAGTTTGGGGGCCTTGCCCCCTATTCTTCTTCTTCTTTGAAGGGGGTTTCCCTTCAATCAAACATCGATTCGCCGCCTGCTCTTCAGCATCGACGTATTTCTGAGCCCTTGATAGGAGCTCAGCGTAGCTTTTGGAAAACTTCTTGTCCAGGGAAAAAGTAAAACTGGAGGTTTGAAGCCCCTTCTTCAGAGCTGACATGGCCACATGCTCGTTGAGATCGGGGATCTCAAGCATGGCCACATTGAACCTGGAGATGCAATCTCTCAGGCTCTCTCCTTCATTCTGGTGAAGGAGGAAGAGTGTGTCCATATTCCGAGGAGTCTTGCGGCAGGTCCTGAAATGCAAGACAATGCAAGACAAACAATTTTTCTAACTCGGAAAAAGAATCGATGGTACCTTGGTGCAGGCTCGAGTACCACATCCGAGCGGACTTCTTCAAGATAGCTAGGAATGCCAAATAGTACGTCACGTCCGAAGCTCCTTGAATCATCATATAGGCTTTGAAGCTGCCCAAATGGTCGAAGGGGTCGGTGGTGCCGTCGTAGGGTTCCATCTGGGGAACCCTGAAGTGCCGAGGAATGTCCTCAGCCATAATGCGATCGGTGTAGGGTGGGCGTAGATCATCCATAATCAGGTCCTCGGGATCTCTCTTATCCCACATTCTCTATTCTCGCACCCTTGCCATCTCTGATTCGATGGCTCTGAACCTCCCATCATAATCGGGAGTCTGCTTGGATGCTCTCTCTACCAGAGTGGAGTCTTCGGAGGAGGAAGAGGATGTTTTCCTAGGCCTTTTCCCTTTTTGTGGGGAATCGATAGACCTAGGCAGTCTCGAAGTTTGGCCTTCAGGAGAGGGCTGAGAATGGGGAGAGGGATGCGCTGAATCCTCCCATGGTGCTCTCCTTCTTCGGGATCGAGAGCTATATCTAGAAACAGCCGGTGGGTTTGCCATCGGGAAGGCTCTGTCTTGAAACTCTTGAACCAAGGCTGTCAGGTTGGTGACCTGGTTCAAAAGAGCTTCGAACTGCTGTTCTCCTACAGTAACCGTGGGAGGTGGAACATCATTCACATCCGGGAGTGCACCCCCCTAAGACGGAGCACGACTCCGGCTTGTAGAAGCATTTTGGACTTTTCCTCTTGCCATCAAAGAATTCTTTGTTTCTTCTCCTTGTCTGGGAGGGAGCTTAACAAATGTTAGTAAAACTGTTCCCCTACCTGGTGCGCCAATCTGTTGGTGTGGAGTCCCTGGATCGGCCGGTCAGAGCTACTGCATCGTAGGACCGCTCCCTGGTTCACCTGCAAAACATGTCCCTTGCCGGAGTTGTTCCGGCGGAGGACACTCCGATGCCTAAGTTAGTGGTGGATTCCAGCCACAGAATGGGAAAGATGTGGAGAGTGGAAGAGAAAAAGAGCTCTTGGAGATTGAAAATGTGTATGTACAAGATTATTCACGCGTACCTCTTGAGCCATCCTCCTTACCCATATTTAAAAGATGGCCTCCGGCCTGTGGCCCGCTCTTTTTCCGAAGATCATGGAGAGCATTCACTCCCATGATAGTCGATCGTGGGTTGTCAATGAGTGGTTCCAGCCAGATAGGAGGCGTGGCTGCAGGAATTGCATGCCATGATCATGGCATGATGATTGTCGATTGTAACCGTTGGTTACAGTTTTCTTTTTGGAATAGATTGTGGTTCAAGCTTCGGGTTTCCCCTTGCATGGGCTGAAGGCTCGATATTTTCCCGAGGCTGGAGATCATGTCTATGGTGGGGACCAAAGTTTGTTTCTTCGAAAATCGATGAGTAGTTCAGACTTCGGCCGGGGCCGAAGGTGCCACCTGAAGGACTGGCCTTCATATGCTGCAGTTCGGTGTGAAGCCTTGAGTTGCTTACAGTTGGCCTTCGCTTAGTCCGAAGTCCATAGTCCGGAGAACCGGGGCTTCGATAAGTCAAAATGGAGTCTGGTTCGTAGCTGAATCAGGATATCCTAACTGGAGTTGTGCAAGTGATCCTTAGACCTAAGATCACCATGGTTTCTTATGTACAAAAAGCCATGTTTTGGTTCATACTCATTCATGACAAAGAGTCATGTATGGGATGTTCTCGGATATGGTGGATTGTGCATGAATGATGTGAGTGGATCAATAAGGAATCGATCACTCCTAGTAAGAGGACTTATCCCATGTAATCTCTTTGATTATTGACTCAAAAAGTTTTTGATTAAAGTAGGATGAGATTAGAAAGGATTTCTAATCTTTCATTGATCAAGTTTTCTTTATCGAATTGACATTTGAAAGAATTAAGTTCTAGGATTTGACAATTCTCTGTACCCATCACTTATTCGAGATAAAGGGAGATCGAAGGATTGAATTGTATGGTAACTTCTACTGAAGGATATTTTGATAATTTCTATCAGATTCTTTATCTTCTGGATAGGAATGATATGATGCTAGATGTTAATCATGTCTATAGGTCATCATGAATCAAATTGGTTGGATTCATGAGTCAATTTGGAAGTTGGTTCAAATTGGCAACTTGGGTCAGCTCGATTTGACCTAATTAGGTCAATTAGTTTTGATCGAATGAAATAGCTTAGACCTAGACCTATTGCTAGCTAGATGTGGAGCCCAAAGGGGCACACATGCTTGGAAATTGGCCAAGGAAGTCAATTGGATTTTGGTTAGGGTCATTTGATTCTAATAGGCTAGCTAATTTTTATACTAGCATATGCATTCTAACCTAACTCCTAACCGAGTTAGATTGGGTTAGTTTGCTTGCTACTTGGGCTAACCAATTTAGGTAAAACTTAAATTGGGTTGAGTACTAATTGTGATAGCATTTATCTATATTTATCTAAAATTTATTGAACATTATCCATGGATTATGGAAGAGTCCAAATGGGATTGGACTCTTGGCACCATATTGGCATGCACCAAGATTAAGGGGCCTAAAAAGTGTTAGGTTTTGGTGGCACAGCAGAAGAATGGATTTCAAAATTTTCATTTTGAAATTCCAAATAACTAGAAACCCTAAGCCCAAGATTCCTTATTCATTACAATCAACAAGTCATTCAAAACAAGGTTTGGAGAAATACCTGGAACACTAACTCCTTCTTTCCACCAGGCACACAAGTGCATGTCCTCTAGAGGTGATCCACACGGGAATTGAACTTGGTTGCTTAATCCATTGGGACTATTTCAATGGCCTTTCTTCCTTTAGCAGCCTCTCCTTCCTTGCCCAAACCCTTGCCCTCTAGTAAAGTACTCTGAGCCCTCTCCAAAACCTTTCTTTACTCTCTTTATCACTTCCTAATTCTCTTCCTAAGCCCTTGTCTTAAAATGGTGGACTTGTCTTAAGGCAAGACCTATATCCTAACAAGGAAAGGAAGAGACAAGGAAGTTTAAGCGACAGAGTGTAAGAATGCAAGAAAGAAAGGAAATCAGATACCTTTGGTATAAACACCGAAGGCTTTAAATAGGAGATGGGGGGGCGCCAATAGTGTTTCTTCATCAGCCTTTGATCTGTCAAATAACAGATCATATAAGACCCTTCATTAAGGAGTCTTATCTTGAAAGGTCAAGACCTTTCCTGCGCCTAAGGACTTCTCTTGATAAAGTCGGCCATTTGTCCTCATTCCATATGGGATGTAACTGGCTGATAGGGTCTTAGAAGGTGTGGAAACAATGTGACTTATCCAAGAGTCAAGTTCCTTCATTAAGAAGGACTCTTGGATTTGAAATGTTGTGGTAACCAAGTGAAGGGACGCAACCCTTCACATAGCACACCAATATTCCACACCACCTAACCTTTATTTCAACCGGCAATAAGCCATAATAATCAGAAATGGGATAAGGCTAGGGACACAATGTTGCATGTGGAAACTAATTCACATAAGCAGAAGGACTCTAGGTCCATCTACGTGCCATTTAATCTTGGAGCATAAATCATTTGGCGCCAAGAGTCCCATCACTTTAGGACTCTTCAAATAATTAGATAAAGGTTGATTAAATCTGGATAAAACCAGATAATTGCTGCCCCACTTTGGACTCAACCCAATCTAGGATTTTTTCAAATTGGTTAGCCCATTAAGCAACCTTTAGACCCAATTCAATTGGGTTAGGAGTTACGTTAGCCTACACATGCTAGTATGTAATCTACCTAACCAATTAGGATCCCATGACCCTAATAAGATTTTAATTGAATTCCTAGGTCAATTCTCTAATGTGTGTGACCCTTTGGGTTCCACATCTAGCCAGTACTAGGACTAGGTCCAAGCCAATTCGATCCAATCAAACCTGATTGACCTAATTAGGTCAAATTGAGCTGACCTAAGTTGCCAATTCGAACTAGCTTTCGGATTGACTCATGAATCCAAATGAATTGATTCATAAAAATCTACAAGACATGATTGACATCTAGCAATGTATCATGCCTACCTAGAAGATATGGAATTTAGTAGAAACTACCAAAATACCCTTCAGTGGAAAGCTATCGTGCAATTCAATCTTTCGATCTCCTTTTATTTCGAATAAGTGATGGATATGGATAATTGTAAAACCCTAGCACTTAGTCATTTCGAATATCATTTTGAAAATGAAGACTACTGATGATTGATTAGAAAACACTTCTAATCTGATCCTTCTTTGATCAAAGACTCCTTGAGTCATCAATCGAAGAGATTACATGGGATAACATTTTCTCTTACTAGGAATGATCGATTCCTTGTTGATCCACTCACATCCTTCATACACCATCCACCATATCCGAGAACATCCCGTACATGACTCAATGTCATGAATGTGTATGAACCAAAATATGGCTTTGTGTGCATAAGGAACCATGGTGATCTCAGGTCTAAAGATCACTTGCATAACTCCCACTATGAGAACTATCTCTTGACAAGTAGTAAGACTTCCATAAGATATTCTCAGTATGGATCAGTTCGGTGAACTCAAACCCTATTAAGCACCCTTATCCTTGTATTAGTGTCTCTACACAAGTAGTTGTGAGACCAACCACCCTTTCTATCGAGCATACATAGGATAAGCTAGTCTTTTCAAAAATATCGATCCCCGAATCGATGATCCAATGACTAGGAATATTTTAGATTAGGATTTATAGAAACTTAGTGTTGGGTTTCGGTGGCACAATGGAAAGATGGATTTCAAAATTTTCATTTTGAAATTCTAAACTACTAGAAACCTTAAGCCTAAGATCCCTTATTCATTACAATTACCAAGTCATTCAATTAGGATTTGGAAGAATACATGAAATGCTAATTCCTTTTTCTTTTCACTAGATACACAAGTGCATGCCCTCCAGAGGTGATCCACATAGGAATTGATCCTAGGAAGCACTCCTTAGCAGGTTGCTCAAAACACTGGGACTCTTCTATGGCCTTTCTTCCTTTGGCAGCCTCCCCTTTCTTGCTCAAAACCTTGCTCTCCAGTAGAGCACTATAATCCCTCTCCAAATCCTCTCTTCACTCTCTTTTTCACTTCCTTATTCACTTCCTAAACCCTTGTCTTAAGATAGCAAACTTGTCTTAAGACAAGACCTAAGTTCTAACAAGGGAAGGAAAAGACAAGGAGATTGTGGCAGAGTGTAAATGTAAGAATGAAAGGATATATGATCCCCATAGGCCTAAACATAGATGGCTATTTATAGGAGATGGGGAGGCACCATATATGGCTCTTCATCAGCCCTTGATCTATTAATCAACAGATCATATAAGACCCTTCATTAAGAAGGAGTCTTATCTTGAAGAGTCATGATCCTTCTTGCACTAAGTGATAAAATATTTGTCTCTTTGGTTCCTAGCCAAAATCTCCACTTTCCATGTGGCAATAACTAGTTGCAGGAAAGCCAAGGGATGTGAAAAGAGAAGGGAAGTATCAGAGAATTTTAAGATACTTAAAGTAGGACTTTGCCTTATCAATTTGGCACCAACAATGAAGGGATGCTTCCATCATTGTGCGCATTCTAATTTCACGCTACTTCCCACCAACTTGACCGGTCAAAGCCTACATGATATGAGTGTCATATGAAAAATGATTAAAAGGGATTTATCACCTAAAAGGTGATTAACAAGTAGAAGGACTCTTGGTCCTTTTGTGCCCCATTAATTGCTGCATATCACATTTGGCACCAAGAGTTCCTTGCCCTTGGGGCTCCTAGTATTTGGTGCATAAGAGCCTTAATAATATCAGATAAAATCTGATAAAATTACCCCACTTAGGACTCAACCCAATTTAGGATTTCCTTAAATTGGTTAGCTCGTTAAATAACCTTTAGACCAAATTCAATTGGGTTAGGAGTTAGGTTAGCCTACACATGCTAGTGTGTAATCTAGCTAACCAATTAGGATCCCATGGCCCTAATTGAATACCAATTGACTTCCTAGGCCAATTCCCTAATGTGTGTGATCCTTTGGGTTCCACATCTAGCCAACAGTAGGTCTAGGTCCTAGCCAATTCGATCCAATTGAATCCAATTTGACCTAATTAGGTCAAATTGAGCTGATCTAAGTTACCAATTCGAACTAGCTTTCAAATTGACTCATGAATCCACTCGAATTGATTCATGAAAACCTACAAGACATGATTGATGTCTAGCAATGTATCATTCCTACCTAAAAGATGAGAAATTTGATAGAAAGTACCAAAATACCCTTCAATGGAAAGTTACCATGTAATTCAATCTTTCGATCTCCCTTTATCCTGAATAAGTGATGGGTATGGAAAATTGTTAAACCCTAGCACTTAGTCATTTCGAATCTCATTTTGATAATGAAGACTCTGTTAATGACTGATTAGAAAGTACTTCTAATCTCATCCTACTTTGATCAAAGACTCCCTAAGTCATCAATCAAATAGATTACATGGGATAACATTTTCTCTTACTAGGAATGATCGATTCCTTGTTGGTCCACTCACATCCTTCATACACCTTTCACCATATCCAAGAACATCTCGTACATGACTCAATGTCATGAATGAGTATGAACCAAAACATGGCTTAGTGTGCATAAGGAACCATGGTGACCTCAGGTCTAAAGATCACTTGCATAACTCCCACTATGAGAACTATCTCTTGACAAGTAGTAAGACTTCCATAACATAGTCTCAGTGTGGATCAGTTCAGTGAACTCATACCCTAATAAGCACCCTTATCCTTATATTAGTATCTCTGCACAAGTGGCTATGAAACAAACCACCCTCTTCATCGAGCATACATAAGATAAGTTAGTCTTTCTGGAAGCATCGATCCCCGAATCGATGATCCAATGACTAAGAACATTTTAGATTAGGATTTTTAGGAACTTTGTTGTCACTGTTATGATCTTCATCATAACCCTAATTTCTTTGTCCTAATCTATGAAGTTCATCAAAATCTTTAAATAAGATACAACAGTATGATGAAAAAAGATGCCTTTTATTGATATAAAAATGTTATACAAGAGTTGGAAGATTACAAAAATGCACTTTAAAAGATTGACTTTTAGGATACTTTTCTTTCAATCTCCCACTTGCAATAAAGCTAATCATCCTTGTATTTTATACCCATACAACCTAAGTGGTGATCAAACTGCTACTAGGGTAGTGCTTTAGTGAATGGGTCTGCTATATTGTTCTTTATATCTACTCGTTTGATGATAATATCTTGTCCTTGAATGAGGTGGAAGCAACTTAGGATGTGCTTGGGCATATTATGAGACCTTGGTTCCTTAGCTTGCGCAACAGCTCCATATAATATAGTGGCACTGGTTGTTGTATTTTAGGAACCACACCCAATTTCATGATAAATTTCTTCATCCAGACAGCTTCTTTCGTGGCTTTACTTGCAGCAATATATTCTGCCTTAGTAACTGAGTCAGCTATAGTTGGCTACTTTGTACTCTTCCAACTCATTACACCATCATATAGGGTGAAGACATATCTTGATATGGATTTGCTATCATCTGGACCTAATTGAAAACTAGAATCTATATATCCTTCTAGTTTTAACTCTGATCCACCATATAGAAGAAAAATATCCTTAGTCCTTTTCAGGTACTTAAGGCTATTTTTCATAGCTTTCCAATGATCCTCTCCTGGATCTACCTGAAACCTACTTACAATGCCCATGGCATAAGCAACATCAGACCTGGTACATAACATGGCATACATAATTGATCCTATAGCTGAAGCATAAGGAATCATAGCCATCCTCTCTCTTTCTTCCAATGTCTTAGAAGAAATTTTCTTGGAGAGATGTATACCTTAACTCATGGGTAAGTAACCCCTCTTACTTCCATCCATGTTAAATTTCTTCAATACTAAGTCAATGTACCTAGATTGGGATAAGCCTAGATCCTCTTAGATTTATCTCTATATATCTTTATCTCTAATATATAGGATACCTCTCCTAGATCCTTCATAGAAAACTTTGATGATAGCCAAGTTTTGACCGATTGTAACATTGGGATATCATTTCCAATGATAAGTATGTCATCGACATACAGAACCAAAAAGATAATTGCATTTCTATTTGTCCTTTTATACACACAAGGTTCATCCACATTTTTAATGAAACCAAATTCTCTGATTACTTCATCAAAATGGATATTCAAACTCCTCGATGTTTGCTTTAATCCATATATAGATTTTTTAAGTTTGCATTCTTGATTTGGTCTCCTACTTGAGACAAACCCTTCTAGTTATGACATATAGACTTCTTCCTCAAGATATCCATTGAGGAAAGCAGTCTTTATGTCCATCAGTCAAATTTCATAATCATAATATGATGCTGTTGCAAGCAAAATCCTGATGAACTTAAGCATTGTTATTGGTGAAAAGGTTTCATCATAATCAATACCATGTTTTTGTTTGAAACCTTTTGCCACTAGACTTGCCTTGTAGGTATCTACTTGGCCATCTGCTCCAATCTTCTTCTTGAAGACCCATTTATATCCTATTAGGTTAACTCCTTCAAGTAGATCTACCAAGGCCCAAACCTGATTGGAATACATGGAGTCCATTTCAGATTTTGTGGCATTTAACCATTTATCAGAGCCTTTACTCTTGATGCTTATGTATAGGTCATAGGATCATCATCCTGAATGATATTGGCTTTATTGTCATTCCCAATGACAAAGCCATATCTGAGAGGTGCACCTCACACCCTCTCTGACCTTCAAAGAGGAGGTGTGTGTTGTGGCTGTTCCTGATCATCAAGAACATTTGATTAAGAAATTTCATTTGAAGACTCTTCAAGTATTGGTAGTTGGTTTTGAACTTCACTAAGTTCAAGTGTTGTTCCACTACTTCTTTCTTGGATAAATTCTTGCTCCAAGAATGTAGTATGTCTACTGACAAATACCTTTTGTTCAGTAGTATGATAAAAAAGGTATCCAATACCCTCTTTAGGATAACAAACGAACCTGCATTTGTCAATCCTAGCACTTAACTTATGTCCAAAATTATTTTTGACATAAGAATAGCAACCCCAAATCTTCATGTATTTAAGATTTGGTCTTTTGCCATTTCATACCTCATATGGTGTGTTAGTCACTGACTTTGATGGAACCCTGTTCAATATATAGCATCAATTTCTAAGGCATATCCCCAGAAGGAAATAGGAAGATATGTGAAGCTCATCATGGACCTTACCATGTCTAACAAGGAACGATTTTTCCTTTCTGCCATACCATTTAATTGGGATGTATAAGAAGAAGTCCATTCATAGAGTATTCTTTTGTCCTTAAGATGGTTTAGAAACTCACTAAACAAGTGTTTTCCTCCTCAATCAGAATGAAGAATCTTAATACTATGTCTAATTTGTTTCTCAACCATACTTTAATACTCTTTAAACTTATCAAAGACTTCAGACTTGTATTTCATCAGATACACATGTCCAAACCTAGATAAGTCATTAATAAATATGTTGAAGTAAGAGTATCCACCTTTGGCCTGAGTTGTCATAGGTCCACATACATTAGTATGTATAAGACCTAATAATTCAGTTGCCCTATCTCCATGTCCATTGAATGGAGACTTGGTCATTTTACCTATGAGGCAAGATTCACAAGTTATTAATGATTGAAAATTATAAGGATTAAAGTAATTATCTTTGACTAACTTGTTTATCCTTGACTCACTTATATGACCTAATTGGCAATGCTAGAGAAATGTGACATTGACATTATCTCTCATTCTTTTCATGTTATCAACAAGTAATATTTTATCATTGAATTCTAAAGTTAAAAGACCATTGATAAATAACCATGTATGAATATTTTATTAGAATGAAGAATAGAGTAGCCACTACTCTTTACACTTATTTCAAATCCTTGTTATAATAACAAGGTTATCGAAATAATGTTTCTTACAACATTTGGAACATAGTAGTAGTAGTCTTCGAACTTTAATATATTACCTGAAGGTAATAATAAGAGATAAGGTGCCCACAGCTTCAATGTACATGGCTTCACCACTTGCGCCATATAGCTCGAAGTCACTTTCTTCAAGCTTCTAATTCTATGGAGTCCCTACAATGACTTGCAAATATGAGACCCACATGCGGTATCCAATACCCATAAATTAGAAATAGAAGCACTCAATGATAATATGGTTTGTATCATGTACAAACCTTTAGATTCTCCTCCGGCATCTTGCTTCACACTTGCAAGATATATCTTATAATTTTTCTTCCAATGCCCTTGCTTGCCGTAGTGGAAATAGGCTCCATCATTTACAGCCTTCTTTGCTTTCTTCTTCTTCTGGATGCTCTTTTTAGGGTTGAATTTCTTTTTCAAACCCTTCTTCATTGCCTTCTTCTTCCTTTTAGCAAAAAGAAGATGAGTCTTATCTCCCTTAGAATGGCTCTCTACTATCTTAAGCATGTTAAGTAGCTAGGCAAAGAAGTATTCAGTTTATTCATATGATAATTTATAATTATCTGAGAGAAGGAATTCGGGAATGACTGCAAAATCAAGTCCTAGTTGAGTTCACCATCCATTACAAACCTTAATTGACCTAATCGGGTGATTAAGTCAATCATTTTTAGAACATGGGTTTGAACTAATGAATCCTCACTCATACGTGCATGGAACAACTACTTCGATATCTTATACCGAGCAGCCCTACTTTGTTCTCCATAAAGCTCCTTAAGATTGAGCAATATGGACTGAGGTTCCATCTCTTCATGTTGCCTCTGAAGCTCATTGCTCATTGAGGCCAACATGATGCACCTGACAGTCATGCTATCATTTAGCCACATTTTATGTGTGGCCATTTCCTCCTCAGATGCATCCTCTCTGATCAGCTCAGATCTAGAGAATCAAGAATTTAAGAAAGTTTCTCTTGAGTTAATACTATCCTTAAGTTCCTCAACCAGTCCACATAATTTGGACCTGTCAACTTATTGGCATCTAAAATGCCCCGCAGTGATAAATTTGAAGCCATAATAAATCCTACATTTAATTAAGACCAATATAAACAGACCACTCAAGATGACATTCATAACTATATAAGGACTTTATATCTAATTATGTCTCTCACTATTTTATGCGAATACCATAACTCTCACCTATGGTAAGCGAGAAACCTTACCAGGTTTCTTTAGTGGGGTTGAGATCCCAATTCTTCATGAGTGTATTGTGTTACACAACAAACATTCATGAGTTCAAAGGTAGGAATTCCTTTCTAATTGCAACCCATGCAATCTCAATAAATGAACTGCCTCTAAAATACTTATAGTCTTGTGTTACACAATAAACTATAATATCTTAGTTTAGTCAGACCCTTCATTTCCATATAAACATGTTCGAATAATGTTGCCCTTGTGTTACACAACAAAGCAATACTACCAAACATACTATAAACCAAAAACTGCACTAGGATAATTCATATTTAACACTAGGGTAGGCCTTGTGTTACACAACAAACCTACTATAGTTTTTAATATAAACTATACCTAGCATGAAAGAAGGCAAACTATAGTGTGTTAATTTAATCGGCTTATTCAATTTAAGGTTTCAAATATAGCCAAATTGGCCAGGTAAGTGAAAGAGATGAGGGGGTCCCCCTGTTGCTTTCCTTAGACACCAAATTAATTAGCCAGGTCAGGCAACAAAACCAATTAAAAATCTCATTCCCTTTACCTTCCCAGAACCACTTGCTTAGCACCAATTGGCTAATCATATAACACTAAATGAATTTTGCCTCTTGACTAACTTACACTATGACTAAATATTTTAATTATGAGGGCTTTTAGTGGTCTCAAAACACATCCTAATATTGACTTAATCATGTCAACCTAACATTCATGACATCATAATGTATTCATAACCATACACATATGACATGATATTCATTCCATCATTCGAGCATATTAACCCTAATATGCATACCATAAGCATGATTGTAATATCAATTTGTTCACCTCACTTGTTCATGGGATATGGCTACAACGGCACCCCTACACATCATAGAAGACCCCATTGAATGGGAAGAGAGGGCCATGAAATCCTAAGTAACTCCTATAACCGGACGTCCATGGTGACTAGCCCAATCGAAGCAGTTACTAGGATTTATCATATTAAAAATATGTATATGACCTAATCATGCATAGAATCATATAATCATTCAATAGCATGCACCACATTGTTCTCAATGTCCTTTGCCTATCTTTCATATTCAGATGACACAGTCCATCTTTAGGCATATGCAAAACCCTACTTAGCCTTGATTCATCAATAGATAAAGTTATCCCCTTAACAGTTGATATTACCTCATTTGCTCCCAGGGACATATTCTAAAAGGAACTTCTGACTAAGCTTGGGTAAGTAGGAATGTCCAAAGAATAGAAATATTTCTAGCCTTGAAGCTCGATCCATTCGCTTATTCTAAACCCTCTCAAGGAAACTGAAATTGATGTGTCAGCCAGAGGTTAAAGGATGGTTACCCATAATAAAAACTTTCCTCTGAGGTGTTGTGGATTGATCTTAAGGTTCACTTTGTGCTTCCCAAAGAGTCAGTTCGTCTACTCTTCGTTTTGATCTTCTTTCTTCTTGGATTGATCTTGGAGCCGGATGCTTGGATCTTTTAGCAACTGCTGATTTCGGTGCCATTTGGTCAAGATCTAAGGTGGGAAAGTGAGGATTAGAGTGGTCCTAAGATGGGAAGTGGAGTGGTCCCCTAGGGCTCTACTTGGAATAGTGAAAGGGAAATGAAAAGAATTTTTTAAGGCTATCGGCTTATAAGGGTGCCCAACATTCAAGTCGGCTCGACCAACAAAGTTTTTCTGCTCGAGTCAGCTCGAGCCAAAACATAGAAAAAGGCTCTAAAAATTTAATAAAAAGGTTTTATTCCCTAGATATACACTATATAAGGTGGCTACTATCTATAGATTGGTGATGGAGGTATTCTAGATAATTTTTCCTTAATTTTGAAATAATTAGGTTAGAAATTTTAAAAAGGGTCACACAAACTTAATTATCCTCTAATCAATTGAAACCTATCATCATTAAGTGGCTTAGTAAAGATGTCGGCTAATTAATCTTCAGTTGGAACAAATTCAAGTTCAATATTATCATTTTGTACATGATCCCTAATGAAATGATGTCTAATTTTTATGTGTTTGGTCCTAGAATGTTGAATTGGATTCTTTGTTAAATTAATAGCACTTGTGTTATCATATTTGATAGGAATTTTAGTTTGAATAACACCATAATCTTCTAGTTATTGCTTAATCCAAAGCACTTGAGCACAACAACTTCCTGCAGCCACATACTCTACCTCAGCAGTAGATAGTGCTACGGAGTTTTGCTTCTTACAGTGCCATGAGATTAAGTTCAACCCTAGAAATTGATAAGTACCATTAGTACTTTTTTTATCAATTTTACATCTACCATAATCGGTATCAGAAAAATCAATTAAATTTAATGAAGATTGCTTATAATACCATAGACCTAGATTACTTGTTCTTTTTAGATATCTTATAATTCTTTTAAGAGCAAGTATATGTGATTCTTTTGGATTAGATTGAAATCTAGCACATATACATATACTAAATAAGATATCAAGTCTACTGGCTATTAAATACAATAATGATCCAATCATACCTCGATAAAGCTTTTGATCAACATTATTCCATCTTCATCTTTATCAAGTCTGCAGGTGGGGCTCATGGGTGTGCCAATTTCTTTGACTAACTCCATACCAAACTTCTTAATGATCTCCTTGATGTACTTAGCTTGGTTGATAAATATTCCTTTCTTTGTTTGCTTAATTTGGAGTCCAAGAAAGTAGGTCAGTTCACCCATTAAGCTTATTTCAAATTTGCCCTGCATAACCTCAGCAAATTCTCTACACAAATTTTCATTAGTTGCACAAAAAATTATATCATCTACATAAATTTATGCAATTAACATGTCATTTTATTTTCTTTTAATGAATAAAGTGGTATCTAAACTACCTCTAATAAAATTATTTTCAAGCAAGAATTTACTTAATCTATCAAACCATGCTCTAGGTACTTGTTTTAAACCATACAAGGCCTTATTAAGTTTGGAAACATGATTAGGAAAAGCATGGTTTTCAAATCCTAGTGGTTGTTCTATAAAAACTCCTTCAGAAATGAAACCATTTAAAAATATGCTTTTTACATCCATTGGAAATAATTTGAAATCCATGTAACAAGCAAATATAAGTAATAATCTAATAGCTTCTAATCTTGCTACAGGTGCATAGTTTCATCAAAATCTATTCTTTTTTTCTTTGGAAACTAATCTAGCTTTATTTCTAATTACATTGCCTTTTTCATCTAATTTTTTCTTATAAACCCATTTAGTGCCTATAACAGGATGATCAGAGGGCCTATTTACTAAGGTCCAAACATTATTTATTTTAAATTCATTAAGTTCTTCGTGCATGGCCATCATCCAATTGGGATCATTTTTTGCTTTTTCTTTGCTATTTGGTTCTACTTATGAAACAAATGTTAGATAATCATGTGCATCTCTAAGTGATGACCTAGTCCTAACTCCTTTGAGAGATCATCTATAATTAAATCTTCAGGATGTGATGTTACATACCTCCATTCTTTAGGTAAATCACCATAGTCTTTCCTTACCATTTCTTCTCCTTCTTCAACTTGTTTGTCTTTTAAGCTGATGTCCTTCATAGCTTTGTCAATTATATGGTGTGGGCACCAGGAACCGACAGAGGCTCCTCAACCCTCTGTGGATCTCAGATTAGGGTTCCCCTTCTATGAGTCCTGTAATAAGGCCTTGATCCAAAGCAATTTCATAATTTCTTGTCAAAGTTTGATTAGTCCTGTACCTTGACCAATTTGGGTCAAGTTAGGTCATGAGTCCTGTATTTGTTCGAGTCTGAGTTTGGACTGGGCCCAAGCCCAATTGAAGTCACCCTGGTTTTCTTAACCAAATCAAGTTCTGGTGGGCCAACCCACCCCTTCTACTTGGAATAATGCCATCTCAGGTGCCACCTCAGCTACCTACGTGGCACCACATCAGCTGCCACTTGGGCATCCAAGGAGGGAAACAAGGTGGCACCCTCATGCTTTCCACATGCCCTTGGGCGACATTGGAAGGAAGAAACACCATCCCCCTCTTCCCTCCCCCACATCATGCCTTGTTCCACCAAAAGAAGGGCGTTGAAGATCCTTGAAGAAACCAAGCCACAAAGTAAGCCCCCTTCCAAGCTTTCTTTCCAAAGTGTTCATGCAAGGATGGAAGGTCAAAGGACACACTCCCCTCTTCAGGCCCTCAACCATGAAATGCCCAAGGAGCTCTCCACTTGGTCGGCCTTGAATCAATCCAAGAGATGGCGTTGAAGAGTCCAAGGGAACACATCCCTTCAAGCAAGCCATGCCCCACTCTTTCTTCCCAAAATGAGCATGCTAAGGAAGGAAGTCAAGAGACCAATCCCCCTCTCCAAGCCTTCCCACATGCCACGCCCAACCCAAGTCTTTTGGTCGGCCAAAGAGAGGAGAAGATGGAGAATTTTGGGCGCCACCATGAAAGTTTGTAATTTGAATTTCAAATGGGCCTTGGGTGCCTATTTAAAGGACCCAATCCCTCCCTTATAGAACTATTGAATGATTAAATGATTAATGAAAAAAGTTTGAGTTTTCCATCCTCCAATCATTGTCTCTTAGGCTAGGTTTGAGTGAAGTTGCCTTCGTCCCCAGGGACGTCGAGTGGTGTGAGGCCACCTGTCCGTCACCCCACGGCATCGCGAATCCTTCGTCCTCCAGGACATCGCGTGGTGTGAGGCCACATTCCTTCGTCCTCCGGGATGTCACGGGGTGCAAGGCCCCAAGTTATCTCCAACTTTGACTTCGGAATCCAGCCGGACACCGGGCTCGAAGCCCCTTCCCAACTCCATCTCAGTTCCTTTCCGTGCATCTCCACATCTCACTGATCCTTCTTTTGTTTGCCTACAGGTCCTCCCTAGCATCTCGGGCATCGGAGACAGTCAGCTTTGCCATCGCAACCTCCCGATCCAAAGCCAGTGCTTTCACGGGTTCGACTGCTCGGGCATCTAGGCCGCATCCGCCGAGTTGAGCGATCTCAGCACCGGGCGCTTCAGAAGTGTGAGGTTTGCTTTCTCTCTACCCTAAGTAGGTATTGTATGTCGAGCTAGTCCTACCGAGATTTCTTAATCCCTAGGTCTATTCTCGTTTTCACTTTTAGGGGCTTGAACTGCTAGTGTAAGCTTACATTACTCTTCTTTCGGATTTCTTGCCTTTGCCTGTGATCGGGAATCAAAACCCTAAAAAAATATCTAAAACTCATCAAACAAAAAAAAAAAAGAAAAGAAATTCCTTGCATCATAAGCATCCATCCCAGCATCCCTAGTCCTAACTCCCTTGTTCCACATCATTCTTGGTATCAGAGCAAGGCTAGGACTAGTGCACTTTGTTTTGTTTCATTTTCTGCATTCTGGTCAGTCCATATATGGTCTGATTATTGGATTGTTTCTCTCTATAGAGACATCCAAATTTCATGATTTCTATTTTGTTAGATCACACTAATTTCAAAGTATTTTTTTCTAGTTTCTCAGATTTTATTTCAGTTTATAGATTTTCTACAAGCTGAAATACTGCCTGAGAAAATCTCAGGTCTGAAATTTCAGCAAGCATCTCATCTTTTGATTCATTCATCCTTCTAGCTTGCTTCTTGCATGTTTTAATTCCTACATTTTGTTTAGCATTCACCCATCTAAAAGACACAAAAGAACAAAAAAAAAATTTTTAATTCATTTCATTAGTCATTATTGTGCTTCATTTTACATAACTTATCTTAAGGGGGTCAAATTAACATAGGGTCAGGATTTCATTTCCTGTCCCTAGCCCAAAAACCACCACCCGGCATATCGAACCCTAGCCATTAACTAAAATTAATTAGACATTTAATCTGCTTTAGTGAGCTAGGGACATCCACGAAGTCGGGTCGACCCAAGTGCTGAGCCAAGCTAGATCTTGTTGGTGTGTGCTTGAGTAACTGGTGTCTAGGCAAGTGGTTCAGGGACTAGAGCCCAAAGGGAAGTGGGTTGGTTCGCTTACCTGGCCAATTTCTAATTGGTGTCTAGGCAAGCAAAGAGGAACCTCCACTAACCTTACACTTACCTGGCCAGGTGCCAAGTTACTGCTTTCATGTTCATCTTCTTGACTTTACATTTGGAGAGATCTCCTAGGTCTAGCAAACCATAGCATCGTTTTGTTACATGAGCACTAGATCAGGAACCTCTTTTCACCCACCTTCTCCACCCTCTACTGACACCATGGACCAACTGCGAGCTGACATTGGAGCCTTAACCCAATCCATGACCCAATCCATGAACCAGTTTAATAATAGATGTGATCAAATAGAGGCCAGACTAGGACCCATAGAGGAAGCCGCTAGGCTCCGTGATCATTTCAGAGAGCTCCAGCCTACAGAAGACCTGAGGCCTTTAGGAACCAGAGCCGTATCCCCGGATCCACCCAAGGTTACAGCCAGGCTTACCCAAGTCGACCAAGCCCAAACCGATCTGACCCCAGTCGACCAAGCCAAGCCCGACCCAATCCTAGTCTTCCCAGTCTGAATCAACCCCAATACAGTAGAGAGGACAAGGGTGAGGCTATTGAAGTCCAGAGGAGACCCGATCCCCAAGGTAACAGCTATAGGTGCCATAAACCTGAGCATTTTGCTAGTCAGTGCATCGCCCCTGCCCTACTTATGGATGAACCGATGGAAACTGAACCCGAACCCATTGTTGAACCTGAGGAAGACTTGAAGGTTGAACCCATTGAAAATCTAGGGAAAGAAACTCTTGAGCCCATTAAAGAATTGAAAGAAAGCATCTATGAGTCAAGTTTAGTAGAAGATGGGCCCGAGGATGAAATCATCGAGGAATCCAAGGAAAATGATCCTGAACCCACTACAAAATTTGAAGAGGAAATGACCGAGCCAGGATCACATCTAGTAAATAAACATGAGGATTCACCAGTCTTTTCCACAAGAGTTCAGGAACCAACCCTTAATGAACCGATCCAAAGAGAACATCCTCAAGAGATGGTTGAAGCTCGGAAAGAAATTGAGGATGAAGTTCCCGATGAGTTACCTGATCAACTTCCACCCCTAGGAGACATCCATCATACTATAGACGTGGTCCCAGGATCCTCTTTAATAGACCTTCCTCACTATGGGATTGACCCTAGCGAGCCCCAAGATCTACCGGAACAAGTGGACCATATGACACCTATAGAAGATGCCCAAATTTTAAAGTTATCCTGAATAACCCAGGTCTGTTTTCTGTTTTCCATAAGCCACCGCAAGACTCCGATTCCTATTTCCTACCCTTCCTTGAACCCTCTCCCATTTCTAGAGCCATGGGGTTAATTTTTATTGAGATTACCAGAATGTGTGACTCCTTAGAGCCCATTCCTTTTGCCCTCTACTTCTGGTATACTTTATGGCATTTGCTAGGGATCCTTAATAATTTTTCTTGTGCATACCATACTAGGGTCAAACCTAGAGAGTCAAAAGTCTATTAGGTTTAGACCCTAGGAGTCCAATAAATTTTTTTTTTCTCAATAAGATTGCATAGTTGAGTCTGCATTTTGCATCATGTTAGGATTATGCATTAAATACAATTTTTAAAATAATTTGGCTGATTCCCGAAAGCGAGCCAAAGAGTTTGAAATAAGGGATTTTGTAATGATTAGGCTTCGGCCTGAACGGTTTCCACCGGGAACCGTTAAATAGCTTCATGCTCGTGGGGCGGGTCCCTTTAAAGTGATTAGGAGAATGGGCCCTAACGCCTATGTGCTAGAATTACCTCTGGATTATGGAATTAGCTCGACATTCAATATCTCTGACTTAGTCGAGTATAGAGAACCCGCAAACATACCCAGTGAGCCGTTTGGGCCTGACCTCTCTTTTGATAGTAAACCTGAATCTGAGTGTCCACCTTTAAATATACCTGAGCGAGGAGAGCGGATCGAGCATGTCCTGGATGACCAAGCCATCACTACCCGGGGCAAGGGCTACCAACGTTAACTTGTCCGATGGCAATGCCGACCCGAATCCGATGACTCGTGGATCACACGGGAGGACTTGCAGCACATCGACCCCGACATCCTGGAGAGGTATCAAAGCCAAGCTAACCCTTACTCGATAGGGTCGAGTTCATCCCACCCCGGGAAAATTGGTGTGAGCACCAGGATCCGACAAAGGCTCCTCAACCCTCTGTGGATCTCAGATTAGGGTTCCTCTTCTATGAGTCCTGTAATAAGGCTTTGAGCCAAAGCAATTTCATAATTTCTTGTCAAAGTTTGTTTAGTCCCGTACCTTGACCAATTTGGATCAAGTTAGGTCATGAGTCCTGTATTTGTTCGAGTCTAAGTTTGGACTGGGCCCATGCCAAATTGAAGTCACCCTGGTTTTCTTAACCAAATCAAGTTCTGGTGGGCCAACCCACCCCTTCCACTTGAAATAATGCCAACTCAGGTGCCACCTCAGCGACCTACGTGGCACCACATCAGCTGCCACTTGGGCATCCAAGGAGGGAAACATGGTGGCACCCTCATGCTTTCCACATGACATGGGCGACATTGGAAGGAAGAAACACCATCCCCCTCTTCCCTCCCCCACATCACGCCTTGTTCCATCAAAAGAAGGGCGTTGAAGATCCTTGAAGAAACCAAGCCACAAAGCAAGCCCCCTTCCAAGGTTTCTTCCCAAAGTGTTCATGCAAGGATGGAAGGTCAAAGGACACACTCCCCTCTTCATTCCCTCAACCATGCAATGCCCAAGGAGCTCTCCACTTGGTCAGCCTTGAATCAATCCAAGAGATGGCATTGAAGAGTCCAAGGGAACACATCCCTTCAAGCAAGCCATGCCCCACTCTTTCTTCCCAAAATGAGCATGCTAAGGAAGGAAGTCAAGAGACCAATCCCCCTTTCCAAGCCTTCCCACATGCCACGCCCAACCCAAGTCTTTTGGTCGGCCAAAGAGAGGAGAAGATGGAGAATTTTGGGTGCCACCATGAAAGTTTGTAATTTGAATTTCAAATGGGTCTTGGGTGCCTATTTAAAGGACCCAATCCCTCCCTTGTAGAACTATTGAATGATTGAATGATTAATGAAAAAAGTTTGAGTTTTCCATCCTCCAACCATTATCTCTTAGGCTAGGTTTGAGTGAAGTTGCCTTCGTCCCCAGGGACGTCGAGTGGTGTGAGGCCACCTGTCCGTCGCCCTAGGGCATCGCGAATCCTTCATCCTCCAGGACATCGCATGGTGTGAGGCCACATTCCTTCATCCTCTGGGATGTCGCGGGGTGCGAGGCCCCAAGTTATCTCCAACTTCGACTTCAGAATCTAGCCAGACACCGGGCTCGATGCCCCTTCCCAACTCCATCTCAGTTCCTTTCCGTGCATCTCCACATCTCGCTGATCCTTCTTTTGTTTGCCTACAGGTCCTCCCTAGCATCTCGAGAATCGGAGACAGTCAGCTTTGCCATCGTGACCTCCCGACCCAAAGCTAGTGCTTCCACGGGTTCGACTGCTCGGGCCTCCATGCCGCATCCGCCGAGTTGAGCGATCTCTGCACCGCGCACTTCAGAAGTGTGAGGTTTGCTTTCTCTCTACCCTAAGTAGGTATTGTATGTCGAGCTAGTCCTACCGGGGTTTCTTAATCCCGCGGTCCTGTTCTCGTTTTCACTTTTGGGGCTTTGAACTGCTAGCGTAAGCTTACATTACTCTTCTTTTGTATTTCTTGCCTTTGCTTGTGATCGGGAATCGAAACCCTAAAAAAATATCTAAAACTCATCAAACAAAAAAAAAAAAGAAAAGAAGTTCCTTGCAACATAAGCATCCATCCCAGCATCCTTAGCCCTAACCCCCTTGTTCCACATCATTATACCTACATCATTATCATTGCACTCTTCTTTTCTAGAAGGTGAGGGGTTAGTTTCATAAAAAATAACATGGATAGATTCTTTGATAGTTAATGCTATTTTATTGAATACTCTATATGCTTGCTAGAAGTAGAATAACAAAGAAATATTGCTCCATCAGATTTAGCATCAAATTTTTTAAGGTTATCCTTTCAATTATTCAGTACAAAGCATTTATAATCAAAAACATGAAAATAATGAATACTAGGTTTTCTATTACTCCAAAGTTCATAGAGGTTTTCTTTAAAATAGGTCTTATCAAAACACGGTTCAAAATATAACATGCAATGTTTATAGCTTCTGTCCAAAAGTATCTTAGAAGATTGCCTTTACATAATATAGTTTGGGCCATCTCTTCTAATGTCCTATTTTTTCTCTCGACAATACCATTTTGCTATGGTATTCTAAGAGCAGAGAAGTTATGATCATTGCCATGCTTAGTGCAATACTCTTCAAAATATTGATTTTCAATTTTTATGCCGTGATCACTTCTAATTGAAACTACTACAAGATTTTTCTGATTTGAGACTTTCTTGTAAAATTTTTAAAATACTTTGAAAGCTTCATCTTTATGAGCAATAAACAAAATCTATGTAAATCTTAAAAAATCATCTACTATCACAAGTCCATATTTCATACCTCCTAGGCATGTGGTCCTAGTTGGTCCAAATAAGTTCATGTGTAGTGCTCTAAAGGTCTAGAAGTTGAAACCATATTTTTCGATTTAAAACTCTCTCTAGTTTGTTTACCAAATTGGCATGCATCATAAACATGTTCAAATCAACTTCAAATTTTAGGTAAACCTCTAACTAGATCTTTGAAAATTAATTTGGCTATAGTATACATGCTAGCATGACCTAATCTTCTATGCGATAATAAGCTAAATTCTTTGGTTTAAGCATTTATTGCCACTAGACTTATACTACTTGACATGGCTAGATCATTTAAGTCTACCACATAAATATTTCCAAGTCTATGACCAATAAATTTAGTGCTAGAATCAAGAGAACTAGTTACTATACACATTGAAGATTCAAAGACAACCTTGAAGCCTCTATCACATAATTGACTTATACTTAATAAATTATGCTTCAACTTGTCTACTAGCAATACATTTTCAATAAAGGTAGAAGGGGTGATTCTGATCTTACCAATTCTTATGATCTTCCCCTTACCATTATCACCAAAAGTTACTAATTCTCCATCTTTCATTTCCAAGATGATGAATTATTCTTTATCACCCGCCATATATCTTGAATAGCCGTTATCCAGATATCATCTTTTTTTTTGAATTTTGGGCTGCAAGAGAATCCTCTAAAATAATCAAGTACTAGTTTTAGGTACGCAAGTTTTCTTGGATTTTTTGAAGGTTAGTAGTTATAGTTCCTTTAGGAACCCAAATCTTTTTTACTTTACTTCTATTTTTCATTTTCAAATTGCATTCAAAAGATTTGTGTCCAATCCTATTATAATTAAAGTTAACTATTTTTGATTTTTGATATGAAACAGGTGTTGAACATTTGAAAATATAAAACTTTGTAGCTGAAACTCTTGATGTAAAATGTTTTGGAGCTGAAAACTTCGATACAAAAGATTTTGAAGCTGAAAACTCATTTGCATTCAATGGATTATATCCAATTCCAGCTCTATTATTTGTTTCTCTTTGATTTTTCAAAATCAGCTCAAGCTTGTTTGAACTCAAAGTTAGTTTATCAACTAAGGGCTTGAGTTGATTCATTTCATTTTAAAAGCTTCTATTCTTTTCAAGACATTCATTCTTTTCAGCTTGCAGAACATTGCATTTTTTAGAAATACTATTCAATTTTTTTTGTAAAATATTGTTCTTTTCTAAAACTTTACTCTTTTCTTTTATCAAAGCATCATAATTATTTTTCAAAGTCTTAAATTTTAAACCAGCCTTTTTGTATTCCGATAAGAGCTCATAAAATACACTATTTAGCTCATCATATGTAAATTCATCATTCGGTTTAGGAGACAATACCTCGTCTATAAGGCCCATGAGACATATATTTGCAGTTTTGGATGTCTCTTCCTCTTCATTTGATGTGGACTCATCACTGTCACTCCACATAGCAACCATTGCTTTCTTCTTGTTTTTCTTGTATCTTTTCTTTAATAGGGGACAATCTGAATGATAATGCCCTGGCTTCTTATATTCGTAGTATATTGATTGTTTCTCTTTATCTCTTTCTTTATCCTTCTCCATTTCTTTGCTAAGTTCCCCCTTTCTAAGGTTTTTCTTCCAATACCTTGACTTTTTCTTACCCATAAATCTTTTGAATCTCCTCATGACTAGAGCAATATCGTCATCTTCAAGTTCTTCATCAGAGGAGGGGCTTTCTTCTTCTATTTTTTCTTGCTTTTTTAATTCAACTATAGCTTTAAAGGCTATTGATTTCTTCTTTTTGCTATCATCCTCATTATGGTGTTGCATAGTAAGCTTATGTGTGATCAAGGAACCCAGAAGCTCATCCAATAGGAGTGTGTTGAGGTTCTTGGCCTCTTGAATTGTAGTGACCTTCGGATCCCATTTGTCTGGTAGTGATCTTACAATTTTTTGCATAAGGTCTGTATTTGAATAAATGCTGGCAAGATTCTTTAAACCATTAATAATATCTATAAATCTTGAGAACATGGTAGATATTGTTTCATTCGGTTCCATTTTGAATAATTCATAACTATGTACAAGAATATTGATCTTTGAAGTCTTAATTTAAGAGGTTCCTTCATGGGTTACTTCAAGTTTATTTCAAATTTCTTTTGCAGACATGCAAGTAGAAATCCGGTTAAACTCGTTAGCATCCAAAGCATAATATAAGAGATTCATTGCTTTGGCATTCAATTCATCTATTTTCATGTCATATTCATCCCATTCCTCTTCAAGTTTTGGAATGTCTATGCCACAGCCTTTTTAGTGGGTGTGTGAGGTCCTTTTAAGATAACTTCCCATAACTGAAAATCTACTACTTGAATATAAATCTTCATTCGTATTTTTCAGTAGGTATAATTAGTGCCTGTGAAAAGTGGAGGTCTATTTATGGATTGGCCTTCGACCAAAGAGGTACTCATGGGGTTTGCCATAGATCTTTTCTCTAGAAAAATAAATTATAAAGACATTGCTTTGATACCAGTTGTTGCCTAGTTGGCCAATCCAAGAGGAGGGGTTAATTGGGTTTGAAAACTTTTTCATAGATATGTGCTCTTTTTGAAATCTTAGTATGGTGAGTGAAGTGTGTTGAATATTGAATGCGGAAACAAGTCAAAGAACATAATCAAAAGCAATCACAAATACCTCAAATTTTATAATAGTTTGGAGCAACCCAGCTCCTACATCCACTACCCAAGATACCACTTGGGACTTCCACTATATTCACCATGGAATATAGCCTGTCTATTTTACACCGGGCTCATAAACCAAAACCCAATCTTGGTTTTACACCGGGATCAACAAGAGCCCAATATAGTGTTAGTTTTTCTGGGCTCACTAACAACCCAAACTTGATTTTCAAGGCTTATGAAAAGCCTTAAACAATACCCAAGTTACAGCCCCTGCTGTACTTGGAACACTCAATCAAAGAGTTGAGAAATAAAGTAACACTAATGACAAACCAAACTTTGTCGGATGGTTACAGTTGATGTCCTTTGAGAAGCCTTCTTGATTGCTTCTTCAATGCTCTTAAGGCTCCCAAACTTCTCCAATAAATGACTCAAGAGAATGATTGAAGTTTGGTGAAGTCTTGAGTTCTTCCTTGAATGCTCTCTTTGGATATTCAATTCCCTCTTGAAATGTTTCTCTTTCAAAAAGTTCTCTAAAAACTTGTTTAAAACCTTCATTTATAGTTTTTAGAATTGATCCTAGGTAGATATGACCGTTGTAGTGCCTTGGGAGTCAGAATCTAGCTGTTGAAGCACTTTTTGGGTTCAAAAAATCAATTCTGGAACTAGCCATTATGTTTCAGAAAACTAGGATTCAAGTCAGCTTGGATGGGTCGAGTCGTTCAGATTCTTAGATATGTTGAATCTGCACTCTGGTCGAGTCAGCTCTTCTCAGTCAAGTCGGCTCGCTAGACTAGTTTTCTTAGAATTGAAAATAACTCACTATGGAAGAGTCGGCTCGGTTGCTTATCCGGTTGGCTTGGATGACTGATTTTAGAAAACTAAACTTTGGCAGCTCTGGATGAGTCAGCTCTAACTTCATCAAGTCGGCTCGGTTGCCAGTGTGCCTGAAACCTTTGTGCTGTGCCAAAATGGTGAGTCGGCTCTATCCATCAGCTCGAGTGATCCTTATCCAAAAACTTCCAAACTTCTCTAGATTTCTTCCAAAGACTTTCCAACTTCTTCTAAACTTAATCTAAGTAATTTAACTCAAAAATTACATAGAATTGCCCCTTTTTACAAGTATATATAATTAAGTTTTCTAGGATTCTTCAGTATTTGAATATTTTCTTGTGAGTACATCGATATACTATAAAGATTACAGAAATGTAGGTAGAATGATTGTTTATTTGAAACATCCTACAAAAATTTCTCAAACATTCAAAAGTGTTAGTATCAAATACATGCTCCAATATTTTGTCATCATCAAAATCATTCCAGGGGTCAACAGAGAGCTCACCAGAAGGTTATTTTTTCTGGTCG
Source organism: Areca catechu (assembly GCA_021397845.1). Classification (NCBI taxonomy): domain Eukaryota; kingdom Viridiplantae; phylum Streptophyta; class Magnoliopsida; order Arecales; family Arecaceae; genus Areca; species Areca catechu. The sequence goes on along the minus strand of CM038044.1, from coordinate 78,747,663 downwards.
GTCACCCTCCTTCATCGTTCTTCCTCCTCTTCACAATTGTGGACCACCATCGCCATCCTCCATGTTGCCCCATCGCTGTCTGCCACCCACCATTGCCTCTCATCACTGTTTACTCCCTCATCCATCAGTGTCCGTCGACCATCAGTCACCCCTATAGCCATTCCCCATCCATCCTGTTCTCTGCGAATTATTCTTCATGTCACCACCATGGCCCCCTCATCCAGCCATGCCATCCACCTATTACCTCTGGTCATCCATCGTTCGAGCCACTGTCGAGCCATCAAGAAAGGATGATGGTGGTGTTAGGAGATGAGACGAAGGAAGAAGGAGCATGGATCTTAGAGCACTCAATGGCCTATGTTGATTTCTTTGATGTGACTGATTCCTGGACCTTTGATCAAGATCCGATGGCACCCAACCCTCAGCGAGTCAAGCACTGATTTGGAGTAAGACTCTAAAGTTTACTTCAATCGGGATTTAGGTTTACCATCATACCATTAATTTTCCAAAAAATAAATCGAAGCCACCCTTATGATCTTTATGTTTAGTCCCATACAGGAAAATATGAAGACCTCTTCCCTATTGAACACTATAAAAAGGCTCCTGTACTTCTACTTGGGGGTGTAAGTTTCTATAGCAATTCATATACTAATTTATTTTCTTGCTCTTGTTTAGATCATTGTATTAGGCTTGGAAAAGAGGTGAATTATGGAAGGGATGCTGGCGGCAGTGATGTGCGGCTTGACTCCTTCAACCTGGGATGAAGATGAAGCATGTAACCAAGTTTTATCTCTCTTTTTGTACTTAATTTCTATGTAATAAAACTTATGTTCTTCTTCCCTCTATTTTTGACTTATTTCTTTAATCGTTGATTTGATCTGGCATACACGGCCTACACCCTCTATCGACATGCCATGATCTCAGGATATGGTACGTGCCTAACCTTGTAAATTAGTTAGATCGTTTATACTCTAAGCGGACATGTCATGATCTTCGGCAACGGCACTAAAATTTGATCGCTGTTGTAGGCGATCAAAACTAAAACCTACTCACTACTATAGCTAGCAATGAGTCATGATCATATCCTCGAGGACCAAGGATAATTATTTCATAGAAAAAAAAGCAAAAGAAAGTTATTATAGAGGATTAGATTGAGAGCAGTAGTGATTAAAAGATAAAAACTAATTAATTGATTACATCAAAATAGTAGAAGTAACCTAGAAATCGAAATCCACCATGCAAATAGGTAAATTTGATCATTATCATAGGTGGTCAAAAATAAAACCTACTCACTACTATAGCTAGTGATGAGTCGGGATCATATCCTTGGGGACCAAGGGCAATTATTTCATAAAAAAATGAAAAAAAAAGTTATTATGGAGGATAGATTGAGAATAGTAGTGATTAAAAGATAATAACTAATTAATTGATTAAATCGAGATAGCAGGAGAAGTAACCTAGGAATCCAAATCTACCATGCAAATAGGTTTTATCTTCTTTTCTTTATGTTACAGTATCAATAATTCTTATAATTTAGGATTAAAATAATTTTTCTTTTGTTGGGCATGGGCCATATTTGGAGATCATGATATATCTGCTAGAGTATAAACTATATAATTGATTTACAAGGTTAGAGATCTAATCTACCATACTATGATATACCTCTCTTAGGCACATACCATATCCTAAGATCATGGTACATTGATAAAGGGTGTAGGCCATGTATGCCAGATCAAATCAATGATCAGAGAAATAACTCAAAAGATAAAGGGAAGAAGAACATGTGTTTTATTGCATAAAAATTAAGTACAAAATGAAAGATAGAACCCAGTTACATGCTTCATCATCATCCCAGGTTGTAGGAATCTAGCTATGCATCGCTATCGCCAGCATCCCCTCCATAATTTCTCTCTTTTCCAAGCCTAATACAATGATCTAAACAAGAGCAAGAAAATAAATTAGTACATGAATTGCTATAGAAACTGATGCCCCCCAAGTAGAAGTATAGGAACCTTTTTATAGGGTTCAACAGGGAAGAGATCTTCTTGTTTTTTTGGTATGGAACTAAACATAAAGATCGTATGAGTGGCTAAGATTTATTGTTTACAAAATTAATAGTAGGATGGCAAACCCAAATCTCGTTTGAAGTAGACTGTAGAGTCCTGCTCCAAATCAGTGCTTGACCCATTGAGGGTTGGGTGCCATCAGATCTTGATCAAAGATCTAGGAATCAGTCACAGCATGGAAATCAACATAGGCCATTGAGTGCTCTGAGATCCATGCTCCTTCTTTCCCTGATTGGGTTGGTCCCATCGCCCAACACCGCTGCCATTTTTTTCTGATGGCTCTGCAGTGGCTCGGACGGTGGTTGGTCGGTGTCAACAGGCAATCGGCATGGTTGGATAAGGGGGCCATGGTGGTGATGTGAAGAATAATCTACAGAGAACTGGATTGATAGGGAACCACTATAGGGGTGACCAATGGTGGATGAATGCCAGGAAACAAAGGAGTAGATAGCGACAAGAGGTAGCAATGTGTGGTAGACAATGATGGGGTGGCATGGAGGATGGCGATGGTGGTCCATGGCAGATCGGGAATAAATGACCTTTCAATGAGCTCTATGACCATGATGAAGCTCTTGAGAGGTTCTCCGGTAGTGGGGGGCGACCGGTGGGTAAGATCAGCTACTCGGGAGGAGGTTGGTTTATGGATAGTTTCATGGATCGGCATCAATGGCTGCCGGTAGATCGGCTTCTCTAAAAATCATGCATTCATTAGTAATCTCACACTTAAATCTCGAACTTGTGCAAACTTTGATTTGAGTGCCATCTATAATATTAGCTCTAAAAATCGAGCTCTTCCAATCCTTGGGCTCCTTTTCTGCAAAACATCAATAAAAAGTATCAATTTTTAATAAATCTATAGTAATTAATATTTATTTTAATGGTTAAATTGGGATAATTAATAGACTATCAATACTAAGTTTAACATCTTTAGTCAGATCTCTTAGAGTTCTCATCCTATTCTTGCTCGAATCTTAATATAGATTTGTAATTTCCTCCATGATTCAGGATCAACCACAAAATATTTCCTGCATGGAACTTGTTGGTGCCAAAATTTGTTAGGCATCGAAGGAAGTGCTAAAGAAGATGTTGGAGTAGGCAGTGCGGCTGGGCTTCGGAGATTGATACTTACAAAAAGCCCCTTCGGGGGTAGCATTGGTGATGGCACATGGATGCTCAAGTCAATTTCAGTCCAACAGTATTGAGGAGCACAGGCAAAAAGTGTGCAATCCTTGGGGACTAGTATGAAGCCCTTCTTTATAGGTGGAAGACCGGCATTTCTAGAATGATAGAGATCTTGGTGGATATGGTGAGAAATGATCAAGCCTAGCATGCGAGCTACCAGTGGCTCTTTATTTATAAGAGATGTCCTATCCTTATTCAGGGGGCTCTTATCTATTTGTAAAGTTCTGCCATGCTTTGTTGGTGGTGTGGATTGCCACTCAATTGCTCCTTTTAAATGCTAAGATGTGATAGTGGGTATAAGTGGTGAAGTGACTTGTCAGATCATTTAAGTATAAAGATGAGTATTAGTTAGCTCTTAATTGACTAAGGCAGTGTTGCTTGGATGGGCTTGGATGAGCATTGGCTTAGATGAGTCTTGATCATTTCTAAATGATCCCTAAATAGATTAAACACTCCTGGAGTTGGATGACAACTCTTGGGATTAGACTGACCACTCCTGGGGTCGGATTGACCACTCCTGGAGTCGGATGACAACTCTTGGGATTAGCACTATAAGAAAAACCAGTTTTAGCAACCGATTTTCTAACTGATTTTTTTGGTTATATTTGTAACTGATTTTGCAACAAATTTTGCAACCGATTTTTTTTTTTAATATTTGTGACCGATTTTGCAACCGATATATTTTCTGAATAATTTAGCAACTGATTTAAATCAGTTACAAATTCAGTTGCAAAATTTTCATTTTGCAACTGATTTTGCAACTAAAACAAAAATTGATTTTAATTTTTTTAAATTATTATTTAAAATTTTAGCAACCAAAAAATTTGGCTGTAAATTTTAAAAATAATAAAATTAAATTTAAATAAAATTTTGTAACCAAAAAATCGGTTGAAAAATTTTAATGATAATTTAAAAGAAAATTAATTTTATTTTAAAATTTTGCAACCGATATTTAGGTCACAAATTTTTATTTAAATTTAATTTTTTTATTTTTGAAATTTGCAACCAAATTTTTTGGTTGCAAAAAAAATTATAATTATATAAATTTTTAATTTTTTTAATTTAAAATTTTGCAATCGATTTTTGGTTGCAAAATTTAATTTTATTATTTTTGAAATTAGCAACCAGATTATTCGATTGCAAATTTTTTTAAAAATTAATTTTATTATTTTGAATTTTGCAACCAAATTTCTCGGTTGCAAAAAAATTATAATTATATAATTTTTTAAAATTTTTTATTAAAAATATTGCAACCGATTTTTTGGTTGCAATATTTTTTTAAATTTAAATTTAATTTTTTAAAATTAGCAACCAAAAATTTGGTTGCTAAAATATGATAATTATTAAATTTTTGAAAATATTTTTAAAATTTTGCAACCAATTTTTGGTTGCAAAATTTAAAAAAAATTAATTTTAATTATTTTAAAATTTGCAACCGAAAAATCGGTTGCAAAATTTTTGATAATTATAAAAATTTTTAAAAAATTTTTATAAATTCTTGTAACCGATTTTTTTGGTTGCAAAATTTAATTTAAATTTAATTTAAAAATCTTGAAATTTGTAACCAAAAAAATCGGTTGCAAAAAATTGAAAAAATATTGGACGTCTGATTAAAATCGGATGGCTGATATCGTTAAGGGTAAAAATTATTTTAACGTTCGTTTGGTTGCCCTAGCCCCCATTCTCGTCTAGCCGCCTCTCGTCCCCCCCCCCCCCCTCTGGCACTCTCGCCTCTTGTTCGCCCCCCGCTCCGGCGCTCCCTCCTTCGGCGCTCCCCCCTCCGGCGAATGCTGCCTGCAAGCCCTCCCCCCGACGGCCAACAAGACGCGCTCGATGGCCTACGATGCCTCGTTTGGGTGCCCTAGCCCCCTTCTCCCATCCAGCCGCCTCTCGTTCACCCCCCCTCCAGTGCTACCCCTCCGGCACTCCCCCCGACGGCCAATGCCTCCCCCTCGACGACCTGCGGTGCCTCGTTCGGGTGCCCTAGCCCCCTTCTCCCGTCCAGCCGCCTCTCGTTTGCCCCCCATCCAGCGCTCCCCCCTCTGGTGCTACCCCCTTCAGCCCTCCCCCCTATGGTGAACTCCGCCTGTGGCCCTCCCCCCGATGGCCAACGAGAGGCGCTCGACGGCCTGCGGTGCCTCGTTCGGGTGCCCTAGCCCCCTTCTCCCGTCTAGCCACCTCTCGTTCACCCCCCCTCCGGCGCTCCCCCCTCTGGCCCTCCCCCCGATGGCCTGCGGCTCCTCCGACCCTCACCCGACTGCCATAGGTTTGTTTTTTTATTTAATTTTTAATTTTTAATTTTTGTTTTTTTAAATTTTTAATTTTTAAATTCTGTTTTTTAATTGATAGTAGTAGTAGTAGTAGTTGGTAGTAGTATTTCAGCTATAGCACTTACATGCATTGTCTCTTATACTGACCAATTTGCTGATTTCAAACAATGATGAATTCACTGGTAATTTACTATGTGCATGGCTTCTGTTTATTGCTCTCCGATACTAAAATTAATTAATGGGAGTGCGTAACATGCCTTGATTAATTGTCCCCACATTGACATAACCTTTAGTTTGTGGAAAGACATGGGCACATGCATTGCCAATTAGACTTCTATAATGATTCTTTAATGAAAAATATACAGTGTGTGTGAAACCCTTTATCAAAAGATGCTCTCTATCATAGCATGCCACATATGGCAATTGAGGGACAGAAAGAGTTGACTTGTTGGTGCATTATATTGCAAACTTTCATGAATTAATCTTATAATCTATGAGTTGTGCCAACCTCCTTATGGTTATAGGATTTTGCCTTGATCTCTTTGCAAGATAATTATTGACAAGGTCAATCTCAATTGCTCAGCTGGCAAGTATTTGAAGGGTTTAAAATATCCCCCTTTCACACACTTTATTTCCAACAAGGTAGCTTTTTTTGCTCTACAGTCACATTCTTGCTTTGAACATATTTATTTTTGGACAATTAATAATTACTGTAATGTCTAACATGATTGTCCCTATTTATGTGACACCTGAAGTTGGTTTTTGCTTATTGCTTTAGCTTGAAATGCTTTTTTTTATGTTGAGACCAACAAATAGGCAAGGGTTGGAATCAATGAAAAATTTCTTTAGAAAGTAGTTATGATTCTCTCTCTCTCTCACTCATACTATTTGTGTTGTTCTTGAGTGCTTAGGTATTCTTGTTGAAACACTAGATATGTCATTAGTGTGCTCTTCATGGCTTATGTTGTGGTCTATGGGGTCTTCCCTGTCTTGCACTTGACCTCACCTTCTTCATATTCATGAGAGATAAGGTGACACAGCTGATGGCTCAAACACATAGAAAGTGTTATTTGATGTTCGAAGTTATATATTATATTTGATAACTTTTGACTGTTCTCTTGGCTTAGGTTCTGCATTCACATGTGATTGCTATTCTTCTTTTTTTAAAGCAGCTGCATTATATAGTTTTTTTCTTGAATGAAGCTGATCCTTCTCAATTCACTAGTTCATGTGGCACAAATTCATCAGTTGTATGCTTAATTGTATTGAGAGGTTGCTTCATTCACATTTTAGACTAGTAACCACTAGAGATACCACTCATAATAATGCCAATGCAAAGAAGCCAAATCAAAGCTAAGTCAAAGAAGTGTATGCTGTCAAGCACTTTAGAGACTATAAAAAAAGTGTGAGCAAATAAATTGGATGTGGGCCATAGGGGCTGGCTCATGGGCAAAAACAGATAAGGCTGCTAACAAGTACATCGGGCTTATAAATAGTTAAGAAATTTACAAATCAAAAGCATAATAACCAAAGCAATCATATGATCACTAGTGTTGTGCAACCTCAAAAGGGGGATATTACATAAGGAAGGTGTTTCTGCTTTCCAAACCCACGGAAGTGGAATACGAATGAACTGGTGGCCCACAAGAACTAGAAAATGAGCCACGGTTAGTCAAAAAATGAATTGATTTGGGTTTTGGTATTGCAAGATTGGTACAGATTGGCTAAGAAATCTTTAAGGGAACTAAAAGATAATGTGCAAAAAGAATGCGCTCTTTACATCATAATGAACAATTAGTAAATTAAAGACCTATTATAAAGGTCGTATTTATTTCAACTTACTGTTCGATATTCAGATAACTTTATGTATCATCATGTTTTGATATGGCACAGAATATGGATATCTTTCAACTTCATAGTTGGATGTATAATCGACTTTTACCGGGTCAAAAGGGATATACCGAAGAATTTTTAAAGGGCGTGGAAGATTTTGTCCTCTTGCCTGTCAGCAACCTAACTTTCAAAGTGAAGAAAAATTCAGATACCCTTGTTGCAAGTGCAAAAATCTAAGGTACCTAACTACCGATGAAGTGAAGCTTCATCTTTATAAAAAAGGATTTGTTCCGAATTACTGGTATTGGATATCTCATGAAGAGAGTGATCCTCGTGTCGGGGGGGTACCTGATTTGCATGCAAATGATCCT